>OY728145.1:1111984080-1113426580 GCA_963277665.1 Viscum album
CAACTGTGGACAGTAAAACTACAGCACCCCCTGGGGATTATCCCAGGATTATCCTCATTAATATCCGGCAATTGTTTCTTTTAAAATGTTTTTTTCTATTTTTGAGTTGTTTTCGTAGGGAAATAAATAGGCATTAAATTCCAGAAGGCTATCATTCATGTCTCAGGGGGCCAGATCACTAGATTAATGGATAAAACTCATTAACCCGAAAATTATAGTTTATTTTTATTTGAAAATAAAATCATGAACACAAATGTTAAATTGTTTCATCACGTAGGTTCCAAATTGTAGCATCCATAGTTCATGCACATAGCAATTAAACAGAGACATTTGTAAATTTTCGAATTTTCACATTCAAGGGATTATTTTTTTAGGTTCAAATGATTTATTATTCACATTTTTATTGCATGAATTTGTGAATTAAGTGTGGGAATTTTCCAACTGATTTTTGAAACTCATGGACTATGTTTTATGTTTTGGTGTTAGCTTTCTAATATCTACTAATTTGATAAATTATTTTGAGCTGATATGTGAATCATGCTTGCACACACTGAATTCAATTTAACTATTATACTACTACACATCCCTGCTAATAATGCTACTATTTGATGAAAATTGATAAAATAATTTTTATTCTCATTACAAAATTCAAGGCATGAACATTTTAGGAACCGAACTAGACTTGTTATTGGTTATGGTAGGTGGGGTCATGTTCTTCTATTTGTATTATATTGATTTTTTTTTCATTATGTTGTTTTGTTTCCCAAGAAAATTTTTGAACCCCATTATTGCTATTCCATATGCTATACAAGCCGATCTGTCCATCAATCATGAACATCAATTGTCTTCCACCTTATAATTAAAAATTGGAGACAATGTTGGTGTTTATGTGTGGTTGGAGGTGACATTTTAATGTAATTTCAAATTACCAATTTTTTCAAAGATTTATTTGTTTAGAAAATCAGTCATTTTTTGAAAATTCATAGAATTCCATGATATTTTTTAAAATTGATTCATTACATGATGTTCATTGGAAGTTCATTGGTACAAAAATTTTGTCCTACTAGTGGATAACTGCTCACAAGTTGTTGAGAGTAGCACTATGTAAGAAATGGTTATGCCTGCGTGATTGCAGAGTGCAATTGTTCATTGTCTCTTTAGATTAGTCTGTTTTGGAAATGAGGATGGGAGTGTGATAGGATTGGTTTTGTGGAATGATGATCCCAACAATGATAATTAAAATTATCACTAGAACCTAGGGGACTCACACCTTTTGAAAAAAAATCAATCACTTTAGGAAAACAACTCAAATGTTTATTTGTGAAGAAACTTGTAGCTAGTGTAAAATGGGACCCCAGAGTGAGTATCAGAGATAAGGTGCACTGGGTGTGTTTCTGTGAATAAATAAAACCAATTTAATTCTTAATAAGGGCTATGCATTGTTCTCTGCACGTGGAATATGGATGGGAAATATGAAAATAATGTTCCCTTATCAAAAATGAGCTCATTAAGGTGAAGGGAATTTAGAACCACGATGAAGAAAGGATAAATTTACTTGGTTAATGTTCATTTGATTTGAATCTGTAAAATGAAAAAATTAATGAACATTAATATTTGTAACTTGGGGTACGGTGTGAATGGAAGGTCCTCTTGGTTATATTTTAAATTCTAATTCATCTAACTTGATAACACACCTTGAATTATAACTTGAATTGGAAGGTGTAGTAGGATAGTTAAGGAGTAAACATATGAGGTACAAAATAGATGATAGTGTATGAATTTGTGAGGGTTTTAACAACTGGTGAGTTTTCTAAGCTAGGCAAGACACTATTTTTGAATACCTATGGATTGTCTGACCCACAGTTTGGTCCGGATCCTCTGGATATTAATGTTTAATCATGAACATTTTGAACTTAACTTCACAAATAATCTTTCGAATCTAAAGATAAAGGCATGTACTTGTTTGAGGACAAACAATGTTTTATGGGGGTGGATATGGTAGTGTATTCACACTCTTTTCCAATCCTTTTTGTATTTTTATTGGCTTCATTATGCCAAAATGGTGAATTTTATTATATAATTGATAACTGATTTGATTTTGTTCCTTACTGTGTAAAATAATCAATTTTTTATTAAATCTTGTATTTTTACTGTTCATTATTGCCTTTCAAATTATTATTTAATTAAATTATTCCTGTGAATTTGAAATTTATTTATTTATTCATTTATTTTTACATACATTTCATACCAGTTAGTTAATTAATTAATTAATTTAATTAATTAATTAATTATTCTTTAATTCGTAAATAAATAACAGAAGTTAGTTTTTAATACTTTTAATAATTTATCTAATTTTAAAATACAAATTTTATTCAATTAACATATTTATTCGTTAATTAAATATTTATATAATTAATTGATTAATTAATTAGTTAATTAATTTAAGAAAGTGACTTTAAACACTATTATGATGTTTGAAATTAATTTATAAATAATTTTTAATAAAAATAAATTCATTCATTTAAATAAAAAATAATTATTTTGTTTATTAACATTGTTTTATTTATTTAGTTTTTAAATATATTCAATTTAATTTAGTAATTTATTAATCAATTTTTAGTTTTATTAAAATATTTATTTATTAAATTCTTTTTGATGTGTTATTTTTGCAGGTGTTCCGATTGCATCCATTTAGGTTGCCACAGTTTT
Organism: Viscum album; assembly: GCA_963277665.1. Lineage (NCBI taxonomy): Eukaryota > Viridiplantae > Streptophyta > Magnoliopsida > Santalales > Viscaceae > Viscum > Viscum album. The sequence continues at coordinate 1,111,986,790 of OY728145.1, forward strand.
CAGACCTTGATGTCTCCCTTATTCAAAATCATGGTGGCACCTCCCATAGCTCTACTCCTCTTCCACTGTTTTCTACTCACGATGCCACCGGTTCCTTCTCGTACCGTTTCACACTTATGGTCACATCGTGAGCATCAATCATGGTGGCACATCCTTTCTTCCACTTCCATCCCTCATCACGGTATCATTGTTTCCTCTTCATCCATTCTCAGTGTTCCATTCCCCAATACCCATCTGGAATTGTGCATGTACCACTACAATCACCTATCCTCCATTACACTACAACATCCCAATTGTAGCTGCACAAAAAAAATTTCTACTACAATCAATGCAGCACAAAACAAAACAAACACAACACCAAGATCACATTTCACTTTTCATCACAACAAATCAAAAGAATCGATGAATTCGAAGAATGAATCAGTTTTATGAATCAAAATTTAAACCCAAAAAATTCTTTCACCTGAAAATTCCAGATCTGAAGCTATCACACCTAGTATTTCTCTTTACCACACCTCATCCTGAATCGAAACACCCCTAACCTCTTACCCCGCTCCGTAGCAGACCGCCACTACGACCCCCGGGCCCATCGGATCCCCATGACCACACATTGAACACTACCCACCACACAGGCTGCCCCGAACCTGTCACACCACCCTCCTTATACAACACCGAAAACCGAAGCCCCTTCTCTATGCAACCATCACATTCACATCTCTTGAAGCTACTCCCCTCTGCTCGCACTGCCCAGCATCGTACCGCTTCCCAGTTTCTCCCCTCTCTTCTGCGATGCACCCTACCACCTCTTCTACTTCTTTTTCATTGTTTTTTTTATAAAAATAATTATATAATTATATATATATATATAATTATATTATATGAATAACATATAAAACACACATATATATAATATTAATTAATTTTTTTAATAAGTAAAACTTTAATAAAAATAATATTTCTATTTACATGTAATAGTAATAATAATATTATGTATTATATGTATATATCATTAAGTATTTTTATTAGATAATTTAATTTATAATATTAATGTATAGTTCTTTATGTTTCATTTTATTAGTTTAACTTGTTTTGTTTTTTTCGGTTATATCGTTCCGGGGAGCTACTCGTAGAAGCTGTAATAAAGGATGCAGTTCATGGGAATAGTGTGAGAATATTCCTGAGGTCGTTGTAGGGGAATTTGGTACACTCATTGAATGTTAATAGAAAGGCTGGTTACGTGACCATAAAATCATGCCATGTGCATTTACTTCTTGTCATTTTCCCCCTGTTTTTAGTTTATATTTTCAGAAGAAATGAGGACCCTCAACTACTCTCTTCCTAGAGGCAGCCAAGGCCAAGAATGGGGCATGGGGAGGGAATCATTCCACATTGGGGTAGGAGACTCCACCGCCATTCACTATCCATTTCATCCATATCTTGTGGGCTGGGATCATCTTCTACCTGGAGATGGGTTCCCGCTCCTCCATTTCATCCATACTTCATTCTATATTTTGTAAGTGTTATATGTTGAGTCTGTAAATATTCTCACAATGTTTCATTTTTAATAATAATAATTTTGATGTTTATCTCTTATGTGAGGTGTTGATAATTTTTCATATCTTCATTTTGTGTTTGTGATCTCATATGTTTAAAAATGGAGATCTAACATGTGGGGTTGGATCCATGGTAGGAAACATTACATGATCTAGAGAACCACATAATAACATGAAGACGTTATTTTTATACACCTTGGTAGATCGTGACTGTGAGTTAGATTGAGCGAGAGCGGGATATTGCACAGGACGATTGACTAATTTCTTGTTTAATTTCTTCTCCCCTTCCTATCTTGATTTCTTGAATTGAGAATAAATATTTGTTGTGAAATTTGACTATCTCAGTTGGATCCTTTCTATGAGTAAAATATTTTTCTAGAATGACCATTCTACGTTCATCATGTGTAGTTGAAAGGAATTATTGAGTAAGGAATAAATTATATGTTTGAGTGATTAATTTCTAGGATGGAATGATGTGTGATCTGAGATATCAGTCATACAATGAGCGATGTTGGGAATTTTTATCAATTTTCTTAATTTGATCTATTATAGTGAGTTGAGGGTGAATTATCCTGGGTCCATCATCCTTTACATTGACTTTTGTCTTCTGTTTCTTAGTGTTAATTGTTGGTTCTATGCCTTGGGTTGTGTCTACACATGCTTTATGTTTTGGATTTTTCCTATGACTATATGTTTTTTGCACTTATCTATCACTGATTCCCTCTACACTGTGCTCCTTAAAGCTAATTAGTGAATTCTTAGGAGTGGTGTTTTTATGTTTTCAAAGTATTTAAAAAAACACAACAATATTTTTGGAACATAGCACTGAGTCATTTGACACTGCTTCCCGGAGAGTGACCTCGATGTTTTCCAATATGCTATATCTTGGGTCTTTAGAAATGTAAACTTGACCATCCTCGGGAAAATGATGCTTGTCAATTTTAGTGAGTGAAAAATTATTAATTTATTCTATATGATGAAAAATGAGGTGTAGGACATTGATGGGATGTATTTTTTTCATACATAGTTGGGAACTATACACTTATAGATATAGCATTGATTATGTAGATATCAAGGTCATTGGGCCTTCCCTTGTAAGAGTGTAGGGAAGGTGAGGAACCACATCCTAGTTGGAACATAATTGAGGATAAAGTAATGCATATACATGGTTTATTGTGTGTTTGAGCTGAAATTCATGAGGAGGTGATGTTATTATTTCATGCTTCATCATGGACAATGCATCCTAATGTCAGCAAAACCTATCCTAATTTACATGAACAACACTAGTGTTCTAGTATGAAAAGATATGTAGCTATATTTTTCATGTAATTTTCCACCTATCATAAGGAGAATGCAGAACACCAGTGGACAAACCGGATTTTACAACATCATTCATTTCCAATTGGGAAATTGGGTGATGTTGAGATGGATTTCATGACATGGTTACTACGGTCACCATGGGGAAATGATGTCCTTTTATTATCTTTTATAGACTCACAATACATGCTAATTTACTAACATTAATGGAATTTTTTTAGTAAACGATATTGGGAGGCTTTATATCCATGATCTAATACCAAATCATGGGTTCCCTAATAATATCGTTTAGGATAGGGACACAATGTTTAAATCATAGTTATAAAATGGGGTTTAGATGGTGTTGGGTATATGGGTTCTTCTAAGAACAACATATAAACCACAAACTAATTTCTAGTCAGTGCACACAATATAAGAGCTAGAGGACATTCAACAGTCATGCATATTAGATTTAGGTGGCTCATGGTGATGAAATGTACCCTTAGATGGATTCTTCATGACAAACAAATCTGTTTGGATATTATAAAGATGGATCATTATGAGGATTTCTTTGGTATCCCTTGAAGATAATCATGTGCTGGTTGGGGGTAGGAGAGGAAACTATGTTTAGAACTCATCATGTGTAAGAAAATACGGATCTAGTGTAGTTTATTCTTAAATGGATGAGTTCTACACAGTCTTTATAGAGATAATATGTTGATCACCAAAGATTACACATAGAGTTTTAGGTCTGGGTGTTGGAGTTACTGTCCTAGAACTGAAAAAAAAATTATTTATAAATTAATAAATACCATATCACATTATAATTTTTTTCTACAATACCATTCTTGTGATAATTTTATAATAATAGTTGTTTAATTACAGGGTAATAGTGGATCCCTATTATGATGAGATCCCAGAAGTGCCATAAAATTGTTCTTGAATATATGTTCAATGATTAGATGATTTTATTTGAAGAACACAAATAATACATGAAATTATGGGTGAGGACATGTAAAACATTAAGGAATCTTATCATGGTGTGATCCCTTGGTAATATATAGGAGGATATTACAAGAACAAGATCTGCCAGTTTGAAATCCAAATTTCATTGTGTCATTGGTTGTTCCGATCTGCAGATATTGGTATCGATCCTTTGATTTTATGATTATTATTAATGAATTTTAAAACTCGTACAAAACGATTTATTGATGAGAAATATGATGAAACTCTATTCAAATCGAGGTAGAATATGTTGAGTTACTCATGAGTAATATTTCCTTAAAAGATAATGAGAGAAAAGATTTTTTCTTCTTTTCCATAACAAAAAGAGATATATCATTACCTTTGATGGAATATATATATCTTATATAAATCCATGGACAATTTATGGAATTGTAGAGTTCAATTCTGAAAGAATGAATAATCATGCAGATGGGTTGATGGCAATAGTATAAAACACATGGGATTCGAGATATTGATACATAGGGATTACATTACATGGTAAGAATTTTTAGAAGGTGACACATCATTGCAGCATTAAAATCATTCTCTACGGGTGCCTTGGTGTGTTTCTAGATGCTATACTTGGACTTTATGAAACCCCCACCTAATTCCACTAAGAAAGAGTCCTAGAGGGTCACACACTATGTGGGTAAAAGTATCTTAGTTAAATAATATTTTAATAAGTTTAATAATGATTATTCCCGATTGTGGTTTAATAATTATTCAAGGATTTCTGATCACATTTATTTCTACACTAGTTATTTGGGAAAACATATTGTTGGAGAAGTAATATATTTATTAGCATGTAATTAAGTAACATTTATTTAAGAAATAAATATATATTTTTCAAGGAATAATAAATGTGTTGGAGGTAATAATGAAAATGGAAAAACCAAAGAACACATTGTTTTTATTAATATACATTCCATGTAATTTTTCTAGGGATTTGTGTGAAATAATAATATAAATTTAATTAAATAATTATGGTTATAATTAATTGGGAACATGTTAAGTAATAATAATACTCAACTATTATTTTTAGACATGGGTCATACTAAACATTAAATTAAATAAATATTTTATTTCAAGTAATTATTTCAATTTATTATTCTATGTAATTAATATCCAAATTATATAATTCACATTAGCCTAGAAATTTTTGGGGGTTATGCACAGGGAATCTAAAGAAATATCTCAAGATAGGATAGAATTATTTATCCATGAATGCTCTCTAGCTATGAGAGAGAACCTCTTCCCCCAGATTAAGGAGAGTGATTCACAAGTGGCTCTTAAGGCCATCGAAGGCAGACATCACAAGCGAAGAATCTTCTGTGCTACAACCATGATATCCCTTCAGCGACATCCATAGTTATGTGGAACACATGTGGATCACTGCTAATGGAATAATACACTTCGATTATATGACTCAATGACAGATCACATCGGATCGTGCCAAAAACATCAAACGAGAGTGAATTCCATCAATTTAATTCTTGTATTTTAATTAAATCAACTAAATCCTTCATATTATGATCATCTAATTAGTTCTAGGGCTCCCATCCATTTCATTTTTTTCAATCTATTCAAAATATCTGGCGTTTTTTATCTCAAAAGATCTCAGATTTATCATTGTTAACGGTAAAATTAAATATGGGTACACTAGCCAATGCGCATCTACTACACCCAAAACCAACAGGTGGTATCAAGCGGGTTATATCGTTGATAATAATTAATATGTTTTTCATTGGTGATTTAATCATTTGTTAACATTGTTGTTTTAATTCAAGTTAATAATTGTATAAATCAGATTCTCGAGATTTATTCCTCATATTTCATTTCACGTTCACCATACAAAAACATGTTTTTCTTTTTAATTTTTAGTAAAATAAAATTAAGGATCTTATACAGAGGTTCCACATCATCCTATACATACAACACCATAACACATGGTGGGTATTCGATAGTATCTTCCATGTTGTATAGTTTCCATGGATCAGGACGGTCCGCCAAACTAGGTTGTGTCGTTGGATTATATCTAACTCATTAAGACTTATTTGTTGATTAGGGACAGGTGGAACACGGTTTACCGATTCCATACCATGTGGCCCACTAAACCTGACTTGTAGTCCCTTTGTGTGAGGGATGGACCATGTCCTCCGTTCAAAGCTAGCTTGGCTGGAAACCGTGTAACATGGATAATACATGGGGTGTGTCCCAATTAACATGTCATGTACTCGGAATATTTTTGAGGTACATATACATGCCATGTCCTCATGGCGTATACATCAGATGGAAGTTGAACCAAGGTACATGCAGTGTAGTGGGAACTACATTCCATGTACTAATCCAAATTTTTCAGATTTATTAAACCTTATTATATTATTATACAAACTCTTTAGGTGTGTACCATAGCATGGGAGTAAAGGTGATGCACAACATGTGATATGTGTCATAAATATATATGTTTAATTGTACATCATTTTAATGTTTATTTCTTCTCATTTGGTAGTTATGGATGGGAATTTACTGGGTTAACACCATGTTAAATGTTATGTAAAATGACAATTTAAATTGAATTTATTTGATTAAAAATATGATGGCTGAGAATCTCATAGAAATTTATAAATGGATTTATGATAAAATGATTTATTAATTAAATATAATTAATTTATTCGAGAGTGATTTATCTTATGAAAGAACAATTAACAAATATAATGATAGTTTTATTAATGCCTAAATATCATTATATGTATTGATGGTCATGAGCTAGACTAAGACCTATTTATTTGAATGGTTTCAATTAAATAATTTATTTAAATTTAATTTGTTGGCTTGAGATACTTCTCCACATTAACATGTAGGGCCTGCGTGGAAAATGATTCATCTATGTAAAAACCTGTTTCACCCCTCACCTGTGAGTGAGATAAAAGCATATATAATGGATAGATCTCCAAATATAGTAGTAGAAGATCATGTTTGGAGCCACAGTGAAATCAATCCATGGAGATGCAAGGGTGGATAGGTGGAAAGCTATATACATGGACCCGAAAGGTTCAAGGTGTTTATCCCCAAGGTCTTGGGTTAGTCTATAAAATGCTAGATATAGTAACCAATAGAATACGATCATTATTATAATATTCACTTTATTTCTATTATTTTCATGGTTTATTTATTTTGGGTGTGCTGTCAAGATCACACAATTTATTAATTAATCAATCATGCTTGATAGAACTATAAGAATAATGGATTTAGAATTACTATTATCTCACACGTGGTTAATCATTTATGTATATGCCAATTTATATTAACATGAATTTAATAAAAGATAATAAAATGAGAATTTAAAAATAATGATAAAATAACTCAGAGAAAATATGAATATGGTATAGACTTCCATAATCATGGTGAGAATTGAACTATAGTTCAATGTTCTTCACCAACCATAGTTGGGGTGCTTCAAATTATCGGGGAATTGTAATTCACGGTTTTCATTAGAATTGACTTGGTTGACATCATGTGTTGACTTCCACAATAGGACCTGATGTGACCAAGAGGCAAAGGTTGAAAAAATTCCAAATAAATTGATTTCATGATTGGGGTTTCCACTCAGCAGATCATGGAGCAACATGTTAATGAAGTTCACATTTGAAATTACTACCCAAAACCCATAAAATTTCTTATCCAATCATACTGGGGGTAATTCAAAGGGAAATATGGATCCTTCCCACTAGAATATTTAGGAAACCGAATATTCTGAAGTCAATGGCGAGGGATATTAAATTTCGATAAAATATATGGAGAATAATAAGGATTAATTGATTTATTATCCTTAGATTAATAATGATATAGTACTAAAATATTTATTATATCTATCTGTATAAATTTAAATAAAAATGACTCCAGACATATCATTTTGAAACATACTCAAGAAGGAGAATCTACTAAGAGGCCATAATTTCTGGGAATGGAAGATGCGTTTATGCAACATCCATCACCAAGAGTCGAAATTGTAAATGCTAGGGGATGTCATTTTAGTTGCACCTGGAAAATAAGCTAGTGATGAGGAACTATCTCCTTATAAGAAACATATGAATGATTCCACAAATGTCCAATGTTTCATGTTATCATCCATGTCTAATTATCTCCTAATGCAACATGAAAACATGGACGTGTATAGCATGATGTCCAACCATAAGGATCACTATCAAGATAAGGAATGGCAGGAGAGATACAAGATCTATGATTCATTGTTTAAAACTAAGCTTGAAGAGTATGTTCCAGCTTGTCCACATGTAGTAAATATTATAGCTACCCTGAACTCCTTGACATATTAGGGATTATGTTCCTAGATGAGTTTCATATTGATCTCATCCTATAATCACATAAAAATACCATATCTAGCATTTCTATCAACTACAACATGTGAAAAATTGAGATGATTGTATCCGAACATCTAACATTATAATTCTTGGGAGATAAGGAAATGGGGAGTGAAAAATCAACAATTATTTTGGAGAATAAGAAAAAAAAGGAAAAGGAAAAGGGTTCAAGGATTCATAAATGGTTTCAATCCCCTAAGCACCATATCTAAAGTAATTGAATGATCAAGATCCAGGGGAAGGTACTGGAGTCAGTATGTTTTTCTTATGGAACACGAGGCCACTGGAAGAGGAACTACACCTAGAAGCGTGGGGACTATAAAATTCTGTTCATTATCGAGTGTAATCCTTCCATTTCTACACATTTGTCATTAGATACCGCTTTTGGGGATTGAATAAGTATTAAAATATAGGAAAAATGTAGATTTAGAATAATTTCCAATGAAGAGGAGGATCTTCAACCTACAAATGGTGCAATACTAGTTACATTGCCCATTAGTGATTACCATTTATCATTGATAACTTGGATTCTTTCATTTTTACATAACTATTATTATGTGTGAAGGGTTACCAAGAACTTAATTTTTTGTATCATGTTTTTATTTGGATGGTTTTCTTTTCACCTTTGGAAATAAGTATTGTTTCCCTTATAAGAACAATGAATGTTATGGTATGTCACATTTAAATAATGGTTTGTATGTAAAAAATTATGAAAACCATGTGTAGGAAATTGATAATGAAACAAACTCACATGACTCATACTTCACCTAGTTGTTGAAGCAATGTATCAATCATGTAAACGAGCAATGATTGAAAAATCTCTACCAGTATGGTTATTTGTATTCTTGTGAACTGAAACCACCTGAGATATGTCATGCTTGTTTACATGGTAAAATAACCAAGCCTCCTTTCGGTGGATAAGGTGAAAGGGCCGTATAGAATCATGGATTGGTGAACACGGATGGGTGTGGACTATTTCTGGTATAAGCTAGATGTTGATATTCACAGTTCATTACTTTTACTGATGATCTGAGAGGATATGGATATGTCTACATAATGAGGTAAAAGTGAGATTCCTAAGAGAATTTTATGGTGGTACAGAATGCAGTAGTAAATTAGCATGGTATGAATATAATGAAACATCGATTGGATATAGGGGAAGGATATATGAACCAAGATTTCATCGATCTAATATGGGAGTCTCATATTATATCTCTGGTCACTCCCCCTTATACACCATAGTGGAATGGTGTTAGTGAAAGGTGGAAGAACACCATGTTGGACATGGTGAGGTCGATGATGAGTCATGCAGATGGTCCATTTTCATTTGGGGGATATACATTAAAAACTGTAGCATAAATATTAAACTGAGTACAAACTAAGGAGGAAAATGGAAGTCCCTCTGAGTAAGATAATGGAAAGAAACACATTTTTCACACACATGTTCATGGGGATGCGAGAAATGTTTTAATGGATTCTTAGGAAATAAAATAGTTCCCCAATGCACGAGGTGTATATTTATATTATATCGTAAAAAAAATAAAAAATATTACCTATATAACCCTTCAAAAGGGAAATTAATAGTTTCTAGACAATATTTCATTCATGATAGGGATCAAATAATCAAAAAGGATTATGGGAGAATGATTGAATTCAATGATGTTGATACTCAAGATACACAGGAGTCGGTGCATGAAAAAGTTCAACAGGTCCCTATGGAAGAGGTTCCCAAAAGAAATGTACAACATAGGATATCAATATAGGTAAGGGAATTAGAGAGATTTGGTTTCCTATTCCCCAAGGTAGGTGAATCGTTATTGTTGAAAAATGAGGATCCTCTATTTTACAAATAACCAATAGAAAGATCAGATGATACAAGATGGAATGAAGCTACAAATTCTGATATGGATTCCATGTATCATAACCACATCTGGGTTTTGGTTGATGATCCAATTTAGGTATATCATCTTGGATGAAAATCGGTATTAAATAGAAATTTGGACATGGATAGTCTAGTTAGCACCTATAATGAAAGGATAGTGACTAAAGGATTCAGACAGTGTTAAGGAATTGACTATGACGAAACATTCTCGCCAGTTTCCATGGTTAAATCCATAAGAATCGTACTTCACATAAAGCTTACCATGACAATATTAGTTGGAATATGGAGTTCATATTTTCATTCCTTAATGGGAACATCCATGAATATTTCTACATAACACAACCAGATGGGGTTGAGACACTAGGTGATGCCAATTTGGATTTTCAGTTACTGAAATCTATATATTGATTAAATAATGAATACGGGTCATAGAAAATTCAATTTGTTAAATCCATAAATGATTTTTTTTCATTAAGAAGGAATGTTATCAAAGTCTTTAGAAGTTGTTTAATGGTTATATGGTCCTTATCCTAGTATTATATGTTAACGACATACTGCTTATTGGAAATGACGTACTATTCTTAAAGTCAGTTAAGGACTGGTTGAATATGTGTTTCTCCATGATGGACATGTTAAAGAAGCATACAATCTTGGGATCATTATTATTCATGATAGATCTAAGATACTTCTTAGAATATGTCATGTTATATAGATTGAGCAGTTTCTAAATATATTTAGTACTAAAAATCCTAATGAAATTAGTTCCAGTGTCACATTGCCAACATATTTCAAAGAAAATGTGTCCTTAGAAACAACAAGAGAAATATATAATGACTAAAATTTGATAGTATTCGGCTATAAGATCCATCATGTATGCCATGTTATGTACATTTCTTGATGTTGGCTATTAACTAATCATGGTTGGTAGATATCAAGCAGATCCAAGATCACAAGATTAGACTACTGTTAAGACTATCCTTATGTATCTATGAAGAAATAAGGATATGATTCTAGTATATGGAGGAGAGTAATATATTTTCATTAGACTGTGTGATGACATTGGTCTACAAAATGATCATAATGAGCTGAAGGTGCAATCTGGATAGGTTTTTTGTTTCAACGGAGGAGGTGTGAGCTGGAAATGATCAAATACCCAGTTGTCTCTTATTCTACAGTGGAGTTTGAATATATAATATCTTCTGATGTAGCTCGCGAAACTATCTACATTAAGAACATTGTATAGGAACATGATGTGGTTCCTAGCAGTAGATATCCCATCACATCGTATTGTTATAATACTGCAGTGCTGGCTCTTGAAAAAGAAAAAAGGCCACATTAATAGACAAATCACATTCTATGACTGTATCACCTATTGAAGGATATCTATCAAAGCGGTGAATTTGCTGTGAGTTGAGTTTACATAGAAGAGAACGGTGAAGAATTCATCACTAAATGCAAGCCTTTTTATAATTATGAATATCATGTTAGAGATAGTGGGATAAAGGTGGATAGTTGTTTTCCCCAGACCGAGTTGAAGTCTATTAGAGTAGGTGGCATAAAACCAACTGTTTTTTCTCTATTCATTAACAATTACCTTATCACATATTGATTTTTCTTCTTCATGGATATGCAAGTGATATTGTCTTAAAGATAGTTATCGCATTATAGGGTCACAACAGATCCCTGTTATTATGAGAACCCAGAAGTTCCATAACACAATTCTTGAATATATGATCTATGTTCGGATGATGTTTTTTGACTGAAAAAAATAATACAGGACATTAGTGTTGAGGAATCATAAAATATTGAGGCATATTCTCATAGTGTATGCCCGTGGTAATATCCATGTGGATATTATGAGAATGAGATCCACCAGTAGGAAATCCAAATTTCTTAGTGTCATTGGATGTTCCTATTTGCGGATGGGTGTTTTGGTCCATGGACATTAATATTATTATTAACTAGTATTAAAACTTACACGATAAGATGTATTGACAAAAACTATGATGACACAATGTTCACAGTGAGGTAAGATATTTTGGGTGTGTTATGAGTAAAACTGCATTAATAAATAATGCATGAAAGTATTTTTCCCTTCTGTTCCATAACAGATGTAGATATCTCATGCCCATGGATGGAATGGATATATACCAGATAAATCAATGTCCATGGTAATTAATTGGGGAGTTCAATTCTGGAAGTAAAAGAAAGATTAATCAAGCACATGGGTTGATGACACTAGAATGCGACCCTCATTATTCTAGATATAAAGACAAAGTGATTACATTACATAGTAAACATTCGTAGGAGGTGACACATGTTTTGTGCAATAAAATTTTTCTTTATGGGCATCATGGAGGGTTTCTATATGCTATCCATTGAAATTTGGCGTGCTAAAACTAATTCCACTAAAAAATAGGCCTAGAGGTTCACACATTATGTTTTTCCAAGTATCTCATTTAAAAATTAGTTTAACATGTTGATAACGATTATTACCAATTATTGTTTAATAATTATTAATCAATTCCTGATCTCATTTATTTCCACACTAGTTATTTGAGGGAATATATTGTTTGAAAAATATTATTTTTATTAGCGAGTAATTCCATTATATTTAATTGATAAATAATTATACACAATTAAAGGTCTAATAAATGTGTTGGAGTAAATAAAAAAATGGAAAAACAGAAGTACACTTCGTGTATATTATTATACATGCTGTGAAAAGTTTCTAGGGATTTGTGAGAAGAAATATTCTTTAATTAAATAAATAATATTATTTTTAATTATTTGGGTGCATTTAAGGAAATAATAAAGTTCAGCTATTATTTTTAGACATGGGGTCTTACTATGAATTAGATTAAATGAATTAATTCATTTGGGTAATTAATTCATTTTATTATTCTTTGTAATTAAAATAATAATAATATAATTCTCATTAGCCTATCCTTTTTAGGAGTTACGATGAATGGATCTATAGAATGATCTCAAGCCATGAGATATTAATTTTCTTCTAAAAACTCTCTCAATATATAATTGAGTTCCTCCTCCATCGAATCATGGAGAGCGTGTTACCAGAAGCTCTCAAGGCGATTAAAGGATTACATCGCAAGCGAAGGCTCATCCAACCTAGCACATATTGATCCCTTTGGTGACATCTATAGATACCTAGGGAACATGTGGATCACTACTAGATGATTCCCACACTTTGGTTTTATGAAGTAATGATTGATGTCATTAGATCATGACCAGAAATGTCAACAGCTAGAGAATTACATCAAGGTAATTCTTGTCTTTTAATTAAAATAATTATTTACAACATATGATGATCATCTATGTGGTTTTGAGACTTAGTTCCTTGTCATTCCTTATTCATTATATTCCTATGATCTGGAATTTTATTGTAACAACCGAGACTTTTAGGAGAAATATTTTGTTTTTATGTTATATAAATCATCATATGAATCTTTCACTACATGCAATCGCGACCTTCCTCGATAGCGTGTGTAGTACGCAATACCGAGTTCCACTAAACAACGATATATTATTATAATATTATAAACTATCCATTATGAATAGAATTAACTGAATTTTATATTTTCCAACATTATTATTCATCTTACATATTTTCTATAACATGGTAAGAGAACAAAATAATTTTTTTGGGTAAAATAAGCATTTATCAAAAAATGATGTTTTGCCGCCTTTTGACGGCGCACCCACATTAAATCTAGTTTTTGACATTTTTATAAGTTCAATTTTACAAAATTAAATTTTTCTTTTGAATAAGGATATAAAAATTTATTTTGGATAAATTTTTGATATTTTTATGATAACTTTCATATTTTGATGAATAGTAAAAATATGCTATTTTTTAATTAAAAACAACTTTTTTCATTGAGATAATTTATATGGTTAAATTATAATATTGAATGGTTTTAAAGAATATATGGAATATATTTTTACCATTTAATAAAATTTATGTCATTAGAATTAATTTATCATTGAATTCATAGGTAAAAATATCTCAATCTTTGGCAATGTTTTAACTTCTAAAACCAATTTTCTTAACAATGGGATTTATTTTAAATTAATTACTGCAACTTATATGTTTTGAATTTTAAAAAATGGATTCCATGTTCAGAATCAGTGGGTCCAAATTATTTTAATAAGCTACTTTTTATTTTTGGGCATTATGAATAGTAACTACGGTATATTTTATTTACCATAGTTAAAGGTAAATCAGGTAATTAAGGGTAAATATAAGATTATAAAATTACCCTAACACCTGCCAAAATCCTATTGGATTACTAAACATCGACCCATATCACCCAAGGGTCGGATTAGATTCATTTAATAGGCTTTTGTCTAGGAAAATAATTTAATTATTATTAAAACCAAAGAATGTGACAACATGTCACTTTCTTAAATTTAATAAGTATAATAATTATAATTTGGAGATAAACTTAAAGAAACTTAAAAAATGAATAGTATCCATAAAGCTAATACGATTATATACATCATAGGAATTTATTTATAATTTTTAGGGATTAAATAATTATCATTAATTATGACACAATAGTGGTGTTGAAATTATTTTATTAATTAAAATATCAAATAAATAGTTTTAAAAATATTAAAATAATTATTATATGGACTATTTAATGTGCTCCAATAATTTTCTAGATACATATGACATTTTATTAATCTATTAAAGCTTTTAGTTCGAACATATCCTCTGTATATATTTTATTTAAATTCAAATAAATGAATTGTGTCAAATTGACACTATTGTTATTTTATAAAAATAACATATTATAAAATTTTTTAAAAATCAAAAATATATTTAAAAATTATAAATTAAAATTTATATGGTCTAAAATGTCATAAAGTTTCAAATTATGGAAAAATCACAACACATATATAATTATTAATAATAATTTAAAATTTAGAATATTATTACCACAAATAAAATTAAATTGATAAATAAGGATAATTCAAGTTTATAATGTTTAAAATAAATTCATAACAAGTATAAATTTTATTGGTTGATGAGATTATAACCCTATCTCATCTAATCTTCGGATATGAGTCATTTTGGAAGTTTCTATGTGGGGCTGGGATTTAATATAAACTAATATTTCTTATATTTCCAAAGATGCCCATCTCCTCCCTTATAAAAGGGCACCTCCTCCCTCTCCTCCTCCCACAAATTTGTGCCTTCAAGCTCATCAAAACCCTGATAATTTCACTTCCCCACTTCCCTAGAATCATCCTAGAGGTTCTGGTCTTCTTCAAAGACCAACCATTGTGCCCTAAGAGGAGGGTAAGAAGAGGCGTGCCAAAAAGAGTTAAAATCCATTACCGATCCTTTCCAAATTCTTTATTCTTTAACATCTTCTTCTTTAGTTGTTTCATTATGAAGTAAGAACATCAGTATGACTCATATACTGATATGTTATTATAAGTATGAAACAACCCTATTTCAACATCTATCAATCCTATGGAAAACGAAATCACCGTGCGTGTGTACATACGGAATACCATCTCCACCACGTGGTGTAATCTATTTTTCCCCACCACCTTACTTGGATGGGTATAATGATGTAAAAAATTACTATATATGATTATTGTAAAGTGATATTGATTCTGAAATAGTATACATACACTCCAATACAATTCCACGATCATGGGAACGATATCATCGCTCGCGCGTACGTACGGAATACCATATCCACGATGTGATGTGATTCGTTCTACATGATCTTCATTGCATAATGATTATATAAATGAATTTAATGAATAAATATGATATATAGTAAATTTATAACATTCTAGAAATTATGTATCTATAACCTAAAGATAAGAATAAGTATTTATTCGAAAAAACACGCATAAGAACAAAAATTTATAAACACCCGAATAACAAGTAGCAATGAAATCTTAGAACTAAAAAGCTAAGAATATGACCATATATGATATCATAACAATAATTATGATTCTGGAGTAAGTCAATAACATTATTTAAATCATTATACAGGAGGTTCAGACACTTACGAGGCAAATCAGACCTAAGGTAAGGGAAATGTCACAATCTAATTTTTATCCGAGATTATTTATACTTTGCTATTTACTGGGGTGTATTTTATCATCAACATCCATTTTTCCTCAATATGTAATATTATTTCCATCCAACTAAAATTGATTAAATCAATTTTTCCCTTTGGTGAGTTTATAGTAAAAGATATGAAAAGAATCTTTTGTCGTTTTTCGTACAAGGTACTTTTTGACTTTTCTGACATAAGTACGAGAAGAATGTTTTTTTATATTATATGGCATGAATGGATTTTTAAAACATTATTTACAAGAAGCTTAATTAACATGTTTTCATTTTTATTTTTGTATCAACTCCTTTTAGTTTAAAATTTTATGACTTGTTAAGAAAGGAAAATGTTTTTGAACTAGAAAGGATATTTTCCTCAAGAATGGAGTTCAAGAGTTTTATCAAAATTATTTTTCCATCTAAGATAATATAGGGTTCTGTTTCTATCCATATTATTACATGGATTTTGATTATGTTGTGATGAAAATATTTTTATGAATTCCTTTATCTTATATGAATTGTTTTTTGATGTCACGATGTTTAAGATTCCCATTTTTATTACATGGGTTATGCTATGATGTATGGTTTATGTTTTTGTGGCACACATAAGAATGGTATCATTATGAGATGGGTGGGACCAATATCTCCCTCCAATTCAATGGGTAAAGATTTTATATCTCATGAGATAGACATGGCTGGAATGTCAAGTTATACCGGTTCAGTGAAACAGGACTGAAACGAGGAGTGAACTCGGTTTAGAAATGGACTTTATCCACTATGATAGACTTGGAAATGAGTCTTGACTAATAAGAAATGATTATCTATGATTATGTGTTTATGACACAATGTTTCATGTTTTAATTTATGATTATTGGGATTTCATTTCATTACTATGATTTATCCCATGTTATGAAATTATGCTCTCTTTTACAGGTTAAGATTTCAAAAATGTTATGTTCTTATTAATATGATGTGGTTGATATTTATTTTACCCTTACTGAACATTTGAGCTCACCCTTTTGTCTGTTTTATTTCCCCAGGTCTGGAAGAAGCTTATTAAGTAAGATATGCCAAAAGGGATTATAGATATGATGAAATAAATGGGACACAGTTTAGATGCTTTATGAACAAGTTGTTTATGTTTCCCAGTTTCTGAAGACACTATACCTATACGGTCCCTTCATGGTTTTGTTATATGTTATAATAACTATGATTCAATTTTGAAGTAATAAAAATGTATGTAATGTAACGGTCGTTATATTTGGTATCAGAGGAAAGGTATAGACAACCTTTGGAAACTAGGATGTGAAAGCCTTAGTAAGAATCCTATGGATAAGTATAAGCATAGAACACAATCTTAGTGTTTTAAAAATGGCCATGAACAACCTATGATAATACCTTAAGTGTGAAATTTTATTCTTGATTATGTGGTTTTCCTATTATAATTAGTGTTGCTCACACTATTCTTCTTGGTTTTAGTCAATGGCTGGAACCCGAAGGAACCATGTTAATGCAGAATGCGACGGGAAATGCAATGATTGTCCTCATGAGCAACCAAACGTTATTGGAGCTGGAATGCAATATCTTGTAGCCATGCTCACACAACATTCTCAATCTATGAATCATGCAGGACTTCCAAACGAGAAAAAGAAGGATCAAAATTTTGTTGAATCCTTCATGAGGCGGCACCCATCTTCATTCAGCGGGTCTACTGATCGATTAGTTTCTGAAAAATGGATTCGTACTACTGAAAAGATATTTTCAGTTCATCAATGTTCTGAACATGATAAATTCATCCTAGCAGTGTATCATTTTGAAGGTGATGCTGATCAATGGTGGAATCTTATCAATAATACGAGGCAAAGAGATGAAATTGAGTCCATGGAATGGGACGAGTTCAAGAACTTATTTTTCAATAAGTACTTCCCTCGTATTCTCCGAAAAAAGATGGAGATGGAGTTTCTTGAACTAAAGCAAAATGATGATGAATCTGTTGGTAACTATGAAGAAAATTTTACAAGACATTCAAGGTACGTTTCTGGTATTATTATCCAACCTGAGAGTATCATCGATCAATTCTTCAGTGGCTTAAAACCAAGTATTCGAAGGGTGTTATCCATAAGGGACTTCAATATCTAAGAGGAAATCGTTCTATGTTCTCTCAAAGTCGAGATGGAGATTGGAGTAACCCATCAGTCATATGGGATTGATAAGAAGAGGAAAATGGAATTCAAAGGAAAATATAAAGAGCACACTGAAAAGAAGATGAGCTTCCCCTTATGCTCAATGTGTGGAAAGAAACATGGAGGGAGTTGTCTTAAAGGGACAAGCAAATGTTTAAAATGTGGAAAGGAAGGTCATCGGGCATTTGAATGCCGCAATGATGGGAAGAAGATGTCTAATGATGCAAACAAAGTAAGGGACACATAGAATGAACCTACTACACTTCAATGTTTCAAGTGAAATTATATGGGGCATTATGCCAATCAATGCCCAAATCCAAGGGTTGATGATGATGGTCGACTTCAACAAACTCTTAAGGATAAAGAAAAAGGAAAGTCACATGCAATTTCTATCAGCGATGTGGAGTACGATAACGATGTGGTGAAAGGTACACATACCATCCACTCTAAAGTAGAAACTATTTTATTTGATTCTAGATCCACCCACTCCTTTATTTATGAATAATTTTCTAAGGATATCACTATATTACCTCAATAATTATTGTTGAGTTATTTGTGAAAACCCCTAATGGCACAACAGTCGCATCAAATGTTTATAATTATTCTCCGATTGAAGTTTTTGGGAAAGTGCTTCCTGCAAATCTTGTGATACATCCTATAGTGGAATTTGATGTGATTCTTGGAATGGATTGGCTTTCTTTATATGGATCTCATATCAATTTCCAAATAAGGTAAGTCACATTTCATATTCCAGATCAATCTATGATCATCTATCGATGCAAGGTTGAACATAACTTTCTAGTGGAAATTTCTTCAATTTTATGGGTATTGATTCCACAAAATGAAGGTTATTTATCTCAAATGGTTGATGAGAAACTCACGATTAAGAATATGCTCATTGTATGGGAGTTTGATGATGTCTTTCCGGAGGAATTACCAGGTCTTCCACCAAATCGTGAAGTTGAGTTTTCAATAGAACTCGTACAAGGAGATTTTCCTATTTCAAAGACACCTTATAGAATGGGCCCAATTTAGTTGCCGTAATTAAAGAAGAAACTCGAAGAGAATCTTGATAAGGGGTTCATACGCCATAGTGCGTCACCTAGGGGAGCACCTATTCTATTTGTTAAGAAGAAAGATGGATCAATGAGACTCTGAATTGATTATCAAGAACTTAACAAGATCACTATCAAGAACAAATATCCTTTCCCACGCATTGATGACGTATTTGACCAACTTCACGGAGCTCAATACTTTTCCAAGATTGATCTTCTTTCAGGGTATCATAAACTAAGGGTCAAAAGGGAGGATATACCAAGGACGGCTTTCCGTACAAGGTATGGTCACTATGAATTTATAGTGATGCCATTTGGTCTTACTAATTCCCCTGCAATCTTCATGGATCTGATGAATAGAGTCTTTAGAGACTATCTTTATCCGTTTGTGGTAGTCTTTATAGACGATACTCTTGTCTATTCAAATAGCAAGGAAGGACATGAAGATCACTTGCGAATTATATTGAATACCCTGAGAAAAGAGAAGCTTTATGCCAAATTTACCAAGTGTGAATTTTTGATTCAAAAAAGTTTCATTTTTGGGTCACATAATCTCAAAAGAGGGTATATCTGTGGATCCAGAAAAAATAGAGGTTATTGAATGATGGTCGAGACCAACAACAGTAACTAAGATCAGATTTTTTCTTGGTTGGGCTGGATATTATCGACGTTTTCTGAAAGATTTTCCACTATTATCTAATCTTCTCACCAAGTTGACTAAAAAAGGAGTTAAGTTTGTCTGGATGGAGGAATGTGAAAAGAATTTCATGGAGTTTAAAAGAAGGTTATCCAGTGCACCTGTGCTCACATTGTCTTGTAGTGGAGAAAGGTTTGTGATCTACAGTGATGCATCCAAGAAGGGACTAAGATGTGTTCTTATGCAAAATGATATGGTGATAGCTTATGTCTCACGACAGTTGAAAATCCATGAGCAAAAATACACAACTCATGATTTGGAGTTAGCTGGGGTAATATTTTCATTAAAGGTTTGGAGGCATAACCTTTATGGTGAATGATGTGATATGTATACTAATCATAAAAGTTTAACGTATATTCTTACACAAAAGGAGCTGAATATGCGCCAGAGAAGATGGTTGGAGCTGATTAAGGATTACGACTGCTCAATTCATAACCACCCTGGGAAAGCAAACAAGGTGGTAGATGCATTAAGTTGAAAAGACCATGCCAGTTTATACATGATGAGGATCACAAAAGATCCAATATTTATGTATTTATAAAGGATGGATCGTGGAATTATAATGGAAGGGGGAAAATTGTATCTTTCTAAAATTAATGTTCAACCATCTATACATGTGAAGATTAAAGAGGCACAAAAAGAAGATGTAGAGTTACAAAAGAAGATGAGAAATGTTCTTGAATTCAACCTTGATTGTGATGGGACAATAAAGTTCAGGAATCGGGTTTCTGTTCCTACCATCCCTGAATTAAAGAAGGAGTTGCTGGATGAGGCTCATAGTTCTTCATTCTCTATTCATCCTGGAAGCATGATGATGTATAGGGACATGAAAGAGTACATCTGGTGGGATGGCATGAAAAGATATGTTGCTGAATATGTCTCTTGATGCTTGGTTTTTCAGCAAGTTAATGCTGAGAGACAGAAGTCTAAGGGGATGATACAACCATTACCCATACCCGAATGGAAATGATAAAACATCACTATGGACTTTGTCACTTGACTTCCTAAAACATCCAAAGGAAATAATGCTATCTGGGTCATAGTTGATCATCTTACAATGTCTGCACACTTAATCGCCATTAGAGAGGATTTCTCTCTGGATCAGCTTGCCAGGATATATGTAAAGGAAGTGGTAAGATTTCATGAAGTACCACTTTATATTGTATCTGATCGGGATCCGAGGTTTATTTCAATCTTCTGGAGAAGTCTTTAGCATAGTCTGGATACAGAGTTAAGTTTCAGCACTACTTATCATCCTTAGATAGACGGTCAGTCTAAGAGAACAATTCAAACTCTAGAAGATATGTTGAGAGCTTTCTCTATAGATTTCAAAGGTGGTTGGGATCAAAACCTACCTATGGTGGAATTTTCTTATAATAATAGCCTTCTCTCCAGTATTTAGATGGCAGCTTATGAAGCTCTCTATGGAAAGAAAGGCAGGACTCCAACTTTCTAGGATGAAGTTGGGGAAAGAAAGCTATTAGGACCTGATCTCATTGATGAAATGGCAGAAAAGGAGAGATCTATTCAACAACACATAAGAGCATCTCAGAGACGATAGAAAAGTTTTGTCGACAACTGAAGAAAAGACCTAGAGTTTGAAGTGGGTGATAATGTGTTCTTACGAATATCTACCTGGAAAAGGGTCATGAGATTTGGAAATAATGGGAAGTTGAGCCCTAGATATATCGGTCCTTTCGAAATACTGGATTGTTTTGGGAAGGTATATTACCGATTGGCGCTTCCACCGAATCTCTCTCAACTTCACGATGTGTTCCATGTATCTCTCTTGAGAATGTACATACGTGATCCTTCACATGTACTCAGCTCAGAAGTTGTACCGCTAGAGCAAGATCTTTCTTATGATGAACAGCCGATAGAGATTCTGGATCGTAGAGAAAAAGTCCTATGAAACAAGACCACTCGATTGGTGAATGTTTTATGGAGGAACCACCAATTAGAAGAAGCTACATGAGAGCTTGAGGATATGATGAGGGAGAGGTATCCTCATCTGTTTGTTACAAAGTGACGAATTTAGAGGGTGAAATTCATTTTAAGGGGGGTAGAATGTAACACCCAAGACTTTTATGAGAAATATTTTGTTTTTGTGTTATATAAATCATCAAAGGAATCTTTCGCTACATGCAATCGTGACCTTCCTCGATAGCTTGTGTAGTATGCAGTACCGAGTTCCACTAAACAATGATATATTATTATAATATTATAAACTAGCCGTTATGAATTGAATTAATTGAATTTTAAATTTTACAACATTATTATTCGTCTTACACATTTTCTAGAACATGGTAAGAGAACAAAAAAATTTTTGTTGGGTAAAACAAGTATTTATAAAAAATGCAGTTTTTCCGCCTTTTGATGGCGCACCGACATTAAATCTAGTTTTTGAAACGTTTATAAGTTCAATTTGACAAAATAAAATTTTCTTTTGAATCAGGATATAAAATTTTTCTTTGGATAAATTTTGGATATTTTTCTAATAACATTCATATTTTGATGAATAGTAAAAATACGCTAATTTTTAATTAAAAACAACTTTTTTCAATGAGATAATTTATATGGTTAAATTATAATATTTAATGGTTTTAAAGTATATATAGAATATATTTTTACCATTTAATATAATGTATGTCATTAGCATTAATTTTACATTGAATTCAGAGGTAAAAACATTTCAATCTTTGGGAATGTTTTAACTTCAAAACCCCATTTTCTTAACAACGGGATTTATTTAAAATTAATTACTGGAACTTATATGATTTGAATTTTGAAAAATGGATTCCATGTTCAGAATCAGTATGTCCAAATTATCTTAATAGGCTACTTTTTATTTTTGGGCATTTTGAATAGTAACTACGGTAAATTTTATTTACCATAGTTAAAGGTAAATCGGGTAATTAAGGGTAAATATAAGATTATAAAATTACACAAACACCTGCCAAAATACTATTGGATGACTAAAAGTAGACCCATATCACCTAAGGGTCGGATTAGATTCATTTAATAGACTTTTGTCCATGAAAATAATTTAATTATTATTAAAACCAAAGAATGTGACAACATGTCACTTTCTTAAATCTTATAAGTATAATAATTTTAATTTGGTGATAAAATTAATGAAACTTCGAACATGAATAGTCTCTATAAATATAATACAATTATCTAATCATAGAAATTTATTTATAATTTTTAAGGATTAAATAATTATCATTAAGTATGACACAATAGTGATGTTGAAAATATTTTATTAATTAAAATATCAAATAAATGGTTTTAAAAATATTAAAATAATTATTATATGCACTATTTAATGTTCTCCACTAATTTTTTATATACATATGACATTTTATTAGTCTATTAAAGCTTTTAGTTCGAACATATCCTCTATATATATTTTATTTAAATTCAAATAAATGAATAGTTCCATAATTTACACTATTGTTATTTTATAAAAATAACATATTATAAAATTGTTTAAAAATCACAAAAATATTTAAAAATTATAAATTAAAATTTATATGGTATAAAATGTAATAATGTGTCAAATTATGGAAAATTCACAACACATATGTAATTATTAATAATAATTTAAAATTTAGAATATTATTACCACAAATAAAATTAGATTGATAAATAAGGATAAATCAAGTTGATAATGTTTAAAATAAATTCCTAACATGTCTAAATTTTATTGGTTGATTATATTACAACCCTATCTCATCTAATCTTTGTATATGAGTCATTTTGGAAGTTTTTATGTGGGGTTGGGATTTAATATAAACTAATATTTCTTATATTTCCGAAGGTGCCCCTCTCCTCCCTTATAAAAGGGCACCTCTTCCCTCTCCTCCCTTATAAAAGGGAACCTCTTCCCTCTCCTCCTCTCACCAATTTGAGCCTTCATTCTCGGCCAAACCCAACCACATTCACTTACCCACTTCCCTAGAATTATCCTAGAGGTTCTGGTATTCTTCAAAGACCAACCCTAGTGCCCTAAGAGGAGGTTAAGAAGAGGCGCGTCAAAAAGAGGTAATATCCATTACTGATCCTTTCCAAATTATTTCTTCATCAACATATTCTTCTTTAGTTGTTTCATTATGAAGTAATAAGATCAGTGTTAATCATATAATGATATGTTATTATAATTATGAAACAAAACTATTTCAACATCTATCCATCCTATGGAAAATGAAATCACTGTGCGCGCGTACGTACAGAATACCATCTCCACGCCGTGGTGTAATCTATTTTCCCCCATAACCTTACTTGTATTGTTATAAAGATGTAAATAATTACTATATATTATTATTGTAAAGTGATATTGATTCTGAAATAGTATACATACACTCCAATACAATTCCACGATCATGGGAACGATATCATCGCTCATGCGTACGTACGGAATACCGTCTCCACGATGTGACGCGATTCGTTCTAAATGATATTCATTGCATAATGATTGTATAAATGAATTGAATGAATAAATATGATATATAGTACATTAATACCATTCTAGAAATGATGTTTCTATATCCTAAAGAGAAAAATAAGAATTTATTCGACAAAACACGCGTAAGAACAAAAAGTTATAAACACCCGAATAAGAAGTATCAATGAAATATTACTACTAATAAGATAAGAATATGACCATATATGATATCATAACAATAATTATGATTCTGGAATAAGTCAAAAACATTATTTAAATCATTATACAGGAGGTTCGGACACTTACGAGGCAAATCAGACCTAAGGTAAGGGAAATGTCACAATCTATTTTTTATCCTGGATTGTTTATACTTTGGTATTTACTAGGGTCTATTTTATCTTCCACATCCATGTTTCTTCAATATATAATATTATTTTCATCCACTTAAAATTGTTTAAATCCATTTTTTCCCTTTGGTTATTTTATAGTAAAATATATGAAAGGAATCTTTTGTCATTTTTCGTACGAGGTACTTTTTGACTTATCCAAAAAAAAGTACGTGAAGAATGTTCTTTTAACTTATATGGCATGAATATATTTTTAAAAAATTATTTCCAAGAAGCTTCCTTTACAAGATTTAAAGTTTATTTTTTTTTCAACTCATTTTAGTTTAAATTATTATGACTTGTTAAGAAAGGAAAATGTTTTTGAAGTAGAATGGATATTTTCCTCAAAAATGGAGTTCAAGAGTTTTATCAAAAATATTTTCCATCTAAGATAATATAGGGTTCTATTTCTATCCCTATTATTACATTGATTTGATTATTTTGTGATGAAAATATTTTTATGAATTTTTTTATCTTATATGAATTGTTTTATGATGTCACGATGTTAAGATTCCCATTTTTATTACATGGGTTATGCTATGATGTATGGTTTATGATTTTGTGGCACACATAAGAATGGTATCATTATGAGATTTGTGGGACCTATATCTCTCCCCAATGCATTTGGTAAAGATTTTATATCTCATGAGATAGACATGGCTGGAATGGCAGGTTATACCGGTTCAGTGAAACAGGACTGAAACGAGGAGTGAACTCGGTTCAGAAATGGACTTTGTCCCCTAAGATAGTCTTGGAAATGAGTCTTGACTAATAAGAAATGATTATCTATGATTATGTGTTTATTCCACAATGTTTCATGTTTTAAGTTATGATTATTGGGATTTAATTTCACTACTATGACGTATCTCATGTTATGAAATTATGCTCTCTTTTGCAGGTTAATATTTCAAAAATGTTATGATCTTATGAATATGATGTGATTGATATTTCTTTTACCCTTACTGAGCATTTGAGCTCACCCTTTTGTATGTTTTCTTTCCCCATGTCAGGAAGAAGCTTATTAAGTAAGATATGCCAAATGGGCCTATAGATATGATGATATAAATGGGAGACAATGTAGATGCTTTATGAACCAGTTGTTTATGTTTCCCAGTTTCTAAATACATTATACCAATACGGTCCTTTAATGGTTTTGTTATATGTTGTAATAAGTATGCTTCAAGTTTTATGTAATAACAATGTATGTAAAGTATGGGTCGTTATATTTATTATCGTGAAATATATAATATATACTTTTGTTAACAGAAAAATAAAGGTTAGGTGCAAACGCCAATATTCTTTCATGGCGCATGGAACCTACAAAGGGAACAAATATATTTTCATGTTTCACCGAGGATAAGAGAAAGATAGATCAATATATTGGGTATGATTTAATGTGATATTTTGAGTCATTCAATATTATACACACAGTCTATCAAATAGACTATCAATTATAGTTACCTCAGAGGTACCAATTTTTGCATGAAGTCCTCCATGTATATTAGCTACATTGGTATCATTCAGACCGATATAATGCTTTTTCAACCTAGGAGTATGATTTATAGGTATACAAATCATTTTAGGAGTATCATATTTTTATAGTTTATAGGAGCATAAATGTTCTTCGAGGCCATTGGCTTCCTATAGTATATGTTCTATGGCAGCACGACCATGTAAATACAGCAACTAGGGTGTGTGATGGTGACATATGTAGTCACTAGTTAGCGTTATAATCTACAAATTTTTTCCAACATTGTGAAGGAAATTCAGGGATGAATTTCATTAAGGGGTGATTTATGTATAAACTCGATGATCATTTGAGAAATGTATATTATTTAAGCATAATTGATTAATTATGACGTAATATGAATTCCCATTGAGTAATAGATTTATCAGGGGTGTTTGGGGAACATTTGGATCCTGAAACATGAGTTTTGGGTAAAATTGGGTTCACCCCATAGTTAGTAGAAAATTTTCCGGGAGGGCCAGACAATTCGTAATAATCCTGTGAGACTAGGAAAGATATTTGGAGGAGCACACAGAATTTTTTATACCATGTAGATGGAGGCAAACTCTCATTCCATAGCCTCAATTGTTTTTTCTAGTGGGTTGAGACATAATATTCACATGGTTTGAAAATACATGGGCATAAAATAGGTAAGGTTCTACGTCTTATAGTATATGGCACATGTTTGGAGACTGGATTAGACAATATTGTTAAAAAATGTGTAGAAAAATATTTTGGTTGAGATCATAAATTTTTTTTAAAATGATTGTATTCTCAATCTTATTTTCACATATCCTATTGTGGATGACAAAAAAAATTCTACAACATTAATTTGAATCATAACATTGGAATTCAGATATCTTCATAGTCACAATCAGATCTGAGTTTTGTTTATATCCATTGGATCCATACATGTTTTTAATCCATTAATTTTTTCCCATATCTTATTTTTTCTTTGTATCAGTTGTGAAATTTAGGTAAAAGTTGGGTTTCACTATTTCTATGGTTTTTATACATTCTTTGTTTTCTCTAGATCTAAGTGAAAGCATGAGCTAATACTTGTGTAGAACATCACTACATTACCATTGAAGGTTGTCTCATTCTATTCCCTTAATGTTTGTGTGTTTATATATATTATATTTTACCAAAGGGATATTTGTATTAGAAACTCAATTAAAATGGTATTTCTTAATTTATTTACATGGATAAATATCACAAATTCGAATAGAGATAAATAATCATAAATGATTAAAATTGATGAAACTGTTATTGGACCATCCCATGGGTTAAATGATTAATTTTTTAGACCACCGTGGTTTTCCTATTAAATTAATAGCATTTTTTATTCCATTTTTCGATTTACATGAGTTGATAAATGATATATCAAATTGTAATTTGAACTGGTTAAGAGAATTAATTAGTGGGCCATTTCCCATGTTTTGGAAATATATCTTCTTTCATATGATTCATTTTATTATTATAGTGAAATTCCAATAATCGATAATTAAGAGGCTAGTAAATCTATGCATATTTAATTATTTGAGCCACATTCTTAATTGAGGATTAATTGAAATGATCAATTTAAGGACCCTTGAAAAATTAAAATTACCTCAGTTGAATGATCGTTATATTAAATTGGTGACAAAAGAGTTCCAATACGAAGACCATGGTTGTACTCATTTGGAAACTGGATTTGTTATGCCCATGTGACAACTATACATCGTAATGGATTGGGAAGGATAGACTGAGAGGGTTAGTTCTATGTATTTTTGAGTTATTCATGGACACCATATGGATTTTTAAGGACATAACAAGAGAGAACATGATTATATACACAATTGTTGTGACTATGGAAACCTTATAGGATCACTAAGGATAGACTCAGTGAGGGACGATATTGTTCACCACCTACAATGATAAAAACATTCTTCAGAGGATATCCAGAGATGGGTTGTATGGTGTTGATTTTTGTTTTTCATAGATAGATACCTTGACTCTAAATAAATAATTCCATCAATGGGATTGGGTTTTAATTGGATAATTAGAAAAATGATTTTTATGATTCCCATTCCATTCCTGATAATAATCATGGATTATATTAGAATACTACAAATTTTTGGTTGAATGGTTTTAAATCTATGGATGATATATATTTATAGGTGACATTGGGATGTATTCAAGGTCAATATAATTATTTATTAACTTTTTTTGTCTAATTAACTGAATATGATTATAAATTTATAGAGGGATAAATATTTATTCAAATACATTATTATAAAATGATACATGACTTATTGTTTATTCAAAAAATCCCTTTCCAAGGCTAATGTCTGTAGTAGAAGAAGGGTGTCTATGGGAAGACACACATTTTTGGATTTCTTACATACAACACTTCTTTTAAATAACCTATTACTTCTATCAAAATTTTATAATTATATATTTATAATTAAATCAAATTAGACACTATTGGTGGTGGCCAACTATTATTTTATCTCACACCCTACCCTGACTGCAATTGGTATATGAAAAATTATATGATATTAGTTATAGATAATTTAATTTTACATAATAGCAATTTATAATTTTTTCATTGGATATGGGTAGAAGAAGACAAATAAGAGGCTAATTATCCATGATGGGAAAGTATCTTTTTCGATATTTTGGTATTTTGATACATGTATTATACGGTTGTATGTATAATTACTTGGGATTCCTTGTAGACATATAAAATGGTTGTCATTGAAAATGAGATTACTCCAAATATTATATGTATATATATATATATTCAATTTATTTTCATTCTATTATAGATTGATATAATTATTCTAATATTTACTGTATGAATACTAATAATGGTTAATAGTTTTATAAGAGGTAATAGTCTCCCAACAGACATACTATAGGCCCTTGTTGCTTGTCGGTAGTCTCTGTAAATTGAAGATATGCACTTGATTACTTTTGGATAACCATGCTAGGGTAACCATTTAATGTAATCCAGGTCTGGGATGACACATTTATAATACCTTATATATTTGAAAATGTTCATGTTTCATGAAATGTTTAATTTTCTTCATATAATTATCAATATGGTCTATCATTATTATATTTCATGGATACTACTTATAGTGTAACTTGAGTGTGACCATTTATATTGTTGAATCATCCTAGAATTTGAATAGGGGTTTGGTTTGGGATAACTTTTTAAATTTAACCATATCAATGATTTTTGAATTATCATCTTTTTTTATGTTTATATCTTAGTATACACATTGTTATGGAGAGGATTAATAGAATTGATGATATCATTAATTATTAAGAATCTATTGGAAAATTAATGGTTAAAATTGTAGTATGATTGCTAAAATGATTGAGTTTAGGGTAGTGAAAAATCAATGTCCCTTATTATTTATCTGAATATATTTCTTAATAAATATTTAATAGACTATTTAATAAGTATAATTATAATGAGAAAATAAAACATATGAAAATATATTGGACTTGTAATCCATCCTTATAGTGCGTGAACATTGATGTTGTATAGTGGCCATTAATCTATTATAGATCCCTTTTATCTAAATCATGTTAGTAGTAATTAATTGATATAATATTACATAGAAATGTGTCTTCTTAGAGACATTACATAGGTGGTTATTAAATATCGATGGATCTATTTTATGGTTGTGATTATATATTCCTTCTTGGAAGATTTTAATTAGATATGGAAACATTTATTTGTTTATGAATTGATTTTATCTATCCATGTTGCAAATGAAAAATATATCCAAATTATCATTACATATTTGTTGATGGATAGATATATAATGTGTTGAAAATTTGGGAAATATGGTGATTATATTACCTCTTATGAGATTGATATGAATACATATCCATCAATGCATTTTTTATGTAATCATTATTAATTTAATAAGTTAATTTGTCATAGAGATAATGAAAATTTTGATGTATTACTTATCTGGAATATATTCTATTTTGGTGATTTATGGTCACTTATTATCATGTGGGATGATATATTAATGTTATTATCAGTTGGTAGATACATTCAATATTTCTTCCATCTTTATTTGGCTATGTTTTGACTAGTTTTTATTGTTGATAAATAATTTGATATATATATTTTGTTTATTATGTTATATAATCCATGTAATGAGTTTTTTATTATTGTCCTTAGAGAATCCATTAGTACATTATTTGGTATCTGGGATTTGTGATAATGTAGTTTGGATTATGGCATCAATTATACCATTGGTGGAGGGTATTCCATTTATGCTTTATTTTGAGATTTACATTTGACTAGTGTTAAACAATCGAGACAATTATCAATTATTCATTATAATAAATAACCAAATAATAGAACCCCTATTAATTCATTTTGAGATATTTTTTGACAGATATATCATTTTCATTCATATTTTATGAAATTTTGATGGTTTTTACATTATTTTTTTGTATATCTTATATCCATTTGGATAGTTCTTTATATATATAAATATTAACTATATTATTAAATGATTATTGTGATTGGTGGATAATTTTAACTTCGTTTTTTACTTACAATGTTTAATTGGTAATTTTTTTATAGTAAGAATACATATTTCATTGTCTCACAATTAATGATTAATTAAATGTAAGGTCATGTTTTATTATAGGTTTCCATCTGTATTCAGTTTTCTACATCTTATTTTTTCCATTCAATTAAATCCATAGAAGTGTTTAATTTTTTGTTGTTTTTTCAATATTTTTGATATATTATTTGTTTTTAGTGCTATATTCTCACTGATCTTATTGTTGTTTTTCAACTAACTAACCTCATTATTCTGGAATATGGGGTTGTAGTGTGGGATCATAGTAATGCC
The DNA here is from genome assembly GCA_963277665.1 of Viscum album. Taxonomy (NCBI): domain Eukaryota; kingdom Viridiplantae; phylum Streptophyta; class Magnoliopsida; order Santalales; family Viscaceae; genus Viscum; species Viscum album. The sequence continues at coordinate 1,112,018,157 of OY728145.1, forward strand.
AACTACTCTGATTAAAATTTATATGATAATCTTTGTGAGATAGATAATTAATATATAATTAAATGGTTAGTTTCCTTTGTATCCAATTCAAACCAAACAATTTTTTAAAATGGGGTTGTTCTTATTTCATTCCCCCCTTTCTAGAAAAATCTCATGGAAGAATGTGCCTTTAATGGTATAAATTTGACATCCCCATGTCTCAGATATATTAATAAATATAAAGTTGTTTTTAATGTATATTTATTGGATGTTTTGTATATGAAATTTATTTTTTTGAAATATTTTCTTATTTTTCATTCCTGCTTAATGTTTTAATTAATCCTTGTTTGTTTTATTTGATAACATGTACATATCATGGAAATATATGGCCTCATTCCAATTGATTTAACATGGTTTTGGAAAACATGAAAGGAGAAAAGGAACAAATATTTTATCACATTTTTAGTGTGGGAAACATGGTTGTTGAATAGTTTTTGAAATCTCTTTTCCTAAACATGTTGGGATTCAATTAAATTATATTATAAATTACATAGTTGTTGCATGAATTTGTAAATGATGTTGCCAAATAATCTGATATACCTTGATCATTTTAAATTGACAATTTTCTGTTATTCCCCTATTAATTTTTATTGTATTGGGACTTAATTTCCATCCCCTCTAATTTGTAAACACCATAAAAGAAATCAATTATACTCATTAATCCTTATAACATGGTCTAAAGATATTTATTATATGATTTCAATCTATTTTTAAAATCAAATTTCATATTTTCTCCCTCATTATTCATCCCTCTTCACCGGATTACAATTACAACATGGTTTTTAATTATCCTAAAACAAAAAATGGGTGTTATGGTGGAATATTGGGTTTTGATTTAAGTTATTTTATTGAAGATAATTTCTATAAAATATCCGTGTATATCTCTATACAAGGTTATTCTTCCACCATCAAATCTGAGTTATTTTAGCACGATTATGGTAGTCAATTTTAGCAAAATTTTATTATTTAAATTTTTTAAATACATGAATAATATAAAGTAGTTTCTTGTTATATTATTTATATATGTGATACCCCTGAAGTGTTTATAAAATTATTCTAAATATTTTAATATATAGACATACTATTGTTTAATGAATTTGTACAATTCATTAACAAAATGTTGGTATATGAATAGTGTCTTATAAAACTCATAGTAGAGACTTTAAAAATAATATAATGTTTCATGAAAGTGTGGTGGCCCTATTTTGAAGTCCCAGGAATATAACCTCAATTTAATGGACTTTTTTCACTAAAATTTGTTTCCAATTATAATTTAACTCCTTTAAGAGGAAGGATTTTTTTCAATGTGTAATTGATAATGTAGATTTTAAATGTTTTTTCAAAAATAACTCCATATCGGTTTTAAATACCATGTTAGGACATAATAAAATTATTGATGATGGTGATTTTACATCATATTAAGGAACCCCATATATTATGTATTTTATATAAATATTCCCTTAATAGGAAGCCTTATAATAATATATCATACTTATTAAATTAGATATGCTAATATTTCAGGATTTGGTGATCGAGTTGATATGAGGTATACTACTTATATTTTTTTATCAATTTATATTATGTATTTATTAAATTGTTAATTTATTATTCTATTCCACCTTGGGTACGCCACCAGATATTAGGGTAACTAGGTGAGTGATCATCGTTGATGACATTATAAATTAAATTATTCCCCAGATAGTGGACCATATAATTATGATGATATATCGATTGATTCACTAACAATGTCCATATTTGTTAGCTTCAAATTTTACCCATATTTTTTTGATGGGAAAACATCTTGTTTCAGCAATACTATTGGTATGAGAGAGTTTATTACATCAACCACAGTATTGAGACATGATACACAAGAACATCAACAATAGTGTTAGTATAAAAGGGATCCAAAATATTATTTATAAAACAGGAATTTTTTTATAATAATCTCACATAGGAAATTGTTTTTAATGATGTTTTAAATCAATTATGATCTTATTATTATAGGCATTCCTACAACATGAATGACTTATATCACCCTTCAATACTTTTATAATACAAAACCATTTTTACTATTATTATATTTTTTATATATATGGATTCATTGACATAATGTCTTACGCTTTGATATTTTTCCATATATCATTCATAGATTATATTTTTTCCAAATTGGGTCATGAAAAGAGGTTTTATAGTGAATGATTTAAAAGGGGAAATTTCATTTTTTTCATTTTTAGAAAAATTGTTGTATTCTAAATTGGTTTGATGATTATCTTTTTTTATTTTAGTCCCAAAATTGATTTTAACATTGTATTGGATATATAAAGTCAATGTATTTTTTAATACTAGTCTATTTGAAATCACTATATTTAAAATTATGATGTTATTTTTATTTCAAAAATTGTAATTCCATTGTCATTATTGAAAATGGGTTCACTATAATATTATTTTTTAATATAATTAAGAATGGTAAAATCATTTTTTATCAAAATTATGTTTACAAAATAGTTAATGAAATGTTATATAAAATTAATTCATATATTCTCAATGGAAATCCGTATTAGGTTGTTTATTTGATGACAAACATCCACTATAATGTTGATTTATAGCTCTTATATTTTAATATTGGTTTCTAGATTTGATAACATATTCGTTGTTGTTCAAGTAGTATATCAATTGATGTTGTGGACATTTTGTGTGACCATGTGTAATATAGAGCTCTTCCATTAAGGGATCTTGTGGTTATATTATGAATATCATAAGGGAGTTCATGGATCAAATATTTTAAAAAACTATATTATAATTATTTTTCGATTACATTGCATTATTATCTTATTCTTTTAGTTTTTCAATTTTGAGTACTTTATTTTAATAGTGAATTATGTTAATTATTGTTTCATATTTTTCATTTTTAAATATTTATTTGTATGTGAATATATGGTAAACTATCATGTACTACGAGTCTATTCACCCTTGTAGACTCTCTGTTGGATTATATTTATTTATTATTATAATAATTACTATTACTATTAATATTAAATTTATGATTGTATTTTCATTCCGATCAAATACTTATTTTATTCAATGACAGATGTTAACAGCATGTGGCAATTGGGGAGATGCTTCATGCCTCGATATATGATATCCATCATCTCAATTTGGTGTTTATTTGCTATAATTTTATTAATATAATTGTAGGAATATATGTACAATGAGTTTAGGGTTGAATCATTTAATTTTTAAAATCTCTCATTATCTGAATAGTTAAGGAAAAATGTTTCATGGAATCCATTAGTCTATCCCTACATGTATATAGACTACCACTATATTAAGTTTATTTTGAACACCAAAAGTATGGATGGCACAATCATCACACATTTATCTTCTAAAATTTGTGAGTAATGAGGAAAATTGTTTGGGAAACATTTTTTGTTTTGAGTGCATCACATTACATTCACGTATTTTGGTAACCCATATGATAAAAATTAAGATTGGTTCAATGTTTGATTGTTTTATTTGGTACCGATTCCACATATTTGGATAGAGTGTGTGGATATCATAAAACTTTGAGGGTATATTTGGACATAGAAGTGGCCAACACATGTTTGTATCATGGTTTGGAAAACTATGAAACCAAGCCATACTTCTATAAATGATGTTATAAGTTTAGGAAATTCCCAAAATTCCCTCATAGAATTAAAAATTATTTCAAACCTATATTCCCTCATTTTTATGGATAATCCATTGAGTCTCACTGAAGAGTTAAAACAACCTTCCTTTTTTAATCATATTTTTGATTTGGTGATTACCATGTGGTTTTAAGTTATATTACTATATACTTATTTCTTCATTCTTATAACACATTTTTCCCTTGGATTTAATTTCCCTGAGGAAACATAAAACTATCATGAATTATTTATTGATTTCAATGGATCTAATGTGTTATTTTTTTTATTAGAGGTTGAATCTACACCTTCTCAATCATTATATCTACACTTTAAATAGAAGGAGGCATATTTAATTTGGGTTTCGTCTTCTTTCTAGTATATGTTTTTATATAATAATTTAATTTTTAAATTATTATATATCTATGATATCTATATTACGTTTAATGATTGAAGAAATATATGTGATATAATTGTGATGATTTAAAACAATTTCATTAGATTTTGAGCAATAGACAAAGGGTTTAAGATTTAAATTCCTTGAATTTATGTTTGAAATGAATAGTTTTGTTGGGAAAATAATTTTTAAAGCACCTATGTGGTTTTTTTGAATTTGTTTTAAATGGTTCAGGCTAGATTCTTTTTTCAAAGTTTAATTTTAATGAGTAGAAAATATTTTTAAAGAGATTTGTTTTTCATAAGTTATGTGTTTATTTTTGAATAATTTATTATGTGTCCCTTGATGTATTTAAAATGTTTGTTTGTAATTTATAGGTGTTTTACCTCTTGAATGTGTTCCTTCATTGACCATTTGAAATGTATTTTTTGGAAATTGTCTTTCTTTCCCCATTTCATATATTTAAAAGGGTATGAACCATGTTTTATGGGTGGGTATGAATATCTTTTAAATAAATACGATTTACTTTAATTTTTTAATAAATAACTAATGTTTTTTATGATATTTATAAAAATGGATTTGTGTTTTGAGCCATTTATACGACAATATCCTAGTTTTCACCCTTATTAAAATGGTTACTGTAAAAGAAACCATTTATTTGTTCCATTGAATTAGTTTCACCTTGTGTGGTTTGTTGACTAATATGTGATATTGGTCCTCCCATTATCATTAAATTTAATGCATTCGGCCATTAGTGGGTTGGACATATCTCCGGATATTCATTATGAGTTTGATGAGGGTGACAGATAGTCATGTCTTAAGCATGACATGATAATCGTGACATATATAATATTTCACCTCACATCCATATTGGCTAAGTGAACCTAGGTATAATTTGGGTGATCTTACTATCTTACATTGGTTTGTTTACAATCTATGATATAAAGTTCATCCATGATGGTAACTATAGCTTTGATGGGTTTCATCACTATGTATCTTGTGTGGACTAATTGGATGTCCTCTACAATGGATTTTAGCATAGACTAGTAGTTTTTTTGTGAGGGAGAAGACTCGTATAACATTATATTCATATAATATTAATGATATATGGAAAAGCCCATGAAGAATTCATTTTCATGACCAACTGTAAATTATGTGTTTTTTATCAACTGATTGATTATATTATTTCCCATTGATCATAATTTTGGGAAAACAAATCATCATTATAATTTTTTATATTTCATGTGACATATAGATCATAAATTACAATTTTTAAACCATGTGTATTAGGGTTTATCGTTTCTAAATTATTATTTAATGATGTTTTATAAATAAATATTGAATTTCAAGAATCATTGTGGGTGTTTTTAAGTGTAATTAAAAACTGGCATTTGGATTTATAGAGGTTTTATAGTGGTAAAAAGTTTATATTGTGTCTGTTAAAGTTTGATTAAAACAATTGATTATTAATTTGGGATTTTAGTGGGTGTGTGGTTATGGAACACATAATATAGTTGAAACGTTTTCATGGTGTGTTTTTTAGTTTTGGAATGTGATGTGAAAAATTTAGGGAGGTTCTAATGGTTGAGTTTTTGTTTTTAAATGTTATTTTTTAAAACAATACATTCATTATTTTTTCAAACATGAATTTATTAATTTTATTATTAATTGAATTTCACACAAAAGGAAGGGTGATGTGACCTACTGGTATTTTTATCACATTACTATATATTTATGTATATAGGTTTTTAGTGGGATTCATTTTACATTCCATGAGGCCAACAGGGTGTGATTTGAGTGGTCTCTAAAAACCATATTTTACATGGACATTGATTATTGATCATCTCATGTTATTTTGGAGTTGCATTATTTTTTTTATTGTTTTATCTATTAATCTTTTATCTATCTTGTTTATGGTTTATTTTTATATTTATGAAAATGGTTGAATCAATATTTTTGTTTATGAAATTTTCTTCATGTTTATTCCTTTTACTTTCATAAGCTAATATTATGCTACATTATATCTCTAATTGATGATAAATAATTTCCAAATGTATTCTCATGTTTTCCAAGCATATATTTCCTATATGTGGTGTTGAGGAATGACCAACGAGCCTTTGGGAAATTTGATTCTGGTGTCATGTGAATAGAATCCCAGTTCGGTTCAGTCTATAATAGAATTATAGACCATAGTTTTTATTATATGTACAAATATTTCATGAATATCATTTATTATTAGGGTAATCCAAATATAAAGCAGACTATGTCTTTCAGATAATGATATATAATAGTGAGTAGATTCTAGCAAGCACTTGGTTTTTTGAGCATTAAGCATCCAACGAATGTTAGGTTTATAATTTTAAATATAATTTATCATTTAGTTTTTTTTATTAAATTTTTAGGTGTATTAACATTTTATTGATCCACATTTAGTTTAAATGTGATATTAGAGGTCATTTATTAGATTTATAGTGAGAATAGTAGAGAACAGGGTCTTCATTGTTACCTTTCATGGCTTCGGATCCCATGAAGATCTCATGCAGTTGAATATGGCTATGTCATAGACTGTGTTTCATTATTGAAATGTGGTTTTCCAACCGATTCATTCAAACCATGGAAAAAACTTATTTGTTCCCCAATCCTTATATTTTGTCTCCTCTAATTATTACACATATTTTGAAATGGATTGAATTGTATTATACAATTAATTTTATGTGATATTTGTATACCTCGTTTTGTGCTGGTGCGGATTATTTAGTGAACTTTATTTTAAAGTATTTTGGAAAAAAACAAGAAACTATGAAATTACTCTGTTCCAATGTTTTTTATGAATTATTGGAATGATTTGACTCCTTGGGAATTCATAAAATATTATATATGTTATTTTATTCCTTTATAGTGTTTAGAAAATGTGATGTTTCAAATATTTATCCATGGGTATTTCCATAATAATATTATTTTAGAAATATGTTTTTTTAAAAAATTAGGATTAAAATAGTATATCAGTTTTGAAAATAACTTCGATTGTTTTATGAAAGGATTAATAATTATTAGGATCATTCTTTAAATGCTTGGTTTTCAATATGGAATGGAATTTATAAAGTATTTTTATGAGATGTCTTATTTATGAAATGTGTGTCCAAAAAAGTGTTTTTTTAATGCGTGATTTGATAAGTTTTTTTAATAATACAACTTAGTTGAATGTGAATTTAAAATTACATTCTGAATGTTGATGAATTTAAAGGAAAAATTCTTTTCTTGGTCCAAGTATTGGGTTCCTTTGTTGATATCTAGTTATTTTGGAATGATTTCACGCTTATGGTTGAATACTTTTATTTAGGTTTTGAGGCATGAATTTATGGTGTTAATGTATTATTATGATTTTTATGCCTCTAATAATGGGTTTATAGGAATCTATTATTCCAATATGTACTGGGATTCAAAGTGAAAGGGATTTGGATCATTCTAATTATCGGTTGACATTTTGGACACCTTGTATCTAATGTAATCTTTCAATGGTGACCAATGGTTAGTAAAATTGATAATAATGTTGGATGATATTGAGGCAATTCTTGATTCATTTAGGATACATTAATGTCCACGAAAATGATCTATAGGGATATATATATTTCGTCTTAGACGATTTTTCTTGGATTCATTGAATTGTCCCATCATTATGATGATATCTATCATTTTTTAATGATGTTTTTTATCCTTTGGTTATTTAGTAGTGTTCTCAAATCCTAAAAAATACATGATATTATATAAAAACAGCAGTTCCATCAATCATTTAGGGAGTATTCTAATCAATTTTTTTATTTGGTCTTCATTTTTTAATGTTTGGTCATTAATGATACCACTAAGGTTTGTTTCTTTAGAGGTGGTATTCCCCTAGATTTTGGTCTTGTTATAATTCCATATTTCTTGAATTTTTTTCACAAGGTTATTAGTGAATCTATTTTAGATGACGCTATCTAATATATTAATCCAATTTAGGTTGATTATATAGCTTTATCTGGTGGGAATAAGGGTTACCTGGTGAAAGAGGATCATAAGAAGGATGTACTAGAGCTAGGACTGAAGGACCCTTCTCATGAAAAAAATACCCATATTTTTCTTCAGATGAAGGGTTCTTGGAAATTCTAATCCTATTTTATTATGACTCTTAATGTGTACCAATGTTTTATCTATTTGGGTCATATTTAAATGATTTATAACATGTGTTCTCAAAAGGATATCAGGTTTAATCTATTTTTGGATGTGTTGTTTCTGGGAACATTCATATAATGGTAATAATATGTGATATGATTTGGTTCTTTGGTTATTAATATCAGTTGGAAATGGTTGGTTCATTTGGATGTATTTTTATGTCTTTCCGTGACATTATTTTTTTATTTTTGGATTATACCTTGTGGGGGGATTCTGAGGTTATTGTTCTAATTTTCCTCAATCTTTTTAGGATGGATGTGAGTAACGTTTTTTGTGCCTCTTTGTTTGGGAAACCTTATTGGGTTTTTTGGTTACAAAATTATATATATAAATACATTATTATGATCTTTTTTTGTATATGATAAAGTCACTTGGTACAGGATTGGGATACTAGGGTGTGAGATCGACTCGTTTTTTTTTGTTATACTAGGTGATCTATCTCTTTTAATTTTTTGGGATCAGCTAAGTAAGGGTGATACATTTTTTACCCTATTATATCCACATGTGTAATGACCCAATGTAATGGATTATTTAATTATTCTATGGTTTTTTATGGTTTTCTCTCTATCTATGGATTGGAGGAGCTCTTATTGTGGGAGTGAGTTTCTATCATGGTTCCTTGGGTGTTCATTGATGCATCTATCAAAATTTTTATTTGGTACAACCATTTTAGGGGAATTCTAAATGGGAGAGAGATCATGTTGGGAAACCACTAAATAATAATAGTTCTTATTTTATTATCCTGTTTTTCATCCTCTAGGTGAATTTTGGAAGATTTTGGGCTATCAACATGATTATTTTAATTATCTAAATTATTTGAATCGAGGGAGAATATATTGAGAAGTTATTTGGGTCTAGTTACTCATTATATAATTCATTACTGTCATAACATTTTTTTCGTATGATTTATATGGGACGATTGTGGCATGTTGGGGATAATGAACAAACACTCCATTCTTGCTGGTTCTGATATTTTCTTATTTTTGAATTTTAGGTTTGTTTTAAATTTCATGGAGTTTTGGAATGAAACATTTAAGTTTTAAAATTTCTCCTTTTGTTAATGGTTAATGTGGAAAATTTGAAGGAAACTATGTATCTACCAATAAATTTCTCCATTTTACCCCTACATGTAACTAATTTATAATTTTTATCATTTTGGTTTCATCTGAGATACAAGAGTCGCTTATAAACATGTGAGTCATAGGAGAAACCATGTGCAAATTTGGTGAATTTTATGTGTAGTGCATAACATACTCATGTTTTAGTAAACCCTGAAACTAGCACGATGATCAGTCCTTATTAGAAAATAACATTTTGAATGGAATCTGCATGGTAAAAAAAAATTATAATGTCTAAAAAAACCACACAAGTCTCTCTAGACTTATAAATTGATAGTGTAAATTTGTTTTATCATTTGGAAAACTATATAGGAAAAATATGGGGATTTTATAATTCCTTAATTTTTGGGAAATTCCCAGAAATCCATCTTTTAATAAAAGGGGTTTCAAACATTTTCACCGCCAATTGAATCAAATGACCCCTTTAGATCTACGGAGTATTTTCTACATATTTCATTCATGAATCGTGGTCATCCATTGTTTATTTTCAATTGTGTTTAAGGGAATTCATCATATATTTCTATTTTTGTCGTTCCAAGCCTCTTTTATATTGGTTTTCATTTCCCCAATTATCCATTGAAAAAATGGGCCCTATTTAAGGGTTCCAATTGAATATTATGTTCGGTATTATGGTTTCTTATATTATTGGATGACAACACCGACCCCGTTTTTGTGTACATCATCAGAGTAGAAATTATTTTCACGTGTTTTATAATCTTTTCATTTATTTGTTTCTATGAAATTATTCATTTTGTAATTAAAATATTAATCAAAATTTATAGAATAAATTTTTTGAATGTATGAAAATATGTGATATCCTTATGAAGAATAAAAATTATATCATTGGGGTTTTTGCTTTCTATATTGGATTATCTTATAAATTATATATTATAATGATTAAAATAGAATATTTTATTATTATAAGATTTTTTAGATGATCCAATTTATAGGAATTTTTTTGAAAATACCCCAAATTAGAAGAAACAATCATTATGATATAGTTTTCAATAATTGAAGATTAAATCCAAATACGAATGAAAATTATATCATTGGGTTTTTGGCTTTCTATAATGGATTATCATTTAAATTAAAAAATATATTTATTAAAAAAGATTATTTTATTATTATATGATTTTTTTGGAATGCTTATTAATCTTATTGATTTTTTACTAAATGGTGTGTGTCAGATTCGTATTTGTTTTTAATTTTCAATTATTGAAAACTATATCATAATGATTTTTTCTTATAATTTGAGGTATTTTCAAAATTTTATTATAAATTGGATTATTAATGTATTTCTAATGATTAATTAATAATTTTTTTGGTTTAAATTTTGTGAAAATTCCATCATGTCTCATGTAAAATTTATTTGAGGTAAATGTTTTTTCCTGGGTCATATTTTGGATTTCAAAGGGTATGACCCTGTAAGAGTGGTTTTGAAAATATTTTAAATGAGAGTTGTTTACATAATTTATTAAGATATTAATTAATAATTTTTTAAAAAATTGTGAATAAGGGATTGGTATTCTCATCGATGTTTTTTGATTATTTCCCGATTGGGACATTAGATGAAAATGGTTTTAGGGAAAGTGTCCCATTGATTTCCCTATGAATTATTCATCCCATATGTGGTTTATTATTCACTATGTGACTTTTTTACTCTCCTATTTTGGGAATCTGTTGGTTTACACCATTGTTTCATATGACATATGTGGGGAAATTCATTGTAAGGTTGTTGTAGTGGGGGGAATACATTGCTTGAGCCATGTGTGCTAATATTAGCTGGAATTTTACTTTTCATCTATTAATTATTTTTCAGGGGAATTAAATTACTGTATGAGAAATATAATTTTATTTTTCTAGTTAGTTAGTAAGAAACATGTGGCCCATGAGGCTTACTAGGAACTTCGGCGGGGGGGGGGGGGGTTCAATAAAAGGATCTGTGTGAGGAATATTTGGATGACTTGTGGGTTGGATTTCAATGTAATATGTTATATGTTTTATGAGTTAGAATACTCATAAATAAATTACATGTGTATGATTTTATGGATTCTAGGGTAATACCCAATACACATTTGATTTCATGATTGGTTATTTATATAGTGTTCATTTATCTAGTCCCCGATTGTATCATTTCCTCTATCACATATTTTTTGATGGTCGATTTAATTAATATAAAATAATTGGAACATGAATATTCGGTCATTTACTTTAGAAAATGTGAAATAAAAAGTGATAAAAAATAATTTTTAATTTAACGACACTTGTGTAGTTTTTTAAATTGGAATTAAAAATGATTTTTTGTTTTTAAAAATTTATTTCATGAGTTAAATGTTTATAAAGTTATTGTTTCTATTTGAATAACAAAAATGAGTTATTTTTAGAAAAATTAGATAGTGTGTGTTTTGAAATTGGCATCAGACAATAGAATTTTATTCGAGGAATGTAATTTTAGTTAGGGAAATTAATATAACTAATTGTGAATGGTTTTTATGGAAGAGAATTGTTATTTATAAATAATATTTGAAAATACCTTTTTTATTTTTTTTAATATTCTAGAAATTATGAATTAATTTATGAGATGAAATTTATAGTCCAATAATGTTTTAGTGACCAACATTGACTTTGTATCTCTGGACTATATATTTTAGGTACTATAATTTAAGATGGATTTATTTTTTAATCCTTGAGGTTGATGTGTTGTGAGTTAGGTGTTGGTGAGAAACCATAGGATTCATGTAGTTGGTTTCAGGAATGGATTTTGGTTTTTGTTGAGATGTTTTATTTTTAGTTGGTGTTTTAATTTTTAATTTTTGATTTATTTTTGTTTTATAGTTGATTAAATATTTTATAAAAATGGTTTGGATAAGAGGTATTGGTTACGACCTCTAATGAATATATATTTATTTTTCTGTAAATTGTAAATGTTCCATTTTCATTTTTTCAATGATTTAGGTGAAATTGTTATCAATGATATAACAATGATGGCCAGAAACTAGTTTCTATAATATTGGGATCTGGGACACCCTTTAGGTGTTGTGTAATGCTATTTTGGGAGTTATTTGGGTGATAGAACTAGTTGGTTTTCTACATGAGAATTTTGAAAGAAATATTAGGTGTAATTGGATTTATCTATGAGATAAATATCTCAGAACCATATTTTATTGAATTCCATGAAAATATATTTGGATCATATTCATAATGAATTTATAAAATTCATCACATTCCATCTGTACACAAACCAATCCATTTGATAAAATCCTAAATATAAATAATCCATGTAAGAACTTGAGTTGTTTGGAATGAGTATAACAAAACCAATTTTATAAAATATCACATTACCATCAATGTTTCACTACATTCGAATCAATTTTTTAAATAAATTTTGTAACGGAAAAATATATCCCTGTTTCTAAAATAAAATTCTTTTCACCATACAATCCTTAAAGTGGTCTACCGATACTCATTCAACTAACGCACTACCAGTGACCTTTTTGGAATGACATATAATAATTGTAATACACTAGTATAGTATTAGACCATCCCAATTGATGGAGTGAAATGAAACCTTTTATATCAATTATTCCATTTAAAATAATAGAAAATTTAATAAAAATTTAAAATCAACAAATGTGAATGATTTCAAGTCAGAAGCCTTATTTAATTCATTTCCATTATTTTAGATTGTGAAATAAAAAAATTATATGATAAATAATTCTAAATTTTTGTTTCCCAATATTATTTAGTATGTTTATGTATGAAAAATAATGTTATGTCGAATGATCAAATAGTTCTTAAAAAGAAAATGAAAACATATTATAACTTATTATTATCCATTGGTATAGTGGTTAGTCTAAAATAAGGGAATTAATAGTGGTTAGATCAGTTAGTAGACATATGAATTTTTTAGAAAATTCATGAACCTCAAACTAAAACTGGTATCGATAAAAGAGTCTTACACTTTTATAGTGTATCAAACATAATACTAATAAATAACTCCATAAAACTATATAATTTTAATAAACTTTAAGATAATGATCATAAATATCATATATAATTCTTATAGCATTGTGATAGCGCTAATCAAAATATCATCATAAATTTATATATTTCTTGGATTTTAAAAGAATGCCATCAGAAGTAATTACATATAACTTGGAAATAGGACCTTTGTATTTGTTCGAATAAGTATTATGTTATTTGATGAGTTAGGATATGATATTATTTTTCAAAATAAGTCATCTAAGGTATACATTGAATGAGAATATTATAACTATTAATTGTAATACTTAGAAAGCTAATGTTATAATCAATACATTTCAGTGTTATTTACTTATTAAAATTATCATTCATAATATTGTTTCTTGTCATGGTATTGATAGAAGGATTATAGGGATATAAATATGGTGTGTCAAATCCATCAGATTGATTAAATTCTAGGATTACATTCCAGACACTAATCATCAAATCGAGTGCATCCAATGGATTGAGTGATTGATCTTACTGATGATCTTATTAAGGGAACACCTAGTAACTAATGATAGAATATTAAAGTAGTTATAAAACAATGGATTCCATTTTAAATGGTTTTCTAACAACCTTATCTCTATATTATAATGATTAATTTTATTATTTTAGAAATATTATAAGTCATTTATACATGTGATAATATATTTATTTTTAATTGTTATTTAAAATTAGTATTTCCAATGTACATTTATTATAATGTTAGTCTTAATAGTTATGTTTCATGAAAAATTATATTATCACTGAAACCTTGATATTGATAATCAATTATAACCTAATCGAACGATATTGTTTATGATTGTAACACTTTGATCATTAATCAAATTCTGAGTACAGTCATTTTACATAAATAGGATTTTTTTTAAGTTCATTGATGATAATTCTACCATATTATAGATATCATAAATTATATTATAAAATAATTTGTATAAAAAAAATTTCTCATTATTATATACATAATAAGGATTTTAATATCCCTAGTTACTAAAAAATTAATAAATTTTTAATGTAAACATCATTTTTACATTATTTTTTACACAAAAGTATATTTATAGAAAAGAGTTTATATTGTTTTTCTAGATGGTAGGGTAAAATGTTTTATCCTTGGAAAATATAAATCCAAGTCAACCAAAAATAATTAATATTAATGATTTTTGGTACTAGATAGAGAGAATTAATACTTTTCTGATCAGAAACATAGTTGATAAATTAGTAATGCTTAATGGTAAGTACATGATTCATGATAAAGAGGTTAATAATTCCACATATCAAGAAACATTGTAGTGTAATATAAATTATAGAGTATATAATACACTATTATGTTCCATGATTAGAAGTATATAAATTCATATATCATCATTTTAATCTTCTAATAGTAAATGGATGGCGATATAAGTAAAACATTTTGGTCTTGATAATTTTATTTAAATAAAAAGAGATATGTTTCACGATGAGTATCATCCCTTTCAATTTATAAGTGGATAGATAGATTCCAATATAGAAAATATAATTATTACTATTTAAATTTGTTTATATTAACATTGAAATTATTATTTAATGATATTTTTTTGTAAATATTATAGATATAATTCCAAATTAATGGGAATCCAAAAGAAATATTGTGGGTAAAAGATGAATGATTATTTATATTAGTGTAAATGATCTTATTTTTATCCTCATTAAATATGATTTAATATTAATGATATATGTAAAAGAAGAGAGAATAAAAAATTTTGTATTATCTATTGATACAATATCAAATGTTCCCAAAACGAATTAGTCAGCATTGAATGTTGTGAAGTATTTAAGAAAGAAGAATTTTGATTAATAATTATATTATGTTTTATCAATTAATTATAAAAATTAGTTAGAAAATATTGCTATAAATTTGAACAAGGTAATGATAAATAATTATTTTCATTATAGATATAAGATTATTCATAAGGAAAAAAGTGGAAGACAGTTTCTAGTGAAGTCATATGTAATGAATGTAAAAATATACGACACACCAAAACTGATTGTCCTTGGATGAAGCGGAAATACACAAATGAATGGAATACTGATATAATACAAATATATATAACAAGTCCAAGAATATTGAAATATTGAAGCCATCTAACAGTTGGACTGAAAGTGGAGGAGATAGTTCTTTATAATGAAATTTAAACAACAATAATTAAAGAAATTTTATTGTTTGATTATTTTCAGATGTTCCTTTGGTAATAAAATTTCTTTTGTAAAAGGTATACACAGCTAAATCCAATAATAAAATATATTTAAATTAAACTCACTCTAATGAGAAAAAATATACATCATCTGATAAAGGATCTTCTTTAGGAGAAGAGGATAATAACCTTACTAATATTTAATAAGTATCATGGATTTTAAAACTATTGTAAATTTGAAATTTTATTTTTTAAAATAATGATAATTCCCTAGAACAAACTTCAATTAAAATATAATTGATTTATATTTTGATAATTAAAATATCTGATTATTATAAATATCATGATAAATCTAATGATTATAAATAAAATAAAACTAATATCTTATGAAACGTATTTCTGAGAAAAATAATTTAAAATTTTGTTTTGATAAAAAATTCATTATATTATTGGAAATAAAGACAAAATCATTCATCTAAAACCATAGTAAAAAAATTTTCCTTGATGAATGTCATATTAATTTTTAAAACATGTAAGGAGGACTTTTTTAAAATATACAAGAAAATTAATCCTCATAGTAATATTACTATATTTGGTATTTTATAATAAAAATGATTCTTCTTAGTTAGAATTACTTTGTTCATAACACTCCTCCATTTTTAAGAAAATGGAAAATTGAAGGAAAAAATAACCAATAATGTTCACTAATCAAAGTTATATATATTGTTTTTCTTAAAAATATATATTTTGGAAATTTAATTTTCTAAAAACAAATTTTAGAATATTTGGTTTCAAAAATTTTTTTTGTCTTGATAATAATGTCCTTAAAAATGTTTGAGATCCAAAAAACTGATTTTTTAGTTTTTTGGAAAATAAGGAACGTTCAAAAAAATAATTATTTTTCACATAAATAGTTGTTTCTAAAGAAATATGACTATTAAAAACTAATTTTCAATAATATCATTATGATGAATGTTGGGAATGTAAAATTTGAGGATAATATATAAGGTGAGATTATTGTTATAGGTAACATCATTCATCTTTGAAAAGATTTAATTTAAAATGTTTTATTTTTTGTACGACATAAGAACAATCATATAAGATTAATTTTACTATATGAGTATGGTTATCTTGTGATATTTATGAATGAACTATATACTACATGTAGTTAAAAAATGAATTTTGGATTTATTTTGATCAACATGATAATGATTAAGCACCAAACAAAGAAGACCACATGATTGATGAATTTATTTCCTAGGTGAAATGGAAGACCAATCCTTGTTATTTAATAGAATGTTAGGAAATTGTAACCTTATTACATTAGATAATTTTACTACGAAAGGTATTTTTATGGATCAACAATAAATTTTGGATTGATAATTCAAATGATTGTTATACTTGTCAATTTTTTATGCAATGTTAGTAATTTTTTAAATCTGTTAGTGAAATCTCAACTCATGATTAATTATTCTTATGAAACATGGTATTATTATTTGACACATAAAAAATATTTCTTTTTGGAGAATACTATTTTCATTTTCTAGTGGATGTCTAAAATAGTTACTAAAGATTATATTATCTAACATGATAATCCAAAGACATTATTTATTTTAAAAAAATTCATCTGTACTAAAAATTGATAAAAAATTCCCCTTGATAAATCATCATAATTATCATGGTGTATAATTTTAAAATTCAATTTTTTAAAAATCATTTAGTAAGAATAGTTTCATATATAAATATTCATCACCATGATATCCACATAAAAATTGTACAGATAAAAGTAGAAATAGTTATTTTCTTGAAATTACTAAAACAATGATGAGTGAGGACTCTTTTTCTAAACATTTATGTTCTACAGTAGTTATAAATGCATTCTATAATACAAATAACATCTTCATTAGAAATTTATTTACCAGAATCATTATATGGTGTGTGTAAGAATGACAAAAAAGTTTCATACTTAAATGTTTATGGTTGTAATGTATTCATACTGAATAGTAAATATATTTTTCATTAATTTTCTAGAAAAATGCCGATGAAGGAATAATTTTATGATATTCCACAACTATTAGGGAATATTTTTATTCAGTAAAAATACATTTATTATTGGGGAATCAAATAATGTTATGTCTCAATAACATGATCTCTTTGTTTTCTAATAGCTGAAACATACATATTGGGATGTTATTTCCAAAACATATTTTCTATTTATAGTAGAATGTACATATCATAGGAAAAAACTGATGAACATGTTTCTACTGTTATTCCTCATCATAATTTTTAACATTATGTGGATAAAAATAATTTTAAATAGCCATGAATGTTGTTGCTTCCTTGAAATCATCTAAGTTATAATATCATAAGTCATCTATATCAACTAGTTAGAAATATAATTTCTATGAGGAATGAAATTTAAATAATATATTTTTTATACCAATTCAATCCTAAAAATCTGGATGTGTCTGTAAGTGATTTGGATTGGAAAACATCAATTCAATATGAGTTATATGATTTTCAATGGAAAAAATTCTAGACATTTTCTGAACACCCAAAAGACTCATATATAATTGGACAAGATGAGTATTTCTGAATAAATGTGATCCAAATGGAATAATTGTTAGAAATAAATGTATAATTATTTTATTAGTTATAATCAATGAGAGTGAATTGAATTTGAACAAACTTATGTGTTGGTATAATGATGTGTTGTTATTATAATAACATTATATTAAATAATACTCTTATATATTAAACTATTGAAAATGGATGGGAATTTTGATTTTCGTAATGAATATGTTTTAAAACATTTTTTTTATAACAACCCATTTTTTTTAAAATAAATAACATCCAGAACATAATCATAAAAATACACAAGAAATATATAAATTTAAACAGGCCCTGATATCATGATATGATATGTTAACTTGATTATTATTATAAAACAATTTTTATATTGTAGATATGAATAAATTTAATTAATTCAAATAGTGAATAAAAACATTATGATTGTACAATTTTTTTCATTGACATTATATTTTGTTTAACTAAATAATAATTAACTTATACCATTACATATGTCCTGATGTATTAGATTAAAAGTTGTATGATGGGTGAGATAGCATCCATTCTTGGGTTTTAAATTTAACAAAAAATTAAATGACCTTTATTATCTCATCATATATATATATATAATATGTACCTACTAAATTTTGGTATGAAAAAATGAAAGTATTAGCACTCTAATTGGTACCTCAAATGTTTTAGATCATAATGTGTCTTGGAAACAATTTGAAAAAACAATTAGATATATGATTAGAATATTACGTAATGTAACATCCAACTATTAATACATAATTTTTTCAATATTCTTATTATAAATATATCAATGCAATCTAAGATATTCCCATCATAAAGTTTAAAAGATAATATTTGGTTAGATTATCATAACTATGGATTTAGCCTTATTTTATTCTTCAAGAATTTGTTTTGAACTATTTTTTTCTGAATTCAATATTCGGGGGATATAGACTGAATAGAAGAAGTACATATGAAACATGTCATATTGAATCTATTTAGATTCATGGTCTTTTATGAAACAATAAGAAAAATATATTTTGGCTTTTAGTTTTAGATTTATTGAACATTGAAGTTTCTTTGTTCGAGTGTTGTAGTTAAAACACACCCTCAGTGATAATGTTACGATCTTAACTAAAACTCAATTACTTTTTGAAAACACTAGTTCCATTTCTCTTATTAATGTTTTTTAATCACGAATGTGATAATAACAAATATGGAAGTAACCATTTCCTTTAGGCTCACAAACTTATAGGTTATATAAATTTTCAATTCTTAAGAAATTATGAAAAACTAGTTGATATTTTCACAAAAATTATTTTTTTAATAGATTTTCATATATTATATAGAATCAATGAATGTCATGATTCAAATGATACACAAGCACTATGGTATTTTTGGATAACTTTTACTTTTCGTGAGACACAAACATATTCACCACCTATTATTTTTATAATGTGAGTATTCCTCCCATTAATTTATTCTATGGTCCTTATCCATATATTTATGGGTTTCTACATATTTATTTCATTTTCTTTTTTTCTGGGTACATGTGGTTTAAATTTTACCAAAATAGGAATGTAATTTTGTCTCGACTTAATATATATGAGGCACGTCTTATGTAATGAATCTATACACTTTTATGAGGTGTGTATACATATCATTGACATATTTTAACAAGAATATAATTACTTTTCTGATCATTTAATCTTTATGTAATTTTATTTTCTCATGGGTATTAGGATTCAATTTTACCAAAGTGGTAATATATTATTGATACAATCTCATTATTTATCGGTATTGTTTATGATTATGAATACATTGATGAAATATTATGGTCCATACCTCAATAGAGCAAATGAAAATTATTATACTTTGTTTATTATATACATATTCAATTAAGGAAACCTTATTTTCATTTATGGTTGACAATATAAATCATAATTTTTTTTAAGAAAATATAACATTATTTCTCTCTTGAGTGAGAAATATGTTCTATTAAATCCCATGTTTTCTAAAAATGATTTAATTTTTTAAAAAATAATTTTAGATAATTTTAATGGAATAGAATAATAACAAACTAATAAGTTTAAATAAGGGTTTTAAATAATTTTAAAATATTCTGATATATATTTTCAAGGTTATTTAAAAAAAATAAAAATGTTTTATGATTTAAATACTGTTTCAATATATATTCACTCCCTCTTGTAGCCATCGTAAAATATATGATCCAAAAAATGGTATCATAGTATGTTTGTAGTATATATATACATATTGATACTTTTACATTCTTTAGTTATATAATATTTATTATTGTTTTCTTATAAACGTCCTGTTTAGAAAATTTGTTACACTAATATGAATGTATAGAAAAGAGTTTCTACTATTTATTATAGATTTTAGGTTAAATATAGGAACTATTTAAATTATATGTCTCATTTGGACTCCCATATTCAATGGTAACAATTATGAGTACAAATGTGATGGGATGAAAATATATGTTCTCAAAACTTGTGTGGATAATTTTCAAATTAGTAATAGTAATTACAAGATTCATGATAAAGACGTTTCTACTTTCACATGTCATGAAAATTAACAGTGTCAACAAAATTATAAATTATGCAATACAATAATATTTTTCTTGAATAGAAGTATATTAATTCATATTTTATCATGCGAAACTACTAATAGTAATTGGATGAAGTTAGAATTAACACGTTTTGGCAGATCTAATGTTATAGAATCAAAAGAGATGTGATTTATGATGATTATCTAGAATTTTAAATTATAACAATATAGATATATGACATGATTCTATAAATGTATATGAGTATTATGAATACATAAAATTTTCTTTTATATCTGTTGTTAATGATAATATTATTGACAAAAGATTATATATATAATGCTAAATAAATCAGAATCCAAAAGAGTTGTTGTTAGAGACAAAAGGATTATTATAAATGTAATTGTGACTGATCTTATCGGTACCCTAATGAAATATGAAGCTATATTAAAGTAAAGTTATGAATAAGGTAAAATGAAAAAGGGTTAAGTATGTTTTGATATATTATAAAATTTTCAGAATAAGAATAATCCACCAAAAAAGTTATGATGTATTCAAGAAGGAATAAATTTGTTTTAGAATTACATTATTTTTTATCAGTTCCTTTAGAAAAGGAGTTACAAAATATCGATAAAGGTTGGAAAAAGACAGTGAGAAATATTTATTTACATTATAGTAAAAAAATAAGGATAAAAATTATAATAATGTTTCGAGTTATGTCAGATACTTTGAATGATAGAAGAAATTAAACATCTGACATGAGTTCCATATGATATAGATGAAATAAAATAATGAATAGAATACTGATAAAATACAATGAGGTATTATAAATCAATGAATATGAATATTATTAAGGAATCGAACACATGAAATTTTTTTTGTGGACACCATTATTTATAAAGTTATTATGACAACAATAATTCTAGACATAAGATTATTAGATTGCTTATAAAAGTTCCTATGGTAAACAAATGTCTTCTGGAAAAGGTACACACTGCTAAATCCCATGTTAAAATATATTTAAATTCAAATTATACTAGTGTGAATAATTCTACATCATCTAATTAATAATCTTCCTTAGATGAATAGGATAATACCCTACAAAATTATCAATGATTATCATGGATTGTGAAAGTATTAGATAATAAAAATTTTATGGTTTGTAAAAAAAATGGTAATGACCAAGAACAAAATTCGATGAAAATGTTAGTTATTACTAATTTAAAAATTAAAATATCATATCATTATAATGAATATGATAAATCTAATGATGAAAAAGAATGTAATTAAAATAACTATATAAAATAATTTATAGGAAAACCAATTAACAATGTAATTTTGTGAAACAATATACTAATACTATTAAAAATGTGAAAAAAAGAATTATTCTAAAACTAGAGTTAAAAATATTTTTTTAGAAGAAACAATTATCATAAAATATCAACTAGTTTGGAAAACATTAAATAAATTTACATGAAAATTAAACCTCATAGTAGTAATACTAAAATAGGGTTTCCTAATAATGAACATTCATTAGAGATAATTGATATGTTAATAAAATTCCCATATTTAACACTGAATTCCAAAGGGTTGGGAATTAGAAGAATTAATTTTCATTAAAAATGATAAATATATTTTTTTTCAAAAGCATATTTCTCTATAGAAATGAAATATTACAACAATAATAATATTGAAAAAGTATAGATTCAAAACAATTTATATTATGGTAATACCGATCTCAAGAAGGTTTGGTTTCAAAAAAACGAATTTAATTATTTTTAGAAAAATAAGAAATTCACCAAAAAATTATGGTATATATATAGTGGCTTGTCAAGACAAATGATTATCAAAATGTAAATTTTTTTGAAAAAAATTATGATAAATGTTTTCCATCTTGCATTCGAACAAAAATATCAATGTGAGATTATTCGTATAATTAACATCATTCATCATCAAAAATAATTATATTAAAAAATTTATTTATTTTATAACATATAAAAAACCATATTATCATAATTTAATTATACTATGGAGGTTTTCATGGGAAATTTAAGAATGACCAATGTACTATAAATAGTTTAAAAAGGAATTCATTATTTATTCTAATCAACATCAGTAAATTTACACACAAAACCTATAAGACCATAGATTCCAAGATTTACCTTGTCTATGTGTAATTGAAGATCAATATTTGTTCTTGAATTGAATTTTAAGAAAATTTCTCCTTATATACTTTTCTAACTTGACTAGGAAATGTCTTATTAAGGATAAATAGAAACATTGGATTGATATTTAAAACTATTGAGGACCTAGCCATTAAGGGGAGAAATAAAAGTTGTGTTTGAAATCTATAACTGAAGTTTCAACCCTAAATTATTTAATTTCAGTACAAATGGAATTATTTTTTCCCAAAAAAAACTAAAATTATTGTCAGAAAGTATGATGTTTATATTTTATTGATGACTATACTAGATATATAAGATTTTATTATCTTGCATGAAACTATAGATCATTTATTTATTTTAAAACATTTATAACTAGAGTAAAAAATGTTGAAATCCTATCATTAACAATTATTTATAATAATCATGGTGTGAATTTGAAAAATATTTTCTTGAATATTTTTTAGTAAAAAGCTATCATAAATAACATGTCAACACCTAGAACACTACAAAAAATGTGATAATTGAAAGAATAAATATATTTCATAATGATATTACTAAATCTATGAATAGTGAATACTCAGTTGCAATATATTTTTTGTTTAGAGAAGTTATTATTTACTTCTATACTATAAATAACATTTTTATTAGATTTTTATTATTTATAACTCCTTATGAGTTATGAATATAAAAGAACCAAAAATATTTCTTACATCAATTCTTCTGGATGAAAAGTATTCCTACTGAATAATAATGGTATTTTAAATAAATTTTCTCCATAATATGATGAATGAAATATTTATGGATATACCACAACTAATAAGTATTATATAGTATTTAAATAAAATATATATATTATTGATGAAACAAATCTTTTTTGAATTGGAGAACATGATCCCATTATTTTCAAACAACCTCAACCTATATCTACATATGTTATTTAACAAATTAAATTTCATTTAGTATAATAATATCAATTTCCATGATAAATAACTCTAGAACTTGTTTCTAAAGTTATTCCTATTGAATATTTTTAACCTTATGTTGAAGAATAGACAGTTGAATATACAATAGTTTTATTTTTCCATATAAACCATCTTAGTGATAATATCATTTGTCAAGTAGATCGACCAGTTATGATTATAATTTCAATATGGGATGAAATTAATAATTAATATTTATTATACTAATTCAATCCAAAAATCCTTATTAGGATTTGGGTGATTATGATTGGATAAAATAAATTAAAGCTCAGCTCAAATATTTTTATGTAAACCATGTCTAGAATTTAGCTGATCATCCTAAACACATATCCATTATTAGATTAAAATGTGTATTTCTCAATAAAGGTGATATAAAAGGAATATTTATTAGATATAAATTTATACATGTTTCTATGTTTTATAATCAGAAATAGTGAATAAAATGTAAAGAACATATGATCTGGGTGCAAGAATTGAGGATATTAATATACTTTTAGATTATAAAACATTGTTAAATAATAATATTTTTCTAATGGATTTTATGTTTTATTTTCATTATAATTATTTTAAAGAGTAAGAATACACTGAAAACCCATTGTATTTGGAAATAAAAAACATCTATAACATGTTTATAAAAATACAAAATAAATATATAAACATAAACAATCCCCCAGAGTTGGGTATGATATGTTTAATTTATTTGTTTTATAGAACAATTTTGATGGGTTAGTTAACATACATTCTTGGTATGATTGGTACGTTAACATTCGTTCTTGGTTTTCAAATTTAAAAAAAACAAAAGGAATATTTTTATATCAACATAATTATATGAAATATATTCTTAATGAATTTTTTATGACAAAATAAATGTATTAGTATAACCATTAGTACCTCATATACATTAGATATTGATGTCACTGGGAAAGTAGTTGATCAAAAATTGAGTTATGATTATAAGTCTGATTAACATAACATCCAATCATCCATAATTAATGTTTTCAGTGTTATTATCTATGATATCTCAATCTAATCAAAAATATTCCCATCATGAAGTTTTAATGTGAATATTTGTTATACTAAGGTAAATATTGAATTTTTTATATTCTAATCTGTTGGAAATTTTTTGAACTAACGTGTTTTTCGAATACTCAATTTGGTGAATGTGGAATGAATAATAAAACTACATATGAATAATCACAATTTTAAATTATTTAGGTTCATAGTATTGTACGAAATAATACCCAATAAAACATTTCAATTTTTGTTTCGAATATTAAGTATCTAGAATAATTTCAGCTCAAGTGTTTTGGATAAAACACATGCTCAATAACTATGGAATGGGTTTTAGTAAAACTGAAATACTTTTTTCTGATAGTTGTTCCATTTCCCAATATAATAAAATATGACATTTGCTCAATTTTTAAACCCATATATGTAAGATAATATTTCCTCCAGAATCACACTAACAAAAGAGATATAATTTTACAATTCATCTAAATTCAAGAAAAACATTATAATATTTTTACAAACCCCATGTTTCTAATAGATTTGAATATAATAATCAACATACAGGAATGATAATTATTGAGTTATTATCCATATCTACTTCTTGTTTACCAAGGATACTGGGAGAAAATTCACTCCAAAAGCACCCTCCTACAGTAGAATGGATTCATTAATAATAGATTATTTAGGATATCCAATATTATTATTTATTTTAATGTTATCTTTTATTTAGATCACTATGATCTATACTGACTAAGACGAAGAGGTATATCATATCAATATCACTTGACCTCAATTATTTAACTGTGTTTATTAAAAACGTTATTTCATTTGACCTGTCTTTCTCATCCATCAATGTATATGTGGATTTTATACACATATAGTCATGTTTTGATTCAATTTATATCAATAAAATTGTGTTTCATGATGCTACAATATATAAGGATTAATTTTATTTAATAAAATAAAATTTTCTTCATATAGTTCTTAAAAAACATCTTCTATAAGTAATGATTAAAATATCAAATGTTCATTTGTGGTTATGAATAAATCTGACACAATCAAAAAAAAACTATAGAGATTTAAATATTTATATTTACCATATATAAAATCTAAATAAAATTTTATAGACATAAATTAGATCAAATTATCTTCCATGCTATCTGACTCTCTCATATTAATTTTTAACAAAAAAATGTAATAACAAACAAGATAACTAGCCCCAATACAATAATGTAATTCAATATTTTTATAACCTATGGAAACATGTTTCAATCGGATTTCAATAAATTGTCATCTATGTCAATTTTAATAATTGGGGTAATTTTTTTAAAAATTACCTAATGTCATCAATTCCTAATATTTTTAAAAATTAGAGGGAATATTATTTTTATTAATGAAATATTAAAATGAAGTGTATATCAGTTTTTAATTCATAATAATTTCATTTCATAGAATATGTTAACATAAAAGTGCATTTTCATTTGGATATAAATCACCTCATAAGAAGTCATTTCATTGCTAATAAAAATATTTTAATCAATATAAAAAATGAAAATTAGTGGAATTTTTTTTGTCTAATAACATAATGATTCATTTGCACGTAGCTATTTTTTATTTTTATTCTCATAAGTTACTATAAAACAATAAATAAATGGAATTGGGAACATTTTATACCCTAAATCTATTTATTATACATGAGAACTTCATAAAAATTATTTTATAGAAAATAATGTTCTAGTTGTTCTACAAATACATATTATTCGTGAATACCTTTTACAAATTTAGAATTCACATGATTTTAAAATCTTTTTTATATTTTTTTAAGAATTATGGAAAGTAAAATCAAAATAATTTCGTGGTTTGAGACTTGTGTAATAGTATTTTCAATGAAAATAACATCAACCCTATTGTAACCCATAAAAATGATGTGATGTTTAAATCATAATAATTCTATAAACTCATTGAACATATTCATGAATACCATAGTCATCCCAATAATATTCTTATCAGTGGGACATGAAATAAACTCCCATGTTCCATTACTCCCAATAAATATTAGATATACCATTTATTTTGTGATTTAATTATTTTTATTCTAATAATATTTGATTCTTTTATATTCATCCCATGATGGAATGACTCTATGATTGAAATGACACATTTTTCACTAAGTATGAATCCTCATAAAACATGATAAAATTATATTATTATTATCAATATATTTTATATGTAATATGAGCATGAAACCAATATTTCATTTCCTATGTCATTACAAAAATGCTCAAAATAACATTTGGAATTTTATATAGCTTATTTAACAATTGTTGGAGTAAATTTTTGATCATATTCATCACTATGATTCTATTAAAAAATATCCTCACAAGTAAATGATATCCATGATTTTCATTTATCCTAATGGATAAAACATAACAATCCTTAAAAAAATTTTGAGATACTTAATATAAAATTGTTAGCTTCTTCCCTCTAGTGAATATCTAATAAAATTAAATTCAATGAATCATTCATTTAATATTCACTAGTTACCACCATTTCATTTTATGTAATAGGTTCTTCAAAAAATGTAATTTTTTTTTATATGATCTTATTACCATAAGAAATATCTGATGTTGTGTGGGAAAAATTAGGATTATGTAGAAAAAATTGATAACATACATGACCATGGAAATTCCTAGTCTCTATAAGAATATTTATGATATCTAATTTTAAAATATTATTCTACACATGTCAAAAAAAGACTACTTATTATATTTAGATTCTCAATTTTTTCTCAATTAAAAATATTAAATTGTTCAAACCATATAATTCAACACTTTCATTCATCTAAATATAATATAATAATCTGAACTTTTAAAAATAAAATTCTATTTTCCATTTAAATAAATGTATTATGATGTATTATAGTCATAAAAAACATTCACTTATTTGTGTTTATTACATAATTTCATATTTATAACATTATTAAGTATCATAGTAATTGTTAGTATAGCCATTAAATTATAATCATGTTACTATTATAAATATCGGGGCATAACTAATCCAATTGACACTAAAAAATGAAGTGATGGGATCTTCCAAAATTATTGTACTCTATAAATCCAAGTTATCAAATATAATGTGGGAGAAAACATCTATAGGATTATTAATTGACCAAGACCATGATTTTATCTATCAACTTAAGCACGATTGAAACTATTTATGGGAGATGTTACATATCATCGGGATCACAACCAAAAACCGCATATAACGAACAAACCTACGAAAATATCATCATTGAACACCTTACCATTAGAGTATTTTCTGGTGTATTAAAGGGAGATTTATCAAGACCATAATAATGTGAATATTCATATTTTTTCATCAATATATTAATGTTTATATTTACATCTTTACATTGCATTAAAAATTATTTTTATTTTCATTAAATAAAACATAAATCAAAAAAATAATTTGTCTTCCATTTCATTTATGTTATTTATCTTTATTAATTTAATTTTTTTAAAAATAAATATTATTTATAAAAATATTTATATTAAATATAAATGATCATTTAAAATTTTGATGAAGTCAGATGTAATTTTTATTAGGGTTCAAGAACAGTTGTTTTCAAAAATACCTAAAAATTTATTAATAGTGGACGATTATAATATGAAAAGTGAAAATACACTTATTTATAAATTCTTTGGATTAAATGAATATTTTTTAGGAATCATAGAATTGAAAATATTCAACATTGACTTTTTCATAATTTTCTGAGATAGTCAAACTTTTGTGTAAAATTTTAAATGTCATATAAATATATGGTGTGTATTATGACATCATAATGACCTAAAAGTACTGTAATAAATACTATAAAGGTTTATACGCAACTTAATATATGATTCAAATATAAACTTCTGTGATATATGCTTTTTATTACTTTTATAATGCCTTTATAAATCCACCAATATCGATAATATATTTTACGACCTTAAAATCATTTCATTTAGAGTACGACTCACCTCCACATCAGAAATGTAATTATTTTAATATGTTCATACAAAGGAATTATCAAACAATTAAAACCACCCTTATTTTTACAAAACTGTTGGAATCATGTCACAATAATATTTATTTATTTTTTCTATTTAATAATATAGATTCCAAAACCTGTGTTTGAGAAATGATGAATAATTTCTCTATGTATTCCTATATAAATTCAAAAAAATCCAATTTATCTTCACTAAATATATTTTTAAAACATCTATATTATAACCTATACACTTCATAAACCTCCCAAGGTTCCCTAATGTTGTCAATAATCTCCACTCAATCATTTTGAGTTATAAAATGAAGGTATGAGTTCATATAATTCTCCTCTTTATTCACATTTCTTCATTATATTGTGCCTTATACATCCAATTCATAATTTTCGGATATGTTTTATGATGTACCTATTACTTTTACTTTATATATAAATTATAAAATACCAATTGTACTCTTATCAATAAGTCCATTGAAGATTTATATAACCCCATTATGCTGCCCATATTTCACCACGATTTTTCATGCCAAAACAATGTGTAGTGAGTACCCATACAAATTCATATCAAGGGTGATCACCTTTATGAAAATATATATATATATATATATTATAGAATTATATATATGTATTCCCCACTCTATGATCATGGAATAAAATGCTATGAAAAATAATTCTATGTTTTATGATCTATGTGGAACACATAAGAATGTGAATAAAATAAAATATATTTGTGTTATTCTTTAGTCCCATGAGTTTTTATGCATTATAATTATTTTTTAAAATAATCTACGATATGTCTTTTCCTTTAATATTTCTTGGAAGTAATAATTTATCTATGTTTATAATGCAATGTTTTAATTTGTTTCCCCAATTCCCATGTTTTCAAAAATATTATCGTACTATATCATGCCATATTATTATTGTTTTAGATTTTATCCCATCTTATACGACATTGATATTTTTATTGTATAAAATTTATTATATTGTTCGTTTTAGGGAATTTTTATTCCCTTTAATGGGATTTATAGCTCCCGAATTTTTTATGTTTGTTTTATAGTTATCCCAAATAGTTTTAAGCGTGATCCGGTTAAGGATGTTTTCTACAAAAATTGTTTATTTTATATTGTTATGTAATTTACCAAATTCAAAAATTTAGTAGGCTTGTCGATATTTCTGGATTGTTTGGTGGAATATTATATAAAAATCAAGATTTAAGGTGTGATAAAGAGAATGGTTTTCATAAAAGTATTAATTTAAAACATTAGATTTTGTTTCAATTATGTTTATAAATATTAAAAAAATCATTAAGAATATGAATTAGAATAAAAATACCTATTTTTTGTAAGTATAGAGTAAATGGTTTATCATTAAAATTAATCATTGTATTGATACTAGAAGTGGATTTGGATCTTCTACATTTTTACATAGTAGAAAAACATGAAAACATTGTATTGTGCTAGACTCGACTTGAAACTGGTGTACAAAAACATGCCTTAGTTCACATATTGATTGAAAATCCTATGGGATATTCATTGGTAGATTTATAATATTATTATAAATCACAATTAAGGAAAACCAATATCTTATTAAGATATATAATTTTATAGATAATGGATAACCTATATTGAATCATATAATTTATTATGTTATGGGAATACATGTAATTTATAATTTACATAATTTATATAATTAGATTTCTATTTATGTGTTCAATAGTTTAATAATAATTTTCCAAAAGTTTCCAATTATTTTAGAGAATGGAGGGAAATATGTGAAATTTAGTGAACCCCCAATGTGAAGGGAAATGGTTTGAATGTATATAGAGACATTCCCAAACCGATGGGAATGGGAATAATGAAAATCATGGCAATTCAATCTCATCTAATAGTGGTTCTGAATAGAAAACAGGTTTATGACGGGTGCCCAAGTCACCCAATGAAGTAATAATATTAAATTGAGACCATTATGTGATAATGGCCTCCAATATTTGATGGATTAATTTATACCTTATTCATATAACAAGGAAATAGCTATATTTATAATATCTTCTACATCCTTTAATATTCTGAGAAAGAGATTATTCTTTTAGATATTTATTGTATAAATGGAAAAACTGATTAGTGGAAGACATTGATATATAATATAAATCCTAAAGAAGATATCGAATAAATTGTTAGGATGTAATTTTATAAAATATATTTAAATAAGTGCTTTACTCAAAATCACTAACATAAAATGGAATGGTATTTCATTTCCACTGTTCAAAAAGATGATGAATCAATCTAATGTGTGTGAGGAGAAATTCACAATACATTAATGATACCCCTATTGAATTTTCATTACTCCTGATTTCTATGTGGGATTCTTATTTTGTGAGATAAAACAATGTCTATGAAAAACCCTCACAATATGATACTTTTAGAACAGTGAGAGAATATTATGATATTCCCACAAAGTACAAATAGAGATAGGTTAATCTAAAGGATATCAATGGTATACGAAGTGGGTATTATAGTTTAATTCTAGAGGTCTGAGGGAGAAATATAATGGTGATAATAAATTTTAGAATACAATATTTTAGAAAAGTTGAAATATGTAACCCATATATTTTTTAATGAGAACATGAAATATATTTAGGCTAATGAATGAAGGAAAACTAGCTAGTGATTCCTGATAATATAATCCCCCAAATGTGATAGACGAAATCAATGATACAATCAACCATCTGAACATTTTTCATTACCTAAAATTCAAGGAGAAAGGTCATGTTTTGGTCAAATTGAAAATGGAAATTTTTTCCAAATACTAATAACAATCCACTTGGCAGAAAGGGATAGTTTTTTGCATCACAACCACTAAGGTGGATCCTATTAACAATGTGGTGAAAATTATGCTAATTATCCATTAAACATTAGAAAACATAATTTTTTTTCTGGTTCTAGGCATTCTATCTCATTAATGTTTAGTAGAATTGTTCTGACAACATTACAATGAACAAACGATGATTTCTTAGTGAAAATAGAAATCAGTTTAATAATTTCATCCGTAGTATATAAATAAACCCCAATAAAAATATGGGTTATTGAATTCCTGTGGAACCTTATGATATTCAATATTATGTAATTATATGAAAATATGGGTATGTATTTTCTTTCATTATATAGAGCTAACATAAATTATTCTAATATAGAAATCCCCCATCCCCATCGTGAATTGTCCTATGATTCTGTATAAATTCAGGGATATGGTTGAATATTGTATAGAACAAACATCTCATGTATGAATATTGTATCCCTATGAGGAAGTATATCTATAAAAAATGATTCAGTATAATGAAAGTATTATACATTAATACATTACCAATATGATGTAATATGTTGAAGAGTTTCTCAAAAAATCTATATTATTCTTCTAAGATGAGAGGATCAATTTTTAATAGATCTAATACCATGGACTTTAAATTTATCATCAATTTCATACACATTTGGTTTCTGGAACATGGGGAGCTATTGAAAATACTAATGGAAAATTTGTACAGTGGTTTCATATGCCCATTTGGTACACCATGGGGTGCACCCGTCCACTTAATCAAGAGAAAGGATGGATCAATGCATCTTTTCATTGATTACTGTGAGCCCACAAAGATCAGAATAAGAAATTTATCATATTCAATATATTAAATCCATTGTTTTATAATCTAAATGTAGAAACATAATGATTCAAGTTTGATATATTATCAGGGTATGACAATGATAGGGTAGCGAATGAGAATATCCACAATGATTCTTTTCGTACAAAGTATGTTCTCTATGATATCTATGAAATTCCATTCGTATTCACTAATTCTATAATATTCATCATGGTCTTGATAAATTGAGTATTTAGAGAATATTTAGCACGTTTTGGTTTATTATTTGTATATTATATTCTAATATACTCAAGATGCATGGAGGAGAATGATGAGCATATGCGGACAATGTTAATGACCATATGAAAGGAGAATCATTATGAAATGTATAGAATATTTGAGTTATTGTTGAATGGAATTTCATTCATGAATTTTATCACAATATATTTGATATATATGGTCCCTTTAAATAATGAAACAAATTAATGATGGTCAATTCTAACATTCATGAAAGATATATACAGTTTCCTTTGATAAGTTAGGAATTATTGTTGATTTTTGAGACATTTATCATGATTTCCAAATGCTCTATCCATGTTACCTCAAAAGGGAGTCAAGTATTCAAAAAATATTAATATGTATTCAACTTCTAGGAGTTAAAAAATAGGCATATCAATTAACTTTTACTCAAACTACCAACTAGTTGATATTTTTTGGATGTACTCGTAAATTCTTTGATAAAGATATTCAAATTTTTATTAATAAAAAATAATAAGATGATAGTGTATTCCTCATGGAATCTGAATGTTCAAAAATATAATTATAGAACACACGATCTAGAGTTTTTTGCAGAGATCTCCACATTGAAAATCTCACTGAATTATCTCATTGGGGAGAAGTGTGAAATATATACTTATCACAAAATCCTCAAGCTTATATTCACAAAAAAGAGATATCTATGCTCCAACGATGATGGTTAGAGCTGATCAGGAACTATGAAATCCTAATCCACTACCGTCTTTGAAATGTGAATAGAGTATATTCTTTTCAAAGAAGATATAATCTATCAATTTTATCACTTATAATCATTTTATAATATCTAATATGAATTGAATTAAAATCATTAGTCATAGGAATACAAAGGGAATCATATAATCAATCATTTCTCAAATGATTGCTCAATTGTCCCTTCTAGAGAAGTTAAAGGATTCTCAATGAAATTATATAATAATCTAATAAAAGTAGAGTCGATAATAAAAGGGGCATGCTAAATTATCAATGCTAGTGAATAAGAAGTTGTTATATTTGGGTCATCACTATGTGTTACATCAAATACATAGTAAATGAATGATTTGTTGGATGATAAACATATCTATACCATCTCTATCCATATAGGAAAAACATATATGTATTGATAACTCTAAGTGAACTATTTTTGGTGAAATATGAAGAAGGTGAGTATAGAATATAAATCTTGTTGTCTTATATGTCTGTAAGTGAATAAATAATTGAAAAAATCCTAGGGAATGATTCAACGTCTACTATTACCTATATAGGAAAGAGAAAACAAAAAAATATTCATTTTCACATGTCTATTGATGAAATGAAGTGGAAATAACTGTATATAGGTTTTTTGGATTATCTTACAAATTCATCTCACATCATTTTAATTTCAGAGGGATTCTCACTCAATAAGCATTAAATGATTTACATCAGAGAGGTGGTGAGGCTGCATGAAACACCACTAATGATTGTAACTGATCAAAACCTATGATTTACCTCCATGTAATAAAATACTATCCAAAATGCACTAAATAAAGAGTGGATCTATAGTATATTCTCTAACCATAAACCTGATAGACAATCTGAGAGTACTATGCCAAAACATGAGTAAATGTTGATAAAATGAACAATTAACTTAATGGAGGATGTTTTCAACATACTCCACTTGTTGATTTCTTATTCAATAATATTTTCCACTAAATCATCTAAATGTATCCCTAAAAATACCCTTATGGGAAGATGTTTTCAGGAACAACATTTCGAGATGATGTTCAGAACAAAAACATCCAGGTCTTAATAAAATTAATGAAATGGTGGGAAAGGATAATACCATTTTTTATCAAATAAATGATTTTAAAAGTTAATAGATGAACTATGATGAAAATTTTAGACGAGACCTATAGTTTTTTGTTTGATACATGTTAGTACTCAAAAAATAAACATAGATGAGATTCATGAAAATTTCTAAAAATGGAAATATTCGTCCAACATAAATGTGACTCTTTGATATCATTGATGACATTAGAGAGGTTTCATATCAACTAGTACTCCCACAAAATCAATCTTATGTACATGATGTGTCCCATGAATGCCTCTGGAGAGAGTTAATACAAAACCACACACATGAACTCAATCGACATGTGTTACCGTCAAAGAATTATCATTTCAATGAGGATGAGCTGGTAATAATCCTAGCTCATAGATAAAAAGTTCTGTGAAAAAAGGCAATACACCTTCTCATAGTGTTGTAGATAAAACACATGTTTGAAGTAGTTATGTAGAAACATGAGGAGGTGACGAAATAGAGTTACCATCAACTATTTATTATGCGAAATGAAAATTTCAATGGAGGAGTTTGAGTTCAGGGGACAATTTTTATCATATACTCCTTTATAAACAAAATTCACATGTAATTTAATTAAACATATTATTATGTTTTATTAATATGAAAAATAGGAAATTATTATGATTTATTATATACATTATTATTTAAAATACCATCTAGTATCTTAACCATTGATTATATCATTTTTTAATAGTGATCATATAATTAGTATAAATATATCGATTTATCTAATCCAACTGACAAAGAAACAGTTATGGAATCAACTAATATGATCTTAACATATGTAACCCATTTATCATATCTACCTAGGTAGATAAAATCAAGGGTATTTTCCCATGACCAGAACCATTTTGAGATCCAATCACATAGGCACAATAAAAACCATTAATGAGAGATGTTCAAGATAATTGAGATCACAACACAAAACATTTATGACGAACAACATGGAAAAACATTTTATCATCGTGAAACTTGCCCTTATGATTATTTCCATTTTATTGAAGGGATATGTATCATGACAATAATAATATGAATTTTTTTATTACATTTTCTATATAACAATGTTTACATGAACTTCTTAACATTACATTATAATTGATTTTTATTTTTATACAATATAATATAACATATTTTTAATTAGTATTCAAAGTAAATAATAACGTTTGTTTTGATGAATTATATGATTTGTAAAATACATAAAATTCTAATAACATATTATTATTAATTAATTTTTATTATTTTAACAATTATTATATAATTTTAATAACGTTCAATGTAATTTTTATAAGAGTTCAGAAATTGTTATTATCAAAAAATCATTCATTTCTCAATAAATGAAAATTATTATTTTAAAATTAAAATAAATTTAAATATAACATGAATATTAATTTTTGAATCATATAATTGAATGTATTTAATGGTGAATATTTTATTCTTTTCTAG
This sequence comes from Viscum album, assembly GCA_963277665.1. Classification (NCBI taxonomy): domain Eukaryota; kingdom Viridiplantae; phylum Streptophyta; class Magnoliopsida; order Santalales; family Viscaceae; genus Viscum; species Viscum album. The sequence continues at coordinate 1,112,054,313 of OY728145.1, forward strand.
GAAATATGATTTTTTTGGAAAAAAAATTAAATACAGCATAAATATACAGTGTGTATTATAGCATCATAATGACCAAAAGGTGATGTAACAAATACTGTAAGGGTATCCATGAAAAAATATATTATTCTCATTTAAAATAATTTTATTTAATGTTTATTTTATTACTTTTATAAATTCTTTATTTATCCTCTAAGATAATTAAAATATTTTAGTGATTCAAAATCATTTCTTTTGTTGTATGACTCACCTCCACATATAGATGTGTATTATTTTTCAATAATTTTTTTCATTTCCTTATATAATTATGAAAAACAATCTTATTTGGAGGAAAACATGGGAATATACTATTTATGGTATGTGGTTTTGGTTATTTTTTTATATAGACTCCAAAACCTATGTTTGAGATTTGATAATGAATCCCCTGCTCTTTTCTTGTACAACCCCACAAAAACTCATATTTCCCATTAATCAAAATAAATCGATAACATCCTTACTCTTTCATACCCTCTCTATTGTCCTCCCAAGGTAATCCCGAGACTCAATAATATCCTCCCATTTATATAGAAACAACCATTTACATATATCATTTCATGATTTTAAGCATAGATAAACACTAAATTACAAGCCAAGGATCTTAATATTTATAAACTCTGAAGACTAGGTACATAAAACTGATAACATGTGACTAAATAAAAAATTTATTTATTCAGTCATCATTAAGAGATCCTGACTTCCATTGGTATCAAACCACTTCGATTGATTACAAGGGGATGACATGAACATAGAGATGAGCTAAAAATCCCATTAAGGGAATAAATATAAGAATAATGCTTTAGTACATTTGTTAGAATGCATGACATAATGATATAAAAAATGGATCATATGGAATAATAACATATAAAAATGGGATCATATTAACAAGGATTTAGATTAATGTGGATAAAAAATAAAACATGACCTTTTCATTAGTCAATGTTAATTTCACATAGAGATGAACTATTCATGGTTAAACCCAAAAAACCATTGCACGTGGTAGCATAAGTCATGGATAACTACCATAAACATTGCACATAAAGCCCCATGAGGCTCAACATTATCCAATTAATTTTAGATCTATCTTGGAACACCCATATTAACATGTTCATGAATATTTTTTCCACATAATCAATCATACATAAACATATGGGTACCCATAGAAATAATGGGGAATCATAATCATGTCATAAAAGATATCAAATGGGTGTATCATAAAAGTATCCATGAACCAATAGAGTAAGAATGCACCTAGAAATTTATAAGGTAAAATAGGCATATATAATGGTATGTGATGTCATCTTGACATGATTACATGTAGAAGCTATATTTATGATATTCAAGCATTATAACATTTTAGTGCAGTTTTACAGAAAATACTAAAGAACATTGTAAATATTAATGAACCAATCATTTATATGAAACCAAAACTGAACAAATATGTTTTTGAAAATTAAAAGAATTATTTTATAAAAGAAATGGTTTCTTAAAATAGATGATATAGCTAACTTGAAATTGGGTTGGTATTTGGGATGTTACCTTCAACAAGTTTTCTTATCAGGAAGTATAGAAGAGAGAAAAACATGAAAAATTGTATATTCCTAAAATAGAATAATTAATTGAACTTGTTACATGAGTTTTTATCAAGTACACAAAATTTAGATAATGTACATAAAAATAATAGATAACATCATTTTTGTAAAAATAATGATAGAGAAACATGAAGGAATAATGGTGCTTCGGGTAGAATCCCTCACCTTATGTCTGAAGGTGTTTTTCAATGTGATCATATTGACAAGAAAAGTAAATTACATTCGTTAATTTATATTTACATATCATATTTTAAATTTTATTGATTTATTATAACATTATATTGTCCATTAATGCCTATATTGAGGGGTTAAAAGGATCAATTTCATTATTCGGGAGCCTTTATTTCCTTAGTTTTCATGATTGGATTACAAATATACATTTAAGGATAAACATGTAAGATATGAATGCTTTTAAAAAGGTGATTTTTTAGGTTATTAGTTAACATTCATTAGATTACAAGGTTATAAACTTTATTTGGATATTTTTTGAGATAATGAATCATTATATAAGTCGTTAATGGTAATTGTTTTGGATAATTGGAAGTTTTTTTATCACACCGAACACATCATTCATTATAAATTAATATCATATGAAAAAATATTCTATAACCTTACATAATACATTATAAAAATAATATAGTCAGGTTCAATAACAAAAATGGTCTCATTACTATAATTGAAAACGTTAATTGAAATTGAAAACTCGTCGTCATTGAATGTGATATATTAATAAATTCCAGAAAATGATTTCATTTCTAGTATTAATGGATGGGGAAGTGATAGATAATTATTAATTATTCCATTTTGATAGAAATATTCTGGTACATGTAATTAATAGTTTTATCAGGAAATTTGGATGAAATGAGGTGAGTAAATAAATGGAAATAAAGGAACTATAAATAAAATAAAATAAATGAAAAGAGTAATTTACCTCTTAAATATATCTTCCTCAATAGCCTATTTAGGGGATAGGTTTTGGCATGTTGAAGAGACAAAGAGATAATAGACATTGGGGTGGATCATGGGTGGCGATTAAATGAAATTTAGATAGACACATGAATTGAGATGTGTGAGGAGAATATGTAAATATGGATGGTATTTATATTAGAGGAGTGGAGGGGTTTCCCATTATTTTAATAACATGTTTAATATTTTTTTCACATGTATATGAAGAGTGTTCATTCATGTGACCAAAAATATTAAATATATTGTGTGAGTTCTAACTGAGGGTGATTACATAAGCAATGATTCTTGGAATATTTTATTTAACTAATAATGTATATATATAGAGTAAATTTATGTATTTTATTATTCATAAAAAATTCATGTATTTCAGAAAAATTCCAAAAATTTAAAAATAAATTTTCAATTTTTAAAAACCAAAAGTGAACACCATATCTCAAAAATAATTTTCATAATAAGAGAATTTTAAATTCTTATTAAATTTATAGTTTACATGGAAAATTGTAATTTCAAAATTAAAAATACATTTTCAATGATTTAAAAAATTAATTAATTCCTAAATAAATTATATTATGGTGAGAATATATCAATATAATAATTTATAAATTAATATTATGAATAAAAACTTTATTTTTATTTAAAAAATTTTAACTGAATATAGATAACTTACAAAAATACCAATATTTAATCAATAGTGTTTAAAATATTTATTTTCCTATAATAAGAGTTAATTATTTGATATTTTCAATTATATTATGGATGAATTTAATTTATAAATTCATCGGTAAGGTTACTATTAGATTGGGTTATTTACTTTTCATAATGGTATGATTACTATTCTAATGTTCTAGTTACTATTTAAACAATATATATTACTTAACATCATCATATACCTTTTATTTCACTCTTAATTTATTTATATCATTTATATTGTGTTATATTTTTAATCTTATATTATTATTCTATAATACGTAATTATACGAAATAATTTCCATTGATAAAACATTTGGTCCTTACCTCCCCCCTTATGGAAATTCATCCTGAACTTTTTTTTGCATTCTAAGCTGTAAAAAAATATGTGTACTTTTTGTTAATTGCTTCCTATAGATCCCACGATTCCCCTTCATTCATATGGTCCTTATTTAGGGAATTTTCAAGGTTAGTTGTCTAAATATATATATCATTATCTCTACAATCTAATATCTTCATCAGATGCTCCTCGAAAGAATGAAAATTCTCCAATTTTCCACCTTTGAGTATAGTACATGTGAAGGATCAGGTATGTACATCCATAAGCAGGGTGAAAGGAAGAGATAGTGTACTCTAGACATTTAATGTATAAGTTCTAGCCGATAGTCCAACAATCATACTTTATTGAGGATCTCGAATCAGTCGATATACATTCAACAAAGCTTTCCCTTCTTCCAAAATCTCATGAACATCTTCTATGGAGATTTTCTAAGGAATACAATGTCTGCAACATTACACTGAAGGTATCATTGATGATTATCATCATAAATATTTTGTTGAAATTGGGATACATTGATGTGATGTTATATGGTCTTCACCTTATACACTATCTCTTTGACCATTTCATGTCTTAGTCTTTTACCCTCACTGACTTCACCCCAACATGACATTGTTCATAACCATTTCCAAAAAGGTATTCATAGGGTTAAATTCGGATGATGGGATGGAATATATTGTTGTAAGAGAATTAGACCAGTGATGATGTTGGTACAACCATCATATGAGGTCCATAAGAACATTCTCACATCATATCTTTCAAAGTCTAAATAAATCAATCTGACTGGTCTTTAGCTTGAGGATGATATACAATACTAAATTTTAGTTTAGTGCTATGATCACATGGGATAAATTTTTATAACTTCTAGGTATAACATAGATCTATACAGGATTCAATAAAATTTGTTACTAAATACATCCTTACCAAATATTTTAAATATATATATTCAAGTTTATCTAATTAGAAATCTTCAATAATTATAATATAGTGATCTAAACATTTAAGACTATCCATAATGAAAAATATATCATTGTTTCATGTAGATATCTATGTAATTCATGTGACAAAGTCCATAGTGATGTTCTACCACTTCCATGTTGGTATGGTTAGTGTTTTCATTATCACATTATACTTTTTCATTTGAGCTTTAACTAGCAGTCATAACTAGAAATTTGTTCTATACTCAGTAATCTCAATATTCATATTGTCCCACCAAAGATTCTCTTGATGATATTGATACGTCTGGTTGCTCATTAGTTGAATAAGGATGAATGAGCTCTGTGTATCCTTCAAAAGATCATTCATTACCTATGGATTAGATAGTACACCTTATCATGACTTAATCTTACAACTTGTTTCTCTTCAATCATAAACTCAACAGATTTCCCATTTATGTTAGCTTCCACCTTTTTAGACTTTTCATATCATTTAATTGATCATCCATTATTTTTTCCATGGGAGATGGTATAGAAGCTATTAGAGAAAGGATTGACTATGGCCCTCCCATAATGATTCAATCTTCCATCCACTTCACATCTAAAACTATTTGATCATTTTCCATTCTCATTATTAATAAAGATATTTGATCCCTTCAACATAGAGAACCAACCATACTATTTTCCATAGTGAGATGGTAGTGGATTTAGCAGTTATAATCCTTGTCGAGCTCTAACCATCATTGATGGTACATATTAATCTATTTTAATGTGATAATAAATTTGATACTCAGTTTATTAGTATATATCTCACACTTCATAACATTTATATAATTCTACAATATTCTCAAATAAAACATAAATGATTCCATTTCCTAATCTTGCATGGGATTGTTTTACTCATGTATTTTCAGTTACCTAATCAGTAGTTAGTCACATTATAATTTATCGTTAGTACACAACCTGAAACATTATTTAAAGAATCTCTATACACGAAAAATTATTATCCAGTTGTTCGGATTGTTAGTAATGGTGCAGTCATAAGACTCTTTTTGGTCTCCTTAATGCATCCATCACATTCTTAACAATAGAAAAACATTATTCATACTATCTCAACATGGTAATTGGGTTTGAAAAATTGTGAAAATTTCTCTAAAAAATCATTGGTAATACCAATATCCACCATTGAAGCTATGGATCTCTGTGAAAAATGATACCTTAGTCCATTCTCTGATTTCCATTGTCTTGGAAGGGTCTACAAATATCACTTTTCTTGTGATTACATGCCCCAAGAAAGATACATCTGCTATCCAAAACTCACATTTAATATAATTTTTGTAGAGTTTCTCTCTTCCCTATATCTTTAAAAATTTATTCTAACACTACTGATTTTCCTCCTTACCCATGGATTAAATCAGAATCTAATAAATATAAACTTAAAAGATAATTAAATGAAACATCTAAAAACTCTATTAACTATATATATGAAAATTTGAATGGAATTAGTTAGTCTTAAGGGATTATCTAGAAACACATAGTGTGAATACCTCATTCCAATGGTATTATTGGGAATATATTCCTTCCTAGTCATTAATTATTGATATCTAGACCAAAGGTCCACCATAGAGTAATACTTTTCCCCTTGATGATGATCGAAAAATTTATCTCCTAGAAGCGCACCGAATAATCCTTCTTTTTTATGAAGATGACTGGTTCCCGCAAGGTGAATCATTCAGGTCTATATAACCCTGTTATATATTCTTGTTTAACTTCTTCTTCATCTCTTCCAGCTCAATGGTGGTAATTCAATATGGTTTCTTTGAAAAATGTAGGGCTCCATGAATAAGTTCCATTGTGAACTCAACCTCTCGATTAGGAGGAATGTAAAGTAATTATTCGATATATATATCAGTGTAGTTCTCTACAATTTTCATGTCTTTGAGAATTATTCTCTCATTTATATCAATCATTTTGGTTAGGCATGATTTCTCATAAAGTATTAATATCTAGACATAAGATAATTATTCTAAAGGGTAGCCATCTTCCTCCATAAAATTATAATGAAATTCATGATGTTTCTGGATGTGAATAGTGACTCCATTTCCTAAGAGATGATGTTGGATTTGTATAAGGATAGCCAATCAATTACCATGATACCATTTAAATATACTAAAGCATATAAGATGATATTTTTTAGGAGGAGATGTCTAGAAACCTTAACTGAGGAGTTATATATGTTTGATTTAGTAATTTCCCCTTTTAATGTTCTCAACGTTGTCTCAAACATTAAATTTTGAGGTGGTGTTTGAATATTTCTACTAATATTACTGGATATAAAAGAATGAATTCAAAGAGAATAAAATAGTTTGTTAGCTATTATTGAATGAATAACTATGGAACCTTTATCTCCAACATTTTCTGGCACCCCCCACCCACAAGCTGGAGTGATAGCATATTACCTACCTTGTTTACGTGGATGTTTTTGTTGATTTCTTTTAATGTCCATTAGATTAAGAAACTTTTTCTCCAAATTCTTATTTTTCATACAATTGTAACACTACAATATAAGATGATTTTTGATACAAACCTTCATTTCTACTTCCACATTAGTGGGATTTGTCGTATACCTTCAGTGGTTTTTATCCAGATGTCCCATTATTTCAAATTTTGAGCTATTCATTGTTCACTTTAGACATTTCCTAGGATATTTCTTTCAAAAGATTGAAAAAGTTGGATGTTTGATCATTATTCCATCATGGGATTTGTTTTTCAAACCACCCATATTATAATCAAATTTCCTTTTTTTATCAGGCCCATGAGTCTATTGAGATTCCTCGATATCTACTTCAAAATAGATGAAAAAATGTAAAATCGCTTAATAACATTCAATCTCTCATATTCATGTCTCGTTTGATAGGCTTAGCATTAGTCTGTTAAAGAAGTGATCCACCTTTATTATGTGGATCAGGAAAAATCCAAAGGTATATCTTGTATTCTGTGGGATTTATTCTTTAAAAACCCCGATGGACTCATCTTCCTTATACATATGTCTAAGAAACACGCATTCCATATTATGATGGTGGATCCCGGGAAAATATTTATTTATGAATACTTTCATTAATTCCTTCCAATACGTGGATTCAATTTTCTCCATAGAATTATTATTTTTCATCAGTTTCAACCGTTGGTTACATTCATTAATAGGACAATTGACTTACAAGATGAATTTTTACTTATCTAAGAACTAGAGTCAATAGCATATCTTCTCAATAGAGGAAATCATCTTTTTCACGAGGAGGGAATCTGCAAATCCTCTAAACATGGGAGAACTTTTTCGTATGGAGAATTATAAGACAACATTCAATTTCCTATGAGTTGGAGGGTGTTATAAATGATTAATGTTATTATTCATAACTTTATCTAGATGAGAAAATACTATCATAATGTTCTGAGCACCCATCATTATCATATCAAGCATATCATTAGGGAAGTCATCAGAATTTATATAACATAGATTATTGTCATGAGTTATTCTATTTTCTTCCTTGATCAATGAAAATGAAAATACAATTAGGGTATTGAATACATACCTAATAATTATAGAAATAATCTTTTCACATAAAATGATAAATTCTTGAAGGATAACTATATCCTAACACGTTATTCCTTATGTTTCAATCTAAATTACCCATAATCTAACTCCTTACATTTAATTTTATTGGCTTATTTTTTCCCCTCATATTGTATTTTACAAGGTTGATGAATTTACCAAATAATATCCCCAGGATTCTCAAACTAGAAGGGCAGTAAGGCCTATTTCCATGAAATAGATCACGTTCGACTATAACTCAATGAAGTTTTTTTACCCCAAAATACATATGTGTCAAATCCACCAACAATTTTTTGTATCCATAAAATAATTTACTTTATTTATAAACCCTTTACTATATACTTACAAAAATTTCGGAATGTTATCATATACATTTTCTCATCAATATAGTTCTTACTAAAGTTCTCTATTCTTAATCTCTAAGAATAACATGACCATCCTATGATACTGAATATAGTGACCTAGCCTTTTACACTTATCAATATATGATTTTAAGAATAATTAATCACAAAATTGCAAGTCATGGATAATAATTTCACGAGTCTTTGACGACATGGTACATATAACAGAGAACACGGGAATAAATAAAACTTTTCCTTATTTAATCATAATAAACATATCCCAACATCAATTATTATCCAACCTTTTCATAGGATAACGTAGGGATAACCTAAAAAAAATAACTGATATAAAAATCCCTATAAGGGAATTAATATATGAATAAAGCATTAGTATATGGGTTAGAAGACACAATATAATGATATAAAAAGGCATGGATCATAAAGAATCATAACATATAATCAGTGGATAATATAGAAACTGAGTCATAATAATCTATGAGAAACATAAAACCCAAATTTAAAATGATTAATGGCTTATTTCATAGAGACAAGCACATGTCGAGGATGGACACTAAGATTATTGAACATAGTAGCACAAGTGATGGATAACCATCAAGACAGTTACACATAAAATCTCATTAGATTCATCTTTACCCAATGAAATTGATATTTATCTACGAGAAATTATATGGAAATGTTAATGAATATGTGTTCCTGATAAATAATTGTAAAGACCGGGAAATCGCATTTAATTTTTTTTAGAATTATATGAAATTGTCCTGAGTCTGCAGTTTTTGACGGCACATGATTCTGAGGCCTGAAGTGCTCAGAATGTTTTTTCGAAGTTTCTATGTGTGTTTAGTTTTTTTAGTGGGTTTTGGTAACTTCTGAACCAGTGATAAAAATCGAATTCTGAGGGCACTGTTGAAGTCACAGCGCCGATGATTTCTTAGTGAGACCTTCACCTTAGCTGCATTCAGGCTAGAGCGTTGGTTGAGTTTTTACCCGCGGTGTTTGTTTTTTTAATCGATGAAGTAAAATAAAAATAAAATACATGATATGTTTTTTATTTTTATTCAAATTTATTTGATTTAATGTGGGGTCCTCAACCCTATATTAATTCATGTAACTCCTCCATAAATTGATTAAGGGAGAAGCCTTATTAGTTGGGGAGGAGGATCCACTGGAGGATGATCTCCTTCCTTCTCCTTTATCCACCACCTTCTAGAATATTCGTCCACCTTGCTAGAGATGTGATAGGAATGAAATTTTGAGGGATGAAATTCCACCTCCTACGATGTACAGTCTTCTTCCGCATCAATAGAGGAGAAGCAGCTAGAGTATAATGTCACCAACGACGACACCATATTCCATCGTCAATGAAATAAAAACGAGGTATGGGTCGTTTTGATTGATTTCAATCATTTTCATTTATCGTTATTGATCTTTGATAATTGTTGTTTTGAATCACCCTAACTTGGAGGGCATGAGCCGAACAAACATGGCCCGACAACCCTTTGTTGGTTCTCATTCATTGATGGGGGTGGCGGTGCAATGGCGCCGCCGGAGGAATGGGCCGCCGCCGACGGGCCGCTGCAGTAAACGTGCTGACGGGCAATGAGCCGGATGTGGAAGATTTCGGTGGTGCAAAAGCCGCTGGACTGGTGAAGGGGTGTGGCTCCATCACACCATGTGGTGAGTCGGGCCACCGCCAGGTGGGTGCGGGGGTGCCAGAGGGGCGCGGTGCCATCCCACCATGCTGGTGGAAGGAGAGACCACCAAGAATGTCATGGTGGTCGGAGGGGATTCCCCCCCATCATCGGTCATGGAGGCCCCCACCTAGGGAAGCCACCATCTTTCTTCGACTAGAAAACTGCCACCCAGCCCTGCGGACTGCGCAACCTGCGGTGCGGGCGGCCGCGCTGGGCTTAGCCTCTACACGGGGTTGAGCCGTCGCCACTGGGTCGGCCAGGTTCCGGCGGGCAATGTCAGACCCGCGGACTGGGTCAGACCCTAGTCCTGAACCGTACCCAGGTTTGGTCGACCCGAACCTGGTCGTGTTGACCCATACCGGGTCAGGTCAGGTCTGTCCGTCTTGGCCGGACTCGACCCAGACCTACTTCAGACCCATTTCACCTATTTTCCCATATCGTGGGCTACAAGTGTCCGATTGACGAACTTTCTGCACCGATGGAGAGCTTGGAACAAGCCAGTTCTTTTGGAATACCCACTCGATGTTTTGATGCATTTAGGGAATGGATGGGTTGGATTGAACCTATATTCAAGAGGGCCCTCCGAGCGGAAACAACAATAACTCACAAACCGGGGGTCCAATTGACGCACTGTCTGTCGCGTTGGATTTCATATGATGAGACAGAGCTACTGGATACATCAACTCGATGCTTCATGGTATTTTATGTATCAACACGTGTCTTGAGGAGAAGACCCTCCTGGAATCGAGCGTGTTGTGTGAGGACCCTATGGCTGGCAGCGACTAAGGTGATAGGATCCTACATCGACCTAATACGGTACCAGGATCCTCAGTGGGTTGGACATCGATGATACTAGACCAAGATCCTTTGTGGGTTCAACAGCGGCGAAACTGGACCAGGCCCTTCTGTGGGTTCAACAATGATGACTTCTGTACTGGGATCCTCCATGGGTTCGACAGCAGTAAAACTGTTCCAGGATCCTATATGGGTTCAATAGAGGAGATGATTAAGTGGCTACATCGAATCATCTCTACCCCTATACTTGAGTTAAATACATTTGTGAGCTGTTTCATGATTATGAAATGTTATCACTAAGATGAATGACTTCTTTTTATGTGGAATGACATGTTCTTAGGATCTAGAGATAGAGCTGGTTGTCATTGGCAACTTAGGTATATGTATGGGCATATACCTTAGTATGGATGTTTGATACTCTGTGATTGTATCATGATATTGTGGTTTATCCCTAGTGGATTTTGGGAGAACTTTGGGGGTCTTGAGATCTCTACTGAGTATCGTTATACTCACCCCTATATGGGCTTTGCCCGCACCTTGTTGTGTTATGTGCAGACGACGGTCAGCAGTGACCGGGGCTGAGGGATACAGACGAGAGGCTTCTCAGAGTTGGATTAGACGAAACATACATTAGGGAAGAGTTGTTCGAGATCTGTACCCACCATTCAGGTAGGATTTATTGGTTGATGTTCCATGAGTTTTTTTCCTTTTTTACTTGTTCTTCTACTTGTTTTTCAGTAGGGTTTGTATACTCGAAAACTTACTTTTAGCACACTTTTCTTTTCTATATTAGTACATGTTTCTTCTACTGCATTTGTTTAGACTGTGTGTGTTACATGTTTAAAGTCAATGTCATCCCTTTTTATCAGGTATTCTCCTTTTGTCCAAGTCGCCAGCCACTGATCTATGGAAGGAGGGCTTGGGGTAGTCACGACATGGGCCCCGAGGACGGGTCATGACTAAATTAGTATTAGAGGAGTCGGTTCTACCATAGGACATGGACTCTAATTATTTTTACAGCATTAGTGTAATGTGTTTTGTGTGTGGCTATCAGTTTAGGGGAACTGGTGTTGGTGTGTCAGCTGACATATCCATACACTTGGACTCTGACTTATGATTACCAACTCAGTGCACAAAAACACTGATTGTGTGCGTGTTTCCTTTGAAAAGTTTTCTTCGTGATTACATTGAGTCAGATCACTAGGTATATCATTATTACAGTGGTGCACTTGTTTCTTTTCAGCAAGGCCCCTCACAAGAAGCTAGCCTGGGTTCTTGGGTTTTTTACGAGATGGTATCCCATTGATCTACGATGCCTCGGTGCATGGCCCTCTTACAGCGGAGGCTACAACGGTACCACTACCCGTTGAGCCACTGATTCCAGTGGCTCCAGCAGCAGAGAGTGGACATCATCTGAGTGTGTTTTATGGGTTCATGCACCAGAGGACGCCTAGGTTTAGGGGAGAGATGGACCCATATGCAGGTGAGGATTGGCTGGAGGCTGTTGTGAGAGTTTTTAGATTGGTAGGGACACCAGACGACCTAATGGTGATCCGTTCAATGAGTCTCTTGTATGAAGCAGTAGACATATGGTGGAACTCGATGATCTAGGTGCAGGAAGAGGAATCACTTCTCTAGGTAGACTTTGAGAGCCTCTTCTGGTCAGAATTTCTTCCATACAAACATCATGTGGTGCAGATTCAGGAGCTGCTTCAACTGCAGCAGGGCATCATGATGGTTGCACAATACTTAGTGAGGTTCACCGACCTCTCGTGCTACTCCAAAAATATGATGTGGGACATGTTCTTCAGTCCCCAGACCTTCGAGTAGGGAGTCATGCATGAGATCAGGAGGGGGTGCTGGACCGAGCCCTTATTTTGGAGAGATTTATTTCTAAGTAGTCACCAACAGTGAGAGACACCACAGGGCGACATGTAGCACAATCTTCTACAGCCTCAAGTAGACATATTTCGTATAGGGTTACACGGACCATGAAATCAGGTGGGTGAATGTAGGATACAGTTTCGGTTGTGTGGGGGCATACGAGACAGTGCCAGCCATACGAGGAGCAGGCAGTGCAATGCATGAGGCGGGCATGGTCACATGGGTCATGACAACCAGACGCACCTTGCAGATGAGTAGCATACAGTAGACGGACCTCCTAGGAAATGGTAGAGGTTCAGCCATGGTGGTCAGCCGTGAGCAGGCAGACATGGTAAATGAGATGTCTGAGCAGCAGTTGGTGGACGAAGTTTCGAGGTCCTACCACCACCACCACTATGAGGTCCAGCCTGACCCCATTGAGTTGGCGGACATGGGTGAGCTCAACTCCAAGCAGTCAATGCCAATGACCACGGCAAACCGGATATGGTTTGAGGTATTATCTGTGTCTATTTCACCCTTGTTGCAATACTTATAGACATAACTGCGAGTAATAATTTTATTGTCGCTTCTCTCATTCGGGGATCAGAGATTCTGATAGACCTGTTCGCTCGATCCTTATAACTAGAGACATCTATGGGTCCAGAATCAACGATTACGCATTGGTGATGGAAGTGTCAGCTTACTCAAGGAGGCGATAACATCAGCTAGGATCTCCTCGTAGCTGTGTCGAGTCCTTACAGCATCATCTTGGGAATTGAATGGTTATCCTCAATTAAATCTCATATTGACTGCATTAGGCGAAAGGTGTGGTGTTTCCGTGAGGATGGGACGAGGTTTACCTTCACCGGGGAGAAGGTAGCCTTTGTAGCACATGATGGACTTACCCAGAGGAGGGGGCAGCCGATCACCCATCTGTTGGCTAGCCTCATTATCGGATCTGTTGGTGTACTGAGTCTGATTTTTAATTTTTTTGGTGGATTAGTACATGGATATCTTCCCATATGATGTTCTAGGACTACCTCCTTATAGAGAGTTAGAATTTTACATTGACTTGTACTATGGGATGACACTAAAATCCACTCCAGCATATTGGATGGCTCCCAAAGAGCTTCGTGAGCTACAGGTACAGCTGGAGGACTTACAGGGGACAGAATTCAACAGTCCCAGTGTTTCACCCGGGCATCCCAAATTATGTTCACCAAGAATGGGGATTGGAGCTTGCTACTGTCTATTTATTATTGGTTCCAGAACCAGGTGACCATTAATAACAAGTACCCACTCTCGAGGATTTACGACCTCTTTGATTAGCTGATGGGTGCGCATTGGTTCTCGAAGATAGGTCTTCGATTGGACTATCACCAGCTCAGAGTATATGATGAAGATGTGCAGAATATGTCCTTCAGATTTCAGTATATCGACTACGAGTTCTTGTTTATTCCATTTGGCATAACCAACGAAAATGATGTGTTCATGGGAATCATGAACAGGAACTTCCATCCCTTCCTTGATTTCTTTGTGGTAGTCTTCATCGATAACATTCTGATTTACTCTGGTTTCAGGGAGGATCATGCCTACCATTTTCAGGTAGTACTAGACACACTTTGAGAGCACAAGATTTATGGTAAGATCTTGAAGATCCAGTTATGGATCTGAGAGTTACACTTTCTGGGACATGACATCTCAGATACTAGAGTTGCATTGGATCCAACGATGATTGAGGTAGTACATGCTTGGGAGCCACCCAGAAGTGTGACAGAGGTACGATGTTTTCAACGTCTAGATGGTTACTATTGGAGATTTGTGCCAGACATATCCAGAATTGCAGCAACACTTTCAACATTGATGAAGAAGGGGAAACCCTTTATGTGGTCAGATAGATGCAAGTGGAGTTTCCAGAAGTTGAGGTAGAGGCTGACTAGTGCGCCCATATTGATGCTACTAGATGAGGTTGTTGGGTACGTAGTCTATTGTGATGCATCAGGGAATCGGCTCAGATGCGTCCTTATGTCGGAGTGAGCAGTGATAGCTTATGGTTCACGTTAGCTGAGACAACAGGAGAAGAACTATGCCACTCATGACCTGGAGTTAGCAACATTAGTATTATCCATGAAGATACCTCATCACTATCTAATGGGTGAGTGTTTTACAGTCTACTCTGACCACCATATTCTCACGTATATCTTCTCGTAGAAGGGCCTGAACCTGAGAAATCGGTGTTGGCTTGAGTTCCTCCAGGACTATGACATTGAGATAGTATATACACCTGATAAGGGGAACGTTGTAGTAGATGCTCTTAGTAGGAGATCAGACATTCTGCTGCTAGGATAGGTGACAGAGCAGCTGCTTGCATTGTAGATATCCTTTGTGGATCGAGATGGAGCATCCTTTCTGCAGTTTCTTACAGACACACCTCTTCATATTTAGAGTGTCTGGGAGGCACAACATGGGGATGTTGGCTACGAGGCTCAACATTCATAGATATCGACAGGGTTGAAACCTGATTGATTTTTTGTAGGTGGGGAGAATATCATTATTTTCAGGGGTTGTACCATGGTAACAATGTCTCTTTTGGATGAAGTTTTGAGGGAGTTTCACACGTCACCTCTAGCAGTACAACCATGTGTGGAAAAGATGTACCAGGACCTCCGAGGAGAACAATGGTGTCCAGGTACGAAGAGGGTAGTAGAATTGTTTTTCTCATGATGCCTCACTTATCAGCAAGTCAAGGAGGTGCACCAAGTTCCAAAAGGATTCGTTCAGCCCTTAATGGTCCTCGAGTGGAAGTGGTACGTGATATCCAGGGATTTCGTGACAGTACTTCAACGTACATCCAGAGTTATCGACTCTATTTGGGTGATTGTCGACCGACTCACCATGTCAGCACATTTCATAATGATCAAGGAGCAGGGTTCATAGTGAGCTTGGGACGCCTCTACATCCAGGAGATCATATGGCTCCACGATGTGCCATCGACGATAGTCTCTGATGGAGATGCTCGATTCCCTTCTAAGCTATGGAAGGGGCTGCAAGAGTCTTTCAGGATGTATCCTCGCTTGAGAACCGCCTTCCATCCTCAGATGGATGGCCAGACGAAGAGGACCATTCAGACTCTTGAGGACATGGTCCGTGCTTGTGTCCTCGACTTCAGTCGTAGCAGAGAGGATCACATACCAATGGTAGATTTTGCGTACAACAAAAGCTACCACTCCATCATCGGGATGGAACCTAACAAGTCATTGAACAACCAACCATGCAGATTGCTTTTGTGTTGGACTAACCAAGGGGAGTCAGCACTCATGGGTCCAAAAATGGTGTAGGCTACGACGAAGAAGGAGCAAGTCATCCAACAGCGGTTGAAGATTGTAGAGAGCAAGAAGAAGTCATATGATGATAGTAGACAATGACCTCTGGAGTTTGAGGATGGTGACCATGTCTTCTTACAGGTCTCACCTAGATGAGGTTTACAGAGATTTGGAGGGGGTGAAAAGTTATCTCTGAGGTTCATCAGACCCTTACATGTTTTCAGCAGAGTAGGCGAGGTGGATTACCACCTGTCTCTTCCACCTCAGTTGCAATGGGTGCACGATATTTTTCACGCTTCACTGGTATGGAAATACAAGCATGACACGACTCACATCATAGACATGGGAGAGCTCGACATTGATGACGTGGTGCACCTCATGGAGGATCTAGTGGAGGTTTATGATTGACATGAGATAGTCCTTCGTTGGTGGTCGATACCTCTTGTTCATGTTTTGTGTCATCTTGGGAAACTCCGGGAGAGCACATGGGAGTAGGAGGATCAGATCTATGCTCAGTACCCCAATTTCATTCCATAGTTTTGATTTTTGGCTTTCGGGGATGCATTCCCTGAGGTGGGGAGAATTTTAAAACCCATTAAATCACATTTAATTTTTTTTTGAATTATATGGAATTGTTCTGGGTCCACAGTTTCTGAAGCCGTGTGATTCCGAGGCCCGGAGTGATCAGAATGTTTTTTCTGATGTTTATAAGTGCGTTCGGTGTGTGTTTGAGCGGGTTTCGTAATTTCTGAACTGGTTCTCGGAATTGAATTTTGAGGGCATCGGTGAACTCACAGTGTCGATGATTTCTAAGTGAGACCTTCACCTTAGATGCGTTCGGGCTTGAGCATTGGTTGAGTTTTCACCAGCATGGTTTGTCATTTTTTTATAAAAATCGATGAAGTAAAATGAAAATAAAATATATGATAACTATTTTATTTTTATTCAAATTTATTTGAATTAATGTGGTGTCATCAAACCTAAATTAATTCATGTAACTCATTCCTTAATTAATTAAGGGAATAGCCTTCTTAGTAGGAGAGAAGGATCTTCTGGAAAAAGATCTCCTTCCATCTCTTTTCTCCATGACATTCCATCATCTTCTTCCTCCTTGCTGGAGAAGTGAAAGGCACCATCTTTGGAGGGAATAAAAAACACCTCCGATGACATACAAACTTCATCATCATCAAAGGAGGGGAATCCAGCTGAGTAGAACACCGTCAACGAAGACAACAACATCCATTTTCAATGAATGTAAAATGAGGTGGGGATTGTTTTGATTGATTTCAATCTTCGTTCATCGTCGTTATTGTGTTTATAAAATAGCTATTTCTATCACCATAACATCGACGGCGCATGCCGAACAAAAATGTCCCAACAACCCTATGTTGGTTCTCATTCATTGATGGTGGTGGCGGTGCAACGGCGACGCCGGTGGAATGGGCCGCAGCAGATGGGCCACACCAGTACACGTGGTGACAGGAAATGAGCTGGCCACAGAAAAGGCTGGCTACGCAAGGGCCACTAGGCCACCCGAGGGGCGCGGTGACACCAATACGTGCAGAGAGAGGGGTCGTGGTGGATCCGGAGGGGCGTGGTGTTGTGTCACCGCACCAGAAGAAGGAGCCACGGCCACGAAGGCCGCGGCGGTCGGACACGATGGTCGCGGTGTCGTCGCTCCATGTCGGAGAAGAACATCGGACAAAGGCCATTGTGGATGGAGGATGGTGGTGGGCTGAGCCGGCCGCCGGTAGGCATACCACAGGCCGGACCCTTCGATTCCTGCAGAAACTGGGCTAACGTCGTGCACCGGCCGTTACAGGGAGATGGGGTGGCACCGACCCCCCCCCCCCCACATGGTCAGGGCGGGCCCGGTGAGGTGCCATCACCAGCTAGCTTTGTCTGGATAACCACCTCCCATCCACATGGATAGAGCCAACCACAGGTCGGGCCGCCGCACAGGCTAGACTACCGCGCTGGGCCATGCCGCCGTGATGGGTCGGGCCGCCACGCCGGCCCGGGCTGACACGCGGTCTATGTCGGACCTGCGGAATGGGTCAAACCATGGTCTGAGTCCACAACCATGTCGGTTCAACCTAAAACGGGTCTGGTCGGGTCGGTCCGCTTGGTCCAGACCGGACTCGGACCCAGTCCAGACCTATTTCACCTTGTTGCCCATATCTTGGGCTACATGTATCCAATTGATGAACCTTCTTCACCAAAAGAATGCTTGGAACGAGTCAGTTCTTTTGGAATACCCCATTTGAGTTTTTATCGTAGTTGGGGAATGGCTAGGTTGGATTGAACCTAAATCCAACCGGGCCCTCAGAGCGGAAACACCAATAACACACAGACCATGCATCTGATTGATGTGTCGTCTGCCGCGTTGGGTTCCTTATGATGAGACAGAACTACATGATACCTCAACTTGAGACATCATGGTAGTTGATGTATCAACAAATGGATCGAGGAGCGGACCCTCCCGAAATCGAGCGTGTTGTGTGCTGGAACCCTATGGTTGGCTGCGGCTGAGCTGATAGGATCCTACGTTGACCTACTACTATTCCAAGATCTTCCGTGGGGTCGACAGTGACGATACGGGACCAGGATCCTATGTGGGTTCGACAGCGACTATATTGGACTGGGATCCTCCATGTGTTCGACAAAGATGACTTATGTACCTGGATCCTTCGTGGGTTCGACAGTGATGATACTATTTCAGGATCATACATGGGTTCAATAGAGGAGATGATTCAGTGGCTACATCTAATCATCTCTAACCCTCTACATTAGTTAAATACATGTGTGATCTATGTCTTGACTATGTGATGTTATCATTAAGATGAATGAATTCTTCCTATGTGGAAAGGGATGTTCTTGGGCTTGAGAGATAGAGATGGTTGTGATTTGTAAATTAGGTATATGTATGGGAATAAACGTATGTAAGGATGGTTGATACTTTGTGATTTTATCTTGATATTGAGGTTTATCCTTGGTGGATTTTGGAAGACCATTGGTGGTCTCGGTGTCTATTCTGAGTAACATTATACTCACCCCTGCACAGCCATTGCCTGCACATTGTTGTGTTCTGTGCAGACGATGGTCCTCAGTGATCGAGGCTGAGGGAGACGGACGAGAGGCTGCTCAGAGCTGGACTAGATGGGACATACCTCAGGGACGTGTTGTTCGAGATCTGTACCTAACATTAAGGTAGGATTCCTCGGTGGATGATCCAGGAGATGTTTCCCTTTTTTACTTGTATTGTACTTGTTGTTGAGATGGGTTTGAATATTGGCCCACTTATATTCAGAACAGTTTTCTTTTCTATATTAGTACATGTTGCTTCTACAACTTGTGTTCAGACTGTTTCTGTTATAGGATTAAAGGAAAAGCCATCCCTTTTTATCAGGGATCCCCCTTTGGTGCTAGTCGCCAGCCCCTGGCCTATGGATGGTGGGATTTTCCTAGTCACGACATGGTCCCTGAGGATGGGTCGTGACAGTAATCATACATAATAAATCACACATAAAAATAACGGTATCAATGTAATGAAATGGTTATCATAATCATGTCATTAAAAATTAGAAATGGTTGTATCAAAAAGGTATCCATAAAAGAAAGGAATAAGAACTAAAAAGTACATTAATAATGGAATATAGGATTATATTTGGTTATGTGATATAAATCAAAATTCATTATAGTTAAAAAGTATATTTATGAAATAATAGCATTAAGATATTTACTCTGGTTTTAATAAAAATAATAATGAGAATTTAAAATATTAAGGGAATAATATTATATATTAAATAAGAAGTAAAACACGATGATTTTATAATAATTTTTTAGATTTTATAGATACTATGGATTATTAAAATTGATGATAGAGTGCACTTTATATTGGGTAATAATTTTGGATTTTTCATTAAGTAGGGTTGTTTATCAGGAAGTATAGTGGAGTTAACTAAATAAAAACATGTATATACCCGAAATTGAATTGTGATGTGACTATTATACAAGAGTTTTTATCATGTACATAGAATTTAGAATATGTACTTAAAAATAACATATTACTTCAATTGGGTTAAAGCAATGAAAGAGAGACATAACGACATAACGGATATTTAGGTAGAATCTCTTACCTGATGTCTGAAGGAGTTCATGAAATGATCTAACTGAATAATATAATCAAATTAAAATAATTAATTAATATTTTTGGAACATATTATTAATGTAATTGTTTTATTATAACGAAAAAATTTTCATTCATGATCATTTTGTTGTGTTAAGAGATTCAATTTCATTATTTGGGAGTGTTTGATTCATTGGTTTTCATGATGGGTTTATTTATATAAATGTAATGATAAACATTTATGATTATAATGGTTAACCAAATATTAAGATTTTAGATATTAGTAATCATACATAATATTACTTCGTTATAAATTTCAGATTGTTATATGTAGTGAATATGAATACTTATATAAGACATTAATGATAATTGTTGGTTAATTGGATGCTTTTGATCCAACCAAAGACATTTTGATTTATAAATGAAAATATTGTGTAAAAGTGATTCTATACCCATACAAAAGAATAATCAATATATTATGCTCTAGTTGAACCTTAAAAATAGTTTCATGTCCAAAATAGAATATGTTAATAGAAATTTACAACATGTCATCCTTGAATATGACAAATTAACACATCTAGGATTGTAATTTCCTTTCTTGTAAAAAAGAAGTGGGAAAGGTTATATGTTGATGACATATT
This sequence comes from Viscum album, assembly GCA_963277665.1. Classification (NCBI taxonomy): domain Eukaryota; kingdom Viridiplantae; phylum Streptophyta; class Magnoliopsida; order Santalales; family Viscaceae; genus Viscum; species Viscum album. Next base: position 1,112,075,277 of record OY728145.1, read on the forward strand.
AAATTACCATTACAAAAATAACTTACAAATCTATTACTAGATTTATCAAGACATTTTGATCTAATGGGGTGAGGAATGAAAATGAAATATATGATCTCGTAATAAAATAAATGAATTGAAAAGTGTAATTTACCTCTTAAACATGTATTCCATGAGAGGATATTTATGGGGATACATTTTATCTTTTAAAGATACCAAGGTCTGATTCAAATTGGGATGATCATGGGAGGATATTTTTTTTAATATAGAAAAGTAACAAGGCTTTAGAAGTGTGATTACAAGTGCTGAATAAGGATGGTATTTATAGTGTCATTTAAGAGGAGTTTCCTATTAATTTAATCATTAGTTTAATGTTTTTCACAATACAATGAATATTCTTGATACTTTTGACACAAAATTTTGAATAGAGAATGTTTGTTCTAACTAAGACGTCTTATATCAGAAATGATTGTTTGAATTGTGTATTTAACTCATATTGTGTATATATATATAGTGAATTACAGTGCTTCATCATTTATAAAACATTCATGTAATTTAGAAAAATACTTGAAAATCAACGTAAACAATTTTCGATTAGTATAACCTAACAACGAAGCTCAATTTTTTAAAAATTATTTTCTAAATATGAGAAATTTAATTTTTATTTAAAATAATAATTTAGATGAAAAATATAATTTTTAATTTAAAAAACGATTTTCTAACACATTTAAAAATTACATAACATATCCTAAAATTATATTATAATCATAATACACTGTAATAATAATTAAATAATTTATTTTATAAAAAAAATTCCATAAATTAAAAAAAATATAACTAAATATACATGAAATACAAATATTCCAAATGTAAATCAACAGTTTTTAAAATATATATTTACTTGTAATAAGTAATAATTATACTATATTTCTACATATAATATGGATAGATTTTATGTATACTTTCATTTATGATGTTACCATTACATTGTCTAGTTTACAGATAATATGGTTCACATTACTATTCTAAAGGTCAAGTTAATATTTCATCTCTACATATTCATTATCTTCATGAGATACCTCTTATTTCACTCATTCTTTATTGATAATTATTTTATTTATTTCTATTTGTAATCTTATATGAAATTACTAGAAGTAATATTTTTAAGATAGGTATTCCATTGATAATGCATTGGTTCGTTACACCATGAATTTGTATTCACAATCTCTATATAAGGGATCATCTCTATCTCTTATTTATTCCAGTTTTTTCGTTATATTATGCCTTATATTACCAACTCCTAAATTTTATTATATGCATTTCCATGTCCCTATATGGTGAAATGTTTTTGTATAAATTTTTATAGATCTATTTTACTCTCATGAATCTCTCTCCGAAACATTTATATTCCCCCATTATGCTGCCTGAATTTTACTATAACATTCCATTCCAAAAAAATGTGCGGTGAGTAGCCATACCCAGTTTCTATTAAGGGTGTGCACACTTTTTAACATAAAAAATTTATTGTGGAATTATATGTATTTATTTTATCCTCAATTATCATGGAATAAAAAAATAGATAAAATAATTCCATGTTTTATGAAATATGTGATATTAATTATCATGGAAATGGAATTAATGGGATATGTGAACCCAGGATTATATTGCAGTCCAATGTATTGGGTATTGTTTTAGACTCATGATACATCATGAAAGGTACTAGACAATGAACCTAATCCATTCATGGAATTTTTTTCATCATGACGTATAGAAGGCAGCATTGACATATGATTCTGATGATGTGTTCTATGATGTTGACACATTTCCCATGTTACATTTATGATTTCCATAACACATCATTCCTAATTCTTATTGTTTATTATTCTTTCAAATTTTATGCCACATTTATATCCTTATTATGTAACATGAATTAGATTATTAATGTTGTTACATATTTATTCCCATAATGGCTTTTATAGATCACACCTTTCTCATGTTAGTTTCCATGTTATCCCATAAAATTATAAGTATGAACATGTAAAATATGTTTCCACTAAAGAGGGAATATTTAATATTTAATGTTGTTATATAATGTACTTAAATCCAACATACAGAAGACTTCATTATCTTATTTAATTTTTTTAATATAATGTAATATATGATTAATTAAAATATATCAATGATATGGGTTATCATATATTTTCATTATGTAACTAATTCGTTTTAATTGTATAGCACTTTAAAATTTGATCACATTTAAAAAATATGAAACATATCAATAAACAATGATTTATTAAACATGGAGTAAATATTTATTATATGACTAAAATTAGCGATAATAGTACTCAATTTATCATTTCACATAGTTTATTTCATGTTTTTTCCATACATAGTTAAGTGAGTACATTTGAGTGGTTTTGAAAATAGAAATGAACAGATTAAGGATGTTACAACATTAATTATGACTTTTGCTAATATTTTAATAGTAATGAATTTGAGATTTTATATAATTTTGGAAATTTATCATGAGATTAATTTTTTATCCTAATTGGGATGTTTAAATAATATTATAATATTATAAAGGATCTTTATAAAATCATATTATTTAGATATTTATGGTTTTCTTTAAATAAGAGGTTGTAGTGGTTGCTACAGATGGCTAATGAGTATCCATTATATTGTAATGAAGTTTCAATATAATAAATCGTAGATATTATTCTCAATAAAATGTCAGTAGGTGCCTATTAGTCGTCAACTGAGTACCTGATGTAGTCTAGCACAATTTTGGTAACAATTTATAAAATTTCATTTATTTATTATTTTCATATAAACCACTTCTTGTTTTTTATTAAATTATATATCCACTAATATATATGAATCATGGAGAGATCACCTTATAGATTACACTACACCTCTATCATGGTACTCTCAACCCATTTTGTCCTGTATAAGTTTAATTCAATAAATCATTGAATGACTCATCCTTTATTCTCATATCCTTCATTTATCCTTCAGTATCGGATTTCATTTAATTTTTTATAGATTTCAATATGGAATTAAATATTTAATAGATACAAAAACTAATGATGATTATGAATTTATAAATCCTTTCTAAAGAAGGTCATGTAATTAGTTTCACATTGTTGGTTGTTGTAATGATGATACAATGTATTTTGGTGGACATCACATGATAATTAATTTACATTAATTTAAAATAACGGTGGTTATTGAGATTTGATTTTCGTGTTTGTGGATTAATGATCCCGATTTCCATCACAGCTTACAAATGTGGTTTTTTTGTTTCTATGTTTATTTTAATATGTAATTTAAATATATATATTTAATTATTTATTGAATTTTATTTAAGATCTCTAAGATGTTGTATCGGTTCCCTTCACAATAATATGGATCTTGTGGAAGGATTATTTTTATAATTTTTTCAAAAATTCATTATATTTTAATTAATGATGTTCTTCTTATCTGTCTTTTAGTATATTTAGAAATATTTAATATTTCTTAATTGTTTATTTTGAAATATAAATGGGGAGTTTTATGAAAATAATTTTTTATTATATTTAATTAATTTATACAAGATTTTATATAATATTTTTGGTTTCTACAATAATATTTATCTCATGATATTTATTGTCATATATATTATAGTTATAGAAAAATACATGTGATTTGTTTATTCATTTAAAAAAAATTGGTAAATATATACACTGTGCTGTTATATTGTTGCAATAGATAAATATAATTCATTGAAAATAATAGATAGGGTTTTTATGTACTGTAATCTAGAAATTTTTTAATGTAGATTGTTATATTATTGAAAAACATACATTAAAATGATTCTCATTAGAAATTATTAGTGGAATCTCTATTTGTTAATTTTTATAATAAGTGATCTTGATTTCGAATATTTATTTATTTATAGATAGATATATGATTCATCATATATTTTATTCCTCATATTATCATGACATGGTTCTTGAAACAAATATAAATCATATAAACTCTTCCACTCGCTGATAAATTATATTATGAAGAGAATAATTTCAATTGATAACATGAATTATTTATGTGTCATTGTACAATACTAAATATTCTTATGATAGGTTGAATTAAAACTGATTTAATGGATGGGTTTCATAACATCGGAAGGGATGGTTATATTATATAGCCTTAAAAAACATTAATTAAAGCATTGTTTTCAAAATGTTCAATATGATTCAATATAAAAAAGCCTTATTCGTTAATTATTACATAACCATATTATAAAATAGAGAATCATTATCAAGTTAGACTCTATTCATATTTGTGACTTTTGATAATAAAATGTTTAATTTTTATTGATATTTTCTATTGAAAAAAATTTCAACACATTATCATTTTTTTACTAATATATTTTATATCATATCATTAGAATATCTAAGGGTTGTTCATAATTAATATAGTTTTATATTATTCTATATTTTTGGAAATTTCTAGTTGTTTTTTTCTAATACATTGAGTGTTTCATAGAGTCAACTGATTCCAAAGTAGAATTATTGAAATGATCCATAATATATTTAATGTGTCTAGAACCTGATGAATATTTTACTGGGTTAGTTTCTATAAAATGTATATAATTAATATAATGTTTATTTGAGAGGATGTTTGAGATACAGTATTTTTAAATATATTTTTTATTAGGAGTTTATGATATTTGTGATAGGTATGATTTTGTAAATTCATTTCCCAATGTTTATTTCTTTTTACTTATTTCATAACGTATTAAAAATATATTTGAAATTGATTTTTTTAATTATAAATACATTAATTAAACTAAATAATCTACCATATATGGATATATAGTTTCATTTTGATATGTTTATTTATTTAAAAAATGTATCTATTAATTTATCCTTATCTGTCTGACCGATTTCATTATAAATTATTGATATTTTGTCTATAATAAAAATTTCAAACATTATATTATTATTGTGTATATTAATATTGCTATGAATTTATTATAAATGTTTAACAAAAAATTAATTACGATTCTTATGGGATATTTTTGAATTCTAACACGGTGATTTTACTATTTTTATTCCTATATTGTTCTAAAATATAAATCAGAATGTCATAATTTCCTTGGAGATGGGACATCCAGTTTTATAATGTCCCCCATTATTAAAGGTTGGGAAATTAATAGGTTACATAATTTTTTATAATTTAATATGAATTATTTAAGATATGTTTTACACAAACAATAGAGTTTATGGTAGTTTCTAGACAATAGATTGATACAGGATCACATCATGCCCACGAGAGGAACCACATTATGAAGGAAACATTTAATCCCATGTCCAGTGGGTGTTACTAAATAGTGTTTTTTTGTTTGGATGTTATTCATAAGAGAAATATATTTATGATTCAAAGTCACTCAATTGACATGGGTGTTACGTCATGATAATTAAATTTATATATTGTTTTTGTAAATTTGATGTATTACCCTATGTATATTTTGGAGGTATTTTTGTCCCACTTTATCCAAAGGATTAGGCAGTGATGATGGTTATGGAATTCAAGAAGGGTGAAGGCCACAACCTTATGCATTTTCATGTTGATAAACAACTATTAAAGTTGGAAGGCTACAAAATGAGTGGATATCAACATTGTGTGAAAGTGGATGAAATGATATGATTTGTAGAGAATGTAACAAATCATGATTTTATCAAACAGCTTTCATTAATATTATATTCAATTTGATACTAAAAATATATAATTATAATGTAATAAAATAAAATTATTAATTATTTTTATAAAAATATTTCTATAATATCGGTAGTAATCAATAATAAGAAACCACCATATAAAATTATTATAATAATATATAATAATAAAGGACATTTTAGGCTTGAAATTATATTTTCTAAAAAAAATTGTTTCTATGCATTATGTTAGATAATATGAATATTAATAATACTCAACCACAAAAATATTATTTGATAAAATGGATTTTATATTCATAATTTGTAGGTAAGAATAATATAAAACAGGTCACCTCTTTTTTATGTAAAATGTTCGGATTACTATGTTTAATGTTCATGACCATGATAATTGAGAAATTTTTATTTAGAAAGATATTTATTAATGTTGTGTAATTATTTTCTAATATATTTAATTTCAATTATTTTATTTGATGAAATTGATATGATGTTTACATTTTAAAAAATATATATTATTACTCATTAAATATTTTATTATGGTTATGCAATATTAAGAACACTTAATTTTGAAAACAGCCAGTTTTCTATGTAATTGTTTGTATACATATAAGACTAAAACATTTAAAATTTATTTTTAAATTTTTATAAATTAAAATTATAATATGTAGATATATTATTTATGATCATAACAACAAATTTTCTGAAGGTTTTGTAACTTATAATTTTCATTAAATATAAATTACTTTGGTTAAAAAGTATTCACTAATATTAAAACAACAAATGGTAAAATGAAAGAATATATTGGATAAATTACCAAATCATGTAAACATAATTTTATAAAATAATTAATACATGGTTTTTTACCTTATATAAATTAATATATAATTTATTTTCATATTTGGATCCATTGGCCCTTGAATAATGTCATTATATCACTAAAAAAGTGATGGGTATTTGAAAAAAATCCATTATCATCACTTCTAACAGGTGATATCTTCCTACACATTTCACTAAACATTAGTAATATTTATATTAACAGAAAAACATGACCAAGCATCTCCTATAAAATATTATGAATTCATCTAACAATTGGGTTTTTAAAATTCTACTCTATAGAGGATTTAGGTGTTACCCAATGATGAACATCCTAAGGGATAGCTAATGTATCAAACATGATCTATTAAATATTTCCCCTTTTTACCCATGAAAAACTATTCTAATAATTAATTTATTTATAAATAATATTGAAAAATATTGAAAAATTTATTATAATAATGTAATTTCAATTTCTAGCTTCATCTAAACCATTCAAGAAAACAAAATGTTTCTTGTATTAAACATGGACTACAACATCCATAATAATTATGATCAATTTTTCATTACCTTCTCATATGAAATTTTAATTGGATATAACAAGTGAAAAATTATATATTTTTAAAATTATCATGGCTCTAGAAATAAACACTAATTCTTAGTTCCATTATATTCAAGGTGTTTAAATGTGTAACCTGTGTGTACGTCCAAACTACCACCTCCATGAAAGTAACATATTTCTATTTTCAAATATATTTTTTCATTACAAAATTATCCTTAATATGATTAATAATCATAAAAAACATATAAATAATATCATTAAACATTTATAATAATTATATTATACAATAATTTTACATTCTTTACTATAATCACCAACGGATAGTATAATTTCCTTGTTTGGGTTGGTTTAACCACCTAATTTATCAATTCAGATTCATTTTATCAAGGAAGACTATAAGAAATAAAAAAATATATATTATAAAAAATGGGAATATAGTATTTTTATTGTTATCAAGATTTTATCATCCCACCAAGGATATAATTTTTATATGGAAAACCAATTATGAATTGTCACATATAACCTTCATATTTCATTTATTATATTTTAAAAATGAATTTTTTATCTATATTAATGATTTTCGTATTTGAGAATATTATTTCCAAATATGAAAAACATTTTCCACTATTTAATATTAATAGGAATTACCGTCTCCACCACATTCCATTTTTATAACCTTATATATATATATTATGGAATTTTACAATATTTTTTTCATAAAATTAAAGGTTTTAAATATAATTCACTTTTCCTTTTCAAAAAAATATTATCTAGTATTATATGTAATATATTGTTTTATGATACTGGTTCAAATTTTTCTAAACACATTTTTATGATTCTGTTAATGTTTCAATATTTATGCTTAAAGGATTCAATTAAATGGAAATTATTTTTCCTTGAATCAAAAAATATATTTTTAATAAAATATCTTTTTAAGATGATATGTTTTTTACTATCAAAAATTTATATTCGTAAAGTAAATTTGTGTGATTCCTTTAGGAAATGTTGTAGAACCCAATTCATTCTATGGGTATTTATAGTGTGTAAATTGAATCCCATTTTAATCCATGGTTTTTAGGAAATTTTTAATTACATATATCTCATATAATATAAATATATTTATGATTAAGGGTGTAATTTAATAATCACATCCAATTCATTATAACATGTTTTATATCTTATGAGAAAATATTATTTGATTTTTGATAGATATGATTACAAAATAAATGGTTGAGATTTATGGGATTTAATCACAACCAAATTGGGGTTACTTCATGAATATTCCCAGCATATTATGATTCCATATGCTTATTTTCTTGCATAAATCTTTTAAATTGATTGTCTGAAGAAATATTTCCTTTTCTATGTAATATTACAATTATTAATATTCATGCATGTTTATTATTTACTCAATATTTTGAATTCATTTTACTTGGTATATGTTTGTTCAATTGAAATTACATGTAACTTATTATTGACATATATAAATCTATATTGGTTGTGTATTATTTTTAATCATGAATTTCCCCATAAATAATCTATTATCATTAGATTATGATATATCCCTTCAGGATGTGAAGATATTTTTTCACCTATTGGTTGTCTGATATAACACATTTATAATATTTTTCATTCCATTAAAATTTTCATAACATATGATAAGTGTAAAAGAGAGACTACAATGGCTCAATTATAAAGAATTATTAATTTTAAATTTAATATGATCCTTTCATAGAAAATCCTCAATGTAAATAAACTATTTGTTATTGGGATTGTGTGACAATTTTTGTGATTTAATTTTTAACGTATGGAAACGCTGTAAGAAAATATAGCTTTAGATTGTTTTTATATGTAATGTATTGTATTATGGATTAGTTATTTCCTTATAATAGTTTTCTTATTTTTGAGGATTATGATGAGAAATAATTTGTGAACACCATATTGATAAATCTATATATAGGATATTATTCCAATGATTTGGTAAATAGTATTTTTTTTTGTGAAATTACATCCTTATATTGTTATGAAATATTAAATATAATTGTGGCCTATATGAAACTCTATGTTCAGACCATGGTTTTAATTTCTATAAATGGAGTCTAGATTGTTTTTATTGTCGATGCACTATTGGATGAACATGGAAATTTCAATGATAATGTTATTAAAGTAAAATATGACTACATTATTGATGAGGGAATAATTTCCTAGTGTTTTCAAATATTTTGGAAACAGAATGTAGATGAAGATCATTGCATGAATAATTATTTTCCTGAAATAAACTATTCATAAATATTTTAAATTCATCAGATTCACAGTGCCTTTTTTATTTTTGATAGTGAAATATGGGTTGACTGTGTTCTTTATAACTATGAGATATGGATCATACATAATGTGTGATGCAATTATTTTGATAATTGATACTATGAAAAATATCACTTGATCATTGCGAATGGAGGATCTCTAAGAATATTTCTATTAAGGGTCTAAAAAAGCATCAAAGTGAAGGTGGAGCATCATGAATGGTTTATCCTAGATATATTTGGCTATGACCAATTTATTTAACATGAAAATAAATCGAGAAAATATAAAAATGATCTAATTTCATGATGTTTTGGAGCTTCCTAATATATATTTTTATTTGATCTTGAGATTCACAAAATTACTAGTATAGTTATTACTGATGTCAATTATTTTGAGTAATTAATTCTCAGCTATGATTGGTTATACCACAATGTCGCATTAAGCTTCACAAATGTAGTTGTCCCACCAAGAATTTTTTTTCAATAAAGCAGTGAGATTTGTGATGGACCACCACGAAAAAAGGTCAGAATATCTATCTGAAGTGACAAATTAATTCAATGTGAATCGAAATAGGTATACGGTGCAATATGAATATTATGTTATTAAATGAATATTCATTAATCAAAATATACTGAATCAAAATTCATATTGAGAAACCTAGTAAGACATCCCCCTTAAGAGTGAGATAAATGGATTTGATGGAGGATTTTTGTGGGACATTATGTGATATCCCTAAATCATGTAAAGACAGTGTTCCTATAAAATATTTACTATCTTTAAATGTCTATATTTCCCAACCAGTAAAGATATGTACAATTAGGTATAAAAAAACTTTGGGAATATGGTTCATGGGCTAGACTATAGTGGCGAGGAAAGTAAAATAGATTTTTTATCTCTAATATTTAATGATTAAATTACATCACATTACTATTAGATAGCTTTAATAGGTTCCTACCAACATGAAAACAAGTTCCATTACTTTTGAGAAAATATTCATACCCAAATTCACCACTCCCCTCTTAGGGTGTTCCAGGGACCTTCACTAGAGTAAATTAACTTGATAAATGCTTTTTGAGAAGCAATGTTATAATCACATGGTGCAAGATGAGCATGACTAAGATTATAGTCGTGTTGAGACTCACCAATTATAGGATATTTTGAAATTCACCCACACTTTATGAACCATTATTTTTGATTTTATAACATCTTTATTGTGTGCTTATTGAACAAATTCTAAGATAGAAAATGAATAACCTATATAGAACCAAATATATATTTATGTTTGGATGTGTTAGTTGCAATTTATTTTTCCATTTTATGTTAAAAAATTTGACTAATTATTTTAGTTGTTAACTATTGTTTATTTTATAAATGGTTGGACAATGGCATGTTGATTTTTACTACGGTTATGATGCTAAATGAGATTATTATAATTTTGATCACCCAAAAAGGATGGGAGTTGGAGTACAACATATTATGAAAAATATCTCTCAACTCTCCCATGATATGAATAATAATGGAAACTATGTTGTGGAATGGAATTTTCCAGTGAAAGACTAACATGCCATCATGTCTTTCAAGTGACTACATATACTCATTATTAGTGGCTCTTCTATTAAGTTTTTTTTGAAAATAAATTGATCAATGTGATGCAAATCATATTTTCAAATATCCAATTATTGGAACATGATATGGTTGGTGGGTCATTTATTATTTGGATAGTAAGGCATATTAATAGTTAAATGAGATAAATATTTTTATATAATACAGGGAAGTAGTTTCTAGGATACTAGAGGTGTTCAAGAATTCATTTGTTGCTAAAGAGTTTCCTTGAACTCCACACATGATTAAGGAATGATAATTCATGTAGTTATAAAAAAATTATAATGCATCCAATGGTTCTCATATAGTAAATTTCTTGAGTAATTCATTGTATGTTTGTTTTATTACACGTAACTAAGGGAGTAAACTTTATCATATCTATAGTGTCTTAATTTCATGTATCAGAAAGACATTATCCGGAATTGAAAATTAATTTTATTAAGAGATCATGTGACATGTGCTAAAAGTTGATATAGAAATTATTGACTCTTAGATATCTTTGATTTAAAAAGAAAAGTATAGAAATGTAGAAAATCTAATGAAACATCACCTAGGGGAATTAAAGTGAATCAATCAACATATTAGAAATAAGGTAGGATGAACATGGGTAACAACCTCTAATAAAAATAAATTGTTTAAAATTAGTGGAGACTATATATGACGGTAATTATTTTCCTAAGGGAATGTACAGGATAATAAATTCCATAGAGGAAAACAATGTACTACCTAATATGCCATAAACACATTAATTTTTCTAATTCTTAAAGGCTAGGATATTCACAAATCAATTACCTAATTTGTGAGAAATAAAATGAAATTTAAACCACATTATTCTAATGCAAAGGAGTGATGATGATTATATTCTATCAATACTATTTTGTTGGATCGCGATAACAATATAATAAAAGTTACGCTAATTATCCTCTCTAGAGATGTGAAATTATTATTTTATCATTATTAATTTCAATATATAATATCATATATGTTACTTATGTGTGTTGAATAAAAACCACATTTATTATATATTGAATTATTACCAAAAGAACCTACTACCATAATGATCATACTTATGATATGAACAACATATCTAATCTAAATATATGGGAATTTCATCATAAATACCTATTTTTTCATTATATGGTATAATTCGACAAAATTTTGGATATCAAATGGATTTATTTTAATAGAGTGAATATAAATTGTTGTGATATGGAAATACCATTTCAAAACATAAATCATTTTTAATGAAAACACAATTTAAGGACGATAATGAAATCACTATATATGAAAATTCAATAATAGAGGTAATAATACCCCCAAACAAGGGACTTCATGCTTAAATGATCAATGAAGAAGTCTTATTTGGTGACATTCCTATTTTATTGGAATATAATTATATATTTCTCGATGAAATTAATGTTCTTCCCCATTAAAATAAGGTTTAGTATTTAATCAATCTCATAGAAGGATACAATGAAAATTAATTTTATTTATATAATTGATCCCATTCAATAAAAATATTTAAAAAAAATTAATAGAATTGGAAGAAGGGTTTTTAAAAAAAATGATTTATTATGTGGTTCACGATTCCTCATCATTAAAAATATGGATGTATCAATTTTAATTTTATTTATTACCATGAGATCAAGGAAACCACGATATAAAACAAGTTTCAAAAATTAGTTAACAATGATATAAATGATCAACAAGGATGGGATCGAAACAACTCAAGTAGTGAACATCAATGTGGATATCATAGGTTAATGTTCGGAAAGAAGATATTTCAAAATTTTGTAATTTTTAAATTATTGACACTGTGAAATTATATTTACTCCAATTGGACACAATAATATACCTATTATCATCTAGGATCCAATGAATTAAGATGTTAGATATCACAGTGATCATTTTTTTCAACAAAGATGATATTCATATATTTTCAATGAAAAAGAAAGAGAATGAAAAACATTTTTGGATGGTACTAAATAACATAATAAAGGATCAACTATATGGAATGTATATGATGAATGATTATATCAATATTTACATTAAAGATTGATTTTATTTATCAATTATGGATATTGATTATAGTTTCAAATATATTGTGTTTTCTTGAGTTTTCTAGAAACCATCAAAAATTTGTGAGGAATTTTTCATTGTAAAAAAATAAAATAAAACGTAACATAGATGGGATTAAACTACACTTAGATAGAGAAATGAGAAGAATTATTCAAAGAATTAATTATTAGGTTTTTTATTGATCATATACCAACATCACCCCATTGGGAGAAGATATTATAATATATGGTGACACTTTTTATAATTTCATTGGATGTATTCTCATATAGAATGATACATGAATATATTAGGCATAATTCCAAATAATGAATCTTTAAAAAATTAACTGATACATAATGTTTGTATGGTGATAGTGTTTTTTTCATTAATTATTTTTAGGTATTATCTCTATAGTGATGATATTGATATATATATATATATGTGTGTGTGTGTGTGTGTGTGTGTTAAACCTAAGGGAATTGATACATCCCATTGTCCATGTAAGTGTCCATCTAGTTTTCCTACCTTCTTCATGAATTTATCATCCAGTGTGGCTCATTGAAAATTCCCTACTTTTAAACCCATATTGTGTCAAATGATTCAAAACCACTACACCCCAACTTCTACTCTGAAGCACTATGTGATAAATCTATTTTTTAGATCTAAGTGAATCATCAATCTATTATGTATTCTCTTTATCTCTACATAATTACTCGAGCTGATTTCCTCCATTATTAAAAAATAGTTTGGAAAACATTTACTAATTGAAACATCTATATTTTGGATCTTTTCTTGATATCATAATATTATGAATTTTCCACAAAAAACGTTTCATTTATAATACATATCAATATTATATTTTTTCTATACTATACATTAACCAATTTTATAGGGGTTCTAAAAATAGAAAAGGTGGGAACTCAATTTCTTTTATCCTGTAATATAAATTTATATGGAATCATATAAAATTTATAGTATATTATTGATGTTTTTTTATTTCTCCTATATCCAAAAAATTGTTCACACATCCTTAAACTCAGTGTTATGGAAGTTCTTCTAACTTCCTAGTTTATTCTAGTTAAAAAACCATTGATGTATCTTCATAAAATCATTGATGTAATGTGACTCATAATTTCTGTAATGTTTATTGAAATCTTCATAAACTGATAGTTCATTTTATGAATTTTATTGGAAACTCTGACATCAATTTTTTCTTATATAATTATTTCATTATTTTCTTCTATTATAGGTGATTTACCATTCTACCGCCTACCTCATTTGATTAATTAAAATTGATTTACTTAACTCATCTTCATCCTCTACTCTTCATACATATCCTCTTCCATATAATTCATAAATGTTTGACCAATGAACATTTTTATATTAATCAATTTACAATCCATTCTAATGGAATTTTTATATGGTACTCAAACATCATATCAATCCACCTCTTCTTACTACTTTTTTTAGAACATTGTTTTAAAAACATAGTATGGTTCATCTTCACGTAATCATGTATCTGATAACACTATATTGATTTATCAATTTTTTCATATCACTAATGTGTCTTATATTAATTCATAATTAGTATAACTCATTCTCATGTCTGGTATATTACACCTATTATAGTTCAAAATCTCAAAATAAACCATCTAATACCATTAATAATTTATATCATAGGCTCATCCATTCAGTTTATTTTTTCTCGATGGATCATAATGTGATGGAATTAATCTGATGGGATTCCTTTATCAGAATACTTCCTCGCATTTCAACTTCCAACTTCATAAATTGGATAATACTAATTACTATATTAATAATAAAAAACTATTTCTGAAAAAAAACATCTATATTATTAAATTGCATTCATGAAAATTATATTTTTAACTATTATACAACATATAAATACTTCTATAATAGATTACATTCTATATAAGGTTACAACATTATTCCAAATAGTTTTATAATTTTTTATATCTTTTTAATTTTTACATATGATATAAATTTAACCAATCTGTGTAACATATTCTTCATACAAAAATTTATCTAGGACATAACACATGATCTTAATATAATATCATACTATTTTCATCAATTGATGGATTTCATTAATAGTTACACATTGATAAATTCAAACCTTTCACAAAGATTAATGAATATTTACTTTATTCAAGTTTCATATAACATTTCAAAACCTTCATAAAATATTCTGTTTCCTTATATATGACTTAAGATATTGTGGTTAACCTTACTTTTCATTTTTATATCCACTCCAATTTTTTACAAAAATTTATTATGATAAACTATGAATGGTTATATTTTTATGGTATCAAACATCATTTAACTATGTTTTACTACACTACTGATGTATTTCTTTCATTGGAATCTCCATATTCCCACAATGTGTGTAGTCTATTTATCATACCACTTCAAATGAGTGTCTATATGTGGAAATATTTTTCTCGTGACTAGCATCCAGACATTGATCTCCCCCTCCGTTGATTTGAAACAAAATTTGTAAGTGTGTCAATGATTTATCCTAGATATTGAATATATTTATGATATTATGAATTTGGGATCAATTTAGAATAATTATAATGTTATGTAATATTTGCAAAACATATATAAGGAATGTTTTATAACCATAATATGGAATATTATGTAACCTCATTTGTTACTTCATATGGAAACATTCTAAACGTTCAAAAAAAGGTTTTCGTTATTTATTCTAAAAAACCCCTCCTTCCATCAATATAATTATTAATCCTTATTTACTATTGGTATGTAAATTAATTCATTTAAATACATATTTGATTTTCTGTAATCTATTGATAAAAAATATAATAAATGTTACAAAACCTCATAAAAAATATACATTCTCCCCCATTGGAATTTTTTCAATACTATTTTTTTTATTATTCAATGATATATTTATGATGTTTATCATAAATGAATTAAAACACTCTTCTTTTTCAACGATCTTTATGTAGATAAATATCCTCCCAATAAGCCAAATTTTTTATTTCCCATATTCATACTGTTGGAGATAGAGTGAAAGGCCCTTCACACCTTTTCTTGTATAAATACTTTTCTCATACAAAAAAAATTAGAAACTAAATACCTCTTGAGATAAGTAGGGAATATAATTTATTAAAATTAAAATGAAAATATCGTCCAACACTAAGTATATGTGATAAATAATAATTGTAGTCAACAAAAGTGATCAATAAATATGTTATATCTATATTTGATTTTTTATAAGGTGATGTTATCTTCTAAAAAACATCAACCAGGGAAATATTTATCTTATTTTTCCTTCAAAATTATTACATGAATCCATCATAACAAACATATAAGAAATTCAACCACATATATGATATGGTTTTCTCCCTTTTTCTAAAGTAATACATTGTTTTTTTTCATCAATAATTGTCTTTCATTTACATTTGTAAATATGGATTGTTATGAAAGAGGTTGTATAGAAAACTTAACATTTGGATGAAAAAACAGTCAATATTATAAATTTGATTAATTAATATTTGTAATAACATTGATTAATATAATGACATTATACAGTATTTTATTAAAAGTTTAGAGACACCATCTTCTTAATTATACATCTAGACTCCCCAAGAACATCCTAAACTTCAATCCACTTTCACATTTTTGGATTGTTGAGATAGTCAATGGAATAACATGGATCTATATTATCTTGATTAGAATGTGTGATGATGATTATGATTTTTTATCCAATATGTTATCTTATCATTATTTATCTTCATGCATTTAACGTTTGTTTATAAATAATTTAATTTCATTTTCAACATTGGATTCTCCTTCAATATATTTCTTAAATCATTATGTGGGGGATTTTTCTCATCTATAGCTATCATGTATCATGGGATTATCATTCATTATTTGGATTCTAGCCACTCTCAATCAATTTTTTATATATATAGTGGCACACATTTATTTGTTGTATGATCATCATTCATCTTATATTGAGGTACCTCTAGAAAACCACTACTTACATCTAAATCTCCATTATTCTTATCAACAAAATTATCAAAACCTTGTAGTATAGTTTTTATATTTAGGGTAGTGTGTCACGAAATCATATTTCTTCTACACTATTTATTACCTTTTATAAGTTTCCATATAATAATTCACTTTAGATGTATTTTAACTTCTTTTTTAACATTATATTCCACAATCATAATCCTATAAAATTTTTTATGAGTTTATTGAAATTTTTTAAATATTAATTATGTAATAATGTATGTTAGATGAAATTTTACACCAATATTTTGTTTTTCATTTTCAACCATAGAAGTAAATTCTATTAATGGGTATAAAATCTACGGATAAATTATTTTGGTTTTAAGTATATTAATTTTTACATTTTTCATTCATCCCAAGGTAAATTTAAAATTTATATTTATTTCATTACATATCATACTTTATGGAATAATTAAATTTGATTACCTTTTTGTATTCCTTGTATAATTAAACAATAAACATTCTTAATAATTTCAATTTATTCAATAACACTCACAATAATATTCATGATATCCAAGTCTATTTTATTTTATTATATAAATATTATTTTTTAGAATATTTGGTATACCAAGAAGAATATTATAAGGCCCCATCCTTAAACCTTACTTAATCTTGAGTTATTACAAGATTACACATTGAGGATCTTTTCAGGATTATAGTTTTAGACAATTAGATCATAAAACTTGCTTTACATTCCACATTTAAACAAAGTGGTTACATAAAAGATAGTATTCATTTTTCCCATCAACAGAAACATATTTAAAATAAAACATGGATTCGTTCTTGACACTTCCTTGACACTGTCATTATATCATGTACCATTCCCTTGACCTGTGAAAAACATTTCATAAACAGGGGATGAGCGTAAAAATCTTAGTAAGGGTTATAAAAAGTATGTAAAGGAAACATGAGTACATATATACATAAGAATGAAATCATACTTTCCCATAAAACATAAGCACTTTAACATACCTCATAAAATCATGAATAAATCATAGAAATAATAAGACATAAAGGTAACTTGAGGCATTCATAACTTTCTTACGTAGGGAGTAACCCTCTTGGTTATTTTTGGAATACCAATCATATTATATTCCCTAAATCATTTCGTAGAAACCTTAACATTTAACTCCTTCGTGTTACCCAATGCATTGGAGAGCTATATCGCGCTCACCCGCCCTTAGTTCATCACGGAACCACCCGTCTTCATGACAATGCCCAAGATCCATAACATAATCATAGCACATAACATAATAATAAAGGAATGATAACATTCCCACATTGCAATAACAATATAACATTTTAAGATATTGAAATAATTAATCCATTCTAAAAAACCATTTTCAAAACCATTTAAAACATTTAATAAAGAGATTTTTAATTCAAAGTGTCCCATACCACATTTAAGATTTTAAGATTTTAAACCATTAATATCCATACAAATAAATACTTCAAACCATTTTGAAAACAAGGATATTAATGAAAAATATTTATAAGAATAAATAATTAAATCATTCAAAACAATATTTTAGTTAAAGGGTTTTTTAAAGAAATGAGAGACACTTGAATACAATAATTGAGGAATAACATTAAATAATACTTTATAATATCATGAGAATAAATGGATTTCTGATATAATATTACAAAGGAAATTATATAAACCATATAAGATTGAATTGGTGCATAACAACAATGAAGTCTCAATGGAAATGTAAATTGAGATGAAATCCATTTTAAAGATGGTATCCTTAAATTAAGGATAAATCAATCTCATAATTATGTGTGACAAATGTAACTACACCCAATATAAGTGCATATTAATTGTAAAATATTCAATGGTCTTTCACATATATTCAAAGGATGACATATTCAATAACTACATGTTGAACCCAAAGAAATAGAAATTGGGTTAAGAAGTCCCCTTGACAGCCGAACAACGTCTCATCAAATTTTAGAAAAAGAGTTGACGATAGAGATAAAGGGTATATCATAACTTGGACATACGTTTTACGGCAATAAGGATATATAAGAACATATCCCCACTTAATAAGATTATAATTAAAAGAAATAACAAATAAGTCTTTTAAAAATAGGGGGTGAAAGGTTCCCTTACCGATTTGGGTAACTTTCGAAACGTACACCCCATGAAAGAAGGACTATACAACATTGATGTAAACATTCATAAACTAAATTATGTTACACAATGATTATAATAATGGAAAGTACATATACCACTAAAAAGGAAATATTGGCACATGTAGCATGAATCTCACGAAAACACATAGTGAGATAAAAATCCCCTTATGAAATTTCGGCAGCCTAACGACACCAATTAATAATTCCAAATGGATTGATGAGAGAAAATAGGGTCTCTCATCATATGAAAATAAAATTTATAGTAATAGTAATATAAAATAACATCCCAATCATAATAAATATGAGCTTAAAAGGAATGACATAAAAGAGTGTACTTAAAAAGAAAGAGAGGGGTAGAATCCCTTACCTCATGTCCGACTTCACTCGATCATTCTTTAACCTCATGAATAATATAATTGAGTTAATCTCTACTTTCCTAAGAAGATTTTTAATGTTAATTATTCCTTTTTTATCACATAATACCATGCTATGAACACTATGTAATTATTTAAGTTAATAGTTGTCGTTTTGTAGATCATTGCTACTGGAGTCAAAATTGAACTCTTTATAATTACAAGTTGTTCATGTGGTAAAATATATATTATATAAAGAATTATATTCATTATTTAGATATCATATATATCATATATATCCATTATATTCATGAATTTATAATATTACATAACATTTAGAGGTAAGAAATGAAATGCACCGTTCATGGAGACGGTAATCCGTACGTACGCATGAACGCTACTTCCATTTCTATTTCTTATTTAATGGAATTAAAACATAATGATACATTATAGTATTATAATTCCAGTATGGTATCATATATAATATCATTAAATCTATCCTTTATACGTACCACATATGTTATTAACGAATCAAATCACTTTGAGGGGGCGATAGTCCGCACTACCTAAAATGAAGATATCGCGTTTAACCATAATGGAAACCATAAAGGTATTCCATAAATGAAAAATAAAGAATATTATGTAAAAAATATACATATTATATATCATATATAAATATAGTGACATATTAATGGCCACCTTTGATGGTGTTAAAAGAATATTGAACAATCATCATTTCATTAGGCAGAAATTCACCATCCACAGAAACAGTATGTTCTTTAACCATTAGATGTAGGTGTGTGTGTGTAAGTGTAGCTAGAATAATTCTTGTAACAACATCCTAGTATATTTTAGATACTGGAGTTTTTACAAAATAAATGAATAAATATATTGTATTGGGTTGGAGAAGAAACATAAAACAAAAGAACACAAGTGAATACATTACCTTAAAATATGGTATCTCCCTATGATTTGAGATCAAAGGCTTCCTTGGGAAGACTTCTGCCCAAAGTGAGGCTTCTAGGAGTAATAGAGGGATGTAGAGAGATGAAATTGTTAGTGTTTGGCCGATCCAAAGTCTTGAGAGGTGTGGGTAAGGTGGTAGAGGTGGGGGCCTTTTATAAGAGGAGAAGAGGGGCACTCTGGGAAAGTTTCAAAATGTTACTTTATTTCCAAATGAGTTTCGTATTTTAAAGGTCCCACATTGATGTCTTTAAAGTATAAGGTGTTAAGGGTTCGAAATATACTCATAAAATATGTATTTGAAAAGTTTATGTTATAGTTTTAACATTATCTTATCATTTTATTTAAATCTTTTATTAATGAGGTAATCGCTGCATCATCATGATGTCACAAATAATTTAATTTATACAATGTATAAAAATTATAAAAAAAAATCATGATTTAGAAAATCTTTTTATCTTTCTTATGAATATTTATAGTCAAAAATATGACTTCAATAAACCCATTTAAAAATTGTTTTAGTAAAACGACTCATGTTTGTGACATTTTTATTTTAACTTTAAAAAAAGTTATTTATGCCATTTTCCAACAAAAGTGTCTCCATGGGGTCCCGAAGATGACCCATGGATTGTCTCAGTCGGCAATGACACATACAATGAGTGTATAACATGTTTACAGGTCATTTCATATTATTAAAACACTATTTTTACTTTAAATTACACTAATTACCTCTAATCGCGATTAAAAACATAAAAGTTACTATTCACCAAAAAAAATTCAATCTCATTGAACTAAATTTTACATCCTAATGAAAACCATTAATGTAGGATTTTTGAAATTCAAATCATAGAAGTGGTAATGTTTTATTTAAACCAAAAAATCAGTTTTTAAACTACCACTTAGTGGTTTCACTATACATCAAAAATTGATGTTTTTCAGAAAAATACCAAAAATTCACCCTAAGCTATTTTTGATATTCTGAATTCAAAAATGATGTCTATTTTAAAAAATTAAAAACATATAAGTTACATTAATTAATTTAATAATTAATTCCCGTTCTCAGTGCAAATAGCGTGTTTTTAAGAAACAATAAGTATCAAAAGATTGACACTGGTTTAAGTCCAATTTCTAGATGAAATTAATTCCAAAAACCACTATTCGATTAAATGGTAAAAATATTTTCTATTTTCACTTTAAAACCAATTAAAAAGATAATATAATAATATAAATAAATTAGATTAAAAAGAGGTTTTGAATTAAAATACTACATTTTTCACTATTCATTAAAAATGAACTTTATTGGAAAAATACCAAAAATTTACACAAAGTAAATTTTGATGTCACGATACTAAATAAGAATTTTATTTTGAGAAATATAACACATAAAATTGTCAAAAAGTGGATTTAAAAGTGGTTCTCCATCAATAGGCGGTTAATAGGTCTTTTAATGAATATTAGAATGTTTACGCATAAAATTGGATTCATTCACATTTTTAATCCTCTACCATTTATTGTAAAATATAAAAATGTTTGACAAACATATATAATCATTTTTAGTTAGTTCTATTCATTCCATCCATTACAACAGCTAGGTGTTAACTACCATTTAAAATAATATTATTTTATTATTAGAGTGCAACATATGATTCCCAAGAAACTTGTTGTTGCGTATTGGGTACGCCATCAAGCATAGCATCCCCTTTAATGTAATATTAATATTTTATTCAAAAATATGGATAAATGTGAAAATGTCATATTCTTTATTTCCCTCTGGTGTTACAAATATAGTTTTCATTGACACATTATTCCACATATTATTGGATTTCCCAACTCATCATACCTTGGAGCATTTTTCTAATAATTGACATCCATGTTTCTAAACATTACCTAGTACCAATAGTAACCAATGGACCTCATATTCATATATAATGTTTTGTTTTGGATACTGGATGATTTTTCCCTATGTACAAATCCATAGGAACAGTTTCCTTTTGTTTTTGTTACATTCACCTTCATGAAAGAAGTGAGTTTTACAAAATTATTTTCAATTTTTTTAATAATATCTATAATTAATATTTTAGAAACTATTTATAATAGATTCATTGTAGTGTAGGATTCCTTTATGTCTATCTTATCAAACATTTATTCTTTTGTTGCTTCTATGTTTCACCATTTATTAAATTGAATTTCTCTTAATGTAATAAATTATTTATAAACATTTCCATATAATATTATAATTGCATTTTGTTGAAAATCATCTTGATTAGATTATATTTTTTTCAATTTCTTCATTTTCAAGAAATCATATTACATCTAATTTATTCTTCAAATTTTGAAGACTCTGCAAATTTTATTCACATTCAGAATTTACATTTTTTACATCTTCCTCATGAATATGAATCACATATTTCAAGGAAATATGAATTTTCTTTAGAAAATTTTCTATGATGTGAAGTTTATAATTATTTACATTAATAATTTAACTAATTTGTTTCTTCTCCATGGATATTTTACATAACAAAAACATTCAGTACATAATCCATAAATAAATTTACTTGGTCATTCTTCTATAATGGGTTACAGTTAATAATATTATGGTTCAGAATAATCCATATGATTAGTTTATTTGGTAAAGGAGCCACATATTTGTTACTCTTGAAATCATACCCCTTTATGTATAATCTCCTTTTGTAGAAATATTTCATGTTATTCTATTCTGTAATATTTAACATCCAATTCATATTAATTTTCATAGAATGATTTAAACCACAAGGAATCATTACTTTCGTAAATTAAAATCAAATAAATTATCACAAAAACATGTATACATTATTTCATCTCCAATGTGACTTTTTTATTGAATAATTAGTGAATATTATTCCATTCCAATAATAAGGTTAAAGAGACATATAAATTCTCAAATATTCTTTCATAGTGATTTCTCTCTGCAAAAAAGTTAAAATTTGACTAATAAAATGTTATAAAAAATTCATAAATATATTAATACATATATATAGTAAATTCAACCAGAATAATTTTCCATTTAAATTTAATATCATAAAAATAACCATTTAGTTTTGATTACTCTATCATATGTGAATCAATATTATATTAGAGGAAGTATATTCATAAGACCAAAATAATTATTACCAAATATCATAATTTTCAGTGGGGTTTGATCCCCCTTCCGTTAGTTTTTATAATAAAACATTCATTTTTTGTGATATCACATAATCTTTCAATTTTCCATGTTTTTATTTCAGACCACTATATGGGTACAAAAAAAATAACTTCCATATACATCACCTCAAGAAAATATTTTGTAAACTATATAGAAAATCATTATTTATCTTCTATAAAATTGAACATCATTAATAAAATGTAAATATATTTTGAAAAAAAAATAATTTTTTTCCAAATATGGGTAAATTATGTTATGATACAAATTTAAGATCCCTAGTAGATGATGTAGTCACCTTGGGTGGCCAAGGGGGGTTAATAATTGGTAACTAACCTGAAAAGAATATATTCAATTTGAAAACATTCTAATATTATGTTCACTGAGATAATATTATTGGATAACATTTTTGGATCAATAAAAAAATATTACACAATATTATACCTTAATTCAATGTAGATAATATTGGGAAAACAACACCGACGTATTATTACATGTTGTTTATTCAGTGTGAAAACCAAAATACATTCCTTGGGGACCCCCCTTCTGTTCATACATTCATACACTAATAATCTTTTCATTAATTACATGTGAGGGGTATTTATATTTTATCCTAAATACATAATATATATACTGAAAAAAAATGAATCTATATTATGATATGTAAATTTGATAACTCTAACCAGTTACAAACTATTATCTTCTATTGAGATTACATAAAATATATGTGAATGAATATAAAAATAAAATTTATCTTGATATGTATGTCATATAATTTCATCTGATTGAGTATTCCCTTTACACCTCCATTTTCTTATATAATGTCTTGCACCGTGCACATGATCGCATTCCCGATAAACATATATCTCAGGCACCACTTCTCTCTAGGCCTTAATACTTTATTCCCAAAAATCTATTCAAATTTCATATTCATAGTTTTATTCATCAAAAAATTTCCATCTTCTTCTCCAACCCTCGTCTGGTATTCATTTTTTGGTTCACCACAATTAAATCATGACCCAATTTAATCATAATTCTATTAAATGAGTATAACCATATTCATTGAAAATTTAGCTCCATACCTCTATTTTAACATTCACTCTAGTAGTTATGACTAACACCTTTATCATTGAAGTCATCATTGAAAATATTTCTAATTTCTATGACTGGTTTTAACATTTCATCAAACATTTTTTGTGGTAAGCTTTATCTATATAACAATTTTTTCATTTGTACAATGCATCAATTGGACATTTCTTCTTTTTAGGCAACAATTTAATTATATAACACACATCAAGTGTACACATTATTTATCCATATATTTATCCTTTTTATAGGTGTGTTCAAAATAGAAAAAGATTGAAATCAATTATATATTCCCACTAAAATAATTTTTTTTCAACAATTCTAAAATATTCTAGAGCCACAATGAGTGTTATTTAATTATCTAGAGTCTTCATACATTTTGAACATCCATAACCTCCTAACTATGGAATATCATCTATATTCATTATCTCACATGGATTAATAAACATATGAAATATCATCTCAACATCTTCATTTGTTGTTTCCTTATCAAGTGATTCACCTTTTAACTACCTACATTTACTCATTTCTTCATTGTAGTGAAATAGAATATTATCATTTTTATTATCTTCATAGGTATCATATACAAAATTTGTTATAAATTGTTGACCAATGAACATTACTACATTACTCTTTCTGGTCCTCATGTCTGATATTGTCTTATTTTATCTACAAATCCTTGCCTTTATGACACATTATTTCATGATTTATAATATATAATAACACTTACCACAACCTATAAGGCAAGTAAGCATATATTATTTGGGATTTTGGTACATAGTACATGAAATTGATATATTTATATAAAAAATATATTTAAAACAAATTTAACATGCTTCTATGATCAATTTCTCATTGAAAACATCACGAGATAACCTAGGGAGATTCATAAGAATGATTTGATATATAAATCCCAGATAGGTAATAAACCAAACATAACATGATTAATATAAAATAGGGTAGTCAATGTAGATTTCAATGGGACATAAAATGGATGAGAATCATGTTCTTGAAAAATGATGCAAGATACAACGTGATATAATAAATTTAATATGGGAATGTATAAATAACATTAAACATGACATAAAAAAATATGACATGGATAAAAAAGTCATTATAAAATTAGAAAGAAAGTAACATAATGAATTATGTTTCAATTTAAATCTAAAAATTAACATCTCTTCAGACTAAATTGTAATCTAATGCATTGGAGTGCTATATAATTTTTGGATCACTCGTCACATTGTTTTCATATACATGAATAATTCTTCCATGTAGATCATTCAACATACAATTTTATTTCATCACATTTATTTCCACTATTATGTAATGTTGAATAATTTCAAAAAATTACCTTATAATATACTATTATGCATGTCTATTTGAGTACCCTTGAGAGAAATTTGTGATGGAATTCCTAATATAAATGCCTGGCATTAAAAAAACAAAGTATAATTTTGGTGGTATACCGGGGGAACATAATGAATTATTGAAGGGGTTAAAAAGATTTAATGGGTCTCTCAGTACATGGAAATAATATGGGTTGTAAATGGGATGTGTAAAATAATATCACATAAATATTAATTGAATGAAAAAATTCATTATATAAAGAATGTTCATGAATAAATAAGAGAATGGGATGATCATTTACCTTGAGAGGGTGTTTCCCAAACAATGGTATGAGCTTCTTATGATATTTTTTGATCTACGGGAGAGATATAGAGAGGATAGTTCGAAATTTATTCGTTATTAATTATATTCGTATAAATAGAAAATGTATGTAGGGTGGGGTCATATAGAAAAATAGAGGATAGTTCATTATTATTTTCCATAAATGTGTTTTCGGTAATATACAAAAAAGTTATCCAAACTGAAAACAATCCAATGTTTTTTAGTTGATTCATCCAATGAGGGCTGGTTTTCATTATATTATAAGGAAATGAAGTGATAACATTGAAATAATACCCTTGGTGATGTGGAAGTGATTCATGTTTACAAAGAAATGATTCCAAATTCTTAAAATATAATATTGGTTTTGAAGAAATCCTTATGGGTTAAAAAAAATTAAATATACTCAAAAAAATCATTATTATAGGGGGTAAATGTATATTTGGATATTTATAACTTTTATTGAACATATCTGATCACATTGTGTTCTTTGGGATTTCATAATCCACACCATATTTTGATACAATATATATTTTATACCCAAAGATTCTTCAATTTCTAATAACTATAAAAACTTAACTATTTTATAATTTCAACATGATGATTTCAAAAATATTAGTCATTTTATCAAATATATTGTAGAATAATTTATATTAAAATTTTGAAGTAAAATCAATATTTATTGAAAAATACTAGTTTTTTTAATAATATATTTTTTATCAATTTAAAAAATACATTTTCAATTTTTAAATATATATTATAAATTATATTTAATAAATTATATATAATATTTTTTTCATAAAAAATAATTTATTAAAAAAATTCATGAATTCATAATAATAAATCTATATTTTCTTAATTTCATATTACATAGAATATTATTCATCTTTTTTCATATTAAAATCTAATTTTTATCCAAATCATTAAGAACTCATTTGTAAATAAGTAAAATATTTATAAATAAATTAAATATTTTAGAATATATATATATATATATATACTTATTTTTAGGGCTGATATACATATCACATTATTAAACTAGAAACCCCTCTATATGTATGTTGTGAAGCTATGTGATTTTCTTACTGTAGATTAGTAAACATGGTTTGGGTAATCTAATAGATCGGCATGAACTTATACACTAAATGGGGATTTACATGATTATGTTTTTTATTCCCATCTTATTCTTTTTAATTAAAAATCATATAGATTCTAACTCCCAAGTATTCTTCGATAAATGGGCTTAATAGGGAACATGCATAATGTTCGAGGCCATAAATTTTTTTCTCTCTTCCCTCAAGTCATGATAATAATACCTAATATATACTAATCATATAATCAATATACAATAAATATATTATCAATATTAATGATGAATAATGGTCTTTATAATCCAAAAGGATATAAAAAATTAAGTGAATTCATTTTCTATAACAACATTACAAGATATGTCATTTAATTAAATCCCAAATTGTATTCCATTTATAAATTTTCAGGTTATTTCATGTCTTTTACTCATACATACAATCCATTTGTCTTTGAAAATTGCATTATAGAGATCATTGTTCTAAAAACTTATTCAATTTTATCATAACAGAACTGTAAATTTGATAAAAAGTTACTTCCCTATCTGTTTGATAATCTGTTTGATGCGTCTTTGGATGAATTTTTTTTGTATAACTAATACCTTTTTTTATATACAAAACTGAACCTTGTGAAGCATTTCATAATCATCCATCATATAGAATCTAAATTAATTTTTGATACTCATCCATAGGGTAAATTTTCAGCTAATGGATCCTAGTTTGATGGACATAATTTGATAGCTATCCCACATCACTTATCTTCATAACCATTCCACCTCAACCATCGTATACTTAGTAAAGAAACCCTTTCCACATAAACAATAATAACAACAAAATATCTAGAAAAATCATCTACTATTTTACATTTCACTCATGCCATTTATGTTATGTATCATTATTTCTAATTAAAAAGGCTTCATTCTCATAATGCATTCTCAATTGGGTTTCAATGTTATGTTTTTTAGCATTGTAGAAGCTATCCCTTTAGACTTTTATAATATTATATATATGTATACAAACCTAGAAACATATTATAATTAAAAAAATTATATAGAACATAAAATATGTTACATTTATTTCCTTATTAATTTTCCTCATCTAATAGTCTTCATTAAAAAAAAATTTAATTTACTACCTTGATGCATAGAATAATGTAATTTACCCATACAATAGATTCTTATATGATTAAACTACCTTCATAAATAATCATGTATCCTTAAATATTCTTTAATGTTGGGTTATGACAGGTAAATATTTTTTTAGAGGCGTTGAAACTTTTTAAAAACATTCAATATGCAGAACTATTTCATTTGGACTTTCTCAGGTATCCATTATCTAGAAACTAAGTTGTAATACTCTACCCATGGATATCATTCTACAACACCACTATCTAATATCTATATGTCTGGTACAACCATATGTATAAAAATATCTATATATCTTCATATAGAAATATTTTTCTACTGTTCTATATATATACCTCTATCACCCCCTTCATTATCATTATACACCGTGTTTAAGTGTTTTCAAACGTCATCATGGATCATGAATGTCTTCATGATGTTAGAATCATTATATCGACTTATAAAAACTGTCATCTAAGGAATATTTTCATAACATATATAAGGAAATTTTAATACAATTTATAAGGTATTTTCATTATCATTATAATGAAAAAAATTATCCTCATTTATCACTTTAAATAGAATCATTCATAACATCCATAAAAACATGTCCTTCAAATTTCAAGAACTCAATCATTCTTTTTTAAGATTTCATAAATACTATTCTCTATTAGTATATAAAAGAATTATTTTAACATCATCAATGAAATTCTTCTAAAACATTGATAACATATAAATTAAATGTTATAGAAAATACCAAGATATCATCAATGATTATGATGATTATATTCTTTGGAAATCTTTTTTTTTCCACCGGTGATGTTATGATTAATTGTTGAAATAATTTTGAAACCCATTTATTTTTCTTGGGATATGATATATGACGCATGTCTACGATATTCTGAAACAAAAAATGAATGGACTGAGATTATTTTATTATTGAGTCTATCATTATATACACATAAAATTTACTAGAAAAAGATAAAAATCTACTAAGATTCTAAGGACAATAATGACGAGTTAAACAATATAAAATAGGTATTTTATTGAATATGATATTTTTGGGAGTGAACCTTAACAAATTATATGATAGAATTGGGAGTGAATCAAATTCACTTTGACAGTCATGGTAGCGATACATTACAATTTAAATTATTCTCTATGATTATGTTGAAGAAACAAAAAAATTACTTATTGACATATTACGCTCTCATGGATCATGTACTCTTATTACATTATGATTCATGTCTTATGAATTTTATATCTTCATTTCATCATACACTATTATGATCTATGATATATTGTTATTTTTTTCATATTTTAATCTAATGTTCTCATACCCTTATAATCTTTTTTTTCCCATGTTATGATTGATAACTCTCTTCTTTATACTTCTTAAGAATAAGATCTTGACAGTTATTGTGGTTCCATTGAATTTTTTATAAAGAAATATTTTAAGTATTATTTTTCTAAGATGGTTCCTCATTATCAATAAATTATTTGTAAATGATGTAACTATATAATGAACTAGATATTAATGTATCCATGTTTCAAATTAAACTAAATATATATGATTCGTTAATCAATCAAAATGCGGCGTAACAAATATTCATCTAATACCATATAATTATATGTATGGAATGTATGGGTCACAATAGTTGTTATCAGATACAATTTTATTTAACTTTTGAACCTTGGATAAGATAACTTACTCCCAACCCATTGAATAATTACACATATAGTTCAAGTAATTATTTTATAATATAGAATTTATATTTGTTTTTTTACCAAACAATCTCTATATTTACACTAAAATTTGATGTGTGTTTGGAAAAGATTCATCTTGATGTAAGAACACTAAAAGGATTAGGTCATTTATATCTGAACAATAATTGTGGTTTATGATGTGTATTCCTTTACAACAAGATTATCTTGGCACTCATAAGAAAATTTCATTGGTTAAATCGCATTTTCTTTAAAAAAATTCACAAAAATATGAATACATAGTGACCATTAAATAACCAGGTTAAATAAACTATGTCATATATTGAAAGGAAATTGTCAGGTTTTATAAATGCAATGAAATATTATTAATTAATTTATTATGTATAAACATGATTAAGTATTTTTTACGGTAATTTTAACCATATTGTACTTCTGGGATTTTTAACATGAATAAAAATGATAATATCGATGATGATGATTCTATTTAATCAAATTAATCTCTCTAGTTGAATTTCATGCTACATTGAGTATAGAATAAATCTAATTTAATAAATTTAACATTATTTACTAAGGAAGTGAAGTTAAAATTATTATTAAAAAAATATATGATTGTCTTTCAATGTGATGATAAATACAAACATCCATTTGAAATTACATATTTTTTATAGATCATTGTTCATAATAAAAAAAAAAGGAATTTATCTCAGATTTTGGGAATGAAATTGGAAATCTATAAATTTCCTATTATATGTGATTTTTTTAACATTTTATAGAATATATTCAAAATTAATTAACAAATTAGGATGTAGAGTTTTTAAAAGAACTCATACATCATACAATACTTATTTCATATAATAAATATAGAATGGACCATATTTAGATCTAGGATTTAAAAAAAAACTTGGATAATATTTATACAGAATTCATCCATACACATGAATCATTATGTGTTGAATCTATAGTTTTTATGATGAAATATAGATCAGTGTCACTCTAGTAAGATTATCGAGATATGAAAAATCTTTTAATTATGAATATGTATATTCTTCTAATATTGACTATTTTTTCGATTAACCACGATGAGGTCAATATTATTCCATGATTAAATTTTGAAATGGATACTATATATTTAGATTCAAAATTGAAGAAATACCTAATACATCCTTTTGTATTTTGTATGGGAACTACAAATATATATTAATTCTATTTTTCCTTACCAATGTCGCCTCTATATTCATGATTTAAATGAATTTTTCCTTTAGATATTAACATGAGCAGTTTTTTTATTGACTATATAAATGAAATTGTTATATATTTGATGACTACAGATGATATTGATGATCACACTAGGATGGTACTAAAGACCCCAATGAAGGAAAGGATTTTTGAATAATTTTACAAGTGAAAAAATTTATGCAAAGATTAATTTTTTTAAAATATAATCTCATGAGAGGGTATATTTATGGAACCAAAAAAGATGATAGTTATTCAATATTGATCTAGATCAAACAATATAGTAGAGATACATAGTATTTATTGTTTTTATGGATATTATATTTTATTTTTCAAATATTTCTCATTGATTTAAAATCCCTTAAATTTTTAAACATGGAAGGGAGAAATGTATAGTTGGATATATTAATTTAATTAAAATTTCACGGAACTAAATATAAGGATTGTCAATACAACATTACATATAGTAGCTTATAGAAAAGATTTTTTTTAGATATATCAATGCATATAGGAATGGAATGGAATGAATTCTCATGATGAATGATATTATTAAAAATCATGCCTTATTTGAATTGAATGTTAATGAGAAAAATAACCCAACTCTTTACATAGAGTTATCTGTGGTAAATTTTACTATTTTTATATGGTGTACTATATTCATGAAGAACGGATTGATATATATTATTGTAATTGAATTTTAAACTATATATTAATATATAAAGTGATGAGTATACAACATATGAGATGGTTGGATGTGTTATATTATTCCAATTATTGTTCAATTATCCATACATGTAAAGATTATAGAAGAGTAGAATTAGTTGTAGAGTTGAAAAATTACCTATGAAATATTCTATATATTAATAAAGATTATGATTGAAAGATGAATTCCAAGAGTTGTGTATGTGATTCATCCATACAATATTTTAGGAATGTTATTTTGGATGAATCACATAATTAACCACTCTCAATTAATTTTGGTTGCACAATGATGTATAGATATATAAAAGAGTAGTTCTATAGGGACAATAAGAATAGAGATAATAATGAGTATTTATCTCAATACTTGGTATTTTAGTAAATTATGTCTATGATAAATAATTATGAGGTGATGTTAAACAGTTACTCAGACCAACACGAAAATGGGAAAAATCATCATGAATTACTTCATTATATTCTAAAAAATAATTAATGTCTATAATTCTATTTTATCATAGTCAATAATCTTAATAAGTAAGTAAACATAACTGATATCAGATAAAATTATTATCCTAATAATAATACGATAAAGTATATTAATTGTTCAGGTTAACTTTAGTTCTACATTCTATTATATCTGATCGATATATGAGTTTTACCTATTTGTTGTGGTGGTGTATTTAGAATGCTATAGATCAAATGTTCTGTTTTAGTGATTCATATAATCCATTGACTGATTTTCTGTATGATATAACCATTAAAAACCTAGATGAAATAATGAGGTATTATTTCATGTATTTTAAAATTTGATTGTATCAACTCCTTCCTCTAGTCGGGTTTTATTACAAAACTAGTTTTCACCAAATCATTTAGATGGCTTCTTATGAATCCCTCAATTGAAAAATTGTATAACACTAATTTTCTTTGATGAATATTGATAAAGAAAACTATTTGGAATAGAGCTACATATGGTAATATCATTGAAATTCAGATCCATTCAGCAACAAAACTTGGGTGCACAGAGTTGATAGAAAATTTATACTGAAAATTATATCTAAAATATATACTTAATTTTTGGTTAAAAAATATTTTAAAACATTTCTGCAATGGTTATGGTCTTGAGATTCAATAAAAATGGAAAACATGTCTCCTAGTATATTGGGATTGTTAATATATTTGATCAATTTAGGATCGTGTCTTATTACATGGTGATTCCACCAAATATATCTTAAATGAATGATGTGTTTGTTATATCTCGCCAATGATAGAACATACATGACCCATAACATGTATTGAACACATACTTTCTAACCCTAAACCATTATATTTCCAATAAATATAAACTATTATAAATCTTATATCATAAATATAATGTTCTACAACACAAGACTACTCACATGGTTTATGTTCTGTGGTGAAATGAGAAATTAATTGAAGTTACATGGGAAACAATAAATAATTGGAACAATGAAATAACCACATTTTTCATATTTTTGGGATGTAATGGGGTGGGCGGAATTCGTTTTATACGTTTTATAATGTTATCATCTGTGATTTTATGATATCTTTCGCTTCAAATAAAATTAATTTCCTTGATATCATAGGATACACTCAAACCTAAGTCTAATAGAAAACTAATATAATATATCATTATTACCTAGATGTTGAAGTTTATTAAAGAATATGAACAAATAAAAATTTAAAATTATTGTTATATATAGAAAATTTATTAGTAAATAAGTACCCAATTTTATATAGAATCATTATATACATTAAAAATAAATTTTACCTAAGCAAGGGTTTGACTTAATTTTTAATGATATAGTATGCATAATATATTCCAGTTTCATAAAATGTATATAGATAAATTAAATTAATTTTTGAAATCAATATTTAATTTTTATATTATAATTATATTTTAACAATGCCCCGAAATAATTGTTCTTTCGAGGAATAATGAAAATATAGACTTTTATTGAATATTTTATTTTAATTTATTGAATATAGAAAGATATGTTTTTTTAAAATGAATATATAATTTAAAAATAGATTATTTATATTATTATTAATCATATTTAGGTCATCAGTAAAACATTTTGTTGGATATCTGTATAATAAATTTATACATAAGAAAACATGTTTTTATGGAAAAATGAACTTCATCACTTTCCACTAATTTAAATTAAATTTGATAAAAGGGTTTCTATAATTTAAATCAATATGTACAAATTTTGTATGGATTATAATTTTATTTATTTCTTAATTAATAGAAAAAATATAAAATAAAATACTATAATGGTTAATGTTAAAACAGGTTTACCGGTGGTTAATGAAATAGATAAAGTTATGATTAACAATTAAACATATCTAAATTCGAAAGTATATCCATTTACGAACCTTATAAAATTCAATCATTGAAATTTATGACAACAGGGATGAATTTTGATAGGGTATGAATGTTGACACTTTTCAAATGACCAATGGAAAATCTATAAGGGAATAAATAATTGAATATGGGTATTATTTTCACCACAATGAAAAGGAAAAAAGACGGTGTCAAAAATAACATAGATCAAATTATCCTCTAAAAGGTGCATCATTTAATGAACATAAAAAATACATGTTGTTAGTAATGAATAGCCCATAACCTTTAGGATGCCTCCAATAACCCTTCTGTCAAGTCCTTATACTCTTTAAAAATCATATGAGACACTCTTTGATCACGCGGTAGAAGCCAAATATTCCCCCCAGATAAGGTGACATTCAAATCATTGGTCACCACATAAACTATAGAAAAGTATATATAAAATAAGGAATATATTAAGAAAAATATGGGAGCCTCATGTAGTATTAATCTTTATGAGAAGTTCTCTATTAAATTCAAAATACATAGTGCAAGCCTAACAGATGTAACATTCTGACATTTCTTACCAACAAACTAGTAGTTGGTCATGTGAGGGACATGGCCACATGCACGTCTACTCATGTGCCTAAAGATACCATCTAGAAACAAGGGTATGTAAAAGGAGACATTGGGGATTCTATATGCTCTTAACATATTTGTGTAATAGTATAATAGAATAAATAATAACAGGAAACTATATAATTAGTATATATAAATTCTAAAGAAGATAAAGGTAGATTCTTATATAACTACAAAATGTAATCGATAACATTTTATGCAATAGATAAATGTAGGAAATAATAATTACACATGTTGTAAAGCATTAAATAACATGACAGGTTTTACAATACAATATTCAAATAATAAAAATATGTAAAATCCATATGGTGATCTCCATGAGCATCCTGAGCATTAGCATATTCCATTAGTTCTAACTCCTATGTACTATATTACAATAACAATAATGGTATAAGGCCCATAAAACAAGGTATAATCAGGTACCAAGGGTACCTAAAAAGGGTGTGAGATATAAATCTCAGTAGTTAGAAACCCATGGTGTCAATACCAATCCATACAGTGCATTATAAATTAGATAGCGTGCAGTTAGAGAGAATTTAATAATCTGAACTACATAAACAAGTAACACTCATCTTGGTTCCTCAAGGACACTTGACAGATATCATTGTTTCTTATCATTTCTGGGAAAATAGCCCAATCATGTAATTATATACATATATATTTATATTTATATTATATTTTATGCGGAATTAATTCACCTCATCCATATATTTATATAGTGGTTTTACCTAATGTGGGATATGCATGCCTCCCACCGGCACATATATAACAAGTACGAATGGGGTAAGAATTACTCCCATCCATATACACATAGAACATATATAAATAGTGTTATTTATGAATTCCTCTCAACCATATATATATATAATAACCTTTCATGGTGTACGTATGAATCTCATCCACCAATAAACGATAGCTTCCATGGGGTATGAATTCCTCCAATTGATAATCATTTACATACATTAATACGGTAAGAATTACTCACTTGCATTTACATATTGAGTTTCTAACTGGTGTGGGGTATTAATTCATCCCATCCATACTTATATAATAGAGTGGAATGGGGTAAGAATACCTCTTATCCATAAATAGATGATAATTAACATGGTGTAAGAATCCAACCATTCCATAATCATTCAATATTCTCCATAATTGTAATGTAATTCAAAATGAAATACCTCTTATTGTCTATAATATCCATTCTATATACATATATGAAATCAATTTAAAATTTATACTTATGGATAAAAATCTTAAGTATATCAGTCAAAACATTAACATATAGATCACATTAAATTCTAATACATGAGGCAACAGCCTCCCATGCTTCTCATTGGCCATATTCTATTTTATTTTATTGATAGTTTCCATTGAAACTATTTAATTAAATTCAAACAAATCACTATGGATTAACCATATATTCCACACATGTCATTTGGAAAGCGTAATCCTACTCAAGGTAATTCTCACTCAATTATCATAAACATGGAATATTTATTCATTTGATCTAATTTCAGGGAAATTTCAAGTGAATGATTTTATTATGTCTTTTAATCCAGCCAAATGAATTACATAAAAACTCATATCTCAAGGGTAATTTCATTATATGGTTTATCTATAACTAATTAGATGTCCAGGGAAACAATATTTTGATCATTTAGGGGAAAATATTTTTAGAAATTACATAAGGTCTTGTGATAAAATTCTTATAGAAATTTCTATAAAAAGTATCAAGCACAGAGAAAGATTTGTGTTATAATCCATGCATGCAAGAACTCCTATGTTATCATTGTGTTATTCTGAAAGGATTGCACCTCCGATGGAGGGGTTTCCTTATACACCAATGGGGTTTTATTAAACAAAAATTGTATCTGAATTAATAGTTTATCAAAGATCACTATATAACTTATTAAAGGGGTAATAAGTGATAAGTTAATTCATTTAAAAATTGGAAAGGAATCTATTCGTACCATAGGGTGGAAGATAGCAAAACACTTCGAATCTTGATGCTTTATAACTATGAATTTCTGCTAACCTTGCAGACTACATACACCTTATAATACATATAAAGACACAATGACCCTATGCACACATCTTCATGACCAAGAACATTTGAATCCCAGGCATACTGGTAATACCCCCAATTAAACCAGGAGGCATGGTTACCTATAGTGGGATGCATATTATCAGACAAACGATAAACCCTCTATGCTTTTAAAAACCATGATTTTATGGGTCCATCACAACTAATACACATCATGACCATGGGGAAACTCCATTGTCCAACAAACATGTCCAAAAACATTAAATTGAAATGTTCTAACTCATAGAATTGTGTTCTAAATCATTCTTTTAAATTCAAACAATTCACATAATGAAAAATTACTAAAAACGTCAATGTTTAATGTAGTTGAAAACATGGGACATTATAACCTTCCCATCTTAGAACATCTCAGTCTTGAGATTCCTTAATGGAAAATGTAAACATCATCCATCCTATTATTTCCATGAAGTCAAGCATGAAGGGTCATGTTACATTTCATAATCCCTAATGACCAATTATGGAATTCATTAACAAATAGAACCTATGACATTAAAAATCCATCCAGCACTTGTTTCCCAAACTAAACACTATGATGACACATTTCCATGACCATTTAGGTAGATACATTATCATTTCATTATTGCATTAAGAAACTAGGAAATGGTATTTCTCATATTATGAATTAATATTTTAAAGTACCAATTCCAAACCATGGTTCACCCACAATTGGAATTTTCATACATGAGTGACTCTTAAACATTTTGAATATGTTCTTGGAGTTATTTCTTGGGAAAATAAAATGGTTTATTACCTATCAAATTCATTTAGACCATGTTGAGAAGACATACATGAAAATCCTCTACTGACACACATCACACATGAATCCTCTAGACGAAATGATAGAGAATGGAATGTCACCAACTATAGTCATTAAACAAGAAGAACCCTAAGGTGAACTAACTCTTTGTGACTATCTACAAGAACACACGTCTTATAAGAATTACGTTTTCCAATAAGAGATATAACTCCATCATCTATAGAAACTTAAGTTTGAATAAACATTTTCACCAGGGCCTATACCCAACATCTAAAGATAAAACTTAATGGGGAAGACACATCTTTAATGCAACGTAGAAGGAGACCCCCCTCCCCATAACAGGTTCAATGACTTAGAAGTGTAAGAGAAGTATAACAAAAAAATATCTCTTTGTGAATCTAAACTGATTAAAATGTATGTGAAATTTCTATAACCAAACACATGTCCACTAAAATTATTTGATTAGATATGATTCTATAATACCCAACATCTAGAAAAAAATAGAGAGGTCGACTGAACACTGGTTGAAATGCATAAAAATAAACATGGATTCACCTACTGAAACATTAACATGATTTATCAATCGAATTCCTCAAATAGATTAAAACCCAATCAGTCGGTCCCAATATGAATTTTATGTAGTGTTCCATGTATATGGATTTCCGAAATTACAAGATTCAAATGATGATATATACCTCAGGAGTTTCACAGTAATATGGAGAAGAAAAATAGCCGCACACTTGTGAACTATTCCAAGAACACATTAAATAAAAATGTGACTCTACTCCAAGGCACACAACCAATTTATAGGAATTTGAAAATGTAAAAAACTGACTAGCCTATCAAAACACCAAAGTCTAATTAAGTTCAACCAAAATATTGGGACAAACATGATTCTTTTCT
Organism: Viscum album; assembly: GCA_963277665.1. Taxonomy (NCBI): domain Eukaryota; kingdom Viridiplantae; phylum Streptophyta; class Magnoliopsida; order Santalales; family Viscaceae; genus Viscum; species Viscum album. The sequence goes on from OY728145.1 coordinate 1,112,114,362, forward strand.
GATCTAGTCACTATACTAAAAATATGTCTTAAAACTATACCCAACATTTCATGCCTCAAATATTCAAATAATTGCATCTCGTTTTTTTATTAAATTTCTCACTCAATCCTATTTCATACATTAACTCATACAATTTTAGGAAAAGAAAGGGGTCAAATAGCCAAAGACGTATCTGACCATACTTTTGGAATATCTAACCTACTAAAAACGAGCATTACATGATTCTCAGTACCATGAAAAGATTATAGTAATAATGACCACCCATTTTAACATGTGTGTTTTTAGAATAAAAAATTCCTAAAAGGGTCAATAATGTATGAACAACACATAACTAGGAAAACTCACAACACTATCAAGGAAAACAGGTTCTACAGGAGCTACCTACCATACAATTACCCCCTAAAAAGAACAAATGGAAACCATATCAATTTTTCATGCTAAAAAATCCCATAGGATTAAAATATGATCAATAGTCCATTTCTAAAAAGGATCCATTATAATAATACTCATGGAAAACAGTAATTCCTTCTCATGAGTATCTCAATCAAGGATACTACAATGAGTTCAATTTTCATGGCCCCTTATATGTAAACACATTTAATGGATTTAATACCACATTATGAAGGAATTAAATAATATATCATATAAATATATTAAAAATTTTAAATGTTTGAAGAATTCCCGGTTTGATTTTCAATATATAATCTAAATTCATTTTTAACAATTAAGGTTACCACTAAGGGTCCCAATAAGCCAACATGGGTTTATAAAAATGTAAAAAATAATATTATTCAAAACAATAATGTTTGAACACCCAAATTGGTAATCTCAAAATATCATTCCCCATATTACTTTCTTTGGTGCAGTTGATCCTTCAATAGTTAACCAATTGCTTTTAGATCAAAATGAAATTGCATCAAATTTGTTACCATTTAAACCATCACATGGTCATTACATTTAATAAGGGTTTCCATTTCCCAATTCATGATGCACCCATACACATCAAAAATTGAATATATTCTACCATTTAAATAAACCAAACTCAATTAAATATTTAACATGATCGCATTTAATGGTGTAGAGATATGGGTGGCCACCTAACCACCTGTAAAGCACATGTACACATTATAATTTAGAATTTGAATCCATTTAGAAAAAAAATTACTGTTGAATCTTAATTTATAATTCTCCACATTTTATTGAAATTATATCTTATATATATATATTCTCAAAATTGTTTGAATACGTGGGTTACCATTTTAGATTATAATATGATCATACATCATATAAGTGATCAATGGTTCATGTTCATCTGCATCCCATATATTTCAAACCCATGCAATAACATGAATATATCCAAAAAAATTACATCATAATAAATAGACAAAAAAGTATTATATACAGTCGTGCTTGGAATATCACCCATGGAACATAATTTAAAAAAGTAGGAAGCTCTGAAATTACAACTATGCATGACATGTTAATTCTTATATTCCTATTATGACGAATGTGATTAATTATCCATAGAGAACCAATAAAAGTTCAAAATCACATTATCTCGTAAAAAAATAACAAAAAAATTAAACAACTCACTCAAGGTGAAATCATATCCACTATAATAGAAAATTCGTTGAACCAGAATCCCATCACTAGTCACATGGTCATTTCACTTATTTGGGGTGATCTGTACGAAAAATGTTTATTATCCAGGGAAAGAATAAATAATTATATCTTATCTAGAAACCTTAAAAGTATTAAAAATGAAAACATAGGCTATCATACCACATTTTAATGTATTCAAAAAACCTACCATTAAACCAGTAGCCAAACTGGTGGGTCACATGGCCTCTAGCACGTCTCCCTATATGCTTGAACATTATTAATAGTAGTAAGGGTCACGAATGTTTATAATGGTTATACTATACCCTCTAATCCAAGTTTTAAAAAATTATAATAGAATAAAAAATAACAGTAAACAATGTAATTAGTAAATATAAATGTTAAATCTATGAATGGCGGATTCTTAAATAATTTCACAATTGTGATCAACACCTGTTTATACTATATATGATTATATGACATTGAAATTATATATGAAATAATGTAGTAAATATAAATAATGAATTATAATATTTTTCCAAATTAATGAAATGTGGTAAAACCCATATTGTGATCTCCATGGCCTTTCTGACATTCAGAATAATACTTTGCTACTAAATCACATGTACAATCGTAATGTAGACAGATTCGTCCAAGAATAGGAGAAAATGAAAGTCTACTAAGGTATCAAGTGTACCTATGTGTGGTGTGATATAAGGATCTTACTGTTCAGGAACCGACTATGTAATGCCTAATACTGAATGTGATAAATAAATTACACAGTGTGCATGTATTAATAATTCAATAATGGGAAATACATAATTTAATAACTCTAATCCAAGTACATCGAGGACACTTTCTTTCTTTACTATATTTGTCTCACTATATAGATGATATCATCATCAAGTCACGATATGCATATTCATATATTCATTATATCCACAATGAGGTAAGAATGCCTCTTTTCCATACATGTATAGAGTGTTTGTAAATGGGATGGGTTAAGTATTTCTGCAACCCATACATATATAACAATCTAGCATGGGGAAATAATTTCTCTCATCCCTATACTAATAAAGGTTATCACACTAATGGGGTCATAATTCCTCCGATGCATATAGACATAAAGGTTATAACTACAATGGGGTTTGAATCCCTCCTGGCCACATATATATATATATATATATATATATATTAAGCTAGAATTGGGTAACAATGTTTTCGATCTATTGATAGATAATAATTGCATGGGGTATGATTTCCTCCGATCCATAATAATTCACATTAAGGAATGAGGTAATAATTCCTCCCATACGTATATGTATAGAGTTTATAAATGTTATGGGGTAAGCATTCCTACCATCCATTCTTATATAATAAGTTATATTGTGGTAATAATTACTCCCATCAACAAATAGAAGATAACTTGTGTGAGGTAAGAGTACCTACCAACCACAATCATTCTATATTTTCAATATTTATAACATTATTCACAAGCCATTAATTATTATGCATTTCAAATAGTAATTCCATTTACATATAAGAAATCAAATTCAGATTTATACTTAAGGAAAATTATCTTATGAATTCCAATCCAAACATTTCCATAATTATCAAATTCATTAAAAAAACACGATGTATACCCCTCTCATTCTTCTCATTATATGTATTCTATTTCATTTCAAGGATCATTTTCATCAAAAACATTTAATACAAGTTAAATAAATTCTTATGGATATACCATTTATTCATGACATGAAATTTGGTATGAGACATCCTACTCAAGGTCACTCTCAATAAATTTTAGTAAACAAAGATAATTGATAATAAATCACATTATTCATTGAAATTTTAAGTGAATGATTTTTCAATCTCATTTAATCCATCTTAATCAAGTACAATAAATCCACATATATCTATGACAATTCCATTTAATGGTTAAACTGGACCCAATTAGATGTTTAGGGCAACATGTTTTGACCCTTAAAGGGAAAAGCATTTAATAATGTTCAAAAGGTTGTGTACAAAACATTATAAATGATTTTCCATAAAAAAATTAGTTGGAATTGGGAAATAAAAATGCTAAAATCCGAGAATTATTGAACTCTTAAGTTATCATCATGAGTTTTTGAAAGGAGTTCACCCCATTTAGATGAGTTTTATAAGAAAACTATAATTTTTTTATCAAACAAAACATTTATCAAATATATAAGATTATCAACGATCACTATTTAACATATCAAAGTTTCATTTTGTGACTAATTAATGATTTTAAAAAAATGGGTATGGAAAAGGGATCATACATCATGGTGTAACAGAGAAGAACACTTTAGAACATGATGTTTTCTAACTGGGCGCTATCACTACCCCCACTGAGAATATGCATTTCTACATACATATATGAACACCAATCCCCAACAAAGACATATTCATGGGCCTGAACATGTGAAATGGGATCCATACTAATATTATTATATGAATATACAAGTCTCAACAAACATACATATTCATATTCATATATTTACATATATACATAGGAACAACTATCCCCATACATGTATATTTACTACCATCGATGAATATACACATAACATGGGAACCTAGACACACACACACACACACAAACACTTCTTTATGCATATGCGGTTATGTAACCTTGGTAAGTATGACTCTAAATCAAGCAACAAGGTTCAAAACGCTGCACAATAATTACAAGGTTCTTGTGGAAACCATAAGCCTCTAAAATAATTGGAGTTAAAAATAGGTTTTCGAACCTTTCACAAAATGGTGATGGAAATTCAATTCAACCCCTTCTCCATCACATTCGGGGGTGGATGCTGGAACAAAAACTCAAGGGACCTGATGAAGCATTTGTACTCAGTTAAGCTATATGAAAAACAAAAATTGTGTATTTGGACAACAAAACGGTTTTTTCACAGTTAAATATGTTGATGAAAGACCTATAAAGGCTCAATAGAAGTTGGATAATTAGTTAGAAGGCTTTAACTCGAAGATACATAGGAGAAACATGAGGAAATGACCTTGAATTATCTGACAATGTGGGATTCTGATGAGGGGTCGAGCACATCTCAGGTGAACCGTCTATTTGTCTGATTTTTTGGTCTGGTGGGAGAGGGATGATATTTAGTGTTTATATTTTATTAAAATTTCATTTATTTTATTTTAGATCAGTTTTTCAATGTTTGATATTATCACATAGATGTCGACTCAGAGTTTAGAAAACCATGTGCCTACCGCTCTCCCTCTATTGGGATCTATATGCACTCTACATAGGATAGGTGCACTGTTTATAATCCCAGCACCATCTGTGTGGTAAATTGTGATTAGATAATGCCTCTAAATGAACATCAATCATGCTAGGGTAATTGTTTTAAAAGTCGTTCCCAACCCATGTGTATCTCCATTATCCCCACTAAACAATTCCACATTATTACCAATAGTGGTATTCATGGTTTTAGATAAAATATGATCCATATACATTTTTCTTGAAACCATTATGTTCGAGGATCAATACTCCAAAAACTCCTTGAGACCTCCAGTAAACTCTTTGGGACTAACCCATGTGAAATTTTTTTTGATAGGTTCCAACTCATGAAATTTATTTTTGAAGACCAGTATTTAATTAGGAAGGTTTAGTAAAAGAAAACTTTCTAAAACCATTTAATTTTTATCTTGTTCAATACATGAAATGTTAAAAGTGACATAACCACCTGATAAATAAATAACCCACTGGCATGTCACCCTCTATAGGTGAAGAGTTTTAGGTGTTTGTAGACATTGTTTTGGTCACCACTCACCTCCTTGGATGAAAATAAGGAATTGACCATGTTAAAGCTCGGGAATCACTATAATTTTTGTTATTGGTCTCATGATTCACTATCAATTTGGTAGTGATTGTATATAAAAAACACATACAAACTCATGAGATACCTAATCCTAGTAAAATAATCAAAAGAAATAACAAGTAAAGGATGAGAACTTATTAGAAAGGGAAGATAAACTAATCAACATTGATCAAGAAAAACCCCATTGAATATTTAGAATGTCATCAGGAATGTCCTATAGCATGAAAAATGGATCTCATAAAGGCCCCCTAACAAGCCACCCTTACATTGTGTAAATACCAAGACACGTAACTCAGTTTAGGTGATATCTATTCAGTAGAAACTCGATTTATTCAATGTCATACCTTGTAATATTTCTATGAATATTTAATGATTTAGTCACTGAGAAGGTGTGTGATTCCCAGGGTCAGTGTTCTAGAAATATGTTTTCTATTAATAGAAAGTATTTTTATACAATTATTGTGGAGTAAATGTGTTCTAACTTAAAAGGTAGCTCAGATTAGGAAAATGATACCACAATTGCATCTAGAGGCTTCGTTTACCATAGGTGGGGCATATGTTTTTTTTAACAATAGTTTTGTGGAAAAATTTATTGAGGGAGTTTCTATAAATAAATTTATTTATTCATTTTTTTAGATATAATATAACCTAAGTAGAGTCTCGAATCAAATTTATGAGATGGTAGTTGAATCTAGGATGTCATATTTATCCTAAGTAGGAGATAAATATGTTTGGTAAAATGTTTTTTGTAGGAGGAGACTCGAGGGGTGTGATTTTTTAGTAAGTAATTTTATTTAAAACAAAAATCTCATATCTCCCTCTCTCATTGGTGGTCCGCCTACAAGGGGTCGTAGAAGAACCCTCGTCATACTCTTCTCAATGAATGTCCCGATTATTGGATCTATGAAACGTGCTTTTATAAGACTCAAATATTTAATGTGATCGCTCTCGAATTATGAAAAAGTGGATTTAGAGCACAGATTTAATCCATGTGCTTCAATGTTTCATCCTGAGGTAGGAGGATCGAGATTTAAGACATGCTCCCCTCAATTTTGCATCTATTTTGAGTGAATTTTCAATTAATAATTGAGAAATTTAAGATTCTATGATGATCTCATCCTAAGGATTCTGGGTATGGTCTTAGAATATGAGTACAACCAATAGAGTGGTCCTTGTTAACCATAGAAGGTTGCAATGGAATGGGTACGGCAGGGTGAGAATCTTGCGAGACGCGGTGAAACACCATAGAAGTCTGACCCAGAGGCATTGATCTCTAAAAGATGATGGCCAGTGGGCGCATTGGGTGCATGGGCTGCCAAGTGGAAGGTGAGCCGGTGGCTGATCATATGGCATGATAGTGATGGTCGAACCAATCAGAATGGGATGGGTTGGGTTTTTTTGGATTTCAAACCCCTGTAACTCTCTAACTGGAATCTCAATTCACATTCCATCTACGGTGTTGTTACCCTAATATTTATGAATACGTTTCAAGATGGATTTAAAGTGGACAAATAAAAATCAAGGCATATGGCCTACATTGACCCATTCATGCTTTTTGCGATTATAATTGTAACGACTAGAAATTTCCATGGAAAAGTTTTCTTAAATTCATGGGATTTTTATGAGTCTGCAAAAATATACGGCGCTTGGTTCTGGGGCCAATTTTTCCCGGAATCAATTTGTGATTTTTTATGGTACGTTCAGTAAACGTATGAGTTTTATTTTATAACATTTTAGACATGCTCAGAACTGAAATATGAGGGCGCCGTTGAAGTCACAGTGCCGATATTCGCTTAAGAAGACATTCACATCAATGGATGTGAGTCGAGGATAAAAGTTAATTTTTGTGTTTTCTTAAAATAATAATAAAATAATGTTCAACACTTTATTTTATTTTTGAGCTACCATGTGAGTGTGGGTTGTTAGAACCTCTACATCGGAGTTGATGGGGGGACTGCCACTATTCTGGACAGACCTAGAGGAGTCAGCACTAGTGGGGCCATAGATGGTATGGGCTACCACGGAGAAGGTGCAGATCATCCAGGAATGGATGAAGACTGCACAGAGCAGAATGAAGTCGTATACTGATAGGAGATGAAGATCTATGGACTACGATGATGGGAACCATGTATTTATACAGGTCTCACCTCGACGAGGTCTATGGAGATTTGGCCGAGGTGGAAAGTTATTTTCATAGTTCATTTGACCTTTCTAAGTCTCTTACAGAGTATGAGAGATGGCTTAAAGCCTGGATCGTCCACATCAATTACACCGTGTGAACGACGTCTTCCACATGTATCATCTAAAGAGATACGTGCATGACCCTTCACACATCATAGACCATGGGGAGCTAGACAGTGATGACAAGGTGAATTTCATAGAGGTTCTAGTGGAGATTGAGGATCGATAAGAGTGGGTCCTATGTAGATGGTCGATACCTATAGTGTGTGTTATCTGGTAGTACGGAATCCTCCAGCAGAGTACATGGGAGCGGAAGGCTTAGATGCATGATCAGTACCCCCATTTTTCCCTTAGTTCGAGTTATATCTCACAAGGACGTAAATCCCTAAAGTAGGGATAATGTAAACACCGAGAATTTTTGTGGAAATTTTTTCTTAAAATCCGTTGATTTTTACGAGTATGTGAAAATATTCGGTGCTTGATTCGGGTGCCCTGTGTTCCCAGAATCAATTTCTAATGTTTTGTTCGAGTACGTTCAGTAAACGTACGAGTCAAATTTTATATATTTTTAGCATGTTTTCGGAATTGAAATCTGAGGGCACCATTGAACTTGCAACATCGGTATTCACTTAATAAGACATTCAATTTAGCGGTAGTGAGTCGAGGATCAATTTTAGTTTTTGGGTTTTCATTAAAAAAAAGTGTAACACTATATTTTATTTTTTGGCCACTATATGAGTATGGGTAGTTGGAACCTCCACTTGGGAGTTGATGGTGGGACCGCCACACCCCAACCTCCCATGAGAGCTTATGGTTGTGGTTCCCACCTGAGAATAACCTCCCATGAGGGGATACGCTGTGGGGACCACCCAAGACCCATAAAATCTCTATTAAATGATATGGGTGGGGACCACCTGACCCCTATTGATGATGGAGGCTAAAACCTCCAACCTCTACCTCTTTAATGAGGGAGAGCCTCTAGCCATCCACCTAATTAAATGTGAACCACTCATGAATTTAATTAGGTGGGGCCCACTCATTTAATTCATCAATTTTGAATTACATTCCAATGTAATAATAGACAAACCCTCATATTATTTTCATGGGAATAATCAAATTTTTGGTGGAGGCTTTGAGAGATTATCTAAAGAGGAATGCTCCCAACAAAGAATGTGAAGATTACGAAGAATTCCAGTGATTCCCTTTCTTTATCGACTTCTTCCTCGACCACCTACTGATCAACCCTCCGCAACATCATCAACGAACTGATGCAGCTTGGAATCGAAGACGTGCGACAAACGCGACGAACGACAGTCTCCTCTGTCTACCTTTTGCGACACTGTCATCAAACAAAGAGTGTCGATCGATGAATCAATAGGTAGGGGTTTGAGTTGATTTTATTTCTTTTCTTTATCATTCAATTAAGGGTTCGAGAGTTACCGATTGATATCACAAAAACAAGGAGGGCTTAGACCACTCAAACACGGCCCGACCCACCCCCTTGTAGTTCTCGTCTGTAGACGATGGAGGTGGAGTAAAGACCGTTGGATTCAGGCCATCTGTAAAGGAAACCTTCCAATGTTGGACTGAACACAAAAGAAAACCAGCCTAGGTCAGGCCGGCTGTGAAGGTAATCGGTGGAGCGAAGGCTTCCATGACAACAAAGGGTGCGGCACCCTGGCACCGTGTAGAGATCCGTCCGCCGCCAGGTGCGCCGCGGCGGTGCCAGAGGGGCGCGGTCTCGTCACACCACGCCAGAAGAAGGGGTCTCGGCCAATGAGGCCATGACAGTCGGACAATCTGGGTGCAACGCCATCATGTCGTGCCGGATATGAACTACAGTCCTAGGCCTCGGTGGATAGAGGAGGGCGGTCGGTTGATCCGGTCGTGGCGGAGACCAGGGCGGCGCCACGCACCAGACATTTCCGAAGACAAGCAGTGTTACCTCCCTCCCCCCCCCCGATACATGGCCCGTCGGGCCACCGGGCCCGCCAGCCATTCGTCCTGCCAGGCAGCCGGCCACCGGCCAGCCATCCACGCAGGTCACCCACATGTCGGGCCACACGGGCCCTTGGGCCTGGCCACCGCCTCAGGTCGGTCCACCGTCATGGGTCCGGAAACCCCTTGGGATGGGACACTCCCTTTAGGGTCGGGTCATACTCAGGGAAAGGGTCGGACCCGCAGACCGGGTCGGACCCCAGTCCGGACCCGATTAACCGAATTCACATTTTCGCCCATATCATGTGCTACATGAGTTCGATCGATGAACCATCTGCGATGATGAAAATCTTAGAACGAGATGGAAATTTTGGCATACCCTGCTTGATATTTGGACATAGTTGGAATACAGTTGGGATGATTTGAACCTAAAAACCAACCGGGCCCCTGGGATGGATATGCCAATAACTCATAGGTCGGACATTCTATTGATGTGTCGTCTATTGTTTTGAGATCCCTATGATGTGGCGTACTTTTGAGATACTTCCACTTGAGAATTTTTTAAATTTGGAGTATCGCCTAGTAGCTCGTGGAGCGGATCCTCCCGGAGATGAGCGATCGAATTACGGGGTCCATGTAGTTGGCTGATACATGATGATTGATGACCTTTTTACTTGGAGTGTATCAACTATCCCAGTGTCGAGTTCCTCTATCTGATGAAGTAGACCCACAGTGGAGAGTGCCTCTTTGTGACGTTGTAAACCCACGGTACTTGACAGGAGGATTACCTCAGCATGCTTCAAGGGGAGCGCCTCTGTATGACGCAACAGACCCATGATACTCGACATGAGGAGTACCACAACAGTCCAGGATAGTGGGAAGTTCCTCTGTGTGACATGGTAGGCCAACAATACTCTATAAAAGAGGAGTACACCAGCAGCCGTGGTTTCGATAGTTTGATTGGGAGTGTTGCATGTTACCACACCTAGAATAAAATCCTAGTTTTGAGCTAAGTCAGGGACTATTTTGTTTAGATCATGATTTTTTTTTAATGTTGAGGGGACCATGCCCCAAAAATTTATTTATAAAAGATATTCAAGGGGATAAACACATGAAAATAGTGCAAACAAATACATTAACATCCCCTTCCATGGGAACCAATATTTTTCCTCACCATATATGCAATTTTTCGTTCTTGGTCTCTCAGTTCATTCCAAATTTTTGTGCTGATATGCCCCCGACCTCTTCCTCCATAGTAGCCGATCTCCTGATATTGCTGCAATAATGTTTCAAAATCTTCATCAGAGCTGGAAGTTTGATCGTCTTCCTTATTCTACATTTTTTCCTTTCTTTCCTTTTCCCTTTGTATTCTTGTACTTTCTTGTTTCCAATTGCAATCTTATGTTTCTTATTTTTCCTCATTAGTCCCTACTGTATCAGGCACCTGCATATTGGAAATCTGAGATTCATAATAAACTCCCCCGAAGGAGGCATGGTTCTAGCCCTTGCAGATGGATCCAAATCCCCTTTAACAAGAGAAAAAAGATCAACATTAGAAGCAACATTAACAGATTTTGAAGGAGGTACAGTGTGATCAACATCACTACACAGCACACTATGTTGTTTTTTCACCGAAGTAACCAATGTAGATTTCTGTCTGGATTGACCTTCCTCAGCTTGGGGCTCTGAGCATCCTGCATTCTGAAGCCTCTCAACATCAAGAACACAATCCATCATTGATTTCTTTTTGTTATATGTATCTTTTCTAGTCACTTTAGATGAATTAGATGAAGGCATCAGAATCTGATATGTAGCCAATGCTACATTCTGTTTTTTTCCAGAATCAGACTCCGGTTGAAAATACTGATGCAAGTTCCCTTGTGATCCCATAAGAGTGTCAACCATATCAGAGGTAGTCTGCACTGTAACCAAATTTTCAGAACAAACATAAGAGTGAGCAGGAGATTTCAAATCCATAGTTGTCTTATTTTCTATCACATCCTCCTCTATAGATTGCAAGGATAGAGAGGTATCTCCCTCCTCCACAATCTCAACCGATGATTTCTTAGTTTGATTACAGGTCCTATTAAAATTCAAAGATTTTGTAACTTCAGGTCTCTGGATATCCTTACTATTAGAAATTGTAGGAAAAAATCTTTGCTCCATTGATCCAGATTTATAGAGCTAGGTTTCACCCTCTCAAACTTTCCACATGACATGGAGTCATTTCCTCTAAGGGATCATGTGATTCACACTATATCCTTCCTACACGTTGTAGCATCATGACCTAAAACCTTACAGCTTTGGAAAAATTTAGGTACCCTTTAAAACTCAATTCTCAGCTCTAATTCTTCATCATCAGTGGATTAATAAACCCTATCAACATGTGTTGAACAAAGATTATTCTCATTGAGGCATCTAGCATAGTGAATGAATCTAGCCATTTCTATTTCACAATCCATTCAAATAGGAACTACAATGGAAAGTGAAATATCGTAAAGAATTCTAGGATGCCATAAAATCCAATTAAGACCAAAAATATTGATCCATGCCTGAGCTGAGGTGTTACCTAATTCAGAAGGGTTGAAACTCTTTTCCCATTCCCGGATGTGGAAATCACCTGCCCTAAATTAGATTGAGTCGAAGCTCCAGGCGTTGAGTTTGATATCTGCAGAAGGGAAAATTAGGTGGTAATATCCTTTTCCGAGAGAAATGTACTTCCATTGTGGATATTGTGACACCTTGAGGGCCTCAGGGTCCCTACTAAGTATCGTTACACTCACCACTGCATAGGGTATTCCTAAAACTCTTTGTTTTAGATGCAGACGACGGACAACATTGATGGAGGCCAAGAGCACTAGGATTGGACAATACCCAGTGGTGGACATTACTACGAGTCGGTACAAAGAAGAGTCTGACAGACATGGAGTGATGAGGTAGCCATATGTACCTACCCTTCATGTAGGAACCCAAGAGGAGTACTCAATAGATGCTCTTTACCTTACAGTTTTTTGACCCTTGTTCAGTTTTAAATGCTTTTAGTTGTACCTGTACATTACTGATGGGCTTGTATTTCTGTCCCCTTTTTACATTTCATCACTTCTTCTGTATATAATGTTGCTTATTTTTTTCTTCCTGTTGTGTACATTGATTGTGTTTTTTTACTTTTTATAAAGGCAATGTCTTTCCAGCTTCGGGATTTACACCTTTGGTGCTAGTCTCCAGCCCAAGCCTATTTAAGGAGGGAAATGGGTAGCCACGACAAGAGTCTTGAGGACAGGTCCTGACTGAAAAGGATTTCTCATCAGTTATCCTATTTGGGTAAGTAATTAGTCTATCTTTTATGTTTTTCTGCATCAATCATGATGGATACCATAGTTTGGGCCTAGGAGATGTGGTGTTTCGGCAATGTTTGGTGTGTATATTTGGTCATTTATTCATTTACTGAAAGGGTTGAGTGGGCTCCCCTATCCCCTATGTGTTTTGTTTCGATCAGTTGGGTTGAGTGGGTCTGTAGAGACCCAAAGCCTGATGTACAAGGACATTACATTAATTTTGTGGAATACTTAGTACATAACAAAAACACACACACAAGGATTGTAATAGTTTAGTGTCTTTGGAAACTCGGAACGTAATCTTGTAATCATGGTGAAAGATCTTCAACATCTCCCATAAATATCTTCCCTTTTTTTTCTTACCTAAAACCTTTCTTTATATCCTGTGGAATAGAAAACATAAAAGGGTGAGATCAAATTCTCAGTAAGGGTAAACAAAAGAAAAATCAATCACATCATATTCATGAGAACATAACATTTTGGAAATCTTAACTTGCAAAAGAGATCATAATATCATAACATGGGATAAATCATAGTAGTGAAACGAAATCCCAATAATGATAACTTAAAACATGAAACTTTTTGGCATACACACATTATCATAGAGAATCATTTCTTATTAGTCAAGACTCATTTCCAAGACCATCTTAGTGGACAAAGTCCCTTTCTGAACCGAGTTCACTGCTCGTTTCAGTCCTGTTTCACTGAACCGGTATAACCTATCGTTCCAGCCATGTCTATCTCATGAGATATAAAATCTTTACCCAATGTATTTGAGGGAGATTTAGGTCCCATACATCTCATAATGATACCATTCTTATGTGTGCCACAAAATCATAAATAATACATCATTTCATAACCCATGTAATAAAAATGGGAATCTTAAACATCGTGACATCATAAAACAATTCATATAAGATAAAGGAATTCATAAAAATATAATTCCATCACAACATAATCAAATCAATGTAATAATAGGGATATAAACAGAACCCTTTATTATCTTAGATGTAAAATAATTTTGATAAAACACTTGAACTCCATTCTTGAAGAAAATATCATTTCTGCTTCAAAAACACATTTCCATTCTTAACATGTCGTACAATTATAAACTAAAAGAAGTTGATTAAAAATAAACTTGAAAACTTTTAAAGGAAGATTCTTGGTAATAATGATTTAAAAATCCATTCATGTCGTATAAGCTAAAAAAACATTCTTCTCGTACTTTTTTTGGAAAAGTCAAAATGTACCTCATACGAAAAACGACAAAAGATTCCTTTCATATCTTTTACTAAAAACTCACAGAAGGGTAAATTTTGATTTAAAAAATTGTATATGGATGGAAATAATATTACATATTGAGGAAACATGGATGTGGAGGATAAAATACACCCCAGTAAATACCAAAGTATAAACAATCTGGGATAAAAATGAGACTGTGATATATCCCTTACCTTATGTTCGATATGCTTTGTACGTATCCGAACCTCCTGTATAATGATTTAAATAATGTAATTAACATATTAAAGAATCATATTTAATGTTATGATATCATATATGGTTCACTTATGACTTTATATTACCCGTTTTTTATAAATTCCATGTTAAAGAAGCGTTTTGGGTAAAATCGTTTCATTTATCGTAGGTGTTTGGACTTGTTGTTCTTGAAATTATTATTACATATATCATGATTTACTTACTTCAAGAATATAAAAAATGATTTATATATCATATATATTCAGTATATATATATAATAGATAGATAAATGAAATGAAACACACCGTTCATGGAGACAGTAGTCCGTACGTACGCATGAACGCTGTTTTCCATTCATTATTGTCTTGAATGGAAGTAAGTAGATGACATATATATATATATACATAAATCAAGTAGATTTACCATGTCATATATTTCATTAATATTCATTATATATACTTTATAATCATTCTAGAATGGTTAACATGGACAATGAATCTAATCGAGTCGTGGAGACGCTAGTCCGTACGTACGCACGAGCGATGATATCATTCCCATGGTCGTGGAAATGTGTTTAAGTGTATGTATACTATTTCAGAATCAATATCAATTTATAATAATCATATATAGTTACTCATTACACCATTATACCCATCCAATTAGGGTGGTGGCGGAAAATAGATTACACCACAGCGTGGAGACGGTATTCCGTACGTACGCACGCGCGGTGATTTCCTTTTTCCGTAGGATGGATAGATGGTTAATTAGAGTTGTTTCATATTTATAATAACATATAAGTATATAATAAATACTTATGTTATTACTTTATCATGAAACAACTAAAGAAGAATAAGTTGAAGAAGGAAGAAATTGAAAAAGATCGGTAATGGATATTTCCTCTTTTTGACACGCCTTCACTTAACCTCCACTTAAAGAACTAAGGATGGTATTTGAAGAATCCCAGGACCTCTAGGATGATACTAGGGAAGTGGAGAAGAGATTTTGGCAGGGTTTTGCCGAGCTTTAGTGCTCAAATCGGTGTGAGGAGGAGATGGAGGAGGTGGCCTTTATAAAGGAGGAGAGGGGCACCTTAAGAAAATCTCAAAATATTATTTTATATTAAGGTCAAATTCGGTTTATAATGGTTCCAAAGGGTCTTATTTAGAAGCTAAAGTGGGTATGGGTCGAAATACTCTCATCCAATAGGATTCAGAGAAGTTTAGGTTATTATTTTAACCTTATCAATTAGATTTAAATCTAAGTTAAATAATTTAACTTTTACCGTGTCTTTTTGTTTTCTTACACTATATGGTTAATAAACATACCATAACACACCAAAAGATCCCCAAGTTGTTTATTATTAATATATATATATATATATATATCCTTATTTAAGTCATTTGGCCGAACCATAGACTTTTAGGAATTAAATAACAACTAATAATATAATATTCGTTTTAAAAAATAATTTATGTCAATTTTGACACTATTTGGTACATGATTTTTATGAAATTCATAACAGAATGATAAGTTAGAACCAAGTTACTTATATCAACAATAAAATTTCATATTAACCTATAAAATTAATATATGTCATAAAAAGTCTCAAATTACATTTATTTGTGCATTTATAACATAACATATGTCAATATTTCATTAATAAGACAATTACTGCATCATCTTTGTGTCATAATAAATGATAATTATTTAATCGCTAAAAATTATAAATAAATTCCTATGATGTAGATAATTGTATTAGATTTCTTAAGACTATTCATGTTCGATGTATCATGAAGTTTTTCACTAAATTAAAATTATTATACTTATAAGATTTAAGAAAGTGACATGTTGTCACATTCTTGGGTTTTAATAATAATTAAATTATTTTCATGGACAAAAGTCGATTAAATGAATCTAATCCGACCCTTAGGTGATATGGGTCAAATTTTAGTCATCCAATAGGATTTTGACATGTGTTAGGGTAATTTATTAATATTATATTTACCCTTAATTACCAGATTTAACTTTAACTATGGTAAATAAAATTTACCGTAGTTACTATTCATAATTCCAAAAAATAAAAAGTAGCTTATTAACATAATTTGGATCCACTTATTCCAAATATGTAATACATTTTCTCAAATTCAATACACAAATGTTGCAGAAATTAAATTAAAATTAATCCTGTTGTCGAAAGAGAACAGGTTTTTCTTTAAAACATTGCAAAAAATTGAATTGATTTAACCTACGAATTCAAGGTAAAATCAATGATAATGAAATACATTATATTAAATGGTAAAAATAAAATCTATTCAGACTTTAAAACCATTAAATATTATAATTTAACCACATAAGATATTATGATGAAAAAAGTTGTTTTTAATTAAAATATAGCGTGTTTTTACTATTCATTAAAATATGAAAGTTATCGAAAAAATAACAAAACGTTATCTATTGTAAATTTTAATATCCTGATTCATAAGAAGAATTTTATTTTGTCAAATTGAACTTATAAACATGTAAAAAACTATATTTAAAGTGGGTGCGCCATCAAAAGGTGGCAAAACTGCATTTTTTTGAAAAATACTTATTTTAACCGAAAAATTTATTTTGTTCGTATACATTGTTCTAGAAATGTGTAAGATGAATAATAATGTTATAAAATTCAAAATTTAGTTAACAATACTAATAACGTCTAGTTCATAACAATATTATAATAATATATCGTTGTTTAGTAAAACCTGGTATTGCGTACAACACACACTATCAAGGAAGGTCGTGATTGCGTGTAATGCAAGCCAAGTCAGGGTTGCGTGTAGTGCACAACTCTTTGTTGTTGTGTATAACAGAATCCAACCATATTTTATTTATACATTGAATATATATATATATACACTCAATGTTGCGTAGAATAAAATCTATCAAACGAACTTGAAATTGTGGGTAACAAGAGCCAAAAAAAGTGTTGCGTATACTGCAAGCTAATACAATGTTTCGTATTGCGCAAGATAATCTTGGTGTGTCGTACAATAGAGGATATGAATGAAATTAAAAAGAATGTATCTTATAAAATCTCGGGTTGTTACATTCTACCCCCCATAAAATGAATTTCTCCCTCGAAATTCGTTGGGGTTATAAATCGTTTACTATTCATAAAAACCCACATCGTAAAAAGAAATACCGAAACTGAACATTAAAAACTAAAGTATGAAATATAACGGTTACCCAAATGAACTCATCACTGGGTTTCCATATAGGAGAAAATATGGATATGGAAGAGAAATCTAGCCATCATTTTCTGATGGAGAGTGGTAGAGAACATGGCAATGAAAAAGCCAACAATAACCAAGCTATTGATTTGTGGTGATCTAAGGTACCATCTGATTCATCAGATATAAGAGCACTAGGACAACATTTTTGGTTTTAAACATCATTTCCCTAAAGTTGAAGAATATAAATTAGAATAAATACTTACTTTATTTTGGTACAATATTACTGTTGTTCGTGCCTTGAACAACTTCCACTTCATCTCTTAAAGAAATGAAGTTGAATTTGTTATTCGTGAAGTGTTAGAAGATCATGTGATAGAATGACGGGTCATTCCATCTGTCTCAAACAAAAGGTTAGAAAAAGTTATTAAATATACATAAGTCAATCTATAGTGAGATTAATCATATATGGTTCCTAAAATGGACTTATACTTCATATATCATACTTCTTAATATAATAAAACTAGTTTCTACTAAACAGGAACTTCCTGTTGGCCAGTGGTAGGTGATAAAGGCCAGTCGCACTTCAGTTGTGGGTTCGATTCCCACAGCCTTGTCCGACGCGATGGGTTGTCGCTCGTCCTGCAGGTTGTCCTTTTTCTAAAACTATATTACTATAACATCCCATCAATAATATCGAAAAAACTTCTATCCTTAAACAATACTAACTTATGTCCAACATAATCCATTCCAATCTTTAGGCTTATCCATAATACTCCAGTCCACTATCATAATATAGTGAAAACGATTACCTAGAGATTTAATACCATCGTTGATCCCCATATATCATAACATATGTCTTGTTGGTCACCCTCTAAACATTCAAAGGCCTTAATCATGTATTCTCTTGAATACCCATTGAACCTTAGTGAAAACATGAATGCAGTTAAACATTAAAACTTTCCACAAAACAAAATACTCAAAATTCTATATACTCAAACAATGATATAACCTTCTCCTTATATCAGTCATAAGCTCATGAATACTATCAAACATTTAATTTTCTCTTTATCCCTTCATTATGCGCATATCATCTACATTCCAAAAATATCTGAATAACATTTCATGGACACTGGTAACATTAATCATAGACTTTCAAAACTCAAAGAAATATAACAGTGTAACAATCCTTAGATGTCTCTTTATTCCATAGTACCATGAGATTACTTATACAAAATTACACATGATAAATATGTAATCATTCAACTACATTCTTAAACCATTGACCGAGCTTCCACAATTCATTCATCTCACAAATAATTTATAGTCTCTTCATCATCATCCACATAAATACTACCCATACGACCATACTGATTCTCTTTATGAGACTTTCCCTTAGGGCATTGGTTTCCATAATGCCCGAACATTCCACATTTAAAACATTTAACCATTGTTGTTGTCATAGCAATACCATTATCCTCATCCCTGGTGTTAATTGAACCTTTTCCTATTCACTTAATGGCTTTGTGTCCTTCTTTTCCACACCCAAAGCATCTTCCAGATCCATTGAAACATTCTCCTTTATACCTCTTCCCACATAATTTACATAGGGGAAATTGAATTTTCTTTCCTCTATGATCATCATGAAACTCCATCTTTCTCTTATTAGCCGAGTTAGGAAATTTACCAAATTTTACTTTATTGGTCATATTGTGAGATTGCTAATTCGGCATAATAATGATGTTTGGACTTCCAAATCCCATTTCATTTGGTTTCTCATGAAGAATATCATTCCATTGTCCATCATATCCTCCGTTATCGTGAATCATCTTGTTTCCAGCCATTTTCTAAAACCCAAAAAGAATAGTGTGAGAGGAAAAATCATAATAAATGGGGAGTAACTTCAATATCTAACATCTTTGGTTTAATCTAATATCGTTACCATAGTTCTAGAACTAAATCCTATACGTATACTTATCGTTAGGGTCATCCCTAGACATACCTTAGAAATATCTCTAGGGATATCACTAACGTTTTCGCATCCCAGTCTCCAAAGGTTGACTAAACCTTTCCTCTGATACCAAATATAGAGACCCAAAGCCTGACGTACATGGACATTACATTAATTTTTCGGAATACTTAGTACATAACAAAAACACACACACAATGATCGTAATAGTTTAGTGTCTTTGGAAACTTGGAACATAATCTTGTAATCATGGTGAAAGATCTTCAGCATCTCCCATAAAGATCTACCCTTTTTTTCTTACCTAAAACCTTTATTTATATCATGGGGAAAAGAAAACATTAAAGGGTGTGCTCAAATGCTCTTTAAGGGTAAACAAAAGAAAAATCAATCACATCATATTCATAAGAACATAACATTTTGGAAATCTTAACCTGCAAAAGAGATCATAATATCATAACATGGGATAAATCATAGAAGTGAAATGAAATCCCAATAAACATAACTTATAACATGAAACTTTGTGGCATACACACATAATCATATAGAATCATTTCTTATTAGTCAAGACTCATTTCCAATACCTTCTTAGTGGACAAAGTCCCTTTCTGAACCGAGTTCACTCCTCATTTCATTCCTGTTTCACTGAACCGGTATTACCTACCGTTCCAGCCATGTCTATCTCATGAGATATAAAATCTTTACCCAATGAATTGGAGGGAGATACAGGTCCCACCCATCTAATAATGATACCATTCTTATGTGTGCCACAAAATCATAAATCATACATCATTTCATAACCCATGTAATAAAAATGGGAATCTCAAACATTGTGACATCATAAAACAATTCAAATAAGATAAAGGAATTAATAAAAATATAATTCCATCACAACATAATCAAATAAATGTAATAATAGGGATAAAAACATAACCCTTTATTATCTTAGATGGAAAATAATTTTGATAAAACACTGTAACTCCATTCTTGAGGAAAATATCCTTTCTACTTCAAAAACACTTTTCCTTTCTTAACATGTCGTAAAACTATAAACTAAAAGAAGTTGATTAAAAATAATCTTGAAAACTTGTAAAGGAAGCTTCTTGGAAATAATTTTTTAAAAATCCATTCATGCCGTATAAGTTAAAGAAACATTCTTCTCGTACTTTTGTCAGAAAAGTCAAAAAGTACCTCGTACGAAAAACGACAAAAGATTCCTTTCATATCTTTTACTAAAAATGAAACGAAGGGTAAAATTGGATTTAAAAAATTGTATATGGATGGAAATAATATTAAATATTGAGGAAACATGGATGTGGATGATAAAATACACCCCAGTAAATACCAAAGTATAAACAATCTCGGATAAAAATGAGATTGTGATATATCCCTTACCTTATGTCCGATATGCTTTTTACGTATCCAAAAATCCTGTATAATGATTTAAATGATGTCATTAACTTATTACAGAATCATATTCATTGTTATGATATCATATATGGTTCACATATGACTTTATATTACCCGTTCTTTTGTAAATTCCATGTTAAAGAAGCCTTTTGGGTAAAATCGTTTCATTTATCGTAGGTGTTTAGACTTGTTGTTCTGGACATTATTATTACTTATATCATGATTTACTTAATTCCAGAATATAAAACAAGATTTATATATCATATATATTCAGTATATATATATATATAATAGATAGATAAATGAAATGAAACACACCGTTCATGGAGACGGTAGTCCCTACGTACGCATGAATGATGTTTTCATTTCCTTATTATCTTTAATGGAAGTAAGTAGATGGCATACATATATATATACATAAATACATTAGATTTAACATGTCATATATTTCATTATTATTCATTATATATACTTTATAATCATTCTGGAATGGTTAACATGGATAATGAATCTCATTGCGTCGTGGAGATGCTAGTCCGTATGTACGCACGAGCGATGATATCGTTCCCATGGTCGTGGAATTGTGTTGAAGTGTATGTATACTATTTCAGTATCAATATCACTTTATAATAATCATATATAGTTACTCATTACACCATTATACCCATCCAATTAAGGTGGTGGCGGAAAATAGATTACATCATGACGTGGAGACGGTATTCCGTACGTACGCACGCGCGGTGATTTCCGTTTTCGTAGGATGGATAGAAGGTTAATTAGAGTTTTTTCATATTAATAATAACATATAAGTATATAAGAAATACTAATGTTATTACTTTATCATGAAACAACTAAAGAAGAAGAAGTTGAAAAGAAAGAAATTGAAAAAGATCGGTAATGGATATTACCTCTTTTTGATGCGCCTTCGCTTAACCTCCACTTAAAGAACTATGGATCATCTTTGAAGAAGACCAAGACATCTAGTATGATACTAGGGAGATGGATAAGAAAGTTTTTCAGGGTTTGGACGAGCTTGAATGCTCAAATTGGTGTGAGGAGGAGAGGGAGGAGGTGCCCTTTTATAAGGGAGGAGAGGGGAACCTTAGGAAAATCTCAAAATATTATTTTATATTAAGGTAAAATTCGGTTTATAATGGTTACAAAGGGTCTTATTTCTAAGATAAAGTGGGGATGGGTCGAAATAATCTCATCCAATAGGATTTAGACAAGTTTAGGTTATTATTTTAACCTTATCAATTAAATTTAAATCTAAGTTAAATAATTTAACTTTTACCGTGCCTTTTTGTTTTCTTACACTATATGGTTAATAAACATACCATAACAAGCCAAACGAACCCCAAGTTGTTTATTATTAATATATATATCATTATATAAGTCATTTGGCCGAACATTATATTTTTAGGAATTAAATAACAATTAATAATATAATATTTGTTTTAAAAACTAATTTATGTCAATTTTGACACTATTTCGTACATGATTTTTATGAAATTCATAACAGAATTATACGTTCTATACATGTTACTTATATCAACAATAACATTTCATATTAACCTATAAAAGTAATGTATTTCATAAAAAGTCTCAAATTACATTTATTTGGGCATTTATAACATCAATTATGTCAATATTTCATTAATAAGACAATTACTGCATTATCTTTGTGTCATAATAAATGATAATTATTTAATCCCTAAAAATTCTAAATAAATTACTATGATGTAGATAATTGTATTATATTTCTTAATACTATTCATTTTAGAAGTTTCAATAAGTGTTTCAGTAAATTAAAATTATTATACTTATAAGATTTAAGAAAGTGACATGTTGTCACATTCTTTGGTTTTAATAATAATTAAATTATATTCATGGAAAAAAGTCCATTAAATGAATGTAATCCTACCCTTAGGTTATATGGGTCGACCTTTAGTCATCCAATAGGTTTTTTACATGTGTTAGGGTAACTTTTTAATATTATATTTACCCTTAATTATCCGACTTACCTTTAACTATGATAAATAAAATTTTCCGTAGTTACTATTCATAATTCCCAAAAATAAAAAGTATCTTATTAACATAATTTTGATCCACTTATTCCAAATATGGAATCCATTTTTCCAAATTCAATACACAAAATTTGGAGAAATTAAATTAAAATTAATCCTGTTGTCGAAAGAAAACGGGTTTTTCTTTAAAATATTGCAAAAGATTGAATTCATTTAACCTACGAATTCAAGGTAAAATCAATGCTAATGACATACATTATATTAAATGGTAGAAATTTATTCTATTTATACTTTAAAACCATTCAATATTATAATTTAACCACATAATCTATTACGATGAAAAAAGTTGTTTTTAATTAAAATATATCATGTTTTTACTATTCATTAAAATATGAAAGTTATCGAAAAAATATCAAAACTTTATCTAATGTAAATTTTTATATCCATATTCAAAATAAGAATTTTATTTTGTCAAATTTAACTTATAAACATGTCAAAAACTAGATTTAAAGTGGGTGCGCCATCAAAAGGCGGCAAAACTGCATTTTTTTAAAAATACTTATTTAACCAGAAAAATTTATTTTGTTCTTATACCAGGTTCTAGAAATGTGTAAGATGAATAATAATGTTATAAAATTCAAAATTTAGTTAACATTATTCATAACGGCTAGTTTATAACAATGTTATAATAATATATCATTGTTTAGTAAAACCCAGTATTGCGTACAACACACGCTATCGAGGAAGGTCGTGATTGCGTGTAATGCAAGCCAAGTCTGGGTTGTGTGTAGTGCACAACTCCATGTTGTTGTGTATTACAGAATCCAACCATATTTTATTTATATATTGAATATATATATATATATACACTCAATGTTGCGTAGAATAACTACTATCAAACGAACTTGAAATTGTGTGTAACAAGAGGCAAGAAAAGTGTTGTGTATACTGCAAGCTAATACAGTGTTGCGTATAGAGCAAGATAATCTTGGTGTGTCTTATAATAGAAGATATGAATGAAATAAAAAATAATTTATCTTATAAAATATCGGGTTGTTACAGGGTCCCCATGGTACTTTTGTTTTGAGGTTTTTTGGTATGACATCCCCTTCACTAGATGGAGATCCCTATTCCGCTACTATGATCATTTTCAAAATATTTTCCCCTTCACTGTACTATGACCCCTCTTCAACTACTATGCCGGTATTTTTTATCACACCCCCTTCACTGGAAATCAAACCCTCTTTGTAAAAGATGATGGTTTCCAGTATGATATACCCTTCATCGAACTGTGACTGTTCTTTGAATGCCAAGACGGTTTTTGATATCACGTACACATCACTAGTCTTTGAAACCATTAAAATACTTTTTTACATGCATCATGAGTTTCCCACTTTCGGGTTTTAGTTTTCATATTTCTCGTTGAAAACAAAATTAGTACATTTGGAACATGTATCACCCTGAGAGGCCTAGTGTGATCCTTACGTCCCTTTGTGTTTCTCTACTAGGTGTTTTTGTGTCAACATGAAAAATATTTACCTAGGAACATATCCTCTGCCCAAGATATTCTAATATGGCATGGATCCCATAATAAACCTATGCATAGACTCTCTATGTTTGTATCAAGATGCATTTCTTCCTTCTATAATCTATCAAGATCCTTCCAATGGAAAAGTTCTCGAAATCTGTGTGACCATTTATCCATGGGACATTGATCCACTATAAGGTGATTTGTTTCAGATTAGGGTTTTTGTGAGATACCCCTATCTATGTTCAATGTTTCTAGCTAGGGTTTAGTGTTCCCCATCAGACCCTGGGTGTGATTCACTACCTAAGGAGTTAGATTTGGTTTATTAATTATGTGACTTTTTCAATGTCAATGTCTGTCGAGTGTTTCCTCACAGATAGAAACCATGATGACTGTTCTGGATTTTTCTTTAATTAATTTTTCTGAGGGAATGGTTTCTGAAGGATGAGTATATTCTAGAGTGAATAAGCTCTTGGAGTGTTCTTTAGGTGGTTTTGTTTAGAGCATCGAGTAGAAGTATGTCGATGGTGATGATTTTTGAATCTCTTGAGGTTTGGAGACTAAGGCGAGCATATATATTTTTGTTTTCAAGGTTTCCCTTATGGTGTTACCACATCTTCATTGACACACCCAATGGTTTGATCAGAATTTGTCATGTTTAGATAAAGATGGACTGGAGATGGAGTTTCTCTCTCATTTGTGTTCGATTTTCTAGGGATGTGTAGATTGTTTCCATTTATTTTATCTTTGTCTTTTGAGTATTTTCTGGTTTCTACTATGTTTATTTATACTCACCCATTCATGGGATTCTCCCAAAGATGTTATGTGTATTGTTCGAACCATAGGCCTTTTGATTGAGTCCCAAGAGAACCCATAACATACAAACCTTAATGAGTCAGACCGACAAGTTTTTTTTACCAATGATTAGATGATGAGAATTTAAGTGATTGAATTTGACAGTGATACCCTCCTTCTATGAATGTTGGAAACATTTGTAGTATTATTTTGTGGGGACATTTATTTTCCATATTTTTTCTTTTTTTGTACTCTAGTTGAGAATAGATGTATATATTCATTTATTTTCAGTTTTTAAATATCTCAACACTATTTTAAGGTGGTGTTTGTGGGTTCATGTTTATAGGCATGATAGGCTAAGGCTTCCCATATTTGTGATATCCTACTTGACACTAGTCAGCATCCCTTGGAATATAAGAGGAGGCCTTGGGTTGTCAAAACTATAACTCTATTGGGTCAGGTCGTGAAAGAGTTCTATTAGTGTAGGTTATACTATTGGGACCACACAGATTAGTTCCCAAGCTATAAGCTGGTTTTGCGTTTCATATCATAGTGTTGGATTTTTTTGATTTTGGTTAACAGGACACAAACACTAATGGTGGTATGGTAGCCAACATGTCCATTCACTAGGAGTCTAAAAACATGCTTTTCAACATCATACAAAAGAAAATTTTTCATAGTATAAATAAATGAAACATCCATAATATAAGACTTGGTTTTGACTATTTTCCGGCCCATCTTGATTAAAATCCCCAAATATACTTTTTTTACTTTTGTGTATCTAGATGTTATTTTAAGATGCATCCATAATGACAACTAAACATGATACCTTGTTAGAATTTCTTTGGCAATTTGCCTCAATATGAGGATACAGTTTCGGTAACAGGTTCTGATGCTAGACCACCTGGTGGTCAACCTATTGTGGAATGACCTGTCGAGCACTTGGTTGTATAGGCGATGTAGGAAGAGGATGCACACATGTTAAGTGTGCTATATGAGTTCTATAAAAAGTGACCTCTTATGATCCGTGGTGACCCAGACGTCCAAGTATTTTATGACAATATTTCAGTAGTCACATACATTTAATCTTTTTTAGGAATCCTTATAATCATAATGAGGTCCTAGTAGTGTGCCTTTTTTAGGGGTTGTCATGGCGCTTGTAGATTCTTTTGAGGTAGACCCATGATCAGGTGATGCTCTCTTGGGAAGTGTTTGAGAGGCTCTTCAAGAAATAGTTTTATCCACCCATGCTACGGTTGGTTCCTATCTAAGTGATTCTTCATCTTCTCCAGGAGAGTAGGATTAGGGAGGTGTTCCCGGTATGATTTACCATCCTACCACATAACACCATTTATACGGTTTGGGATTCGTTCTTCCATACACAAACCATCGATAAATGATTATGTCGGGAGATCAGAGATTTGGTTATTCCACGGTGCATTCCCTCTTATGATGGAGTGTTGGAGAGGGAATTTTGGTTGAGAGATTTCTAGAAGAGTAGGCACTGACTGTCAGTGTTAGGAACATGGGAGATACGACCTTGATTTCTAGTTCAGAAGCTGATATCCAAAAAATGTCATAGGGTCAATACAACCATGTGATTAATGAGCTATCCCTAGAATGGATGATCTAAGATTTAAGTATCTCATGGATCTCAAGATATTTTTTTCAGCCATAGTAGAGGAGGTATTATTCTTGTGAAACCTTAGGATATCTATACAGATATATTCTGATCCTTCATTTTACTGAGATGGTTTTGATCGAATAACAACCATAAAAGAGGTAGTGTTTTTCTCATGGAGGTCAGTAGGGTGGGATACATGGAAAATTATTGGGTGATCAGTTCGAGGTGAAAGTGATTATAATTTTCCACCACCATCACCGCTAGGTGGACCACATCATGTTCCGAGAGCTTCAAAACTGGGGATCATTGCAAGTTATAAAGGTTGTTTAACTAGAGTCTTCGCAGATGGATAGAGGTACAATATATTTTCATTCTAATTTTCGATGTAGTTTAGAAGTACTATTTTCATCTTGCATCATGCTCGATGTTTTTTCACGGGGTTGGTAAGAGAATGTATTAGTGTTGTTTGATGTATCATTCAATGCAAGAGGAAGAGGGAAAATTAAACCACTGAGACATGTTTTTGTGATGTGACTAAAACCATTCATGTGAGTTAGTTCTTCTCAATGAATATTGTTTCATGGTATGGTATTATTGTCCCTATGAATTATATCTGTGAGGAAATTTTCTGTGTTGGGAGGTGTCTGTGAATATCCTTGTAAGACCCAGGGTGTGTTATTATAAAACCCTTATTTTTTCATATATACTATCACCCATTTAGATTTAGTTTTTTATTTGACTCTCTGGAGTAGGATGTACTGTTGTTGACAAGGCCTTATACTCAAAATAATTAGGATCACATTAACCACTATGACATGTTCTTTAGATGTGATACAAAACTAGGTAGGTGAGTTAGTTCCACCCAATGAAGATAGTATCTAGGTTTGGTGGAGGAGTCCCTTAGACTTGTCTTTTTAGAGTAGGTTTTATGGTCTCTACATCATGTAATCAAGGTGGAACACCACCATACCATAGGACTATAGGAGGTTAGGAACAAGGTGTTTCCAACCTATCATAGCTGAGGAGACACATGCTTACTAACATGATGTCCACTAGGTATGAGATGGACATGGGAGTTGTAGACCTTATGGATACCCTATGTTAATTTTTTAGTAGCATGGGATTCCATGGTATCTTTTTGGGGGTTTTTGGTTCTATCACTTGTGAGGGAGACCTAGTTGAGATTCCTTATTCTCTCCCTCATTCCTAAACATTTTTCTTTTCATAGATGTAATTCATTATGTTTCTGATGATATATTACTCATGTTTTTCCTTGTCATACAATGGAATATTTCTATGAGTATTTATAGATATATGGATGGATACAGTGTGTGATTCCATGGACCGGTTCTCCCAGAATATATTTTATAAAAATACATAGTTTTTTTGTACAATGAAAAAGGATTAAGTGGGTTATCTCTTAGATAGTATCTTAGATAAGGAAACACATTCCACGATTGTTTCTGGAGAGAACAGTTTTCACAAGGTAGGGTATAAGTTCTGTGGGGGCATGTTTTCTATGAAAAAATTAATAGATATAATTTCCTTTAATAAATAAATTTAGTTAATTTGGATGTTAGATTGAATTATTATTGAGTGGAGACTCAGATCATATTTGCGAGACAAAAATTGAGTCCAGAATGTCATATTTACCCTAGGCATGTCATAATCATTGTCAACACTGGGTGTCTAGTCAGAGGAATGTAGGGGTCATGATCTTAAATGCAGTGTATTTAATTAGAAATTAATTACTCATATCCCCCTCTCCACATAGTTATGTGTGTTTCTGACGCTTTTGCCGGGGGGCACACATCAGTCCGTCTGCAGAGGAGGACGTGCTGCATTATTGCCCCGCATTCCCGCTTTCCAAATGTGGGTGGCATTCGCTCCTTATTCAGGGACATCTTCTCCTTGATCAAAACAGGATGATGGGATTTCAGTTCTTCCTTCGGTGGATTCCTTCTCGGAACTCGTCACCTAGTCCGGGTCTCCATCATATATTTAATACATTGTTCGTGAATCTCATTCTAGGTGCCATATCTTCATGGACTCTGTTTAATTACACTACTTCCATTAAGAATTTCCAGAGGGTCTTGACATGGTAGCGACCTTCAGTCGGAGTAGACGGAAACATCAGGAATATAGGGGCATCTCTGGGTGCGTGGACATAGGGTAACCTGTATTCTTCCTCATAAGAGGGCATCTCAAGGGTTTAGAACCCGAGACATGTATCTGAGGTTTTCTTCAGTGTCCCATGTTTAACACAGGGTATGTTTCAAGATTAACGTCTAGTAGTGGCGGTTACACCAAAGGCGTGTCATCCGAGGTTTTCCTCATGCATCTTGTGTTTATCACGAGGTATGCCGCGAGTTTAACGTCTTGCAGAGACGGTTACTCCAAAGGAGTGTCATCCGAGGTTTTCCTCAGGCATCTCATGTTTAACATGAGGTAGGCCGTGAGTTTAACATCTTGCGGAGAATGTTATGCCAAAGGCGTGTCATCCGAAGTTTCCCTCAGGCATCTCATGTTTATCACGAGGTAGGTCGCGAGTTTAACGTCTTGCAGAGACGGAATGAGGGTGATCAGAACGTCCCATAGAGACGGATCAGATTGGTATATCCATAAGAGGGAACACCTGGAAGGTTTACCAAGGGGATGGATCAGAACGCCCAATGAGGATGGATCTGAGGTGGTGTGCCCCATGGAGGGGAGATGTCACACCGTAATGGCTGATCTGAACACCACTGAGGGCAGATCAGGAGATGTGCACCCTAGGATGGGGTACACCACGGATTAACATTGGTTGGGATTGAACCTCTTGGAGGTTTCCTATGTACCCTGTGTAGAGTACAGGGATCAAAACCCACATAGTTCGAAGGGGTGATGAATCGGGGTGTACACAGAGGACAACGACCTGGAGTTATGCTGGGGATTACACGTGGAAATTGGCCCAAGCGCTGCTGAGAGCAGTGAGGAGGTGGTTGGCATGATCCCACTAGGATGTGGCGGCCCGGTTGTGAATCAGGATGGGTGATGGATGGATGAATGAAGTGGAGGGGGAATGAAATGAGACCATCTCAGGGGTGACAGTGAAGTTGGGATTGAGCCTTGAAGAGGCTTCCTACATATCCACGTGGCAGGGAATCATAGTCCTCATAGTTTGGGATGGTGCAGGTGAACCGATGTGAAGGTGGACCTTGGCCCGATGGATGTCGTCAGTGAACTAACGTAAAGGTGGACCTTGGTCCAATGAGATATGGGCTTGAACCTCAAGGAGGCTTCCTACATACCATGCCTTGACATGGATCACAGACCTCGTAGTTCAAAGGGTTTCATCGGTGAACCAATGTGAAAGTAGACCCAAGGGTCCACTAGTGGTGTGCTTGAACCTTGTGAAGGCTTCCTATGTACCATGCCGTTACATGGATCAAAGTCCTCATAGTTCGGATTGGTCACAACGGCTTGCTATCGGACTGGAATACAGTTTAACATCTTGCTAGAAGAGAGTGAACTCTGATGTGAATAAACGACGGGCGGTGGGGTTGAACCTCGTGGAGGCTTCCTACGTACCATGCCTTGGCATGGATCAATGTCCCCGTAGTTCGGGGTGGAAGTGGGTGTCGGTGAACCGACGTAAATGAGGGACCTTTGTCTGATGGGAGATGGGCTTGAACATCTGGGAGGCTTCCTACGTACAATGTCTTGACATGGATCAAAGTCCTCGTAGTTCAAAGGTTGGTCACAATGGCTTTTCGTTAGACTAGAATGCAGTTTAACGTCATGCTGGACGAAGGTAGAACTCGATGTGAATTGGATGATGGGTGGGCTTGAACCTCGTGGAGGATTCTTACGTACCATGCCTTAATAGGGATCAAATAACTCGTAGTTCAAAACGGTGTGCAGTTTAATGTCATGCAGGAAAAGGGCGTACAGTTTAACGTCATGCGGAATAAGGGTGTACAGTTTAATGTCATGCTGGACGATGGCATGCAGTTTAACATCATGTTGGACGATGGCATGCAATTTAACGTCATGCTGGACGAGGGCATGCAGTTTAACGTCATGCTGGATGAGGTATTGTCATGTCCAATGCCAACTCTAAGCCCACGTGAGTCATGCTCGGTGTGAGAACCAAGAGATAGCAAGGACCTGACGATCACGTCGCGAAGGGTGCGTCCGTGAGAAGCGAAGAGGGTCTTACCCATTAGGTGGTCCATTGGTGCTAGGACTTACTCCATGATGGAGGCACGAGGAAAAGGATGATGATAGTTTTGGGCTTGAGCCTCATGGAGGCTTCCTACGTATCTCTGTGGCCGGGAATCAAAGTCCACTTAGTTCTTCTAATGATGGCTTACCACCGATTGGGGATTTCAACGGCTTACCACTGGATTGGGTCACAACGGATTAGAGTTGAATGGGGTGTCAACGGCTTACCGCTGGATGAGATCAAAACGGCTTATCGCTGGATAAGGATCACAACGGCTTACCCCTGTATGGGGTTGCAACGGCCTACCGCTGGATTAGGTCACAACAGCTTACCGCTAGATAAGGATGTGAACGGAATACCGCTAAATGGGGTTGCAATGGCTTACCACTGGATTGGGTCACAACAGATTACTGCTGGAAAATGATGTGAACGGCTTACCGCTTAATGGGGTCGCAATGGCTTACCGCTGGAAAAGGATTTCAACGGCTTACCACTACATATGATCACAATGGCTTACTCATGATTGAAATGGGTCACTTGATAACTTAGTTATATGTATGTGCATATACCTAGGTAGTGGTTATCCGTTGATTTGATAACCTTTTTGTTTCCTCATGAATGATATGGGTTACTTGATAACTTAGGTATAAGTAGGGGATTATACCTAAGTAAGGGTTATCTGTTGAGATCCTTCTTTGTGGTTATCCTTGTTGGATTTAGTGAGACCTTGAGGGTCTCGGGGTCCCTACTGAGTATCTCATACTCACCCCTTCACGGGCTATGCATGCACCTAGTTGTGTTTGTTGTAGATGACAGGCAGCGCTGACAAAGGCCGAGTGTTCCAGGACTGGATGGTACCCGGAGGTGGACCTCATGACGAGTCAGTATCTGGAGGTGGACTTCACAATGAGACGATACTCAGAGGAGGTTGACATGCGAGAGCGTTGTGGAGGCTATATGTACCTACCCTTCAGGTAGGATTCGTGGTGGACAATCCAAGAGTTGTGCTATCTGCAGCAACCCTCTAGGTAGGATCCGAGGTGGATGACCTTGGAGATGCTTCTATTCCTCCAGGTTCTTGTCTTTTCTGTTGTACTTTCGTTCAGTTGTAGCTATACATTTAGTTGGGTTTTTATTCTAGCCCATTTACTTTTCATCACTTTCTGTTGTACTTAGTGTGTTACTTCCACTTGTACTCTGTGGTGTTTTGTTTACTTTTATAAAGGAAATTCCATTCCAATTATCGGGATTTACGTCTTTGGTGCTACTCGTCATCCCCTGTCCTATTGAAGGCGGGCTTGGGGTAGTCACGGCATGGGCCCCGATGACGGGTCGTGACAAATTGGTATCAAAGGAGTCGGTTCTACCACAGAACATATAACTCTGATATTTTCTTTCTGAGAAGTAATAGTGTTAAGGGTAACGAGTGTGGTCTTCAGTTCAGGGAGTCCAGTGTGGTATGGGCGGCCGGCGTATCCATACACCAGGACCCTGACTTCTGATTTTAGACTCAGTGCATGAAAACATTAATTGTGTGTGTGTTTTGAAAAGTTTTCCCTTAAAACAGCTCAAACCAAGTCAGCTAACTAGTTATAAATCATTTGACCATGTCACGTATGATTCTTTCAGGATGCCTTATCGTGAATGAATAGCTAGATCTCTGAGAGATATACATACAAACAGCCTACAGTGCGACGAGGATTCTGTACAGGGCCCTCTTACTGTTGAGACACCAGCAGAGGCACCAGTAGAACTACCATATGTTGGGCCACCAATTCCACTAGCCCTAGTAGCAGGCGATGCACGCCTCTTGAGCATGTTTCATGTGGTCCAGTGCCAAAGGCCACCAAGGTTCCAGGGAGAGATGGACCCACAGGCTACTGAGGATTGGTTGGAGGTTGTGGTGAGAGTCTTCATGATAGTTGGTACACCAGCAGACTTCATGGTGATCTTTGATTCCAGCCTCCTTTAAGAAGCAGCAGGAAGATGGTGGAGCCGGAAGGTCTGGTTTTGTGATGAGATGACCTCAACAAGGGGAGACTTCGAGACTTTACTCATGGTGGAGTTTATACGAGTGGCTCTACACCCCGAGCATGTTCAAGAGCTTCTGCCTTTTCCGCATTATTTCCCATTAGTATCCATTTCATTTGTAGGTAGTAGATAGATGATATAGAGGCCCAAGAGGACTAGAGTCAGCCATAGGAGGATCAAGAAGTGTTATGAATGTGGCAGGAAGGGTCACCTGGCACATGACTGTCCGACCCCCTGCACAGTTGATCCGCATGATTTAGAAGAGCCACCAAGACAGAAGCAGCAGCGGGTGCTAGAGCAACAGCCGAGCAGTGGACAAGGTAGTAGAGCCCCGGAAGCAGGTGGACAGGAGCAGAACTAGTCGATACTTTTTTTGTCCCTTGTACTTCTAGTTACCTTTTGCTGTTGTATTTGTGTCTTTGTACTATGAGATACAATAATAAAAAGACACTTATCTTTGTAATTTTTTCTTTCCTATCCTTTTGTATTGTTGATACTGAGAGGTCCCGGTTAAAACTGTTGAATTGACCCTCACATTCAAGATTTCAACTGGAGGAGACCCGGTGACCTCACACTGATGCCGGCAGTGTGACTCGACCCTTGGAGGCGAGATTGACAGTTGGATCTCTTGGTAAATGTTGAGTCCTTACAACATCATCCACGACATAAAGGGATCATTCATGTCAGGATTGACTATATTAGTCAACGAGCGTGGTTCATTAAGGGTATAAGACCGAGTTTATCTATTCATAAAAGGAGAAATCTTAGTAGCTCTTTCAGATCATAGGAAAATAAGGTGTAGATCATCCAGGAGTGGATGAAGACTGCACAATGCAGTAAGAAACAAGAAACTCGTGCCAGTCTCAGAGACTCGGGCGTGTAAAATGTTCCAAGAAGAGGAATATTTAAGGATAAATGAGTATTCAAAGCCGCAGATGTGGAGGAATATCTAGGAGAGCACCATGTGGTGGTTTACATTTCAACATGCTACAACCACCCGCATTAGATTTCCTCGTCAGGCTCAGGGAGCTGGAGGGAAGGGGGAGAGTGTGGCTGCTTACGGTCAAGGAGCGTGACCCAATGGATCTAAAAAAATGATTCAAGGGAATTTATGTGTCCACTACTAGCTACCATAGTAATAGACGTTGATATGAATCATTCCTTCCTTCCCTGAATCTTGTCCCAGACCTAGAGTTTATGGTATGTCGTAGACTTGACCCTCGCATTTGGAGATACCTTGGTAGGAGACTCAATAATCACACTTACACCGACAGAGTGGTCTTACCCTCGAGGTGAGAGTTTTGGTTGAAATATCTTGGTTGCAACGTCGAGTCCTTACGACGTTGATATCGGTATGGATTGGATTCACAGTTCATGCTCAGATTGACTGTATTATGAAGAAAGGTTGTGGTCTAACTACAACGTCGGGATGAGTTTTCCTTTTTCGGTGAAAAGGAATCCCCATGCAGCACAGGATAAACTCATGCATAGGAGGGTTAGGCCGATCACTCTTGGGTTGTCAAACCTTACCCTCGTGGCAGCAGGAGTTTTCAGTTACAGTTCTAATCAAGAAAAGGAGGCCTCCAGAGTTCGAGGATGGCGATCACGTCCTTATACGGGTCTCACCTCGATGAGTTTTACGGAGATGTGGCCGAGGTGACAAGTTACCTCTGAGGATCAACAGACCATTCTAGGTCCTTATCATGGTAGGCGAGATGGTTTACCGCTTGAATTTTCCACCTTAGTTGAACCAGGTGCCAGATGTCATCCATGTATCTCAGCTGAGGAGATATGTTCACGATCCTTCACACATCATCGACCTCATGAAGTAGGATGTCGATGGTAGGGCGTCATTCATGTAGGTTCCATCTGGGATAAAGGATCGACAAGAGCAGGTCCTATGTAAAAGGTCGATTCCTCGGGTGCGCATTCACTAGAAGTATGGGAACCTCCAGGTGAGCACATTGGAGCGGATGGCTCAGATGCGAGTTCAGTACAACTTTTTTTTTCCTTTTTTGTGTTATAGCTTCACGGGGATGTAAATCCCTAAGGTGGGAGTAATGTAAAGACCCATAAATTTTAAGGAAAATGTTTTCTTAATTTCTTTGGAATTTTACGAGTATGCAGTTTCTTATGGCACCTTATTTCGAGGTTCGGTGCGCTCGGAATCAATTTCCGAAGTCTAGCTCCGGTACGTTCAGTGAACGAACGAGCAGGATTTTCTAACTTTTGAACCGGTGCTCGGAATCAAAATCTGACGGCACCGATGAGACCGCAACACTTCTAATTGCTTAAGAAAACCCTTTCTGGAGTTTTGTTTGTTCAGGAGTAGTTGTTAAAAAAATGAGTGAGGAATAAAAATAAAATTGTTTTATAATTTTATTTTTATTTCTTGCTATGTGGTTTATGTTTTGTAATACCCCAAGCTTCCATGGTACGCTCCTCTTTGAATAATAGAGCAGGGTGTGTTGTACGCAATCTCGAGTTCTAACACACCGCGACCAATAAAAGTAGCAGTTATGAATAGTAATAACCACTTTTTGAAATTATATATATTTTACATTTCAAAATGAACTTAATTTTTGGAATCGTAATATCGAAATTAGCCTACATTGAATTTTTTGTATTTTTCTGAGAACATCCAATTTTTTATGAATAGTGAAAAATACTTAAAAACAACTTTTTTAATCAAAATAATTTATAGTGATAAATTATACTATTTAGTGATTTTAAAGTATAATTAGAATATATTTTTACTATTTTATCCAATGGTGGTCATTAGAATTAATTTCACTTTGAAATTGGACATAAACAATTGTCAATCTTTTGATATATATTGTTTCTTAAAAATGCGCTATTTGTTGTGACAGCAGGAATTAATTATAAAATTAATTATTGAAACTTATATTTTTGGAATTTTTTAAAATAGACATCATTTTTGAATTTGGAATATCAATTATACCTTAGGGTGAAATTTTGGCATTCTTCTGAAAAACATCAATTTTTGATGAATAGTGAAACCACTAAGTAGTAGTTAAAAAACTGATTTATCGTTTAAATGAAACATTACCACTTTTGTGATTTGATTTTCAAAAATCCGACATACATGGTTGTAATTAGGAAGTAAAATTTTGTTCAGTGGGATTAAAATAATTTTTTCGTGAATAGTAACTTTTAAGTTTAATTATTCGCGATTAAAGATAATTAATGAAATTTAAGGTAAAATGGTATTATAAAAATATGAAATGACCTTTACACATGTCCTACCCCTATTGGATGAGTCATGGCCGACCAAGACAATACATGGGTCAACTTGGGGACCCCATGGAGCCACTTTGGTAGGAAAATGACATAAATAACTTTTATTTAAAGTTAAAATAAAAATGTCACAAACATAAGTTGTTTTACTAAAACAATTTTTAAATGGGGTTATACAAGTCATATTTTTTACTATAAATATTCATTAGAAAGATAAAATGATTTCCTACATAATGATGTATTTTTTATAATTTTTAGACATTAAATAAATTTAATTATTTATGACACCATGATGATGCAACGATTACATCATTAATTAACGATTTAAATAACATGAAATGATAATGTATAATCTAAGACTTACACTTGTCAAAAAACTATTGGATGAGTATATTTAGAACCCTTATCACCTTATACTAGAATTATATAAGTGTGGGACCTTTGGAATCCGAAAACCATTGTATAATAATGTAACATTTTCTTACCTTCCAAGAGTGCCCCTCCACTCCACTTATAAAAGGCCCCCACCACTACCACCTTACTCACACTTTCAAAGCCTTTTGGCTCGGCCAACCTCTGCCCAAATACTCTCCCAACTTCCCTCCCTTCCTCCTAGAAGCCTCACCTTGGATAGAAGTCATCCCAAAGATTCCTTTGGCTCAAATCAAAATAAGTTTCCCGATTTTAAGGTAATGTCTTCTCTAATGTTGTATTGTTTTATTTTGCTTCTCCAACCCCTTAAACTATTTTTATTCGTTTATTTTGTAACAACACCAGTATCTAAAATATACTAGGATGTTGTTATGATAAAGATTTGGTTTAAACTTACACACACCTTCTTCTAATTGTTAAAGAACATATTGTTTCTGTGGGTGAAAAAATACTGCCTCACGAAACGATGATTGTTCAATATTCTTTTAACACCTCTAATGGTGGCCATTTTGATGACACTATTTTCATATATGATATATATATTATGTTTATGTTTTCCTTATTCTTCTTTATTTCTCATTTATGGCATACTTTATGACTTCCATTATGGGTAAACGCGATAATTTCATTTTAAGAAGTGTGGACTACCGCCCCCTCAAAGTGATTTGAATCGTTAATTCCATATGTGGTATGTATAAAGGATGGAGTAAATGGTATTATACAATATATTATACTGGAATTATATTATACATTTATATCATTATGATTTCATTCCATTAAATACGAAATAGAAATGAAAGTTGTGTTCATGCGTACGTACGGCATACCGTCTTCATGAACGGTGCATTTCATTTCGTACCTATACATGTAACGTAATATTATAAATGAATGTATATACTGGAAATATATGATATATATGATATCTAAATCATGAATATAATTCTGGATATAATGTATATTTCACCACATGAAAAACATGTAATTATAAGAAGTTTATTTTTGACTCAAGTACCAAAGATCGACAAAACGACCATTATTAACTTAAATAATTACATAATGTTCATAACATGGTAATAATTGATATAAAAGGAATAAAAAACATGAAAAAGGTTCTTAATCAATTATAAAATAACTCTAGTTTATTATTCAGGAGGTTAAAGAACGGTCGAGTGAATTCGGACATGAGGTAAGGGAACTTCTTAACCCAATTTCCATTCTTTGGGTTAATCTCCTACTTTCAAATTATTTCATGAAATTATTATGTCCTATCTTGTATTTTTACTTTATTTATGTGTACTTATAGTGAATAAACATAATAGATCTATTTTATTTTAAAAAATTATATTTTTAAGGACTTTGTCTCAATATCCTTTCATTGAGGCATATTTGGTTTTATACACAACTTTCTTTTATACGGTGTATAAACCCCTTTGAATTTTACATTTATTCAAAATGAATATTTTTTATATGATGCGTTTTACTAAATGAATAAAAGGAATGTTTTTCTTGCCGTACGTATGCGGTGACAATGAATTCTCCGCCGCCGTGACCATTATTTGAGTTTTGGCTTCTTCTACAAGCCACACTTTTTTTTAAATGAAAAATAAATACAATGTTTTAATTTTCTTTTATTTTGGTATTGAAAATGGTTTTGAAAGTGTTTTTCATATATCAATGTGTTGTATTGATTCATGTAATTAAAATGTGGACATTTTATGTTTACTTTAAGAATGTTTTATGTGATACGATTAAGTTATGGTTTATGATATGTTTAAACCTATTCATATGAGGAATGCATTAGACTTAATAAGTTACGGGTGGAGCCTGATATAGCTCCTCTATGCATCGGTAGGTCTCATGAGACAAACTAGTATCTTGGCACAAGGCCTTGAAAAAATCTTATTTGTGGTCATGGCACGATGCCTTGGCTACGTGGTTATGATAGTCTGGCATTATGCATTCCATCATTATGAAAGTGGTTATTGATGTTGCATGTGATTATTCGACCAGTAGAATATCCGTGTGAATAAGTAAATGGAATTATCTCATTTTACTTTTGCCATATTATGTTGAATTTCAAGTTTAAAAGGCTTTTGTTCTAGTATTATATTTCCTTAAATGTTTATATTTATTTATGAAAGCTTCCGCTATATTGTTATCCTTACTGAGCATCTAAGATCACCCCTTTCAATGTTTTAATTTTTCCAGGATGTGAAGAAGTATATTTTGAATGACCTACAGGGATAGTATGATGGGATATGAAGAGAAGATTTTTTTGTAGTTTTGTTTTACTTAATGATGTAATGTAAGACTTATGAATGTTTCTAATGTTTCCAAGGCTACTAAACTAATCGATCATTCGAGACTTGATCTTTTATGATCATGACAATGTTATGAAGTAATGCAACGACTCTGGGTAGCTGTGGTCGGGGCGTTACAGTTGGTATCAGAGGCAGTTTAGTACTAACCATGGAAGCTAGATTTAGATAAACTCTGATTAGAGCACATAGACCAAAGATAGACTTTGGGGATTAGTATATAAGAACTTCCTATAATTTTGGTATTATAGAGATTTTGTGAGTTTTCCGAGCAATACATCCATGTCTGGATACGAACAGGTAGAGGCGGCTCTGGCATAGATGTACCTATGGGTAAACCCCGAAAACACCACATTGAGCTAGACTCGAACGTGAACTGGTGCACGACAACCGGCCTTGCTGCACTCTTGGTTACGACACTCCCGAGGGATATGAATAGGATAATTCTCATTTTCTTTACAAACCACTATAAAGGGTTATGAGTATATACATTCTCAAAGAAATTTTTTTTTGATTATGGATTATATCCATAAATAGTTCAATTAGTGTTAAGTGTTTTACAAGTATGGAATTATGTATTTTGATTCATAAACTAATATAGTGTATGTCATTGTTTAGAAATGGTGCCTAGATGAAGGAATGGAAACCGTATCAATGCACGCACTCCGTGTAGGGATTGCCCTCCTGCACAAGATAATTATTGTGGATCTGGAGATACAACTGGTGCTGACCAACTTATTACCATACTAGGACAACACACTCAGGTAATGAATAATAACCTTACTCGTATAGAGGACCCTGATCCGCAACGTTGAGGATCAAGGTTAGACCGCTTCATGAGGCAACAACCACCAACATTTAATGGGGGTAAAAATCCGTTAGTAGCTGAGCAATGGATAAACTCCTTAGAGAAAATATTCCACGCCTTGGGGAGTAGCGAAAGGGAGAAGGTTATCATGGCAGTTTACCACCTCACTGGAGATGCCGATCAATGGTGGTCATTGATTCAAAATACAATGGAAGATGAAGAAGTATCAAGTATGGAATGGAGAGAGTTCAAAGATATTTTTTAGAAAAATACTTTCCACATGACCATCGAGCAGATATGGAATGGAAATTTCTGAGTCTGAGACAAAAGGAGGATGAGAATGTCGCAAAGTATGAGGCTAACTTTACAAGGTTAGAGAGGTATGCAGCAGATTATATACGTAACCCAAGAAGTAATATTCATCGTTTCTTTTATGGGTTAAAACCATTTCACCATAGAGCATTAGTATCACAATCCTTCTCATCGTACGAAGATATTGTCTCGTGTGCTATCAAGACAGAAAAGGAATTCTCTAAGTCTTATGACAACAAAGTAAA
Organism: Viscum album; assembly: GCA_963277665.1. NCBI lineage: Eukaryota > Viridiplantae > Streptophyta > Magnoliopsida > Santalales > Viscaceae > Viscum > Viscum album. Next base: position 1,112,154,928 of record OY728145.1, read on the forward strand.
GAGAGAGAAGAAGAGAACAGTGGAAAAAGAGACAGATAAAGGGAAAAAGGGAATGAAGGATTTTACATTATGTGATAATTGTGGGAAGAATCACCCCGGTGCTTGCCTAAAAGGAATGGGAGTTTGTTATAAATGTGGAGAAAAAGGTCACCAGGCTCGTGATTGCAAGGGAAAGAAAGAGGCTATCAATGTTGAATGATACAATTGTAGGGAAATGGGGCATTATTCAAATGAATGCCCTAAGAATCAGGGAAACATACCTCAAAAAAGTCCAAGGGATCAAGGACAATCTTATGTTGTTACTACAGTTGAAGTGGAATAATTAATGTATTGGTGCTTTTGGAAACCAGGATTATATTCTGGTTATAAGAATAATGTGATATATATATATATAAGGATTGTACTGCAGTACTTGTTGTTTCAGTAAGGTTTTAATATGATGAAGGTAATCATATTTTTATTATGTAACAATAAGAGAAACTTTACTTTGTTTGGGGAATCTGATAAATTTATTTTGGAATTAAGAGATTTTTTAGAGAAAGTTTGGATAGAGGAATTTTGGTTACTATAAATGTTGGGATGGATTAAGTTGAACTTTGAATAGTATTGTTTAAGGATAAAACATTTTCGAAGTTTATTTTTGGAATATTATAATACTATATTTTTAGGAAAAAGACAACCTGCAGGGTGGGGCATAACCCATCGCGTCCGACAAAGCTGTAGGAATCGAACCCACAACCATAGTGCGACAGGCCTTTATTACCTACCACTAGCCTACAGGAAGTCCTTGGTTATTACAAAATAGTTTTACTAATCTAAATGTTATGTGTTAATATTTGGAACCTTATACAATTAGGATAAATAGAATATTTTTGAGTTCTATTACCATTTAGAGTGAAAGAAGGGTTTGTGGTAAAAATTTATTAAATAATGGAAGTCTACATAACAAGTATGTATATTCCCTTACGTTCTTAGTAAATCTCCTAAATAAATTCCTCAACTTTATAAAAGGTAACTTAAAATAAAAACTTTGCCAGTTAACTTTACCATCTGGGGATTACTTGACTATTTAACCAATCACAAGTTTTTTATTTTCTTATGGTTAACATTCTCCTAATCCTGTTTTCTATGACTCTCCATCAGACCTTGATGGTTTTTTCTTCTATATCCATATTTTCATAGAATCCTAATATAGGCTATCTCGGCTGACCATTGTACTTATCTTTCTAACTTTTAAAGTTATATTTTCATTAACCTTATTTCTGATGTGGATTTTCCACAAAGGTATTTTCTGTTTTCAACATTTAATTTTCAAATAAATATTTCAAATTGTGAGGATGCAATTTATTAATGGAGGGGAGAATTTAACACCCCAAGCATCCATGGTACGCTCTTCTTTGAATAATAGTGCAGCGTGTGTTGTACGCAATCTCGAGTTCTAACACACCGCGACCAATAAAAGCAGCATTTATGAATAGTAATAACCACTTTTTGAAATTAAATATATTTACATTTCAAAATGGACTTTATTTTTGGATTCATAATATCGAAATTATCCTATGTTTAATTTTTCGTATTTTTCTAAGAACTTCCAATTTTTTTTATGAATAGTGAAAAATACTTAAAAACAACTTTTTTAATCAAAATAATTTATAGTGATAACTTATACTATTAAGTGGGTTTAAAGTATAATTAGAATATATTTTTACTATTTTATCCAATGGTGGTCATTAGAATTAATTTCACATTGAAATTGGACATAAACAATTGTCAATCTTTTGATATATATTGTTTCTTAAAAACACGCTATTTGTTGTGACAGTGGGAATTAATTATAAAATTAATTAATGAAACTTATATGTTTGTAATTTTTTAAAATAGACATCATTTTTGAATTTGGAATATCAATTATGGCTTTGGGTGAAATTTTGGAATTGTTCTGAAAAACTTCAATTTTTGATGAATATTGAAACCACTAAGTGGTAGTTAAAAAACTGATTTTTCGTTTAAATGAAACATTACCAATTATGTGATTGGATTTTCAAAAATCCGACATACATGGTTGTCATTAGAATGTAAAATGTGGTTCAATGGGATTAAAATTATTTTTTTTGGTGAATATTAACTTTTAAGTTTAATTAATCGCAATTAAAGGTAATTAGTGAAATTTAAGGTAAAAATGGTATTATAAAAATATGAAATGACCATTACACTTGTCCTACACCTATTGGATGAGTCATGGACGACCAATACAATACATGGGTCAACTTTGGGACCCCATGGAGCCACTTTGGTAGCAAAATGACATAAATAACTTTTATTTAAAGTTAAAATAAACATGTCACAAACATAAGTTGTTTTACTAAAACAATTATTAGATGGGGTTATAAAAGTCATATTTTTTACTATAATTATTCATTAGAAAGATAAAACGATTTACTACATAATGATGTTTTTATTATTATTTTTAGTCCTTAAATAAATTAAATTATTTATGACACCATGATGATGTAGCGATTACCTCATTAATTAACGATTTAAATAAAATGAAAAGATAATGTAAAATATAAGACTTAAACTTATAAAAAACCTATTGGATGAGTTGATTGCAAACCCTTATCACCTTAGACTCGAATTATATAAGTGTGGGACCTTTGGAATCTGAAAAAGCATTGTATAATAATTTAACATTTCCTTACATTCCATGAGTGTCCCTCCTCCCCACTTATAAAAGGCCCCCACCACAACCACCTTACTCACACATTAAAAGCCTTTTAGCTCAGCCAACCTCTTCCCAAATACTCTCCCAACTTACCTCCCTTACTCCTAGAAGCATCGACTTGGTCAGAAGTCTTCCCAACAATGCCTTTGGCTCAAATCAAAAAGAGTTACCCGATTTGAAGGTAATGTCTTCTCTAATGTTGTTTTGTTTTATTTTGCTTCTCCAACCCCTTAAACTCTTTTTATTACGTTCTTTTGTAACAACACCAGTATCTAAAATATACTAGGATGTTGTTATGACAAGGATTTGGTTTAAAATTACACACACCTTCGTCTAATGGTTAAAGAACATACTGTTTCTGTGGGTGGCGAAATACTGCCTCACGAAACGATGATTGTTGAATATTCATTTAACACATCTAATGGTGGCCATTTTGATGACAATATATTCATATATTCATATATATTATTTTTATGTTTTCATTATGCTTCTGTATTTATCATTTATGTCATACTTTATGATTTCCATTATGGGTAAACATGATAATTTCATTTTAGGAAGTGCGGACTACCGCCCCCTCAAAGTTATTTGAATCGTTAATGCCATATGTGGGATGTATAAAGGATGGAGTAAATGGTATTATACACTATATTATACTGGAATTATATTATACATTTATATCATTATGATTTCATTCCATTAGATACGAAATAGAAATGAAAGTTGCGTTCAGGCATACGTACGGCTTACCGTCTCCATGAACGGTGCATTTCATTTCATACCTCTAAATGTTACGTAATATTATAAATGAATGTATATACTGGAAATTTATGATATATATGATATCTACATCATGAATATAATTCTGGATATATGGGATATTTCACCACATGAACAACTGGTAATTATAAGAGGTTTATTTTTGACTCAAGTACCAAAGATCGACAAAACGACCGTTATTAACTTAAATAATTACATATTGTTCATAACATGGTAATAAGTGATATAAAAGGAATAAAAAACATGAAAAAGGTTATTAAGAAATTATAAATTAACTCTAGTTTATTATTCATGAGGTTAAAGAACGGTCCAGTGAATTCGGACACGAGGTAAGGGAACTTCTTAACACAATTTCCATTCTTTGGGTTAATCTCATACTTTCAAATTATTTCATGATATTATTATATCCTACCCTGTATTTTTACTTTATTTATCGGTACTTATAGTAAATAAACATAATATATCTATTTTATTTAAAAAAATGTTCTTTTTAAGGACTTTGTCCCAATATCTTTTCATTGAGAAATATTTGGTTTTATACACAACTTTCTTTTATACGGTGTATAAACCCCTTTGACTTTTACGTTTAATCAAAAGAAATATTTTTTATATGAAGTGTTTTACTAAATGAAAAAAAAGGAATGTTTTTCTTGCCATACGTATGCGGCGACAATGACTTCTCTGCCGCCATGACCATTATTTGAGTTTCGGCTTCTTCTACAAGCCACACTTTTTTTAAATGAAAAATAAATACAAAGATTAAATTTTCTTTTATTTTGGTATTGAAAATGGTTTTGAAAGTGTTTTTATTATATCAATGTGTTGTATTGATATCTTATAATTAAAATTTGGACATTTTATGTTTCCTTTAAGAATGTTTTATGTGATACGATTATGTTATGGTTTATGATATGTTTAAACCTATTCATATGAGGAATGCATTGGATTTAATAAGTGACAGGTGGAGCCCGCTATAGCTCCTCGATTCATCGGTAGGTCTCATGAGACAAACTAGTGTCTTGGCACGAGGCCTTGACAAAATCTTATTTGTGGTCCTGTCACGAGGCCTTGGCTACGTGGTTATGATAGTTTGGCATTATGAATTTCATCATTATGACAGTGGTTATTTATGTTGCATGTGATTATTTGACCAGTAGAATATCTGTGTAAATAAGTAAATGAAATTATCTCATTTTACTTTTTCCATATTATGTTGAAGTTCAAGTTTAAAAGGCGTTTGTTTTAGTTTTACATTGCCTTAAATGTTTATATTTATTTATTAAAGCTTCCGCTATATTGTTATCCTTACTGAGCATCTGAGATCAACGCTTTCAATGTTTTAATATTTCCAGGATGTCAAGAGGTATATTATGAATGAACTGCAGGGATAGTATGAGGGGATATGAAGACAGGATTTTTTTGTAGTTTTGTTTTACTTAATGATGTAATGTAAGAATTATGAATGTATCTAGTGTTTCCAAGGCTACTAAACTAATCGGTCTTTCGAGATTTGATCGTTTGTGATCATTCCAATGTTACAAAGTAATGCACCGACTCTGGGTAGCTGGGGTTGGGGCTTTATGGGTTTTGTGTCACAACACTTTTTCCCTCTCTTACAGGGTTTAACTCCTAGGTGTGGGAGTTGTAGTGGGACCTGTTGGGTTTCTAACATCCCTAGGGAGAATAATGGAGGGTTAGGGCCCACACGAACTTCACCCCTTCACTTTTTCCATAACTCATCACCTCCATTTTTAATTTTGTAAACTTATATTTAATTGAGTAATGCACCCGAACCCCCACATAATGCCAAGTCAAATCTCGAATTTGTTTGGTTTATTAAACGCCTCATTAATTGGTCAACACACGTTAATTAATTCATGGATTCTTTTTAAATTTTTAAAGGGTTGACATGAGGAATAAAATAAGGGAGACCTTATTTTATTATTATTGTTTTCGTTGTGTGGAACAAATAAGAGTCCTCTAGTCTTTAAGAACGTTCTTCCTTGTTGAATAACGCAAAGAACGATGAGGAACGCTGGCCTCTGATGAAGGACGACGAAGAATGTTGATTCCTCGGAGATTGACGACGCGACGCCGTGTACGGCGACACCAACGATCCTCTTCTCTGCGAGGCCGTGTACCGCGATGCCGATGGCGCTTACGGAGCATCGTTCCGCGACGCCGTCTTCCACGATGACCTTTTTTCGCAATGAACCTTGTTCGATGACTTCATTGAGGTAGGGGTTTGTTTGGATCATAAATTATCTTTGTCTCCCAACATAAATTTCATAGTCACTTGATATAGGATTAATGAGAGGGGGTCGGACCGCACGAACATGACCATCTCTCATCCCCCTTGATGTTGTGTTTGGCACGACATGAACAAAGGTAGCACGGTGAAATGACACCGCATGGAAACAAGGAGGAACACGACGAAGAAGAGCGACACTGTCGGGCCGCGCCTTTGAGGCCGAACGAAACCGTGGTCGGAGTCGGGGTTGCAAAGGCGAATCGAAGACTCCGTAGTTTGTTTATTTGATTTGCAGATCAACGGGTGAGGACGGAACATGCCACAGAAATGATTTGATGATCCCGCAGTGATGTTCGGGTACTGTAAGGATTCCTGGCATAGAAGGAATTGTAAACAGACCACCAGAGCAACTCCGGTGGCCCACGGACATTACTGGCGGCGCCCCGACGTGCCGCTTGGAGGAACAGCCGTGGCTGAAGCCACGCGGGATCCGGGGAAGCAGTACACGGTGCTCGCCGCATCCGCAGAGCACAAAGGCCTCTCAGCTCACTAGCCGAGCCATCATGCCACCCGGTCGGGCTGTGCCCGGCCAAGCCGCACCCGGGGGGGTTGGGCCGGGTTGGACCGGGCCCAGACCCCCCATTTTCGTACCACATCTTGTCTTTTGCCATATCATGGGATACATACCTAAGATCGGCACACCATCTGTTGTGCAGTGATCCTTTGATTGAGGAGACCATTTTGGTATATTACAGTCAATGTTTTGGAGAACATAGAGTATGGCCGGGTTGGTTCGAACACGAAACCAACAGGGCCCTCGGAGCGGAAACTCTTATAACATGAGTTCCAGACATCCGTTTGGTGTGCCATCGGCTTTGTTGGATTCATCATGATGAGATGGAACATTTGGCATACTTCACCTGAGGCTTGGACACAGTTGGAGTATGGCGGGGTTTGATTTTACCCGAAATCCAACCGGGCCCCTGGAACTGAAAAACCGATAACATTCAGACCAGACGTCCATTTGACGAACCGTCAGCGGCGTTGGTGATCACTTCGAGAAATGGTCCCAATGAGTATACCTTATGTGAGTTCGAGGTAGATTTGAGTTATTGTCGCGTTGGTTCGTTCACGAAACCAACAGGGGCCCTGGGACGAAAAGGCTAATAACTCACAGACCGGGTGCCCGATTGATGCATCGCCTGTTGCGTTGAGACCCCTATGGAGAGGTGGTCCATTGAGATACTTCTTCATGGGACTTTGAGATACATGGTGTATCAAACTGTATCTTGTGGTGCAGATCCTCTAGGAGACGAGCATATAGAGTACGAAGACTATGTAGCCGGCTAAGACCTGATGACTGCTTGACAGACTCGACTTGGATTGAGTCGACTAGCTCAGTGGATGGAGCACTACTATGTTTGGGTGCAGAACCATGGAGGATGGAGAACTACTGTGTTTGGGTGTAGACCCATGGTACTCAATAGACGGTGTACCTCTGTAGGCTATTATGTAACACCCCGAGTTTCCACGATACGCTTCTCATTCAATAATGCAATAGCGTGTGTTGTACGCAACCTCGAGCTCTAACACACACCACAACTAATTAAACTAGCCGTTGTAAATAGTAATACCTAATTTTTGAAATTTTATAAATTTTATTTATCAAAATGGAATTCATTTTTGTATTCCTAATATTGAAATTAGCCTATGTTGAATTTTTTGTAATTTTCTGAGAACTTCAAAATTTTTATGAACAGTGAAAAATACATAAAACAACTTTTTTAATCAAAATAATTTATAGTGATAAGTTATAATATTGAGTGGTTTTAAAGTATAATTAGAATATATTTTTTCCATTTTATCCAATGGTGGTCATTAGAATTAATTTCACTTTGAAATTGGACATAAACAATTGTCAATCTTTTGATATAAATTTTTTCTTAAAAACACCCTATTTGTTTTCACAGCGGGAATTAATTATAAAGTTAATTAATGCAAATTATATTTTTGTAATTTCATAAAATAGACATCATTTTTGAATTCGGAATATCAATTATAGCTTAGGGTGAAATTTTGGCATTGTTCTGAAAAGCTTCAATTTTTGATGAATAGTGAAACCACTTAGTGGTAGTTAAATAACTGATTTTTTGTTTAAATGAAATATTACCACTTCTGTGATTTGATTTTCAAAAATCCGACATACATGGTTGTCATTAGGAAGTAAAATGTGGTTCAATGAGATTAAAATAATTTTTGGTGAATAGTAACTTTTAAGTTCTTAATCGCGATTAGAGGTAATTAGTGTATTTAAGGTAAAAATAATGTTTTAATAATATGAGATGAGCTTGACACTTGTCCTAATTCTATTGGATGAGTCATGGCCGACCAAGACAACCCATTGGTCAACATGGGGACCCCATCGAGCCACTTTGGTTGGAAAATGACATTAATATATATTTATTTAATGTTAAAATTAAATTGACACAAACAAGAGTTGTTCTACTAAAACAGTTTTTATGTGGGGTTACACAAGTCCAAATTTTGAATATAAATATTAATTAGAAAGCTAAAACGATTTCCTACATCATAGTATTTTTTTATAATTTTTATACATTAAATAAAGTAAATTATTTATGACATCATGATGATGCAGTGATGACCTCATTATTTAACGATTTAAATAAAATGGAAAGATAATGTAAAATAAAAAGTGTACACTTGTCAAAAACCTATTGGATGAGTATATTTAGAACCCTTATCATCTTATCCTCGAATTATATAAGTGTGGGACCTCTAAAATCCGAAACGCATTTTATAATAAAGCGACTTTTCTGTACATTCCAAGAGTGCCCCTCCTCTCCACTTATAAAAGGCCCACACCTCTCCCACCTTATTCACACCTTCAAGCAATTTGGCTCGGCCAACCTCTGCCCAAATACTCTTCCAACTTCCCCCTCTTACTCCTAGAAGCCTCACTTTGGGCATAACTCTTCCCAACGAAGCCTTTGGCTCAAATCAAAAAGAGTTACCCGATTTTGAGGTAATGTCTTCTCTAATGTTATTTTGTTTTATTTTTCTTCTCCAACACCCTAAACTCTTTATATTCATTTCTTTTGTAACAACACCAGTATCCTAAATATACTATTATGTTGTTATAAGAAGGATTCGAGCTACACTTACACACACCTACATGTAATGGTTAAAGAATATACAGTTTCTGTGGATGGCGAATTTCTGCCTCACGAAACGATGATTGTTCAACACTCATATAACACCTTCAAAGGTGGCCATTAAGATGTCACTATTTTTATATATGATATATAATATGTTTATGTTTTACTTATTCTTCTGTATTTCTCATTTATTGCATACTTTATGATTTCCATTATGGGTAAAACGCGATAATTTCATTTTAGGAAGTGCGGACTACCGCCCCCTCAAAGTGATTTGAATCGTTAATGCCATATATGGGATATATAAAGGATGGAGTGAATGGTATTATACACTATATTATACTGGAATTATATTATACATTTATATCATTATGATTTCGTTCCATTAAATATGAAATTGAAATGAAAGTAGCGTTCATGCGTACGTACGGCTTACCGTCTCCATGAACGGTGCATTTCATTTCTTACCTCTAAATGTTACGTAATATTATAAATGAATGTATATACTGGATATATAAGATATATATGACATCTAAATCATGAATATAATTATGGAGATAATGGATATTCTACCACATAAACAACTTGTAATTATAAGAAGTTTATTGTTGACTCAAGTACCAAAGATCGACAAAACGACCGTTATTAACTTAAATAATTAAATAATGTTCATAACATGGTAATAAGGGATATAAAAGGAATAATGAACATTAAAATGGTTCTTAAGTAATTATAAATTAACTCTAGTTTATTATTTAGTAGGTTAAAGAACGGTCGAGTCAGGACAGGACGCAAGGTAAGGGAACTTCTTAACCCAACTTCCATTCTTTGGGTTAATCTCCTACTTTCAAATTATGTCATGATATTATTATGTTGTATATTGTATTTATTATTTCTTTATGTGTACATATAGTTAATACACATAATAGATATATTTTATTTAAAAATTATCTTTTTAAGGGACTTCGTCTCAATCTCTATTCATTGAGACATATTTTGTTTTATACACAAATTTCTTTTATACAGTGTATCAACCCCTTTGACTATTACGTTTATTCAAAAGGAATCTTTTTTATACGAAGCGTTTTACTAAACGAAAAAAGGGAATGTTTTTATTTCCGTACTTATGCGGCGACAACGACTTCTCCGCCACCGTGACCATTATTTGAGTTTCGGCTTCCTCTACAAGACATCAATTTTTTTAATGAAAAATAAATACAAAGTTTTAACTTTCTTTTATTTTGGTTTTGAAAATGGTTTTGAAAGCATTTTTATTATATCAATGTGTTGTATTGATATCTTGTGATTGAAATGTGGAAATTTTATGTTTCCTTTATGCATGTTTTATGTGATATGATTATGTTATGGTTTATGATATGTTTAAACCTATTCATATGAGGAATGCATTGGACTTAATAAGTGACGGGTGGAGCCCGCTATAGCTCCTCGATCCATCGGAAGGTCTCATGAGACAAATTAGTGTCTTGTCACGAGGCCTTGACAAAATCTTATTTGTGGTCTTGGCATGAGGTCGTGACTACGTGGTTATGATAGTCTGGCATTATGCATTCCATCATTATGAAAGTGGTTATTGATATTGCATTGGATTATTCGACCAGTAGAATATTCATGTGAAGAAGTAAATGGCATTATCTCATTTTAATTTTGCCATATTATGTTGAAGGTCATTTTTAAAAAGCTTTTGTTTTAGTTATACATTGCCTTAAATGTTAATGTTTATTTATGAAAGCTTCCGCTATATTGTTAACCTTACTGAGCATCTGAGCTCACCCCTTTCAATGTTTTAATATTTTTCCCGGATGTGAAGAAGTATTCTATGAATGACCTGCAGGGGTAGTCAGAAAGGGATATGATTGTGGACTATGAAGACCATGTTATTGTAGTTTGTTTACTTTTTGATGTAATGAAAGACTTATGAATGTATCTAGTGTTTCCAAGGCTACTAAACTAATCGGTCTTTCGAGAATTGATCTTTTGTGATCATGCCAATGTTACGAAGTAACGCACCGGCTCTGGGTAGCTGGGGTCTGGGCGTTACAGTTGGTATCAGAGGAAGTTTAGTACTAAACTTGGAAGCTAGATTTAGATAAACTCTGATTAGAGCACATAGCCTGAAGAAAGACTTTGAGGATTAGTATAGAAGAACTTCCTAGAATTTTGTTATTGTAGAGATTTTGTGAGTTTTCCGAGCAATACATCCCTGTCTGGATACAAGCAGGTAGAGGCGGCTCTGGCACAGATGTACCTAGGGGTAAAACCTGAAAACACCGCTTTGATATAGACTCGAACGGGAACTGGTGCACGACAACGGGCCTTGCTGCACTCTTGGTTACGACACTCCCGGGGGATATGCTTAGGATAATTCTCATTTTCATTACAAACCACTATGTACGGTTATGAGTATATACTTCCTCGAATTAAACCTTTTTATGAGTATAGATTATATCCATAAATAGTTCAATTTATGTTAAGTATTTTACAAGTATGGAATTATATATTTTGATTCATAAACTAATCTAATTTATGCCATTGTTTAGAAATGGCGGCTAGTGGAAGGAATGGAAACCGTATCAATTCACGCACACCGTGTAGGGATTTCCCTCCTGCTCAAGATAATTATTGTGGATCTGGAGATACAACTGGTGCTGATCAACTTATTACCATACTGGGACAACTCACTCAAGTTATGAATAATAACCTTACTCGTATGGATCACCCTGATCCACAATGTGAAGGATCAATGTTAGGCTGCTTCATGAGGCAACAACCACCAACATTTAATGGGGGTACAAATCCGTTAGTAGCTGAGAAATGGATAAACTATTTAGAGAAAATATTCCATGCCTTGGGGAGTAGCGAAAGGGAGAAGGTTGTCATGGCAGTTTACCGCCTCACTGGAGATGTCGATCCGTGGTGGTCGCTGATTCAAAACACAAAGGAAGATGATGACGTATCGAATATGGAATGGAGGGAGTTCAAAGAGCTTTTCTTAGAAAAATACTTTCCTCGTGACCATCGAGAAGATATGGAATGGAAATTTCTGAGTCTGAGACAAAAGGAGGATGAGAATGTCGCAAAGTATGAGGCTAACTTTACAAGGTTAGCGAGGAATGCTTCCGATTATATACGTAACCCAAGGAGTAAGATTGATCGTTTCTTTGATGGGTTAAAACCATTTCTCCGTAGAGCTTTAGTATCACAATCCTTCTCATCATACGAAGATATTGTCTCGTGTGCTATCAAGACAGAACATGAATTCTCTAAGTCTTATGACAACAATGTAAAGCAAGAGAAGAAGAGAACGGTGGAATAAGAGACAGATAAAGGGAAAAAGGGAAAGAAGGAGTTTCCATTATGTGATAATTGTGGGATGAATCACCATTGTACTTGCCTAAAAGGAATGTGAGTTTTTTATAAATGTGGAGAAAAGGGTCACCAGGCTCGTGATTGCAAGGGAAAGAAAGAGGATATCAAAGATGAATGCTACAATTGTAGAGAAATGGGTCATTATGAAAATGAATGTCCTAAGCGTCAGGGAAACTTACCTCAGAAAAAGGCCAAGGGATCAAGGACAATCTTATGCTGATACTACAGTTGAAGCAGAATAACTAATGTATTGGTGCTTTTGGACTCATGGATTATATTCTGGTTATTAGAATAATGTGATATATATATAAGGATTGTACTGCAGTACTTGTGGATTTCAGTAAGGTTTTAATATGATGAAGGTAATTATATTTTTAGTATGTGAAAATAAGAGAAAATTTACATTGCTTGGGGAATCTGATAAATTGATTTTGGAATTAAGATACCTTTTAGAGAAAGTCTGGACAGAGGTATTTTGGATAACTACAATGGTTGGAGTGGATTAAGTTGATCTTTGGATAATATTGTTTAAGGTTAAAAAATTTATGAAGATTATTTTTGGAATGTTATGATACTATAGTTTTAGGAAAAGGACAACCTGCAGGGTGGGGAATAACCCGTCGCGTCAGACAAAGCTGCAGGAATCAAACCCACAACCATAGTGCGACTAGCCTTTATTTCCTACCACAAGCCTACAGGAAGTCCCTGGTTTTTACAAAATAGTTTTACTAATCTAAATGCTATGTGTTAACATTTGGAGCCTTATACAATTAGGATAAATAGAATATTTTTGAGTTCCGTTACCATTTGGAGTAAATGTTGGGTTTGTGGTAAAAATTTATTAACGAATGAAAGTATACATACCAAGTATGTATATTCCCTTATGTTCTTAGTAAATCTCCTAAATAAATTCCTCAACATTATAAAAGTTAACTTAAAACAAAAATGTTTTCGGTTAACTTTTCCAACTGGGGATTCAATGACCGTTTAACCAATCACAAGTTTGTGATTTTCTAGTGGTTAAACTTTCTCCTAATCCTGTTTTCTATAACTCTCCATCAGACCTTGATGGTTTGTTTCTCCTCCATATCCATATTTTCATAGAATCCTAGAATGGGCTATATCGGGTGACCTTTGTACTTATCTTGCTTTCTTTTAATGTTATATATTTTTTAACCTTATTTCCGATGTGGGTTTTCCTCAAAGGTATTTTCTCTTTTCAACCTTTTATTTTCAAAGAAAAATTTAAAATTGTGAGGACGCAATTTATTGAAGGAGGGGAGAATGTAACACCCCGAGCTTCCACGATACGCTTCTCATTCAATAATGCAATAGCGTGTGTTGTACGCAACCTCGAGCTCTAACACACACCACAACTAATTAAACTAGCCGTTGTAAATAGTAATACCTACTTTTTGAAATTTTATAAATTTTATTTATCAAAATGGACTTCCATTTTTGTATTCCTAATATTTAAATTAGCCTATGTTGAATTTTTTGTAATTTTCTGAGAACTTCAAAATTTTTATGAATAGTCAAAAATACATAAAACAACTTTTTTAATCAAAATAATTTATAGTGATAAGTTATACTATTGAGTGGTTTTAAAGTATAATTAGAATATATTTTTTCCATTTTATCCAATGGTGGTCATTAGAATTAATTTCACTTTGAAATTGGACATAAACAATTGTCAATCTTTTGATATAAATTGTTTCTTAAAAACACGCTATTTGTTGTTACAGCGGGAATTAATTATAAAATTAATTAATGAAAATTATATGTTTGTAATTTCATAAAATAGACATAATTTTTGAATTTGTAATATCAATTAAAGCTTAGGTTGAAATTTTGGCATTGTTCTTAAAAACATCAATTTTTGATGAATAGTGAAACCACTAAGTGGTAGTTAAATAACTGATTTTTCGTTAAAATGAAATATTACCACTTCTGTGATTTTATTTTCAGAAATCCGACATACATGGTTGTCATTAGGAAGTAAAATGTCGTTCAATGATATTAAAATAATTTTTGGTGAATAGTAACTTTTAAGTTCTTAATCGCGATTAGAGGTAATTAGTGTAGTTTAAGGTAAAAATAATGTTTTAATAATATGATATGAGATTGACCATTGTCCTACTTCTATTTGATGAGTCATGGCCGACCAAGACAACCCATGGGTCAACTTTGGGACCCCATGGAGCCACTTTGGTTGGAAAATGACATTAATATATATTTATTTAATGTTAAAATTAAATTTACACAAACATGAGTTGTTCTACTAAAACAGTTTTTATGTGGGGTTACACAAGTCCAAATTTTTATTATAAATATTCATTAGAAAGATAAAACGATTTCCTACATCATAGTATTTTTTTATAATTTTTAGACATTAAATAAATTAAATTATTTATGACATCATGATGATGCAGTGATGACCTCATTATTTAACGATTTAAATAAAATGGAAAGATAATGTAAAATCCAAAGCGTACACTTGTCAAAAACCTATTGTATGAGTATATTTCGAACCATTATCATCTTATCATCGAATTATATAAGTGTGGGTCCTCTAAAATCCGAAACTCATTTTATAATAAAGTGAATTTTCTTTACTTTCCAAGAGTGCCCCTCCTCTCCACTTATAAAAGGCCCCCACCTCTCCAACCTTATTCACACCTTCAAGCCATTTGGCTCGGCCAACCTCTTCCCAAATACTCTCCCAACTTACCCCTATTACTCCAAGAAGCCTCACTTTGGGCAGAACGCTTACCAAGGAAGCCTTTGGATCAAATAAAAAAGAGTTACCCGATTTTGAGGTAATGTCTTTTCTAATGTTGTTTTGTTTTATTTTTCTTCCCCAACACCCTAAACTCTTTTTATTCATTTATTTGTTAACAACACCAGTATCCTAAATATACTAGGATGTTTTTATAAGAAGTATTCGAGCTACACTTACACACACCTACATCTAATGGTTAAAGAACATACGGTTTCTGTGGATGGCGAATTTCTGCCTCACGAAACGATGATTGTTCAACACTCATATAACACCTTCAAAGGTGGCCATTAAGATGTCACTATTTTTATATATGATATATAATATGTTTATGGTTTACTTATGCTTCTATATTTCTCATTGATGGCATACTTTATGATTTCCATTATGGGTAAAACGCGATAATTTCATTTTAGGAAGTGCGGACTGCCGCCCCCTCAAAGTGATTTGAATCGTTAATGCCATATGTGGGATGTATAAAGGATGGAGTAAATGGTATTATACACTATATTATACTGGAATTATATTATACATTTATATCATTATGATTTCGTTCCATTAAATATGAAATTGAAATTAAAGTAGCGTTCATGCGTACGTACGGCTTACCGTCTCCATGAACGGTGCATTTCATTTCTTACTTCTAAATGTTACATAATATTATAAATGAATGTATATAATGGATATATAAGATATATATGACATATAAATCATGAATATAATTCTGGAGATAATGGATATTCTACCACCTAAATAACTTGTAATTATAAGAAGTTTATTGTTGACTCAAGTACCAAAGATCGACAAAAAGACCGTTATTAACTTAAATAATTAAATAATGTTCATAACATGGTAATAAGGGATATAAAAGGAATAATGAACATGAAAAAGGTTCTTAAGTAAATATAAATTAACTCTAGTTTATTATTCAGGAGTTTAAAGAATGGTCGAGTCAGGACAGGACGCAAGGTAAGGGAACTTCTTAACCCAACATCCATTCTTTGGGTTAATCTCATACTTTCAAATTATGTCATGATATTATTATGTTGTATATTGAATTTATACTTTCTTTATGTGTAAATATAGTGAATACACAAAATAGATATATTTCATTTTAAAATGATCATTTTAAAGGACTTTGTCTCAATCTCCATTCATTGAGGCATATTTTGATTTATACACAAATTTCTTTTATACAGTGTATAAACCCATTTGACTTTTACTTTTATTCAAAAGTAATCTTTTTTATATGAAGCGTTTTACTAAACGACAAAAAGGGAATGTTTTTATTTCTGTACTTATGCGGCGACAACGACTTCTCCGCCGCCGTGACCATTATTTGAGTTTCTGCTTCCTCTACAAGCCATCACTTTTTTTAATGAAAAAAAAATACAAAGTTTTAACTTTCTTTTATTTTGGTTTTGAAAATGCTTTTGAAAGCGTTTTTATTATATCAATGTGTTGTATTGATATCTTGTGATTGAAATGTGGAAATTTAATGTTTCCTTTATGCATGTCTTATGTGATACGATTATGTTTTAGTTTATGATATGTTTAAACCTATTCATATGAGGAATGCATTGGACTTAATAAGTGACGGGTGGAGCCCACTATAGCTCCTCGATGCATCGGCAGGTCTCATGAGACAAACGAGTGTCTTGGCATGAGGCCTTGACAAAATCTTATTTGTGGACTTGGCACGAGGCCTTGACTACGTGGTTATGATTGTCTGGCATTATGCATTCCATCATTATGAAAGTGGTTATTGATATTGCATGTGATTATTCGACCAGTAGAATATCCATGTGAAGAAGTAAATGGCATTATCTCATTTTACTTTTGCCATATTATGTTGAAGTTCATGATTAAAAGGCTTTTGTTTTAGTTATACATTGCCTTAAATTTTAATGTTTATTTATGAAAGCATCCGCTATATTGTTAACCTTACTGAGCATCTCAGCTCACCCCTTTCAATGTTTTAATATTTTTCCAGGATGTGAAGAAGTATTCTATGAATGTCCTGCAGTGGTAGTCAGAAAGGGATATGATTGTGGACTATGAAAACCATGTTATTGTAGTTTGCTTAATTTTTGATGTAATGAAAGACTTATGATTGTATCTAGTGTATCCAAGGCTACTAAAATAATCGGTCTTTCGAGACTTGATCTTTTGTGATCATGCCAATGTGACGAAGTAACGCACCGGCTCTGGGTAGCTGGGGTCGGGGCATTACATATTAGGGGGGTGCACTACTGTGTTTGGGTGGCCGACCCCGATGGGAAGCAATAATGTGTTTGGGTGGCTGACCCACGGTACTCGACATGAGGAGTACCTCAGCAGTCATAGGTTAGTGAGCCGTACCTCAGAGACGTGACATGATCACTGTACTCGTCAGAGATGGAGCTCTTCAGTAGTTAGGGTTTTGATAATGAGGATCCTGGTTTGAGGTGAGTCTATGACCTTTGTGTTTACCTCATGATTGAGATGGGTCACTTGATAACATAGGTATATGTATGGGCATATACAGAGGTAGTGGTTATCCGTTGATTTCATAACCATTGTGTTTCCTCATGAATGATATGGGTTACTTGACAACTTAGGTATAAGTATGAGCTTATACCTAAGTAAGATATATTTGTTGAGATCCTTCTTTGTGGTTATCCTTGTTGGATTTAGTGAGACCTTGAGGGTATTGGGGTCCCTAATGAGTATCTCATACTCACCCCTGCACGGTCTATGCTCGCAACTCGTTGTATTGGTTGCAGATGACGGGTAGCGCTGATAGAGGCCGAGTGTTCCAGGACATGACGGTACTCAAAGGTGGACCACACGACGAGTCAGTATCCGGAGGTGGACTTCACGATGAGATGATAATCGGAGGAGGTTGACAGGCGAGAGCGTTGTGGAGGATATCTGTACCTACCCTTCAGGTAGGATCCATGGTGGCCGATCCAGGAGCTGCGCTATCTGTACCTACCCTACATGTAGTATCCTAGGTGGACGACCTAGGAGCTGCTTCTATTCTTCCAACTGCTTGAATTTTCTATTGTACTTTTGTTCAGTTTTAGTTGTACTTTTAGTTGGGTTTGTATTCTGGCCCATTTACTTTTCATAAGATTCTTTGGTACTAAGTGTTTTACTTCCGCTTTTACTTTGTGGTGTTTTTTTACTTTTATAAAGGCAATGCCTTCCCAGTTATCGGGATTTACGCCTTTGGTTCTAGTCGCCAGCCACTGGCCTATAGAAGGCGGGCTTGGGGTAGTCACGACACGATCCCCTAGGACGGGTCGTGAGATTTAAAGTTTGGCTAAACTAGCTGTGAAGATGGTTTTCACTTGGTTAATATTGAGCATGCCCCAAAAAACCATGTGGATAGGAGGATCCACACTATTAGCTCATGGTTTCCCAAATCGTGTGGACTAACCTTATGACCTTCCCAACTCTTCAAAATTTTGGGGTCTTTCTGTACCGACCCATGCTGGTCGGTTATGATGGTTGGTTCTAATGGTTGGGAGACCCACTATGAGTCTTCTATAAGTTCTTTCATAAAGGTCGGATGGATGTATACCCATTTTACTGGGGAGTCCATTCAGGCCTCCCCCTATTAGTTTCCTGATTCTGTCTCGGGAAAAATATAGGTTGTCTCATATGGTGGGAAGCCTATTTTTGTTCCCCCATACCAGTAACTCAGATTTATCCATGCTATTGGCTTAGTTGTAGGTAATCTCTTTAGGAGAAATCAAGCTACCTATAACTTCCATGGGTGAACATTGAGATTGGATAGAGCCCAATGGTTTAGTTATAGCAATGTATGTGTAACCTTGTTCGATGTTCTTGTTCATTTGGGTGAAATTGTTGAGTCCTGTTCAGATAGTGTTTAAGGATTTTTATTTTGGGATAAAGGTTGAATGTGATTGATCATATCGGGAAAATTCTTGTAATTTTTGGTTGTGAGAAAAATACATCATTAATTGATCATTGGAGGTGTTTTGGGATTTTGGGGTGAAACATGACAAGGGAGTACCTCTGGGTTTCTCAGTTGGGTTTGTTTGTTACATTGGACTTGATGTGAAATTCCGGGGTGGAAAGATTTCATGGTGGGGATAATTGTCACATAAATGAATTATTTGATAGTTAAATTCAATTTCATTTTCATTCATGCATTGTTTTTAGGGTTTCCCTAGCTTTTATAGAGGAATGTGTGAGTTTTTATGAAATGGGCCAACCCGTGTGCCCAATTTCATATTTAAAATTAAATTATAATTCCATTATAACACCTTAATTTTTTAACTTTTTTCTTCCATTCCAATTCCTAATTGTCATCCCCTGACCTATTAACACCACCAGATAAATTTGGACCACTTAGGAAACCATAATCTTGGTGGATTTGAGTTTTTCTTTAAGGAATTGGGCGTGCCCGAAATCCCATTTTCTACATTAAAAATAAATTTTAATGGTTTAATATCTCCTTAAATATTGGCTTTTTAGTGATTCCAAATCTTCCCCAAGAACACTTACCTAAGGCTCTCCCTCATTCTATCCTCCCACAATTTGGAGCTCAATAGGGTCGCGAAAGTGGTCGAAACTTCTATAGATTTCATAAATCACCCAGATTTGGAGAGGTAAATTGATCCTTTCATAACTCCTTCTCTTTTTATTCTCTTCCACAATTCCAATTACTACAAGATCTCTTAATCTTTTTTCTAACCTCCCATGAATGGTTGGATGTTTTAAAATTCAGATACTGGTGGATTTTGTGTCATTTTCTTCAATATTGTTTTAGGTAAGTGTTTCTCTCTTCAATTCATCCCTTCTCCTTAGGGTTTCCTCCCTATTTCATGAATTTATAGAATTTACAGAAGTAAGTGTTAGAACATAGGTTTTGATTTTTCTGTATTTTTTTCAAATATTGTGTTCTAGGGTTGGATTTATCTTCTTTGTGGTGCGGCAGTGGTGCAGTTAATGTTTTGCACCATGTTTTGAGGGATTCGACACTTTCGTTAGGTGGTTCCATGTGTAAACAATTATTGATGAGTTATCATGTTGTATTTATTCATTTTTCATATTCTTCATATGTTATGTGTGGTGTAAAAACTATTTATGATTAATTTGGATAACAGTTTAATAGTATAGTAGCATTTTAACTTGAAATTGGGTGTTTTTGTGTGCAACTCTTGGTGTATTATTTTGGTGTATTTTATAACTTATGGAATTTGTTTAATAAATAATCATTGGCCTACCAATTTTGGTTCAATAATGTATTAGTGTCATGTGGGCTTAAAAATATGGGTTTTTAATAGGTTTTATGTGTAAAACATTGTTATACTTGTTGAGCGTATTTTATGAAAATTTATGTTTTCATTTGGAACATTTGTAGTATTATTCAAGGTGATTTTATAAAACATTAAAGTGGTTTTATAAATGTCTCTAGGGATTCCAATTCTGTATTGGATAAGAATTGGTAAAGTTTTTCGTCTTAAATTGGGGTTTTGAAATGATTTTTGTGTGTAAGGCATATTTACAACACTTGGGTTATTTTTATGAAAATTGAAAATGTTTTTGTTGGATAAACAATGTGGGAAAAGGGTGAATATTTACTTTTTGGTATGTCTGTTCACCTATTATGAGTTATTGAATGGTGAAGTGATGTTTTAAGATGTCAATTTTTTTTAGAATCTTTTGTAAATTTATGAAATTTTTTATTAAATTGTGATGTTGGAGTAAAACTTGTTTGTGGGTTATTTCATGTAAGATTGATGATAAAATGATATTGATGGTAAAATGGGTATTATGTAACATGTTAGTTGGATGTTATGATAGTTTTAATATATTTTAATGGTTTTATAATTTTTTTTATGGATTTGTGGAAGTGTTAATGAAATGTGAAAAGTGTTGTGGTCCAATTTGCTGTGAGTCGGATTTCCAAATCATTTTGAATAAAAAGTGGACTTTTGTGACATTCATTTTATACGTGTGGGATGTTTGGTGAATTTATGATATGGAAATGATATTTTCATGTGAAAATTATATTCATTGACTTTTTGAACTTGTTTGAGCACAAAGGTAAAACCTGGGTATCTAGGTGGGTGGACTTATACTAGTATGCTATTGAATCCGTGGAGTTTGGACTCAGTTTCACTTAGCAAGATTGACGCTTACAACTATAACTAAACTATGATGATGATGATGATTGGGGACCAATAGGTATTTGGTATTTACCCTACTAGTGGCTCGTGCACAAGAACAGATATTTGTGATTGTAACTCTCACCGAGATATGAGGTACCTGGGACCCACAACAAGCTAGTGCCTAGGTGTTATTTCCCATTACTTGTGCTCACTAGATATGTTGTGCTTATCGTTGGTATATGGTATGCATGGCTAGAAAATTCAGTAGTGTTTCTATTTGTATTAAATGTGATTATTCTTTAAATTTCCCCACATGAAAAATGTATTTATTTAATGTTGTAACTTTTAGAAATTGTAACTAGCATTTCACGTTTTTGAAAACATGCATGCTTTTCGTCTTTAAATGTTTACCACATTGAATCTCTTAGTGGTGGTATCCTACTGGTCATTGACTTACACCCTAATTACACACTTGGGTGTAAGTATACGTTGTTATTTTTGTTGTCATAGGTTGGGTACAGTTTTTAGTGCCAGTGGTTCAGGTTTCTAGCAGGTCCTTGGTGTTGAAGTCTTGTGGGGATGTCTTGAGGGAGGTTCCTCTAGCCATGTGGAGGTTCTTGGGATATCCTTATTTGTTTTTTAACTTTTTAATAGTCTCTAAACATATTTTTAATTATGTAATTCAGTTCTGAAATTTTGTAAAAGAGGGTTTTAGTTGAAAAATCCAGATGTGTTTTATTGAGTTTGTTTGTTGTTTAATGTTTATAAAATCAGGTAAATCATTCCCAATTCTCATTATATGATACCTGAGCACATGTAACAGCCCATGTAGAATGGTAATTCCCATAGGGCATTGTCTTGGGTCGGGTTTGGGGATGGGTTTGGTGGAGACCAGATTCTGTTCATGACAGGAATTCAAACATCTTATTCATGAGGGAAACTGTTTACAGGAAAAGTTCAAGCTCCTCGAGATCACAAACCAAACCATCTATGCCGAACCATCCCACGAATGTCTCACCATCACTCAAAATATTGTTTGAGAGTTTTCATGTCTATTAATGGGTTATTTATGAATACCTTAATAATTGGATTATTTATATTGTATTATCTATTGAAAAATGTTCCTTTGTTATTCTTATCGTAACATTATATATGTTTTTTAATTTTATATGATAAAACCAAAAGGTAGTAATAAATTAGAATTCTATTTAAATTAAGACATTATTAATATTGAATCAATTTATTTTTTATAATAATTATTTTTAATAAAATACTATTATTAAATATTTTGTATTACATATAAAGGATCATATAATTTTTATAAAGTCAAATGAAATTTTTATAGTGGTTTAAAAAATTGTACGGTCAAAATAACCTAGAATTTATTTATAAATATACGTTAATATTTTGAAATTGAAAATTCAAATGTTTATAAAATTATTTATATAAAATGATTAAATTTTTTAATCCAAATAGATAAAATATGCAATTGTAATTTGTTTATATTTTTTTAGACAACAAAATTTTTTGATAAAAAATAAATACTGTATAAATATACATTTTGTATTAAGAAATTATAATGAACCAAAAGTGATGTAATAAATAATATTGAAATTATAAAATAGAAGCTATATTTTTTCTACCTTAAAATAATGTGATTATATGTTTATTGTATTTATTTTATACAACATTTATGAATCCCAAAATTCAAAAAATATATTCTTTGTGTTTTTTTAATTTAATTATGAATATTAGTCAAATTTACATACTAAATGGTATTATTTTATTCATTTAGTCCCTTGTAATTATAAATTAAAAAAAACTAACTTTTCGAAGAATCCGTTGGCCAAAACCATGTATGCTTTTTGGATTGGATTATCTTAATTTTATGTATCCAAAACCGATGTGTGAGAAATAATAATGATTTCCCTATTAATTTTCTATATAAACCTAAACAAGATCCCATTTCTCTTCATAAAAAATCTTCATAAAACTAAATTACTCTAAAATCCTCTATATAGAGTCTTCCAAAAATTTCTATATTCTCTCATAAAGCCCATCTCATGCATTTGGAGTTACAGTCTGAACGTATGGATTCTTTTCCTTCCCCATTTATTCAATTGTTGTATTAATATTACTCCCTTTTTCACAATTTCCTTGTATTGGGATATTATATTCCATATTTTATTTATATAAAATATGATTTATAAAAGATTTTATATACATTTAAATTTTATACAACCCTTCTATGAACATTTATATTCCAATGTTATGGTAGAAAAATGTCACCGTAATTTTTCATGCCAATGAATTATATAGTGAATACCCATAACCATTTCCCATTAAAGGTGTTCACATTTATTCAAAAATACTACTTTATTAATGACTTACATTTATTTAATCAACACTACTTTATTTTGGAATAAAATATATTAATTAATGAATCCATATTGTATGATCTATATGGAACAGTTAATCAGGAGAATTAAAATATAGTAACAAACACACCGATAATTTTATATTGTTAAATTACATTGGGTATTATATTATTATGATGATACATCATTCGTGGTATTAGGTAAAATTATCTTCCATTATATTTTTTCCATGGTGATTCCTTGGTTGTTTTCCTTTACCAATTTTTATGATGCAATTAGTTAAGTTGTTTCCTCATTTCATGTGTTTCATTTATATTACAATTCTATATCATGCTTCATTGTTCATGTCTATTATTCTCACCCCTTTAATGTCCCATTGATATTCCTACTGTCAAATATTAATTAGATTCATTATTTTTTTCATGTTTATTTACTTACCATGATTTTTAGATCACCCCTTTATTATGTTTTCATGAGGTTATCCCTTTAGTTTTATGTATGCAAGAATATTATTAACATGTTAAAGTGGTTATTTAATATTGAACATGTATTTTATATTTTATATTGTTATGTAATTTTTTCTAATTCGGAATGTCTATAGAATTATTAAACATATGTGTTTCATTATGTGATTTATTAAGTAATAAATCATTTATTAGTGTGAAATAAAAAGTGGGTTTATTTTAATATATTGACATAACATTTATGTGTTTTAACCGTTCATGAATATTATGTTATATGAAAATTAAACATCATTATTTGAGTGTCCCGGGAAACCATACGTCTTCCACATAACTTATAAAATGATTGATGGCTTCAATGGACCATTTTTTTAATAGTGTATTACTATGGAACCTCTATATTCACATATGGTCATCAAATGAATGTGTCACTCAGCAAAAAGGGATTTCCATTCCTTTTGATCCCTAATAGAACTGTTGAAGAACATAAAACTTCATTGTGTTTTGGATCATTTTTATTAAGACATTCCCACAAAAATATATCATGTATCGAGCACTTTGGACCAGGATTTAAAATCCCCATAACCTAACTATTGAAATTGATTTATAAATATTGTGGTTATCTCACTTATTTTGTTCCCTTTCTTAATGAAGGGGGTTCACGCTCCGTCACAAAACCTTTTGATGGCACACACCTTGTGACTCGAAATAAAATGGAATAGGGATTGATCATTTCATAAGAATAAAACTAACCTACAGTTATATATGATTTCCTAGATAGATCTATATTACATACGAAACATCATTTAATTGAAATTTTTGTCATCACAAATATCTCATGGCCCTATGAAAGGATTTGAGGTCATGGTTCCTTGACCCATATATCGATGTATAAGGGCCTTGAATGACCAACTAAACGAATGTACTCCATTCAACAATTGAACCCCTATAATTTTCATCCCTAGTATAAATTTTTTGGAACCCAAATCATCATGTTGTTATGGGTTATCCCATGTATGTCTACCTCATTCCATATCCCTCGACTCATATTGTTGGGTTATGATAATCACCATCCACTTTCCAAAAATCCTGGTGAATTATGCTTCCCAGGTATTTTATCCTCAACAATTATTTCTATTATAAACCATATATGAAATTTTAAAAATAGTAGAGAGACCAATGTTTGACTATGATACCGATATAT
Organism: Viscum album; assembly: GCA_963277665.1. Taxonomy (NCBI): domain Eukaryota; kingdom Viridiplantae; phylum Streptophyta; class Magnoliopsida; order Santalales; family Viscaceae; genus Viscum; species Viscum album. Next base: position 1,112,180,194 of record OY728145.1, read on the forward strand.
ATGTGATTTTAACTACCAACTAGAAGAATTTCCTCCATACTAGAAAGGATATCTAATACATTTGTGCATGAAAAAAATCAGTAAATAACTCAAAATACTAAGGTGATATGGGCCATCCATGGAATTTTTTCTAGATATTATATTTCTGTGTAATGTATTAGAGTAATTGATAAAACGATTTAGTCTATTCCTCCACAATCTTTTTTCAAGTCCTCTGCCTAAGAAACATTGTCAAGCCTAGATATATCCCCTTTCAAGAATTACCTATTTATAAAGAGTTATTTTTATTTATATATTTAATTCATGTTGAAAATGATACATATCTGCTCAAATATGGCTATTTATAAACTGAAGATGATTGATTTCAACAATCCTATTGCTGACTATCTCCTGATGACCAGCCACTTCAACTGCACCATGGGAACCAAATCCCTATTAATATAATAGTAAGTGTATCCATAACACTACCTCTATAATAGTATAGTCATGTTCTTCCACGTTAATTTGTAGTGTGCCCAAAAAATATCGTGTATTGAGGAGAATAAAAAACCAAACACAAGATACATTCCAGCCACATGTCAATGTCTCATAAGAATGTTCTGGACATATCACATCTATCATTGAATGTCATTTCCAGAGGGTTATCACCATTATGAAAACCATCTAAAGGTGACTCAAATTTGCGAGGTATTTCCCATAGGTCAACCAATGAGTTCATTATTCCCTATGTCATTCACTGTAGAGATGAAATAATAAAAAATAACTCTAACACAACATCAACAACCGGAACATTACTCACAATGGGAATGTCGGTTGGTGCTTAAATATAAATGAATACAATGTTAAATTTTGTAATTCCTTGTGAGGTACTTCCACAATCATTATTTCTATTGAATATATTTGTTTTCTGGTCCTTGTATCTTCCTCATCAGCTAGTGATAATAGTGAATATTCATTAACTAATTTGGATAATATTGCATTTTGATATTATTTTATCCAAATATCAACATAACCACATGATAAAAAAATCTATACATAGTAGAGATAGAGGTTTATCCCATCCAGTGTTTCTTCCTTGGTAATAGTCATCCAAAAATAGAAAGCAAACATCATATTCCCCTCATATTAAACATGCATTGGGGAATTAAATCATGATTGAAGACACAATAACTGGAGTCTAAATTTCCATGGTGCCTACCAATCATAGATAAATTCTCCGTAAATGTAAGGTGAATGGATTACCCTATGAATTGAAATAATATAAGACTGATCCTCATGGTATTTTCAACCATTATTGACTATGAATCTGATAGAAAATGGTACATATATATTAAAGCAGAAGCAGTCATGATTAATCATGATGGACTTAATATCCCAATATTTTTGTGTAATATGATTTACCCAAATTGTACACTATAAATATGTTTTGAATGAGAAATTGGGGCTGGCATAAATTTTTAGTAACTCATAAGAATCATAAATGATCAACCATTTAACCCATCTACACTTGAATGGGGAGAAATTTTTTGATATGTGATGTTCCCATATAAATATGTCACATAAAATGGTAAATAGAGGCCAGTACATGGATTTATAACCGTAAATGATATCCTCCTAGCATGAATGATTCGATCATAAATGTTGATACCATAACTCCCCCTTCTCCTTTACCAGTAATTCGTACCCACTTTGGTACATGGATGGGAAATTTCTCAACTAAATTTTCTTTTCAATACTAGGGACATCCTCCCATCCCCAGTCATTAAATTTCCTTTCCTCGACAATAGTACAAGAAACACCGTTGTATTTAGGTGTTCCATAGTAAGATAGGACATTGTATTATTTGTTTTTGGATGGGAAAATTGTTATTGATGAAGCGTCCTTCCCATGCCTTGAATGTGATATCTTCCTTAGGAGGTGGCTTCTTTGGGAGATCCATTTATGTAGGCATGATCAGCTCTTGAGTAAGAGGAGTATTCCTCTATACATTATCCCACACAAACAATTGTGAAAATAAAACATCATATATCCTTCCTAGTATGGATGCACAATAGATCTACTTTACATCCCATATACTAATTCCACCCTCACTATGCATTAAGTGGAATGTGTTTGTGTCAGGACTCCAATAGCTAAATAGGTCTGTCATCTGGACCTTGCTGCAATAGTAAATAATCTCTAGATATACATGGACTCACACAAACTATATTAGAAACTAATAGGAAATATATGTCACCTAGAGGTGTTATCCACAATTCATTTTATTTCTTCCCCTGATCAAATTTCTTAATTAGGAGACCACCCAAACATATAATTTGTTGCAGTCTTTCTGTTTATCAAGTGGTACAAATTCACATATAAATAATTTTCACATTTTTTCACATAAATGTTTTTTTCAATTAATGTTAGTATATTCATTTTTGTGAGTTCACCCTCAATAATCAAGATTTAGGCTTGGGAGATGATCTCCCAAACGGTTTTGTGGGTTCTCAAAATTAGTGAAAGAGGTACAATTGGTGGATAATTTGAAGCGATTGGAGTTTAATTGATACAACATAACCTAAATAGGCAAATAAAACCTAGAATGGGATATTCCCGGTGAATCAATCCCATCATCTATATTGGGATCATCTTAAATAACCCAGAAAAATTGTTTAAAGTCGTATCCTCTCTTCCAATGATAGTATCCAAGTGATCCTTATATACCTGAGCATTGTTTGGAATAATTTCATCAACTACAATGATGTCCATAATGAATATTCACAAAATAATAATCATTAGTCAGATAAGTTAAGATCCAATCAAAAAAAAATGAAAAAATCCAACACCATCATCCACATTTCATGAATTAGAATGTCATTCCTCATTTCAAAAATAGATATTCATATTGATTATCCATGAAATATATCCTAGACTTCCTATACCCAAAAAACATCACGTTACTATTGAAATAGTCATGGGACTCTTGATCGCATGCCCTTAACATTATCACCTGATCTATATTATAGTCATTTAGTCATTAAATTAATTAAAGAAATATTTTGAAACATTTAATACATCCATGTTTTTAGTAGATCCAATGTCCATCCAATTACCAAATATAGAATCATGGTTGGTTCAGAAAATCTCATGGGAAAAAAATTCGATAGAATGAGTTTGATTAAAAATTCTCATGAATAGATATCACAATATGCTCATATGGGAAGGTCTTATGAAAATTTCATGTTATGTAAGCATAGTATCAGAGATCTAGGAATTGACAACACATTGAATTATCCTTCCAATTCTCCCATAATTTAAATGAATTATGTGGAATACTAGACATATCACAGAAGACCAAGAACTTCCCAAGACATAAATTTTCAATTGCATCAAAGCCTCATGAATGTATTTACATTGCTAATAACATAGCAATTTTCCATGTTGATATGACTTCTGGGGTGTGTATTGTTTGGATTATAGGCAAATGAGCATCAAAAAACTCAAATGAGAATAAATAAATGATTACAGGTACTTTTTTCAACTCCAATGAAAAGGGAAATTATGGTTTCCAAAATCAAGTGAATCATGTGATCCTCCAGAAGAAAGAATATTTTTTTGACTTTAGAATGTTCATGTGGAAAATCATGCGTAGTGAATCTCCTAGAAGATATCTATGGGAGACCATTGTATATAGCCTTATACTAACCCAGTAGTGTAAAACAAGATTTCAAATCATGTGGATACATCTAGATATTCTCTCTATAATCATGCAGAATTCCAATTGGGTAACACCTAAAAAAGAATTCAAAATTCATTGAAAAATAAGCAGAAAACATGAAAATTATAGGAGCCTCTTGAAGTCTTAATTTTCCTTTGATGTTCCCCAGGGATTTCAAAAGACACCACATAATCCCCAACAATAATTCCTCCTTATAACATAAAAACCCACTAGATTATCATCCCCTCCACGCATAGGATTTTAGACATGTCTATGAGGTCTTGTGATCACCATTCTTATCTATAGATTAATAGAAGGAATTATCTATTTCAATTATCACACATCACTATAAGACCCTTTATTGGTCACATGATGCATCATAGACATGGGTGAGTGATTTTATTCAACAACACCAGTATAATCTCATGAAATATCTAACCCTTGTAAAATAATAGATGGAAGTAAAATGTAATGGATGAGTGCTTCATAACATGGATGAGTGCTTCATAGACATGGGTGAGTGATTTTATTCAGCAACACTGGTATAATCTTGTGAAATCTCTAACCCGTGTAAAATAATAGATGGAAGTAAAATGTAATGGATGAGTGCTTCATAAGATGGGAAGATATGTTGATCCCCATTGAGCTTTTGAAGCCTCTTTGATTAGCCAACATGTCCTCAATAAATCCCTTTGGGATGATGTCATGATTTTATGAAGTACCCTTAACAAATCACTATTGTCTTTTTGGAGACCCAATACATGTATATGTGATCATTAAATTGACTTTTGAAAGGCATCATGATCTCTCATTGGAACTTGGGCATCTCTTCCAAACATTGTGAAATCCCTTTTTCATGTACACATTATTAGGAAATTTCAAATTAATTTTATATAATCTAAAAATTGTGGAATTGATGGGATGGTCTCGATGTCACTGAAAAACATGCAATGAACCCACAGTGACACATGTTAGGATCTCATGAATTGTGCAACATTTAATCCCTCCATAGACTCTAACGTAGATGTTCAAAATTTTCACCTCACAAAATTTTGTATAATTGGGGTTGATATGATAACAAGTCCCCCAACTAGGATTGAAAAGATGAATCATTATATCCTAACACCGACCCACAAAACCGTCATAGCATACTTCTTAGCATGGGAAATATCATTATGTGAAAGGTTTTGTGTCTAGAAAAATATAGGTAACAACGTAACAAGATCATGGGGAATCATTAGGCACATCATTTGATCCATTATAGATCATGTAACAGAATTATAAAGGGTTATAAAAAGTATATACCATATATATATTGAATCATGCAATATGTAAAAAAATATCACATTGAAAAAATCTAAGTCACATATCCAATAAAAAAAGATGAATGTCTAAAAATATTGGATACCGATGAGAAAAACATATATATTAATCCCCATGTGAATCACATGAACAACCCAATCTTTAAAACAACGCCAATACATGATTCGCATATAATGTGATGCTTCTTTAGTATAAAATTTAGATCATGTGGGGTCCCCTAGACATGTCAGCACAAGTCACATGGAATTCCCTAGACATGCCACCTGAGTCTCACAAAACATTTTAGGATCACCATATGGTGATTGTGATTTACTCTAGAAAAATCTCCAAAATCCTACAATAGAAATAGGTCCTATCAACTATGTATTGTGATGTAACTTGGTTATCTCAATTGGATTTTGCAACATCCTGTAGACATGTTTTCCATGTCAGATTGCATCCCCCAGACCAGTCATCCAATATATTGTGGATTCCTCTACGAATTCATGGCTAGATCATGGGTTGTAATTTGGAAAATTAATCTATGATCATGTGATGGCCTTAGGGAAAATATATCTAGGTCTTCTTATGTCCTCATGATAGTCCAACTAGATCATGTGATTTACATTGAATATTTCAGCAAAATATACAGAAATGTCCATACATCCTTAAAAATTTCGTGTTAGGAATTCATGAAATTCTAGGGTGGTAATCAAGCAGGTCTGGTAGTCAACAAGCCAGGATGAGTAAGCCTCCCAAAACACTATAACGTTGTCCAACCTCATACATGGTAAACCAAAATGTGTAACCCCAGATCAGTAGGATAATGGAATATGCACCTTTATAGATGTAAACCTAGTGTGTAATCCCCAATAAGTGTAATAATATGATGTGTCCTCTATATTAGAGAATCCTTATTGTGTAGTCCCAAATCATTGGAACAATATGATATATCCTTTATATTAGGGAAAACACCATGTGTAACCCCTGATCCAACCATAGTAGGATGAATCTGATTTTTATTATAACATAGATATACAGTATTCCATCCTATAGTCTAAGATCAATATTAAACATACAAATGATTTACATAGTACATCAAACACGTATCCTTATGCTTTTAGTCTAATTACATTTCATCCAATTTAACCAACATCGAACATGAATCGTGCGGGCATAGGGAGTTGCAATGTTCATATTATTATCTTTATGAATATCTACCAAGTAAGGGAATCCATACTATTATATGCACATAGTATTAATAAATCCTTGGGGATTACCATAAGGTCTTCGAGCATGATCATAAAACTTATATAAATAATGGTTTATGTTGTACCCAGTCTAGGATGAGTATGATTCCTGAAATAACTATGATACATAATACTCCCTCCTAATGCATGAACTCAAATATGTATACACCAAAATATAAGTTCATCCATTTCTCTGACCTCCAAAACATTAGGACCAGTTCCTTACAATGGTATGATCGTTGTATCTCATCAACTAGTGGATAGTGACATCTATTAAACTCTATGATCTCTAATTCCTTCTGTATACATGATATGTATAACATATCCCGAATGTCCGAGCCTAAATACACATTGCCTAAATTCCCATATATAAGTCCTCTTCATATGAAATTTAATTGAATGGGTTTATCAAACAATGTGGTGTGTTATTCCTTCTATTAAATTGGATACATAGGATTCCTCCTAATTACTCAATCCCATACTTAACATATTAATCTTATCACTACATGTCATAAAATTTCCAAGTGCCTCGTGATATGGCTTTAATATATGAAAAATGCCAAATAAGGAAAAATGGGAAAATAATTCTAGACACATACTGATGGATCCACTAATAATATCCCGGTTTTTATTTGATGGTTTAACTAATGATAATATTTTTAGGGTAACATGTTTGCTATCAGGATTAAGAAGAAACTCTTGAACATATAATAAATCTAATCATGAGTCTGGGAGTTGGTAAAAACTCTATCCAAAAGATTGTGATATGCCAGAACTCCCATGATCTCAACCAATGTGAGTTCATAGGTTTTATTGGGTATGAAACCAAAATTGGATGCATGCCTTTGGATATAATGTATGTACCCGGTTATAGATGGGGTACCCATTGCGTGTTTTTATGGATAATAAACATGAATGATGAAGCCAATAAAGATGATTTTAAAAAAGTCCAATACCTTAAAATTAAACCATTTTACAATTTCTTCCTTTGAAAATTCTACTCAAGGAACATGTCATTCTCCATGGTAAATGATGATATTATTTTATTATAAAATTTTTAGATATTCCAAGTGTTTCCTCCCACCCACCTATAAGATGTGGCCCCTCCATTATCCCATTTAAACAACATTTAACAATAAATATTTATGAAAACATACACCGTTTTGATAAAAAAAATTATCATACATTAATTAAAGTTTCATGAATTCTTAACATTCTATTCCAACTGACCTTAATAAGTGATATAATGGAGTGCTTTTGATGAACATGTAATCATCATACTCAACATCTTTTAATTTATTTGTTCTCCTAACTCCTCTAAATTTAATGTATTTTCAAAAAATATTAAATTATTTATACTAAATAATATTTAATTTTATTATAATTATTTGACCACCAATATCCACCCACTTTTCTATTAATTATTAATTTAATGTATTGGTGGTGAGTACATATAGACTACCACCTACACATAGTGATACAAATCATTTTCATTCACCTTCATTATTGGATAGTTATTATGATATATTTCTTATTCATATAGGATATTTTTGAAATATATATTATTATATTGTTACAATATCTTACATAACTTTTTTCCATTCAATCCTTTTAAAAATGACAGTATAACTCATGTCTGCATGTGGACTACAAACTCTGTGATGAAATGTGATACATTTTTTTGATTCTATTATACATAGATTGTGATAAAAATATAATAATTTATTCTATATTTTATATAATATATATTATTCATTCTTGAAGGGAAATTTTGTTACCTTCTTTTATTCTATTAATTCAAAAGTGATGATAATGTTCATTTAGACATAAGACATACTATCTCTGTAAATGGTGCAGTTCATTTTTCAATATCAACCTTTTATGATTCAATCTAAATATATATATATAATGAATATGTACTAAAACTATATCATAATTAAAATTATGTATATAATGGAACCATTACCAAACAAACAGACTGGAGCTACAAAACAAAAACTCTTATGACATTAGAATCATTTGACACTTGGAAATGATTAGTTCAGAAAGAAATTATTAATAAATTGGTGTTGAAATGAAATTAGTGGATAATATAGGGTAATATAATAAATTTCATGTTAATTTTATATAATTGAAATATATTTATATTTAATATATATATATTTATGTCTCATTCAAGGAAATTTGATCTTTAAGTTAATTGATTTGCATTTCACATTTAATTCAAAGAGACACATTTCATATTCACCACTTGATTCATTTATGTGATATATATACTAACCAGGAATACATTTGTTCGATTATTCTAATTAAAATTATATAGATTTACATATTCATATATTTTTCTCCCTTTCATGAGGTTTTTATTCAACTGTAATTGAAATGGTGTGTTTTTTATTTTATAATATAATTTTTAATAGAGATTGTTTTTTATTATGATACTGATTTTAAATTTTAATTATGTAACTCTAATGAAACTAAAAAATATTATTATTCGATATTTATATATAGAAATTAATTTTTTTCAAACAATTTTCTCTATTTATAATCTCAAGAGACATAAGGACTATTATTTTAGCAAAACTGAAAATATTTAAAAATGTGATTTAAAATCCTTTTTTGTTCTATATCCTTTTTTATAAAAATATTTTGAAATTTTTTTTATAATATGTAAAAAAAATTAAACAAATTTTTTATTATATTTTGAAATATTAATTATTAGTTTTAATAAACTGTTCTTTTGTTTTCCTAATGATATACTATTTTGGTTTTACCCAAAAATGAGAAAGGATTGTTTGATTTCACATACAAGGCATTAAAAAATTTCACGCCATTATTAAAAATCAATCATTTTATGCATACTTTATATATTTTATTTTCACTTTTAAATTGAAATGTTTTCGTCAAAATTATGGAATAAGTTTTGTTTTAAATATGTTATTTCAAAATGAAATTTCATTTCCATCATGGAATATCCAAATGATATTTTAAATAAAATATTTATATATGATACCATACATTGTAGTTAATTTTGATTTACTACCATATGTATTATTTAATTTATTTTTTATGATTATGATGATGATAATATAATAAAACTTATCATTCCATGTTTTATGCTATGATGAATTGTATAACTATTTTCAAAACATAATTATTTTACATGGTTTATAAACTATGACAAAATTTTTATGATCATATAAAACTCATATGAATGGATTAAGAATATGTAATAGGTAGGAATCAAGTTATAAATCTCACTATTTCATTGGGTAAATATAGATATATCATGTTATAATTACGAATGGAATGGTGTTTGATCCCAATTCTATAATGGACTCTTTCCATTATGATACTATTGGGGGTGAACATTGACTATGTTATTATTCGAATGGGGAGTGAAAAAATCCACTAAGATAGTCATGGATGTGACATATATTTAATTAAATTATATTATATGAATTTTTAAATTCAAAAAACAGATTCCTTATTCCAATTTTATGCTCTCATTTATTATATTTTTCAATTAATTTATAATTGATGTCTTCTGAAAAAGAATGATTTATGGAATGGATCTAGATTATGATCTATGGTATATTGGATTTTGTTTGGAAATTTTAAGCTCATGTTATCATACATTTCAGATCATCATATATATTTTTTATCATTAATATCTCTTTAATTTACCACTACTGATTAGGTGTGATCACACATTCCCATATTGTCATTCACCAGGTAATGAAAAATGGTTATGTGTATGATATTTCTATAAAGGGTTTTCATTATAAATAACTTGGTGAGAAAAGATATGCATCTATTAAAAACCATTTGATTATGTATCCATGCTTTTAATGATGCTAAACCCATATAATTTAGGCATGGGTCATAATGTGATGTGATTAATATTCCTCTAAAATATGTAATATCTATGAATGAAAATTATGACTCACTATTTTTAATCTTTAGGCATTATAGATAAATATATCCCATTAATAGATATGGAGACCAATATATCAATAGTTTTTTCCATCGAAAGTTCATATTAATCATTGTGTTGAAAGATAAATAGTTGTTGATTTTGAGTGTCAAACGTGACTTTCATTCAATGATACAAAATATTGGATCTATTAAAAAAGAAAAATCCATTCCAAAAAATTCAGAAAAATGATTTAGAGGATGTAAATACAAACAAGCCTTAATCTGTGATGAGATATACAATTTAGGTGTGATCATTATACCATTATAATTTTTCATTTTTAACATGACATATAAAAATTGAGGATATAAATTATATCCTAATAGTTTTATCGTGATATAAAAGAATTAATTTGACTAAGATCAAATAAGATACATCAATATTTGATTGAATTATTTAACACCTAAAATTCTTTTTTCTCAATTATTTTCTTTAAATAAAATGGTTTTCATGAGTAGAAAACATCACGGTGAGTATTCATATAATCCTAAATATCATCTGTATGATATATAAATAATAATACTATCATTTAAATATATGACACCATGTGTTTAACCTAGGAAAACTATTATCATTATGTATTCAAATCCTTCGTAATGAATAATAAATAATATATGAATTATCCCCACAATATCTCTAATGATTTTCTTTCAAGGTATAAATTCATATAACAACTCATCATGAACTGCTTAAAAATGAGGTAAATATCAATTCACCCTCCAAAATTTGATTCGAATATGTAAATATGTACAATATACACAGTCAATATCCAGTATTTTTAAAGAGATTAATTTTATAGTAAAACCACACAATATCTACATTAACAACAAAAGTTATATCATTATAGATTAATATTGAATATATATAATAACAATAAAAACAAGCATATTGAACATTTATAGAGTCCTTGTAAACTAGATTCACAAATATAATATTTTATAAACGATCATAAGCATCTCCCCAAGTGCTCACCTCACATAGTACCATCCTTGAAATATAATATAGAAAACCATAATTTATAACCTAGGTAAAAGATATATTAAAAATGGTGATATCAAATTATAAGTGAGGTTAACTATGGGATATATGAATAACTAATCATATTCTAGAAAAAGAAAAGATTATGACATCATGATAATAACATAAAATTTTCTCTAATATTTCATATACAATATACACGAGTCATGTCATCCCAATGTATCTCTTAATAATAAATGAATTATAAGAGTGATGAGTCATCATAAATCAGTCATGAGTTTTAATTCCATATCATTTTTATTTGAAAATGTCATAGGAATGTTGTTGTTCAACCAAAAGAATAATCACAAAAATATATTTGGTATCATGAATTTGTCGTAAAATTAATAAAACTAGATAATCCAATAATTTTATTATGATTATAATGTATTGATTTAACTCCATAATCTTTTGTGATTTTTTTTATTTCTGTTTATTAGGAGCTTCATAATATTATCATCTCTTAGAGGTTTGTTAACTAAATCATTTCTTATATGATTCTTTACACCATCAACATTACGAAATGAATTGGAGGTTCATATAATTATTTTTATAGCTATGATATAATCATAATCAAATTATATATATTGAAAATCATCCTAAAATATTCATCATATTATTACAATGTTACTTTTGTTATAAAAATAAGTTTTATAAACATCTCATAATTGTATTAATTAATCAACTAGAGAAATTATATTGATCTTAACAGTGTATCATATCCACATGAAACCATAAGTACCATCATAAAAAATAGTTATATATGAAAAATTACTTTAAATGTCCATTGTAATGATTATTGAAGAAAATACCCTTTTATTTTAAACAAACTCAATTAATATATAATAAAATCAAAAATATGATTGTAATAATTTCTTAAGAAAATAAACATGAAAACATGAAAATTAATATTTAATTAATTGTTAATAAATAATGTAGTGAAATATAAGTTATATCATATTTTATAAAAGAGAACATTCTTTTCATTCTTTTTTAATAATTTAAAAATGACTTGTTTGTAAATAAATTATTTTATAGTATTCCTTTAAAATATATATATCCTATAAATATTAATGAAATTTGAAGATTAAAAACATTACTATTATAGATATCAACTTCCATGAAACAATTTTTATGATCAAGGACGTGAAAAAAATTTGTTTTCTGACCAAAGAAGAAATAACAACAATTTTTCACTAAAAATATTTTTCTTTCATTTTAAGTAACCATGATTGGAAAAGTGTACTAATACCTGAAAATTCCAATAATTAATTTACTAGAATAATTTAAACTTATTTCAGTGGATATAATCAATAAATATTTCAACTATTATAAATTTTACATAACAATCTCGAAAATAAATGATATTATAAAATAAACACATTTCCTTATGACTTGTCTTGCGTTACTGTAGAGACCCAATGCTTGAAGTACATGGAAATTACATTACTTATTCGGAATTCTTAGTACATAACAAAAACACACACACAAGGACCGTAATAGTTTAGTGTCTTTGGAAACTCGGAATATAATATTCTAATCGTGGTGAAAGATCTTCAACATCTCACATAACGATCTTCCTTTTCTTACCTAACACCTTTCTTTATATCCTGGGGAAAGGAAAACATAAAAGGGTGAGCTCAAATGCTCAGTAAAGTTAAACAAAAGAAATATCAATCACATCATATTCATAAGAACATAACTTTTGGAAATCTTAACCTGCAAAAGAGAGAATAATTTCATGATATGGGATAAATCATAGTAGTCAAACGGAATCCCAATAATCATAACATAGAACAGGAAACTTTGTGGCATACACACATAAACATAGAGAATCATTTCACATTAGTCAAGACTCATTGCCAAGACTATCTTAGTGGACAAAGTCCATTTCTGAACTGAGTTCACCCCTCGTTTCTGTCCTATTTCACTGAACCTGTATAACCTACCATTCCATACAAGTCTATCTCATGAGATATAAAATCTTTACCCAACGAATTGGAGGGAGATATAGATCCCACCAATCTCATAATGATACCATTCTTATTTGTGCCACAAAATCATAAAGCATATATCATTGCATAACCCATGTAATAAAAATGGGATTCTTAAACAACATGACATCATAAAACAATTCATATAAGATAAAGTAATTCATAAAAATAATTCCATCACAAAATAATCAAACCAATGTAAAAATAGGTATATAAACAGAACCCTTTATTATCTTATATGGAAAATAATTTTGATAAAACACTAGAACTCCATTCTTGAGGAAAATATCCTTTCTTCTTCAAATTTTTTTCCATTCTTAACCTGTCATGCAATTTTAAACTAAAAGAAGTTGATTAAAAATAAACATGAAAACTTATAAAGGATGTTTCTTGGAAATAATGTTTTAAAAATCCATTCATGCCGTATAAGTTAAAAAAACATTCTTCTCGTACTTTTGTCGGAAAAGTCAAAAAGTACCTCGTACGAAAAGTGACAAGAGATTACATTACTAAAAACTCACAGAAGGGTAAAATTGGATTTAAAAATTGTAGGTGGATGGAAATAATATTACATATTGAGGTAACAAGGACGTGGATGATAAAATACACCCCAGTAAATATCAAAGTATAAACAATCTCGGATAAAAATGAGATTGTGATATTTCCCTTACCTTAGTTACAATTTGCTTCGTAAGTGTCTGAACCTCTTGTATAATGATTTAAATAATGTCATTGACTTATTCCAGAATCATATTAATTGTTATAATATCATATATGGTTCCCATATGTCTTTATATTACCCGTTCTTTTGTAAATTCCATGTTAAAGAGTGTTTTGGGTAAAATTGTTTCATTTGTCGTCCGTGTTTTGACTTGTAATTATTCATATGATTATTTAGATCATGATTACTTAATTACAGAATATAAAACATGGTTTATATATAATATATACTCATAATATACATATATATAATAAAACAGTATGTGGAATGAAATACACCATTCATGGAGACGGTAGGTCGTACGTACGCATGAACACTGTTTTCGTTTCCTTATTGAGTTGAATGGAATTAGTTAGATGACATACATATATATACACATAAATCCAGTATCATTATTTTTTAATATATTTCATGATTACTTATTATATATACTTTATAATAATTCATGAATGGTTAAGGTAGAGAATGAATCTCATCGCGTTGTGGAGACGGTAGTCCGTACGTACGCACGAGCGATGATATCGTTCTCATGATCGTGGGACTATATTGGAATGTATGTATACTATTTAAGAATTAATATCTCTTTAAAATAATAATATATATTTATTATTTACACTATTATACCCATCCAAGTAAGGTGTTGGTGGAAAATAGATTTCACCACGACGTGGAGACGGTATTCCGTACGTACGCACGCACGGTGATTTCGTTTTCCGTAGGATGGATAGATGGTGAAATAGGGTTCTTTCATACTTATAATAACATATAAGTATATGAGTGATACTTATTTTATTAATTTATAATGAAACAACTAATGAAGAATAAGCGGAAGAAGAAATAAGGATGAAAGAATCGGTAATGGAAATTACTTCTTCTTTGAAGCGCCTCTTTATGACCTCCTCTTAGGGCACTAAAATTGGTATTTGAGGAAGACCAGAACCTCTAGGATGTTTATAGGGAAGTGGAGAAAATAAATTCGTAGGGTTTGACCGAGCTTGAAGGCTCAATGTGGTGTGAGGAAGAGGGGAAGAGGTGCCCTTTTATAAGGGAGGAGAGTGGCACCTTTGGGAAAACTAAAAATATTTTTTTATTATAAAGTCAAGTTCGATTTTAAATAGCTCCAAATTGAGATATTTCTAAGCTAAGGTGGGTATGGGTAGAAATAATCTCATACAATATAATTTAGACAAGTTTAGGTATAAATTTTAACCTTATCATTTAGATTTATCTTTAAGTTATATAATTTAACTTTTACCGTGTCTTCTTTTTTTTCTTACACTATAAGGTTAATAAACATACTATATCAAGCCAAAAGAACCCCAAGTTGTTTATTATTAATATATCTATCCTTATCTAATTCATGTGGCCAAAACTTAGTTTTTTAGGAACTAAATAACAATTAATAATATAATATTTGTTTTAAAAACTAATTTATGTCAATTTTGACACTATTTGGTACATGATTTTTATGAAATTCATAACAGAATGATACGTTCAAACCAATTTACCAATATCAACAATAACATGTCATAGTAACCTAGAAAATTAATTTAAGTCATAAAAAGTCTAAAATTACATTTATTTGGGCATTTATAACATCAATTATATCAATATTTCATTAATAGGACAATTACTGCATCATCTTTGTGTCATAATAAATGACAATTATTTAATCCCTAAAAATTATAAATAAATTCCTATTATGTAGATATTTGTATTATATTTCTGGAGAATATTCATGTTCGAAGTTTCATGAAGTTTATCAATAAATTAAAATTATTATACTTATAATATTTAAGAAAGTGACATGTTGTCACATTCTTTGGTTTTAATAATAATTAAATTATTTGCATGGACAAAAGTCCATAAAATTAATCTAATCCGACCCTTAGGTTATATGGGTCTACTTTAAGCCATACAATAGGATTTATCCAAGTGTTAGGGTAATTTTATAATCTTATATTTACCCTTAATTACCCGATTTACCTTTAACAATACTTAATAAAATTTAACGTAGTTACTATTCACAATGCCCAAAAATAAAAAGTAGCTTATTAACATACTTTGGACCCACTGATTAAAAATATGGAATCCATTTTTTCCAAATTCAGTACACAAATGATGCATAAATTAAATTAAAATCAATCCCGTCGATGAAAGAAAATGGGTTTTTCTTTAAAACATTGCAAAATATTGAATTGTTTTAACCTACGAATTCAAGGTAAAATCAATGCTAATGACATAAATTATATTAAATGGTAGAAATATATTCTATTTATACTTTAAAACAATTCAATATTATAATTTAACCACATAAGATATTACGATGAAAAAAGTTGTTTTTAATTAAAATATAGCGTGTTTTTACTATTCATTAAAATATGACAGTTATCGGAAAAATATCAAAACTTTATCTAATGTAAATTTTTATATCCTGATTCAAATGAAGAATTTTATTTTGTCAAATTGAACATATAAACATGTCAAAAACTAGATTTAAAGTGGGTGCACCATCAAAAGGCGGCAAAACTGCATTTTTTTAAAAATACTTATTTTACCCGAAAAATTTATTTTGTTCTTATACCATGTTCTAGAAAATGTGTAAGATGAATAATAATGTTATAAAAATCAAATTTAGTTAATACTATTCATAATGGCTAGTTCATGACAATATTATAATAATATGTCATTGTTTATTAAAACCCGTTATTGCGTACAACACACGCTATCGAGGAAAGTCGCAATTGCGTGTAATGCAAGCCAAGTCAAGGTTGCGTGTTGTGAAAGAATCCTTCGTTGTTTCGTATAACAGAATCCAACCATATTTCATTTATACATTGAATATATATATATATACTCAATGTTGCGTAGAATAACTATTATCAAAATTGTGTTTAACACGATCCAAGAATAGTGTTGTGTATACTGCAAGCTAATACGGTGTTGCATATAGCGCAAGGTAATCTTGGTGTATAATTCAACACAAGACATTAATGAAATTAAAAGAATATTTTTCAAAAAATCTGAGGGTGTTACATTCTACCCCCCTTATAATGAATTTCGCCCTAGAAATTCGTCGGGGTTAAAAATGGTTTACTAATCGAAAATTTGTTTAATAGAAACCCACATCATAAAAAGGAATACCAAAATATGGCTTTAAAAACTAAAGTATGAAATGTAACGGTTACCCAAATTAACTCATCACTAGGTTTCCACATAGGAGAACATAGGTGAAAATATGGATATGGAAGAAAAATCTAACCATCAAGTTCTGATGGAGAGTGGTAGAGAACGTGGCTATGAAAAAGCCAACAATCGCAAAGCCATAAATTTGTGATGATCCAGGGTACCATCTGATTCATCAGATATAAGATCACTAGGACAACATTTTTTGTTTTCAATATCATTTCCCTAAAGTTGAAAATTTTGAATTAGAAGAAATACTTTCGTGATTTTGGTATAGTCTCACCATTTGTCGTTCTTTAGACAATTTCCACTTAATTTCTTAAAGAAATGAAGTTGAATTTTTCATTCGTGATGTGTTAGAAGATCATGTGATAGAATGATGGGTCATTCTATCTGTCTCAAACAAAAGGATAGAAAAGTTATCAAAAAATACATAAGTCTATCTATAGTGAGATTAAACATATATAGTTCCCAAAATGGACTTATACTTCATATATCATACTTCTTAATATAATAAAACTAGTTTATACTAAACAGGGACTTCCTGTAGGCCAGTGGTAGGCGATAATGTCCAGTCGCACTTTGGTTGTGGGTTCGATTCCCACAGCCTTGTCCGACACGATGGGTTGTCGCCCGTTCTGCAGGTTGCCCTTTTTCTAAAGCTATATTACTAAAACATCCCATCAATAATATCGAAAAAAATTTCTATCCTTAAACAATATTAACTTCTGTCCAACATAATCATTTCCAATATTTAGGCTTATCCAAAATACTAATGTCCAATCTCATATTATAGTGAAAACGATTACCAAAGAGTTCATATAACAAGCATGTTAATACCATCATTGATCCCCTTATATCATGAGATATGTCTTGTTGGTCACATTCCAATCATTCAAAGGATTTAATCATGTATTCTCTTGAAAAATTAATACCCATTGAACCTTAGTAAATACATGAATGCAGTTAAAAGTTAACACTTTCCACAAACCAAAATCCTCAAAATTCTTTATACTCAAACCAAGATATCACTTAGTCCTTATATCAATCATGAGATCATGAATACAATCAAACATCTCATTATCTTCTTATCCCTTCATTATGTGTATACCATCTTCTTGCCAAAAATATTTCAATAACTTTTTTTTCCTGGTTACCAGTATCATATTATTATTGAAAACTAATACGTAGATATTCCAAAATTCCACAATACCATAAATGAGATTCCATGATACTATTTTGAAATCCCATTACATAAACACTTAATCATTCCACCACAATGTTTTCATATTAAACATCGCCAATAGTGATCGCATGTGACTTCCCTTTGTTCTTTTCCTTAAGCGGTTGTTCATGTCGATCATCACTAACCCTTGTATTATGGAATTTATTAGAATAATGCTCCATTCCCTTGCACTTGAAGCATTGAAGTGTGGGTGGTGTGTTCTCCGAAATCTTTTCTTTATTCACATCATAAGAAACCCTTTTTCCATTACTTCGACACTCAGCTACTCGATGACCTTCTTTACCACACATAAAGCATTTTATAGTCCCTTTAAGACAATATCCACCATGCTTCTTTCCACACTTTGTGCATAAGGAAACATCCATCTTCTTTTCACCATTATTTTGATATTTCTCCTTGAACTCCATCTTTCGTTTCTTGTCAAAACTATGAGATGGATAAGTAACACAAACTTCTATTTCTACCTTGATAGAACAACACACAATTTCTTCATAGCTACTGAAGTCTCTTATAGCTAATGCCCTTCGAAGATTTGGTTTTAATCCACTAAAGAATCGATCAACTTTACTTTCAGGTTGGATGATAAAGCCAGATTCATACCTTGCAAGCCTTGTAAAATTCGCTTCGTATACACCAACAGATTCATCATCCGTTTGATTTAGTTCAAAAAACTCCTTCTCAATCTTTGTTCGAATAATACGAGGGAAGTACTTATTGAAAAATAAGTTCTTGAACTCGTCCCATTCCATGGACTCGATTTCATCTCTTGGCCTCGTATTCTTGATAAGATTGCACCATTGATCAGCTTCACCTTCCAAACGATATACTTCTAAGATGACTTTATCATGGTCAGAACATTGAAGAACTGAAAATATCTTTTCAGTGGTACTGATCCATTGTTCAGCAACAACTGGATCGGAAGACCCACTGAAAGAAGGTGGACGTTGCCTCATGAAGGACTCAATATAATATTGTTCCCTTCTCTGCTCATTTGGAAGTCCATAATGATTCATAGCTTGTGTAAGTATAGAAATATGATTTTTCACTCCATCTCCAATAACATTTGTTTGTTCAGGAGGACAATCATTTCATTGTCCATTATAGTGATCAACATGGTTCCTTCGGGTTCCAGCCATCGTCTAAAACCCAAAAAGAATAGTGTGAGAGGGAAAAATCATTCTACGGAGGAAAAAATAATAAAGGGGGAGTACCTTCAATATTTAACATCTTAGGTTTAATTCTAAGATCATTACCGTAATTATAGGACTATAACCTATACTTATACTTAACCTTAGGGAAATCCCTATACATACTTTAGAAATATCTCTAGGGATCTCACTAAAGTTCTCACATCCTAGTTTCCAATGGTTGATGAAACATTTCCTCTGATACTAACTGTAGAGACCCAAAGCCTGACGTACATGGAAATTACATTACTTTTGAGGAATACTTAGTACATAACAAAAACACACACACAAGTACAGTAATAGTTTAGTGTCTTTGGAAACTCGGAATATAATCTTCTAATCGTGGTGAAAGATCTTCAACATCTCCCATAAAGATCTTCCTTTTTTTATACCAAAAACCTTTCTTTATATCCTAGGGAAAAGAAAACATAAAATGGTGAGCTCAAATTCTCAGTATGGGTAAACAAAAGAAATATCAATAACATCATATTCATAAGAACATAACTTTTGGAAATCTTAACCTGCAAAAGAGAGCATAATTTCATGACATGGGATAAATCATAGTAGTGAAATGGAATCCCAATAATCATAACATAAAACATGAAACTTTGTGTCATACACACATAATCATAGAGAATCATTTCTTATTAGTCAAGACTCATTTCCAGTACTATCTTAGTGGACAAAGTCCATTTCTGAACAGAGTTCACCCCTCGTTTCAGTCCTGTTTCACTGAACCGGTATAACCTACCGTTCCAGCCATGTCTATCTCCTGAGATATAAAATCTTTACCCAATTCATTGGAGGGAGATATAGGTCCCACCCATCTCATAATGATACCATTCTTATGTGTGCCACAAAATCATAAATCATACATCATTGCATAACCCATGTAGTAAAAATGGGATTCTTAAACAACATGAAATCATAAAAAAAATTCATATAAGATAAAGGAATTCATAAAAATAATTCCATCACAACATAATCAAATTAATTTAATAATAGGGATATAAATAGAACCCTTTATTATCATAAATGGAAAATAATTTTGATAAAACCCTTGAACTCCATTCATGAGGAAAATATCCTTTCTTCTTCAAAAACATTTTTACTTTCTTAACATGTCATACAATTTTAAACTAAAAGAATTTGATTAAAAATAAACTTGAAAACTTGTAAAGGAAGCTTCTTGGAAATATGTTTTTAAAAATCCATTAATGCCGTATAAGTTAAAAAACATTCTTCTCGTACTTTTGTCGGAAAAGTCAGAAAGTACCTCGTACGAAATGTGACACGAGATTCCTTTACTAAAAACACATAGAAGGGTAAAATTGGATTTAAAAAATTGTAGGTGGATGGAAATAATATTACATATTGAGGAAACATTGACGTGGATGATAAAATACACCCCAGTAAATATCAAAGTATAAACAATCTCGAAAAAAATGAGATTGTGATATTTCCCTTACCTTAGGTCCAATTGGATTTGTATGTGTCCGAACCTCCTGTATAATGATTTAAATTAGGTCATTGACTTATTCCAGAATCATATTAATTGTTATAATATCATATATGGTTCACTAATGACTTTATATTACCCGTTCTTTTGTAAATTTCATGTTAAAGAGCGTTTTGGGTAAAATTGTTCCATTTGTCGTCCGTGTTTTGACTTTTAATTATTCATATGATTACTTAGATCATGATTACTTAATTCCAGAATATAAAAAATGGTTTATATATAATATATATTCAGAATATACATATGTATAATAAATCATTAAATGGAATGAAATACACTGTTCATGGAGACGGTAGGCCGTACGTACGCATGAACTCTGTTTTCGTTTCCTTATTGAGATGAATGGAATTAAGTAGATAACATACATATATATACACATAAATACAATATCATTATTATTTAATATATTTCATGATTACATATTATATATACTTTATAATCATTCATGAATGGTTAATGTGGAGAATGAATCTCATCGCGTCGTGGAGACGGTAGTCCATACGAACGCACGAGCGATGATATCGTTCGCATGATCGTGGGACTGTATTGGAGTGTATGTATACTATTTAAGAATTAATATCACATTAAAATAATCATATATATTTATTATTTACACCGTTATACCCATCCAAGTAAGGTGCTGGTGGAAAATAGATTTCACCACAGCATGGAGACAGTATTCCGTACGTACGCACGCGTGGTGATTTCGTTTTTCTTTGGATGTATAGATGATGAAATAGGGTTGTTTCATACTTATAATAACATATCAGTATATGATTGATACTGATGTTATTAATTCACAATGAAACAACTAATGAAGAAGAAGAGGAAGAAGAAATAAAGATGAAAGAATCGGTAACGGAAATTACCTCTTCTTTGAAGCGCCTCTTTTAGACCTCCTCTTAGGGCACTAAAATTGGACTTTGAGGAAGAAAAGAACCTGTAGGATGTTTCTAAGTAATTGGAGAAACGAAATTGGTAGGGTTTGGCCGAGATTGAAGGCTCAATGTTTTGTGAGGAAGAGGGGGAGGAGGTTCCCTTTTATAAGGGAGGAGAGGGGCACCTTTGGGAAAACTAAAACTATTATTTTATTATAAAGTCATGTTCAGTTTTAAATATCTCCAAATTGATATATTTCGAATATAAGTTGAGGATGGTTCGAAATCCTCTCATCCAATAGAATTTAGATAAGTTTATGTATCAATTTTAACCTTATCATTTAGATTTAACTTTAAGTTAGATAAATTAACTTTTACCATGTCTTCTTGTTTTCTTACACTATAAGGTTAATAAACTTACTATATCAAGACAAAAGAACCCCAAGTTGTTTATTATTAATATATCTATCCTTATCTAAGCCATTTGGCTGAACCTTAGATTTTTAGGAATTAAATAACAATTAATAATATAATATTTTTTTTAAAAACTAATTTATGTCAATTTTGACACTATTTGGTACATGATTTTTATGAAATTCATAACAGAATGATAAGTTCAAACCAAGTTACTTATATCAACAATAACATGTCATATTAACCTATAAATCCATTTTAAGTCATAAAAAGTCTCAAATTACATTTATTTGGGCATTTATAACATCAATTATGTCAATATATCATTAATAAGACAATTACTCCATCATCTTTGTGTCATAATAAATGATATTTATTTAATCCCTAAAAATTCTGAATGAATTCCTATGATGTATATAATTGTATTAGATTTCTGGATAATATTCATGTTCTATGTTTCATGAAGTTTATCACTAAATTAAAATTATTATACTTATATGATTTAAGAAAGTGACATGTTGTCACATTCTTTGGTTTTATTAACAATTAAATTATTTTCATGGAAAAATGTCCATAAAATGACTCTAATACGACCCTTAGGTTATATGGGTCTACTTTTAGCCATCCAATAGGATTTTGACAAGTTTTAGGGTAATTTTATAATCTTATATTTACCCTTAATTACCTGATTTACCTTTAACTATAGTAAATAAAATTTACAGTAGTTACTATTCACAATGCCCAAAAATAAAAAGTAGCTTATTAACATAATTTGGACCCACTGCTTCCAAATATGGAATCCATGTTTCCAAATTCAATACAAAAAATGTGCAGAAATTAAATTAATATTAATCTCCTTGTTGAAGGAAAACGGGTTTTTCTTTAAAACATTGCAAAAGATTGAATTGTTTTAACCTACGAATTCAAGGTAAAATCAATTCTAATGACATACTTTATATTAAATTGTAAAAATATATTCTATTTATACTTTAAAACCATTCAATATTATAATTTAACTACATAGGATATTACGATGAAAAAAGTTGTTTTTAATTAAAATATAGCGTGTTTTTACTATTCATTAAAATATGAAAGTTATCGGAAAAATATCAAAACATTATCTAATGTAAATTTTTATATCCTGATTCAAAAGAAGAATTTTATTTTGTAAAATTTAACATATAAACATGTCAAAAACTAGATTTAATGTGGGTGCACCATCAAAAGGCGGCAAAACTGCATTTTTTTAAAAATACTTATTTTACCCGAAAAATTTATTTTGTTCTTATACCATGTTCTAGAAAATGTGTAAGATGAATAATAATGTTATAAAATTCAATATTAATTTAATACTATTCATAACGGCTAGTTCATGAAAATATTATAATAATATATCATTGTTTATTCAAACCCGGTATTGCGTACAACACACGCTATCGAGGAAGGTCGCGATTGCGTGTAATGCAAGCCAAGTCAAGGTTGCGTGTTGTGAAAGAATCCTTCGTTGTTTCGTATAACAAAATCCAAACATAATTCATTTATTCATTGAATATATATATATATATACTCAATGTTGCGTAGAATAACTATTATCAAAATTTTGTGTAACACAATCCAAGAATAGTGTTGTGTATACTGCAAGATAATACAGTGTTGCGTATAACGCAAGGTAATATTGGTTTAGAATACAACAAAAGACATTAACAAAATTAAAAGTATATTTTTCATAAAATATCGGGGTGTTACAGTTATAGACATTCAAAACACTGGTATAATAAAAAATATTTATTTAAATCTATTTCATATCCATAATAATATATATAATTGTATATATGATAGAAATATTATATAATATCCCTATTTTATCAATAATTCATTATTATTATCACCGCTTTAGGTGAAAATTGCTTCATTTTTTTGGATTATTTATGCTCAGAAGTAACAATACATGTTCACTGATCATTATTCAATTATTGAAAAATTATTAATAATATCATTATTTTCATATTTAATAATTTTATTATTTTTTATTATTTTTCATATTATTTGGTGATGAATAGTGAATAGCATCACATCGTATAGATGGTATTCTGCACATATGTATGATTGATGTTTTCACAATTCGATGAAAATAATAAAAGAAAAGAAAATAATAATTAAAAATTATAGAAATTTAATAATATCCTCTATATCCTATAATTGTTTATAAATTTATGATTATAAACCTTATTTTAAAAGAGAGAGGAAAAAATAAGTTCATTAGATTATTGAGGTGGTATTCCACATATACATACAATTTATGTTTTCTTTTCACATTGGTTAGAATGAAGGTGGACAGTCGTTGTCCCACCATAATAATAACTATACAGTACAATGAATATTCTAAATATATTATTTTATAATGGATAAAATATATTTATATGAGTTATAATAATAAATAATAATAATAATTTTCAGTTAATAGTTATACATCATCCTTGAGAAACCACACTTGGATTACACATTATTCATTAAAATAACACCATTTTGGAAGGACTAGAATTTCCAGGATGTGGGTATGGAAGGTAATATGGAATTAGGGTAGTAATTGGTTGACATATATATATAACCCATTTTTTTCTAAATTTATTATTATATCGTTTATAAGATAAAAAAACTAGTGATATAATCTATAATACAAAATATTATCATATTGGGAAAATTAGGCTACCACATAACTTGTACATCACAAAAAATAATAATTTATAAATTCTTTTCCATTGACCTCATAAACTATCAATATTTTACCATTAGTGTATGTTATAAAATATGGATATACAGAAAATTAATATGTTTGAAAAATCCCAAGAATTGGGGGATAAGATATATAAATCTATAGGACACAGAGGAGATTAATAAACATCATAATATCATAATCCAATGAAAATCATCATACTAATGAGGTTATCATTTTATAAAATAATGCAATGTGACATATTCATAATAATAATAAATCATAACATTGTTTTCAAATACCATACATAGTTTTAAACAATGTTAGCTTCGTGTTCCGCATTAAGATAAGTTCATAAACTGTAACTTTATAATTGGGAAATAAATATATATTCATTTTCAAGGATAATTCAAATAATAAAAGTGGATGTATAACAAAAAAAAATTAATTTAAGGGATATATAAATCTAGGACCTCACATTATATCATAAAATAAACATAATCATGAATTCTATATAGATTGTAAAACAATAAAAGTCATGAAATATAATCAAAAAGATAAGTTGGTTTCATGTTGGATTTTTAATCATTAAATTCTTGGAAAACCCATGGAGTTCCAAAATGAATATATAAAAATCATGTTTTTCTTAAAATTATCATTTTGGAGTTCATAATAAATAACTCAACTGAGTAAATGAGATTTATTTAGAATCTAATTACAATGAGAAAAAACATTGTGAATCTCTTAGAATACAGTTATAAATGGAATAAACAAGTAAATCCCATAAATGAAAAGGTAAATAATATTATAAATAAATAAAATTTATTATCATAAAATACAAACAAAAAATAATGTCAATGGGGAGGTTACAGAAAATAGTGTTTTTATTGAGATTCCCATCACAATAAACAATTCATTATTTATCAGATTTTAGCCTCTTAAATTAAAAACATTTGATTATTAATAAATAGAACTAGAAGTTAATTATGAAATTTTTCCACACTTGATCAATTATAATCACATTATTATACTTTTTGATTTCTATTTTGGATGGTGAAATATAATGGAATCATTTTTTCCTAAATAATATAATATTTGGTTTCTATTTTACTATATGTTTTCATTGTAATTTATTCACAAGTTAAATGAATTCTAATATCTAATATTTTTTAATATATATATATATAATAAATTACATTTTATAACTATCCATAATTGTTTAGATGTTAAATTTATTGGAAATGTCCTCATCCGTGGTTAACATACCATTAATGGGACATCTTCCAAGTAAAAATAAAGATATGTTTAAAATATAGATACATCATAAATATAATATTTATAGTAGGTTTTAATAATTAATATAATATTAAAAACCAATCAATTGAAATTATAATATTTGGTATATAATTAAATAAATAAAAAAAGGAATATATAATTAAAATAAGAGTGACTGTTGATGAGAACTTACTCTTTATGTTGCATCTTATATATGACACTATACTCCCATGATTTTTTGTCATTGATTACACAAAAAATGTTTATGTATTCTATGTGTCTTGAGATAGAGGAATATATTTTATATTTTTTAGGGATGAAAAGTTATTTATACTTTAGAGGAGGAATATTTTTGATTTATAATAATTAATAAAATATTATATCCAATGTAAATCATTAAGTAGTATTATTTTTTATATTATGAAATAAATTTGAGTTATATCACATGAATTTATTTCTTACCAAATTATAATATTAATTAAAATGATTAATGACGATTAAAATAATAATAATAATAATAATATATTAATGGAATAATTTATACATTATACTTTGGAAAATAAATTTTAGGATCAGAAAAAAAATCCATGTATTTTGGTGGATAATTTATAAAATTATATATATATATTTTTTAATCTGACATTTATATAATATATTAGTTCATAATTTTATAATGATTTATGTAATATAAAATAAAATGATTAAGAAAAACATTATATTAACTATTATCCAAATAATTGATAACATTTACTATCATCCAATTTATTGGAAATATCATTATATTTTCTCCATGTTTTTAATTATGATTTTTATTTTATGGAATTATAATCATTATATTTTCTTAAATCACTCATGTTAAATTAATTTTGTACTATATTTTTTCTTTGAAGTTAAATTATTATTCAAACGGCTAGGTTTATATTTATAATGGCCCTGATACAATTCTCAAGGAGAAAACTACAATTACAATAGAAACATTGATATTCCAATAGTAACACTGCCACTAAAGAATTCCTATTCATTATTTCATTCATCATTTTCTACCATTCCTAAAATGGAACTATATTTTTATTTTCAATGAAAACAATTGGTTTATGAATATTTTATTTTATTTCTATAGTGTTTCTTATGGGTGAAATAATTATAATAATTTGTAAGGATCCCAATTTTTTTATTTTATTTTTATTTTTTCATATTTTTTCCCATTTTAATTTTTTAATCATTAATGGGATTATATATTGCCTAATGTATCAGACATAGACAATGAAATAATGTGATTCTAGTTTATGTATGGGCAATATGTGTATAATACTATATAATTTAATATACATTAGTTCAATAAAAAAATTTAGTATTAATGTCCCAATCATTACAATATTAAACATTAGAAATATGAACCATAAAATTTCAACTAATACTCTCAGTTATAAAAATATGAGGTAATTTTGTTTCGTCATTTTCTCTGGTTTCCCACATTGTGTCTTTATATTTATGGTTCCTCCAATAAATGTTGAAAAAGTAAGTAGTATTTTTTTTATAAATTATTCTCTACGGTCTAAGATATTCATTTAATTTTCCTCATAATAATGGTAATTACCTATCTTTAACACAAACTATTTCAGTATATTTGGTAGATTATGTATGTACTTCCACAAAAGAAGTAATTTGAATAGATCACGAACATTTTCCATGTTTGGTGAATCTACTAGCTAAGCATTTGCTGCTTCTTTATGATTAAATATTTAAAAGGGTCAATTATAAAAACATATATTTAATTTTAAAACATTTTACTCTATTTAATAGTGATATTTGATGGAAAATATTCTCTCCATATTCACTCTACGTATCTCTTATATGATTATTATCATAGTTATTCTACTGAATATATGAATCTTTTATATGTTGTTGGATGGATTTAAATTTATTTGTCATGTATTTCACAATATCTAGTTCATTTATACTTAATTGACCAACATCATTCCAAAATATAATATTGTGACCTCACTTCCCATAATGACCTTCATATGGATCCATTTGGATAATACAGGGAATGATGTTGTAGTATGAGACCTCAACTAATGGTAGATTTTGATCACATCATTCATTAGACTACATTAATTTGGATCTCAACATTTAATTCATTATTTGAATGGTTCTTTTTTATTTTCAATAATTTTTGGATAGATTTTATATAATAAAAATGAATTCAATATTAACAATATGTTGATGAATTGTTTAGAAATTAAAAGTGAACTATGAATCATTATCAATGATTATTTAATTTTGTTCGACATTCTCCCTCATCACTACATTTACATATATAAGAACATGTTTTTCTTGTGATAGATATTCTAAAATAGAAATGAAGTAGGAAACCTCAGTGAGTCAATCCTAGAAAACACATATCGCATTACTTCTGTTGGATGTGTTTGAGAGGAGATGTGACAAAATACATGGTGATATTATCCCACTTTCAAGTCTCTATGGGAAATTATTACATCATATCATTATAAAATTTTCATTATTATTTAATTCTTGGATATATCATCTACATTGAGCTGTACTCAATGATAACATTTTTGTGTCCTCCAAAAAAAGTACTGTAGTAGATCACACCACATTTGGTACTTTCAAGATCGTTGGAGAAATATATATTATTCATATTATCTAACGGACATTAATTTTTTGTATGTGATTAAATAATAAAAATTATATCTCCAAACAAAACCATAGTAAATTCATCGATGTGAAATTTATAATGATTACCACTGTTTATTACTTATACCTTCTTTTGAAGCTCAAGATCGTCTCTTTATTCCTCATTGATCTTCTCTTAGATATATGATTAAGAGATTATTTGTGAAAGCTTTGATGTATTCTATTTAATTATTATTTAAATATTCTTCATTTACATATAAATGAATATAGGGTATTACTTGATCAATATAATTGATAGATTAGTAGGTTCTATTCTACTAAGAGTATTTTATACCTTTTCCCATATTTATGATGGTA
The DNA here is from genome assembly GCA_963277665.1 of Viscum album. Lineage (NCBI taxonomy): Eukaryota > Viridiplantae > Streptophyta > Magnoliopsida > Santalales > Viscaceae > Viscum > Viscum album. The sequence goes on from OY728145.1 coordinate 1,112,209,587, forward strand.
TAAAATATAATAATTATTGTCCTAAAATTACTCTATATATATTTCTTCATTCATGTTAATAATTTTCTATGTGAATTTATTCTTTATTCTAGTGTGATATATAATTATGTCACACAACTCACCATATAGGTAGTGTCGCCAAAATTTCAGGGGGAAAATATAAGCCCCTAACTCTATATCATACAACGGGGTGTTCTTCACAGAAGTCATAATCTATAATGAAAAATAGGCTCTGAAATTATCATTTTCCAAGATTACAAAACCTAATAAATTGTTTGAAGCACAACTTTTTATAAAAAATTCTCCAGCACTTTATGATGGTATATAGAGTATATATTATTGATTATCCTATTCTTGAGCTACAAAAATCAATCCCCACATTCTTCCATCAAAACATACATAACCACCTTCAATTTTAATATTGTTTATGGGGAAGAAATAATGATAAATTACTCAAAATACATCAGTAGTAGCAAGCTTATCCTAGAAAACTACGGCTTGCATTGATAGTTTAATGTTTATGTCATTAATAAATTTCCATTATCATTCCAGAATCCCTATAAATTACCTCACATTAAATCTCATTCCCCAAGAATGTGTCTTCTTGCATAAAAAATGAATAGATGGTGAAATTAGAATACATTTTATACTTTATTAAAGTCTATTTACAATGAAGGATTCATTTTCTAGCATTGAAATTGTCTGATAAGAACTAAGATTTATATTCATTATATATTGTGAAGGTTATTTTGTAGCTATATTGTTCCATGTTAGTTCAACATTTTGTTTCTGATGGAAAACACTTAATGCACTCAAAATTCAATTTTAGGGGGCTGAATTTGTTACTATCAATCACGTCATGTGTATTCTTTATGAATAGTATCAAATTGGAGTTATTCATGAATCCAAAAACTCAAAACTACTCGTATATTTGGGATGTCTTATGGACTAGTATTCTAAAGGTAGGGCTTTTTTGGATAATTGGTCCAATCACACTTAATAAATAGCATTGGTTTAGAGAATGGTTAGTCTTGCTGATCAGATCCATGAGTAGATATTTCATCTTCCGGGACTCTCTTGTAGATTGAAGATATGTTGGTGAGTGCATTGTTGAATCACATGTGTGTTTATTATGGATTACCGTATGGTAACAGTTAAATAATAATCTTTATGGTTTTATATTAATATATATATATATATATATTTAAGATTATGTATCAATATAGAGATATATTTGTATCCAAGGTTCTCTATTAACAATGTAATATTTATATTTCCAAGGGTCACCATAAATGATATCCATTTTTTGGAAAAACATAGATGTCATGGTCTTTAATTAGGGTGAAATTGGTTTAATGATTTTTACTGAGACACAATGATGTCTAGTATCATCTAAAGGGACTGATTTTTTTTATCATAGGATTAAACCCATAAGATAAGATTTCATAGTATAATCATGAGATGAATGAAGACCTACTTATTTAAGTAGCTCATAATAGGAAGCATCACCTTTATGGTCATTTTACTAGGACCCAACCATATATTTTGTTTTCAGGAAGAATTGATTCTCTAGAAGAATGTTCATGGTTAAGGATAGTGAGGGACATATGATGAGGGAGTCCAAGGGGCCAAGGAAGTATATGGTCTCCTTGGTCAATATAAACCAAGTAGTGTTGTGTCCAGGATACAATTATGGTGGATTTGGGTGTAGGGTTGAGACCCCATTGTGGGTTTCTACCAATCATACTCAGTTAGAAATCAGAGAAAATGTTATTTGATATGTTGGGGATTACACGTATGAGTATTCCCAATGGATTTTGAAGAAGATTTTGGATTAAAATATTTAAGAGGATCATTTGAAGTGAGGATGTAGCTTACATACATGGATATATTAAGTGGGAATTTTGGAATAGTTTGGAGTTATATGAAATTAGAGGCCCATTTGAGGCTTCGTACATGATGGATTTCATGACCATAGTTAACCTATAGGACACATGAGTAAATCTTGTTGTGGGAAATAAGAGGAATCATTGGATTTGAATATCACACTCTTCCACAATATCAACTGGTGGGTGAGGTGTTGAAGCCCAACTACCGAGGGATATGGAATTTAGTGTTCTATAATTCTATTTTACATTTCTAACCAGGATAGTAACATATAGTGATATATTGAAACAAGTTTTTGGTTAACATGAAGGGTGGAAAAAAGTGTTTCCTCCCGCAAGAAAGGTTGGGGGATGAACCATTGATGGATTCCCTGAAATTTTTTATAGCGGGAATGATCCCTTTCACTATAAATGTGAAAGGAATGTGTTATCCCCACTATTCCCACCCAGAATGATGTACTTCATGTGGCCACCCAATATCAAGAACTCTCGTTACCATGAAATTTTAAACTTTAGGGAATTTTGACGGTCCACCTTATTGTAGATGTTACACATATGACTTCTCATACAACTTGTATGTAAACCCAAGAGGAGACATTGATTTTCCAAATAAAAATACCATACATTTCATGTGGCATTGTGAGGGGCCTTGGCCTAATTTTTTTATACTAGTTCATAGAGGTTCCAACATGGGGACCAATGACATTAAAAAAATAATTTTCTAAGCTGGAGAGTAGAATTCCCTTGGATTCTTTCATTCTGCTTAGTATTTTCTTAGGTGGGATGTTGTTACCTTTTCATAGCATGTTTCTTTTTAGGTGAGGGTACATCCCACATAGTGTTTTTCTTTCCAAGACTGTTTTCTTCTCTAGAAGAGTATTTATACTAGGGTCCATGTTTCATCTGCGTTATATTTTTCTATATGGAGCTGAGTTACTCTCGAATAGCATTTTTTTGCGAGGGGAAGGGTTGGGACCGCAAGGAGTTATTCTGTGAGGGGTGATTATCTAAAAATGTTCTATCTATTATACCCCCAAATATAGTGACTGTAAATAAATTTTGATTTATTTTACAACTAAATAATTTTTAAATTATTACTTTTTTCAATACATAATATTTTCACCTTCTAATAGTCAACGGATATGATTCTCGTTTTGAGGTTCCTCATTGATCATCTCCTTTAGCTCTCTTTGGATTATTGTATCTCCGTACAACATTTTGGCCCCCATGAGGTCAATTAATATATATTAAAAGGGACCATATATTGAAATTTCTCATGATCCACAGTTCGTTGCAAAACTTATTTTGTGGAAGCCAAGGTGGATGCCCTAACCCGTGAATGACATGGTGTGTGGGGATCAGTTATTTGTGTCAATGGAAATCATTGTCTGTATGGGATAACTAATTTGTTTTTATCCTCTATGGTTATCGTACTATCACACCTTGTGTGCTATTTTAGTTCATGGCAAAAGACATTCGTGGTAGTAGATATCATCGCCTTCCACCACAAATGACATTTCTTTATTTATATTCACTAATGGTTCCATCTTATTCTATGAAATATTTTTTTTGTGTGTTCTTCAAGATGTAGTGTAATTTTATGCATAGAAAAAGTCATTAGTCTGATTTAAAGTTCACATAATCAAACCTTACTTAGAGGCAACAGAATTTTACCATTATTCCGTGAACTATTCATCACAACTTTTTCTCCTCTTGAAAATTGATTTAATTCCATTATTATTCTGTGTGGAATTTTCAGGATAAAGAAATTTCCCGATTAAAATCTATTTTAATTGGGATGTAGATGAGCCAATTTCATAATGAAAAGAGGTACATTTTTATCTATTTTGTGGTATGCAAGTGATACCACAATAGGGGGTCCCACCACTAAGTAGGGGTCCCAACTAATAATTTTTTAATAAATTTATTGATGAATGGAATAATCTCACATACAGATGATCTCTTACTAATTCAATGAATCGACTCATTTTTGGTAATCATTTCAGAAAAATGAATTTAATCACTCATGAACAAAAATTCTCAACTACGACAGGTAATTCCTGTTCTTATATATTTCAGTTAGATAATGTACTGATTTATTTTTAATAAAACATTCATTTCACAAGCCAATGCTTCGTGGGCCATTGTTTTTCTGACTGATGCTTTGTGAGAAAATTATTTCATAAAATTATGGTACATGGGAATGGTCCTTTTCAAAATGATTGTAAACTGTTGAATTAATTTTATATATGATATTTCATTGGAATATTCCTTCATTTAAATATTGTTCATGGGACTTCATATTATTCCATTAATTTAGGAAACAATTCCTCTACATCCGTATTTGGTTGTATGAAACATGAGGGACACTTTACAGATGACTTCTACAATGATTGTTACAAATCTTCTGACAAATGATGAATTGTGGAAGAATATGATTTATTATATTGAAAAAAATAATAATTTTCAACACACTTCATTTCTTCATGGTTGGTATTCTTAGTTCCATTGAACGTATGTATATATTTTTTGGATGGGACTCCCCTTTATTTATTTAGGTTACCTTCTGACATAGTAATTCCAAAGCTATGTTTGATAAATCAATCTATGGTCTAGATTCATTAAAATACAAATAGGCCCTCAAACAAAATTCTAGAATAGGGGAATGTTATCCAGGTAACCAAAACATTTGGGTCTTTTTTAAACTATACTCCTTAGTTTTTGGAGGATTCATTATGAGTGTTGGATAAAAAATTCACTATTATCACAATATCATGAGGAAGGCAATGTGAAATAGAAAATATAGGGTGCTCATCAAAATGGGTTTTCCACCATATGAATTCATTCAACATGGATACATTGTTGCCTTTTGCATCTGCCAGAGCTATGAGAAATTCAATGTGGAATTGAAGATAATGGGTCTATACAAGGAAGTCAAGGTGTCAAAGAACAACTCTCATAGAAACCAAAACCATATCCTTTAGATTATTAGTATCTATATCCTGGACCAAAAATAAAAATAAAAATAGTCTATGGGGATATGGTATAAGGCTCTGGGATGTCTAGATGATTTCACGGGCACCGATTATCAGTGGTATGTATGAGGGGTTTATATTTCCTACATCAGCCTTAGATGACTCAGAGGGGACTACCCCTCTACCCAAGATTCATATTAAATATAATATTTATATTGGTAAAGTTTACCCTCATCTAAATTAGACATCCAATTTTCATATTGTATTGAAGCATTTTCTATATTGAGTGGACAGGAGACCTGCACCATTTAGACAAGGATATGCCAGGCCAGTGACACTTGATTTTATGATGGTTCTTACTGACCCATTTATGAAGTGGGTAGATTCAATTCATGGGGATCATATATAATTCCTAACAATTCACAGTTCATTCAACTAATAACTGTTCAGTATATATTTCTAATTGGTTTCCTTCTTCCATTTTATGATTCCATCATCGAGGTTAAATTCATGACTTTTATGATGGAATCTCAATTGCTGGTTGGCAAGTTCATTAACCTTTCAATCCTAGCGATGGACAAAATATACCATTTTATAGGACTGGTTAATGAGGTTAGGACAATAAGCTGACTGGTGGGTCTCTTCTCGGTCATTTGGGGATTAAAAGAATCCCATATCTAAGGCTTAAGATATATCAATACTCAGTAGATCCTAGAAGCTATCACTTTCTCACACCTCCAAATAATAATTTGGGTCATGTCATCAGACTGGATCTAGTGAGGTAATATGGATCATTACAACTATCATGATTTTTTTACCTATAAACTGTAAATTCATCAATTTTATATATTACTAAATGACAAATTTGGTGACCTCACCAAGAGAGGACATATTATCTCTCTGAAAGAAGGCTTCATGGATGCCAAGATCAATGGGGAAATAATATGTAAAATGTACACACCATTTATATTTCAAAAATAATTAAACTATATCCATACGTGGTGTACATCGACCATTAACAATTCATATTAAGATATGCACTTAATGATACCTTAACTTCTTTGTAAATGTTCCCTTGGGAGTAAACTTGGTGAAAGATCAATCATCCAACTTTTTTGGGTTTCTATCCTACACTAACTAGATCCTATGTAAAATTATATTACTAATCATTCACTGATGATCTAGTAGATAGTACATTTCATATTGTCAAAACAAGAAAATTATTATAGGTTTAGGGGAAACAAAATAAAATATTATGAATTACAAGACTAAGATAGATATAAGAATGTATATTGTCTTTTAACCACCTATAATGGTGTTGAGAGATTGGTATTTCAAATTCACATGTGACCTAATGTACTTGCCAATGTCAATCATACCGCCATTCAAATATCTCATTTCCGGAGTCTTGTAGGCAATGAGAGTCTTTGAGTATTACACATCTCACTCGTGCATTGTGGCTCTTCATAATGGGTAAGAGTTTTAATTAAATAGGTATGGTGATGTATCGATGCTCAAAACAATGACTTGTGATGATGAACAGAAGAATGTGAAATCCAATTTTCAATACCATGATGCCACATTCTATTCCTGTAAAAAATAAAATAGATATTCTAATTGTTTGATTTCCATCGTAGGGATTGAGGTTAATTTGGCTGATAAGGATAATATCAATGCCTTCCCGGGTGAAGAAAATGTAACAGCCCAAGATTTTATAAAAAATATTCTTTTTAATTTTATTAATGTCTTGTGTTGTACGCTACAGCAAAAGGAGCTTGCACAACACGCATCCTTGACTTGCCTTGCATTACACGCAATCGCGACCTTCCTCGATAGCGTGTGTAATACGCAATACCAAGTTTCACTAAACAACGATATGCTATTAAAATATTATTAAAACTAGCCGTTATGAATAGTAATAACCACTTTTTAAAATTCTGTAAATCTTATTTTTCAAAATGAACTTCATTTTTGGATTTGGAGTATCGAATTTAGCCTAAGGTGAAATTTTGGTACTTTTCGGATAACTTTCACATTCTGATGAATAGTGAAAATTACTAAATTATAATTAAAAACAACTTTTTTAATCGAAATAATTAATAGTGATAAATTATTAATTTGAGTGGTTTTAAAGTATATTTATAATATATTTTTACAATTTAATACAATATTGGTCATTGGTTGTAATTTCACATTTAAACCAGACATAATCAAGTGTCAATCTTTTGATAGATATTGTTTCTTAAAAACACGCTATTTGTTTTAACAACGGGATTTAATTATAAAATTAATTAATGCAACTTATATGTTATGAAGTTGGTAAAATAGACTTCATTTTTGAATTCGGAATATGAAATATAACTTAGGCTGAAATTTTGGCATTTTTCTGAAAAACATCAATTTTTGATGAATAGTGAAACTACTAAGTGGTAGGTTAAAAAAACTGAATTTTGCATAAAACTTAATTTTACCGCTTCTGTGAATAGAATTTTGAAAATCCGACAGACACGGTAAATATCAAGGACTAAAATGTGGTTCAATGAGATGAAAATAATTTTTGGTGAATAGTAACTTTTTACTTTTTTTACAACGGTTAATAGTAAATAGGGTAACTAAGGGTAAATATGATATTACTATTACCCTAGCACATGTCCTAATTCTATTGGATAAATGTAATTCGACCAAAAACAACCTTATGAATATAATATGACCATTTAGGCCCACTTGGATTAGATTAGGACATTTATTATTAATTTATTGAAAGAAAGATTAAAATAGTTAAAATCAAAGTTTAATAAGTAAATCATTTTTAATATGGGGTTATACATAAGATAAATTCGATTGTAAATATTAATTAGAAAGATAAAAAGATTTCCTACATTATGGTATTTTATTTGTAATTTTTAGACATCAAATAATTTAATTTATTTATGACACAAAGATGATGCAGTAATTATCTTGTTAACGAAATATTGACATAATTGATGTTATAAACACCAAAATAAATGTAATTTGATATTTTTTATGAATTACACTAATTTTCTAGGTTACTATGATATATTAATGTTGATTTAATCAACTTGGTTCGAACATTTAATTCTTTTATGACTTTCACAAAAATCTTATATCAAATAGTGTCAAAATTGACAAAAAATAGTTTTTAAATCAAATATTATATTATTAATTGTTATTGTATTCCTAAAAATCTAAGGTTCGGCCAAATGACTTAGCTAAGGATATATATATTAATAATAAACAATTTGGGGTTCGTTTGGCATGTTATAGTAAGTGTATTAACCATATATTGAAAGAAAACAAAAAGACACGGTAAAAGTTAAATTATTCAACTTGGAGTTAAATCTAATTGATAAGTTTAAAATAATATCATAAAATTGTCTAAATTCTATTGGTTGATAGGATTTCGACCCATCCCCACTTTAGCTTCGAAATAAGACCCTTTGGAACCATTATAAACTGATTTTGACTTTAATATAAAATAATATTTTGAGATATTTCTAAGGTGCCCCTCTCCTCCCCTATAAAAGGACACCTCCTCCCCCTCCTCCTCACACCAATTTGAGCACTCAAGCTCGGCCAACCCCTGCCAAAATCTCTTCTCCACTTTCCTAGAAACATTCTAGAGGTTCTGGTCTTCCTCAAAGACCAATTCTAGTGCCCTAAGAGGAGGTCTCAAAGAGGCGCTTCAAAGAAGAGGAGGTTCGGACACATACGAAGCAAATCAGACCTAAGGTAAGGGAAATATCACAATCTCATTTTTATCCGAGATTGTTTATTCATAAGTATTTATTGGGGTGTATTTTATCATCCACATCCATGTTCCATCAATATGTAATATTGTTTCCATCCACTTACAATAGTTTAAATCCAAATTTACCCTTCGGTGAGTTTTTAGTAAAGAATATGAAAGGAATCTTTTGTCGTTTTTTTTCGTACGAGGTACTTTTTGACTTTTCCGACAAAAGTACGACGAATGTTTTTTTTAACTTATACGACATGAATGGATTTTTAAAACATTTTTTTCCAAGAAGCTTACTTTACAAGTTTTCAAGTTTATTTTTAATCATCTTCTTTTGTTTTAAAGTTTTATGACATGTTAAGAAAGGAACAAAATGTTTTTGAAGTAGAAAGGATATTTTCCTCAAGAATGAAGTTCATGTATTTCATCAAAATTATTTTCCATCTAAGATAATAAAAAGTGTTCTGTTTTTATCCCTATTATTACATTGATTTGATCATGTTGTGATGGAATTATTTTTATTAATTCCTTTATCTTATATGAATTGATTTATGATGTCATGATGTTTCAAGAATCCCATTTTTGTTACATGTGTTATGCGATGATGTATGATTTATGATTATGTGGCACACATAAGAAAGGATTCATTATAAGATGGGTGGGACCTATATCTCCCTCCAATGCATTGGGTAATGATTTTATATCTCATGAGATAGACATGGCTGAAATGGTAGGTTATACCGGTTCAGTGAAACAGGACTGAAACGAGGGTTACTCGATTCAGAAAGGGACTTTGTCCACTAAGATAGTCTTGGCATTGAGTCTTGACTAACAAGAAATGATTCTCTATGATTATGTGTGTATGCCACAAAGTTTTATGTTTTAAGTTATGATCATTGGGATTACATTTCACTTCTATGATTTATCCCATGTTATGATATTATGAGCTTTTTTGCAGGTTAAGATTTCTCATTTTCACTTCTATGATTTATTAAGATTTTATGATCTCTTTTGTAGGTTATGATTTTCAAAAAGATATGATATGATTTTTATTTCCTTTATTGCCCTTGCTGAGCATTTGAGCTCACCCTTTTATGTTTTCTTTTCCCCAGGATATAAAGAAAGGTTTTAGGTATAAAAAAAAGGAAGATCTTTATGGGAGATATTGAAGAACTTTCACCACGATTAGAAGATTATGTTCCGAGTTTCCAAAGACACTAAACTATTACGATCCTTTAGTGTGTGTTTTTTTTATGTATTAAGTATTCCGCAAATGTAATGTAATGTCCATGTACGTCAAGATACAGGTCTCTACAGTTGGTATCAGAGGAAAGGTTTAGTCAACCTTTGGAAACTAGGATGCGAGAACTTTAGTGAGATCCCTAGAGATATTTCTAAGGTATGTCTAGGGATGTCCCTAAGGTTAAGTATACGTATAGGTTATAGTACTAGAACTACGCTAACGATCATAGAATTAAACCTAAGATGTTAGATATTGAAGGTACTCCCCCTTTATAATGTTGTTTTCCCTAGCATGATTTTTGCCTCTCACACTATTCTTTTTGGGTTTTAGAAAATGGATGGAAACAAGGTGATTCATGATAATGGAGGATATGTTGGACAATGGAATGATATTTTTTATGAGCAATCAAATGAAATGGGATTTGGAAGTCCAAACATCATTATTATGCCGAATCAGAAATCTCATAATATGATCAATAAAGTAAAATTTGGAAAGTTTCCTGACTCGTCTAATAAGAGAAAGATGGAGTTTTATGATGATCATAGAGGAAAGAGAGTTCAATTTCCACTATGTAAATCATGTGGGAAGAGGCATCAAGGAGAATGTTTCAAAGGAACTGGAAGATGCTTTGGGTGTGGAAAAGAAGGACACAAAGCAAGTAAATGCAAAGGAAAAGGTTCAGTTAACAACATGGATGATGATAATGGTATTGCTACGACATCAACAATGGTTAAATGTTTTAAATGTGGAATGTGCGGGCATTATGCAAACCAATTCCCTAAGGGAAAGTCTCATGAAGATAATCAGTATGGTCGTATAGGAAGTATTTATGTGGATGATGATGAAGAGACTACAAATGATATGTGAGATGAAAGAATTGTTGAAGCACAGTCAATGGTTTAAGAATGTAGTGGAATGATTACATGTTTATCATGTGTAATGTTGTATAAGTAATCTCATGGTACTTTAGAATAAAGAGACATGTAAGGATTGCTACACTGTTGTCTGATTATTGTTACCAGTATCCATGAAAGGTTATTCAGATATTTTTGGAAATAAGATGATATGCGCATAATGAAGGGAAAACAAGAAAAGGAGATGTTTAACAATATTCATGAGCTCATGATTGATATAAGGACTAAGTGATATCATGGTTTGATTATAAAGAATTTTGAGGATTTTGGTATGTGGAAAGTGTTAACTTTTAACTGCACTCATGTTTTCACTAAGGTATTCAAGAGAATACACGATTAAGGACTTTGAATGTTTGGAATGTGACCAACAAGACATATCTTATGATATGTGGGGATCAACGACAGTATTAAATCTCTGGTAATCGTTGTCACTATATTATGAGTGTGGACTGCAGTATTATGTATAAGCCTAAAGATTAGACTGGATTATGTTGGACAGAAGTTAGTATTGTTTAAGGATATAAGATTTTCGATATTATTGATGGGATGTTATAGTAACGTAGTTTTAGAAAAAGGACAACCTGCAGGACGGGCGACAGCCCATCGCTTCGGACAAAGCTATAGGAATCGAACCCACAACCGAAGTGCGACTGGCATTTATCACCTACCACTGACCTACAGGAAGTCCCTGTTTAGTAGAAACTAGTGTTATTATATTAAGCAGTATGATATATGAAGTATAAGCCCATTTTAGGAACCATATATGATTAATCCCACTATAGATCTACTTATGTATATAAATTTTGCTAACCTTTTGAGACAGATGGAATGACCCGTCATTCTATCACATGATCTGCTAACACTTCACGAATAACAAATTCAACTTCATTTATTTAAGAGATGAAGTGGAAATTGTTAAAGGCACGAACAACAGTGAGATTGTACCAAAATAAAGAAAGTATTTATTCTAATTCAAATTTTCAACTTTAGGGGAAATGATCTTGAAAACCAAAAATGTTGTCCTAGTGATCTTATACCTGATGAATCAGATGGTACCTTATATCATCACAAATATATGGATTTGTGATTACTGGCTTTTCCGTAGCCATGTTATCTACCACTCTCCATCAGAACATGATGGTTAGATTTCTCTTCCATATCCATATTTTCACCTATGTGGAAACCCAATGATTAGTTTATTTGGGTAACCGTTACGTTTCATACTTTTGTTTTTAAAGATTGGTTTTGACATTCCTTTTTACGATGTGGGTTTCTATTAAAGAATCTTTCGAATAGTAAACCATTTATAACCCCGACGAATTTCGAGGGCGAAATTCATTTTAAGGGGGGTAGAATGTAACAGCCCAAGATTTTATAAAAAATATTCTTTTTAATTTTATTAATGTCTTGTGTTGTACGCTACACCAAAAGGAGCTTGCACAACACGCATCCTTGACTTGCCTTGCATTACACGCAATCGCGACCTTCCTCGATAGCGTGTGTAATACGCAATACCAAGTTTCACTAAACAACGATATGCTATTAAAATTTTATTAAAACTAGCCGTTATGAATAGTAATAACAACTTTTTAAAATTCTGTAAATCTTATTTTTCAAAATGAACTTCATTTTTGGATTCGGAGTATCGAATTTAGCCTAAGGTGAAATTTTGGTACTTTTCGGATAACTTTCACATTCTGATGAATAGTGAAAATTACTAAATTATAATTAAAAACAACTTTTTTAATCGATATAATTAATAGTGATAAATTATTAATTTGAGTGGTTTTAAAGTATATTTAGAATATATTTTTACAATTTAATACAATGTTGGTCATTGGTTGTAATTTCACATTTAAACCAGACATAATCAAGTGTCAATCTTTTGATAGATATTGTTTCTTAAAAACACGCTATTTGTTTTAACAACAGGATTTAATTATAAAATTAATTAATGCAACTTATATGTTATGAATTTGGTAAAATAGACTTCATTTTTGAATTCGGAATATGAAATATAAATTAGGATGAAATTTTGGCATTTTTCTGAAAAACATCAATTTTTGATGAATAGTGAAACTACTAAGTGGTAGGTTAAAAAAACTGAATTATGCATAAAACTTAATTTTACCGCTTCTGTGAATAGAATTTTGAAAATCCGACAGACACGGTTAATATGAAGGACTAAAATGTGGTTCAATGAGATGAAAATAATTTTTGGTTAATAGTAACTTTTTACTTTTTTTTTACCACGGTTAATAGTAAATAGGGTAACTAAGGGTAAATATGATATTACTATTACCCTAACACATGTCCTAATTCTATTGGATAAATTTAATTCGACCAAAAACAACCTTATGAATATAATATGACCATTTAGGCCCACTTGGATTAGATTAGGACATTTATTATTAATTTATTTAAAGAAAGATTAAAATAGTTAAAATCAAAGTTTAATAAGTAAATCATTTTTAATATGGGGTTATACATAAGATAAATTCGATTGTAAATATTCATTAGAAAGATAAAAAGATTTCCTACATGATGGTATTTTATTTGTAATTTTTAGAAATCAAATAAATTAATTTATTTATGACACAAAGATGATGCAGTAATTATCTTGTTAACGAAATATTGACATAATTGATGTTATAAACACCCAAATAAATGTAATTTGATATTTTTTATGAATTCCACTAATTTTCTAGGTTACTATGATATATTAATGTTGATTTAATCAACTTGTTTCGAACATTTAATTCTGTTATGACTTTCACAAAAATCTTATATCAAATAGTGTCAAAATTGACAAAAAATAGTTTTTAAATCAAATATTATATTATTAATTGTTATTGTATTCCTAAAAATCTAAGGTTCGGCCAAATGACTTAGCTAAGGATATATATATTAATAATAAACAATTTTTGGTTCGTTTGGCATGTTATAGTAAGTGTATTAACCATATAGTGAAAGAAAACAAAAAGACATGGTAAAAGTTAAATTATTCAACTTGGAGTTAAATCTAATTGATAAGGTTAAAATAATATCCTAAACTTGTCTAAATTCTATTGGTTGATAGGATTTCGACCCATCCCCACATTATCTTCGAAATAAGACCCTTTGGAACCATTATAAACCGATTTTGACTTTAAAATAAAATAATATTTTGAGATATTCCTAAGGTGCCCCTCTCCTCCCCTATAAAAGGACACCTCCTCCCCCTCATCCTCACACCAATTTGAGCACTCAAGCTCGGCCAACCCCTGACAAAATCTCTTCTCCACTTCCCTAGAAACATCCTAGAGGTTCTGGTCTTCCTCAAAGACCAATTCTAGTGCCCTAAGAGGAGGTCTCAAAGAGGCGCTTCAAAGAAGAGGAGGTTCGGACACATACGAAGCAAATCGGACCTAAGGTAAGGGAAATATCACAATCTCATTTTTATCCGAGATTGTTTATTCGTAAGTATTTATTGGGGTGTATTTTATCATTCACATCCATGTTCCCTCAATATATAATATTGTTTCCATCCACTTACAATAGTTTAAATCCAAATTTACCCTTCGGTGAGTTTTTAGTAAAGAATATGAAAGGAATCTTTTGTCGTTTTTTTTCGTACGAGGTACTTTTTGACTTTTCCGACAAAAGTACGACGAATGTTTTTTTTAAACTTATACGGCGTGAATGGATTTTTAAAACATTTTTTTCCAAGAAGCTTACTTTACAAGTTTTCAAGTTTATTTTTAATCATCTTCTTTTGTTTTAAAGTTTTATGACATGTTAAGAAAGGAACAAAATGTTTTTGAAGTAGAAAGGATATTTTCCTCAAGAATGAAGTTCATGTATTTCATCAAAATTATTTTCCATCTAAGATAATAAAAAGGGTTCTGTTTTTATCCCTATTATTACATTGATTTGATCATGTTGTGATGGAAATATTTTTATTAATTCCTTTATCTTATATGAATTGATTTATGATGTCATGATGTTTCAAGAATCCCATTTTTGTTACATGTGTTATGCGATGATGTATGATTTATGATTATGTGTCACACATAAGAAAGGATTCATTATAAGATGGGTGGGACCTATATCTCCCTCCAATGCATTGGGTAAAGATTTTATATCTCATGAGATAGACATGGCTGAAATGGTAGGTTATACCGGTTCAGTGAAACAGGACTGAAACGAGGGTTACTCGATTCAGAAAGGGACTTTGTCCACTAAGATAGTCTTGGCATTGAGTCTTGACTAACAAGAAATGATTCTCTATGATTATGTGTGTATGCCACAAAGTTTCATGTTTTAAGTTATGATCATTGGGATTACATTTCACTTCTATGATTTATCCCATGTTATGATATTATGAGCTTTTTTGCAGGTTAAGATTTCTCATTTTCACTTCTATGATTTATTAAGATTTTATGATCTCTTTTGCAGGTTATGATTTTCAAAAAGATATGATATGATTTTTATTTCCTTTATTGCCCTTGCTGAGCATTTGAGCTCACCCTTTTATGTTTTCTTTTCCCCAGGATATAAAAAAAGGTTTTAGGTATAAAAAAAAGGAAGATCTTTATGGGAGATATTGAAGAAATTTCACCACGATTAGAAGATTACGTTCCGAGTTTCCAAAGACACTAAACTATTACGATCCTTTAGTGTGTGTTTTTGTTATGTATTAAGTATTCCGCAAATGTAATGTAATGTCCATGTACGTCAAGATATGGGTCTCTACAGAAAATGTCAACCCTCTTACCAAATCTTGTGTTGGGGATATTTCTTTTTACAATCATGGGTCTCACAAGTGCCTAGGCCTAGTGGGTTTTAGAGTGGATGAGAATCCAGAAAGTAATCCTGATGTCTAGAACCTACCTCACTTCCCATGACAGAACTTACACCTCTATATGTTCCCGTTATTAGGGACTCCCTTGATTATTGAAATGTGTGGGATAACTAGAGGGAAAACTCGTATGTTGATGAAATATGGGAAACACTTTAGAAATATACCATTTATTTTGTGTGATATGGATTGGTCACTACCTTAATAGATCTCTAATCGAGAAAATCCTAGTTAGGTGGATGTATGATTCAAATAGATTTGACATCTCCATCCACTAATACAATGGCAGAACATATTGGAATGATAGGTTCAAAAATATTATGATGATCATGAGCAAGAAAGACGGAACTAAAAATATGTATTATGGTTATCTAGATGACCTCATCTTATATACATGTTTTATTTTTTTCTAGATGAACTCTTCTACTTGTTGTTATCATGACCATAGACCCGCATTACTTGAATATTTTTGGTACCTGGGGAGATTCAGGAAACTATTTCATCCACAAAATATTGCCCAAGGTGTACCACATCTAAGGTAAATATACCATTGGATGTGGGATTAAATAGATAGGGTTACCCTATGTATATTAAACAAATGGAGGTGGTCCATGCATATCCTACTATAGAATTTTCACACCCATAACTATGCGTCATTATTTCTAGGGGATCATCGTCATGGAAGACAACAAAGAATCAATAATTATCACATATGATGACACACCTAATGTCAAGGATAATAGGTTAATGTTTCATTTCAATGTTTTGGTTTCATTTTATGTTTATTCATTTGACGACAAAGATTATTTTAAATGAATTAGTGATGCTCTATTGGGTAATCATGAATAAATTTTCTAGGGACCAATAGACCTGAATTCCTCAGATATAAAATTGATAAATCCAGTAGAGTTGGATTAACATGATATGAAACCTAGAAAAAATGAGGTCATTGGGATGATATTATGCCCCATTGCGGAATCTCTTTAGGGTAAAACAACCTCTCTCTCAGTAATGGGAGATAGTTATAGGTCAATGATTTAGAAAAATTTATTAACTCTTTTCCTAGAGAGATGAGTGTCACGACTCTACTTGTGATAGCGGTACTATAAGGGTAACACCAATCAACTAAATCCATTTGGGGCAATCCTATCCCTTATATTACAACTATTCATGATCAAATTACTTATGAAACCATATATGGGGTGTCTTCAAGGTACAATGTTCCTACTGATTAGAATGATCATTACCTATTGAGGATCTTGTTTACAAAATGTGGTGTGGTTCATGATCAATGATAATTTTAATCAACTATCATCTCTTGTTCTATGATGATAATTTATACGAGTATTGTATTATTAGTAAATATTCTTGATTTTGCAAACCAAGTTGACCATATATCTGCACTATGGGTGTTCTTGAAAGAAAAATAATTCATCATGATAATTGAATATTAGACACCTATTCTGATAGGGGGTGATAAAACAATGGTAACCATAGATTTCAATGTCATAATTGGTGCAGATGAGTTCTCTTGCCTTCCAACCATTCCCTTTTTTTCCAGGGTTTAGGTGTCCAATGTTCACATATCATGATTACTGAATTAAAACCACATGTTTATGATGATTTAGTAAATGTTTTGATCATTAAAACTATTGATACTACATGTGAAGGAGCTAATGTGTTATCTATCCACGATTATAGTGTTTAATCAAGACACACTTTAGTAGAAAATATTCATGAATATATCATTCAATATACTATTGAATTTGAGGTAGCCTTAGAGGCCATGGATGATGCTCATGATGACCTTCAGATACTATGGAATTATATATGGATGAAAGTTTCTCAAAAGCCTCTTGTAAACATGCTGATAAATATCTAATACTATTCCATATGTTTTCATGTCATGAGTATGTGTTTTTTTGCAACCATGATATTAATGAAATTTTGAATCATGTGAATGTTTTCCAAGAGAAGACTATCATTGTACATTCCCACCATTCAAACAATGATTCATAAGATCATCATTATTTGGTAGTTCAATTAATTAATATTTATGATGATGAACATTATGGGATGGATAATAGTAAATTGGAAAAACATACAGATCATAGTCCCTCTGCTGAGAGAATATTTCAATAGCTAGAGTGGCATAGTCAGAAACTAGAATTATCTATTAAATAATTTTCTTACATCATGGAAGTTATTGATGAAAGAAAAAAGTCTATGTAGGAGGAGTAAAGTATTAAAATGTATGAATCATAGGAAGAATATGGTGTTTCATCCATTTTAGATTCATATACCACAACATTAACGAACCTCCGTAGATCCTTGAGGACATGGACGGCACACAAAAAAACATTGAGAATCTACTAGTAGGATCATGTAATCCAAATTTACCACAGATATAAAGGTAATCATGATTTTGTTAGATCCTTTATTGTTTTTTCAATAAATGGAAACCCATTTTACATCCAACATACAATATCTATCTTTCCCTAAAATATCTATTTTGTCACAATTTTTAATTTGTTTTGAATGATCCATTCTCAGTTTACTTGAATAACGTTTCCTATAGATATTAGTTTCGAAATCATTATGTCATAATCAAATTGAAATCAACATGTAATGCTATAATTTTCTCTAGAGCTGAGGGACTACTTGATCATAGTTTCAACTATTTCTAGGATCACATGGAAAACCCTAAAAACATTTTGTCTATTCCATTACGACCCAAATTGTTTCTTAATTAAACTATGGTGTATACCTTGAAGGAATAACTTTTTATATTCTTTGGCCTCCCTTTTGGGGTTTCATATTAACATATTGTGAGTATCATTTCAACGAAATGCATGACATTTTTATAAACCATGCGAAGCATATGTCTCTGAAGCTAGCACATGAAAATTAACATTGTTCCCTTTGGGGGGTTTCATCATGGTGTGTTTTGTGTCTCTTTTCATGGGAATTTTCATGTGTGTAAAACCGTGATAATTTCACTAATGTTTTACATTGAATAACATTGTCCATGAATCAATTAGTGAAGACCCAAATTAGGATTTTTGGAAAAAAAATTACCAATTGTTTTCAGACATGAATGATGGATTTTTCATAACCCTAGTATTGTGATTTATGAATCTAATACTTGATATGCAGCTTGTAATTGAGGATTAAAAATGGAAATGGTTTCCAACATGATTTATTTTGGGAATATGGTGGTATGAAAATCCTTTACATTGGATTAATTTTTCTTTGGTAGAAATGCATGGTTTTGTTGGTGACTTATGTAGAGGTAATTGTGTCTTATAGTGTGTGGCTAAATAAATATTTTCTCAAGAAAATCATGATCCAATTCAAATTACCAAGTATTTTTTTTTAAATCAAGATTTCCTAATACCATAACGGTTTTCTTTTCAGAGGAATAATGTATGAAAATGACAAGGGAATTTGTATCAACACTGCCCATGAGTAGGAAGCCCAACCTATATGAATTTACCTTAAAAAGTAGGGTTGAATCATTGTGTTGGTTAAAATTATCAATCTATTACATGGACCAAGAATATTATTGAATTATGTAGGGGATGTTAATGGGGTACGACTTACATTCACTTATATTTGACAAAGGGATAAACGTTTCTCCTTTTGGGGTAAAATATTAAATAATGTTCTATAATATTCAAGAATTAATGGGGAATTGATTTAAAATGTAATCTTGTAATTTTATAAATTCATGATGTTATGTTGATATAAACATTATTCGGCATATGAAGCTATAAAAAACATATCCTAAACTAAAATTTTACAGTGGTTGAAAAAAAATTTCGATGGGAATCTTATTCAAAGACAACTCTCAAATTTTGTTCATTGCCAAACAAATGATTCTTTATGAAACCGACCCTCCATTTCTAATGGCCGAGGTGGATTATGGGGATCAAACCATTTCATACATATAGTATTGTTTATGAAAGAAGATTAAATAAATATTAAAGGATCATTTTATGTATATATATATTCTATGAATAGGTAGAATAAATTTCGTAACCTAGTCCTGTAAAATAAATTTGGAGGTGTTTTATATGGCAGGGCCTAAGATGTGTGGTCTGTATGTCACTATGAATCTCATCATAAGGAGAATAAAGCTATGAGTTTTTAATGGCTTGAAACATCTTATAATGTTATCAACCATTAACAGAAAAAGGGGGACATATTTTTACCTCGTGACTTGACTTGTTATTGGGGATCAGGGTGTCACTATGCATACTAAAATGATAGAAATAAAGCTATTCGTAGTTATTAGATGCTTTCCCGATGCATCGATTGAACAAATTAATGGGGAAAATAGACTTTTATTTTTAATATGGGAGAACAAGAATGAGGGAGAGGTTCATATTGGGAATTCCCATGTCGATCTATCCCTCATGTAAGAGAATGGAGGAATGATTTTTGTTGTGGAAAGACCATGATAAAGGATATAGGTTTCACTACATATAATTTTAATGAGATAATTATGCCCAACATAGTTTTTATGGTGTTCCATGTGCTAGTTTAACATGTCAATAGTGAAAGGGAATTTTTTACTTTTTTTTATTTTTGAACCTATGATTAGAAGATCGGTTGTCACTATATATCCAATGATGAAAAGAATCAATCCATATGTAGTTCAGTACAACATACAATTTAGTTTCTTAAGACTATGACATTAGTTGTTTTGGTTAATTTCAAGAGACCAAGATGACATAGGGTCATAAAATTTTAGATCAAACTTATAAGGCCATTTTTTATGTAAATAATGAGTAATTGTAGTATCATTAGGCCATGATATTAAATCATGGCCTATGAGTGAGGTGGAAAGAAACGGTAAAGCATGATTATAAGGGTTCTCAAATTAGGGGACATGACAGTAGGCCTAGATTTCATTGAGGCATACAGGGAAGGGAAAATCCTTTCATGGGGACTAATTGGACATTGGTTGACATGCCTTATTTTTTTTTTGGAAACATACACATGTTTGCTGGGGCATATTGTGCATATTCAAACAATGGTGTCCTTGGGATATTTGACCTCTATATCTGATGTCTATGGATGCTCGTAGATACTTGACACTACCTGGGGAATAAAGTGAGATGATTTGATGAAATGTGTCTCGATACGTAAAAAACATATAGAACATGAATATCTATGGAGGGTGAAATATCCTATATAAATTTGACTAATATGATGGGGGTTCATTTCGAGTTACTTGATATATACCAGAATGAAGAACCCAAACTTGATATATTTTTCATATATCTCTATTTTTATATAATCGATAGGAACAATTTTTCATTCTTATGGATGGTAATAGGACAGGGGGTCAATGCGTCACTCTGCATCTCATTGAAATAAGATTCAAGCCACACCTATATTTTCATGACTTGGACTTCCACACTCTGACCTATGACTACCCCATGACCACCTACAATTTGGTACTGGATAGTGATAAATAATGAGTTGTAATATCTCAAAAATGAGACTCATTAAATAGGAGTACCTATACAAATGCACACATCTCCAAAAAAATGATGAAATGTACAACTACTAAATAAATTCATGAATACATTTTTGATCCCACAAGAGTGTACAAATGTAATGTATTGAATGCCGGAAATGTGTAAAAATAAAATCCCAAATAACTGTAATGATTCTGACTTACTCAATTTTAATGGACTATGTCAACTGCAAACTCCCCATAAACACCTCACTTAGAAAATCCCTAACTATGATCCACCTACTCTTTATCCACCTAGGACACTGTAAAATGTTCTTACATCAACATAAGTCATGATACATTTATGAAAATACAAGTAAAGGGTATGTATAAAAATAATCATAATGATCTCCAAAAACACTAAACAGGAAGCACTATGTATAGTCATCTCAATACAATAAATAATAATCAATGTATAATAAAATGAAAAATATATTTTCAGGAAGGACACCATGACACCAGGTCTTTATAACCAACTAGAAGTCTCGTGATTCTTATTGATGCAATGATCATGCCAAAATAATCCACTCCATGATTCAAGCTATCATCGAACAGAATCAAGGAAGGGTTCTATATCATTGGGCCTCACCCAATGAAAGATCATTGGCCAAGGAATACCATAATAAAAAGATAGTGGGTCTCTCCCAGAATAGCTATGGGACACAACAAACCCAATATGGATCAACCCTCTACATTGGTGACCATATTTCAATGATATGAAAAACCATACCGATACTACCTATTAGATAGAATATTTATGCCTTGATCATGGTTTTCACAATTATTCAAAAAACTCTACCTATGCAACAATGTTGATAGCGGGTCCCACTCAGGTATCATGGTGCTATAACAAAACTCATTCATATACATAGCCTCTATAGTTGATTAAAAACCATTAATGTAGATGTATTTATCTAATGTACTCATTAGGTAAAGGACAAAGAGAACATACTAAACCAATACTAATCAATACTAATATATTTAAGTGCTACAAAAACTCTAGAAAGGGGTACACGATGTGTACCAGGGGGTACGCACTGTGCCCATCTATCCCAATATTTTCACATCCGGTAATGACTCACAGAACATGTAAGTGAAAAAATTAATTTTTTTTAGATTAATAAAAATACATGTAGAGACACGTGATACCCTTTCCATGTTGTCTGGTAGTGACTATGTACTGTGGCCATGTACCGGCCCATTTACACCCTGAAGTGTCTATGTAAAAGTATAATATGTTCCACATGTGCATGTAAATTGGAAAATGTGTGTGTACCTCCTAAAGAGAAAAAGATCCTCACAGAAAGGGGTCACCTGACATGTGACCATGTGATATGGTGTGTGATATTTAACTCAATATGGAACTCTAATACTACAACTGAGGGGTCAGGGGAACATGAAATATAAATGATGTACCAGGACCTCATATGTCATAGTCATTGCAGATCTATAGTTATAGACAATGTCTCATGTTAATATCATTATTCATGATTATATACATGAGACTCTTGTGGATAGAGTAAATGATAACCCTATCATCTATCAGGTAGTGTACCAACATATTCAATGAAAAGACTACTACAACTAACTCACTATCATCGGTTGCAATGTCATGACCATGTGATCTCTATAGGGGTAAAATATTGGATATAACTTCAGGATTTTTCATCATAAGACAACCATGTCCAGTCCAAGATATATCATAGATCACTAAATACACGAAACCCTTCTCAATAAATCTTCATATGGGATCTTTCATCAACCTATTCCTCAGCTCCTAAAATCACTGATGGTACCATTATATCCACTAGAATGGAAACCATTTCCAATTCAATAAAATCAAGATTTTCTTAATACATTATAATCCAAGTAAAACCATTTAATATAACCATGTATACTGAAGGAACCTTTTCACATCGATAACACTCTTGGGTGGCTTCAAAGAATGAACTGCCTCAACATTTCCTGGATCCATTACTAATCTAGCCAATGGAATTAAGTGTCCCAAATATTATACCTCTCAAATCCAAAACTGACACATTGATATATTCTCTTAATTCACATGATATAGGATAGGTTTCAAGAATATTCTAATGTTTCTCATGTGCTCTTCCTCAGACACCGAATACACTATGATGTCATCAATGAAGACTACCATAAACTGGTCTATGTAGTGTAGAATGATTCGGTTCATGAGTCCCATGAAATATAATGGTAATTTTTTTTAGTCCAAATAACATCACCATGAAGTCATTTTTTTCATAGAGATAGTGGGAGTCCTTCTTCGGTATATCCTCATGCCAAAATCATAGATGGTGATAGCCTCATTTGTGGTCAGTCTTCGTGAACCATTGCACACCTATTAAATGATTAGAGAGGTCATTGATCATTGAAAGTGGATAATTTTTCTTATCGATCGCCAAATTAAAGAACCAATAATCCACTATAACCTCAAAATACTAGTGGGATAATTTTAGAACAACATTTGGCCTTCCATGGGGGAAACACATGGTCATATATAGACCTTATCCTGTAAGTATTCCAACTAAAACCTCCACTCTCGAATATCAACCGTAGACAAATTATATGATAGTGCATATATAAATGTTGTCTCATGAGAAACATCTATACCAATGTCTACATCTCAATGGGGAGGTAAACATAGTACTTCCCCATGAAAGATGTCCCCACACACCACACCCCCTAAAAAGCTAATAGCCCATATCATCCACTAATGTAATAGTCATGCGGTAAAATTTGTGATGAATTAAATTAACTCTACAACTATTTATCTTATCCTACTCTTCGAATGTAAAATTTTCACTAAAAAATGTAAACAACATTCCATAATGGTGGAAACACAACATCCATCACCCAAATAGCCAATCTGGTACTGAACTATAGATAACATCCACATACCGAAGATGAAGTTATAGGGACTCACTTATATAATGAAGATATCCCATACAAAACTCTTATCTCCAAGTGTCATGAGAAACTATTGGAACAATAGAGAAATAACAATGTCAACACCTATTGGAGTATCCAACCATAAGGGTTGAGTGAATGTATCAACTATTATCTATATATGTCAAACTAGAGAAGTGGAAAGGATAGAATGACTGACACCTATGACTACAAATACTTAAACTAATGTAAAAAGTATAGATTATTAACATAATATAATCCATGGATACTCATTTTCATATAGCAATATAGTTTTCAATTGGCCTCATCCCAACCCACTCTCTCCTTGAGCCTAATGTAGAAAACATATTTTGGTATATTTCAAAGGTCAAAAAACTGACCACCTCATACCACCTCTCCAGCCCCTCTTCTACATCAACCACCCTATGTATCATAGTAGTCCTACATTAGTATCATTATCAGTTATCCCTCAACCATCTCATGATCATTGATATGATGGGTTAGTCATTCCTATGGAAAACATACCTGACTATATTAGGAGAAACACTGCTTATCCCTCAACTGATTCGAGCAAACCTAAAATCATTGCAGTGATGTCCTTGTGACCTTGGATCACATCCTAAAGCATTTGAAATACATGTATCCCTTTTACATCATTCATCCACTAGTTAAAATGCTATAAACTAGTGGGTTCCACTAATAACTCCCACTCTTGGTGTATTCTCTTTCAAAAATTTCTCTATGGACATGGCTCTCTCAAGCACCCCAACTTTGGTGGGCATGAAATGTAATACAATAAAATCATAGATTTCCGAGAGTGATCCATTAATACATGTTTGAAATTAGAATAATAGTAACAACACCATATCCAAGGAGTAATTTGGTTATCCATAAACATCTCCTAGTACTCTTCCACTAAAATATTTTCCTCTATTATATATATAAGATCATTTATGTGTACCGATTGCAACATGGATGGAATGAATTACTCTATGATGAGATGATCAAATTATATATAGGAGAGAGTTATCTCATCATGTGGTTATTTCATTACATTCCACCATCATCCAATAGATACCTAATTTAGAATGACTGTGAAGACTAACATCTGATCTATATGCTTCCAAAAAAGGTTTAAAATGTGAATGATGTCCTCAAGACATTCCAGAAACACCTGGTGCTCTGGATCACCCGGAAACATGGGAGTTCACTACCTCTAGAACTCATTTGACACAGTTAACCTACATTCTTTCTCGGATAGTAGTAGTATTAGTAGGTACTACTCATATAGCAGTTCTATAGTCGGTAATGCACCATGAGATGGTATCTCAAGTACACACCCCTGTACAAATTCCTCACCACTAAGTGGATCATCATCGTGATCATGTCAGGTAATAATTGTAGGTTGTCTTCATAGAGTCATCCTATAATAAAATAATATCTACTATGGGAAATGTACTATATATGGAGTGTTTTATCACAATGGGAAAGGATGAAACAATCATTTCTACAAGATACATGTACCGAAAAATTTCCCTCTAACCAATATCTATATGTACTGAGTCAAAATGAAGGTGATTAGAGTCTCTGTGTACGAATAAGTCACACCCACACCAATAATGGGTTCCCTAGATAGAAATATGAACATAATAAATAAACAATATTACCCTAATATAAATTCACTTAATCCTTTACTATGGAAGAACTGATTACACTAACACCACTTTTTCATGTCCTTACATGCTGAGGTCCGACTCATGACTAAAAAAGTCCCAAAAATAATAGGATACAGTCTATTCACCATCACTAAGTAGTTATATATCCCAAATGGTATGTATTATCAAAATGTACATATACTCACCTTATCATCTCTACACCCACACAATGTAGAAATATAAAACTACACAAATAGTGAATTCATTCATCTATGATCCCCTAACAGTTTATGACCATGAAATACTAAAGAGGAGATGGGGCCAAATTTAATCCTACCCAAAACATTATAGAGTATTAAATAATCAATGGTTGAGGACTATGTCAAATGAAATATCATAGTGAGCATGTCTTTTTGAAAATCTCCCACTACATTCCACCAACTCCATGTCCTCCCTGGGCACCATCAATTGGGCTATCATATGGATACAGAAAGACACATGTTGTAAAATACAATATAGGGGTGAGTATAAAATTAATCCGTTGGACTCTTTGAAAACACTAAATAATAAGTACATAGTATATTCATCTTAATAAAAAATATACAAATAAATTTATAAAATAGACACCAAGATATACTCACGAAAGTCAACACACCCCCTGGTGGTCATAACAAATATCCATCTATTGGATTCTTCTCAAAAAATACTATTTATATAAGAATCCACTAAACAATACCTTAT
Organism: Viscum album; assembly: GCA_963277665.1. NCBI lineage: Eukaryota > Viridiplantae > Streptophyta > Magnoliopsida > Santalales > Viscaceae > Viscum > Viscum album. Next base: position 1,112,236,053 of record OY728145.1, read on the forward strand.
ATCATTATAGATAGTCATTGATGCGGTATAGATCATTGGTCCTCGAAAAATGAAATATACCTGGTCTAAGAAGACCATAATGCATAGACAATGTGTCACACATAGAACTGCTAGGGGACCCCACAAACAAAATATCGATCATCCAACTATGTAGGGGGTTATATTTAGAAGATACCCAAAAAAATTAGATACTTAATTCTATATGGAGAATCATTTCCCTTATAAAGAAGGTTATGTCGATCCCAAAAACAATAATTAGGGAATATATTTTGATAGAGAATCGGAATCCAATATCCTAAAGGGACACCAAAACTCTATAAGAGACTCAACCTCTTGAGGGGACCAAAATCATGTGATGTGGATATAATGATGAATTTTATTATCAAATGGAATTGACTAAGGGAATTCACTCAACCTATAATGTTTACAACAAAGAATTTTAAGAGCTACAACCACTATTGAATGGGTTATATGACATGTACCATGGGGTACATAGTGTTTATATCTATCCCAGTGTTTTCTTGAGATTTATAGCCTCACAAGACATGAAAGTATTAAAATAAATGTTGTGTACAAGAAGAAAATTGTGTGTAGAGACACATAGTACTCAACTCATGTGACATTCCATGTACATGTACCATATCCGTGTCTCTATACCGACCCATGTACACCATGTCTTGTCCATGTCCATTTACATTATGTGAAACATGGATGTGTATATTTTCCTATTATTAGGTATTTACAATGTAAAAAATGTGAATCATGGAATGGTTTCACATTGAATTTTACAGATTCACACAACATGTGATATTTTAATGTAGTAGGATACCCAGTACTTCATCAAAAGGAAGGCCAAAAGGCATATAATAAGAAATACAAGATGTGTTGCTCATGATTTCAGAATCCTCAAAAAAATGTCATGTGCTTTACTATAGCCACAAGCCATACTCGATATATAGTCTAGGGATTTTCATGACCTCTAGTTGTATATATTGGGATTCATGGATCTAAATCCACATGGAAGATGAGCAGTCAAGAAAAACAATCATTATTCATCAAAACTAGGAAGAGATGAAACCTCAAATCCATTTTTTTATCTCCCAATCATCCACCAACATTGTCGCAACTCGAAATATTCATCTATTATAAACTAATACCATGATAATGATTGGTTTATCTAAATAATGGTTATTATATAATACAATATTGTGTTTTAATTGAACAACTTGAAAAATGAAAATGGCAAGGATTAACATGCGAAGAATACAATATGAAAACCAAATGCTAGAAAATGTGTGGAATGAAAATATACCATTATTATGTTTTCCATGATTTTATGTTATAGAAATAGAAGGATGGTGAAGCATAAAATAAAATGAACCAATAAAAATTCTTTCTATTTAACTCTACTGAAGATGCGGGTATCAGTTTTGTTATTATAATTGATCCACATTCATCTGGGATTATAACATGGGATGGAGATAATAAATAAAAAAATCTTACCTAATATTTGGATTAAGAATTGTTGAATAATATTTTTATTTCCAACAGTTATAAGATCCTCCAACTTCTTTGGTGTGACGATCTATGATCTAATATCGATCTCTCTTTATTTTCCCAGAGTACTATCATACAATGTTTCGAAGGGATCCTTTATTTAGAGGCCAATACTAAGATAAAATCTATAACAATTTATTTAATGGTTAAGTCAATTTATAAGTTGAAATATGTTAATATAAATTATTTATTTTATTTATGTACACCCATGAAGTCTTTTTTCACAAACGTCATGTGTTAAAAAAGGTTATGTCAAACCTAGGGTAGAATCCACATTATGAAACTAATGGTGCCATTATTTTTTTTAGTTACTCCTTTCATGATTTTGTATAAATATTCACTAAAATGATGAACACATGCTTTGTAAAATATTTAATAGATTTAAAACATTTATTCATCGAACAAAATCCTTTAGAATCCCATGCCATCTTAGAACCTTGCCTTGAAAATTATCCATATAATATACAATAATAAAACATGGAAAAAATAATTCAATACATAATTATTGAGTGACCTTGAATTTTAAGATCATGCGATAACGAAATAAGGACAATAGATATGATTGATGTTGGATATTGTATATATATATAGTTTTAATCCATATAGTAAGGGTGCTTATTGTTACATTAATGGAATTTCTACTAAGACCATTAATACCATGGTGTGGATTGATATTCCTTGATCAAGTGGGGATTCCCATTCCGAAACTACAAGATAATGTGAGTTGTTCTCTGTATGAGTAATAAGAAGCGACATGGATTATTCTGCCACACTGACGCAATGTAACAAAGGATATATGAATTTTTTATTTTTGGTGGCTAGAACTAGATAAAGAATCATACAAACTCAATCTATTAGGTATTATTTCTACTTTAAATGGGATCCATATGGATAATATAAAACTATATAAGGAGCATGAAATTTTTTATCCTTTGTTATAGTAGGGTCTATGATTGGCGATTTGGGATTCACTATGTATCCTGTAATGGTTGGAATAAATCCACTCAAATGTCTCAGATATATTTCATTTTTACATTATTTTTTGAGTAAATAGGTACCCCATCGAGAAATAGGGTACATATTCTGATTATTCCAAATAATGGATATATGGGCATTGCTACTTATCTTTTATGAACAGAAGTCATGCCCAACAATGTTTAAATGAGGACTAATTTTACTGGTCTAATCAATACGTAGGTGTAATTTTTCATTTATTTTTCAGTTGGGCCTAAGATACTGGGTCTAAACAACACTATGTATCCCATATATTGATAATCATGCCACATATAGTTCTTGATATAATAATCCCCATGTAGTTATGGCCTTTATTCAAGGAGACCAGATTATGAAAAATACTCATTGGGGTGGATGGAACATGATATAAATTTTAGGCATTGCTATATAACTTTTGTTAAATGAAATCAATCCATACATAGATACTAATAAAGATCCTCCCTATATGGATGTGATTCTCATGTGGAATATAGGGGACCTTTACCATTATCCCACAAAAACATAGCTCTAGTGTAGTGCATTTTCAATTAAATGGTTGATTATCTTACAATATAACATCTTGAGGTTATGAATTTACCTCCTAGTTTAATGGATTATTTTTTGAACAAAGGGGATATAATTCCCAAATGGATATTAATGATTTTGTGGTATAAAAACCAAACTTAAATAAGCGCCATAAATGTCAACAAACCACGTATGCTTTCTTAAAGAGTGTTTCATATAGTTTTACATTGTGATTTGTGGACTGTGATCCCCAGTTTATGGTTATTGAGTTCATACCCTTTTGAATACTTTTACAGCATAATTCACTGAATTAGTGAACTATTTTAATGTCATGTGTCGTGGATTTAGATAACCAATTTAAGGTTGTATAGTGGGGATGATGATAGGTTTTCATATTTAAATCATACAAATAGTATGATGCACCATGTAGTTTAGCATCATGTGATAAGGAGGAAATATCATGTCGCTACAAAAAATACGTATTCAGGAACCTTATGTTTTTGGGAGACATGGTTAAGAAAAAATAATATGATCTGTTGGAGTAGAATTTGTGCATGGTATATGTCCCCTCCCCCATTATATCAAAATAGGATGTTTCATTCTAAGAATCATCAGAGTCTATAGAGTTGACAGTATCTCCCCCTTGAGGATATACCAAAGGTGAACATCACTATTAACGTATTGTGAAATCTGGTTTTCATGAACCTATCAATGGATCATGGGATGAAATATTATCTATTCCAAACACAAAATTCATCCACCCATTTCTTGGATAGCTCATATATGGATAAATGATAACATATACATACATTGAGTGGGAGTAATATAACTCTGATGGGCTGGATAGCCTATCTCCCATACACTAATGAGTATGTGGTCTCTAATTAGGAAGTATTATTTGGGGACAAGTAAAACCACAAAGAATTTATTATCATATCCAGAAAAGAAAATTTATCCTTATCTACCACCATATAGAGTATATTTGATAGGGTCATGTTAAAGGGATTTATCTATCTATTGGAAGTGACATGGTAGTAAGATGAACTGTTGGACATGATTTCATACTACTTTTATATTTTTTTCAATTTAGAAAAACAAAAATTGGCTTCGCTATACCTAAATATTTAATGATGAAACCTAATATGTTAATGATGCTGGATCTCATGAAGTTGATAATGTTCCTTTCCACCACCACTTTTAGGAATATATATTCTTAACACTATTAATATATGTCACTTTTGAGGAGAATATACCCGACCTTCTTTTACATAGTTGTAGGATATGGGCCCACGACATTCATTCCCCATATTTATAATGTACAGGATTACACGGATATGTGAAGTAATAATGAGGGTTAGTGGTTTATGTTTTAAATAACATATAAGTAATGGAAATATTTGATGAATTTATTATTTTCATGTGTTATAGTGGGCTAGTTGTATCCAAGACATTAGATTTTAATGGGAAGCATTAGTCCTGGATAGTAGGAACGACATGCTCTAACGTGCACTACCTTCACGATAGTGGGATTCTCTTCTACATCAATGCACCTTGGAGGACCACATCAATACTCTTCTTTTCGGGTTCCCTTTGATGGATCATTAAATCATAGATAACATTAATAATTTATTGTCTTCATATTTTCTCTCTCCTAGATCTATATGGTTGGAGTTACCATTTTGATGGTAGTCCATATTTGGATTCATCATGCTAGTTGTAGGAAACTATAGTTCAGGAATGGGGATAATATTATTGATCTATTACAATTTTTGATGGAAAAAATATGAGACCATCCTTAAATGTGCATTAATGTTGACTGTTTCATCCCAATCTAGATTATCTAGAGCTTTGACTATATTTCCCAACACATCATCTTCTGAATTTTCTGATCATGACCTATTAGTCAATGATAGATATGAAGAGAATTATTCAAATATTCCATGAACAATGCTTAAAAGGGGTATTAATTATAAATTTTTTATATCATCATCACCATTGACCTTTTTAATGACCATTTATAAATCAACTTTTCTCTTTATGTGTTTTAATTATACCTAACGTTCTATATCAAGGCCCACAGTGAGAGCATGATATTTTTATTCATTGTATATTCACCCCTTTGATAGTTGGAAGGACTGTTGAAGGACTTCATTTTTTCACGAATTGAGAACAACTCCTATACCCACATTATTATGCATGGGGTTTTCCATCCACTCCCCTATTTGGATTCTTGATGAACTATTGAAATACATCCCCTATAACTGGGTTACCTCTTTAATATATAATATATCCTCATCAAGGAATTTAGTATCCAATGAATTCATTTAATCTGATGGGTTATCTACCGTATAATATAACAATGCATGTACATTGAATGCTTTCAGAGTCATTCACTAAATGATAGAAAGATGTATACTGACCTTCAACATTGATAAAACTCGATTTATCAATGGATATATGGGGATTTTTTAGTGGGTTACTCTGAGAAACAAAATAAACCATATTATGTTGTAGGTAGTTTCTCTATTTTTGTAATTAAATTATTAGCACCTAATAACATTACTTTATATGTAAAGAATGTGTATTTACATCGATCATGGATTGGATGAGGTAACAATGGTTTTTTTCACTACAGATGTCATTATAAACTTTAAAGAGTCACCCATTAACCACTCTTAGGTTGTCACATACAATATATGTTTCCTTACCCTGATAAGAAGCATTAATACAAGATGGATCAAGAGATATTTCATGAGAGTGTCAAATACATATGGGAAATCATATGTCCAATGATATGTAACCCATTTTCTCATAATCCTAGTGAAGGTCAAACATTATTCATCAAGGATGGTTATGAAACACAGAATGTAGGCCAAGTTACATTGAATTTATCTCAACTCGGTGTGTTTTCTAGGAGCTAACAGTCCATGCATAGGCATTTTCTTCCCATGGTCGACATCCATTCCATAATAAAAAATGACAAAGCTAATAATTTTCTTTGAGGTTACACAAAAATAATATATTATTGGGTAAATTTTCACATTGTGCTATGAAAATTATATTATGTTAGTTTTATGTTCATCTTGGTGGTAAAAGGGTTGTTGAGATTTAACCCCTAGGTCCTCAACATTACATTTAAATAAATGCCACACTATGTTTTTGTAGATATGATGCATGGAATATTGGTATGTAGAACAAAAATTATACAATACAGTGTTCAAAAAATTATAGTAAAATACCACCTCGTGGGTTTTGAAGGTGGTGGATTCATCATCCACATAGGTCGTCCATATTTGATATTGTTCAGAATATCTATCCATTATGGAGAGCGACCGATATCCATCCATTACATAAATCAATATATCTATGATTAGGACTATAAACTCATCCTTCATGTACTGATATTCTAGATCACAAAAATCTATGTAGACTCTAATATGTTCATTATTACTCTTAACGGTTATAAAATTGGCAGATCATTTTGGAAATTACACCTTCGGAATATATTTTTCTATGATGAACTTGTCAAATTAAACATCTATATTGGAATCATGTGGGAGGTACATTCTTCTAGCCTTTTATTTATAGCCTCGGTAGACCTCTGAAAGGATTAGGTGTTGAGTGGACACCTCATGATCGATGACCAAAATATCTGTGTAATTATAAAAAACATATCCCCATGCAGCATCATGAAATAGTTATGTAACTATTTTTCATAAAAATGAGGTTCTCCACTAATAAATGTTTGTCATGTGTCTTCTACTATTACTAGATTGATTTTAATGAGCACAACAATAGTGTTTGAGATACGCTTCTCAAAATTAGGAGGGGACCATAAGCATTCCTCCTCCCATAGTTCATCCTCCTCATCTTCTTTCTCCTTTTCAATTGTGAAACAATTCTTGGGGATGATTTATCTAAAGTTATAAGAGGAGTTAATATCTTGACATTCGATAGATGATGTGACTTCCATTGAACCACTTTAAAATGGCGGATTTCATTAAAACTCTAATGTGGATGGATTGACTGACATATTAAGAGTGTCTTTATTTGATATGTTATTAGAAACATCTTCCTACTAAAAAGAGGAGGAAGTGATATCATGGATCAATGAAGTTTATTTGAACATACTTTTATCTTCATTTAACACTATATTACTATCTAACAAATATCTTAACAGAACTGGACACAGTTTTCATGAGCGGAATCATGGTATTTGTTGAATATGCATCTAAATCAGCATTCATATGATCACTATAGTAGATAGGTAGAACATAAACTTCATCATGCTATTATATGGGGTTATATATATTTATTTATAGACCATTGATGTTGAATAACTATACAAGACATTTAATAAAGGTTCATTCCCTATTCACTAAAAGAATCCGACATTGATATAATGCAACTCAAAGGATTCTAATGGGGATTTATAAGCATGAAAAATATCATTTTTTCCTTAAATCACTATTTAATGCACTTATTTCATGATCAATGTATTTATGTTTGTTGATGAAAAAATTGCCTTCCTAGTAGGATACTTAATGTTGTGATGATCCGAACAACTATAAATTATGATTTTTTGAGGAGAAATTTAATCATTTCCTTGAATAGTTTTTTTATACCAAAAGTGTTCTGCTCACTTTTTTCATTGCGCTGTAGAATATTGATGGATGGTTCATGGTTATCCTCATTTCAACCCATCCAATGAATTTTTCACAATTTAATGAGATTAACTCCTCACCCATTTTCAATGAACACTTTTTGGACATTGACATCATTTATCTTTTCAAAAAACTACATTGATGTTATGTAACCCTATAAAATGCAATATTTATCCTGATCTATGATGATGGGTTCTGCATGACATTCCTAATGATTATATAAATTTGGATAGACCATAGGTGATTCCAATTATAAATTAAAATCTCAGGGGATTAAAAATTCCTATATCATTTATTCTTTGATATCCTTTGAAAAGACGAAGGAATCCAATATTGATTACATAGAATGAACTAAGGCTATCTTTTTTAGGATGTTGTACTTTTTTTCTAATAGTTGATGCTTCCTTGAATGGGGATGCCACATTGTATAAGCATTAATGGTTTCAGAATTTTATATAGATTGATCGACAATTTAAACAGAGTATAGCGGAACTAAAACTCTTGGTGGGTTGGGTCGGGAAGGAATATCTCTATGTTGAGGGAGATTAGAATAATTCTACACCTCAAATTTATATTCTAGAGTGATCGGGATAGAGTGGATTTTGGTAGGTGAATGGGGGTTTTCCTATTCTGATTAGATCTACTATCTAACTATTCTATGAGTTTCTACAATGTTAATAGTCCATGATGCGGCGCGTCTAGAATTTTGGATTTTCTCATGGGTGTAGCATCCCATGTATCGTTGGCCCATGTGGCCTCTCCTTCCAGTACCCTAATCAAATGTAGGGATCCATAGTCAATATCTACAATAATTTTTGGATAAGGTATCCATTAATTGAATTATATCAATTGACCCAAATATCAACTCATCATCCAATGATGAATTTGAATAGAAGATTGTTTCTGGTGGTGCCGTTTGGAGTGATGGTACTTGTGCTTTATGATTTGTGAGAATAGAATCTTATAATGTAAGAGAAGACTATGGTCAGGATTTATGTTATTCTTCTTAAACATTCTCCATTCCTTTCTGGTCAAATCTCTTTTTGTAATGTTGTGTTTTAGAGGGTTCTCGGGTCGAGGACGTTGGCTCCATTATAACTGGGGACGATGGGGAATATTTAGTTGTTTCAAACTTTCATGGAGAATAATACTAGTTCTGTAGATTGTATTTTGATTCATCCAACTATAAAATTCAGTTTCCTCTTATTGGATACTTCTTTTTTCATGCCTCCATTAATGTGGGATTTATTGGAATCATACTCCACATATGCTCGCAGGTTTTCCTATTTAGCATTCCTGTAATATTACATTTTCAACTGGTGGTATTTGAAGATAAATCATTCATGAGTGATATTTCCTAGTATCCAATGAATGGGGATGTAATATAGCTAGTCGTTGAAACCAATATGTTCATCCCATTTTGATAATGATAGATAGATTCAATCCGGGTTCATAGAGTCTATAAAATATCCACAAACATGATAATCTCAGAACAAGTAAATATTATTCCATTATAAGTTGAATTGATTTCGGGTGGGTCCACTCAGATCATCCTATTAAGGTGGGTATTTCAACTTATGATGTAGGGGTAATGCATGATATGGTTTTGTTATTGGAACTAGTGTGGACATGATAGATGGATAAATTGTGACAACTTTTTCCATCACAATTACTAATACTTTATCATAATGAATGATCTTATTTTTCCATTGAGATTAGGTTTTCATGAGGATTTTTCCGTCCTTTCTGTGATGACAGAGAAATTCCAGAACCCACATGCATACATCACTAGGATGAGTAGTGTTCGATAACACCATGAAGATTATCAACACTGATAGAGAGAGATCATATCTTCCAAGGGAAGAGGTTAGTTTATTAAATAGTTCAACTATGCGAATATAGAAACTAAATAAAAAAATATATCATTATCTCACTATTTAAAGATCTAGATGACCATATGGTTTGTCTTCTACAGTTTTGAGCTGAACTAGATATGTAATTGAGTATAGAGGTCTTCCAATACTGTGATCGACTGATATTGAAACTATGTGTACCACACAAATGAAGAACCTTTCAGGGTTCTCATGAAGAATAAGAGTTTTACTAATTCTTATTGCTGCAGAGTTCCCATCGTAGAATAAAAACGAGACACATAGTCAATAAAATGTTGTTCTGGGTCCCTTGAGCCAATAAAAAATGGAATCATAGGACTCTTGATGCTTGGTTGAGGTAAAATGTACCCACCTAGTCAATGTAACATTTCTATTTTGATATTATTGGTTCCTTATGCCCCTATATAGCTTCCAGTCAAGATTCGAATAACTCAATGGTGTCAATAATCCCTAGAGGAATGTTTTTGTGAACATGATCGTGCAGTGGTTAAACAACTTGTGGGGTATACTGTGTTGTTTCATCCATTATTTGAGGCGGATATCTGACCAGGGACATTATTTTATGGTTTTCATGAACCCCCTTTAGTTGTCTTCTTAATGGGGAAAAATATAGATGTCTATCCTGGATTGGTTCCATGTAAATTGTTGGTACAAGCACTGAGTTGGGAGGATTTCCTAAACATGATTAAATACCCAAGGTAAAAAATTGTTGCTAAGGAACAACTGTTGAAAATATATGTTGTGGTTTAGTGAAGGGAAAATATTCAACAATAATTCCTCCTCGGAGAAAATATATAATTATTCACACAAAATCTACCATTTACATAATTGTTTTAGTGAATATTACTTCTATCATAGTTATATCTCCCCTATAGACCGGAAGATGTGGGTTTGACTCTATATTTAATTTATTATTTACTCTATTATAGATTCGATGAGGAGGTTGTAGGGGATTGATTGAGGGAGCACCAAAATTATTTGTGATTCTAGGGTTATAGGTTTGCATACATTCATTCATAGTATGGAAAACATCCTATAATGATCCATACAATACTTGATCTTATTTATTTATCACATTTTGGTTTCATATGTGGTAATGATTTTCACGGCATTCACCATTTCACAATTCTTAATGGGAATCATACTTGTTTTTTAGCAATATGAGGGTTTTTTGGACAAATTTATGGACCTCTCCATTAATTTATGTTATACTCTTCAGGTCCATGAAGAAGAGTAGCTCAAAGGTAACCTCTATGAATCAGGTACATATTATTCAAATTTGGGGATTGGGGTAATGTGTCATGGGATGTTGGTGCAGGGAGAACATACTTTTTATAGAAATCAGTATATTGGGTACAAATCATTTCTCTTAAGGGGATAGTTCAGCTAATAATGCCCCTATACAACTATCTAGTGATGCACCCATTCAATAATCATTATGACATACAATTAATTTATTGTTCAATAAATGGAATATTATGTTAAAAATTTTCTAACACATACAGTTTCTGGAGATCCTATATTGTGTCATCTACTGTGGCTATTCCCAGTCTCTGGGTGTCACACATCCTTGTTTTATCATTAGTCAACTATGATGTCGGGTCTTCACTTGAACTATTTTCTTATGAGTACATCCACAATACTTAATGATTGTAATAAAATGTGCAACATTCTTGTATAATGTTTTTTGTTTCATTATTTATGATTTTTTCGATGGATTTATCTCATACGAACAAAATCCATTATGAATTATTCAATGTCAATTCTTTTTTATAATGTTTCATTTCTTTATAATGGGTTCTTCATGACAACCTATCTGGGATAAAGGCATGACGATATTTCATGTATATTGGGTTCATATAAACATGGATTGAGTTGGAATGAGACGATATATGTTCTCCCCAAAAACAGATATAAACACTAGGAGGGGAATCACCATTTAAAGGATTCAACATATGTAGTTCATTGAGGTAGGTCAATTTAAAATACATATGTACCATCTCTGAATTCAGATTACATGAAAAAAAGGTGTTTCTAGTTTGATTTGATGATGATGCTCTTGCAATATTTTTACACGGTATTCTTCCCCTTTGTATGTTTAGAATATTATTTTTAGGGGGGTATACAGCTGTCCTGAGATTGAGATGAATGTTATGCATGAGGTCTTCTGGAAATTACCTTGGAATGTTGAAATGAGATGTGAATGATGGCAAACACATAACTGATATGTCATTGCTATCAAATTTTCATTAGAAGTTAATTATATCAATATTTTCATATTATATATTCTCTTCTACACGGTCTTCCCTACATTAATGATTCATGACTACTTTATCACAAGTACCAGTGCTTATAGGGGTTGGATTGGTATTTGATCAGTACAGGGGTAGATCAGAGGATGAGTGTTTCTCTAGGCCATCAACTAGTTGATAAATGATGTAAAATTAAATTATAGGGTTTGTAAAATGATTGTCCCCATCATTCCATGAAACTTAGTATATAAGGGATTTATTATATATGTCTTGTCGAGGATAATACAAAAGATTGGTCATGGGATTTAACTATTATAAGGACTCCACATTGCATTATATAATGATGATGAATACAATCCTAGTTTGATGTATGAATATATGGATAATTTATGTAGTATAAATAGTATGGATTAGCTTCAGGGTGGATGAAATTAAGGGGAGTAACTTCTTGATGAAATAAGGTGTCACTATGGGGGACCATCATAGTGAATTTGATCATTGAGATGAATACCATTATTTCTTTCTGTATAATTTTAGGGAGAATATCTATAGGGTATACCATTGGGAGGAACAATAAGGTGGAAGACCACAATATGAGCACATTCTTGTTGAAATAAGGTGTCATTGTGGGGGATAACCTTATGAAAACATTCAAACCTGGTTAAGAATACCCTCATTGATCGATATAAGAATGCATGATGAATTTTTATAGTTAAAATAATTGGGATTATAATTTGGGTGAAAGAACATAAGGGGAGCACTTTCTTATAGAAATATAATGTCACTGTAGGGGGATCCTCATATAGTGTTCAATAATGGTCATGAAAACCTGCCTATATTGATGCCTAACTATAGGGAGACATTATAAAGAATATACCCTATAGAGTACCTTTAGCGAGGATGAATGAAATGGGAATAACATATTAATGTTTGATCTTTTCATCATTAGGAGGTTCTCTATGACACTCGTCATGAGATAAACTCCAATTATTGATTATGTTGTTTCATTGAAGGAAGCCTTCAGGTTAGATTATATGGGGAGGAACTCAATTACTATTGGTAATAATGTTACAAGGACGAACTTCACAACTACTAATTCCACTTTGTTAATTTAGCAACTGATCACCCAGATAATTGTCAACAACGGCTTGGAATTTGATGGCCTTTTGAACTCCAGCTTCCAGAGGAGTAGTGTTATGTGTTTTCTGTTTCATTTATCGCTTCAAATGGCATATTTTCTTTTTTGGTGCTCTATTGTGGGAACATATGGATACATGGTGTAGGTGATATAATTTATATTTGTGTCCCTATTCAATAAAAACATCTGGTACTGATAATATATGTCAGAAATCTATTAGAATGTTAACTACGATATATGCTTTCTTTGGAATAACCGCTAATGCGGACCGATGTCCGGCCAGTTGGAATGTGTATTTGATCTAAATATCAAAGAAGATTTATCACAAAATATTTCAAATTAACATCCTGAACAAAATTATGGTTTAATGTGTGATCCTAAGTGACCACCTCATTGTGTTCATGGGTCACCCCACTCGGGGAGGTGGGGTTTTGGGTCTGACTCCTTTCAATCATTGTGGATGTAATTACATCATGAATAGTAAGTATGATTTTTTAGGAATTGGTGTTTGATTCTCATTTATCCCTAATATGTGTTGAGAGAAATCCTTAGTGGGAATGGGATATATTCCAATTATAGTGTCAATGAAAGAATATGCAACTTATATGGCCATCAATTTCATACTAGTATGTACTGACATTCATTGTTGGTGGGAGAAGCTATGCAAGTCTATCATTAATTTTTCATAGGGATATGCTCACATCATTCTCTAGTCGGCACCAATTTTTTTTGTATGGATTGTTATGAACAAGAAATAATTTGTTCCTTCTCATTTTTTGTAAACATATTTGAGTGATGGACTTGATATTTATTCGCTAAAATTTTTATTACCTTGTAGTTTGATTTCAAATTTGGAAGATGGTCTTGGTGTGTATTTGAATAAATTTTCATATGTTCATAGTTGGTTAAAACCCTATAATGATGATAGTATTCTTGCGCCCTGGCATTGATATATGTATTCTACTAGTGTACCACTATATTTGAATTGTTGGATTATTATTTTCGAGCATGTTTTTCTATATACTCATTTTACACAATATTTTCATGGTGGGTTATAAGTAACAAAAAATTGATTTGCATCGCCCTTATATTTTCTACCATATTTGTATGGAGGTAATCACATGGTTGAGTAGGGATACTCATCTACACAAGGTTTGCAGTCATATTTGGATGGTGATATTTTCTACCAGGAACAAGGATGATGGATTGTTCATGATTGTGTTATTTTAATCACACGTTATCATCCTAGGGGACCCTGTCAATAGGACATTAGATGGGACCTTCGAGGTGGAATCATTTGAATGGTGATGTTATTGAGTCACACAACATTTGAAGAGATGATTTAACACAACAGTTTTGGTTTGGGACCCCTATTCATATGGGATGAGGTCATTAGTGATGACTCTATCAGCCTCCCTAAGGTCAGGGAGGAATTTATTATCATGTTCTTAGGATATCCTCTAGAAATGATTAGTGACTTTTAGTTGGTCCTCTTGGATTAAGACCACTGACTATATTTAGTAGGATGGTTGGATTAGATACATAGAATATAGGGAATTTATATCTCCCTCCATGGTGGGGAGATGACCCTTTTGGATTTACTCTCAAAATACATCATTTAAAGCCCATTGTTGATGATGATTGGTGGGTCCTGGAGTCCTATTTTTTTATGAATCTGTCAGCTGTATTGGATGACATTCGTGTCCAAAAAATATTGATAATCTATTGGATTTAAGAGAGCTCTGAAGAGTGCATGAAATATATGTTCCAAATGAGGATAATAACCAATAATCAAATTAGAATCACTTTACCACGTTTTTTATTTATTTATTTCATTTTTCCCTCTTCCATTTTGGATATGAAATGGGCATAATGTGTGGTAACAACACTAACATTTTAAAGGATTCACATTAGGTTCACCATTTTTTATACAAAAGAGGAGTCATTTTCCAAGAATGAAAGGGTATGACAAGAATGGGGCATTATATCCATTTTATACTGTGAAGGGTGTGTCATTATTCAATTAATTAATTTCATGTCCACCATTTTTATTCAGACAGAAAACATTTCGTGTTCTTCACATTGATTACAGGGGGTTGAATTGTATGAAATAAATCATTTCACATACAATATTTTATAATGGTATCCAATAGGTTTTCTTCATTGAACCATAAATTTCATTTGGATATAATACCAATGGTGACTCATGTATCAATATTCCAAATGTATGCTTTTTTGGATTATAGGGCCCCCTATACTTGTGAAATAACATTAGTCGAGTGGATGGGATGTTAGGATCATCACGCTTATTCCAGGGTGGATCGTTTTGTATTATAGGACTCTCTTATATATTTCGGATATTTTATCAAATCATTTGTTCATTACATGTTTTTATAATATGAATTTACATAAGGATTCATTTAATCATGAATATTCATGTTTTAACAATAATATGTATGTATATTAGGTTATTTATAAATAGTTGGATCTGTATATATCAATGTTAATCTATCAATGTTGTAATATGTATGAATATATGGTTATTAGTTAATAATACCCATTAGGTAAAGATAAGATAATAATGGTTCATTAATTGTTAGGGAAGATATTTTAATCCACGTAGTGAGGCACTTTTGAATTTAATGTTGTCCAGGTGAATAATGTTGTTTTCATGACAAGATCAGACCCATAATATGGGATTCCTATGTATCCTCATTATATAAATCATAACCCACGTATTTTGGTGCCCATAATTTGAAACATCGCCTTTTATGGTAGTGTAACATTAAAGAAACAATGAAGTTTAATGACATGATATCAGGACATGTAGGAAGTAATTTACTTAACAAGGACGGTGTGGGACTTTTTCATGGATGCTTGAGGGACCTCAAAGTGATTTTGTCCCATTGGTTGATATGAAACTACCAGGGATTCGACCAATAAATATTAGTATGGATTTAGGTGGTGGTTTTGACATTAGGGATGAATCCTATTTATTCCAGTTTTTGGGAATCGAATCCCATGTAGAATGATCGGTTGGGGACTACACATGTGAGGATTCCCATTTGTGTTTAAATATGATTGAAAATTTTATTTTATCGGATTCTTGATAGAGTTTAATTTGGGGATTACATTTATAGAGAAGGCCCATGTCAATTACGTTATTTCTAGGGATTATACTAACTGTAATTACAAATGGAGGCATGGTAATGAATTTATTTCATTAAACATATTATCCTCTATGCCCATTGGATTTATTCTCATTGTGAGAAACCATAGGAAGAAGTAGATATGAATCGAAAATGATAAAACTCTATCCGCTGATAGATGACTTGATGAATCCTAAAGGGATACATAGTGGGTGTTGAGTGTCCTCTTATCATATTTATTTTGGTAAATGAGATAGTCACATCTGGTGATCTATTTAGCTACATCCCATGATTTAAAAAATAAGAGGTTAATTTATTCCTCCATCATCAAAGTCTAGGGGCTTACTCTTGGTGGGATTCCATGAAATAATTTCTGGTAGGATTGATCCCATTCATTGTCAAAGGGAAAATGAATTCATTAACCCATCAATCGTTTCTCGAAATAAGGAGGTTAAAACAAAAACTAAAAAATTGGAACACACTATACAACAAGAATGTAAACCATAGGGAATTCTAAGGGTATACCATATAATGATGTTTCTCATGTGAATCCACATACCATAGGTATGAAAACATGATAAGATACACTAATGTGCCTGATGATCTAATCATATATGACATGTCAATTTGGAAGAGGCGTTGGACAAATTTCATTATACTATATTGTAGGTGGTCCAACATGGGGACCAATGACAAAATGAAATGGAGTGATGATGGGGGGGAGATTAGAACAACCTAGGATGCCCCATTTCATGTCACAGTTTCTTAAAAAAGAAGTCTATCCCTCTATATAGCATGTTTTAATGTATGTGAGGTTGCCATTTGTATAACATTGTGCAATGAGAACATGGTTTCTACTAGTGTACCAATATTCTATGCAGTTCGATGTTCTTTCCTCATAGCGTTTATCTACATGGGTATGGTTTGCACCAACGAAACATTTTTCAGTGTGTGTGAGGGTCATGCAAGCATACAATTTCTTATGTAGGGTTTTTTTTTCTGAAAATTGGAATTCTATTATGCCCCACCGAATGTAGTCTTCATGGGTTTTGATTATTCAAATAGCTCAACAATTTATTATTTCCTCCTTTATTCTATGTAGGGGAATTTTATCTACTAATAATTGATTGAGACGCTATATTATTGGTGGTGTGTCATTGATCCTCTACTTCAAATATCTTTAATTATTACTTTTTCCACTCACATTTTTACCACCCCTAGGTTAATTTTTTAAAATGTGGGGACTAGATATTAGCATTCAACATCATCCACAGTTTTATATATGTATTCTTTTGATTTATCCCATGACGATGCCTCCGCCATTGGATGCCAATTTTACTAGGGATAGATCATTCATCTAGATGTAAAAGACCCCCCAGACCCTAAAAACGAATTAAGATTCATCTGTGGGATTTTTTTAAAAAAATTCTATCGTTAAATATTTCATTGTGTAAGGATTATAGTACATGTGGCGAAAATTACTACATCTCCCAAAAAATTACATTGTTTCATTTGTGGCTATGGTAGGTACTTTCTTTTTTCATGAACTATTATATTCATGGTTTCTTCATATATTGGAGCAATTCTATCTAGATTGGCAGTCCACAGGGCGAATTTCACTTTTGTATATTTACACGTCCTTTAAGGATCTCTATTTTAAAATTATTCCTCGAACTCTTATTCTAATTTCATTTACATCCTTTCCAAATAGATGGATTTATATATTAATTGTGTGTATGATATTCTAGAACCAAATATTTCTATAAGAAATAATTGGATTCTCTTATGGTTCCTCATTTATCTTAATGTAAATGATAATATCAACAATGAATACTAATCTGAATTTGATAATGTAGTCTCTAAAGATTATATTAATCAAATATATAGTTATTCTAGTTTCAGTATTGTATATAAATTTAATCAATATGATTTCATATTGTTTATAACTTTTGCATAAGGTTATATTTTTAATATCACCATTATTAACCTTGAATTGATGATATGAAGTATTAATATGCATAATTGATATGAAAAATATCCTTTTAGTTGATCAAACAAGTCATCAATACTTAGTATATAATATTTTTCTATATAGTGACCATATGATATCCTCAGTAATCAATACATAGCAACATTTATCCATCCCTTTTCATTTCAAATATCCCCAATTCATCCCATGGAGATAAAAAAGTACATATGAACCCTTTTTAAATTCTCATAAAACAACTTATTTAACACCTCAAACTCCATTGGGGATAACCTACAGGGGAATTTAAAGATATGAGTGGCTCTGTGTATAAGAAGTGCAGTGAACTCTACCTCATGATCTATTAGAAGGTCATTTAACTCACTGGGAAATAATTTATTGTATCCCAATACAATTGTGTTTTCCCCATGGTGAATACTTTATTTTAACTCTACTATTTGGGAAATGAATAATTTATCAATATGTATTATCTCCCAATAACTGGTGGATTTTCAAAAGGAGATTCATAATATTCCATTAATTTACATAGGATTATTGGATGCTTGAAAATATAGATTGTTTATACTTTTTATCAACAATGTATGTGACATATATATAATGAGAGCCGATCTGTGCGCATTATAGTTTAAAATTACACCAATGAAATATTATTAGATTAATAAGAATAATACTATCATATACTCTAATAAAAGAAGAGTCAAATACATGGGGTTCATTTATCAAACAACTTAGTGTTTTTAAGGATGTCTCTACTTCATGATATCATGTCTTTATTAAAAAATTATAGAAAAAATGTAGGATATAAAGTCAAAATCAAATTACCTTGATCCTTTTTCTTTGTTGGTTAATGTAACTGAGTCCCATTGGGAACCCATGGTTTAGTTACATTTATTTCATATTTTTCTTAATCCCTATACTTGATGCATTGAACCATTGTTTTTGTATTGGGAGTTTCCATTTATTCATTCAACAAATTGGTCGGTTTATTGATGCCTTTTCAACATTCATGAGATTAGTGTCCATCTCTGACGAACCAATATCATTTATAACTATTTATGTAATTAACATTATTTTTCTTTAGATATTGTTGACTTGTTGGTGGTTGAGCCTTCTTTCATCATTTATCACCGGATCTTCAATCCTATAACTCTATCTTTCTTATCTTATCTAGATAATAATGTTTCAATTCCTAGAAATCTATCCCTATATTGAGATAAAATTATACTAAATCTTCATAACTCCAAAGTATTGGATACATAGAGAATTTTGAAGGTGATTTTTTAAAACACTAAAAAACATTGAATTTTGCTATAATTCTTGACTCAAATTTATGAAATATCATGAATGGATTGTTAAATTTTTATTATAACCAGTAAAATATTGTTCAGCAATTTTAATAATCATTATAACATCTCTATATAAAGTTGTTCAATTATTTTGAGGTAAATACTTGGTAAGAAATAAATTTTTAAAATTTTCCAACTATATTAATTCATTTTCAACCATTATCTTCATAATGTTTATCAGTGCCCCAAATTTATCATCCACTATATTAAATGATAAATAACCATGTTGAATTTATCATTGTCAAAACACGAGAACAAATAAAATACGAACTATATTGAGTTAACCCATTGTTCTCGGAAAGGATTATAAAAAGATCTAGTAAGAATAGGTGGTTGTTTCCATTTAAATGACTCAGTGGATCATTTCTCCTTCTTTGGTGAGGTTAGTAGTGACACATTCTTTAGGATATTGTTCATATAATTTATACGTGGATTAAGAATCACAATAATGTTTCAAACAACACCATCCATGGAATTGGTGATCTTATTTAGAAAATAAATTTCATTGGCTTGTACAAGGGCTATTTCTCTGGTTTCAACGGGTTCCCACCAATTTACAAAATAGAATGTTTTTGACACAAAAATGTAAACAAATCATGATAAATGTTTTCACATTCAAAGTTTTGTTCTAAATTAATATCTTATGGTCCTACTAGGTTTTAAAAATTTCTTAAATTATTATCCTAGTATAATGTACCATAATTCTCTTATAAGTATAAGAGTAATATATATCTTAATTATATATAATTCATAATAGTTTCTATATTGATTTTATTAATTGACGAATTTCCCCTAGAAGTGTCATACAAGGTATAAAACAAGTCTAGATTTTCATGTACTATGTGGCAATAATGTTAATATCATATGCAACCTTCTCACCACGGTTACCCCAATGTATCATTGGATTGATCCACATCCACTTGTTGTATATATATTGGGATTAATTTTCATAAAAATAAAACATACTTATACCTTACCATATCATTGGATGTTTACCTACATGTATACATATCCTTGGGGGATTAAACTTTTTCTATTCCTATTTCCCTAATAAACTACTCAATGATTAGATACAAACTATAGTGACACATATTTATTACCTGAAAATCTCATCATTAAAAAAAAACAAAATAGTGATATAATCATGGATCAATGTTTTTAGTATCTTGGTAAAAATATGCTCATATATCAATTTTAAATACATTACATAAACATTATTACACACTTATTCATTGTACAACTAAACGATATCACATTCTCCTCATTAAATATTATCACCTGAGGATGTACATTAAATAATGGGGTGAACTAAAAGCCTAGAAGGGGAGGAAAAGGGGACATGATTAAATAGTACAAGGGTGAGAATAATAAACATCATCATATCATAAGGATATTATCATCATAATAACCATGATGTAAATATATTATAATGGCATGGAAAGAGGCATATTAAAAAAGTTAAATATCATAACTTTGTACTCAAATACCCCACATAGATGATAATAAAGCTATCATCATTTTCTTACATAACATATGTTAAAAAATAAAAAAAATAATTATGAATAAACAAAACAAAATTCTAAATAATACCAATAGTTTTAAGAGATATATTTCATTAACCAATTCCTTGGAGGAATGTTCAATTCTAGGACCACCATTCACATCAAAAAATGCACTTAATGAGGAATGAAACATAGAATGTAATACAATCATAGTCATGATATATACCAATCGAAAGGAATGGGTTTCATTATAGTTGTACATATCATTCATTCATGAATAAAATTTGGGATTTTCAAAATAATATTTAAAATTATATTCTTTTCATAAGGCACCATCTTTTTTATTTTTTAATTTTTTGGTTTAAGGTTATTTATTAATTTGTATAATTAACTAAACACCCAAAAATAAATGTATTAATTCTTGTATATATACTAAATAAATAATTTAACCATTTATATAGATGGGTATAATAAAACAATTCGAAAGACCTTGTTTTCGATTAACAAACAATTAATGGGACATTGTCCAGGGCATAAGAAAAATAATTATGAAACATAAATACCTGATAAATATATTTATTATTGTAGCATATCATAAATAATATAAATTTTACATGATAATAAATTAATGTTATAATATCTGTGTTCTATATTAATAGATAAAAATGGAATAGAAGAAAAAATTGGAGAGTGTTGGTGAAAACATACACTTTTCTCAATGCTTCATTTTTATACAACCATAAGGTAGTTTAATTATATAATAGAATTTACTCAAAAATAATCATGAGTATTATAAGGTCATTATGATAAGGAACATTGGAAGATCTTTTTATTTGTTAAATTCGTGGGAAGTGGTCTCCAATGTTTGGGTGATTGGTTATTTATATGTGAAGAGATGGGTGTTTTTGAGTTATAATATTGAATATATTATTATATAAAGGGAAAACCATTAAATAGTAATATTATAAAAAAATTTAAAAAAATTTAAATTATTTAATTTAATTGTAGACTTTAAAAAACATTATAATCTTATTTTATTTGGTAATGAAAATCGAATGTCAGGAAAATAAAAATATATTATTATAATAGAATAATTTAGAATTTAGATTTCAGAAAACACTTTCCAAGTATGTAAATAATGATGATTTTATTTAAATGAATCATTTGTCTATGTAAATATGATTCTAGTAGGTAAAATTTTTTTAGAATTTATTATATTTTCATTGCATCATGAATGATGTAATTTAAAATGAAAATTTTACATAAAATTGTAATTTTCACTATTCGAACTAATTTTCCAACTTATTTAATTTTAATTTTTTATATTAAAATAATATGAATTTAATGAAATAAATTAAAATATAGTTTATTAAGAATATTTTTAAATTTTATTTTAATTTTTAATATTGATAATTATTTTATGGATTTTTAATATTTTTATTTTACTAAATTACTCATGATAAATTCCAATTACATTAGATTCTATTTTTTAAGTAATATTACAGATCTAACATTCGTGTTACTATTATAAATGGTCAAGTTACAATTCCCAATGATCATGATACTCCTACAATTATCACATTACTATTCAAATTGTATCATTATCTCATATAAATAATTTTTTATTATTTCATTAAATTTAAACTATAATTTCTCACAATGTTTTATATTATCCTCTTCATTAACCAATCACATTATGTTTTATTATATTCATGTTTTTATTTAATTACTGATTTAAATATATTATTTAATGAAATAAAATGTTATTGATTTATTTATATGGATTATGTATATAAATATAAAAAATAAATGATTCATTTATTCAACAAACAAGTGTAATTAATAAATTCCTAGTTGTTACACTTTAAGGCTCTATCCTTCTGAATAAGGAATGAAAGGAAGTACCATTTCTAAATATGGGAATGTACTCTATTGAATATAATTACAATATTTAATTGAATTATATAATATATTCTATTAATATTATAGAAGGGAAACAAAAATTCAGAAATATTATGTTATATAGTTGAAATAAACACTAAAATCAGATTTATACATGTTATGGAAATATTGTAATTCTTATATCTTGGTTAAACCACTCTAAACACATTTTAACTATAACCATCATAACTATAATTCCTTAGATGAAAACTTAATTCCATGATTAATAAAATAACCTACTTCTAAATAAATTTAGAAACTATAATTAATAATTTGGAATCTATTTTAATATATTTAATATATAATAGTGGAATAAATTACTTTAAATATATGAACTAAAATCAAATGAAAAATTGATTTTTGAAAAGTTAAAAATTTAAGTTTAAAAATAATATTTCATTGAAATTATGTAAATTTGTTTCTTACCATTATTTTTTTGGATATTTAATGTTGAAAGGATGATTTATTTACTTTTTTAATAATTGAACAAATATTTTCACATTACAACCATTCAATTCAATAAAAATATCCAAAAATGTTTTTTAATTTTTAAAAAATAAAACATAACATCCAAAAATTCATGCTTTGGGGCCCTAATTAAAAATAATTCCATAAAATTAATTATTCAAATATAAAACATTTGTTTTATTAGAAATGATAACATCATCCAAGATGTTTTAATTTATAACATTCAATGTAGACCAATTTTAAACTCCTATTATCTTCTTCAATATTGGACATGAAATCATTTTTATGGTTGAATCTGATCATAATATATGTAATATATCCTATATACAGTTTAATAATAATTTTTTACACATGGAATTAAATTATAAAACAAAATGTGTTTCTCGTGGTCGAAAAACAACCAAATTAATCCAAGAATTTATCATTAGCTTTTTATCTAATGATTCATCCTCAGCTAATGTAACCAAATAACTAATATGATCATTTAACCATATGTATTAACAGTAATAAATAATAACACCAACTCTAAAATTCCATTCTCATTTTTCATTAACATCCATAAAAACAAACCGATCATGAGAACCAAGGAAATGTGCACTCACAAATGATGATACTGAATATATTTCCCATAAATACAATGATAAATTAACTTAGAAAAATTATAATCATTAAAATAAATTTTTAATTGGTTGTGAATTATATTATTAATTAGTCTAATTTCATATTCTTAACCTTAAACTCAATATCATAATATATTTAGACATATTGTAAGGGTTTTCTACATGTACCTCTATTTTCCATTCGGTTAATATTTGTATCTCTTAATCCAAATAAAATTCATATTCATTCTTATTTAATTTTCATAAATTATGTTTTAATGATATATATATATATATGTGTGTGTGTGTGTGTTTGTGTGTGTGTGTACAAACCATAATACTTATTTCTTTTATGGATAGATATATCATTTGAAATGATATTTCAAAAATACTTCCTGAAATACAAGCCTGATTCAATGAAATTTCTTGAATTCGTAAATATAATCTAGGGAACTCTATAATAAATTTAAATGAATAATTATTATTCTAAAATTATTAATATTATTAGGAAGGAATTATATTATTTCACATATGGTTTTATAAAAATATTTTTTCAATAGAACACTTTTTTTCAATGTAAAAGAGTATTTATCTCAAAAATTACTCAATAATTATATAAGTGTAGTATTGAATATTTCAATAGTCATAATGAATAAATTTATAATTTGGAATAATATTTTATGATATCATATAACATATTATATTTAATGGTTTATGATTGGTTTTACTATGGATGTACTATCTTGAAACAATTTAACATGTAACTCTAAATGGGTAATGATTATATTTTTGGAAAGTTATTGACATTCCATAAGTTATTTTAAATATGAATAAATATATTGATTATTTTTATCCCAATAAATATGAATTATTCATTAGAATTAGTATGTGATGGGTAGGGCCCTCAATAGAACATTGATGCATCAGTATGTCTAATGAGACAAAATATACATGGACTTGGATGACGCCTTACAATTTTTCATATATGGTTTTGGATGAGGACATAATCATTTCCAGATGTCCTGGTATTAGCCGTGACTATATAAATTATAATTTCTACAATTAAAAATTACATCTTTATGAAACATGACATTGATATTCAATGTAATTATTTGACTAGTAGAATATCCATGGTGATGTTTTATGTTATTATTTAATAAGATTTTTTACATCCCTATAATGCTCATGTATATTTTTATGGGGATAGATTTTTAGTCATTTTTCATGCATATATTTTTTATTTTCTTCCATTATATTATTTACACTTACTGAGAATCTGAACACACAACAATCACATGTTCTATTTTTACCAGGTTGTTAAGATTTATATTATGATTTACTTGCATGGATAATCTAGTAGATTATGTTTAATTTTAAATAAGTTGATTTCTTTTTTTTCCTTTCATTCTGTAATGTTAAACTTATCTATGTATATTGTTTTCCAATTCTACTTAATAATTCATTCTTTCAGGATAGTATTCCTGGTTTATATCCCAATGTAATAAAATAAGACACTAACTCTTGGGAATTGGGGTTGTGTACTTATAGTTGAAGGCATGATTTTTATATTTCTATAATACAAAATATGATTCTATAATATAGTACATACTATCATCCACTTCTATAGTTATCTAAAATAGTTACCACTATAGTTTTTTAGAAATAATTTCATTGAGATTTTAGACCATAATCATCATGCATAATACTCTCTATATTCCACTTATTATTCTAGGAGATCTATTGAATTTATCTCCAATATATATGAATGTTTCTAAGGGTTTATTTTGTTATCACATACATTTAAAAAATTAATATAATTATAAATTAATAAAATATTTCACATTATGTAACCTATAATTTGTGTTACATACCAAAAAGAGATAATTATATCCAAACATACTTAAATGCATATCCCGAAAGGGGTACCCAAAACCATTTTATATGAATGTATAAAAAAATAAAATAAAAATTATACTCTATATAAATTATAATTTAATTATTATCAAATTCACGCTATATATAATTGTTGTTTAGATACATGAACGGTAATAATTTTGAACCAACGTCCAAAATTACATATATCAATACTAAATAGTTAATATAAATCAAATAAAAGTATATCACCCAATATGTATATAGAGACCTGAAACATAACGTACATGGACATTACATTACTTTTTCAGAATACTTAATAAATAACAACAACTAACACACAAGGACCGTAATAGTTTAGTGTCTTTAAAAACTCGGAATATAAACATCTAATCCTGTTGAAAGATCTTCAACATCTCCCATAATGATCTTCCCCTTTTTATTTCCATACCTAAAACCTTTCTTTATTTCCAGGGGAAAATAAAACATAAAAAGGGTGAGATCAAATACTCATTAAGGGAAAACATAGAGAACATAAATCAATCCATAAACATTTGAAAGAAAAAACATGATCATGAAATCTAAACAATAAATCCTTGAGAAAAGACATAAATCATCGAAGTACGTAAGGCATATATCATAAGGGAACATCAATCATGATAAAATATCATGGGAATAAAACATGTAATTGTTGAAACTGTTTAGAACTTGTTATGATTTCCATAGTAGCCAAGGAATTGCTGCCAAGACCATCTTAGTGGACAAAGTCCCTTTCTGAATCGAGTTCACTCCTCGTTTCAGTCCTGTAACACTGAACCATATTTACTTACCATTCTAGCCATGTCTATCTCATTAGATATAAATCATTACCCAATGAATTAGAGGGAGATATAGATCCCACCGATATCATAATGAAATCATTCTTGTGCCACAAAATAAACATTCATCATTCATAATAACCCAACAAAGAAAATGGGTTTCATAAACATCATCCCATCATCACATAATCCATATAAAATAAATGGACATCATTTAATAATAAGAAAAGTTAAACCATGTAAATCAAAAAGACTTTATACTTGAAACATATACATATTAAATAATGTCATCTTAGATGGAAAATATTATTGATAAAACACTTGAAATGAATTCTTGAAGAAAATATCCTTTATTTTTCAAAATCAATTTCTTTTCACAAAACGTCATGATATTTTAAAAGAAAAATATTTTGTTTAAAATTTTCATGAAATATTTTGGAGGAAGATTCAAAAAAATAAGGCTTTATAAAAATTTAAAAATCAATTCATTTCGTATAAAAAACATTCTTCTCGTACTTTTTCCGGAAAATTCAAAAAGTACTTCGTAAAAGAAATATTCCATACATACCATGTAGTAAAAGTCAAAAATGGGTAAAAAGGATATTAAAAATACATGAAACCATTCTTAGAGATCAGGGACATTGATGATAAATATAAACCCAGTAAATACTTATTAATAAAAAACTCGGATAATAATGCGATTGGAATAATTATCCCTTACCTTGGGTCCGATATGCTTCGTATGTATCTGAACCTCTTCTTCTTCGACACACATCCTTTAAACTTCTTCTTATGGAACTAGTGTTGGTGTTTTGAGAGTACCAGTACCTATATAATGTTTATAGGGAAGTGGGGAAGTGAAATGGGTAGAGTTTGGCCAAGCATCCAGGCTCAAAATGGTGTGAGTAAAAGAGGGAGGAGGTTCTCTTGTATACGGGAGGAGAGGGCACCTTTGGAATCCTCAAAAATATTAGTTTAATATAAATTCAAACCCCACATAAAAACCTCGAAAAATGACTCAATTAGAAGATTAGAAGAGATAGCGTTTTAATCTTGTCAACCAATAAAATTTAGACATGTTTTGATCTTATTTTAAACCTTATCATTTTGATTTATCCTTATTTAATCTATTTAAGATTATTTGTGGTAATAAAATTATAAATTTTAAATGGTTATAAATAATCACTTATGTGTTATTAATTTTACATAATTGGATACTTTATGACATTTTAGACTACATAAATTTCAGTTTATACTTATTAATATTTTTTTTGTGATTTTTAAACAATTTAACAATATGCTATTTTTTTATAAATTAACAATAGTGTCAATTTTGACACTATTCATTTATTTGAATTTAAATTAAATCCAAACAAAAGATATATTCAAAATGAAATATTTAATAGATTCCTAACATGTCAAATTTGTCTACAATATTCTGGGAGCTCATTAAATAGTTCATATAATATTTATTTTAATATTTTTAAAACCATTTATTTGGTATATCTCTTAATAAAATAATTAGTACAACATTTTTGTATAATTATTTATTATACATATTTGTTTCATAAAAGTTAAAACTAAAATCCTCTGAAGAAGAAAAATATCAATGATTTTATAATAATAGTTTTACTCTAATTTATCATTTTAAAATAACAACATGTAAATTTTTATCTTTATTAAATTATGAAGGTGTCAACTTTGGAATCATTTAAAATAAAATATTATCAGTGTCTTAATCGCCTTAATAAGGATCCAAATGGTCCAAAATTTGGCCATTCGATGTTTAGGGTATATATATACACTACTAATATTTTTTGTTCAGATTTTTGTGCCTTTTGATATGTATTACTATTTCAATAAAAACTATATTATTGATTTTTCACTAAATAAATAATTTTTTCATCATTAATGTATAATATAATAAGGTAAATAATTAAATCTTACAAATTACAAATTAATTACCATGATAAAGAAAAACATTTTATCTTTCAAATGAGTATTTATAACTAAATTCATATTCTGTATAAACTTATATTAAAAATACTTTAATTATTAATGTTGAGTGAGACATATTTCACTTTCCATTAAATAAAATAAACTAAAGGTCCTAATCACCTCCAAATGGGTTCCAATGAATTATATTTCGACCCAAATATGCTTTAGGACAAAATATAAGCATCCAATTATATTAATACAACTGTTAGTGTAATTTTATAATATTATATTTACCCTTAATTACCCGATTTTCCTTTTAATATGGTAAATAAAATTTACCATAGTTACTTTTCATAATGCCCAAAAATAAAAAGTATCTTATTAACATAATATGGACCCACTGATTCCAAATATGGAATCCATTTTTCTAAATTCAATACACAAAAGTTTCAGAAATTAATTTCAAATTAATCCCGTTGTTAAGAAAACGTGTTTTAAAAGTAAAAACATTGGAAAAGATTGAAATGTTTTTATCTACGAATTCAATGTAAATTATAGAAAATGGTAAAAATATATTCAATTTATACTTTAAAACCATTAAATATTATAATTTAACCATATAAACTATTGCGATGAAGAAAGTTGTTTTTAATTAAAATATATTGTGTTTTTATTATTCATCAAAATATGAAAGTTACCCGAATAAAATGAAAACTTTATCCAAAGTAAAATTTTATTTCGTGATTTCAAAGAAAAATTTTATTTGGTAAAATTTAACTTATAAACATGTCAAAAACTAGCTTTAATGTGGGTGTTCCTTCAAAAGGCGATAAAACTGCATTTTTTTAAAAATACTTATTTTTCCCAAAAAAATTATTTTGTTCTTATAACATGTTCTATAAAATGTGTACGATGAATAATAATGTTATAAAATTTAAAATATAGTTAGCACTATTTATAATGGCTAGTTCATAATAATATTATAACAATATATCATTTTGTAGTAAAACTCGGTATTGCGTACAACACACGCTATCGAGGAAGGTCGTGATTGCGTGTAATAAAGCCAAGTCAGGGTTGTGTGTAGTGCATGAATCCTTTTTTTGGCGTATAACAAAATACATTGAATATATGTATATATATACTAAATATTTCGTAGAATAAATACTATCAAACAAACATGAAATTGTGTGTAACACGATCCAATATTAGTGTTGCGTATACTGCAAGCTAATACGGTGTTGTGTATAGTGCAAGATAATATTGGTGTAGCATACAACAGAAGATATGAAAGAAATTAAAACGAATATATCTTATAAAATATTGGGTTGTTATATTCTACCCCGCTTAAAATCAATTTCTCCCTTGAAATTCGTCAGGGGGTTATAAATCATTTACTATTCATAGAAAACCACATCGTAAAAAAGAATACTAAAACTTAATTTTAAATACTAAAGTATGAAATGTAATGATTACCCAAAGTAACTCATCACTGGGTTTCTATATAGGAGAACATATGTTAAAATATGGATATAGAAGAAAATTATAACCGTCAAGTTCAAATGGATAGTGGTAGAGAACATGGTTATAAAAAATCCATCAATCACAATTCCATAAATTTTTGATTATCTAAGGTACCATCTGATTCATCATATATAAGAGCACTAGGAAAACATTTTTGGTTTTAAATATTATTTCCTTAAAGATGAAAATTTTGAATTAGAAGTAATACTTACTTGATTTTGGTACAATCTCACTGTTGTTCATGCTTTCAAAAATTTCCACTTCATCTCTTAAAGATATGAAGTTGAATTTGTTATTGGTGAAGTGTTAGCAGATCATGTTATAGAATGAGGGGTCATTCCATTTGTTTCAAACAAAAGGTTAGAAAAAGTTAACAAATATAAATAAGTCCATCTATGGTGAGGTTAATCGTATATGATTCCAAAAATGAACTTATACTTCATCTATCATACCACTTAATAAAATAAAACTAGTTTCTACTAACCAGGGACATCTTGTAGGCCATTGGTATCTGATAAAGGCCAGTCGCACTTCCATTATGGGTTCGATTCCCACAGCCTTGTCCGACAAGACGGGTTGTCACCCATCCTGCATGTTGTCCTTTTCCTAAAACTACATTACTATAACATCCCATCGATAATATAGAAAAAATGTATATCCTTAAACAATAATAACTTATGTCCAACATAATCCATTCTAATATTTAGGCTTATAAAAAATATTTCGGTCCAAGATCATACTATAAAGAAAATTATTACTTGAAATGTCACATAACAATCTCATGAATGGAATCATTTATCTCCCATATATCATAAGATATATCTTGTTGGTCAAATTAAAAACATGTGAATACCTTAATCATGTATTCTCTTGAAAAAATAAAAACCCATTTAACCTTAGTGAAAACATGAATGCTGTCAAAAGTTAACTCTTTCCAAATAAAAAAATCCCAAAAATTCAATATACTCAAACCATGATATCATTTAGTCTTTATATCAATCATGAGCTCATGAATACTGTCAAACATTTCATTTTCACATTATCCCTTCATTATGCGCATATCATCTACTTTCCAAAATATATGAATCACTTTTAATGGTTATCAGTTCCATAATATTATTGAAAACCATAATAGACAAAGACAAATATATTCTAATACACCATAAATGTACCTCAACAACATTATTCTTGAATACCAATAAATAACACTTCAATACATCCTATTCAATGATTGTCATGGAATAAGTCATTCTTTGATTTAGAAGTAACTTTTTAGGTCAGGGCATTGAGTTGGGTAATGCCCATGTTCTCCCCAAATAAGACATTGAACTCCAAAACAGTTTGTCACTCTATGACCCTTTTCTCCACATAGATAACATAAGTCCCTCCATTTGAGGTATTCCTCAAGGATCTTCTTCCCCTCATTAGAAATCTCAATCTTCTTTTCTTTATTCTCCCAAACATGCAAACATGCATAAAAGTCTATCTTCCTCTTATTTGATGAGTTAGGAATATAACTTAATTCCACCTTGTTAATCATATATCGCGATGACTGTTTCGGCGTAATCACAATATCTTTCTCTCTAGTCATTACGCAATTTTTTTTCTTATAGTAACCAATTTTTCCATTGGATTCAATGTTAACCGAATTCCTTCTGGTTCCCTCCACTGACTAAAACACAAAAAAGAATTTTGTGAGAGGCAAAAATCATACAAAGAAAAGAACATAATCAAGGGGGAGTACCTTCAACATCTAATATCATTGGTTTTATT
The DNA here is from genome assembly GCA_963277665.1 of Viscum album. NCBI lineage: Eukaryota > Viridiplantae > Streptophyta > Magnoliopsida > Santalales > Viscaceae > Viscum > Viscum album. The sequence continues at coordinate 1,112,267,991 of OY728145.1, forward strand.
CTAATATATTTACCGTAACTCTAGGAATATAATATATACTTATACTTAACCTTTGGAAAATCCCTATATATACCTTAGAAAAATATCTAGGGATCTCACTATAATTTACACATCCTAGTTTCCAATGGTTGACTAAAATTTTCCTCTGAGACCAGCTGTAGAGACCCGAAACATGACGTACATTAACATTACATTACTTTTACAAAATACATAATACATAACAAAAAAGACACACAACGATCATAATAGTTTAGTGTCTTTGGAAACTCGTAATTAAAACATCTAATCCTGTTGAATGATCTTCAACATCTCCCATAATGATCTTCCCTTTTATGTTTCCTTACCTAAAACCTTTCATTATTATCTAGGGAAAATAAAACATAAAAAGGGTGAGCTCAAATTCTCATAAAGGGAAAACATAGAGAACATAAAACAATCCATAAACATTTAAATGAAAAAACATGAACATAAAATCTAAACATTAAAACATTGAGAAAAGACATGAATCTTTGAAGTATGTAAGGGATATATCATAAAGGAACTTCAATAATGATGAAATAGCATGGGAATAAAACATGTAATTGTGCCAACCATTCAGAACTTGTTCTGATTTCTATAGTATCCAAGGCATTGCTGCCAATACCATCTTAGTGGACAAAGTCCCTTTCTGAATCGAGTTCACTCCTCATTTCAGTCCTGTAACACTGAACTGGATTCACTTACCGTTCTAGCCATGTCTATCTCATTAGATATAAATCTTTACCAAATGCATTAGAGGGAGATATAGGTCCCTCCCATCTCATAATGAAATCATTTTTACTTGTGCCACAAAATAAACATACATCATTCATAATAACCCAAAAATAAAATGGGTTTCATAAACATCATCCCATCATCACATAATTCATATAAAAGAAATGGATATCATTTCATGATAAGAAAATTTAAAACATGTAAATCCTAGAGGATTTATACATGAAACATACACATATGAAATAATGTCATCTCAGATGGAAAATGGTTTTGATAAAATAGTTGAAAATAATTCTTGAGGAAAATATCTTTTTTTCTTTAAAATCAATTTCTTTTCACAAAAGGTCATGAAATTTTAAAAGAAAAATATTTTTTTTAAATAGTCATGAAATATTATGGAGGAATATTCAAGAAAATAAGGATTTATTAAACTGTAAAAATCAGTTTATTTTGTATAAGTTAAAAAAACATTTTTCTCGTACTTTTGCTGGAAAAGTCATAAAGTACCTCGTAAAAGAATGATTCCATACATACCATGTAGTAAATGTCAAAAATGTGTAAAAAGGACTTTAAAAATACATGAAAACATTCATAGAAATCATGTACATTGATGATAAATATAACCCAGTAAATACTTACAAATTAACAATCTCGGATAAGAATGTGATTGGAATAATTTTCTCTTACCTTAGGTCCGAGATGCTTCGTACGTATCCGAACCTCCTCTTCTTCGACACACCTCCTTTAAACTTCTTCATAGGGCACTAGGGTTGGCCTTTTGAGAAGAACAGTACCTCTATAAGGTTTCTATGGAAGTGGGGAAGTGATATGGAAAGAGGTTGGCCGACCTTCAAGGGTCAAAATGGTGTGAGGAAGAGAGGGAGGGGGTTCCCTTGTATAAGGGAGGATAGGGGTACCTTTGGAATCCTCAAAAATATTAGTTTTATATATATAAGGCACCAACTATAAACCTTACTTAATCTTGAGTTATTAAAAGATTACACATTGAGGATCTTTTCAGGTTTAGAGTTTTAGAGAATTAGATCATAAAACTTGCATTACATTCCACATTTAAACAAAGTGGTTACATAAAAGACAGGATTCATTCTTCCCCTCAACAGAAACATATTTAAAATAAAACTTGGATTCTTTCTTGACACATCCTTGAAACTATCATCACATCACGTACCATTCCCTTGACCTGTGAAAAACATTTTAAAAACATGGGATGAGCATAAAAAAGCTCAGTAAGGGATATAAAAATATAGAAAGGAATCATGAGTACATGTATACATAAGAATGAAAACATACTTTACCCATAAAACATAAGCACTTTAACATTCCTCATAAACACATAGAAATCATATGATATAAAGGTAACTTGAGGCATTCATAACATTCTTACGTAGGGTGTAACCCTCTTGGTTACGTTTAGAATACCCATTAGAGTATATTCCCTAAATCGCTTTGGAGAAACCATAACGTTTCACTCCTTCACGTTACCCAATGCATTGGAGAGCTATATCGGGCTCACCCGCCCTTAGTTTATCACGGAACCACCCGTCATCATAATAATGCCCAAAAACCACAACATAATAGTTTCACAGAAAACATGCATAAAGGAAACATAAGATTTCTACCTTTCAATCACAAGATATAAATACAACACATTGATATAAAAACATATGAAATCCATTTTAAATACCAAAAGAAAAGAAAATTAAAACATGGTATTTATTTTTCTTTTAAAAAGAAGGTATGACTTGTAGAGGAAGCTGAAACTCAAATAACGGTCACGTCGGCGGAGAAGTCATTGTCGCTGCATACATTCGACAAAAACATTCCCTTTTTTCCTTTAGTAAAACGCTTCATATAAAAAATATTCCTTTTGGATAAACGTAAAAGTCAAAAGGGGTTTATATACCGTATAAATGAAGGTTGTGTATAACACAAAATATGCCTCAATGAAAGGAGATTGAGACGAAATCCCATACAAAGACGGTATCCTTGGTTTAAGGATAAATCAATAACATAATTATGTGTGAAAAATGAATAGAAAAAATATAAGTAGATATTAAGTGTAAAATAATCAAAGGTCATTCACACATATTCAAAGGATGACATATTCAATAACTACATGTTGAACCCAAAGAAATCTAAATTGGGTTAAGAAGTTCCCTTGACAGCCTAACGGCGTCACATCAAAAAAATGGTATCTCAACACTTGGACATGAAATTTAAATCAACAAGGATATATGATAACATATCCCAACATAAAAATATGTAAATTAAAAGTCCCAACAAAAGAAGTATTTTAAAAAGAGGAGGGTGAAAGGTTCCCTTACCGACATGGGTATCTTTCGAAACATACGCCACGTGAAAGAAGGACAATACAACATTCATGTAAATACTAATAAACGAAAGTATATTACACAAAGAGTATAATGATGAAAATTAAATACACCACTCAAAGTAAATTGTGGCAAATGGAGCATAAATCTCATGGGAATAAAAGTGAGATGAAAAATCCCTTACGAAAACTCGGCAGCCTAACGGCACCACTTAAAACTTCCAAAAATGGATTGATGAGATAAAATAGGGCCTCTCATCGTATTACAATAAAATTTACATCAAGAGGAATATAAAATAACATCCCCCATAATAACAAATAGGAGCCTAAAATAAGTTACATAAAGGTGAGTACTTAAAAAGAAAGAGATAGGTTAGATCTCTTACGAAAATTCGCCAGCCTAACGGTGCCACTCAAAACTTCCAAAATGGATTGATGAGAGAGAATAGGGTCTCTCATCATATGAACATAAAAATTACAGTAAGATTAATATAAAAGAACATCCCAATAACATGAAAGATGAGCTTAGAAGTAATGACATAAAAGATTGTACTTAAAAATAAAGAGAGGAGTAGGATCCCTTACCTCGGGTCCGACTTGACTCGATCGTTCTTTAAAGTCCTGAATAATAATCTTGAGTTAATTTATACTTGCTTAAGAAACTTTTTCGAGTTCATTATTCTTTTTATATCAATTATTGACATGTTATAAACATTGTGTAATCATTTATGTTAATAATGTTTGTTTTGTTGATATTTGGTTCTTAAGTCAAAAGTGGACTTCTTACAATTACATGTTGTTCGTGTGGTCAATGGTTCATTATATACAGAATGATATTTATAATTTTATATCATATATATCATATATATACAGAATATACATGTATTTATAATATTACATAATCATTTAGAGGTAAGAAATGAAATGCACCATTCATGGAGACGGTAAGTCGTACGTACGCATGAACGCTACTTTCATTTCTTTGTCATATTAATGGAATTAAAACTAAATGAGTGGTATGTATATTTTAATTCCAGAATTATATTAATCATTTATATATAACATAACTTACATATATCCATTATAAATATGTACTTATAATAGTACATTACATTTGGGGATAAGAAATGAAATGCACCGATCATGGAGACGGTAAGCCTTACGTAAGCATGAACGCTACTTTCATTTCTATCTCATACATTAATGGAAAGAAATAATAATGATATAAAGGTATATTATAATTCCAGTATAACATCACATATAATAACTTTAAATCCATCCTTTATACGTCCCACATATGGCATTAATGAATCACATCACTTTAAGGGGGCGGTAGTCCACACTTCCTTAAATGAAGATATCGCGTTTACCCATAATAGAAACCATAAAGGTACAACATAAATGAAAAATATAGAAGCTTAAGTAAAACATAAACATATTGAATATCATATATAAATATAGTGACATATTAATGGCCACCTTTGAAGGTGTTATATGAGTGTTGAACAATCATCATTTCGTGAGGCAGAAATTCACCATCCACGGAAACAGTGTGTTCTTTAACCAATAGATGTAGGTGTGTGTAAGTGTATATAGAATAATTCTCATAAAAACATCCTATTATATTGAATATACTAGAGTTGTTACAAAAGAAATGAATAAAAATAGTTTAGGGGGTTGGAGAGGCAAAATAAAACAAAAGGACTCAAGTGAAAACATTACCTTAAAATCGGGTAACTCCCTTTGGTTTGAGCTCAAAGGCTTCCTTGGGAAGACATATGCCAAAGGTGAGGCTTCAAGGAGTAATAGAGTGAAGTGGAGAGACAAAAGGGCAGGGGTTTTCTGAGCCAAAGGCTTTGGGAGTGTGGGTAAGGAGGTAGAGGTGGGGGCCTTTTATAAGAGGAGAGGAGGGGCACTCTTGGAAAGTAAGAAAATTTTACTTTATTTGAAAATTGTATTCGGATTTAAGAGGTCCCAAATTGATGTGTTTCGAAGATAAGGTGATAAGGGTTCTAAATAAACTCATCCAATAGGTTTTTGACATGTGTAAGTCTTAGATATTACATTATCTTTCCATTTTATTTAAATCGTTAAATAATGAGGCCATCGCTGCATCATCATGATGTCATAAATAATTTAATTTATATAATGTATAAAAATTATAAAAAATACTATGACGTAGGAAATATTTTTATCTTTAAAATGAATATTTATATTCAAAAATCATATTTTTATAACTCCATGTAAAAATTTTTTTAGTAAAACATTTCATGTTTGACTCATTTTTCTTCAACTTTAAATAAAAAGATATTAATGTCATTTTCCAACCAAAGTGGCTTCATGGGGTCCCCAAGTTGACCCATGGATTGTCTTGATCTGCCATGACACATCCAATGAGGTTAGAACAAGTGTCAAGTTCATTTCATATTATTAAAACTTTATTTTTACCTTAAACTACACTAATTACCTCTAATCGCGATAAAAAACTTAATAAGTTACTATTCACCAAAAAAATTTTATCCCATTGCACCACATTTTACTTATTAATGACAACAATGTATATCGGATTTTTGAAATTCAAAACACAACAATGAAAATTTTCATTTAAACGGCAAAATCAGTTTTTATAAGTACCACTTAGTCGTTTCACTATTCATCAAAAATTGATGTTTTTCAGAAAAATCCCAAAATTTCACCCTAAACTATATTTGATATTCCAAATTCCAAAATTAAATCTATTTTACAAAATTCAAAACATATAAGTCACATTAATTAATTTAATAATTAATTCCCGCTGTCAGAGCAAATAGTGTGTTTTTTATGAAACAATAAGTATCTAAAGATTGACACTAGTTTAAGTCTGATTTCGAAGTGAAATTAATTCCAACAACCGCTATTGGATTTAATGGTAAAAATATATTATAATTTAACTTTAAAACCAATTCAAAAGATAATCTAATCATATAAATATATTAGATTAAAAAGAGGTTTGGAATTAAAATACAACATTTTCCACTATTCATTAAAAAAAATGAACTTTATCAGAAAGATACCAAAAAATTACACAAAGTAAATTTTGATGTCCCAATTCATAAGAAGAGTTTTATTTGGTCCAAAATGATTTATAATTATGAACAAAACTATATATAATGACGGTTCTCCATCAAAAGGCGATAAGTGAACCGTTAGTGAAAAATAGGGCATATACGCCTAAAATTGAATTATTTCCGTATTTTAAGCCTTCATCATTTATTGGATAAATGTAAAAACATTTAAAAACATATATAATCATATTTTAGTTATTTATATCCATTCCCGCCAATACAACGGCTACATGTTAACTTCCATTTAAAATAATATTATTTTATTATTAGAGTGCAACGTAAGATTCCCATGAAACTCCATATTGCGTGTTGGGTAGCCATCGAGCATAGCATCCCCTTTAAAGTTATATTAATACATTATTCACAAATATGGATAAATACGAAAATGTCATATTCTTTATTTACCCGGGGTGTTACAATATAAATTCAAACCCCACATAAAATACTCCAAAAATGACTCCATTCTAAGATTTGATGAGATAGGGCTGTAATCTCATCAAAAAATAAAATTTAGACATGTTTTGATCTTATTTTAAACCATATCATTTTGATTTATACTTATTTAATCTTTTTATGTTTATTTGTGGTAATAAAATTCTAAATTTTAAATGGTTATCAATAATAACTTATGTGTTGTTAATATTCCATAATTGGATACTTTATGACATTTTCGACTATATAAATTTCAATTTATAATATTTAAATATTTTTGTGATTTTTAAACAATTTAATAATGTGTTATTTTTATAAAATAACAATAGTGTAAATTTTGACACTATTCATTTATTTGAATTTTAATTAAATCCACACAGAGGATATATTTGAACTAAAATATTTAATAGATTCATAACATTTAAAATTTGTCTATAAAATTCTTGGATCACATTAAATATTTCATATAATATTTATTTTAATATTTTTAAAACTATTGATTTGCTATATCTCTTAATAAAATAATTAGTACAACAGTATTGTAAAATTATTTAATATACATATTTGTTGCATAAAAATTAAAAATAAAATCCTTTGATGAAGATAAATATCAAAGATTTTATAATAATAATTTTACTCGAATTTATCATCTTAAATAAAAACATGTAAATTGTTATCTTTATTAAATCATGAAGGTGAAAACTTTGGAATTAATTAAAATAAAATATTATAAGTGTCATAATTGCCTTAATAAGGATCCAAATGGTCACAAATTCGGCCAGTAGATGATTAGGGTTTATATATATACTACTATTAAGTTTTGTGAAGATTTTTGAGCCTTTTGATATGTATTACTATTTCAATAAAAACTATATTATTGATTTTTCACTAAATAAATAATTTCTGCATCATTAATGTATAAGATAATAAAGTAAATAAATAAATCATAAAATTTACAATTAAATTACCATGATAAATAAAAACATTTTATCATTAAAATGAGTATTTATAACCGAATTTATATTCTATATAAACTAATATTAAAAATATGATAATTATTAAAGTTGACTGAGACATATTTCACTTTCTTTTAAATAAAATAAACTAAAGGTCTTAATCACCTCCAAGTGGGTTCCAATGAATTCAATTTCGACCCAAATATGCCTTAGGAAGAAATATAAGGAGCCAATTATATTTATACAGGTGTTAGGGTAATTTTATAATATTATATTTACCCTTAATTACCCGATTTACCTTTTACTATGGTCAATAAAATTTATTGTATCTACTATTCATAATGCCCAAAAATAAAAAGTAGCTTATTAACATAATTTGGACCCACTGATTCCAAATATGGAATCCATTTTTCTAAATTCAATACACAAAAGTTACAGAAATTAATTTAAAATTTATCATGTTGTTAAGAAAACGTGTTTTAAAAATAAAAACATTGCAAAAGATTGAAATGTTTTTACCTATGAATTCAATGTAAAATTAATGTTAATGACATAAATTATATTAAATTGTAAAAATATATTCTATTTATACTTTAAAACCATTCAATATTATAATTTAACCATATAAATTATTTCCATGAAAAAAGTTTCTTTTAATTAAAATATAGCGTGTTTTTACTATTCATCAAAAATTGAAAGTTTCCAGAATAATATGAAAAATTTATCCAAAGTAAATTTTTATTTATTAATTCCAATGAATAATTTTATATTGTCATATTGAACATATAAACATTTCAAAAACTATATTTAATGTGGATACTCCATCAAAAAGCGGCAAAATGACATTTTTTTAATAATACTTATTTTACCCGAAAAATTTATTTTGTTCTTATACCATGTTCTAGAAAATGTGTAAGATGAATAATAATGTTATAAAATCCAAAAGATATTTAATTATATTTATAATGGCTAGTTCATAATAATTTTATAACATGATATCATTGTTTAGTAAAACCTGGTATTGCATACAACACACACTATCGAGGAAGGTCACGATTGCGAGAAATGTAAGCCAATTCAGGGTTGAGAGTAGTGCAAGACTCCTTTTTTGTTTCATATGAAAAAATACATTCAGTATATATATATATATATAAACTCAATGTTTCGTAGAATAACTACTATCAAACAAAAATTAAATTGCGTGTAACACAATCCAAGATTAGTGTTGCGTATACTGCAAGCTAATACGGTGTTGTGTATTGCGCAAGATAATTTTGGTGTAGCGTACAACAAAAGATATGAAAGAAATTAAAATTAATATATCTTATAAAATCTCAGGTTGTTATAATATAAAACATATAAATCGGTTTTTTAATATGTTTATAAACAAAAATCAAATTACTGTTTTCGGATAATTGAAATAAAACATTTCATGTGATACGAATGTATATACTTATTTTTGTGGTATAAAATTTTTATAAAGAATAATAAAAAATTAAATTAAAGGATCTTTTCATTCTACATGTCAAAAAAATTATATTTCTAAATAATTAATCATAATTTTATAATATAATAAATAAAAATCATAAATTTTTAAACCAATGATATACATTAATGTCCATTAATACAAAATAAATAATTTATTTTAAATTTATAAATTATTCTACTTTATAGATTTTTTTAAATTTTATTTTATATAAAATTATGAACATTTCATATTTCATCATTTACATTTCCCACATACACACACAAGACCACACACAGACACATGAATATATAAATATATAAAATCATTTTTATAAGAAGATATGATTCTATAGGGATCATAAACATTTCCCATATCATAATATATAAAATCATTCGATTCATGATGAAAAATATTAAAATATTTTAAATTTATTAATTTTAAATTTATTTAATACATTCATAATATAAAACATTATCATTTTAAAGAGGATTAATAATCTTAAATATTATGGAATTCAATATAAATAAATCACATCATTATATATAAAAAATTAATACAATAATTCAATCTCTTTTCAGTCTCTCCTTATTTAATAACATATTAAAATTCAATAATTTTGTTTAAATATTAGTGATAAATATTTTATAATATAGAGAAAAACATAATTGGTGAAATTCATGTATTTTTTTCATATATCCCATACACACACACAAAATTATAGTTGAAATATTGGTATGTAGACTACTTATAAAATTAACATATTTGTATATTAAACCCAAATTAGAATATGGGTTTGACACCTATCAAGTGGTTTTATAATGGAATTAGGTTTTAGGAGCAAAGTGATATGAGTAATTAGTTGTCATGTCTTATTTGGATAGCGACTCATCTATATTTTTAATTAATTGTGTGAGTTATTGAGTGATCAGAAGATATAAAAAACCAAGAATGAAATGGGTGATTCATTTATTTTATTTAATATCACTTCAGTGTTGAGGTTTCGAATTGATGGGTAATTAACTATGAACTGAGTGATTATCTACATGACTATCATAGAGTATGGAGGCCTTTTCTTTTTGTTGATGTCATCTAAATTAGTCAATTTAATAGAGAAACAATTTTTATGGTCATTATCTAAATAATAATTTGGTAAGGTATGATTGATCATGATATAGTTGGGATGAATTTGTTTCCAATTATGGGCAGGAATAAGTGATGTGATTCAAATGTAGTAATTTCACTTCTTGATGAATGTTAGATTACATGGCCAAACATGTTATCATAATACCCATTTTTGTTTCATTTCATGATGTACTTGGATGTTAGTTCATAGGGAAAAACAAAATATCCATACAATATTGGTTTTCTAGACCAATTCATCGACATTGGGACCTAAGTAATTTTTTTTGATCCCATAGCATGGGTTTTCCCTAGGGAAATGGGTAAATTATATACCCTTCTAATGAGTTAGGATCTCTTCCTGATATGTTTTAGATTATATGAGAATAATAATTATGGTTTCCAAAAGTAATTTTGGTTAAATATAATTGTTTGATACACCTCCCTAAAGATTTGGATTCTAGCTAATAATTTTATAAACACGTTAGGGGACCAATTAAATGATATTTCATATATTTAATAAGAATATAATTCTTCAATAGATATTTCTAAATAATTAAACATAAAATTTTATTTTATGTTTTAAAGGATAGAATAAAATTAATTATTATTGTATGACGAGTGTTACTTTTTTAATATTTCTTCATTTATTGACTCAATTATAAATAATTTGTTACATTTTACCTTCCTCATTAGTTGTTAAAAAAAATTTTTTGTGCCTAATGATAAAAAATAACCAAAATAGATTCCCAATCATAAAAAATTATATATAGGTCTTTAAAGAGGAAAATTATATATACTGAGCGTGATTATCTTGGAAATTAGGATATTTCATTCTTAGTAGTAGCCAAGGATATCTTTTAGAATGTTATGTATTTTTTACATGATGTAGATATTAAATTAGTCCAAATATTTTACTGATCAACATGATTATATCCCTTAGATTATATATAATTTATTACTTATTGTCTTTATGCTCAATATATATTGGATTTAAACATTAATTATGGTTTCCCATACACATTCATTCAATATTTAGTTTTGATAATGGATATTATCAATGATTATTTTTTTTAATTGATAAAGGTTATTTAGAATTTAGGGTATTTTATCCACATATGAATTTCAAAAACCCCCAGATCATGATGGTACTCCCTAGAATTCAAAGATGTATGAATGAGGTTTAGGGTGAGAAGACCCATGTAACGTTCGAGTATTATAGACATAATGTTTTATTAATCCTGAATATTTGTAGTGGTATTCACTATTCCTCAAATAATATTACACATATACAATTATAGGGAAATATAAAATTCCCTCATACCCATAATTTTTCTTATATAATGGGTCTCAAAACCATTCTCCATAGTTTCAGTTTCATTAAATTATTTTGAATGATACTACTAGAAGAATATATAAAATTTATTAGTATATAAAAAACAATTTTTTCTTCATTCAAAACACCCTTAATAATATAAAATTTTGAAATCCATTTTTTAAAAAAATTTAAAATTTGAGAAACCATAGAATCTAAATGTTTTAAATTGTCTAACATATTGTGTATTAGTACTTTTTAATGATCCTCGATCAGATATATATATTTAGGAATTAATAATTCATTAGCTATGTTAGTATGTTTGTGGAATGAAATTTTTGAGGATTCTAGGTCTCGATTTTTTTAGGTTCATTAAAAATAATATTAGCTAAAGATTTATTGGGTATATAGTTGATGTTGTTTTATTGTAAGGGTTTCCACTAAAATGAGACAGTATTTTTATTTTTGGAACAATTAATTTTTGAATAGATATTAATGTAGTTTTAAATTTTATTGAAAAATATGGTATGTAAGAGTAATTTTTTGATTGGTATAATTAATTTTAATAAATGCCTTCGAGTTTTAGAAAAATTGAGATGTTTTGTACATATGAGTATCTTTTTATAACAAAAAACAAACTTGGTGGAGAGATTTAAAATTTTATATTTAATTTTTTATAGTAACTATAATTTAAAAAGGAATGCTATTGAAAAAACAAATAAAAAGTTTTATGGGTAAGAATAGGATTCTATTTATATAAAAGTGGCCTTCTGATATGTTAGAGTCATGAAATGACTATGTATTGGTATGAAAATGTTAATATTCCGAATGTAAGAGTAAATATATTCTATGTAAGAGACATTTAATATGATTAATATGAAATTTATAATGTATATGAATCAATATGTGATATTTAGTTCTCCCCTCCTTGAGATGTAATAGTAACATTTAAATATATACATATATATATGGGGTGTAGTTAAATCATTCTTGAAGAAAAGTTTTTCCTTCATATTGTTTTTTTCTTGAGAGTATCCATAGTTAACACTAGTAGACCTTGATTGTAACTTATTTGAATTTATATTTGTTACCTATTTATTTTTTGGAAGCACAAAATCTTGACATTTTTTTATATTTTTAAACATATTTTAATCAAATTTAAACTATTAAAATCCTCTGAAAATTGTTTCCTAAAATATTTCTATAATCAATATTTATCAAATTATCTTATAATACATTTAATAATATTATGTGTGATATATTTTAAAGGGAATGGTTGTATATATTTCACCAATAAGTGATCCAATTGTGGGTTCTATTGTAAAAATGAAATACTAGGTTTGTTGACCAGTGTATTACATAAATATATCTTCTATCATTAAAAAAACATAAATCACAACAATTCAGGCTCAATTATCATAATTTATTTTTGTCTTTGGAACCTAAATGCATAATCTAAATATTCATTAACAATTTTCAACATTTAATATTACCAATCACCAAGCATGGTTTCTTTCTAGATTTATCATTTTTAATTCCTTTTTTAATTCTTTTGGAATGAAAATACTATAATTTGGCACATTTGATGCTAAATAAGGGTAAACATGAGTGGATTAAAATGAAGATAATAAGTGAGAATAAGATTGAAATATGCGTATCAGAATCTGATCTTACCATACCATAATCATACCGAAGTAATCAAATATGATAAATTATTGTTGATGCCACAATTTTGTGGAATAAAAAAATACTTGAGAAATAATTATGCGGGAATTTATATCTCAGAAATTGATCCATGTGATCATCACATAAACATAGATATTTTGAATCATAGTTTGGAATAAAAACAATATTATGTAATCGTATCAATTTATAAGGATCATTGTCAATAAGATAAGAATAAATTAGATAGATCGCCTTCATTGATTGGTTTTTCCATGAATACATTTCACATCATGATATATAATGAATTAGTCAATACATTGGAGGATTATATAATTCTAGACTAACCCAACACATGAAGTGTATTATACATTATGTGTTTGGGTTATCTCCCCATTCCCAATCACTTTACTAGATATATAATTTCCTCTTATACTAAAGGGGTGATATAATTACAGAATCATATGTCAAATAATGATAATCATATATATGTTTTCTATATCAAAATAACAACATCAATTTATAATTCATGTCATAAAGATGATATGGAATAAAATTGGATTCAAGAAGAGTTACATAAAACATCAACATAACACACCCACTGACTAAAGGTTAATGGAATCATTATATCATTTCCATTATAAAACATAATGATCATTAATTTATCATGAAATATGAAAACATACATTTATAAAAATATTATAATTTTTCATTGAATATAAACAAGAAATTTCATTTAATTTTGATATGATTTAAAAAAAAACCCAAAACAATTATAATAATATTTTCATCAAAAATAGAATGATCTATGGGAATGATTATTGATAATTAATTTCAATTATGATTAAATGAAAATAATGTCATTTTTAAATGATAAAAATCATTTTCATTCTTTTTTGAATAAAAACCCTAAAGTGAATTATACGGAATATTTTGAAAATATTCCAATAATAAAATTAAATAAAGAAGAAGATTGTTTAAAAAATATTAAATGAGTATTGATTTATATATAGGAATATTTTTTAATCAAAATATATAATACATATGTATAAGAACACATTTTCGTAACTGAAAGAAGATATAATAATTGATTATCACATATGATTTATTTTAATATAAATCATGACCCAGAGTTGATTAAAATAACATGGTGTTATATTAACCCAAACGATAACATTATTAGAATAAAATATATATGGTTTAATATGTAAATATCCAAAAATTTTAAATAAATAAATTTAAACATATACAATATTGATTAAAAGTGAGGTTGATATATCAACCCATACATCAGATATCCCAAGTCAGAGAAATGGTATGTCATCCTGTATAAAAAATAGAATTATTATACATCTATTTCATATCAAGTTTTAATATAATTTATAAAACAGTAAATTTACATATAAATTTCTCATATACATATATTAATAATTTATTCAAAAAATATATATTTGGGTGTTGACTATTCTGTTTAACATGCATGTTGTGGTTCATAGGTTTGGGACGTCACACAAGGGTCATGAATTCATCATCTCCAAAATATTATTCATTTTCTATTTATAATATTTATTATTTTGTTAAAATTTTATAACCAGACATGTATGTAGTGTTGGTAAATAATAGAATTCATTCATGGAGGTGGTAGACAATATGTATACTAAAACAACTTTTCATTTTGAACTGTTTAGAAAGAAGGGCAATATTGGTTATTAAATAAATTTAATTAAATTTTACTAACCTTATAATATTTACACCCTTCTGTATTTATGGTTAGAAACGATTTGATTATTTTTTATAAAGAAATTTACTTGTTATAAATTTTATTTAATGAATACCTCTTCCTTAAATAAACACTATCATAAAAATCATATACATCATGGATTTTTATTTTGGATTTAATAGATACTCTAGAACATAGATAAGGATTTAGTGAAATGATTTGGTAGTTCATGGTCAAGGTAATGATCTAATATTTTGTGTGGACATGAGTGCTTGAGGGTTACATTTAAAATTGATAACCATGGAACCTTTGTTAATATGACTAATTTATTAAAACATTTAAATTCTATTCTTAATGAAGTGTGCCATAGAATTACTAATAATTCAATGATAGGATAAGGGGATGTGAAAATCCACTCATCCAATAAAATTTATTGAATTTTTAGTCATTTATTTATTATTTTATATTCATTAAACCTTTTATTGTATTTAAATATATAAAAATTTGGGAAATATTTACTTAGATAAACTATTGTTTCTCCCAAAAACCTAAAATTCCATGTTATATAATTTGAATGTTTTGATTCCAAAAATTGAATCCATTTAATTTGATTTAATTTTTAAGGTGGTTGAAATAAATTCTAATAGTCATTAAAAAACTAATCCAAACCATTTTTATAATAATAATATATTTGTTCACAGTAATTATTTTATCCCCATCCAATTTATATTAAAAACAATTAGTTAATAATTTTATTGATTTTAAAAAAAATTAAAGACTTATAATAAATATAATATTGAAAACAGTATCTCATTTTTCATGAAATTATATTACCTTCAGTTATAAAACAATTTTAATCAATTTATAAATTGTTATTAATATATTGACATGTGTTAATAAAAAAATTTAATAAATATAATACTATAAATATGAAAATTTATCATTACACATAAATATTTTATTAATAAAAAAATTATTATTGATTAATAAATTTGATTATTATTTAATATAACTAAGTAATTATTTCATTGTATTTTTTAATTTATTTGACTTGAATATTTTTTTTAATTGGTTTTTTAACTTTTATTCTCATAAATTATTAAATATATCATAAATACATAATTCATTGATATAATAAAAATAGATTAATATAATTCATTTATTAAAGTCATTTATTTTATCATTTTAATTTTATCAGCTAGTATGGTATTTAATATTGTATTATAGTAAAGAATTATATAATTAACATTGGTGTTTCATGAAGATCCTGCTAATGAACAAATTAAATTTATATAATAGGTAAATATATAATAAAATAATTATGTTTTTTGTTCTCCCAAACATTAATGAATTTCAGCATTAAAATACAATTATTATAACTAAAAAAATTGAATGTTATATTTCCAATAACATACCTAAGAACCCATCTATCTTTATCCATATTATTGATTTTCATAAAACATTAACATGGGGAAATGTATTTTTTCAATAGAAAATAATCTCTTTAATCAAGAATCTCTACTAATATTTACTCATAGGAGAGGTCAGGTACTAATTTTATAGCTTCAATGTTATGTACAGGTGATGGATATAGTATATATTATATAAGTTGTTATAATTTAAACACAACCAAACCCAGATAAGTATTTAGGGGAATCTCCATGAAATATTTTTATTACTAAATCCAAGAATCAGGGAGGGGATCATGTAAATATATTTGGGCTACCAATTTCATATATTTCTCATAACACTCTTATAATGAGGAAATTTAAGGAATACGTTTTCACAAATTTCTCTCTCTAGATCTCATAAACTATTATCTATATAATTCATTTGTTAACATTGGGATTTACTATTGTGCTATTTAATAGTTCTAATTTCATATTTAATTAAATATTCTTGATTAGTTACCTATAGGTTATATTTTGTTACATTATTTTATAATTATAGAGATCATGACTTCTTTTCATAGACGTATTCATATGGATACATCTGAATGATCGATTGGAAGTAATTATTATAGGAATCATTGACCATAGAGAATTAATTATCCAAATCACATTTAATATATATATAATATTTCTGGTATTACAGTAAGTGGTTGAATGGTTATCATATATTGACTGTATATTTAAGGATCATATGCAGTGTTGAAATATAACATTTTATATAATTCCTACTAAATAGTTTCACAATTATCAGGTTAAACCTTAGATATCTATAAGATTCAATTAATATTGGTATTCTATAAATCCTTACCACTTACTTGATGTGTATAATATTATGTTGTTCAAATATTAAATATTATCTAATGGTAATAAAATGTAATAATTAATTTGGATATTGAATAAAACCCAGAGGATTTTATATCTTTTAGATAACTTATGGAGTCCAGTGAAAAAAATACATGATTTTAATTTTCTGTTTCCATACTAGTGTGGGTAATAATTTTCTTATACGATTTAAAAAAATACATGAATCATTAAATTTCTAAAATTAAAATAATAAAGATATATACACATTAATATCATTCTTCATGTACTTTGACTCGAAATACACTTTGAGATCGTCATCCATCTCTGTATTTCAAATATGGCAGAGAATGATGTGGAATTTAAATTATAATATTTATATATAATTACTTATGAAATAAAGGTTACACATTTTTGGGGTTTTCAAATATTATCATCCAATCATGGAAATTGATAAATTCTATAACACTATGTAAGTTCTTTTATGATTCTATATCATACATCACCACCTTTTTAATATTGACATGAATAGATCGTTGAAAAATAATCATAAGAGGTTAGAATATCTCCCACTTTAATGTGTTTCCAATGACCATATTCAATATATACTTTTGTGTTTTAACTTTTTCTATAACCACCATTTACATTATATAATGTTAATTATGACTCAGATCACTAGAACCCTTCTTCTCTATTGTAGGTCGATAATTTATCGCGCAATCGAAATCATTAATCCCCTACAATAATCACTATTTCTACATATTCATCCTTTTATATATGAATATATACTTCCTAATTTAATTATTGGTATATATATCACATCATTAAACATATATATAATTCCTCTTTAATTTGTATTAAAATATTATTGTTTCTAGAACAAACCATTCTTTAAGTACATTTTCTCACGAATCTTCAAATGATGAGAGGCATATGCTACCATGATGTAATTTTTCTTGAGGAAAACATATAATAACATCGTTGATTCATCACATCCTATGAAAAATAATTCTCAATTTCATTTTAGTGTTATTATAGGTGTAGTTACTAACCTTCTCATTAGATTATTGAAATTTTCATTTCATTCTCCTATATAAAATAACTTTACAACTTCTTAAGTTATCATTATTTATATATTTTTAATCAGTGTGAAATATTTAACAATCCATAAATAGTATCCTTCTAACCATTTAAAACTATTGATATTAATATTATTTTATGGTTAGGACTATTTTTTATCAACATCATTATTTGAAAGATCCACAAATATTCCATATCTTATAAATAAATTGATTTAGAATGATGCATTGGGTAGTTATAATTTACAATTAAAAATCTGGGCATAAATTATTTCTATTATCATTATATTCAAAAAATCATCAATTGGCCTTAATAATATTCATTTATTTTGTAATATATAATAATATCATCTATAAATTCAATGAAAAATATGTTCTATGTAATCTCGAATTACTCTACTAATCTGATTCACAAAGAATAAGGGTACATTTGTATGTGTGGATAGAATCACTTTAAATACAAGGTATTCATTTCTCATAGATGTTGATATATTTTCTTTATAATCACTTATTCCCATTATTTTAATTTATCCATGTCAATGGAAAATCATTGAGAATGATGGAGCTCATTAAAACTAATCAATAATTTCATATATATTAGGTGGATGATGCTATTTATAAATCACGAACTGGTAAATCTCAAAATAATAATTATAGAGATCAATTGGCCCGTTAGTTTTTTAATAAAAATTATTACTTATCTACTTGGTGAAAAAATAGGGAATATGAATGCCTTATTAATATCATCTTATAGTTACCCAATATGTAACTCTAAAATAGATTGAACCATTATATATGGATTCATGAATATAGACATACCACCATGTATGACTTATATTGAAAATAAAACTTGTATATTTGGTAGATGATGAAGAAAATTTTCTATAAATAAATTAACATAGTCACTCAAAATATGAATATCATCTATTTTGACATTCTCCCAACCCAGATAAGATAGATATATATAATGGGTATGTATTATGTTTTGTATAATGGATTTAATTTCAATTAAAGATCTTATTATCCATTGTATTGATAGATGATCATATGAAAATTTTGGATTAAAAATGTCACCTACCATCCTAAGAAATTAACATGGGTCTATATGTTATGATCCACTTCAGGCTAATAATCCTATCAAATAATACTATGTGCAGAATAAAAATAACTTTCTGAATTAAATTCCTATGAACGTCTATTTGATGTTATTCATATAATTATGATGAAATAATCATACATTTTTGAGTTTTCACTAATATTTCAAAATATAATTAATGAGGTGGTGATGTGATATGGATTGAAAATTCTCATCATATAAAAATGTAGGTATTATAAAAATTAAATAATACATCGGTTTTTACTGAGTGTATATTGTGGGAAACTTATTCAACCTGATTTTGAGTACCCATATCAACAGTTTGTTTCACATATTATTCCATTTTTAATTAGGATTAATTGGATTCCAATTTTTCATATAATCATAAATCCTTTTATTTGCGAATTATCCACTATAATGTCAATAATCCTTGATATTATAGAATAAGAGTTTGGGTGGTATGTTTTTTTGATCATTAAATTCATCCATACTAGAGATAAGTCACTTTGTGTTGCTCAGGTATTAATGTTCCTGATAGCCTTCACTTCCACAATTACTGAATTTATGTGTCCTTTTAGAGATATATCTCCCGTTTTCATCCCATATTTACTGCATAATGGAATATTATTTTTCTTTCCTACATGGGTTTTCTTTAATTTAATTTTATCAATAATAAATATTTATCTTCTAATCCATCAATATATGAGAAAAATAAATCTATATACATTCATTTTCAACCATTATATCACGTCTAATAACTTCTCCAGAGATAATGAAGTATCTTATATGATATTACTTGTTATGAATTTCATTTAAATCAATATGTAATCAATAAAAATATATTTTTGCGTTAATGAAAAGATATATTTGTACCATTAATGTCATGTAAAATATTTACCAAATTAACCAATGTATTCATCTTCCTTATGATATAATTTCATGAATATCTTCTACATTTTAGTTTCAAGAGATTAAAGAAACATATCTGACAAAATATATCTAAAATATTTCCATTATTAGGAACCAATTTCCTAGACATTACTCATAATTTGGATATGTGTACACCATTTATTAATACCACCCTCAAAATGATATAAAACAAAAATTAGCATCACATGGCATAAGAAGTATAGAAAAAAATTATCATTCTAATTGTGTTGTTCTGTTTCTCTCTAATACGATGATTAGGGGCCACAAAAAAGGAATTGTCCATTATTTTACAAACAATCTAAATGATTAACTTTTTCACAAGTATTTTTTATATTTTGAATGATTCATTTGATTATTAAAATAATGAGTGAGTTGTGTGATAATACCAATAAAGAAGTTCATTCCGACTCTCATTCCAATTTGTTAATCATGAGGATGGCCATTACATTGGTAATCATATTCATGATTTACATGATTTATCATTGTTATATACATTAAAAAAACTAAAATAGTTATTGTGAGAATGAATTGAAATTATTCAGATAAATCAATCATATGATAATGAAATAATTCTTAATATTTACAAATTTATGAAATGTTAAGTCAACATAAGACATTATAGGTTTATATTATATAAAATTAAAAATGTGATGTTTAATTTTTATCTAACTAATTATTTACAACCTATTTTTAAATACACATTATCCATGATATTACACAAATTATGGTTTTCTGAGAATAATATACAGTATTATACCATTACTTCATAAAAACTCATAATACAGAACAAAATAACTCAAAACCACAGACTGTAAGGATTTAGTATATTTGGAAGTAAGAATCAGAATAAAATTGTTGATTAATAGAATTCAATGTCTCCCACAATCATCCTTAACTCATGAACAATTCCTTACATATCATTCATAATTCCTTTTTTTTATAACAAGGATAATTGGAAACATATTAGAGGTTGATCTCAAATTTTTATATATGATAATCATGGGCAGTACTAATTAGAGATCATAAGTCCAAATAAGTTTAAATAAGGGTAGAAAAACATGAGAATAACATAAAAACCCATAACCAATCCTAAAATGATCATAAATCATGATCCAATGATTAATTATTTGGCATAAAAGAAGTCTAGGGTCACTAGAATTTAGAAACATAAATCAATAACATTAATCTACATGATTAAAACAAATATATAAAATTAAGGCATAAAATTGTAGATTACACATTAGTATGATGAATCATTTGTTATATAAAGGTTCACTATAGATACTATCATAAAATAGGGTAAAAATTAATTTATTGCATTTTCCCAAGTCATTAACATTTAATCTCATGAGATATAAGTCATTACCAAATTCAGTTGTTCCATGAATAATTATTATCCCACATATTACATAATTGATTTGGTCCTTGAGTGGTGTGGTCGAAACACATTCCAAAACATCACAATAGATAAAATATACTTAATTCACTGAATGATTCTATAAATCATGTCATTACCATAACATAATGTAAATCATGATTATTTTTTCAATATGATCATATGATTTGTAATTATTCCTTCATATATGAACTATTTTTTTGGATAAATAGTGTTTCATGAAAATATCCTTAAAAATCATCATAATTCATCTAATGAGAAAACATATATGAAAAAATTACATAGTATTTATATAGAAGAATATTTTTTAAAAAATATATTTATATATACAAAAAATATTTTTTTAAATCATTTGTTGTATTTTTTAAAAAATAATAATAAATAACCTTTAAATTATTAAACATCTAAAGACACAAAATTTAAAAAATTGTTAAATTTTATTTGACATGATAAATATTATAATTTAATGTAATTATGGTTATTAAATAAATTTCATTATGTTGGTAAAAGATGTCGAAGAGGTAAAAATTTAAAAAATACTCTTCCCACATATTTGAAAGTAAAAAATAAAAAATAAACTGTATAGAAAATATTAATAATATTCAATTTATACACATTGAAAATATTGTTAAAGGTTTCTTAAATTAAAAATAAACTATTATTTAATATATATATATATATATATAATAAAATTACTGAAATAATTACAGAATATGGATAAGGATGAAAATGATACACAACCAAAAATAATTGATATGATTACTTTGTCTTATAAGCTTTATTTTAAATTGAATATATACTAAAGGAGGGGATTCATAATATGAAATTTAACCAAATTTATAAGTAGGTAGGAATAAAATATATTTTATTTATAGGATAAATATTATGTAATTCTTCTTACATAAATAAAAAAATAAAAAAATAAATTAAACATAATAATTGATTATTAACCACTACCTTGAATTATTATTGGTCATACTAACCATAATCCCTTATTTAAAAAATTTAATGTGTTTATAATATTATTTTATAATATCTTTTAACATAATATATTCTAATAAATAATAGTTTAAATTAACCAATTTATTAATAATTTATTGTTTAATGGAATATTTTCATGTTAACTATACAGTTTTCTTTTTGTGTTCAAGTTCTGAGATTCAAACCCATGTACATTAATCATGGTTTCAACATCTCAAAAATATTATTCATTTAATATGGTTAATTTTTATATATTATCAAAAATTTAGAACTATAGTTTTAGGTTATGTTGAAAAATAACAATTTTATTACTAGAGGTTGTAGTCTACATGTACACAAATATATTTTTATTATATTTCAATGAATGGGATGAGAGTTGAGAGTGTTTGTTTCATTAAAACAAATATAATGATAATTATTCAATTTTTATGGGGATGGATTTAGAAACAATTAAAATTGTTTCAAAATAATTAACATTAGTTATTATGGCTATAAAAAATGCATCCTCTTTGTATAACCGTCTTTAATGACACTTTATAACCACATGGATTGGAATTTTGATAAGACAAAACCACTATAAAATGTATAAATTTTGTTATGTTATATTGGAAGATCATTTTTGGGTTATTTTTATAAATTGTGGTGTATAATTTATACAATTATGCGTTAGTTTTATATGTTACTGGAGTGGAACCTTCATAACTTCCGATATATTTAAAATAATAAACTAGTTATTTTAAAATTAAAAAATAACTAAATGGAAAATTATTATATGATATGATATAGAAGCGTTAAAATAAGACCATCCAATAAAATTTTTACTTTTTAGTGATATTTGTGTCCATATGATATAGTCTAAAAAATTACTTAAATTACTCTGAAACTAAGTGAATAAAATTATCCTAGAGAAATTATTTTTTTGAATAACAATGAAATAAAACTCATTAACGTGTTTGAATATACTTATTCAAAATATTTATTACATTAAATTAGATAATATTTCATTATATAATAAATGTTATTACTTTTATCCAAATATAAAATGCAAAACAACAATTTTTATAAAGAACATATCTTTAGTCATTAAAATGGTTTTATTTTCATTTACTACCAAGTAAAGGCTTTGGGGGGAATAAATTTTTAATGAATATATTATAATAATATTTCATTAAAATTATTCATTAGGATATATTTCTGTAAATTTATAATATAAAAAATATATGTCACCCATAAAAAAATATTTCTAAGAAAAATATCCTTTTTCCACATTCAAATGTTTGCATCTTCATTTCTAACAAATTTATAAAAATTGTATAAAAGATTACTTTTTATCAATTATAAATAATAAATATAAATAAATTTAAAAATAATAATATTTTAATATTTATCTATTATACAACAACATAAAAAATCATTTAAATAATGCGTTTATATATAGTGAATTATTATTGGATTATTATTACTTATAGCTAAATACATTTTTATTTGATGTTATTATTATATTTTTCATGAATTTGTGACAATAAATTTTATCATTGTCTGAAAAAAAATTTGAAATCCATTTAAGGTCACACATTTCATCGAGAAATTTGAAAACGGTTTCTATAAAACCATGGTAAAAAATAAAATATTTTACAAATTTCATATTACCATCTTTTAATGATTGGAAATATGTATTATAAAAAAATATTAGTCACTTATTTTATGTGTTGAAACCATTACAGGAAAGAATAAATTTTATTTAAGAGGTAAATATATACTGAAAACACATTGTGCCAAACCTAGGGGTAATCTCGTGTATGAGAATTATTGGTTTATACTAGGATATCCTAGATGTTTGGTTTTTGTATTTATTAAGAGTGGTGATTCTTATTGAAGAAATTGTATCCATGATATGTGGTGTTTCTATTGTCAAAGTTTATAAAATTGATGGGGTTATCCATTTCCATTGTGTTCAAGGAGGTTAACTATGATGTGTGCATCGGTACGGTGATTTACCTTGAATTCAAGTTTTGGACATTTGGGTTGCATCAACATATGATAGGACCCAAGATTTTCTTTACTATTTTAAAAATGACTATTATACTATATAGTTTGGTATCATTTGTATAACTATGTTACCATTGATATAATTATTAGATATAGAATAATTTTCCATGGAATTTATTGAAGATAATTGGATTTGAGTTTGACAAAAATTAGATATATGATTTAAGATTTTATATAGGTTTGGATGTGTAATTTGGTAATCACAATGGATTTGGGATAATGTTGCAATGCGAAATAAAAATTGGATAAATTTGTGAGGTAACATATAAAATGATAGGAATTGGATATATTGTTTAACACTATCACTATGAAAACGAGGAAAAGGACCACAGTCAGTTAGTCCGGAGTAATTTCTGTAATTTTTTAATTTTATATTGATTTTTACTGCATATACATTACATAGAGTAGTATATTACATGAATATCAGATAAAGACATATCTTGTATTAGTTTGTGTATTTATTCTCACACATTACATTAGTCCTAAGGAATGAATGTATAGATTATGTACGTTTTTACTGGTAGGGATAAGGGTTCTACAATTGGAGTTTAGTGGATATGGGTGTAGGGATGGTGCAAGGGATATATAATATTGTTTTTAGACAAATCAGGGTGGTCCGTTGATTCTAGGTCAGTGATTTATTTTTTAACATCTATATTTATAAATATAAAATCATTTTGAATGAGATCCTATCTATTTTTTATTACTTCCATCTTATTGTAGATTGTATCAATGAATCATGTAGTATATTATGGAAAAAACATATATTAATATCCATTTATTGTTACATTTTTGTTGTTGTAATTTTGTTTGCAATACATAAGGTATAGACCCCCTAATTATCCCTTTATACCTTTAGTACATGTTATTATCCATGGGTATATAGGGTAATGTGCATACAGTCCAGGGAACCTATGATTCAATTACTATAGATAAACATATGGTGGGGTATAATGAAATTGTATCAATATATATTAAAATAGAATATACTCGATGAGTATTAATTTTTTTTATAATGGATATTTTATTTATATGTTGGAACATGGGATGTATGTTTTGCTATTTGAATTTCCGGCATCAGTATGATTTAAATTTCATGTTACTAAATAATTGTGGACGTAATTTTTTTTTTCAGTATATACATTCTGTTTTAATTTTTATATTGTTACTAATGGATGTTGTAGATTTATATATAAACCAATTGAACATGAGAGTAATTAGGTATTACTCTTTTATCATTTGAAATTAGTAGGTATCACATTGCCAATTAATGTTTCTTTTATTTAGTATTTTTTTGACAGAAATTGAAAAACTATTTAGTTTTTTTATATTTCACCACCTTGAAGAAAAGTGTTTCCGATATTGTATTATTTAAAGAATTCAAGTTGGTTTACTTTATAAGGGTGGGGAATCATGAAATTAAAATAAGTATTATATATTTAAATAATCAGAAACTATATTTATATATTTTTCATTTATAGTTACATAGATCCTTTCAACTATGCTAGCCCGTGTATGATATTCATTTTTGAAATAAATACAAGGATTCTATGTTTATATCTTTTCTTTGGGTTTCTGACAGTAAGATGGCTATTCATTACTAGAATGATAGAATAGAATGGGGTATGGGTTGAGAAAGGATGTGTAACGGACTGTCGATGGTGTTTACTATTTTATAATTCTCTATTTATTATATTTGTACTATTTTATAACTATTTATCAAATTTTTTCATCCCATAGTGAGATTCCTAGTAATGAGAAACTATTAGTGAATTTGCAGTAAAAAACATGGTTTCACCATGGAATGCACTTGATGAGACCCATGTGTGTGAAGTATATCATGAACCACTGGTATAGGATTTGTTTCATGTAGAATATCTCTAGGGTATACGTTATTTGAAGAAGTAGTTGTGTCTAAAATTTAGGGCTATACTATTGTAATAAATCCAATGAAATTATCATAGAGATTATGGAAAAAAGTAAATCCATGGTTTATTTTAAATAGGGTTTCCAGTCATAATATCCTTCTTTGTTTTGATATGATTGTAGAACCTATGTAGTATAGTATTAAATTCAGTCAATATTGAAGATAATTGATCAGATCATGATGCAACAATGGTGGAGGGTAAATATGGATACATACATTCATAGAGTACCTATAATAAATTAGTCATATTTAAAGGATCATGAATTTATACATGAACATAAAAAGTAAAATTTGGTTACCATTATTTAGAATGTATTCCTCGAGACACTTCATTCAAGATAACCTCATGTTTTTATTCACATATATAAGGCGGCTAATTTAGTCAAAGAATTATGATGCATGTTTTTTATATTTTTGTTGATTTTCACAAAACATGGAAGGTCACAATATATTTATTGTTAATTTATTTGTGGAGTATTTACTTCCCAATATATGGTGGAATGTAAATATCTTTAGGTTTATATTATTAATAAAAATAGTAAATTAAGGGCTAATAGTTGATTAAAATATATTACTGTAAATCCTAATAGTCTAGAATGTGATATTTTACGAGATATGTACTAGAATCCCAAGTAGTATGATATAAGTAAATGAAAATACCTAGTATGTAATTTAGAGTATAAGTTTGATCACGTAAACAATTATAGGGTATTTAGTATTGTAAATTTTGTGTAGGATGATAGGGTGATGTGGCCCCATAAAGGCATAGGATCACTGTGTGTGTGGGGGGGATTGGTGAACAAAATAGGTAACCCATATATTCCATTCACACATATAATATATTTTTAAAATTAATATTGTTTTTATTTTAATAATAATTATAATTTCAAACCAAATTTGTTAGTATCATTAAATAATAGAATCCTGAACATAAAATAATACAATTTTGAAATTATATCCCATAAATAATATTCTCACATGATACCCTATATTAAAAATCAATGGAAATATTGAACTAATATCCTATAGAAATGATTTATATAAAAGGGTGTTCTTAAATGAATAATATGGTAAAATCTGAGAGCTATAAATTAAAGATCATATGTAAGAATAAACTATGGATAACTATATGAAATAATAATCAGCAACATATAATTATATTATATTATCACATAAAATAAAAAACATATCATAAAACCTAATTCATTGAATAATTCTTCATTCATAGATAAAATCAATAGTAATAATGTCATAAATATAGAAGTCTATATTTATTTACCCAAAAATGATATGTAATTAGAATGATGCATAAAATCTCAGAACATACATAATCCTAGTGAATTCAATTTTATGTCATGTATCAATATGAATACATACATTACATAGTAGGAAAATTCCCTTATGGGATTAGATTAAATGATATTCTTATAAAAAATTTGATAGATACCTAAAAGAGAATGGGTTTACTCCCACCCATAAAAATAATTTATATCATAATAATTTAATTTTTACAAATTCAATTTGATGTGTGTAAAGGTACAACCCATCACATATTAATACATCTCAAATATATGGGTTATAAAACCTAAAAAAGGGTATAATTAATCATCGATTTTTTAAAACATGAAAAAACGAAACTAAAATAATGAAAAAATTCATATGACATAATCATAGGCCATCTAAAGGGAAAATTTGGATATAATACTTATGGAATAATCCCTTGGAATCATTAAATACATTAATGGATATTGATATATATGAAAAATATATTTTTCAACATTTAAATTTACATGGAGGATGAGGAATAAAAAATCATAATGTTTTTTAACAATTGATAAATAATTTAATGAATCAAATGTAATAAATTTTGTTTTTATTATAATGAAATCATGTATAGGTATATAATTTATGAAAATGGAATAAGGTGTTGATAAAATATGTTTTTATGGAAAAAGTATTAAAGGGATATTCTATTAACATTTTATCAAAATTCAATGTTAGTAGTAGATGTCCATTCCATAATGATAAAATAATATTCCCATTGAAAATAAATTCTATTTCATTGATAATTAACTTGTGAAATTATATTATTAAACATAATAATGTTTAAAAAATTTAATATTTGTACATGAAGGGAAATGTTTGTTAACAAAAAAGAAGTGGTATGTTTTGTTTCCTGAAAAAAAAAATCACTTTGACTGAAGATCCAACCATAGTAAAACAAACATATTTGGAAAACATATAAATATCATAGAAAATAACGATTTATTAGATATAATGAGAACAAAATTACACTATATGGTAATTCATTCATATCATATTTTATTTGAAAAATGTATTTGAATGAAAAGTCATTACCATTTCTATACATTCCATGAATCTAATTTAATCTATAATAGAATAACCATAACCCTCATAATATCTTATTTTAGAACCATATTCATATATATTATGTAATAATTTTTTTGTTATAATACTTCATTAAAAATTCATTATCTAATTGATTTTTGTTTTCTTCAAAACATTAGAGCAATAATGATTATTTTTTACATGTCTCAAAATAAAAATGTTGAACAACAACATATGGTACTAGGATATTAATTAATAAAATATCAATGAAATTTAAATATTTATATCCAATGATATATAAAACCAAATATTCATTTTATTGTAATTATGGGCATGATCTGTGAGAATGGGATTTATGAAGAGCTTGATTCACATAATTTTCCAATAGAAATCGAATAATTTTCAATGCTATTAATTTTTTGTGTAATACTTTAAGAACCATATTATTCACTTATATTAATCATAAATATTTTATTTATTCAAAATATATATTTTACTATCATTCATGTAATCCATAATGAAGATTGTAACATATCATTCCTGGGGGTCATAGTCTACAAATAAGTGTTTCGATTTCCTTTGTATGTTATAGAGAAAGAATGAAATGGTTATTACATTAACATAATAAAATTTTATTATACATATAGTACTAATTTAATAATATTATAGTTTGTATAATATATTTCTAGTTTTTAAATTAAATATTAAAAATATGAAATAAAAAATACTGTCATTAAGAGTTCTTACCTTACTCTTCAATACAACACCTTGAGACTACAAATAATGATATTAAGGAGAGAGAGAAAATGTAGAGCTATCGGGAGAGAGTGGGGAAATATTTGGGTATAATATTATAATGATTCAAAGATTTTTTTGTGTGGGGATTTGTTCTTATGAGGGTAACCTATTATAATTGATTGGGGAAGATATTTTGTAAATACTCATAAAATTATATTAAAGACATGTCACATTAGAAAAAAGTGAAAAAATAAAAAATTTAAAAATAAAAGATTTTAATTTTTTTATCAACCTTTAATCCATATAAATTATGTATAAGGATTTGGTTATTTTAGGCCTTTACCCATACATTGATTTTTTTTCATACAATCCAAATACTATAGTATCTCATTTTCAAACATACTAACTTAGTTTTATAAATAGAAATAAAACAACCCTGAATAATAATTTTTCTATGTTAAAATAATGAAAACAATTTTATAATATTAATTTTATTAAAGTGATTAAAATCATATTAAAAAATATAAGTGTACAACATTGAGTAAATATTTATTTCAAAAAATGAGGATAAAAATTTTCAATAATAGGTTTCTAAATTATAAATAATATTTTAAATAAATAATTATTATTATTATATACTAAATTTTATAGTAAAAATGTTTTCATAATTTTTTATTCCAACTATATATCATAATGATTTTATAATTTTCTTCATATTTGTAAAAAAAAATTAATCTATTCATCTAAAAATAAATAATTCATAAAAAATAACAATATTTCATCAAAATATAATATTATCATGTAACGTATAATAATAAATTGTATTTATTGAATTTTAATTCCAAAATTTATGAGTTTTACGTATAATTTGATAAATAATATAAAATGAAAAAAATAATTAAATTGGAAGAATAATTTTAGAAAATTTACTACTCTTATATTCTTCTTCAACCAATTAATAATTTTCATTATTTTAATCTATTACTCTAATAATAATGTTTTTATCTTCATATTACTATAATATTTTTATTCTCTCAAAATTGAAACAAAATTCATAGCGCATAAATTTATTTTAAGAAATGTCCAATTTAAGAATAAAATAATATTATTTACTATTTTTGTATAATAAATAAATTTTATCAATTAATTCCTATTAAAATTTTATTAATATTTTAACATATGTATCCTAATGGGATTACCTCTATTTATACCCACCATTAAGTAGTAAAATTATAATATTTATAATTATAAGTTAAAATTTAATATTGGAATGTATTGACGTTTAGTTATTATAGTGGAAAATACATTCAATAAATATTTAAAGTGGAAAATGATAAAATAATGTTTTGGGATGTCACATTATATAATATAAAAATAATTTAATCTTGAAAATATGACTACTCAAATGGAAACAAGTGGGAGTCCTTTTAAATAATTACATCCTCATGCTCACACAATGATTTTTGAACATATTTTCCCCCCATATAACATTTACTAGATGAGTAGTCTGTTTTCAATATACATTATCTCTATAGTCCATAAATTCCATAGTCCAATCATCATAATAGAATCATGCTACAATTTTATAACCTTGGATTTCAGTACATGTGATATATAAGGTATGTAATTCCTCAAAAATGATACATAGAACACCTCATGTACATATTAGAGGTTTATAGTAAGAATAATAAGATAAAAACCCATCCCCACTTGATATATCACTTCAAAACTACCAATATATCAACAGATTGGCTTTTATTTGTTACCAAGTCTCCTAAAATTCATCCATGTAGTTAATGAAAAGAATACATCATCAAAAACATGATACAAAAAATGACATTTATTGTTATCATCATAGATATTATACATATTTTATGAAACATTTAAATATCAGTGAAAAGTTTGTTCATTTTTTATCTCCAAAGAGAGGTTCAGAACCATACAGTAATACTCCCCTTCTTCTTCCCAGCAATATAATGTTCAGAAACATTTCCCATATAGTTCCTCATATAATTCCATTTGATTTCTACAATGGAATGTTTTTATTTCTAAGAACTCTACTATGATAATTTTTTTATCTGAACCCCCATTGAAATAAGTATAATTTTACATTGTTATGTCCTCTAGAGTATGTATAATCCATTATTATTGATCATTCATTCATCGATGATAACTGCATCTGAAGAATTTCAATATATCCAGTTATATTAAATAATTTTCTAAAACATCAATGTAATCATCAAATCGTAATTTGATTCAATGGAACATGGTACACCATTTAACCTTAGCAAAAATCGTAGTATATATTTTTAGTTTTTCCAATTGAGAAATCCTCTTTGACAAAAAATAACCACTAACTTTGTATGGAAATATACTATAATTAAAATATCAATATGGCCTTTATATGTTTTGTGGAGTCCTATAATGAAATATATTATTATGTGATCCAATTTTCTTTCATGTATAGTAAGGTATTCCATCTCTAAGTTATTATAATTTCCTTTAACCATATCTTTATGGTATTCCATGCATTGAGATATATGTTATGAAATATTTCTTTTGTTATTATCACTCAATAGTATTGTTCTTCCAAGATGAATAAATAATGATGATATATAAGAATCATCCAATTACTAATCAATTAATTATTTCTCTTAAGGGATGCATATATGCTATAAAATAATATAAATCCACCATTTCCAATGTCAATCCCAAGAATACCTCCTACCTTCATCAATTAGTCTATGTCATTTTTTGTGGAATCCATTATAATCACATTTATTGATGTTTGATTGATGATTTGGGAATTATTAGATTTAATACCATAAATATGCATATAAATATAGACACAATTAATATCCAACATGAATGGGTCCCTTTCAGTTATTATTAAGGATATGTTAGAATGATCCTTTCTATAGTGGGAATCAACCAACACCTTTCCCCTTCCTCTATGTTATTTTTTTTGGAATTCATAATGATTGAATTAATCTATCTAACTCCTTTAGAAAATTATCAACCCACTCTGTTGGAATATACAAATTGACGTATAATTCTATCTATAAAAATAGTAGTCTTTGAATGACTCTATAAATATACGTTGACTTGTAGGACAATGATTTTTATTTCCTCCATGGGATTTATCATTCCAGAATCATAGTGCCTCAATTTTTTAATTGTATTTAAATCCTTTGGACGGATGAGAGTATAAAATTTCCATTCCAACCTTATGTACACCTTGAACAATGTTTTCACAGCTACTGAAGTCCCTAATATATTATTCAAAATGAATATAGAGTATTTGGTCTTTAAATAATCAATCAATCATATAGTAAAATTCAATAATAAAATTGTATGAATACATCTTGAGTAATACGATGTTTTCCTCATAAGAGCTAATTTTCTTCATCATCAATTTTTTATACAGTATGAATTATTATTATATTTTCATGCAAAGATTTCATGGAAAATAGGTATTTAATAATATTTTCATAAAATTACATCATTGATAGAGTGAACATCATACTTTTTTATTTTATTCGTAATGAGGGTCCATCATTGCTCAACCACAATGTCCGTGTGAGACACAACTAATAATGAATTATAATGGTAAAAGAATTAGATAAAAAATTATCTTCTCTATAGATTCGATATATTAATATGGAATTATTTGGCTTAGTGACACATTAATGAAGTATAGGAATCAAACTTTAATGGACATGATATGATGTTGATACTTCCTTGGTGTGTTTGAGATCTCAATAGGGTTTTTATTATTTCTTTAAACTTTAACGAGTTAAGTGACCCCTAAAATTAAATTATTAATTACTACACATATCTCATTAGGTTGATCATTAAGATAGTAACAACTTTTTCCATCACATCAATTATAAACACATTAACACCATACTCTATCAATTACAATAAAAAGGATAATATTATTAGAATGGCTAAATTAATAGATTTATAAAATAGAAACATATGAACATAAAAGGAATTAATCATAAATCATGTATATACCATAAAAAATGAGTCTCTAGTTTTTAATTTATATTATCCCTAGCCTTTCCCCTATTAGTATCTCTATCATAAATATATATTAATCCCTATTAATGGTTGTTGAATATTATTTGATTCACATTTTCATACTTAACATGAATGTTAATCAAATTATATAATTAGGTGTAATTTTCATATACCAAGTGAAGAATATGTTTATTCACAACACACATTTTTCATGGTTACTACCTAAATAATGTTAATATTATATAATATATTTAAATCTAAATAAATTTAATTTTGTTCAATATTTTGGTTCACATGCAACATTTTGGTTTAATGATATATAATATAATATTTAATTATAAGTATTATATTTGGTTTTTATCGTATAGATATTTTATTAGATGGTATATATAGGATTAATTAAATTATAAAATTTATATATAAAATTTTTCAATTATTATTAATTATTTATTAACATCTAGGAAACATTTTATTTGTTTTAAATAATAGAAAATATAACATTTTACGTTAAAAGATCAATAATTCTAATTATTGTATATTTATTTATGTTTTGTCTCGTAATCACTATTGAAATATGATTTGGATTAAATATATTTGAATTGAAATTTAAAAATATAATATTTATTTATTCATTCATTGGTAAATGGTTATAAATAAAAATAAATGAATTTTAATGTAAATATATGTATATTTTTTCAAAAACGTTTTTTGTTATGTGAATTTTATTTTACCACAAATTGAATTTTTTAGTATGGATGTTTGATTATATCAAAATATATAGATAATATATTTATTAAAATATATTACCATTCTTACAATGGGTTTTAAATGGAATGGAATTAAAAAATTTATTTTTATTCTTAATAATACTTTTTTTGAAACAGTTTTGTTGTGTTTTGCATGCATATTTTAAATTTATTTTGTTTTATTTAAATAATGTGGATCTCATAAAATGTTTTTCATATATTTGATCATAGATTCATAATTTATTAACAATAATAATTTAATTCTGGGTCATTATGGATAGTAACTGATGGAATAATGCATTACTACAGTAAAGGTTAAAAGTGGTAGGGTGGGGTTAAACAAAATAGATAAGGTTTAAAATTCTAGAATAAATTTCTAAATCATATTCGACAAATGGATCTGGATCATATAAAATCCTATATTAAATCATAAAAAAAATTATATCCTAATTAGAATGTTATTGATTTAATTTTATTTTAGTACACTTACTAATTAGATGTGTATGACTCCCCCCACATATACAATTGAACATAATATCATGTCATCCCTATAATACATGAAAACATTTGTTACTCTAGGATAAACATAAATTCACTAGATACATCCATATTAAAGAAATTTTTATTATGGTATTCTCAATACACCCATCCATGAATCCCTAACATGGTTTTCAATGGATGATGTCTGATGTGGAGGAATATGTTTTTTTATTTTTCTTTTTTCATTCTACTTAAAGAACCATAAATGTTCTATAAACATATTAACATGATAGAATATATGTCAATAATATAATTATACGTTTTTAATGTTATAACCATTTCCGATCCCTTTCTAATACATTGGGAAATGATAACATCACTCTAGCATATGTGTGGAAAACTACCTCCACAATGCGATATAAATTTTATTCATATCCTATAAACCTAAAAAGTAATATAGGTATATTTAATGAATATATATAATATTTTTGAAATAATTATTCTTATTTAAACAAGTATAATTTTGTAACTTTTTTTTCATTCAATCTATCAAAAATTTTAATTATAATTGTGTTTTTATGAACTATTGTCTATAAAAACCGTTGTACTTCATTTTTCATAACCATTTTATATGAATGGTTAAAAATATATACATAAAGAATAAATATTTTACTTATTAAATTATTATTATTATTATATGATGAAAATAAGAGAAAAGTGATACAACTAGTTCCATTATAATCAAATTTTAAAATAAAATGGATCTGCTTTCAGTAGAATATTCATTTTAATGATAAATTATTAATAAAAATGTATTACGAAATTATATGGGACATTTTCATAGAATGATATAAATTAATATGTTCCAATAATACTTGCATACTATTTCAAAAAAAAAATTAATGAATATGTTTTCAATGTGTGTGACGCATGATGTTTCCAGATATAAGTGTGTACGTTTCAATTTCACTTCACACGAGGATTGTCGTTATTAAATTTTCATTGAGGGAAATTTTGTGATCAATATAATATAAAACCCATATTTTATGATCAATATTCATATTCTTTAAAAACATTAATTTTTTATCTATATATATTTATTTGAGATATATTAATTTTATAGCCATTGAATTTCATTACAACATATTAAATGTAATCTTTTTTCAAAATTATTTTATATGAATAAAATTTGACATTTTATGAATGTGTTAATAGAATGTTCCCTATTAATTTATGTATCTATAGTGGAATTTCCATTTTTTATAACTATTGTTTTCATTAACCCTTCCTTAAAAATATTTCATTGATATTTTATTGGAAAAAATTTTCTCCATATTCTAGAAATTATTTGTTTCTAATAATAAAAATGGTAAATATTATTTACACAATTTTCATAAAAATGATTCAATTAAATTTTCATATTATTTTTAATTTATATTTATATTATATAAATATTTTAGTCCATTACTATGTATATTATATTATGCTACAATCCAGGTTCTTTACTAGAAGGCCTTCTTATAATGATTCTTTATGGATGATTCTATAAAACACATTTCATACCAATAAGTTAAATAATTTATTATGAAATAATAATAAAACCCAATTATTTTCTATGGTATCTTTTATGTTGAATATATTATTGATTTTTATGATATGTTATCACATTTATGTATAGTTTTCATTATGTGATGGGTGCGTTGAAATTATATACCCCTCCACTACATTGGGTAAATCATTATATCTAATGAAAGAACTATATAATTTTTGAACGTAATTTATTATTCATTCCATTTATCATCGACCTATTCATATTTTTTCATGTTCATAACTTTATTTTTTAACCATGCTTCAAGTCCACAATATTTTTATCTGACATTCCATTGTTACAATGTCATAATCATTTTCATCTAATATTAATTTTTTTCACGATTATAGTAATATCTTTTATGAGGATAAACGTTTTGTTATGTTTCTTGTAATTTATGATCATGACTTGGTGGGTATGATATTTTTATTTTATTATCAATATGTAGTACCCCATTCCTTATTTTATGATCATATAAGATAATTTAATGATTTCTCCCATGATCACCTTTACTGATAATCTCATATAACCCATTATCTTTTCCCACTATCTATGGGTTCTGATGAATTATATTATGTATGATAATCCAATATGTTTACTTTATAAAAATAATTTTATTGGATATGTTTATTTACTTTTTTGATTTTTTTTTTATTTTTGTAGTCACCAATGACAATAATCCTCAATGGTCTACAGGAAAATATTATTGTGACATTTATAAAATATTCATAACAAAATATGTGATAATTATAATATAAATTATTTTATTCATATTCTATTTTCAAATAATATTTATGTTATTTTTAGATAATTGAATTCAAGATAATTGGATACAACTCTTGTGATGAACCTTATTCTTTTTTTATCAAATAATTTTTCATAATTCTAGACTTCCCATGATTTATTGTCATATAATATGAATACTCAATCAATTTATTATTTCTCAAAATCATATGATTTTTACTTTGGTTTTAGTATATTGTTTAAACTAAAAATAATCATGTTAGCAATAAATGATAAAGTAATACAATGACTATCCCTAGGAGAAACCAAATATCATGGAAGAAGTAATCAAAAACCATCTTTCTCAACTTTCCAAAATATCTCATGTAATGAATAATGATGTCCATCATGTTCAACTCCCCAATGAAAAAAGTTAAGAGTTAAATTATATTGATTCTTTTATGTAGTAATTTCATCTTTCCATTAGTGAGTTTTTTTATTGAATTTTTTTTAGAAATAGTTCAATGTGATGGAAATAATATTTTATATTATATAGTTTAATATAAATGAGAATAATGTATTATTATTCTATCTATTAAATGGAAAACTATATTAAACATGTAATCTTATCCTAAAAACTATGCATGTGATGGGAATAAAGTCAATATAATTGGAGGATATTATGTTGTTATTTATCAATAAATAATTTTATCAATCCCCTCTTACTATATTTGATAGTTAATTTCAATAATTGAATAAAAATAATGGTGAATCAGTCAGTAACTATAAGTAAATATTTATAGGACATTAAATATAATCTTATTGACTTTTTATCTAAATATAACGCATGATTCATCAATTATTTTATTGATTGAAAGAATTTACTTGAATGGGATTACTTATAAGATGCATTAAAATATTTGAAGATATTTCTTATTGTGATGTCAAGGTTGGTATTAATGTTTGAAAGTCACATTTAAGTTATTATAGTGATAAATAAATTATGGTATAATTTCTTGGGAACTACATTGGTATCCACCATTGAGGGAAGAAGACAATCCTCCGACATGCCAAAATTGTGTGAACAAGAACTCATATAATTTCATCAATGGAATGATAATTTGTTTTATGTGTGGGAGTCATTTTCACTTAGCTCATGAATTTCTAGATGAGAAAATGAGATTACTCTATGATACATCGGCTAAAAAATTTAAATAAATCACCACACATACATTGTTTCTATTGATTTAATAATTTAGGAAATTATTAAAATAAACTCATTAATCAAAGGTCTAATGTTATTAATATGCCTTATAAACCTCGAATGATAGTGTGAAAAGTAATGTATTATGGTGTAATTTTTTTTATGTGTTTCATGAGAATTATTTAGTGAAAAGTACAATTATGATTCACTCAAGAGATATAAATATTTAATTATATTATATTCTACGTACATTTCTGTATCTGAATAAATTTATAAGAGTATCACATCACTACCTCAATGGTTGGATGTTGATTTAGTAGTGATAATTTTAAATGGTTTGATAATTTGATGCCATGTATATATATCTTCTTTTATTGATGATTTTGGTAACATTTTTATTAAAAAACTCATCATTCTCCATATAGATGAATGTTAAGTGATTTTATGAATGGATTAGAACTCAATATATAGAGACCATATCAATTTTTGTTGAAATGAAATCACATTTTATACTATATATCAATATTAAATACCCTATAACAGCTAGTATTAGCATGAACACATATTGGAAATAACATCCATTATATGGGTTTTAGTACCTCTTCATCAGGTGAAAATCTGTAAAATTGTTTTGGTGATATTCATCATTGAGAATATTGTTATTATTCCTGAATAATATGACGTGTTATTGGAAGACATTCCTATCCATCCCTCTAATTTTTAAGTTGAATTTGTAATTTAATTCATATTTTATGATTCACCTATTTCAAAGACACTAGATAGAATAGTACTAATTAAGATTCAACAATTAAAGAATAAACACTTAATTGGTCTTAATAGGGGAATCATATTATTTGTTGTGTCACCATCAGGATTACTTATTCTTTTTATTAATATGATTTATGGGTTATTGTGTCGTTTAATATAATATAAAAAACCAAATAGGTTCACTATTTGGAAAATATCTATTCTACCAATTATTGATGATTTGTTCAGGCCCCTAATTTGAGCTCCATACATATCAGACACTTATCCTGGATTTAAATTTGATCAATTAAAGATCATGAATTAATATATACCCAAGATAGTCTCTATTATGAAATTAGTACAATATAAATTTATATTCATTATATTTAGAAGTACCATTTCAACTATATCTTCATGTTCATAATGAAAAAAGTACGTAGAGATTACCATAATAATTATAGTGTAGTAATTATAGATAGCATATATTTATAGACTGTGGAGGTTCATGAATATCATTTAAGGATGGTTATAATGACCATTTGGAAGAAACATTGTATGTTAAATTTACAAAGTGTGAATTTTTTCTACAGAAGGATTTAATCTTCTATCATGTATAATGATACCATTTTATGATGATGATAACTTTTTTATATTTAATGTCAGTAGTATTTAGAAATTTCATTGATTGAGTTTAAGTAGTTACCAATGAGGTTTTATTTGGATTTTCCTTTGGAGTTTATTATAAAGTGTCTTATGTTGTTTTCTTAATGTTTCCTAAGGAGTTTTCTATAGTTTTTCTAATATTATTATGATTTTTATTTACTGTTGCATAATGTTTCTAAAATAATTACTACTATAATTTTATAACATTAAAATATTAGTTTTATTCATGATGTCTTTAAAAAAAGATGGTTGTAAAGTTATTGATATATTTTCATACAATGATGAAGCATCAAAGCAATAAAATTGCAGCAAATGATAAGATGATGAATTATCATATAGACAAGTATAAAGAATGACCGAGAAACATTCATGTTTCTATAATATTTAAAATTTTGATGTTAACAGAATTAGGATAATAGTATGAGTCCATGAGATTTTTAATAATAAAACATTTTATTATCACATGGAGGAATGTTAGAGAATATACCAAATTGTGTAAACCATTTCTATCAATTGAAATTTTAATGATGTTTCACTGAAACACAATTTCCTGAGATCATAAAATATAAAAGTATTCAATGGGGATAGAGACAAAGTTGTATCATACGGGAAAATTTGAAATTTTATATTGGATATATAATAATACAATTTTGTATTAGATAGAACAACATACTACATTCTACCATATATTGAAATATATAATTCTTGGTGGTAAAAAATAATAGTTTTAATGTTGAGTAATAAAAAATTATTATTTATAAAGATGATTTAAGAAAATTTTAATTCATCAAATTTTTATTGTAAACATTAAACAAAAAAATTTGAGATTAAAAAAGTTTATATGTTTAATAATTTCATTACATTGAGTTATAAATTTATAGTTTTAGATGTACAAATATCAATGTTATGAATTCATGGAGGTATTACCATAAGATGATTGATCTCTGAACATTATGTTTTTTTAGAGAGGTTTTTAATGACAAATGAAGGAGGGTTTATTAATCCAAATTAATGAAAATCACAAGGATATTGCAGGACCGTGTTTTTAAAAATGAACATTTTTTTAAAAAGATAATTGAATTGAGGAAATATTCTCATTGTACTTGTTAGAGTAAATCATATATAATATATTAATAAATCAATGATAATTAAAATTATGTAAATAATTATGATGCTGTTGGATAGATAAATATGTTGTTATCATAAAAAAAATATCATTAGATAAATAAATAAAATTACATTGTATGAGGAAATACATTTTCCAAAGACTGACTATTGTGGTTTCATTTGGAGGAATAATGTAATATATATATTTTATGTAAATTGATGGAAATTTATAAAATTTGAATAATTCTCACAATATCATTAGGTGGAATTTTGTGAGGTTATAGGATGGAGAAATATTAAGCTCACTCTATATAGAAACATGATAGGATTATGAAAAAGAGATTATTTCATGTTTTTTAACTTTAATCGTGATTCAATAAGTGGAATATAAAATTCCCCATGCTATATTGTGAATTGTGGAATATTTTCAATTTTTTTAATGTCATGAATTCTTTTGATATTGAGATTTACTTTCCACATTAATTATTCTATATGAGAATTAGGGATGTTTTAATGTATTTTAAGGAATTTTTTTAAAACTATTAGGGATAATGTTTTTTTAATGGATTTCATGGAAGTTAATCAATGAATTAGGTTTCACCAAAAAATTATATTTCTATTGAATCATAAAATTTAAGATATTCATAAACATTTTAGAATAATATTTGAATGTTAGAAAATCAAAGATTAGATAACTACAATATCATACAATATTGGAATATTTGTGCCTCTTATGGAGGAAGATATGAATTAGATAAACATGATAAATATGTGTACTGTTAAGGAAATAAAAACTTAGGAATTTCATGACTAGATAATTCATTTATTATTTAGTTGGTACAAAATTTTACGGAGTATATAACATCATGTGTTGAAAATAGTTCAAAAAATAGAATAAAATATTTATTAAAAAGATGAGAAGACCAGGTCATATTCATCAGAGAAATATTGTAAGATGTCTAGAATTATATTTCATGAATGAAAACAAGGGTCACATGAATACAATGTAGTAAAAAATTAAGTCGTAGTTTTTTACATATCCATGTTTTAATATTCTTGAATACCAATTGGGTCATTATAATTTGATGTCAGTAGACATGTTAAATTAAAGAGATATATTTCATTTGTTTTATATTATGTTATAATCTAGTCATTTGACACGCCCAATTTTAATTGATTAGAACAATTATTAATGGATGAAATTGAGACATGATGGGAGTCAACATGGCATGGTGTATATTCACACAATATGGTTGAACCTTGTAAAAATATTTTTTTGATGATTACATTACATTATATGTATAACATTAGGTAAATATATTGATGGTGATTTATAGTTATCTATACATCATAATATATGAAATAGGTTTGAAAAAT
Source organism: Viscum album (assembly GCA_963277665.1). Lineage (NCBI taxonomy): Eukaryota > Viridiplantae > Streptophyta > Magnoliopsida > Santalales > Viscaceae > Viscum > Viscum album. The sequence goes on from OY728145.1 coordinate 1,112,310,328, forward strand.
TTATTATAAGTAAGAATTTAATTTTAATATAATTTTTAAAACATGGTAACATATAATTCACCCCCTCTTAGGATGACTTCCTGATCCTATGTGGTATAAAATTAGTATCAAAGTAAAAGGTTTTCACTTTTAGGATCAACAAGTTTTTTTTATTAATTAGTTTAAATATTTTATATAGGAATTCAATATTCTTGTAATATGAATAATGTATCCTCTATAAGATTAGAATGCTATGCTTTACCTAAAGAATATATATGATATATTTTGTTGTAGAAACATGAATGTGCCTATAAAAACATTGAAGAATCATGTAAATAAATAACAATAGAATAAAATGATGATTGACTCTTATAATCAATATAAGGAGGACCCACCATTAGAGGAAGTTAATGTATTTGGCAATAATTAATGTGAAGCTAATAAAATTGATCCTATAAAAGAATACTTCACATGTTATGAAAAATATAATTGTTTTAAACTATTGAATATTATTACAATAAAATTATAGAATATATAATTAATTGTATTTTTTATTATATTAAATATATATTTACATATAATATGGTAATATTAAAGTAAATCTCAAAGATTAAATGAAAACATTGTGAGATAAATACTATATTTGGAAAGAGGATTTCAGAATGTAAATCTATTACTAATGTCACAACATTCAAGGAATAATATGTATTATATTTTCAAGTGGAGTTAGACATTATTTAAGATTCATTATAAATATGTTTTTGTTAGAATTTTAAAATTAAATATGTTTCCACGGGAAAAATAATTACACAATAAGATACTCATAAAATAATTTCTTGAGGTTTAGATTACACAAATAGATATGAATGAAAATTGAGTAAACAAAAAAACATCTATACTTGAAATATGTGACAATGATATATGACGGAATGAAATAAATGGTATATGATGAATTTGGAAAGAAAATTATAGAATTTTAGTTTTATATAAACACATTAAATTTAATGTATCTTGAGAATGATATGAAATTAATATATATGGAAACTAGGCCAATTGAATCCTGACTATATGTTGAGAAAAATGAAGTTGTTGAGGTTTATAAGGATCATATTAAATTTATAAATACATGATTAAATTTCATGATGAATATGAAAGTATCATAAGAATCATCTTCTAACAATATAAAGTCATATTTACCCACAAATCAGATGAATTAGTGGTAACTAAATACATTATTTTTGGTATTGTTTGTAGTAATAGAACAATATGGGTAGAGATATGTGGGAAACAATTATCTTATTTACCGGTTCATGTAAGGAAATAAACATGGGATGTGTTCAACTAACTATTTTTATTTGAATAAAATAATCATGTTTCAAATCATTTTTATACCATCCAAAATAAAACAAAAATAATGATGAAAATTTTTATTATAACTCTTTTTGTTCTAAAAATATTAGACACATGGATACTAATTATTGGTACAATATTCCAAAATATGCTTAATAGTTGATAAAAACATTATGTTCGAGTAATGTGAATGGAATGAGAAACTCTATAATGTACATGCAACCCTCTTAGAAAAATTTAAAACATTCAATATTTAATATTTATGAGTATCATGAAAATATCTATAGATGTAGAGAAATAAGTGTTTAGGGTGAAAATATTGATATTTTAAGTTCCCTAAGAGGAACTAAACATTAGTTTTAGATAGAGGACATAGATTATGAAGAAAACGGATATGAAGTGACTCTATAATTATACCACAAGGTGTAATGAATTGTAAGATATATGGATGGTTTCCTAAAATAAGAATTTTGTATATGATGTCACTCAAAAGAAAATATTTCACATTTTTTCATGAAAAATCCACTTCATCAATAATTTTAAACTCATAATGAATGTTCAAGATTGTGGATGCAAATTTATGAAAAAAATTAAATGAATCCACGAAAAGAATAAACATATTAGAATAGAAGAATACAAATCTGATGAATACTTTTTAGTTCACTATATGTTATTTTTGTTGAGTATGTCACTAGAAGATATAAATATATGTGGAAGCTTTATATAATCGGGTCACACTCCTAAAAATAACATGTAAATATTAGAAGGATATAGGGATTTTTCAAATAAATCTAGAAAATATTTTGATTAGACAAGTGTTATTTTAATTAAATAATAGTATAAGAATAAATTTCAGCATATTATTATCTTTTTGATTGTTGAATAGATAGAATAATAAATTGAAAGATGTTAAATTTAAACAAAATAAGAAAAAATCTTGTTCCATGCTTGATAATAATATGAAGAAACCATTTCAAAATATTAATATAAAATCCAAGAAGAATAAACACTTTATACCAACAATGATTATTTCTTGGATAGATACGGGTGAAATAATGGAAAATATAATGTAAAAGAGAATATAAATTATTCTTAGGATTTTTTATGTCGGATAATTTGAAGAAAATAAACCTTATTTTCTATTATATTAAACAGATAATAGATTGAAATTTAAATTAAATGTGAGGTTATTTTGGGGGATCCCTTATGTAATGTGAATGAATTTCTTCAATTATATTATGAATAAAGAAGGGGAAATTCAAAAGAGAAATTCATTTGTTCATTATAATGAAATAATTATCCTATAAATTGGAAAAACATTCTTATTTTTATGCATCATTGTATTTCTTCTATTTTTTAAGGTGGTTGTAGAAATAGATTTTTTAATGTTAATCAATTCAAAAAAAAACACAAAGAGATTATTATAGTCTTCGCATAACATTGCAATTTTTAATAGAAAAATCTGATGTCTTTATAAATCATTATTGTTTTCCCCAGTAATCATTGATCATGTATACATTGAGTTTGTTTATATTAGGTTCATTGATAAAAGAAATGTGATTCCTTCAATCTCTCAATAAATTTTGGAAAATGGAATAAAATGGGATAAGAATAAATACTTTTTGGATGCTTTTATCTTAATTGCGTGATTTGAATAATGGGGATTCAAATTCAGATCATCATTGGGGAAAGGAAATATATCACTCCTCAAAGGAGAAGCATTAATTTTTTTTAATAATGGGAGATAAAACTAAATGACATTATGAATAATTTTATATTGATAATAAATGTAAAGGGGGAAATAAAAGTTCCTATTTATTAATTGTAATGGAATTATTTTCATTATTTTTAGTAGTATATAAAAAAGTCAATGGGTAAGTTGAATATGATTCCTTCAGATTTTCATAATGTGTTTCATATAATGTTTCCTATGGGGTATTATATGTAATTTATTAATTATACTTGTGTGCGCACTTCTTTGGAATTCAAATACAGCCTTATTATTCCTCAAAGATTCTACGATAATGACTACTACAAGGTTTTCATGGTTCATGATGATTTATATTCCCAAATATAATGACAAAATAAAATGTGTAAAAATATTAATATACAGTTTCAAAATGATCTACCTATATAGTAGTTAAGTTTTAACTAATGATCGATAAATAATCACTCATCAATGATGTATTAATCATACCATACAAACACACCAAATTCCGTGTGATAGAGAATAGATAATTTGGTGGATTATGATCGATGAAATAAGTCAACCCAGTTATAATTATTATACATAATAATTTCAAATGGATGAAAGGATGAGAATATACTAGAAAGAGTAACCCATTAAAATGAAATAAATTATTTTAGAATATCGAATGAAATGAAATTTAAAACATTATTTGATAGACATGCACAAAATATTGATAGATACAATGATGTTTCAGATGGATAAATTTAAACTGTTTTACTATACATAGAATTATTCAAAGATTTATTATATGGATAAAGAGACAATGTTGATCCTAATGAACCTATATAATATGTTTAAATTTGTTAATTTGTGTTATAAATTTTATATCTAAAAATTTCTAAATCAATTTTTATCTATATAATTCTTGATTAATATATTTGAAAGGTAATAATTTTTAGTTATAATAATTTTGGGTATAAAGTGTTACTTATAATGTTATGTTGTATAAAGATATAGTTATAAATTTGTGGTATTCAAATTTAATATTTTGAATTATTTACAAATTCAAGTTATATTGATATAGTTTTGTATGTACATAGATCAGTGTAATGAAATAATGATTTTGAAAATAAATTAAATTTTATCAATAATAATTATGTTATGATCTCATTGTCACTTTTAAATTGTAAATAAATGGGTGTTTTCCAGTGAAATGTATATGGAAACCTAAGAATGTTCCTTGTTTTAGTATATTAAATTAGTTCTATTAGTAAAATATAATTGGGTTGAGGAAGGTGTGTCATTATAAAAAATAGGGAAAATAATTTCTAAAATATGGAGAAATATATAATATTTTATCAAATGGAGAGTTTAATATTGTCAGGTTATTGAGGAAAAAATATTCCTCATATGGAGAAATATGATTTCATTAGATATAGAAATAAGATGTCATAAAATAGAGGAAATTCATGAAATTAGATAGTGTAATGGGATATCATCATATAGAATGGATTATGATGTCCATTGGACGAAGAGTGAAGGTCTATGATTCCCTATAATAGAAATCCACAAGACTATTAGATATAATTTTTTTAAGCTAACATTTAGAGAAATATGAATCCCACTGAATATAGAAACATATAATGATTATTAGGCAGAGAAACGATTTAATTTTCTAACTATAATCAATATCAATATATGGAGAAAATAATTTTTATATAATGTACATAGACTAATGAATATAAAAAACATTATATATTCATTAATTTTGATGATGCAAAAATTTACAATCAATGTTCATTAATCTAATTATTATTTAAAGAATATTTGAAGTGTTTTTGAAGTATAAATTTTGAGATGATTTAATTATTAATTTTGAATCAAATTTATTGAATGTATTTATATTAATTAAAATATATAATTAGTTGCTTCTAAATTTTTTTTAAATTGGTGTTATCATCTAAAATTTAGGATATTGTTTAGGGTTTTCAATGAAATATTCTTTAGAATGAATATTAGTATTCCGAAAATTCAAATATCCAAAATTATTAAGAATTTGGTTCATATAAAATGTGTAAATAACATTCAAGGAAATTCTTTGATGACTATAAGTTATATGATTTAAAAATAGAGGATGTTACTGACTAGATCATTCAATGATTATTTAGTTGGGTTTTTATTTTGAAGAGTTCGTTATAAAGGCTTCTGAGGAATGTTTTCTGAGATAAATCTATTGTTTCGAATAAATATTAGTATATTTAATCCTTTGATGATGTGGAATAAATTGTTATAACTGGAATTAATTTTCTGAATGAATAACAATGTGGTAATTCAGTCACTCAATTGATATATGATGTTGTTGTTGAAGGCTATTTTATGTTCTCAAAATCCAATGGATTGGATGGAGTGTGTATAATATGAATCAATGGGGTTTTATAATGTTGGTAGACTTATAGTATTATACCAACACTATTGGTTAAGAGTGTAACATCCACCACAACATTGAAAATTTGAAAATTATTATTGTTGGAATATTCAATGACTCGACTAGAGTCAAAATAGTAAGGAGTAGGTCCTCTCATTGGTGATGAAGGTTGTAAAAATTCATTTGTCTTGTAGAAATTACTTTATTCAAAAAGGGTTTCCCTGGACTTTTATGATGATACCTACATCCTATCTTATAAAATATATTTGATCAACATAATGGCATTATGAATATATGATTAAATTCATTATAAAATGTTTTCCACCCATGATTCACCCCCTCTCAGGGTGACTATCTGATCCCCTTGGACTTACAATGTGATAACATATAAAGGTTTATGTGTGGATCCATCAAGGACTATAAATGATTAATAATATACTAAAATCACAAAAGTGACTGAAATCCATTGTTTATTAGGTTGTATAGAGACTATAAATTAATTTTTAGGAATTTATGATAAATATAAACTCGAATAACAGTATTGGATTTAAAGATAACCTAGATTGGTTGTTAAACTGGATGTGATGATAATATAAGAGGATTAAAAAGAATTTTGGTTAGTGAATAAACAATCACACTCCTATGGTGTGATTAATGGAATTCTATCTATTCCAATACATTGAATGATGGTGTTTGATTCATCATCATTATTAGTGATATAGATATAGCTTATGAAGCATGAAAATTTAAGGATAATGATAAAAATTACTTGTCTAATAAATTAGAGATGGAAATTATAATTTATTATTTTTTGATATTGAAGAATAATCTATTTGGTAAATATTTTTACATATATAATTAAAAAAAATAATCAAGTATATCATTAATAAAAGGATAGTAATATGCATCATAGAAAATAGATGTTGTTGATCAATGATTATGATTTCCAAATAAAATATCATAATGGGAAGCTCAAATGTGAAGGTGAACAAGTTTTCAGGTGATCTATGTTAGAATAAACATGCTAGTTATTTCATTATGTGGATTAAAAGAGATATAATACTTATCAGTTTATAGATGAATTATCTCAAAATCATAATGGAAGGGTACAAATTGTACCCTACTCATATGAGTGTTTAACCTTATTTGGGTTTAATAATTAAAGTGGTGAGAAAATGATATGGAATTATAGTAGAAGGTGATAGGTATTCATAAATTAACCATTATTGTGATGGATTGATATAGTTTGGTAATAGAGTATGTGTTAACTCAATTCAATATTTGAATAATGATTTTTTTGGATTCATTTCATAGTTTGAAATAATACATTTATCTTGAAGACATGATGATGTATATAGATAAAAAAATTTGGCAGGAAAATTAAAAAGGGCTATTTTTTATTGTCTATCATGATCCCTATTACATCATAATGTTATGGATAATATATCAATGTATTAGGGAATCTTATAAAAAATTACCATACTATAATGGAAATTGGGAAACCTCATTATGGATTTCATCATTGGGATCCCAAATACATCTAATGGTCATAATGTTGTCTATGTGTTAGTGAATAAATTTCTTAACATAGAACATTTACTTACCATATTATTGAACTACTCACTTTAAAATATTATAAGGTCATATATTAATGAAAATTTATGGTTACAGGGAGTATCCCAATCAGTTGTACTTATTTGGGATTTCATGAATATGATGATATTTTTATGTTTTTTGAATGAATTGAATACAGAGATGTGTATTGTCACTGAATATCATTCTTAGATAGATATTCAGTCCAAGAGGGCCATTATAACAATATAATATATGTTGAGTACATTATTTTATTTTTATAAAGGTGTAGGGATCAAAACCTCATCTTTAATAATTATTTTACAATAATTATTATCACACAAGAATTCATATTGATCATTATGATGACCTTTATGCAATAAATTTAATGTCACAAATATATTTAAATGACGTTGGAAAATGAATATATATTGTGACTTGACCTAGAAAAAGGATTTTTAGATAAGGATGGATTCATTAAATATCACTTTAGGGAAGCCCTGAGTCAACAGAAATGTTATGAATAAATTCATAAATGAGATATAGAGTTTGACATTAGAAATATAGTATTTAATTGAATTTATATTTGGGTTAATTATATTATATTTGGAAATATGAAAATTTTGTTTCCTTTATTATCACCCCCTTGAGATTCATGATCATATAATGAAGGAATCTTATCAGATTCTAATTCCACCAAACATCAATCAATATTATGATTTTCCCACGCATTAATTTTGAAAAAGAACTTACATGAACCCCCACAAGTAATGAAAATATGAGATATACCACCGAGTCATGATATTTATTAGAATAAAAAATTATTTGAAATCTGGAATTATATTGATAAATTTATATGGAATAATAATACCAACATTTTTACTGTTCTCCAAATGAATCGTAACATTAATGATTTGGTTTGGGATCTTGGAGATGTGATGTGGCTAATGAATCCCCAGATGATGGTATTAGAGTGATGCTATTTCAAGGGAGAGGATCCAATAAATGTGGTAAAATGTGACACCCTAATAGTTTATGATTTATTTTCCTTTAAATAACCCTTATTCGATTGACAATTTTATTTACACACATTATCGAGTTTAAACATATAATGATATATTATTGATTTATTACTGTTAAATGTAAATTCCATCCTTTATAAATTTTATTTTTATGTATGAGATGGAATTCATTAATTATTAAAGATATGAATAAATATTTACATTAATGAATATATATTTTTAAATTGACAAGGAAATTATTACCTAATTATAAATGAAATAAAAAAATGTTTAAACATTAAAATATCAATTTTACATTGTATTGTATTTTTCTTTATATTATATTTAATGAATAGTAATTAATTATTATTCTTTTTATACCTATAATAATTTAATTTGAAAAAATGTATAGGTATTCACATTGATTATTAATTAGTTCAAAAATAAGAATAATTCATTAGATGTTTAAAAGAGATATTTTTTTTTTCAGAAAACAAAATTTAATCTGGGGAATACATTTTGTACTAAATTAAATTATTCATAATTGATTAATTATTAAAATAAAATATGACTATGATTTAGTTGATTCAATATTTTAATATTTTCCACGCAATTCATACTTTGAAATCATTTAGTTAAATTTTTGTTCTATTCGTAGAAATGAATTATTATTAAAAACAATCATTGAACATTTCATACTTTTTTTGAATAAAATTCTGACACATATATATATTTAATATTAAGAAATAAATTCTATATTTTTAATTATAATTTCATAATTTTCTAATTATATCCATTCTATTTTTGTCTGTATGAATATTAAACGTGTTATAAATCATTACAATGTTTATGGTAAAATGTGATAACAAGGGGTAAAACATGAAATGTAAGTGTAAGGATGACCTATAAAATATTTTAAATCATATTTTATGAATTTATATAGTTCCTCTATGATCCAATATTAAATACTAATCGAATATAGATTCTCTTCACAATGAGAGTGCATTTATTGTATTTTGATTTTCTTAAAAATTACATATGTTTAACTCCTGAAACATATAAAAGTGACCCTAATATACTCTCTTTCTACAACTACATGAGACCATAATCAAGAAAAAGATATTCCCAAATAGTCTATCCACATCCTTCTCAAATTTTATGATCTTTTTTTACCATAAAGAGCCATCCAAAAATTCTTTTGCTTCCTTTCATTATAAGAAACAGGAAAAAGATCAATATGTTCTTACAAATAATTTTCATTTTTAGTTCATAATAAAACTAATAAAAATGGAATATTGAATTTTATTATTATTGAATAATTATTATTAGTAAACGAATATGTTTTTAGGTTTTTTTTATATCATTTTTTTTCAATTTACCATCCCTTTTAAAATGATAAGGTCACATGTGAGTTCGTGTAGACTACCACCTCCATGATGTGATACGATTTGATTTTAACATCCATAATAAATAGATATTCAACAATAAAAATTTAGTTAATAAATATAATATCTATTATATAAATATTAATTTTTAATGGTGAATAATTTTTTACCTTAATTGTTTCCATGTGTTAAAAAATGAAAATAACACATGTTCGTACGTGTGGACTACAGTTGCCATCAAGTTGTGTAATTTATTTTTCATCATGAGTTTTTGAATGATTATAAAATATTTACAATAAATATATATAATAATTATAGAATTAATAAGTTATTGTAGATGATGAAACTGTGTACATATTTAAAGGAATGGAACCGTTCAAGTGAAACATAAATGTAATATAATCATGATTTTACCCATATATTTATTTTATTGATAAATAGGTTTCAAATGGGTATATAAAAGTTAAAAAGAATATATATTTATATACTTATCTAAAGGAATAAGTTTAAAATTATATATTTATAATGAAAATTTTTTATGAATGAAGATAAAATTCATGTGATGCATGAAATAGGCCATGTTAAGGATTTTTGTTAATATCACATATATTTTATATATTACCCATATTAATGATCCATGTTTAATAGTTATATGTTCATTATTATCTGATACTCATTTATTTTTTTATGATGACCTTATTCTTTTAATATTTATATATGTGTACCATTATCTTCTATTTGGGGAATAAATTGATCGATGCAATCTTTTAAAGAAATACTGTATTTCTATTAGGTTCGATCAAAATTTTATATCATGTCAATGTTATTTGAAATGATTCATGGAAGTATTTATCTATTGAATAATTATTTACAACTATAAATTTTAATAAAATTTAAATTTCTCATAAATTTTTAAATTTAATATTCTAAAAAATATTTCATTTTACCCAATATTTTCTTTTTATAAGTTATTGAAATGAATACAAACAATGTTAGATATATGGAATAGATCTACTTACCCACCATTACTAACATAATTTTGATTGAATATTTTCCTAAAATCTTCCTGGGATATTTTCAAAGAAACTTGTTTTATAAATATTCATGGGGTTATTATTTTTTTATGGATAATGAATGGAAACGATTTTTCAATGATTTCGATGAAATTTGTGAATGCTCTTTTAAAGTAATTATTTAACATTTACAACATCCTAAAAGGATTTTTCGCTTCACTATAGATATAATCATACGATTATATGAATTTAATTTATCGTGATGTATAATGGTGATTAGTTTTTAATGATGATTATATGAAAGACATCTCTTTTCAATGTGTTAGTTATGATCTAATGAAATATTTTTAACACAATTAAATTATGTGGGATATTTTATGATGTTTTGTTGAATACTTTAATGATCTTAGGAAATTATTATATATATTTTTCATTATGTGATAGCTATGACTATATATCTCAAAAATTCATTTCATAGTGATTTATATCTCAAAAGATAACAATATTATTAGTGAACACAATCTAAAATTGTAAAAATCATGAGTAGACTAATTAATTTTATTACATGTTTTTATTTTTATGTGTTGACCTAGTTTCATATACATATTTATATATATAGACCTAATTACTAGTCCCTAATATGATTAGTTGACCATTTTGTGTATATAACTATTTTAAATGTTATGGTATCAATTTCTTATTCCTCTGTCACATTATTATCTTATATACACACATCACTATAATTATAATATTCATGTTATATATTGGTAGAATTGATATATTAGATGCTTCATGATTTATGATCTTCCCTGATTTGATATGTTTTTCTTCAATTATGATAACCTTCTAAAAAACATATATATGTCATATTCTCACTTATAATCATTTAATGATATCTCCGATTGCAACCTCCATTAAACATATAATATCACCACTTATTATGTTTTTACATTACATAGGTTATGAAGAAAGATATTATTTACCATAAAATTAGATGTGTACTATATGTGATGACTGTACTAGGATATGTTTGATAACTTTTATGAAGTTATGATACTTATATATCTAGTCTCAAAATACATTAAAAATTATGTACCATGGGCCATTATTATAATGTTATGTATTGAATATTATTCTAAAATGATATAATACTTTTAAATAAAATGATCAGGTCACTATATTTTGCCGAGGTAAATATAATCTAGAGTAGGGATCTAGTGGTTTTTATCCCAGTAAGGATTTAATTAACTGGAAACCACACACTCAAATCTTTACTAAAATATAAGGACGTTTTTATAAATATAGGCCAATCCGAAGTGATTTAGCTAATATTATTTATATATAGTCACTATTAATAAATAAACCCTTATATGATACAATAATATGAAAAACATTCATTCATATATATTACAATAAATTACACAAGTATTCATTTTTCTCACAATAAATCAATCTCAAAAAAATACAAAAAAATACATTATTATAGACTATATACAAAAGATATTATTTTGTAACATTTTCAAATACACCCAAACATTGTTTTCTCTCATGAAAAACATATTTTCACATCAATAAGAATAATCACCTTCATTAACCGAAGAGAACAAATATAAGAATGGGTAAATTTAATTTAATTTTAATGGTAATCATAAGAGTGTCATAATGGATTGTGTTCACTACTAATTCCTATAAACATAATGAAAGTAGTCTTACATGGGAATGGGTTCACACTAATTATCTGAAATGTAAAACCCCCAAAATTTATAAAAAAATATCATTGCATCTGATACAGTATGTGAAAAAATCACTTATCTTAAACAACCCAAAAATATATATTTCGTTTAATTTAAACTCTTTGATAGCATTTGGAACATGTAACACTAAGTCTAAAAAACATGTTAGATAGTATATCATTATAACATTTCCATTAAATTGGATGGTATGAATTGAACTATATAATATACTAAGTATATATGTTTTAAAAATCACACTATAATCGATTTTTATTTATTTACTATAAATTAAATAAGAATCACTTAAAAGATACATGAAATGTAATCGAAAAACTGTATTTTTTCTAAAAAATATATAGTCTTACTTGGAAAAATAATTTAAAATTAATTTCAATCACTTATTTAAAATTTATTTGAAATTATTAAATAATTTTTTTAAAATAATCATATAAAAATTTTCAAAGATATAAATTTTTGGGATTTCTCAAAAGAGATTCATTTCTTGATGAATAGTGATATCACATATTTCTACTTGAAAACAACCTTTTCAATTAAATTATTTTCATATTTAATTTTTATTTTTAATTGGTTTAATGTAAAATTAGTTCATTTATTATATTTTTTAACACAATTTAGTTAATTTTAATCAATCTCATATTGTTATTTTATATCAAAACCATTCATTCATATTGAATGTTTCTCTCTGAAAATCATCTTTGTCATTATTTATGCGGGTATAATTTTAAATTGGATTATTCCACATCAATGAATTGTGTTTTGAAAAATATGTTACATATTTATTAAAATAATTATATATTATTTAATATTTTAGACATAATGTTTTACCAAACAGAATAATGATAAAAGAAAAAAGTATTTACCACTGTTTTGGTAAAAATGTTTTAGGGGGGGTTAAACTAAAATTATATTGTTTAATATGACATAAAAATTTTATAAATTATATTTTATATAATTATTTAGACATTATCATGTCTATATCTATATAATTATCTATTTTTTACACTTATGGATGTGTGTGGTTTCACCTTTTTCTTATCAAAAAATACAATTGTGCCCCTACAATCACCTATTAAAGGCCACCCTTTCTCCTCTATTACATACAACATAAATCACAATTTATTTGGAAATAATCACCCAAATTAAGTTAAACAATTTATCCAATCATCCTATAATCCATGTATTCTTTATAACTCCACTCTCTAAATAAATTAGTTATAATCCAAAAGATTTGGTCTGGGGAGAGGTAAAATTATTAAAAAATGAGTTTTTGTTTTATTCTTCTAACTCAATCAAATATTATCAATTAATTATTATATAATAAATTAATTATCTGCCACATACTTATAAATTATTTATTAGTTTTATTAAAAATATTCATTATCATTTTCCTCAAATAGTAAATAATAATGTAGCTCGAGTGTATGGTGGACTATCCTATCTCAAACTGATGTGACCAATTTTCTATCCAAACCACTATGGAATAGTTATGATTATTGATATATAGTTTTTATTTGATCTATATAATACTATTATACCATTTTTTCATTATATCATATATACCTTTTACCTCTCCATTTCATTGTGGATTCAATAACGTCCCTGGTGCGTATGAAGGATTACCTTCTCACGAAGCGGTGGGATATTTTTCACAGATGCATTTCATGAAATTTAATCAGGATAATTTCAATAATCATAGGTGATGTAAATTATATAATTATTATATTAGTTATATATCTATAATTTTTATATTTTGAAATATTTAATTGTTTCATATATTTTTACCGATTTAGTGAACAAAATGCCATTTGTGTATGTGTGGGCTACTACCATCACAAAGAGATGTAACTCTATTCTCATCACCACACCACATGGTTGAAATACATATATTTATATTTAAATATATAATATTTTATTTATTATATATGTATCATTATGTTAAAATAATATAGTACTCACCTTTTTTAAATAAAGATCGTTGAAAAAGGAAAATTTTACTCATTCATATGTAAAACAAACCATCTCCATTATCGTTACATATATAATTTCTAAAAAAATATTGAAAATAATATTTAATTATAATTTCTATAAAAATTTTATAATTATTTCTTGAATAATATTCTGCAGATGTTTAAATTATTATCTTTAGTCAAAAAGTAAATCTGTAAAATTCATTTTTGATACATAAGTCCAACATTATCGAAACACGTGATGGAAATTTAATTATTTAATAAAAAAAATTATTACAGTAATAAGTAAAATAAAATGAAATAAATATGAAAAAGGTTCATAAACAAGTAAATTTTTATCGTATGTTTATTATTTTAGAATTTGAATAACATACATGACCGGTCGGACTCAAGGTAACGGACGTTGTCACAATTTCTATTTAGTGATAAATATGATAATGTTATAGACCTAATTTCTATTATATTGTTTAGATACTACCTCGTTGACATGTAATATCAAGATTCATTAATAATTCATGATATTTTAAATTTAAAATTCATTTATTTTATCCAAGGGTATTTGACATGAATGTCACCAAGTAGTAAAGAATTTAATATTGCAATTAATTTTTTAGGTTATATTACATCATAATATTTTTGTGATGTTGTAATATTATATTCATATTGAATTTTTATTATCTTATCTTTTATTTCCATATAATCTATATAAATTTACATTTGATACACAAAATCTATTCATAAATTATTTCTTACTTCAAAGTTGTTATTATTATAATGTATTTCATCTCAATTTATATTTCACTGAGGCATTTTTGTTAACATATACCATTTCACATTTACCTGGTGTATATAAATCCCATTGTCATATTTATGATTAATATATATTTATTCACTATAGTTAATTTTTATATTAATCTATAACCATATTCTTCATATGATGAATAATAATATTTCATAGAGTGTATACAATTCTATCATAAAATATTTAAGTTGAATATTATTCAATTAAATGGGGAAATATTGATAAATATGTATCATTTTCTCGATGTGGATATTTGAGGATTAAGAGTATTATTCATAAAATAAATTTAATAATAGATATATGATGAATTATTTAGACATGATTTTATAGGAAGGAATTGGTTATTGATATTACCTCTTTTAAAAAATATTCTAATGAGAATAACTTGGTGGATAAACACAGTTAAATAGATATCTACTGTATACAATCACATCCCTTTTAAACTGTCCAAAGGTAGGAATTGATAGTAGTGTATTTCATGATGATTTAGATCAAAAAATTCAGGAATTAATCATTTCCTTCATCAAAAGTATAATTATTATTATCTATGCTATTTTCATAATTATATTTTTTCGGGATTCATTTTATTATATGTCAATTGATTTAATGATGTGTGTCTTCATATATTTATTTTTCCAAATCAATTATCCCATGTCCAATTATACCTGATATTATTCAAAATGATATTATCTCTAGATGTATATTATTTCCAATTACATGATTAAATGAATTTTTTAGTTATTTACTTTTTCATTTTTATTTTTTATCTTATTATCCATGTGATCATAATAATGATATTATATTGGGTAAATTTCATTCCCAATTTATTGATTAAATGAATTCTTTTAAGATATTTTCCTTGAAATTTTGATTATTACTTATATTATTATCCATTATATTTCTACAATGATGTTATCTATGGTTGAATTTAATTATTATTTTACTGATAAAATGGAATGTGTTTTTAGATACTTACCATTCTGTATTTACTATTCATCATGATTTTTTCATTAATATTTTATTATTGATATTCTATATATAATAATTACGGTAATATTTTATTGATTAAATGTAATGCTTCTTCAGTTATTTTCCTTCCTATATTTATTATTTCATATCTTATTATGTTTTTGAAGTAATTTAAATGGTATGTGTGTTCAGTTATTTACTTCATAATGCAGGTTAAGCTTATTGATTCATGATATCTTCTATTATACTGAACACTTTCTAACCATTTCCGCACACCTATTTTTCCATTCCCAAGATTCGACGATGTTCCCTATGATTGGTAAGCAAAGACATCCTAAAAGAAAATAATGTTATTATAGAAAAAAAAATATTTTCAATTTTTTCCAATTTTATATGGGAATCATGAGTGTATATATTTTACAGTGAATAAAAGAATATTAAATATTTTATGATGAGAATCCTTGTCTCTAAAGAAAATTTCATAACTTACATCACCTAATCCTTGTTACTATAGTGGAGTGGTTACTATTGGTATAATAGGATTTTTAGTTGAATCATTTGGACCTAGATTTTGGAAAACATATATTTGGGAACATAATGTTGTGATAGGATTTTCGGATTAGTATATTAGAACATACTACAGTTTTGTTAAGGTAGAGAACCTTGTTTTTTCATATAAATATGTTCATTTATGGATAATATGTGTGGTAGTGGTTCTATAGACGCTTAAAGATATGAGTAATAACTAAAAAATGAAATATTAGGATTGACATGATCATCATAGGTAACAAAAAACATGAGTTTCTTTAAACATGGTTTCACACACTTGGGAGATATTATCCAAATAATTCCCATTTTCTTTAAATAAAATTATAAATTATTAGAATATATGATAATAATAAATGACCTTGTTTAAAACTATGATTTATTTGACTGAAAATTAGTTTTCTTAATGAAAATTGAAAACGTTTTTCTGTCTGGAAATAGTGGAATAAAAAATGAATTTTAAAGAAAATATGATGAGTATAATAGAAGGAAATAAATTTTATCTTAGGGATCACTTTATAATTTGATTAAATAAATTTGGAGAAAAAGGGAATTAATAAAGAATATTTCATCATTTTACGTTTATAACATAGTAAAAAGAAGGACATATTTTCAAATAATATTAATGAAGTATTTGTGTATTTTCATTAAGAATTAAATTATTGAATTTTATTTTCCAATGGTATTTTTTATAATAATAGTAAATCATCTAATGTTTTTCTAAAATATTATAATAATATATTTTTTCATTGACATAATATATAATGATACAACCATGGTATTATGAGTTTAAGGTTGATCATATGTTCAATTTTGTAATCAACCCTTATAAAAATTTATGTTGTAACAATATATCATGATTAAGGATATTTTTATTAAATGTTAATTTGAATAGAACAAATTGGTTTAGTATATGAAAGATATATTTGAGGAAGAATATTTTATGTTTTTAGAATTATGATTCTATGAATTATAACTATTAATGTTTAAAAAATCATTGAAATTGTAGTAATTATGGGTCATCACACTTTTTTAAACATTATAATGATTATATTAATATATTTTGGGAAAAGTGAAAACTTGTGGCATCTGGTAGATGTTGTGGAGATTGATCCCAAAATCGAAGGATGAGAAGGTCACATTGCCTATTAGGGGAAAACATGATTTCATGGTTTTTTGGTCATTGTTTTTACACAAATTATTTGATGAATAAATATCAATTATTAATCAGTGGTTTTATAGTTGAGGTTTATAGATAAATTTATTATATTATAAATGTTTTTAACCATATTTATTAGTCATAAATATATAGAATTATATGTAATGACATTATACTCTTTTAGGTATCTAATAATCCATTAAATGTGAATTTTATTCCTTTAGGAATAAAAATTAATTTTGGAAATTCATTTCATTGAGTAAGTGATGAATTGTAAATTGATCAAACCACAACCAAGGGATGATATTTTTAATTTAAAATAGAAATGTATCAAGTAAATATATTTCCATATATTCATATACATTAAAATAACATCTGAACATTTAGAAAAAAAATATTATAACACAAATATTATCCTCTTAACTTCATTTTAGATGAATACAGTGGAAATTTAAATCAGCATATATTTATGGTTTTATTTCATAAACATTACCTTTATCATTCGCATTCATGTGATCAATGATATTTATCATTAACTATAATTATGAACACATTTTATCCACTTCCATATCTTTAACATAATCAAATGTTCCCATAATTAGAAACATATTAATGTGTTATTACATATGACCTCTATAATTAACTATTTCTATAATTAGGAATATATATTGTTAATTATTTATATTATGCATATTTTCCACAAAGAAATTTTTGAATAATAGTCCCCTAATTTTTATCACCAATTCAAAATATGAGGATGTAATTTATTTATGATTTAGATAATGTAACAACTATAAGTTTTAATGGAATAACAATTTATTGTATTATGTATGTGATTTGAAACACTAATATTAAAAAACTTGTGAAATTGTTTCATTAAATTTAAACTTTTATAAAGACTGGGGAATACACAACATCGAATATAAATACACAATAATATTATATACTATTATAACGTAGTCATTAAATTGGAGGGTATGAATAGTAATAAAAATTTATAAAAATTTTAATATATAAAATTTTAAATACATGTCATATTGTTATATATTAATTATATATAAAAATAATAACAAGTTTAAAAAATATGAAATGTTTTCAGAAAACAATATTTCTTTAAAAATTGGTTTAGTCGGACTTTGCACAAAAAAATTATAAATTTATTTTTACTAATTATAAAAAATCAATTTGATAAAAATAACTTCATTTTATAAATAATATTTTTAAAATTATATTATTGTTTATTTATAAGGTTTTTTGAAAAGTGTCATGTTTTGGTGAATATAGAAACATACATATTTTTATTTGAAACTGGCATTGTTATATTATTTATATACATAGATATATTATATTTTACATTAATTTTAAATTATCCTTTGTCGAATTATTCTATATTAAATAAAATTTTGTTCATTAAAATTATTTTCTTATTGAATTATGATATTAAAATATTATATATATATATATATGATATTTTTCTGTTTAGAAACCATCTTTTTTATCTCATTTATATATATTTTTTTAAATTAGATTCTATAAATTTTTTAAATTGAATTTTGAAAAAATATATTCCATATTTGGAATAATAATAATATATATAATATAATATAGTCAATATAAATTTCAACCTGAATGAATAGTGAGACATAAAAATTATTTACCATTGTTAATGTTAAAATGGGATAACCGAGGGTAAATCTCAAATAATAACTGCAAAAATGAACAATAAAAGGTATAAATCATTTCTAATAAAAATATTTAGACCTTATCAGGTATAAATATAAATAATAAAATATTTAAAACCATTTTTTCATATTAAAAAAGATAGTACATCTTTTTATTTTCCAAATTTATAAGTGTGCCACTCACATCACTTATAAAAGGCAACCACTCTCCACTATTTTTCACACATTTTTACACTTTTGGATCAATCAATACAAATATAAATCACTTAAAAATAGAATTATACCTTCTTGGATTTTTTTTAAATCCAATCTTGTATTATATAATGGAAAATTATAAATATGTGTCCATAGAAGATGTATCATTTCTACCTATAACTTGTTGTTTTATTTCTCATTCCACCTCCTTAAAATATTATTAATGTATAATTATATAATATAAAAATGTATTCCATGTACTGATATTTCATTATTTTATGTTAATGAATAATATCCATCTCATATTCCCTCAAATGGGAAATGATAATGTCACATTTTTGTACGGTGGACTACCACCTCATTAAATAATGTGACACATTTTCCATCATCACCTCTAACTATTTTTGATGATGATATATATAAAGTATTTGTGTAATATTTTTAACATAAATATACAAATTTATTCACTAAATCATATAATACTTTTTACATTCCACTCCATAATGGATTCAATAATGTTTTTCATATGTATAGTGGACTACCGCCTTTTGAAGTGATGTGATTCAGTTTTCACTAACACATTACATGGAATGTAATAAGAAATATTTTAAGGAATATATGTGATATAATGTAAATAATTATGATATTAATGAGATTCTATTCTTTCTGAAATTATAATATATCATTTAATATCTAGAATTTCTCCCACTCAATGATGATAACATCATTCTCATATACGTGGGTTATCACCTTCACGAAACGATGTGAATATATTTTCATAAAAAACCGCATGGATAGTATTTATAACTTTATTTAAAGAAATAATATTTTACTTATTATCTAAATATCAATATATTAATTTAAAATATTACATACCTCATTTTCCTAATATTTGTGAACTGCACTGTGTTGCATTTGTTGTCAATGAGGTATGTTGTTGTCAAGGAATGAATGGATGGATGTCAAGGAGGTTCAATATGTGAATGACAAAGGATGTGATGGTGTTGGTGATGAATGGAGAATGGCCATGGTACTTAGAGAAATGTCACTTAGGAGATTCACTAAGTGACATAGGCTGTTGTGGTTGAAACATTCTCTATGGAAATCAGACGATTGCTGAGCTGTTCTAAAAGTTCAAAGAACTTCTATCAAGTGGATACAATGTTACAACAATGTTATAATACCATGCATTGTATTGAAAATGCATGAGGAGATGAAGATGATCCATCCACAACTACTAAGTGGATGAAGTGAGCTGAAGAAGTCCATGTACTAACTCTTAGTGCATCTGAATCAGAAGAAGATCCAATTGATCTATGATTAGATCAATGAAGAATGTTGAAGAACCTGTGTGATTTATGAGATTCAGTTGAAGAAGTCTCTCCTATGTATTGAACACATATGGAAGAGGAGATGAAGAAGATTAAGAAGAAACCTTGGGAATTCCATATCCTAAGTAGAGATCATATGAGAGGAGAAATGATGGAATTCTTAAGAAGAAGAAGGAAGATGGCTTATAGAAGTGGCACTTGGAAATTGGCATGTTTTATATGGAGGAGAACATTGTTTTTAACAAAGTCTTAATACTTGCCTTAGCCAAAAATTTGGCCAGCCAAGGACACCTTGAGGGTTCAACCCCAAGGCACATGTGGGCCTAAGGCGCCACGCCCAAGGGGGAACCCGTGGGGCGAGCCCAGGGTGGCAGGACGCACCCAAGACAGCGCATAGGCGTCTGGGGCACGCCCGGAGGAGCGCGGTAGGGGCGCATGAGCGCACCCGCGGGTGTCAGGCAGTGCATGGTGGGCGCTAGGAGCGCGCCCGCAGGGAGCAGAGTGGGCGCAAGAGCGCGCTCGCAGAGAGAACCCGGTGCGGGGCGACACCGGGAGGGGAGATGTTCAACTGAGCGCTTCTCGGCAGCGCTTGGTTGATAAGCCACGAGAAAACCGGCCGCGACTTCGATGTGGGATGCGGAATTTTTCGGCGGGAGAGATCCTGGCCGCACGATCGATCGCGCGCCAGATCTCGGCCGCACATCTGATCCGCGTCGAGGCGATCTGATCCAGGCCGTCCGAGGTAATTTGATCGCCCGATCCGACGGCTCCCGGCTCGTCTCCTTCGTTGACCTTAACCGAAGCTTCCCCGAAGCCACCCGCGAGCCGCCGACGAACCAGATGCCATCCGACCACCGTATTTCGAGTTCCCGGCCACCATTTCCGAAGCCGAAGGCTCCATTGAGCTCGTCTCTCCACACCGAACACGACCATGCATAAAAAGTGGTGTGCATGCAATATACAGAATATTTCGGTTGAGGCCGAGGCAAGAGAAGCTGCCGAGGCCACGTAGGGTTGATGATTTGCATGGGTTGATCTTTACCAAAGGCCGTGCATGCGTTTGTAGTCGCATGCACGTGAAGAAGAGAAAATAAAAGAAGCCGCGTAAAACAGCGAAGGAAAATAATGATTTGGAAGATTTTAAAGAACCGAAAACTTCGGGAATTTGAAGTTAAATAACGCGGAGGATTTGAAGCCCTCCTCGCCTATAAAAAGAAGACCCGAGGCGCTGGAGATGCTTGCTGAAGTTCTGTTGAAAACCCGAAGTCCCGCGTGTGCTCTGCCTCGCGAAGTTGAAGCCCCCGCACAATTATATTTGCGCGGCTGAGTTCCTTGCGCGCAACACCTTTGCGCGATAAGAAGAAGGGGACCATGCACGCTAATCTTTGCGTAGCAGGAAGTACACAGGGCCGCAGCACTTTGTGTGCCCGTGGTTGAAGCCCTAGGGCTTGCGCGCCCCGCGGCTTGGTACCATGCACGACTGCGGCTAAAGAGCCTTGCACGGCTGCCTTGCACGCCTTGCTCCCTTGAGCTTGCGCGGCTTGCACCCTGTGCGGTGTAGAAGAGGAAACACCCACGGGGAGTGTTGTGTGCTAAAAGGAGAAAACACCCTCGTCGTGAACAGCGTGTGTTCATAGTGAACAAGAAGTTGGCCGTAGCCATTTATGTGTAAGAATAAGTGAAGGCCAATCTATTGTGTGTGCAAATTGTTTGTGCATACTTGAACTAAACAAGAAGAGGCTGAAGCCTAAGTTTGTGCAAAGTGGTTGTGCACACTTAGAAGACGAACAAGACCCACACTAAAGTAGAACACGCATTTAAGTGTGTAATCAAAAAGAATAAAGTGTGTGAAGTTTGAGAAGGTGTGTGTGCTTAATAAGAATACACCCTTTCTGGGTTTATCACACCAAGACAAGAAAGAGGGGAGTGCATGCATGCATGCATGCACATGCACACGTGAACAGTGCTAAATCAGTGGTGTGCATCTGAGGAGTCCAAGACTTGAAGATCTTGAAGAGATTTGAGAACCCATGCTATCAGTGCATGAGGATGCAGAGTTTCCATGCACTCAGTGAATGAAGATGATGTGAACTGAGACTGGACCAGACTGAAGTTAAAGACATCAATTGTCTGAGTATTCAGTAGTTGGAGAGAAGCCAGGTCATCCTCAGAAGAAGGAGATAAAGCCTGAGCAAGATGAGAAGACCTGATCAACTCAAGTGATCAGAGGTACAGAGCAAGGCCATCAGTCTTTATCCCAGACTGCTGAAGATACTTGAAGAAGCATAAAGTGAAGAAGAGCTACTCGTGTGACTCGAGGAGCCAGGAGAAGCCCCCTGTGAGACTCAGGGAGAAGAAGTCTTCAGTGGGATTCTGGAGCAGGCCAGTGGGACTCTGGTAACACTGTGTGAAGCAGTATAAAGACCCTCCTGTGGGACTCAGGAGAGATATGGTGGGAAGTTGTATTGACCATTGTAATACTAACAGATTATAATGGGAGAATCCATGCTGGGAGAGCATGGCAAGGATGTAGGCCTTTGGTGCCGAA
Organism: Viscum album; assembly: GCA_963277665.1. NCBI lineage: Eukaryota > Viridiplantae > Streptophyta > Magnoliopsida > Santalales > Viscaceae > Viscum > Viscum album. Next base: position 1,112,333,696 of record OY728145.1, read on the forward strand.
CCTTGTAAATCCTTGTGTCCTGTTCCTTTTCATTACTGCATTATCCGGGAAAGGTTGAGAGACATAAGAAGATTGGATCTAGGCCTTAACAAGCCATAGAGGTTTAATTGATTAAGAATCAATTAGTAAAAAGTTTTAAAGGATCACTGATTCACCCCCTCCCCCTCTCAGTGATTCACACTGATCTGGGCACTTCAATTGGTATCAGAGCGGAGGTTACCTCTAAAAGATCCAAGGGAGTCTTTATGAAGTGCAGATTTGAGGAAACGAGCGACCAGCCTCAAATGGAGATATCTTCCAAGACTCAAAAAAATAGAAAGAAGAAACAGGCCAAGAAGATGAAGAAAGCCTGTCCTAGCTATGATGAAGTTGAAACAATGAATGATCTTCAGAGTGCACTCAAATATCTTCAGAAGACAGTTCCCATGGAAGTGGCAAAGTGTATAGCTACAGGCATCCATGATCTTCATGAAGAAAAATCACAGTTAGAAGAAGAAGCCAATGTAATGGAAGATCAATTGGCTAAAAGGGTTGGCATAACCAACACTCTCAGAAATCTGGTGAAGGCTAAAGATGAAACAGTATCGCTTTGCAATGAAAGATATGAAGACACTATTGAAGAATTGCAAAGAAGCCTTTCTGAGAAAGAATTCTTTAAGACTGTGGTCAAAGAAGTTTTCCATGCACTGGAAAAATTGCACAGAGTGTCAATGAATTTCAGAGATGCTCAATTCAAAGAAAAAGTCAAAATGGTGAAGGAGCTGGACAATTCATTGCTTGAAATAAAAAGGGTGCATGAAGACCAGATAAAGCAGCTGGAAGAGAAATGGGAAGGAAGGCTAAGAACTATTGAGGATGAGAAGAACTCCCTCAATATGAAATGCATAGAACTGGAGGTGATATTGAAAAATCAGAAATCACCCAAAGCCAAAGCCTCCCAGTTAGCTGAAAGAAGAAATGTTTCTACTCAAGTGAGCTTTGAGAAGGATGATTCTAAAAGAAAGACATCCTCTAATAAAAGGGCAACAACTTCTAAAAAGAAGGCACCATCCACACCATCTTGTACTCATTCTTCTAAAAGTGTTTCTACTAAAAGTGCAGGATGGAAGAATGAATCCAAACAAGTATGGATGAAGACAGTGAAGAAAGAATGCTCTCCTGAAACAACACGGCAAGTCAAGAAAAGTACCCAACAATCAGAAGGACTGAAGAGGTCAAGATTTGTGGGTCAGTGTTGGTGTTGTAACAAGTATGGGCATTGTGCAAAGGATTTTTGGTACAATCCACTGAATGCCAAAGCACAGAGGAAGCCCATGCCTAGGGGGAGCAAGCCAGAAGAAAAGAAGCAGCATCCACAGGTCCAGAGACATCTGTTTACTGCAAATAGATTTGGATTACTTGACAACATCTGGGATGGTTGCAAAAGTGGTCAACAATTTGATACATGTCAATCTCCGAATGTATCTAAAGCTGGAAAGAAGAGAAGATCACAGAACCTGGCTAAGAGAGATTCCTTGGGAAGAAAGAAGAATGTAGAAAATGCTCCCAAGAAGTGTTTTAGAAATGAAGAGAAGACCTTGGAATCTAAATCCAAGAAGGGTGATGCATCCAGAAGGACCACCAAGAAAACATGATTCTACTGTGGAAAGAAAGGACACATCATGGACCTTTGTAAAGAAGCCATGAAACTAAATAGAAGCAGACTGAACTCCAAAAGACAATCAATCCAGAAGAAGAAGGGATTGATTGAAAATATGTTGCCTAAGAGAGGTAGCTTAGTAGCATCCAAAGAACCATGTGGAACTTCCAAAACTGAGGCCACTCTTCCAAATGATTTACTAGTCATATGGCCAAATCAGTTGCAACTTGCCAAAGATCTGCAAAAAGCTGAAGATAAAGTTCTGGCAATTGCTAAGGAAAAAGGGAAGAAGAAGATTTCACATGAAGATGTTTTGAGAACCACACCAGCACAATCATCAATGAAGATCAAATGTGCAAGTGTGAATACTGGTGAAAATGGGACATCTCGGTTGAGAGAATCTTCTCAACCTTGTTGTTCACATTGATGAACCAAGGAGGTTCCATCTTATTCCCTTATACTCTTGGTATATACATGTGCTAACATTGCAGGTAATTGAAGATGATGATCATTCTCATCTGGAGGATGGTATGGACAGAACGGAGTGCACCCCTTTAGGGGGAGCAAATCTGAAGAAGATGATGTTCTGAGATTAATACCATCTTAAGAAAATGGATGAATTGGGGAGCTTTATCTTTGCACCTGAACATTCTAATGTGTTTTGTGAAGTATGTACAGGATTCAGAAATTCATTGAATATCTGAAAAAATTCAACCCCTTAGCATGATCTCACATGTGTAGAGAATTGTGGACAACATTGAGTATCTTGGTTACATCACTCTTGTTTTCTACACCGGGTTATCCCAAGTAGACTTAGAGTTGATTTACTAAAGGTTCTTTGCTAAAGAAGAACATGTGGCATCATCCCTCTCTTAGTGATTTTCAAGAAGATGCTATTCAAAGGGAGGAAGATATTTTTGAAAGTGAACCACACCACACCTTTGCATTTGATTGCCAATAAGGGGGAGAAAATATTGGCACACATATTGACCCATTCATATGTGCTGAAGATTTGTATTGACAACAAATACAAAGGGGGAGATTGAAGTGCACTGTGTTTCATTTGTTGTCAATGAGGTATGTTGTTGTCAAGGAATGAATGGATGGATGTCAAGGAGGTTCAATATGTGAATGACAAAGGATGTGATGGTGTTGGTGATGAATGGAGAATGTCCATGGTACTTAGAGACATGTCACTTAGGAGATTCACTAAGTGACATAGGCTGTTGTGGTTGAAACATTCTCTATGGAAATCAGACGATTGTTGAGCTGTTCTAAAAGTTCAAAGAACTTGTATCAAGTGGATACAATGTTACAACAATGTTAGAAGACCATGAATTGTATTGACAATGCATGAGGAGATGAAGATGATCCATCCAAGACTACTAAGTGGATGAATTGAGCTGAAGAAGTCCATGTACTAACTCTTAGTGCATGTGAATCAGAAGAAGATCCAATTGATCTCTGATTAGATCAATGAAGAATGTTGAAGAACATGTGTGATTTATGAGATTCAGTTGAAGAAGTCTCTCCTAAGTATTGAACACATATGGAAGAGGAGATGAAGAAGATTAAGAAGAAACCTTGGGATTTCCATATCCTAAGTAGAGATCATATGAGAGGAGAAATGATGGAATTATTAAGAAGAAGAAGGAAGATGGCTTAGAGAAGTGGCACTTGGCAATTGGCATGTTTTATATGGAAGAGAACTTTGTTTTTTACAAAGTCTTAATATTTGCCTTAGCCAAAAATTTGTCCAGCCAAGGACACCTTGAGGGTTCAACCCCAAGGCACATGTGGGCCTAAGGCGCCACGCCCAAGGGGGAACCCGTGGGGCGAGCCCAGGGTGGCAGGACGCACCCAAGACAGCGCATAGGCGTCTGGGGCACGCCCGGAGGAGCGCGGTAGGGGCGCATGAGCGCACCCGCGGGTGTCAGGCAGCGCATGGTGGGCGCTAGGAGCGCGCCCGCAGGGAGCAGAGTGGGCGCAAGAGCGCGCCCGCAGAGAGAACCCGGTGCGGGGCGGCACCGGGAGGGGAGAAGTTCAACTGAGCGCTTCTCGGCAGCGCTTGGTTGATAAGCCACGAGAAAACCGGCCGCGACTTCGATGTGGGATGCGGAATTTTTCCGCGGGAGAGATCCTGGCCGCACGATCGATCGCGCGCCAGATCTCGGCCGCACATCTGATCCGCGTCGAGGCGATCTGATCCAGGCCGTCCGAGGTAATTTGATCGCCCGATCCGACGGCTCCCGGCTCGTCTCCTTCGTTGACCTTAACCGAAGCTTCCCCGAAGCCACCCGCGAGCCGCCGACGAACCAGATGCCATCCGACCACCGTATTTCGAGTTCCCGGCCACCATTTCCGAAGCCGAAGGCTCCATTGAGCTCGTCTCTCCACACCGAACACGACCATGCATAAAAAGTGGTGTGCATGCAATATACAGAATATTTCGGTTGAGGCCGAGGCAAGAGAAGCTGCCGAGGCCACGTAGGGTTGATGATTTGCATGGGTTGATCTTTACCAAAGGCCGTGCATGCGTTTGTAGTCGCATGCACGTGAAGAAGAGAAAATAAAAGAAGTCGCGTAAAACAGCGAAGGAAAATAATGATTTGGAAGATTTTAAAGAACCGAAAACTTCGGGAATTTGAAGTTAAATAACGCGGAGGATTTGAAGCCCTCCTCGCCTATAAAAAGAAGACCCGAGGCGCTGGAGATGCTTGCTGAAGTTCTGTTGAAAACCCGAAGTCCCGCGTGTGCTCTGCCTCGCGAAGTTGAAGCCCCCGCACAATTATATTTGCGCGGCTGAGTTCCTTGCGCGCAACACCTTTGCGCGATAAGAAGAAGGGGACCATGCACGCTAATCTTTGCGTAGCAGGAAGTACCCAGGGCCGCAGCACTTTGTGTGCCCGTGGTTGATGCCCTAGGGCTTGCGCGCCCCGCGGCTTGGTACCATGCACGACTGCGGCTAAAGAGCCTTGCACGGCTGCCTTGCACGCCTTGCTCCCTTGAGCGTGCGCGGCTTGCACCCTGTGCGGTGTAGAAGAGGAAACACCCACGGGGAGTGTTGTGTGCTAAAAGGAGAAAACACCCTCGTCGTGGACAGCGTGTGTTCATAGTGAACAAGAAGTTGGCCGTAGCCATTTATGTGCAAGAAGAAGTGAAGGCCAAGCTATTGTGTGTGCAAATTGTTTGTGCATACTTGAACTAAACAAGAAGAGGCCGAAGCCTAAGTTTGTGCAAAGTGGTTGTGCACACTTAGAAGAAGAACAAGACCCACACTAAAGTAGAACACACATTTAAGTGTGTAATCAAAAAGAATAAAGTGTGTGATGTTTGATAAGGTGTGTGTGCTTAATAAGAATACACCCTTTATGGGTTTAACACACCAAGACAAGAAAGAGGGGAGTTCATGCATGCATGCATGCACGTGCACACGTGAACAGTGCTAAATCAGTGGTGTGCATCTGAGGAGTCAAAGACTTGAAGATCTTGAAGAGATTTGAGAACCGATGCTATCAGTGCATGAGGATGCAGAGTTGCCATGCACTCAGTGCATGAAGTTGATGTGAACTGAGACTGGACCAGACTGAAGTTAAAGACATCAGTTGTCTGAGTATTCAGTAGTTGGAGAGAAGCCAGGTCATCCTCAGAAGAAGGAGATAAAGCCTGAGCAAGACGAGAAGACCTGATCAACTCAAGTGATCAGAGGTACAGAGCAAGGCCAGCAGTCCTTATCCCAGACTGCTGAAGATACTTGAAGAAGCTTAAAGTGAAGAAGAGCTACTCGTGTGACTCGAGGAGCCAGGAGAAGCCCCCTGTGAGACTCAGGGAGAAGAATTCTTCAGTGGGATTCTGGAGCAGGCCAGTGGGACTCTGGTAACACTGTGTGAAGTAGTATAAAGACCCTCATGTGGGACTCAGGAGAGATACGGTGGGAATATGTATCGACCATTGTAATACTAACAGATTATAATGGCAGAATCCATGCTGGAAGAGCATGGAAAGGATGTAGGCCTTTGGTGCCGAACCTTGTAAATCCTTGTGTCCGGTGCCTTTTCATTACTGCATTATCCGGGAAAGGTTGAGAGACATAAGAAGAGTGGATCGAGGCCTTAAAAAGCCATAGAGGTTTAATTGATTAAGAATCAATTAGTAAAAAGTTTTAAAGGATCACTAATTCACCCCCTCCCCCTCTCAGTGATTCACACTGATCTGGGCACTTCAGTTTGTTGAAAATTGGAATTGTTACTCATGTGTATGTACGACCTATAGTCTCCAAAATCTTAAAGTAAACCATTTATCAAATAAATATTTTATTGTTGGTCTTAAATTAATTATTAAAATATAAATATGATGATTATTTAATAATTATTAATCTAGATATGTTTAAATAATGAACCCTAATACCATTATTCTGCCTGTTGATGTCATTTTTGTCACACAAGTAAAATATCATCCAAACACCTGAAGTAAAATTAATTGATTCACTAATTTTATATAAAATCATTATAATTTAAATAAAAAGAAACATGAAAATGAAAATATTTATTAACCTATTTAATTATTAATTTTTTTTGATTCAAAAAAAATATTTGTGAAAAATCAGACTGAATGTGAGGGAATTTGTCTGAGTTTCCCTTCATGGTGGACTATTTTAATTTTATGCATGCAGTAACTATTATATGTTGTGTAAAATACCACATTGACAAGTAATTACCCCATTACATAATAGTTCATTTTGTTTTATGTTTCAATATTAATTATTGTATCATATTGTATTTGACATGAAAGATACAAATTGGTAAATAATATCATAATTGAATTTCTTTTATTAAGGTTATGTTTTTTATTTGATAACCTTTGATATTATTTTATTATTTGTGTAATAAAATTTTAATATATTATGTCTTATTGTCATTTGATATCTATTTAATTATATTTTATACACATAATATAATCATTAAGTAATTATCACTTTAATATTATGATAATTATATAAGATTTCATCTCCATTTCTATGTCATTGAATCATTTTTTTAACATGCACATATTTACCATTACATGGTGTATATACATCCCCATTTACATATTTAAAATAAATATAAATTTTATTATTATTATTAATATTTTAATTAATGTATATCCATATTCTTTTTATCATTGATAAAAAATTAACTTTAATGTATATCATTCTTACATTTTTTGTTTATTATTGAATGATACATCAGAAGTGGGGAAGTATTAATAAGTCTATTATATTTACTCAATATTTATAATATGTTTATAGGTAAAATTATTCGTGATTTAAAATTAATATTTTATATGTGAGGAATGATTCAGAAATGCATATATGGGTGTGGATTGGAAATTGATGACCCCTTGATTCATTGGTAGTATCATGAGATGAATATAATGGCTCACCATATTTAAATGTGTTTCTGGGGTATTTATAACAACCAGATTTATATTTTCAAGAGAAAGGTCTAGATAGTAGTGTTTTTGATGATTCCAGAGATCCTGAAATTAAATATTTTTTAATTTAATTCAATTTGAATTAAGTAATTCTTATTTCAGAGATTTTTACAATTCATAATCTCTTAATGCATTTAATTAATTGTTTTTTTACCAAAAAGGAATGTGTTTTCAGTTATTTCCCATTCCATATTGAATATGACTTATCATAATATCCATGAGATATTTAAAACAGTATTATATATTCATGAATTTCAGTATTATTTTATTTACTATGTTTAATGTGTATTTATTTATTTACCATATCAGGTTAATTATGAATTCTCTTAATATCCATGATATTCTCATAATGATTTTATCATGGGAAGAATTTCATTATTAGGATATTGATCATATATAATAGTTTTATAGTTATTTACCTTACCATATTGATTATCCCATATCTTATTATCCATGTAATTTTTATAATGATGTTATCTCTAGATGTATTTCATTCAAAATTAATTGATTAAATGTAATGTTTTTTCTAGTATTTACCATACCATATTAATTATCGCTATCTTATTATCTATGATATTTTCGCACTTTTATTATCTTGATATTAATTTAATTATGAATTCATATATTATATGTAATTTTATTTCATTTATTTACCATTGAATATTAATTATATGATATCTTATAATCTAATGTATGTCATTTAAGTGGAACATGTGAAACATTATTTAAGTATCTAAATTGATTATTTGTAACATCCCATTACTGTTTCAGGTATTCATAATCCTTCTTGGGTTAATTTATTATTATGTTAATTAGAAGAAAATAGTTTACCAGTAAAATGTTACTTTTTTAAAACATGTCGTTGAATGTTAAAATATTCAATTAATGATCCGTAATATTCTATTAAATATTTTCTAAGTTAATCACTATATAAGTATGTGATTTTGAGTTCTGAAATGTCTCAAAGAGGATGGAATAAAAATATTCAATATATTATATTAAGAATGAACAATTTATTCAAAATAATTGACTAACTGCAAAATAGTCTGTCGTATGAGAAATTTTAGGTCACGATTATTTCTGAGATATATTATTTACCTTAGGAGGTTTATAGAATTCAAATGAACCGGACAATTTGATGTCTCTCTCCTAAGACATAGTTTTTAAATAATAATTAATATATTATTTATTAACAATTATATATCCCCCAAATGGTGCGTCGTATGGAAAATCTAAGACCACCAATTGGTCTGAAATGAGGGGTTTTGCCTAGACAAGGTATGACATTTGTTTGCCTCAGATTTTTGGATGCCTCACTAGAAAGAATATCAATTTTTATATTAATTAATTAATTATTCTGAATTTTGATTAGTAAATAATTAATATCTCTCAGACTGCTCATCGTTGGAGAATTTGATACCACCGTTGGGTCTAGAACGAGGTGTTTACCCTAGATGGGGTATTACTTTTATTCGCAACAGATATTTTGTATCATTTAATTTTTACATGAAATAACTAATTATATTAAATTTATTTAATTTTTAAAAAATTGTGTATTGTTCTTATTATACTTTTTTAACGTTGAACACCATTTTCAACCGATGGGTTCTCCCAAAAGCTTCAAAATTATGACCTTTCTAATCTGTTTCAGTTACCAACACATTAATTGAGTGAAATTAATTACTCCATTTAATATCATGGTTGAAACCGTAGATTAAAATGAGGGTTGGGGTTTATCTAAAATTTAAATATTATTGGTTTATAAAATACCCAAGTCATTTGGTTTTTGGGTTTGATTGATCGTGATGAGTCTTATAGACTCCAGATTTACCCTGCGTGTGATCTGCAATGATCATTCATGATCTTTTTAGACTTCTTTGTTCGATTCCCTTGTTTAGTTTATCCTTGGGATGAACGTGTCCAGTTTTTTTCCTCACTAATATTTTTTATTTATATTTATTTTATTACATTATTTATTCTAATCTTCAAATTTCAATAACATTTTTGTTGTTGATCAGAATTATGCTCTATCGGTACTGTTGAAATTGTCTCGATGAGTAGAATCAAAATAATACTTTTGTTTTGAAGGAAACAAGGTTTTGATAAATCTATCTTTTCACATTTTAAATGGGTTATTTTACAAAAAATTACATGTATTATCATGAGATAATTATGTGACGTTTTTGAATGATAATTATGAAGTTGTATAAAACAATAAATTCCTAAAATTGTCGAAAGATGTATATATGAGTTATAAAATGATAAACAAAGATTTTTCAAAGATAATATTGACAAATATTATCAAGGATTAAATACACAATATTATTAATGATAATTATTAATGTTATCAAATGATAATTTCTTGAAATTATCTAATGATAGAATTTTATGAATTTATCACTAGATAAATGCAATGTTTTATTAAATGATAATTTCATTATCAGAGGATATTTTGAAATATATATATATATATATATATAGACACACACACACACATAAATATATATATTAAAAAAATATAACTATGCAGTATTCAAAATTTGTTCTCAATTATTTAATGGACATTATTATCAAACAATGTATAAAATTATTCATGTGGATATTTTATAGAATAAGAAATCATAGTAGGATATTTTATAAGATAATCGTCAGAGATAATTTATGGAATTATCGAGGGATATTTTAATAGTATTACTAAATGATACTTAAAATAAATTATGAAAAGATAATTTTTTACAGGATGATTCATAAAAAGTTATTGGTTGTTCAACATGAGCACATGCGTTGATCTAATGATAAACTGAGTAATTTTTCCATGAAAGATAAATATTATCGCATGTGACAATATATATGTTATTTTGAATCTTATCCTAGTGAGATTAATTATCATCACATTTGATAATTTAAAAAAACAATCCAGAGATTTTCCTGGGGAGAGAAAATGTTATCATATGTTTTTTTTAATCGATAGTTTGAAAATTATCTAAGAGGAATAAAATATTACCGGATGTAATATTTCTAATTTATAATTTAAAAATTATTCAGGATAGATAATCTATCAGAGCATTTGATATTCTATTTCCTTTTCAAATAAAATATATGATTTCGGTTCTAAGAACATGTGACAAATGTCTATCTTTGGTGTGTCGACACTTATGATAATAAGGTTTTGAGGAGGTGTATTAAATCAAAAGTAGTGGTTTATCATGCCGCAGACATCGACGACCTATGAGGTAGGTGGTTCTATCCCAACATGCCAATTTGATTATCCTTGTTTTTTTTTATTTATTTAAATTTATTATTTAAATTCAATTGATCAAATCTACTTTCAATTAAATTGATAAAAACTCGATTCCAGGGAATCAAGATATTTTAATTGGTTTTGGAATGAAAAGTTGGAAAATCCCCATTTCTGTTGAATTGGATGTGTTTATGGAAAATGGTTGATTTAAATTGTTTCATTTAAATTGTGGATTTTATGGAAATGATTTCTATTAAATTGTTGAATTTAATTGTGGAAATAAATTGTGTAATGATTGAATTTGTTATGAATGGATTCAAAATTCAAGATATTGCATTAAAATGATTTGATAGAAACCCGATGGTTTTATCTTGTGGAAAAGAATGTTTTTTAATAAAACCTATTTTGGTTTTAAATGGAAAGGAATTCAAATTTTTGAAATAAAAGAATGGGATTGATCATATTATAATCAGTCTTAAAATAGTTTGCCCATCTTGTAAGAACACATGAAAACCTTAGTTAGTTATTGAGTTATTTTCATACACTCTACTCTACTACAGCGTTATAAAACATACTTGTGGCGGGTCACATCCCCAATGGGTTGGTGATGAGTCCCCTTTGTCTAGTGTCATAGAGACTTGTGTATACACATTTTTCTGAGTTCAAATAGACAGTGTAGAATCCTATAGTCTGTAAATACTGTCATACCATTTGGTAGATGACCATGATGCTTGATTGTTTATTTAAATTTGAGATATATATTTATTCAAATGCTTATGAACTACTTTACATGCATGCTATATTTATATAAACTGTTTAATATTAATGTTTTATTTATACCATTGTTTTAGAAATATTCCATAATTGTAAAGCCTTGATTAATGTCTTTTCCAATATTTTGAAAATATATACCATGTTTAGTTTAAATATGCTTTTGAATTTCCAACCATGTTTACATTAAAATTGAAATATTTTACTTGGATAATCGTTATTTGAAATCAATTATGAAATCGTTGGTTGTATCTTATTGGACTTAGGCTCACTCCCTAATTTTTCCTTCGAGTGTTTGTAGAATTTCTTCTTCCACGGTAATGCAAAGGGAGGGATATCATATAGGTGGATAAAAATGTTCAGTTTTGGTCTTGGTGAGTTGTTTCCTTAGAGACCTTGGGGTTGTTTTCCCATTTTATTACTTGGGTTGTATTACTTTGGGTTTATTATGCCATGTTCTATTCTGTTGCATCACTCCCAGTGGAGGTTATTTTATAATGCATACTGCTTTTTTTCTTTTTCTTCTGCATTCTTGTTGAAAAAGTCATTTCTCAATTATATGTTGGACGATTCCTGGTGCTAGTAGTAGAATATTGGGGATCAAGAATGCCCTTCGGTATATGTCAGGGCTAGCTCTGTTATTGGGTTACCAGGGTACCCGGGCTGGTTCATGACAAAATAGTATCAGAGGGATGTTAAGAATATGTACGTGATGATTGTATGCATTTGAGTATTCTTGTCGGGACTTAGGAGGTAGTTGTGATTTAGTGCCTAGACAGCTCTCATCATAATGAACCTTAAGTCACCAGGGGTTGTTAGGGAAAGACGACTTGTGGATTAGTTCTAGTCTTTTCTTATTTTGATTTGGATAGAGTGAGATCCTAATCATGTATGTTCTAATGGTCAGGATCATGTTTCCCTCTTTTTTTATATACGAGCTTTATCTAATGTCTTCTTTGTAGTCTGCTAATGTTGTGTAACATCATGCCTCTGATAAGGCGTGAAAATAAGATCCAGTAAGGGGCTACTACTGATCAACTGTGAGTGAATCCTCTAGTGGACCCGATCCTTGTTGAGGTGATTATGCACACTATCCCAGCACTGGGATATGCACCACCTCTAAATCCCCTTTCAGGAACTAGCTACGGAACCTGGGGGTGCTCTACAAAATTTTTCTCAGGAGCTCTATCACCAGAAACCATTATTTTAAAGAGGCTCCACTGATCCACAACATTCTATAGAATGGTTTGGTGGGATATAACTTGTTTTTTAGTTCTTGTTGTCTCAGGATGGGATCAAGGTGAAGTGTGCCAACTTTTTTGTTGGAGGGACCAGGAAGAAAATGGTTGGACCCAATAGTGACATAAACAAAAAATGATGGAATAGATTAGAAGGACATAAAGACCTTTTCACCAAATAGTTCTATCTAGAGCCAGTGGTGATGGAAAAATCTGTGGGGTTTTCCAAGCATGAGTAGGCTAAAATAATTATGGCTCCTACAGATGTTTGGGGGACTTATAGAAGTTAATCCACATCTTTACCACTCAACGCAGTGGCATAAGATCATCAAAACCATCATAAAACTGCTGGGCAATCGAATTCTTTACATACATAAGGGTTTCTGCCACATGCGCCTTGAACGAAGCATCTTCACACAATAAAGGATTCTTCCGAGGAAGATAAGACATGTCCAATGACCATAATAGGAATCATTACTATAGCTTCATCTTTAGTGAATGCACTTTTGATATCGGTGCATCTTACTTGTTTATTTCAAACTATATCCTTAATCTTCATAATCTTCCAAAGAGATTTTATCTTGTGCAATTGATATTACTACTCCCCTTGGTGTTAAGAGACAACATGGTATCTATTGTCCATCTAGTATCTTCTCTCTATCAGATGTCAGGTTTTCTTTGAGTTTTCTCCTACTTGACATGGAACCTTATGACGTCACATTCAGGATGGATTAGATTATTTCCAAGAAAGCCTGAATTGATTGTTATATTCGATGATTCTACCTTACCACACCTAGTGGTGTGCCTCCTGTCTTTTAAGTAGAATGATACCTAAGGTTGAGTAGATATAGAACTTATCTGTAATAGGCGAATGTGATGTCAGTGTTTACTTTTGATATCGAGTGAGATTCTAGGGGTAGTGATTTTCCTCCAGTTGTCTCCATGTTTCCCATCATTTTTCCTCTATTTTTTAGTTTACCATATGAATGATGGGTTGAGTTTTCTATTGAATTGATGTTAGTACTCAACTAGTTTCTTTTACATCTTATAAAATGGCTCCAACTAAACTAAAAGAATTAATGTTATTGTTGGACAGTCTTCTTGAAAAGGACTTTATTCAACAATGTGTGTCACCTTGGGTGGCGTGAGTTCTCTCAGTCCTAAAAGCTAATGGTTTTCATACATTTTGTTCTTTTCTAGATGTTATTTCAAGAACATGAGGTTGTTAATGAATTTTCTAAGCATTAGAGACTATCTTTATGGTGGGGAGAGGGATGCCCAGTGGTTGTTCTCTAATGATAGTGTTTTGTGTTATGAGAACTGTAATGTTGCACTGTTAGCAATAAGAAAGTCTATAATAGGGTTTTTTACGAATGGGTTGTGCAACTAAGAAGCACTAAGAAATTATACAACTTGATGTAGTAGTTTAGGGGACCATGTATTATTAAAGGATTCACCCCAGTTTGGTCATCTATGGCTTGGAAGGCAAGGGAAGATTACTCCATGTTTCGTGGGATATTTTTAGTTTATTGATTGAGTGGAGAAAATTGTTTACCATTTAGCACTAACACCACAAATAACGTCAATACATAATTTGATTCATGTATCTCAGCTTCGAAATAATTTATCTGCCCCATCTCATGTTCTGAGTTGGCGTGATCTTGAAGTGGAACCTGATTTCTCTCAAACTGAATGTCCAGTCATGGTTGTTGATTCTGAGACAATGGAACTTCGTGGTAGGACGATACCTCTAGTCCATGTACTATGGATGCATGGTTCGGATTCTCATGATACATGGGAAAGGGAGGCACTGATAATAGATAAGTTACCACATCTTTAAGACGTGGGGGATTCTTCGTAGGCCTTCTAGGGATAGAATGTTCCTATGGTGGGGAGGCTATAACATCTCATTACTATTTCTGGTATTCATAATCTTTCTTGGGTTAATTTTTTATTACGTTAAATAGAAAAATATCTTATCAGTAAAAAGTTCCATTTTTGTTAAAGAAAAATGTTAAATGGTAAAATTCCCAATTAATGCTCTGTGATATTCAATTAAATATTTTATATGTTAATCATTGTGTAAGTATTAGTTTTTGAGGACTACATTGTCTCATAGATAAGGAAATTTAAATATTCAATTTATTATTTTAAGCGTGTTCAATTTATACAAAATAATTGAATAACTCCAAAATGGTCCATCATTTGGAAAATTTGAGGCCAGGTTTATGTATAAAATAGAGTATTTAACCTAGGAGGGGTATAACATTCAAAGGCTTCAGAAGTTTAGATGTCTTGCTTATGAGATATAGTTTTTAAATAGTATTTATTATATTATTTATTAAAAGCATAATATCTCCAAAACGGTGAGTCGTATGGAATATCCTAGACCACCGATGGGTCCAAAATGAGCAGTTTACCCAAGACAGGGTATGACATTTTTTCGCTTCGGGTGTTTGGGTTCCTCGCTCGAAAGAATACCACTTTTATATTAATTAATTAATTATTCTCTATTTTCATTAATAAATCATTAATATCTCTCAAACCGATCATCGTTTGAGAAATCTGATACCACTTTTGGGACCGAAATGGGGTGTTTATCCCAGATGGGGTAATACATTTATTCGCAACAGATATTTGGTGTCATTTAATTATTACATCAAATCAATAATTATATTAATTTAATTTAATTTTTCAAAAAATGGTGTATTTTTTATATTCTCCTCTTTTAACACCGAACACCATTTTCAACCAATGGCTCCTCCCAAAAGCTTCCAAATCATTATGATTTTAATTTGTTTTATTTTCCAACACATTAAATGAGTGAAATTAATGACTCCATTTAATTATGTGGTTGAAATTTTAGATTATAATGATGGATTGGGTTAACTGAGCATTTATATATTTTCGGTTTATAAAATACCCAAGTCTTTTGGTTCTTGGTTTTGATTGATCGTGATGAGTCTCATAGACTCCAGTTTTACCTTGCGTGTGATCGGAAAATATCATTCATGATCTGTTCAAACTCTTTTGGCTAATCTCCTTGTTTGGTTTTTTATAGGGAAGAACATTTCCATGTTTGTTCCTCGGTTATTTTTTTATTTAATTATATTTTATTTCATTATTTCTTCTTATCATCAAATTTCAATAAAATTTTCATTATTGATCGGAATTATGCACTGTCAGTACCATTGAAATAGTCTCGATGAGCAGAATCAAAATAATTATTTTGTTTTGAAGGCAGAAAGGTTTTGATTAACCTATATTTTAACATTTTAAATTGGTTACTTAAAACAATTACTGGAATTATCATTAGATAATTATGCCAAATTTTTGAATGAAAATTATGATGTTTTATAAAAAGATAATTTTCCCAAATAAAAAAAAATATATTTGTATGAGTTATAAAATGATAATTGTAGATTTTTCAAAGACAATCTTGAAGTAAATTATCAAGGGTTAAATACACAAAATTTTTAATGATAATTATTAATATTTTCAAATGATAATTTCTTGAAATTATCAAATGTTAGCCATTGGTGAATATATCACTATATAAATGAATTTTTTTAAACGATTATTGCATTATAAAAAGATATTTTCATATATATATATATATACACAATCATAAACACAAAAACATATATATTAAAAAAAATAAGTATGTGGAATTCCAAATTTTTTCTCGATTATTTAAAGAACATAATTATCGAACAAGGTTTATAATTTTTCATGTGGATATTTTATAGAATAAAAAATAATCGTATGAAATTTTATATGATATTCATAAAAGATAATTTATTGAATTATCAAGGGGTATTTTAATATTATATCTAAATGATAATTAAAATAAATTACCAATAGATAATTTTTCAAAGGATGATTCATAAAAATTTATTGATGGTTAAACGCGGGCTCATGAGTTGATCTAACGATAAAAAAATAACTTTTCCATTAAAGATAAATATTATCACATGTAAAAATATATAAATGTTTTACTTAAAAATATCCAAGTGAGATAAATTATCATCACATGTGATAATTAAAAACGAAATTACATAGATTATTCTTGAGGGAGATACTGTTATAAAATGTTTTTTTAATTGATAGTTTGAAAATTATCTTAGAGTGAAAAAATATTACCACATGTAATATTTTTAAATGATAATTTTAAAATTATTCAGCATAGAAAAACAACCATCGCATTTGATATTTTACTTCCTTTTTAAATAAAATATATGATTTTGGTTCTTCGAATACCTGACGAACATCGAGCATTGGTGTGTCGATGAATTTGATAATAAGGTTGTGATGAAGTGTATTAAATCATAAGTTAGTGCTTTATCTTTCCATTGACGTCGACGACCTATGAGGTAGGTGGTTCCGTCATGACATTCAAAATTGGTTATCCTTGTATTTCTAGATTTATTTAAATTGATGATTTAAATTAAATTTCTCTAATTTTCCTTCAAATAAATTGATAAAAACTCGATTCCAGTTAATTGAGATATTTGAAATGTTTTGGGTATCGAAATTTGGAAAACCCAAAATTCTATTGAATTGGATGTGTTTATATATATTGGGTTATTAAAATTTTTTAATATAAATTGTGGATTTTATGGAAATGATTTCATTTAAAATTTTGAATTTAATCATGGAAATAAATTGTGTAATGATGGAATTGGTTTTGTATGGATTTTAAACTCATGAAAATAGATTTAAATGATTTTATAGAAACCTAGTGGTTTTATCTTGTGGGAAGGAATGTTTTTGAATAAAACTTGTTTTGATTTTAAATGGAAATGAATTGAAATTTTTTAAAATGGAAGAGTGGGATTTATTGTATGTTATTTAGTCTTAAAATAGTTCTCCCATCAAGTAAGAGCACATGCAAGCCTTACGTAGTTAGTGATTTGTTTGGATACACTCTACGCTATGATAATGTTGTAAAACATATTTGTGGTGGGTAACATCCCTGATTGGTTTGAGATGAGTCTCATTTGGCCAGTATCAAAGGGACGTGTGTATACACATTTTTCTAAGTTCACATAGAGAGTACAGAATCCTATATCTTGTAAATACTATCGTACTTTTTGGCAGATGACCATGTTTCTCACTTTTAATTTATATTTAAAATAAAAATTTATTCCGATTCTTATGAACAGCTTTACATGACTACTGAATTTATATAAAAGTTTTATTTAAGTAGTTGTTTTAGAAATATTCTTTCATTGTAAATCCTGGCTTAATGTATTTTCCAATTTTTGTAAAATGTTTAGCATGTTTTGTTTAAATGTTCCTTTGAATTACCAAACTTGTTTACTTGAAAATTGAAAGCTTTTATTGTTATTACCTTTATTTGGCATCTATTATGGAATCTTTGGTGGTATCCTATTGTGCTTAGGCTCAGATCCTACTTTTTCAATCAGGTTTTATAGAATTTCTTCTTCCAGGTTCATGAAATGGGAAGGGATCTCTTAGAGGTGGATCCAGCTGTTGTGTTTTTGTCTTAGTGAGTTGATTCCTTAGGTACCTTGGGATATTTTTTCTCATTTTAGTACTAGGGTTTTATTACATTGGGTTTTTTATGCCATGTTTCATTCTATTACATCACTCCCAATGGATTTCATTTTTTAATGCATACTACTTTGTTTTATTTTTCTTTCGCATTCTAGTGGAAGAAATTGTTCCCACTTGTATGTTGTACAATGTCGGGTGCTAGTCGCCGACCCATTAGGATCAAGAAATCCCTTCGGGCTTTGTCAAGGCCAGCTCGGTTATCAGGCTACCATGGTACCTAGGATGGTTTGTGACATTATTCTTATTGATTCCTGGTAGCTTTTTTACGTTGTTCTTACTATAAATTTTAACTTAGTATAATTTATTTTATTTCCCTAGAGTCATTAATGTGAATTATGATTTATATATAAGGATATTGTATAGGTAATAATGTGAGATAGTTGGAGGATATGTACATCGCATGAAAATATAGAGGCATAGAAAATAATGTTTTCTTGGGGGAAATATAACACATTTTCCCAATATTCTATTTTTTTCATATCCACCATGAAATCAGATTTTATTGGTAAGAGGCACCATTTCATTTTAGATACATCCAATTGAATTAGATTAACCACATTAAAATAAATGTTACTATATTAAAATTGATTCAAAAATGTCCACTTATCAATTATATTTCATACTATTTAAATATAACAATTCATTATACTTTCATTATATAGAACATATTTATTTTTATCATCACGTGTGGTCAATTTTGATTGTTTCTTATATGTTATGAAATGGTGAATTAAAAATTCCTTAGATGATCCAAACTGAATCATTTCCATTTTAATAATATAATGAGATTAGTATTATAAAATTATTTATCATTCATCATAATAATTTTATAGAAACTATCTGAATATTTCATATGAACCAGATCAATGATGTGTTCATTTCTTGTAATTTATCAGCATGAATACATATCCTTATAAGTATTATTAATTATTTTATCATTGATTATAAACTATATTCATAAAATATGATAATTCAAAATATAACATATATTAATTTAATATATTTCAAAATGTTCTATGTATGGATGTAATAGTGAATATAATATGTCATTAATTGAGGTAGTAGTCTTCACATAAGATGAGTGTTATTATCATTTGTCAAAATGTAGTGAGAAATGTATAAAATTATTTTTCATTCAAAATAATAAAATATATCTATATTGATGATACTGATGAGATTATTTTATATTTTTTATAATTTACTTAGTGGTGGTATATTATTAATGAATAAAATATAAATTAAAAGCATAGTAACTAGGATTTATCCCTATATCATCAAGAAAACTCCTTGAACCTTCAAAAAAGGGTACATTAGTGAGAACAACAACACTATAAAATGGTAGATTCTGTTGTTCAGTGATTTGGAGTAATATTTTGAGCTAGAATGCTTGAGGTGTATAAATAATTTGGTCTGTGATGAAATCCTTTTATAAGTGAAAATGGTGTAACTTTCCAATGCCCTCATAATATGAAATTAATGGAATGTCACATAAAATAAAAAGTGGATCCAAAAGTTGAATATATTTAATAGTGGAATATTCTTTGTGGAATCACCTCTCATCCTCTTAAATACTATATATTTTTTGAGATATTTTATAACATTTATTTATATTTAACATCATATAGTAATTTGAATTTAACACATAAACTCAATTTTTAACCTCTGTAAATTAGATTCATGAAGAATCATAACTAGAAATGTAAACTATGTTTGATATTCAATATATAATTTTTATAAAAAATATCAATTGGAATCAAAAATTTCATTTATATGTTTATAAAAAAATATTGTTTTAAAAAAATAATTTTAATTCATAATTACATAATTAATCCAGATAAATTTTAAATAAATTATTAATTCATTCATATAAAATAATAATATCAAAAAATCATGATATTTTTTATAATATAATTTTATACTATTCAAATAAAAAACACCCATTCTTGAATAAATATCTAAAATTATTTCTACCCAAATATTATTTTGATGATCACAAAGATGATCTATATTTTTCCAAAAAAATATTCCATAATTTCGAAAAATTTCATTAAAATTGAAAAGTTAAATATATTGAAATACTATATTCTTGAAAAAATATATCTTTCAATATATATAATTTTTATTCTTAAATAATATAAATTACAAATTAAATTATTATTAACATATTATTCATATCAAAGTGTTTTTTAAATTAATTTAACTATTGTATATTAAATTGTTTGACAT
This sequence comes from Viscum album, assembly GCA_963277665.1. Taxonomy (NCBI): domain Eukaryota; kingdom Viridiplantae; phylum Streptophyta; class Magnoliopsida; order Santalales; family Viscaceae; genus Viscum; species Viscum album. The sequence goes on from OY728145.1 coordinate 1,112,353,863, forward strand.
AAAAAATACTCATATCATATAAAAAGTAAAATTTCATGAAAATTTAATTTTTATACATAATATGATCATATTATTATGGAAAATATAGTAATTTATTTTAATTAATTAATTATAGTTAGAGATGAAATATTTTTAATACATGCATTTTATAATTTGTTTTCTTTATTTATACCCACTAATTCAACAGATTCATTATGATAGTATAATTTACTATTTTATTGTTTTATATTAATTGGTTCAGCGTATCCATTTTCCACCCCAACATTATGTTATCAATTGGTTGATTATAATTATTGGGGATTTACATACACCAATCTATGTAAATAATTCTTGTAACACAGGAACTATTATAAAATTCACAAAATATATTATTGTGATACCTTGGTCTCTAGAAATTTATGATAAAAATGTTTTTAGGTTGATTTTGGCTCTATGTCTTTGGTGAAACAATTTATTAAATGATATATTTAATGTAAAAAATAAAACATAAAATTAAATAATTTTATAAATATTTTGGTTATATTTATATATCACTTCTTAAAAATCCATCCTTATTCATTTTTTATAGTTGGACATATCACTAAGAAACTCTCACATCAAAAAGAATGAAATTAATAAGGACAATTATATAACATATACCACTAATAGAAATTAGAATCTAATACTTGACATTATCAATACCAACTCAATATCATATGATCCACTAAAATCATAATCTTGGAGATAAACAAGTTAGTTTTATCCTTTACTCAAAATATATGAGTATCAATGTTTTTGTCTCAAATTATATTTATATATGTATCCTCCTTGTTCAGGCATCATTGAGTAATATGCTATATTTTTCATGGAATCAATTATACATCTTGACCAATAACAATATCTCAATCATAGGATTGTGATCCCATTCATCACCACTATATAAAATAGGTGTGATAGACTAATCACAAAAAAATGAATTGTGTTCTATAATTTTACATTTTTCATTAAATATAAATATTAACATTAAGTACCTTCATCATATTTAACTAATGTAAGTATTTTTATTCTTTTTCTACTTTCATTTCACATAAATTGTTAGGGCCCAAACCCTCATGATCCATCCATTTTCCAAATTCTAGGATCCTAAGGGGTCGACTGCTCGGTGCGACCGATCGGCATGACTGATTGGCCCGACCGACCGGTGCGACCGATCGGTGTTACCCAGCCTTGTTGGGTTTTCCTTCTGTGGTTTTTCGCGTAATGCCACTTTTAGTCCTTTTTGACCTTCTAAGGCGTTTCAAGGGTGTTTTTAACCAATAATTAATATAAAAAAATCCTGAGAATCCTCCCTATTAAATAACAATTAATTCAGTGATGTGTAACCACCAAACCGCGTGGGGAACCACAATCCAAATTTAAAGCCGCTCAATTCTCATGTCACAAAACAATGAGATCTTCTCTATATATCACACGAGAATTTATTCTTCCTTTTGTTCCTCTTGGCTGGATTACTTTTTTCTTAGTACATTTGGAGCTCTTGGCGCCCCTTCCCTGCAAGTAGTGCATCCCTTATTCTTAGTGCATGGAGAATAACATCGATCTTTGATCAATAAAGTAGGTAATTTCTCCTTCATCTATCCTTTATGGGTATCATGAGTGGTGGGAATGCTTTTTACCCTATGGAAATTGATTAAACCGAACATAATGAAGATAATGAACGGACATTTAGAGAATTAAAAGGGGGGGTGTGATCGATGTTCTCTTTAACTAACTATGTTGTTATGTGTTGTGAATTGTACGGGCCTATGCTAACTAAAAATCATGGCCATTGGTGGTCTTTCCCTGTGAACTAATGAACCTCAGTGCTCCTGTATGTTTAAATAGCCCTAAAATGGAATTGGTTAATTATGTATACTCGGTTTAATAAATTGAAAGCACCAGGATGAACCCCTTTTATGTGATAACCCCGGATAGAGCACAGTGGAATTGAAACCATGGGGTGTGTTAAATCTTTTAAATATGAAAATACATGCATGGGCCTTCCTTGTGTTGGTTTTAGCAGTTGGATGTTTCTTTCATGGGTCGTTTTCTTGGGTGATATGGGTGGGGATGGGATCCCCTGTTATTATACATTTGCCGGTTTTGAATTTGAGGATGTGGTTACTCTGCTTATATCACGAATTGGGGTGCAATCCTCTACTGTTGAAAAATTCTTGGCTCCTATATTTTGGGGACATGGGGCTGTATCTTTGGGTTTTCTTTGGATCTAGTAATTTGAGGGATCTCACTTATCCCTTTGTTGTTGTGACTTTACAAGATAACTGGGTGTGAATGTTTAAGTTGGGAATTGACTGTCTTCTTTATCTAGTTTGCGGTTTTGCCTTTTAATTGCCCAGTAGTGCAGAATTTACCTAAACGGGGTTACTTGAATATGAAAATAGGAATAGTTTAAATGGAAATTGGTTTTGGAAGTGAGTTGTGCCTTGGCTGTGAGTGCAGTGTTGTTGTTTAATGAATGAGTCGTAACGATGGTGTTTGTGCTTAGGTTTTGTAACCCCAAGGTTAGGATGAGTGTTTTTTACTTATAAATATATTTTTAGCTTTTATGTTTCTTATTCGTGTCCGACCGAAGTTGAGGACTTAGTGCCAAACACCCCATTTCATGGGGATGGTGTTTTTCCCATCACTCTTATGAGTGGCTGGTTATTGGATACTTTTATTCTCCCTTTACCAAATAGCCCAAGACTCTTCAGGCAGGTTGTGATGGCTTGAAGTCCATTATTTAGCCCAAGAGTCTTTGGGAAGGGTAGTTCTTGTGGTTGGACCATGTGTTTGCAGGCAGGTTTTTTCCCAAGTGTCTTCAGGATGAGGCCCAAGTATTTTTGGGCGTGGCAGTAATTGTTCTGACCCAGGTGTTTGCGGGATTGGTTATGTGTGGTGGTTGTGGACCTGGTGTCTGCGAGCAGAATAGTTGTTCTGGCCCAGGTGTGTGCGGGCGGGGTTTGGCAGTGGGACTGCGGTAAGAATTGCAGGATTGGTTCGATGCGTAAGATATCTTTAATAACCGGTGGGAAAGTGGCACGGTGTACCCAAATATCGACGTGCTATTACATTAATTTACTTTACACGCCTTGCGTTATTTGTGGAGTGTGCCTTGGGGAGGTTTGGGTGAATGGATTTTCCTTTTTGGGTGTTTGGTTATCTCTTTTTCCACGGGACATTTGAATGTCTCCTCACTTTTACACGAGTGTCCTTGGTTTTCCCTACTGAGTATACTTGTATGCTCACCCTACGTATATAACACTTATTTCAGGTTTCCAAGAGTACTTGGGGGATCGTGCAGGACCGTACTAGCTCAAACCATTGGGGTTGTTACTGTTTTTGATTTCCTTTTCTTGGTATATTTTTACTTATGTAGTATTGTGGCTTGTATCATTTACCATGGAACATGCATATGGGAGTGGTCTACATTCATCCATACATGCACATTCAGTTTTGGTGTTTTTGGATTTACTATCTTATCTCCAGACCCTATTAAAAGAAAAAGGGTAATGCCTTTTATTTAGTATGTGATTTTATTCCCTTGGTGCTAGTCGCCACTCCAGGACTTATTGAAGGCGGGTCTCAGGGGTTATTATCTCTCCTTCAACTTGAGGATGGTAGGGTCTGGAAATCTGTTACCCTTCCCTCTTTGTAGTGAAGGCGAGTCATGACAGAATGGTATCATAGGGGAGGTTGGGGTTGAGAGATAGGATTGAGTCTAGAGTTAGGCAGAGTGAGGATTACATGGGATGGTAGGAAAACAGTGTTGGGTGACCTTCGTATATGAATTAGGCTAGGGATGACCGGCTAGGACACGGGATTTTAGGGCCCCCGTGATCTGATGCAAGGACTCTGGACCAATTGAACGACCAAGTGAGGCTATACTGATTGCGGCGTAGAGACCCTAGGAAAGGTACATGCATCATAATGACTTGTGTTCTCATGTTTCTGGGGTGTTTTGGGAAATTAAAATGAATAAGAAGTTTAAGGAAAATTTAAAAGCAATATTTTACACTACATGGCCTTAAGAAATCATTGTTTACCTTGCAGCTATGGCACCTGGGAGATGACCATGAGTTGTGCGGCCGATCGAGGCCTAAGAGGTTGACTCGGATGACCGACAGAGGGATGATTTCGAGAAGGAGTTCTGGGAAGAATTCATCTCTTCCACAATGAAAGCCGAGAATAGGGAAGAGCTACTCTCCCTCCAGAAAGGGAGTATGTCAGTAAGAGAATTGGGAATCATGTTCAGGGATCTCCTTTTATTTTATACGGACCTCTTTCTGGATGAGGAGTCTCAGGAGAGATATTTAGAGGAGGCACTCCAACCTTCTCTGCAGTACACTGTTACCCCCTTCACCCTACCAACATACTTGAAGGTGAAGAAGATTGATGAAGTGGTGGGGAGGATGCACACACTGGGAGGTGTATCACGAGAGGGGATCCCACTAGGATCATCGAAGGGGAAGGAAGTCATCAGCAAGCCTCTATCATCAGGGCCTCTAGGTTCCGACCAGCAGGGAGTAGGCCGCAGCAGTTCCAGTTCTGATCTCCCAGTCCTCGCCCCTTCCCTTCGGGCCCGGGACCGTGGTGCTTTGCCTGTAGAAGCCATGGGCACCTTTTGAACCAGTGCCCGGGAAGAGTACACTACATCGGTAGTGGGAAAGACCAGCACCCACCTCAGTATCAGCTCCTAGCAAGGCCCTTTCAGCAGTAGCAGCAGGGGAAACGAGCTCTCGCTCCTCTGTAGGAAGACATTGTAGGAGGAGGCCGCCCCTAGGGTGCTACTTTGAGACCTTGACCAGGGCGTGGTTGAGGAGGCGGCCAACAACCGCGGGGCAGAGGAGCTGGGCCTGGGAAGTTGCACGCCGCAGAGGTTGCAGTTCTTGCAGGGCGAGAGGTCATTCGAGGTACGATCAGCATGTTTAGTACCCTTGTGTATGCCTTGTTCAATACAGAAGCTTCGCACTCCTTTGTTACACTTAGTCTGGCCCACACTCTGGGTTTAGATGCTGAGAGAATTCCAGTGCCCCTGGTGCTGAGCACACCAGTCGGAGGTTAGACAGAATTGTCGTTTGTTTGCCGAGGATGCAGACTGATGATATGGCCACATCAGTCAGTCAGGGATCTCTTTTAATTGCAGATACATCCATACGATATCATCCTAGGCATTGACTAGATGTTCTTTGTATGTTTTGTCATTTACTGTTTCTGAGGAAGGGTTGTGTTTAATGACTTGGGTGGACGACGGGTGAATTTCATCATTGAAAAGGGTTGATAGAAAAGCAGCAGGCGGGAGGAATCCTTCCTCTCCTTGTTAGCTGAGCTATTAGTTGAATTAGTGGATGCAGAGATGGTGGAATTCCTAGGGATCCTCAGTGAGATTATGGATGTCTTCCTTGAGGAGGTTACGACTCTACCCCCTCGATGATATATCGATTTTGGGATAGACTTGCAGCCTGGTGGTCATCTGATTTTGATGGCGCCCTACTGGATGGCACCTTCGGAGAAACTGGATTTGCGGATTTAGATTGATGATCTGATGAAGAGGGGTTATGTCTGACAAAGTGCATCACCGTGGGGTGCCCCAATCTTGTTCGCAAAGAAGGAAGATGGTTGTCTCATGTTGTGCATAGACTATAGAAGGCTGAATCAGGTGACAATCAAGAATCACTACCCTCTTCCGAGGACAGTAGATCTCTTTGACCAACTCAAGGGGGCATGATGATTCTCGAAGATTGACCTGTAGTATGGATATCACCAGTTTAGGGTGAAGGAGGGCGACATCCCGAAGACAGCCTTTAGGTTCAGATATGGGCACTTTGAGTTTTTGGTCATGTCATTCGGCGTTACAAATTCTCCATCTGTGTTCATGGGGCTTATAAACTCAGTATTTCGAGAGTATGTGGATCAGATCATAGTACTGTTCATTGATGACATCTTGATCTGTTCAACATCATAGTAGGATCAAGATGAGCACCTAAGGATGGTTTCGGGGGTCCTCTGATAGCACTAACTCCTTGGGAAGTGGTCGAAGTGCAGGTTCTGGACATAGGAATTGCACTTCCTTGGGCACGTAGGGGCCGAGCAGGGAGTAGCGGTAGACCCAATGAAGGTTGAGGCGGTTGTTTCATGGGAAACACCCCAGAACATGGTAGAGGTCCGTAGTATCCTCGTACTTGTAGGATACTATAGTAGGTTCATAACGGACTTCTCCTAAGTTGCATCACCTTTGACAGCCTTGACAAAAAAGGATCGAGCTTTCGTATGGGACGAGAAGTGTGAGGCAGCCATCAGCTATCTGAAGGAGAAGTAGGTTGGTGCCCCAGTGTTGAGGTTTCCAGAGGTAGGGGTAGCGATGGTGGATGGAGATTCTTCAGGATTATGATTTTGAGATTTCCTATACCTCAGGGAATGGAAATGTGGTGGCTGGTTCCTTGAGTAGGATGTCACAGAGGGATGTGATCCGATAGTCAGCGGATGCCTGGAGGGCGATTGAGGAGTTGGCTTCCTTACACCTGCATGCGAGGATGGATGATGGTAAGGGTTTATTATGTCAGACGACAGTTCAGTCTTCTCTATTACGTCAGGTGGAGGAGTCTCAGTGGGGAGACCCAGAGAGTGAAGTGATGCATGACCGAGTTGACCAGGGCGATGCTCCAGAACGGTGGATTGAGGATGGTCATAATCGGATGCTCTTCAGGGGGAAGATTTTTGTTCCAGAGGAGATGCATGGAAATGTTATTATTGAGTTCCAAAACTCACCCCTAGCAGTACACCCAGAAGTTTCCAATATTTCCAGGGTCTGAGGAGACAGTTTTGGTGGCACGGGGCCAAGTGGGCGGTGGAAGAGTTTTTTGGCTAGGTTCCTAGTGTGTTTGTAGGTGAAGGATGAACCCTGTATTCCAGGTGGTTTGTTTCAATCTTTATATTTCCCTGAGTGTAAGTGGGACAACATCTCGATGGATTTTGTCATGGGGCTACCCAAGTTCAAGGAGGATACAACACCGACTCAGTAGTAGTGGAACAGTTGACAAAATTGCCCCACTTTCTGGAAATCAAGGAGTCGGGTACAGTGGATTCCATAGCATGAAGGTACATGGATGAGTTGGTGTAGTTTCATGGAGTTCCGAGATCCATAGTCTCAGATAGGGATGCACAATTTACCTCACAATTCTGGAGCTGATTGTAGCTTTCATTTGGCACCCATCTACGTCTTACCACTTTTTTTTTATCTTCAGACAGATGGACAGATAGAGTGCACCATTCAGACCTTGGAATACATGCTTGAAGCATGCATCATAGACTTCGGGGGATCATGGGTGTGACACTTGCCTCTGGTAGAGTTCGCCTACAATAATAGCCATCACTCTACCATTGGCATGGCTCCATTCAAAGCCCTATATGGAAGATTGTGTCTCTTACCCGTGTGTTGGACTAAGGTTGGGGATGCAAGTGTTATTGGCCCGGAGGTGGTGAAGAGCACGACAGAGAATGTTCAGCTTATATGAGAAAGGATGCAGGAAGATCAGGACCGGCCAAAGTCATATGCCGACGATAGGATGAAACCCTTGGAATTAGAGGTTGGGGACCATGTTTTCTTAAAGGTCTCCCCTTGGTGTGGACAGCAGAGGTTCGGTAGGGGAACTAAGCTTTATCCCAGGTTTGTCGAAACCTTCGAGGTGTTGCACCGGGTTGGCGAGGTGGCTTATCAGCTGGAATTTCCACCACTACTACAAAGGGTGCACGATGTCTTCCAAGTGTCCCAGCGTCATCGGTATCTGCATGACGATTCACATGTCCTCGATTGGGGAGAGAAAGATATCAAAGATGATGCAACCTTCATGGAATGGCCAGTGATGATCGAGGGTCGTGAGGAAAAGGTGATTCATGGATCAACCATCTCGTTGGTTCACGTATTATGAAGGAATGGTGGGCTTGAGGAGAGTACATGGGAGAGGGAAGTGCATATGCGTGCCCAGTACCCAGATTTGTCTTGAGTTTTATCCTTTTTTATCAGTACTTGTGGTCTATGTAATGCTTTACCTTGTTGAATATGGGATGTGAAGTTTCCTTTTCTAGGAATGTGTGTGAAGTGACCTAATGGATGGGGAGGGGAGGACCTGATTCCTAGTTAGGACACATTAAAGTAGATGCACCTAAACCCATGTGGGCGAGTCAGTGTCTCCCATAGAAAATAGTATCTTAACATGGAGGAAGGGGAACCCCTCTCCCACATGGCCTGATGGTTTAGTCTTGTGTTTTGCATGGATTCACGGGGAATATTGCAGTAGGGCATCCGTGATTGTTCAGGAGATAATGTGTTCCTGTGTCAGAGAGGTTCACTCCAGATAGGTATCTTCTGGGGTGGTTGTTTGGACCCCCACATTCCTTCGGGTCTGGTTCTAGATTCTCGAGGGCGAGAATAGTTTGAGTGGTATCTGATGTAATGGCCCAGACCCTCATGATCCAACCCTTTACCAAATTCTAGAATCCTAATTGGTCGCACCTCATTTGGTGCGACCAATCGGCGCGACCGTTCGGCGCGACCGATAGGCACGACCGATCTGCGCGACCGATCGGCGCGACCGACCGATCGGTGCGATCAATCGGTGTTAACCCGCCTTGTCGGGTTTTCCTTCTATAGTATTTACTGTAACGCCTTTTTTAGGCCTTTTTGACCTTTTAAGGTGTTTCAAGGCCATTTTCAACGCAATATTAATATATAAAAATCCAGAGAAATCTCTCTATTAAATAACAATTAATTCAGTCTTGTGTAACCACACAACCGCATGGAGAACCATGAACTGAATTTAATGCCTCTCATTTATCATGTCCCATTACAAAATGATCTTATCTATATATTGCACGAGAATTTCTTCTTCCTTATATTCCTTTTGGATGGCTTCCTTTTTATTAGAATGTATGGAGCTCCCGATGCCCCTCCCCAGAAATTCGTGCATCCCTTTTTCTTGGCGCATGGGGAATAACATCGATCTTTGATCAATCAAGTAGGGATTTTCTCCATCATCTCTCCTTTCTGTGTATCATGCGGGGTGGGCATGCTTTTTCCTCTATGAAAATTGATGAAACTGAAATTAATGAAGATAATGGATGGACCTTTAAAGAATGAAATGGGGGGGTGATCGATGTTCTGTTGTACTCATTATGTTGTTATGTGTTGAGAATTTTATGTGCCTATGCTCACTGAAAATCCGGGCCGTTGGTGGTCTTTCTCTATGAACTGATGAACCTCGATGCTCTTGGATGTTTATATAACCCTAAAATGGAATTGGATAATCACGTATACTCAGTTTAATAAATTGAAAACACCAAGATCATCCCATTTTCTGTTATAACCCCGGTTAAAGCACATTGGAATTGAAACCATGGTGTGTGTTAAATCTTATAAATCTAAAAATACCTACATGGTTCTACCTTGCATTGGTGGTAGAGGTTGGTTGTTTCTTTCACAGGTCGTTTACATGGGTGATATAGGTGGGGATGGGATCCCATGTTGTTATACATTCACCGGTTGTGAATTTGAGGTTGTGGTTACTCTGCTTATATCACAAATTGGGGTGGAATACTCTGTTGTTGAGAAAATGTTGGCTCCTGTATTTTGGGGACATGGGGCTATATCTTGGGGGTTTCTTTGGTTACAGTACTTCGAGGGATCTCACTTAACCCTTTGTTGTTGTGACATTACAAGAGAACTAGGTGTGAATGATTAAGATGTTGTTTGACTGTCTTCTTTCATTGGCTTCCGGTTTTCCAGTTAATTGCCTAGTAGTGTAGAATTCACCAAAATGGGGTTACTTGAATATGAAAATAGGAACAGTTTAAATGGGAATTGGTTTGGGAATGAGTTGGGGCTTGGTCGTGAGTGTCGTGCTATTCTTTCATTAATGAGTTGTAATGAGGGTGTTTGTGATTAGGTTTTGGAACACCTAGGTTGAGATGAGTGATTTTTACCTATACATATATCTGTAGCTTTTAGGTTTCTTTTTCACACCCCAACCAAGTTGAGCACTTAGTGCCGAACACCCCATTTCGTGGGGAGGGTGTTTTTCCCAACATTCCTATGTGTGGATGGTTATTGGCTCCTTTTCTGCTCCCTTTCCAAAATAGCCCAATACTCTTCGGGCAGGATGTGGTGGCCTGAAGTCCATTATTTAGCCCAAGAATCTTCGGGTAGGGTAGTTTTGGTGGTTGGCCTAGGTTTTTGCTGGCACTTTTTTCCCATGTGTCTATAGGATGAGGCCAAGGTGTATTCGGGGATGGCAGTAATTGTTCTGACCCAGGTGTTTGCGGGTATGGTTACGCATGGTAGTTGTCGCCCAGGTGACTGCAGGCGGGATAGTTTTTCTGGCCCGGGTGTGTGCTGGTGGGGTTTAACAGTGGGAACACAGTGAGAATGGAGGGATTGGTTCAATGCGTAGGATGTCTTTAATAACATGTGGGAAAGAGGCTCAGGGTTCCCAAATATTGGTGTTCTATTACATTAATTTACATTACTTGCCTTGCGTTATTTGGGGAGTGTACCTTGGTGAGGTTTGGGTGGATAGCTTTTCCTTGTTTGGTGTTTGGTTATCTCTTTTTTCATTATACATTAGAATGTCTCCTCAATTGTACACGAGAGTCTTTGGTTTTCACTACTGAGTATACTTGTATTCTCACCCAACGTATATAAAACTGCTTTCAGGTTTCCAGGAGGACTTGCGGGATCATGCGAGACCGTACTAGCTTGGACCTTTGGGGCAGTTGTTGTTGTTGATTTCCTTTTCATGGTATCTTTTTAATTGTGGAGTTTTGTGGCTTGTATCTTTTACCTTTAAACATGCATATGGGAATGGTTTACATTAAGCCTTACTTGCACTTTTAGTTTTGTTGTTGTGGGATTTACTATCTTATCTCCCGATCCTATTAAAATAAAAAGGGTAATGCATTCCATTCAGTGTGTAATTTTATAGCCTTGGTGTTAGTCACTACTCGGGGGCCTATTGAAGGCGGGTCTCGGGGGTCATTATCTCTCCTTTAACTTGAAGAAGGGTCTGACAATCTGTTGTCCCTTCCCTTCTCTTGGTGAAGGTGGGTCGTGACATAAATACTCTCTTTGAATGCTCCCTTATTATGAAAATTGTAATGCATAAAATTATTCCACTTTTTATCTCTCTTTATTTACACTAATCATCATGATTATGGTTTTTTTCTTAGTAATTTTTTATTTTCCCTACAAAAATCTCATCGTCGCATAAAATACCATTTATATAACAGACCATGTTTTATAACACCTTCCACATTACCAATATTTACAATCAAATTTGATTTTCTAATTCAAATTAAATCCACTAAATAAATTATTCTAATATTATTATATCATATTTTATTCTGAACAATCATATCAATCTTCACCACCTTATTTCAATTCATATTGAAAATATATTTCTTGATCATGTAGTGATAACTTGTGATTCATTACGTATACACATTGTTTAGGAAACACAGAAGGTTAAAAATGTTTTTTCTGTCTTTTAAACTCATCATAAATGTTCTGTTGACTCAATATTCAGTAACCGTTTTTTAATAAATACCTTAACTATCATATGTGGTATAACTTTTAACGTATCAAGTAATGAAAAACTTTAATATTTATCACTGTAGATTGTGCAACAAGATTGATTGTCTACTTATTATTTTGTATAGAGATTATTTTTGATTTGACAAAAAATAACCAAGGGGATTATATATCCATTAAAGACATTATAAAACAATTAGGTTGTTCCGTACTCCATAGATATAGCTCCGTGATGTTTTTAATATTTCATTAAATATTCATGAATCATGCACCAGGTCTCAGTGATCATTTATCCAATTCCCTGAATTAAAATATCATACAACACAGAATGTTATCCTCTCTGTAATAATAATGATTTTATTTTTATCAATGTGATGTTTTAATATTTATATACCCAATAAAATTTCCATTTCATAAAATCATCTCCATGATTTCATAATATATTATATGCCTCGTAACACCATGTGCTATTTGATCCATCATCATATGACCTTGATAAATCTAAATTAAATTTTAAAATTTTCCTACATTGTATTCACAGTGAATATATTTTCGTTTTCCATTTTATGAATTTGATATTCCACAGTGATTCCACCATCATTTCAACACATTTAGGAAACACTCTTCGATAAATTTTTTTTTCCAATTTTTCATAAATAAGTCCAAATCAATTTTATTTTCATATTAAAATGTGAAGCATCACTAAACACCTAATTGTGACCATGATTTATGTATTTACAATAACATAATACACAATAATCACAATAACACCAATTTTTATTAACTTCTCCCATTTTTTTGATGGGATCAAAAAACATCCAAGTCACCTATTGTGATAAAATAATTCCCTTTGGTTTTTTTAAACCATGAAATATAAATCACATAAAAATTTAAAGCATATAGTAATGTGTTTTTATTAATTAGTTATAAGAAAACATTATAAAAATTGGAATAACATATAATAAAAACTTGAAATAATTTGAAATTTTCCCGAAAACAATTACAAATATTGAAATATTTATTTCCCATAATCCATTTTCTACTAATTGAGATATTAATTTATTATAATGAATGAAACTAATTGATTAAATAAAATAGGAAATGACTCTATTATTATTATTTTTCAACTCCAACTATTCTCTCATTGTTGAAAACTATCCCTTGAACATCTGTATACAACAATACTATATGAAATCTCAAAACAATCATAGCAGTTCCAATTTTTTACTTCACTAAATTACCCTATCAAATACACTCATTAAATACATGCTCCCTCTATATAAGGAATTCAACCCCTATTTGAAAATCACTTATATCATTTCATAACTCCATATAAAATTTTTTGTTCCTCTGTATGAATACATTTAATGATGAACACATTGAATATTTATTTTTTTGTATAATTCACATATAAAAAATAACATAATGAAGAATTACCATGGTGGACATATACATCAGACCATAGTCATTATTGAATATAGGTATTTGAATCTTCAACAACCTCTATGGATTGGTTTACATTGAACCCTTTGACTAAATACCAATTTAATCATCCCTTTTCTTCATTGAATCGTAATTTAGAATTATAGAACTCATCGTCTTATTCTTCCAACTAAAAATATGTCATGACAAAGAAATTTTTTTCATGTTTCTCTCTAATTAAAAAATTTCACAATAACAAAAATATTATTCTAAAACTACATAACCTTTTTTCAACCATTCTCCAATCTCTTCATTTTTTGATCATGCATTTAGTATTCCTCTTGAGTTTATATGTAAATCCAACCTTTTCAAAGTAAATAATAGTTAAATAATTCCAAATATATTCTTTATTCCTCTTATATGAAACATCCTCATTCCCTTTAGTTTTATTCTTATATTATTTTTCAATAATAAATTGAATCTCTTTTATGGAAATTAAAATGATAACTAAATCTCAAACTACATGACATAGCTGGTGACTCCTTCAATATATTCATGTAATTTCCTCAACATTTTACAAATATATTATCCACAATTTCTATACATTTTTTCGAAAAAATTACTTGGATGAAAACCCCAAAAATTTGGATTCCTATAACTAGTGAACTATCAGTAATATTAATAATTTTACTAATGAATTTCTTTCTTTCTCCAAAAACATCAACAGTGGGAATATTATACATAAAATTCATACATACAAATTTATATAGACTTATTTACAATTTTACAACTATATTTATTGTTTTTTATGTCATCAATCAATTCTCATTTTGATGAACAAAAAATATTTTAACTTCAAACAACATTATTCTTCAAAATAGATTCCTCACAACCATTTTTAAATTAGAATTTGTATTATTTTTTATAAAAAATATCACTTCTCAACATTACAACTATATTTATGATTTTTCAAAACATCACTCATTTATCAATTTGATGAAGAAAAAATAATTTTACTTCAAAAAACATTCATCTTCAAACTGGATTCATTACAAACATTTATAAAAGTGAATTTGTAGTGTTTTGTTTCTAAAAAATATCTGTTCTGAACATTATACACTTATGAAAATCATTATATTTCTCCAAATATATGAATTTGTTCACTTTTATCCTTGAATAAGTATTTTTACATGATTTTTAGTCAATTTTTAAATTATTAATGATGGTGTAAATTAAAATTGTCAAATATATTATTCTATCATTATCAATATTCTTTTAGTAAAATATTGTATAGAACGCACTAGATTGGTTTTCAATATTCCCTCATTTTTTTCTTCCTTTAAAAAATTATTTTGAAAAATATCTACATACTTCTCCGTTTAATTGAATTTTATATCCATGTAAAAATAAAAAATATGTTCCTTACCTCAAAATTTTTATAATTACTTATTTTCATTAGTACACTCAAATGTTTTTTCAACATGAGTGTTATCAATATTTATTTTAAATTTATAACCCTTAATTATATTATTATATTATAATATCATGTATAAAATATTCAAAATACACTCCTTTACATAACATTTCATCATGAACTCTATTGTTATCACTTCCACATTATCTTTACTACTGGTATCATTTCCTGTGGATTCTCCATCATTCAACTAGACAAAAAATCACATATCACCATCTTAACAAGATGACTCAAATTCATCACAATGCTAAAATATATCAATGCAATCAATCTTCGATAACAAATTATATACTATTATATATGTAAAATTCAAATTTTCCTCTGTAAATAATATATTTATGTTTTTTTCATTAACAAAATCCTTTGATTTTCACTGTTATATTAACTTTAATAGTATTTTTCTTATTAAAATGATTTACATTTAGCACACAATATCTAATATAGCCATATTTGAAACAATTAATATGTGATATACCCTTAATTTTTACTTTGTAATTATAGAAAAACATTTTTTTATTAACATGATTTTATAAAACATTATATAATAATTTTAAAGTAAATATAATCCATATTCATAAATGTAAACATATATCTAACTCATTAATATCATAAATTATTTTAATTTAATTTATCAATCATCACTGGTATTCTTATTAAATACACATTCCATTCATATTACATAGGTAAAAAAAGAATATTTTGATTATCATATTATTAATTTTTTACGTGATCTTGTTCTTCATGTATAGAATCTATTACATAAAATATGTTAGGAAAATTATATAATATAACTTCAATAACCATTGATACCTCAAAAATATCATCTTATAAATATGATAGTATTCAAAATATCATTAACTTTTAAAAATAAATCATGCACAATTAGGTCATATTTTGCCTCGATTTTTTCCTACATTAATATCCATTTAGTAAGATTGGACTACATCACATTAACATTTCATTAATTGATATTCAATAATTTTTACAAAATTATTTCCTTGCCTTGATCCCTTTGACCTTGGGAAACAACATCACATAAATAGTTGAAAAAATGGTAATCTAAGCATGTTACTCATTATCTAGATTCCTACCATATAATTCGATCAAATTAGTTCCTTATCAATGAAATATAAATCTATCACTTGGATTATAATGTATCATATTTCTCCTTATTTTATTCTGATATTATGTGGGAATTCATTCGAGACCAGGCGATGTAACGTCATGTAGTTCTGAGGCCCGGTGAGCGCAGAACAAATGTTTGAATTTATTTTATTAATTAAATTATGCACGCGTTTGGTTTTCCTAAAAAAGTGGAATAACTCCTGAAACGGTTCTCGAATCAGAAATCTAAGGGCACTGTTGCATTCAGAGAAGCAATTTTACCTTAGGTGACGCCTAACATCGGGTTGCGCAGGTCGGTGGTGAAATCTAGTTTTGTACGTAACAGTAATAAAATATTTACTCAAAATATTTTATTAAATCTTGTTGCAGAAGATATATTTTGTCTTATTAAATAATGGTTTGCGCAGGGTTCCTGGGTTACAGACCTCACAATCCAAAAACCCTTGGAGGATCTAGGGTCTCTGGTGGAAACCCCAATGAGGAGACAACATTCATGAGGGGTTTCGCCGATGATGACGATGCAGAGACCAGATCATCGCCAACGAATGCCATGAACCCAGGTAAGACATTTGATTCTTGTTTCCTTTCCCCCTTCATGATTCCTATGACGAACGTGGACTATTCCACGAACTGATTAGCATGTGGATCGATCGTATTCGTAGGATGGGATTTTTTCGGGGTTTCTGGGGTAGATCTTAATCCTTGTAATCTAGATCTGATAATCGTTTAGAGGATTATTCTTATGGGAATGGATCGAGGCCATAATGAAAAACAGATGAGGTTCATTCCTTGGGTTGATTCATTGTGAATCCTTTTCTCCATTATCTGCCTACGTGTTCTTCCTTCTTCACGGAAAAAGAAAAATGATCGATTATGCCTTTGATTTGCGGCATAACAATCCGAGATTATAGATCCGAAACTAGGATGAACCAATGGAGCTACGATGATGACGACAACAGACGAATCTAAGTGATTCATGAGAAATCGCTCTTCGAGCATATTTTCATCGGAAGTTCATATGTTGTTCATCGTGTCGATTCAAGGCCTGAAAGGCTAGGATTTGGTGCTAGGGTGTTGGGTCGATCCCCAATCTGGAGTTTCGCGGTGAACAGATCATGGAAACGGAAACCAGAAGATTGTTTGAGGCGTGGAGGAAGAAGATGGTTCTAGAAATATCCCGACTACACAGCGTGTAATATGGGCTATACGGCGTGTGTTTGTCGGCGGACCACCTGGTGTGTACTCCAGGAGTACACGAACATGGTTTGGGTACATGGACAAGGACACGATGTTTATGTCCTTCCCCAGCCAGACCCAGCCAGATACACGGGATACCCCGTGTACTGTTACATGGCCAAGGTGACACGGACATAGACCGTGTACGAGCACAAGGCCCGCGTACACGAAGAAAACCCCATGTTCTTGGACACGGCCTGTAATCCTACTACACACCATGTAGTAACTTGTTATACGGCAATCCTAATGACATGGGACGTTTACACGGGCAGTACCGGGAGTCAAGGAACACACTGTGTGATCCTTCTTCATGCCTTGTAATTGAGTATTACACAGAATGGATGGATGACCCATGAAATTTACACGGGAAGTACCCGGTGTCAAGGAACATGGGTTGTAACCATAATTCATTCCATGTACCCTATTTTACATGGCATGAGCCATTTTTCTTCTATGACTTGGAAAATATTTCTTAGGGTTCGTTCCCTTGGTTTTTCCCCTGAAGGATTATGGTATCATTTCCTATGTACATGAGCATGATCCCTTTAGGATTACATCCTGAATAGAGTTGTTGGAATCCCCACTCTAAGGCTTGGAGCTGGATCCTCTATTCCTTCTTTGTACCCTAGGTAGAGTTCTTAGTATTGACATGACCAACATTACCTGGGCAACGATCCTCTTCTTTGCGGATTAGTTCAGACTGAGTTGTTGGAATCACCCCATGGCTATTGGTTGTGATCCTTGTCTGAGCATCATATTTTCAAGTACATGTGGAGTGCATTCTTCTGGAACAAGTAATTTGTATCTCTCTCTTCAGACCTATGAGTGTGTCCTATTTGTTACGTGCATAGTGGAATCTTCAAGTTGGATCTTATATGTGGTTTCGTGATGGTCGAACGTGTATGAGTATATATGGATATTCTTGTTATATGTTCTTTAAACATATATTGTGTAGATCTGATTATATCATTCCTTTTTGGTATTTTCACTTTTTTTATTCCTTTGTGGTTTCGAGTTGTCCTACTGGGTATTGTTATACTCACCCCTTCATGGGATTTGCCCACATGTGTCGTGTCTTGTGTAGACGAGTGACCCTTTGAAAAGATTCTAGGCAGACCTGGAAAGGACGGTGCTCAGTGAGATCAGACAGGCCGAGGTGTGTTTCTATGGCTATAGATTTCAGTCCGAGTAGCCTTCTTTACAGGTTGTAATTCGTTACAAAATCTCTTTTGGTGGGCTTGTACTTATGGCCCGGGGTTTTACCTTACTATACATTACTTTCCTGTCGTACTCTATTGGTTGGGATTTTAGGGTATGCATGCATTTCATTTTTTAGTAGTTTTTACTTTTTAGCTTTGGGGGTATGGAGATGTGTGTTTGTGTGTGTGTACAGGTTTATAGGCAATGCCTCCCATGTTAGTAGCATGCATACTCATTGCTAGTCACCAGCCCTTGGCTTTTTGGAGGTGGGTTTGGGGAGTTGCGGCTCGGGTCCCACTGGGATGGGTCGTGACATAGTGGTATCAGAGGTGGTCGGTTCTACCATAGGAAAGTGAGTCTGTGAGTTGGATTGGGGAAATATTGTAAAGTGTTTCGAGTTCGACTTTCAGGACAGGGACCACAGTGTTGGTACGGGTGGCTGAAGTATCCATACACCAGGAACCTAATAAATTGTTATTCGACTCGGAACGTGAGAACACTAGTTGCAGGGGAAAATAATGGTACATGCATCATATAAGAATGGTTTGTGGTTTCAATGTCATTCTTGAGTCAGCTCTCCAGATATACTCACTAACAGAGATACATCTTTTTTCTTTATAGGATGCCTTTGCAACGAGCACCCTCTAGGATCCAGTAGCACGATCACTGGGATGACCCCCTCAGTGATGAGGCTTCGATACAGGGACCAGATCCCCATGTTTTACCATCGGGTGGTGTGCCAGATATTCAACCACCTATGGAGCAGTGTTTAGTGCATGTTGTACCAGTAGAGGAGGAGCGAAGACTGAACGCCCTCCATGAGTTTCAATGATAGAGACCCTTCATATTTCAAGGTGAGCCTGAACCTCAGACAGTAGAGTACTTGCTTGAGGTAGTGGCCAGAGTTTTCTGTTTGGTTAGGACACAAGCAGACCTTATGGTGATCCTGGTAGCGAGCCTTCTGCAGGGCTCGGTAGGATGATGTTGGAGTTTGTTTTTCTAGACCCATGACGAGGAAACTCCGACATGGTCAGTGTTTGATCATCTCTTCAGAGAATAGTTTTCATCACTTACCCTAATAGTGGTATGTATACAGGAGCTTCTTCATCTTCAGTAGGGAACCATGATGGTGGATGACTATTCATCGAGGTTTACCGACCTCTCACGATAACCGATGGATATGGTCAGGGTTCATTACTTCAATTCTCGGAATTTTGAGTGGGGCTTGAACATATACATCTGAGCCAACATTATCCCTATTAGAATTCCTACTTATGATGGAGTGCTTGAGTACGCATTTGTGGTCGAGAGATTCATGGCAGAGCAGAGACAGATAGCAGTTGTCAGTAGTGAGCAAGCTGGAGTAGAGACCTTAGCAGCAGGGAGGTGACATCAGTGACCCTGGCGTGGGAGATCTTTTTAGAGGAGATATCAGGACAGAGGATCTGTCATACATGGTTTGGAGGGCACTTCTAGCCAGCCTCAAGAGATGTGATACTACTCATGTGATGGAAGAGGACATCTCGCATGATATTTTCCAACCCGACATACTACTGGTATGGGAATAGTGGATGTACCACTATGGTAGTGGAAACGTGTGGAGCATATAGATCCTAAGGGCGGAGGACATGGTAGGGGAGTTGAGAGAGTAGCTTCAGTTAGTCGTCGTTATGAACTTTTACCACCACCTCCCACATGAGGTCCACCCCTTGGTTTAGGAACTGGTGGATAGAGGAAGGGAAAGCTGCAGGCAGTAGAGGCTTATGACCCACGTACTCCCGAATTGATTAGAGGTACAATATGTGTCTTTTCTACATTGGTTGTCATACTGATAGACACATGTGATAGTTATTCTTTTTTTGGATGCTTATCATGTTCAAGAGCTTTAGATTCCAATTGATCCATTGACTCGGCCCTTATGCTTAGAAAAACCGACTGGAGATGATTCAGATATCACACACCTTTGTAGACATTGTGAACAGGCCCTTAGAGGCGACAGTTTCGGTTGGATCCCCTTGGTGGTAGCGTCGAGGCCTAACGATGTCATTCTGGGTATAGATTTTCTATCAACAGTTCATGCCCAAATTGACTGTTTTAGGTGAAGGGTGCAGTGTGTCCGCAGTGATGGAACGAGGCTCTCCTTCGTCGGTGAAATGGTGAACCAGGCATCACAGGATGGACTCAAGTGTAGGAAGGTACATTCGATTTCATGTTAGTTGGCTAGCCTATCCCTTTGTGCAGGGTGACCCCATTATTGTTTTCCAAGAAGGCAGATGGGAGCTTGATGTTGTGTGTGGATTACCAGCACTTGAATCAAGTGATCGTAAAGAACCGGTATCCACTACAGAGGATTGATGACCTCTATAACCAGTTAAGAAGGGCATGATGGTTCTTAAAGGTTTATATACGAACAGTGTATCACCAGTTGTGAGTACGAGATGAGGATATAACGAAGATGGCTTTTAGATGTCGCTATGGTCACTATGAGTACCTAGTTATGCCCTTCGGCATGACGAACGTCCTGGTAGTTTTTATGGGACTCATGAGATGGATCATTCAGCCTTATCTAGATCGGTTCGTGGTATTCTTCATCGATGATATCCTTGTGTACTCTGCATTAAAGGAGGAGCATGCGAGGAACCTAAGGATGGTTCTGGACACACTCCGATAGCACTAGTTGTTACGGAAACTCTCGAAGTATAAATTTTGGATACAGGAGGTCCACTTTTTGGGACATGTTATATCAACATATGGTGTACCAGTGGACCCAGCCAAGGTAGAAGCAGTGTTAGCATGGGAGCCACTAAGGAGTGTGACGGAGCTGTGGAGTTTCCATGGGTTGGTAGGCTATTATTAGAGATTTATTCTTGATTTCTCTAGGATTTCAACACCCATGAAAGCTTTGACCGGAAAGGGGCCGCCTTTTGTGTGGAATGAAAAATGCTAGCAGGATTTTTAGTAGTTGAGATAGAGTCTGAAGAGTGCCCCGATCTTGAGACTACCAGAATAGGGTGTCGAGTACGTGGTGTTCTGTGATGCATCAGCAATCGGGAGTGGTTGTGTCCTAATGCAGAGGCATGTAGTGATGGCCTATGTCTCACGTCTGTTGAGGCCACACGAGAAGAACTGTGTGACCCATGATCCCGAGTCAGTAGCGGTAGTCTTCGCGTTGAAGATGTAGCGACCCATACTGATGGGAGAGTGGTTTATTGTCTACTTTGATCACTAGAGTCTCAGATATATCCTTTCTCAGAAGGATCTAAATTTAAGACAGAGGTGGTGTCTTGAGTTCCTCCAGGATTAAGACATCAAGTTCATTTATACTCCTAATAAGGTGAACATTGTGGAAGATTCTCTTAGCAGTAAATCCAGTTCCGAGTTATCGGATGAGGCGACGAGGCAGTTTGCCTCTTTGCAGTTATCCCTTGTGGATATAGAGTATGGATCTTACCTTCAGTCGATGGATGTAACCCCTCCACTCTTACAACGATTCAGGGAAGCACAGCTTGAGGATGCTAGCTCTGAGACTTTACGTGCTTAGATATCTTCAGGTGATGCTGCCGACAGATTTTCTAGGGGTGGGGAGCATGTTGTTCTCTTCAAAGGGTGCACAGTAGTACCAGTGACGTTGTGGGAGGAGGTTATGAGGGAGTTCCATTCATCTCCTTTTGCGGTTCATCCAGGTGTGGAAAAGATGTACCAGGACCTCTGGCATTAGTTCTGGTGGCTAGGAATGAAGAAGAGTGTGGCAGGGTTTGTTTCATGGTGCCTTACTTGTCAGCAAGTAAAGGCTGAGCTCTAGGTTCCAGCAGGTTTGACTCAGCCCCTTAAGGTTCTATAGTGTAAGTGGAATAGGATATCCATTGACTTTATAATGGGTTTACCACATAAGTCATGTGGACACAATGCCATCTGGGTGATTGTTGACTGACTCACAAAGTCGTCCCACTTCCTAGCCATACGGGAGAAGAGTTCAGTAGATAGCATGAGACTCCTCTTCCTGCAGGAGATAGTTCAATGTCATGGAGTTCACACAACGATCGTCTCAAATCGTGATGCTCGTTTTACATCCCGTTTGTGTAAGGGATTTCATGAAGATTTTGGGACTCAGTTACGCTTGAGCACGACATTTCATTCTTAGACTCATGGTCACACAGAGCGGACCATCCAGGTTCTTGAGGATTTTCTGGGAGCTTCAATACATGACTTCGGTCATAGCTGGGAGGATCACCTACCACTGTTGGAATATGCTTATAACAATAGTCATCATTCCACTATTGTAATGGCACCATTTGAGGCTTTGTACGGGAGACATGGGAGGTCACCACATTGCTGGACTAACCCAGGAGAGTCAGCATTCATAGGCACAAAGATGGTGCATACTACTACGGGGGAGGTTCATGTCAACCAGGAGCGTATGAAGACCGCACAGAGTCAGTAGGAGTCTTAAGCCGACTGGAGACGGAGGCCCTTGGAGTTTGAAGAGGGAGACCATGTGTTCCTTCGGTTCTCACCTCGACGGGGACTACAGAGATTTGGCCAAGGCAGCAAGAAATCTCTGTGGTTCAGTGGCCCTTTTCAGATTCTGAGTAGAGTTGGTGAGGTGGCGTAATTCTTGGCTCTACCTCCCCAGATGGACCGGGTACACGTCTTCTATGTGTCGCAGCTGCCGAGGTCCGTGCATGATCCATCGCATGTAATTGACTAGGGTGAGCTTCACATCGATTATGGATCGACCTTTGCTGAGTACCTAGCAGAGATCAAGTATCGGCATTAGAGGAGCCTTTGTGGGCGAGATATTCCCTTGGTCTGTGTCTGGTGGCCACATAGGAATCTCTAGGAAAGCACGTGGGAGCGGGAGGCTCAGATTCATGTGCAGTACCAACATCTTTTTGAGTATCCTTTGTTTTGGATTTTCGGGGACCTAAAGCTCTATGATGGGAGTGATTTAATGTCTCATATATCTCCATATTTTATTTTAATATTATGCGAGAATTATTTCAAGACTAGGAGATGTAACGGTGTGCTGTTCTGAGGCCCGGTAAGACTGGAACAAATGATTGAATTTAATTTAATAATTAAATTATTCACGAGTGTGGTTTTCCAGAAAATGTTGAATAACTCCTGAATGGGTGCTCAGATCAGAAATCTGAGGGCACCGTTGCATTCAAAGCTGCGATTTTACCCTAGGCAAGGCCTAACATCAGGAGGCACAATTCGGTGGTGAAATCTAGTTTTTGGACGCAACAGTACTAAAATATTTAGTAAAAATATTTTATTAAATATTATTGCAGTGGATATCTTTTATCTTTTTAAATAATGGTTTGAACAGGGGTCCAAGGTTACATACCCCACAAACCTGAAACCCCAGGAGGATCCGGAGGCTCTGGAGGAAACCCAACTAGGAGAAAATGTTCTTGATGGGTTTCATCGGCGACGATGACGCGGTGACCAGATCTTCACCAACAAACGCCGCGAACCCAGTTATGACGTTTGATTATGGTTTTCATTATCCATTATTGATTCCTACGACGAACGCGGACTAATCCATGAAACGAATAGCCCGTAGATAGGTCGTATTCGTGGGATGGTCTTTTTATGAGGATTATGGGGAAGTTCTTAATCCTTGTAATCTAGATCTGATAATTGTTTAGAGGATTGTTCTTATGGGAGTGGATCGATGCCGGAATGAAAAATGGACAAGGTTTGTTCCTCAGTTTTTTTCTTTGTGAATCTTTTTCCCCATTATTTTCCTGCACATACTTCATTGTTCGCATGATAAGAACAATGATCGATTTCAAATTCAATCTGCAACATAACAATATGATATTATAGATCTGACACCAGGATAAACCAACGAAGCTGTGATGACGACGAAGATAGACGGATCTAAGAGATTCGATAGAAATCACTCTTCGATCATATTTTCATAGGAAGATCATATGATGTTCTTAGAGCCGATTCAAGGCCTAAGAGGCTAGGATTCAGTGCTAGGGTGTTGGGACGAACCTCGATATTGAGTTTCGTGGCAAATGGATCATGGAAACAGAAACCAGAAGATCAGCCGAGGCGCGGAGGAAGAAGACGGTTCTGGAAATTTCCCGACCACACGGCGTGTAGTATGGGCTACACGGCGTGTGTTCATCAACGGACCACCTAGAATGTACTCCGGGAGTACACATACACTGTTTGGTTACACAACCAAGGAAACAACATGTATGTCCTTCCCCAGCCATACCCGACCAGATATATGGGATACCTCATGTAATGGTACATAGCCAAGGCGAAACAGACAGAGAAAGTGTACGGGCACATGGCCAGCGTACACGGAGAAAACCAAAGGTGCTCAGACACAATGTGTAATACTAGTACACGTTAGGTAGTTAATTTTTATACAACAATCCAAATGACATGGGCCGTTTAAACGGGCATTACCTGGAGTCAAGTAACATGGCATGTGAACCTTCTACACGGTGTGTAGTTGAGTTTTATAGAGCTTGGATGGATGACATGATCCATTTACACAGTCATTACACAGATTCAAGGAACACAGCATGTAACAATACTACATGTTGTGTCACCTGTTTTACCTGGCTTGAGCCATTTGTCTTTTGTGACATGGACTACCTTTATTTGGGTTATTTCACTTGGTCTTTCCCCTGAAGGTTTCTGTTATCATTTCCTTTGTACAGTAGTATGATCCCTTCAGTAGGACTTCCTAAAAAGAGCTGTTGGAATCCCTTTTCTGAGACTTGGATCTGGATCCTCTATTCCTTCCTGGTTCCCTGGGTAGATTTCTTGGTATCAACATGACCAACTTCACCTGGGCACTGATCCTCTTCTTAGCGGATTAGTTCAAACTGAGTTGTTTGAATCACCCCACGGCTATTGGTTGTGACCCTCATCTGAGGATCATATTCCCAAGTACTTGTGGAGTGTGTTCTCCCAGAATGAGTAATTCGAATCTCTCTCTTGAAACCTAGGAGTGTGTTCTCCTTGTTATGTGCTTAGTGGAATCTTCAAGTTGGATCATAGTGGTGGTTTTGCGATGGTCGAACGTCTATGAGTATATCTGGATATTATTGCTATATGTTCTGTAATCATATACTCTGTAGAGGTGACTATATCTTTCCAATTTGGTATTTTCCCTTTTTTTATTCTTTTGTGGTTTTGGGGTGTCCTACTGGGTATTTTTATACTCAGTCATTCATGGCCTTTCGCTCATGTGTCGTGTCCTGTACAGAAGAGCAAGCTATTGACATGATTATAGGTGGACGAGGATCGGACGGTGCTCAGTGAGACCAGACTGGACGAGGTTTGTTCCCAAGGCTACGGATTTTAGTCCCAGTACCTTTATTTACAGGTTGGACAGTGTTACAGACTTACTCTTTGTGGGATTGTACATATGGCATAGGGTTTTACATTACTATACATTACTTTCCCGTCGTACTCTGTTGAATGGGATTTTAGTGTATGCATGAATTTCATTTTTTAGTAGTTTTTACTTTTTAGATTTTTGGTCTTAGAGATGTGTGTGTATGTGTGAAGGATTATAGGAAAGTCCTCCCATGTTATTAGAATGCCTACTAGGTCCTAGTCACCAGCCTCTGACCTATTGGAGGCGGTCTTGGGGAGTTATGGCTCGTGCCCTATTTGGACAGGTCGTGAAATTGATCCTTAAAAACATTATTGCTATTTATAATAATAATGTATGCATTAGTAATTAAATAAATATAAAACCATTACCCAACAAGATAGAATCCACATTACATTAACTAAATTCTTATTTTCAATATTTGAAATCAATGTTCATTATACGATTATTTATATATCGAGGGAAATATAATTTATTTAACATAAAAACAAATTGAGTTCAAAAATTATGGAAAGAAAATTTTTTATTATTATATAAAGGAGTATATATACTCATAAATTTGGACACTCATTTAACCCTGAAATCTACTACCATCAAAAAAAATTTGAATCAAATTTCAGTGAAAAATTTATTCAAACAAAATCTATTTTTTTAAGAAAAATTATTATGAACCACATTGAATCTTCTCTCAATACAGCCAAAACTATTCCACATTTTATACTCATTATTCTAGGAATGTATTTTTTTTATTTTACCATTATATTCTACATTTTTTGTATAACCCCATTTCAAATGTCAAATATAGACCTAGTTGATTCATCAATTCATGGAATAATACATCAACGTTTTAAGGATTTCAAAAAATGGTCATTAATAATGAATAATGACATTAACTTCACTTTTTAAATTCCAAGACATCACCTCTCAAATCATGTTTACATATAACATATGTTATAGATCATAATTACATATAATGATGGTTCAAAAATGAAATTCCCACAGAATTACTCATTTCAATAAATCATCAGTAGATTTTCCTATAAATCATGTTCATAATAACTCTATGGTGTATTAAAATATTATTCATCTATCTAGTACTAAATTAATGTGGCATGGCCATTGAAGCAACTATGATTATACCTCCCATAAAATCTCAAATACTATTTTATGGAGTAGTCACAAATTGGGGATTTTATATTCATTTCAACACCTTAAAACTACACACATCAATTGAAATACTTCTTCCAGGTTCATCAAATCAATTATGCAACCTGGAATGGTCTTGAAATTAATTGAATTAGTATGTAATTCCTGATTATGAATAGTATTTATATGTTGATAACAAAAGTAATCACATTAACCACATTCACTTAATCCCATCATAAATTATTGAGTTTTATTATGAACATACATAGAAACCATATTTTGGGATTAAAACAGATTATTTGAGTCTAATGTGGCCTAGATATAATAGATTGTTGATGGTGTGTACAAATGGGACATATAATTAAACCATTTGTAATAACATAAAGAGGAATGTTTCAAGGATCGAGAAATACATATGTATTGAATGTATGTCTTATAGTGGTACCAGGTGTCAATATCAAAGATGCAAACACAAGTGGGACCTTATAAATATGATGAAATACCATGAAGTGTGATTTGAAGTTAGTTATGATGAGGAATCCATTGAGAGGATAAGAATCCAATAGTCATGAACTATATTCACTATATATGATGGAATATACACAATAAATGAATTATGGTGTTTGATTGATATTTAGATGTATATTGTGAGAGTGTTGGATTTGGCTATTGTGAGGATGGTATGGGTTCATAATGTTTGTATATAATAACATAAATAACCAATTATAGGTTGAGTTTTGGGTATCAAATGTGATGTAGGGGAGATGTGGGAATCAATATGATGTTGAGACATGATGGTTAAATATTATTTTTCTTACGTGGATAATGGGTATGTGCGATATGGGAAATTATGATACCATCATAGTGTCTAGAATATTATTAGTGGTGAGAAAATATACATGATTCTTATGTTTAATAGTGTTAATGGAATGGATTTGTATATAAATGGGTTACTAAAGGATTCCAATAATGAGATAGGTATGTTCAACATCACATTTCTTCTACATTTGATTGTGTAGTGATGGTCATGATTGGATAAAAATTTCATACTGTGTATCTAATATTGCTCGGGGGTAGAGTTATCTTGGGGTGGTGACATTATAATGTCCATAGTATTTAGGATTCCTAATTATAATCGTATATTGGATTGGCCTTGTATTTTTAGACTATATAACATTATTGGGGGTTCTTAAATTTTTTGGTGATTGAGTATTTAGAGTTACACAAGGTTGAAGTATTTATTTTTATTAAATATTTGACTATTGTAAATTTTAATAGGTTTAAATTTTCCATTTTTTCATTTTATGATTTATTAAAAAGAAGAAAATATATGAGTGAATATCAGATTGTGAAATTATAACCCTATGATATTAAGGAATCATGAAATGGATCGATGTTTGTAATGACCCAAGGTTTAATCAATGGAATTCCCTTCTTATAATTTTTCCTTATATTATAGTCACCTTGGTATGAATTATGAAATATCATGATATTAAATACAACGCTACCATTGAACATAATTTTACCACTTCTATGTTTTCAATTAGATAAAATTGATATACATGATTGTGTTAAAGGGTATTTTGATGTAAAATATAACATGCATAATTTTTGGTGAATTGTAACATATCTTTATGAATTTTAATGTTAAATTTATGAATAGTGAAATATCCTTATGAATAGTAACATCGTCTATGATAGTATATATTTTTTATTTATGTGAATTTATTATGTACCTATGGTTTAAAATAAGTAAATAAATGTTTTTTAAAACTATATTTTTCTTTAAAATTATGAAAATAATTTAAAAATAAATTAAATATGGAGTTCTTTTTTTGATTATACAAATTGAAAAATGGTTAGGGGGATTTTTGTAAATTTTATGAAATAATTTATTTTTTGGTGAATAGTAGAATACGATAAATTAAAATAAATGCAAAATACAAGAATTACGAGGTCATCTGCTGATTTATGGCTATTTTAAGGACCTTATATTCCACTCAAATGCAATTATTACTATTCATGGACATATAATAAACCATATTATATGTATTGTAGAAAAATAATTACTTTATTAATATAATATCGAGAAAACCCCACTCCCCACCACAATAAATATCACCCCTCAAACCCCCATTTCGTAACTCCTCTAAACATCATACCTTATCCAAATTATGCCCAAAAACTTCCCTATCCCCTCCCACACTCCCAAGAGCTTCACGTCTCATCAAAAGAACAGTCCATGTTTCCATAAAGAGGATTCGAGTGGTAATTCCTCTCTCTCTCTCTCTTCATTTAATTTCCTTTCAATTTCATTTTTTGTTCTTATTATCTCCCCATATATCCTAATCCACATGTTTTGGTAACATTAGTATCATACATATACTAGAATTTTATGATAATAATGGGATAATATCTAATCCAACCCCATTCTCCTCTTATTTTTATATTAGAAAAGAATATTTTTTTCTTGACGTGTTAATTTATCACCTTCAAGAACGACATGTTTTCCTTTTTCATTACCACCTTTAGATATCATCATAAAATAATTTTTATGGTTTAACCAATCAATATTTTATGTATTTTATACAATTAACTATTCTGTAACTAACATAGGTACATATTACTCAATGATAAAAAACATGTTCATTGTGATCCAAAAACAGCCCAAATTAATCTAAAACAACCATAATTAAAGTTTATCTAATGTTTCATCCACATAGTATATAACATAATTCATTATAATATCATTTAAAATCTGGAAATATCATTTATAGAAACTTATATTAGGTCTATATTTTTATTTGTGTTCTATATGAACATCCATTTATGTGTACAGGTGAACCATTCATGATAAATTAGAAAAAGAATAATCTCAAAGAACGGATTTAAACTCTATAAATCATATAATGGCCCATAATAGAACATAATGTAACCATAATGAACCATATTCATGTATATAAGGTTATATAATTTAATATTAAAGTATATAATTTTATTATATAAGACATTAAAGTGAATAAATTGTTTGGATATGAGGTAAGAGAAATTCTCAAAACCAACACTCTTTCTATGAGTATTAACTCTTTCAATATAATTTTCCATATGGGTCTCCCTTAAAAATAATTTCTTCATAAGTGTGTTACATTTTCTAGGATATATAGGTTTTCGACTTATGTTCCTGCTAAATTAAAAAGTTTCCAAAATAAAGTTTCTTTTAATTAAACACGATCTTTTTTACATCCCAATGATTGTTTCTTCTTCACTCATAGATGATTATTTTATGTCATGAATGTTATTAACTATTTCTTTTGGGATAAAAATGTTTATGAATGAATAAATTATGATTTGAGATAATTTATATTCAATGATTAATTTTATGTTCATGTTTCAAATATGTTTTATGTGGCATGCCATATAATGTAAAAGTTCTTATGAGATGGGTGCACTCTGAATTATATAGCTCAATTTGATTGTTATGATGTGATGGGTGTGCCTAGAATAATATAGCTCACCAATTAATTTTGTAAATTTATTAATATCATGATTTAAATGCACCAGATGTGTGAAAATCATAATAGCATTGTTCACAACTATGTGTGGTAGTTATCCACTAAGAAACTATGAATCGTCATATATGAATTGCCACATTCCAAGTGTTATCTTAATGTGTACACTCATGATTATGATCAAATTACAATTTTATGATGATAATGATTATTCTAATCCCATGTTATATAGTTACATTTTCTTATTTATAAACATAATGGGATTTTCTCTCCCTTCTTTTTGATGTATATCCTTTGATGAAAAAATGTAATAATGATAGGTCAATAACAAATAAGAATCTATAGAATAATGAATTAAATAAATGTTTATTCTTTATATTGTTAATGATATGTTTAGTTATGGTTTTCCTAAGACTCTAAACCTCAATATCCATGTGATGTAAAATACTTATATTTTTTATCATTATAATTATAAAATAGTAATGTAAGGAAAGGAAGTGTCTCTATAGTTTGTATCTAAAGATGGATTTTGTTAATTTGGGAATTTGGATTACTCAACCTGAGAGAAACCCAATAGTATCATAATAAGTACAAATATTCAAAAAACTCATTACATAGGGATCCCATACATTATTCATTAATTAAAAATTTTATAAATGTATAAGGTATAATTCATGAATCGTTGACTTATGTTTTTTTCTATCCTATTATATTTTATAAAATGGTAAGAACTCGGAAAATCCAAGCCAACAACCCATGTGAGGGCTAATGCAAAGAATGCCCAAATGACATCCCAAAAGCATTGTGAGGTGTAGTTTAATACTTCATGGTGACTCAAACCCAACTATCTCAAATTATGAATAATAACTTTTATAATGAAGAATTTCCTCCTTCACCAAAGAGAGAGGAACTGGCAATCAAATGTTTTCTGTGTAAACATCCACCGATGTTTAGTTGATCATCTGCTACACTAGTTTCAGAACAATGGGTCATATCTATGGAGGAGATAATTTCATTGATTTTCTATTCTAAGATAGAAAAGGCGACACTTTAATTTATCACCTAAATGGAGAATCCGATCAATGATGGGATTTGATTATGGACACCAATCCATGTAATGAAATTGAAGTGAATGAATAAGAAGAATTTAAGACCATGTTTCTAAACATTTATTTCCCAAAAACTCATTCTAAAAATAAGGAGAGATTATTCATAGAGATCAAACTAAAGGATGGAAAATCTATCATAACCTATGAAGAAAAATTCCTAGGGCATTCAAGGTACTCATTGGGTTTTTTATCAATAAACATAATAATATTGATAGATTCTTTAGTGGATTAAAATCAAACCTTAAAAAGGCTCTTGAAATTATAGTCATTGGGAGTTATGAAAAAGTTGTTCGGTGTTCCATCAATGTGAATATGAAGTTTTTGAATAGTCCCATGGCATTGGGGAAAGAAATGAATGATGGAGTTTTAAGATGGAGGATCTAATGAGAAAGGTTGAAAAAACATAATGACCCACATGCCAAAAATATCAGAAGATGCATTATGGGAACTACCATAATGGGACGGGGAAAAGCTTCAAGTGTGGTAAAAAATGATACTATGATAATGATTGTAAAAAATACATGAAAAATAAGGATAATGTATGAGAAGAAAATGGATAGCCACAAATGGTCCAATGCTATAATTGTATGTTGCAAGAGAATTATGCAAGCCAGTTCCCAAATCGTCAAGCCCTGGAGGGTAATCGGCATCAGTTGACAAAAATTTTAAAGGAAAAAAGGAATCCTAATTCCATCAATACTACAGAAGTAATGAATGATGATGAAGTCATATATGGTATGCTTCATATTTACATAATAATGGAAAATGTCTAATTTGGATTAGGTTCTATGGAATGCATTATATCATTAATGTTTTCTAGAAAAATATAATTGAAGCCGTGAAACATTGAATTAGATATATCAGTAATAACACAATGGTGTGCTATCATTATAATCCATGTTTTTGACTAATCTTCTATTATCATATATGGGAGAATTCTTCCATCGTATCTCCTAATACATCCATTGAAGGAATTTGATGCTATAATGGGAATGGATTGGCTCTTATTATAGAGTGAACATGAAAAATATTGGGTAATAATGATAAAATTTCATATTATGAACCATCTCATGCTCCTCTATAAATTCATGGATGATTATGAATAACCATTGAAAAATCCTTCAACAGGGTAGGTGTTGATTCCCTATGACAAGGTATTCCTAGCTCAAACGGTTGATTCAAAGTAAAGTGTCGAACTAGCTGAAATGTTCATCATGTGTTAATATGGTGACTTATTTCTTAATGGGTTACCCAAACATCCCCCAAATCATGAGTATGTGTTTTCCATAGAACTCATACACTGAACTACTTCTATATCAATGTGTCCCAATATGATGGATCCTATCAAACTGGAGCATTTAAATACGAAGCTGCAATAGCATTTGGGCAAGGGGTTTATATTCCCTAGTGAATCACAGTGGGGTGTGCTAGTTCTCTTTGTGAGGAAAAGGACGTATCAATGTGGTTGTGTATCAATTATCAGAAAGTCCACAACATCACCATAAAGATCAAATGGTGTATTATAAGGATTGATGACATGTTTGATCAATTAAGAGGAGATCAATATTTCCCAATGGTGGATCATCATTGTGAAAATCATCAACTAATGGTTAAGAGGGTTGATATTAATAAAACTAATATCCATATATCTTACGGTCACTTCGAGTTTCTGGTGAATCCCTTTAGACATTCTAATGCCCCTAAAATTTTCATGTATTATATTAATAGAGTCTTTAGAAACTACCTTGATAATGTTTTGATAGTGTTTAATGATTATATTCTCATATACTCTAATTGAAAGGAGGAACATGAAGAACATTTAATACATGATTTGGAGAAATCGAGAAATGAGAATTAATATTCCATGATTAGAAATTGTGACTTTCGGATTAAGAATGTAACATTCTTGGGACATGTGATCACTAGTGAGGGAATTTTTGTGGACCCTTCAAAAACAATGGTGAATAATGAATGTTGCAGACCCTCTAGTGTCACAAAAATCCGTAATTGTTTTAGAATAACTAGGTACTACATATTTTCTGGGATAAATTTCTCATTTTTTTCATGCCTGCAAACTAATTAAACATTGAATGGGATAACGTATGTATGCACAAAATATTGTGAGGAAAGATTCAATGAGAGAATGATAAGGCTGGTCACTGCACCTGTACTCACATTACCTAATATTGAATAATGTTTTTGGATATAAAGTGTTTCTTAATAGAATTTCTTCTATTATGTAATCATGAAAAAATGATAATGTGCTAGCCTATGCCTCATGGAAGTTGTAAATCCATCAGCTGAACTACCACACGCATGATCTAGAGCTGGTAGCCATTATTTTTTACTTGAAAATATAGAGGAACTATCTTTATGGAGAGAATTGTGATATATACACCGACCAAAAGATTATAATGTATGCATTCACACAAAATAAGATCTACATGTGTAAAGGTATATGGTTAGAGCTAATCAAGGACCACAATTTCTCTCTTCACTACCATCCTAGAAAGGTGAAGAAGGTAGGAGATGATCTAACATGAAAATAACATGCTTCTCAATCTATGTTATGGGTGGAGAAAGATCATATCATTATTGATATTCATATGATTGATTTTGAAATCTTATGGTCATGGTATACATACTACCATGCCCAAATTATTTCACAAACATAAATCCAAGAGACGATTTTGGGGGCACAATGGGAGGATCTGGAGTTACAAAAGAATGTGATCTCAGTAATGTAAGAGAAGTTGCTTGACTTCCATTTTGATGATGATGGACTGATTCAGTTTGAAAATTGACTTTGTGTTCCTTTATCACCCAAGATAAGAAAGGAGCAATTGGAATATGCATATAGCTTGACTTTGTAGATCCATCCTGATTGCACCCAGACATACAACGATCTTTGAGAAAACTTCAAGTGGGATAACATGAAGAGGAAGATTTTGGAATATATATCAATTTTCTTGCTATGATGGAATGTTAAAGCAGAGAGACAAAACTCAAAAGGGATGGTGAAACCATTTTTTATACCCATGTTGAAATGGGAGAATCTCACTATGGACATTGTCACAGGTCTCCCAAATATGTTGAAGGAAAATAATGTGATATGGGAGGTGGTTGAATGACTCCCAAACTGCCCATTTTTCCGTATGTGGGAAGATATCTTTCAATAAAAACATTCAATGATATATTTAATGAAATTGGTTAGACTACATTGTTTTCCTCTATTGACTTTCCAAGGCTCATGATACATGGTTCACATCTAAATTATAGAGGATCCTTCAACTTGCTTTGAGTAATGAATTAAATATCACAATGAACTATCAGCACCAATATGTTGTCCAATCTCAAAAGAATATCCAGACACTAAAATATATGTTAAGAGTCTTCTCATTTTTATTTAATGGTGGATGGGATCAACATCTCCCATTTGTTGAGTTCTCATAAAATAATATCTTCCTCTAAAGTAATCAGATGGATCCATATGATGCATTTTACGGAATTTGATTTATAACTCCATCCTATTGTGTTAATGTTTAAGATAGAAATCTATGTTGATTTGATATTATGAAAGAGTTGATAGACAAGGATAATGTCATCTAGAAGCATATCAAAGCTAATCAGAGTTGTAAAAAGATCTATGTTGAAAACTATCAAAGGGACATGGAGTTTGACATTGGTGATAATCTCTTCCTTAAAATATCAACATAGAAGAGAGTCATTCAATTTTGAAAGAAAATAAATCTAAGATTATATTAAATTGGACCCTTTAGTATCCTTGACTGTATAGGAGTCATGGCCTATCGGGATGAACTTCCACTTATTAAGCCTAATGTTTATGATGTGTTCCATGTATCTCATATGAGGATGTACAAACCAGATCCCTCACATGTACAAAACTGAGAGGTGGTATAGCTGGAAGATGATCTCTCGTATGAGGATAACCTAGTGAAAATTCTAGGCCATAGATATATGGTTCAATGCAGCAATTAAACCTACATTGGCAAATTGTTCTGGAGGAACCATAAGATTAAAGAAGAAACATTGGAATAGGTTGTGGCGATGAAGGAGGAGTACCCTCAACTGTTTATTTAAAACAAAATATTGAGGGAGAAATTTAATAAGGGGAAAATAATGTAACGAACCAATGTTTTGTCAATGGAATTACCTTTATATAATTATTCCATAGATTTTAGTAACATTATTATGCACAATGACATATCATGATACTATATACAATGTGACCATTAAACATAATTTTTCCACGTGTGTGGTTTGAAATTCAATAAAGTGGCACAAATGGTTGTGTCCAGGGTGTTTTTTGAATTCCAATAGAACAAACATAATTTTAGTGAATATTAAAATACACATATGAATGGTAAATTTTCTCTTATGAATTGTGACTCACACTTATGAATAGTAAACTCACATAGGATATAATATACATTGGATTTAATTGAAATTATAATATACCAATGTTTTGAAATATGTAAATAAATGTTTTAATCATTTTTATTATATAATTAAATTTAAATTTTATTTAATAACTAAATTAATTATGGAGTTCATTTTTAGATTCTACACATCAAAAAATGGTCTGGGTGAATTTTTGGTATTTTATCTGAAATACATGAAATTTTTTGTGAATAGTAAAATATGATATTTTACAATAAATGCTAACTAGGTGAATTATGATTTCATTAACAAATGTATGGCTAAGGTAATGCCATTATATATAAATCACATGAGCATATAACTATTCATGTTCATATTATCACCACTATTAAATGTCCAATTGAAAAATAATAAATTAATTAATACAATATATAGAAAAATGCCACTCCCCTCAACTATAAAGACAACTCCTCACACCCTCATTTCTTCACACCTATAAAGATTCAATCCTTTTCCAGATTAATCCAAAATAACATACCTATACCCTCCCCCATGAATGATATCTTTTGGTCTCATCAAAATATCAATCCATGTTTCATTATGGATGATTCAAGAGGTGATTCCTCTCTCCCCTTATTTTCATTTAATTTCCCTTCATTTCAAAGTTCCTCTCTTATTATCTATCCTCATATCCTCATCCACATGGTATGGTAACTCTGGTATAATACATATACAAGAATTTATGAAACTATGGTATAACATATCATCCAAACCCATTCTTCTCATCCATTTTTTTTATAATGGAAAATGTTGATTGTGAGTTGTTAATTTGTCACCTTCAAGAAAAATATTTTTTCATTTTCTTTTACCGTCATCATATCTTGTCATTGGACCAGTTTTTATGGTTCAACCAGATTATGTTATATGTTTTATATCCTATTTAATTTTATGTATCTAAATTATGTACAAATTTCTATATGATAAAACAAAATAAGTTTTTGTGATCCCAAAACCACCCAAATAAATTAAAAATGACTATAATTAAATTTTAACTAATGATTCATCCATACGGTATAAAAAACAATTCATTATAAGATATTTAAAACTGATTTAATATCATTAATAACATGTAATATCAGTTTTTTATGTTTATCCATGTTCTACACGAACATCTTTCCATGGGTACAAGTGAACCGTTCATGAAAACAATGAAAAAGAACAATCCCAATCAATGGATTGAAAATCTATAAGTCAGAAAAGGGACCAAAAAAGAACATAATGAAACAATAATGAACCATATTCATGTATAAGGGGTTCATTAATTTTTAATTAATTAATATAATGTCTATATATAGGAAATTAAATAATATAAGTCATTTAGATACAATGTAAGGGGATTTCTCCAACCCAACTACATTTCTTTCGGTCTTCACTCTTTCAACCGTATTTTTTGTATGTTTCTACCTTAAAATCATTATTTCATCATTATCTTGCATTTTATGGGGTCTACATTTTTTTACATATGTTCATGGAAAACCCAATGTTTTCCAAAAGAACAATTCTTTCAAATAAATACACTCTTTTATACTTCTCAGTGATTGTTTCTTCCCCACTCATTCATGATTTCCCAATGACAAGAATGTTATTCCCAATTTATTTTGATAGATGAATACATATGAATGTATTTATTTTTATGTGAAACACATTAAATTCCAAGGATTATTTTATGATCATGAATGACATGATCTATGTTGAATTCCTAATAATGTAAATATTATGATGAGATTGGTGTGCTCAGAATTATATAGAACAATATGAATGTTATGATGTGATGGGTTAACCTAGAATTATATAGTGCTCCAATGCAATGGGTACTGTGTTGAATATAATTAGTTAAATAGAAATATTGAGTGATAATTATGTTATCATTGGTCATAAATATGTGTTTTAGTTAACCACTAAGACATTATATTTCATTGATTATGCATTATAACATTCCAAGTCTTCTATAAAGTTTCCTCTCAGGATTATGATCATATTCCTATGTTATGAGGATAATTATTATTATCATCCCATGTTATGTTGTTTCATGTTATTATTTATCAACTTTCTAGGATTTTTTCTTTCCCCTTTTATGATATAGAACATTAGTTGGATACATGTAGTATGGGGTGGTCAAGAGCCAAAAAAATAAGAAGATAGAATTAAATAAATGTTTATGATTTATGCTCTAAATGTTTTTATTGGCCTGAGTTTCCCAGGACACTATACCTTTGGATCCTCATTTTTTAATACTATAGTTTTTTTATCATTATAATGATGTAATAGTAATGTAAGAAAAGGCAGGTCCTCTATAGTTGGTATGAGAGGCATGGTTTAGTTAATTTTGTGAATTAGGATTAGTAAACCCAAGATAAAACCTATAGTATTGGACTATATAAATAAAAAAAACAAGATGAATTACATAGGTATCCCATATGTTATTATTTTAGTGAAAATTATAAAAATGAATAAGTTATTTATTCATGAATCATTGACTTATGTTTTTATCTAATCATTTCTAATTTAGAAAAAGGTGGGAACCAAGAGAAACCAGGCCAAAATCCTGTGTGAGGCCCAATTCAATTTTTTCTTGAATGAAATCCCCAATTATTTGGGAGGTGGAGTTCAAACCCTTTTGTCAATACTTACACAAATATCTCATGTTATGAAAAATAACCTCAACAATTATGAATGTTCACCTTCACCATAGTGGGAGAAACTACCAATCAAATGGATTATGTGTCAGTGACCCCTAACATTTAGTGGCTGTTCTGATGCACTAGTTATTGAAAAAAGGATCATCTCCATGGATAAGATCTTTTTTATGCTTCAATGTTATGAGATGGAGAGAGTAAGACTAGTTGTTTATGTTGTAGATGGAGAGGTTGTTCAATAGCTTACATCGATTGAAACCACTATGCCAGGTAACTAAATTAGAGATATGGAATGGGAAGAATTTATGATCTTGTTTCTTAACAAGTATTTATGAGGAACTCTTCACAAAAATTTGGAGAGAGAATTCATAAATCTTTAAAAATGGAAGGAGAATCTGTCCTGACCTATGAAGAAACATTCACTAGGCTTGAATGGTATGATTTAGGTATTTTCATAAACAATGATAGAAAAATTGATATGTTTTTTAGTGTATTATAACTAGACCCTCAAATAGATCTTAATATTCAAGACATAAGATGTCATGAAGATGTTTTTCAGTGTTCCCTCAAGTAGAGATGGTTTTTGGAGAATGGTCCAGTGGATTCAGTGATAAGAAATGAAAGATGGAGTTTCATGCTATAAGATCTAATGATAAATTTGGGAAGAAAACACAATGACCATCATTCCAAAATGATTTATGTTTCATCATGGGAACAACATAAAATGGATTTGGAAATGATTCATGTATTGGAAATAAGTCACCATGTTCATGAGTGCCAAAAATACGTGAAAATAAAGGAGAATGTAGTGGAATAAATGATTGAATCACTCATGTTCCAATGCTAAAATTTTATTGGGAAAGGAAACTATGAAAGCTAAAACACTAAACTGTGATTCTTCAAGGGAAATATACACCACCAACTGCCAAATCCAAAGGATCAAGTGAAATCTTATTCCCTCATTACATTACATGTGGAGAAAGATATTGGATTTTTACATGGTATTTTTTATATTTACTCAAGAATGGAAAAGGTATTATTTGATTATGGTACTATTCATTCATTTATGTCAGGAATTTTACATTGAACTATAAAATTGAAGACCATGAAACCTTGATGTAGTGATATCTAAAAAAACTCAAAGTGGTGATATTTTTTCAACCCATGTTTTTACTCTTATCCTATTGGAATATGTGGATGATTCTTACAGTGAATCTCATAATACTTCTGAAGGGGAATTCAATTATATATTAGTAATGGATTGGATCTTGTTATACAGAGGACTTATAAACTATTGAAAGAATGAGATACCATTTCTTATTATGATCCATCCCATTATCCTTTAAAAATGAAAATATGATCATGAATCTACATTTAAATATCATTCAATAATGTGGTTGTTGATTCCCTATAAAGATGAAATCCTCGCTCAAATGGTTGATTTAAAGGAAAGTTTCAACTTATTGGAAATACCCATCGTGTTGGAATATGGTGACATAATTCTTAAAGAGTTACTGAGACTTATCATAGATCTTGAGGTAGAGTAATTTATAGAACTCATACCTGGAGATACTCATATCATAAAGTGTCCCTATAATAGGGCTCATATCTAACTAGAGGATTTAATGAAGCAGCTGCATGAGAATTTTCAAAAAGAGTTCATATTTACTAGTGCATCACATTCAGGTGCTCTAGTGCATTTTGTGAAGAAGTTAGAATGGTTAATGTGGTTGTGTATAGAATATCAAGAACTCGACAATATCGCTATAAAGAACATGTATCCTCTTCCAAGGATAGAAAAATTGTTCCATCAGTTAATAGGATATCTACACTTCTCAAATATAGATGTTTGATATGGATATCATCAACTAATGGTTAATAAGAAAAATATTCAGAAGAATGAAATCTGTAAAAGGTATGGGCACTATGATTATTTTTTGATTCCATTCAGACTAAGTATTCCCCTGTAATCATCATGGATTTGATGAACAGACTATTAACACATTGAATGGAAAAAATTGTTCTAGTGATTATTGATGATATTATCATCTACAAAAAGAGAAAGGAGGAACATGAAAAACATAAATATATTGTGTTCGGGACATTGAGAAAGGGGAATTTGTATGCCAATTTAAGAAAGTGTGACTTCTAGATAAAGAACATCGCTTTCATAGAAAATGTGATCATAAGTGAGGGAATTTCTATAGGCCCTTAAAAAACAATGGGGATTGAAGAATGGCCCAGAACCTCTAGTGTCACATAAATCCTGAGGTTTATTAGATTATCTATGTACTATCGAAAATTTGTGATAAATTGTTCTTGATTTTCAAGACAACTAACTAAGCTAACAAGGAAAGGTGTAATGTATTTCTTCAAAAAATGAATGTGAGGAAAGCTTCATGGAGCTAAAGAGAAGGTAGATTACAGCACCTGTACTCACATTACCTTTGAGTGGAGAAAATTTTGGGCATCTAGTGATGATTCAAAGAATGTATTGGGTTGTATACTCATGATAAAAGAGAATCAAATAGAGAAAACCTCAAAACTTTTTAAGATCCATGATAATAACTTCATAACACCTGATATAGAGTTGGAAACGTTTATTTTTTCATTGAAGATCTAGTGGAACAAAATTTTTGGTGAGAAGTGTGATATATAAACCGACCACAAGAGCCTAAATATATATTAATGCAAAATAAGATCAAAATCATTCATAAGAGATGGTTATAAGTAATAAAAGAAATATGATTTCTCTATTTACTACCATCCTAGAAAGGTGATCAAGGTTGGCGATTCTCTAAGCAGAAAAGTACTTGTTACTCTAAACATGTCACTGATTTTGAAATGTCATATCTTCATGAAGATTAAAAAAATGTATGTGGAAATCCTAAGGCAAGGAAAAAAATCCTACCATTCCCTAATTATTTCACAACCATCAATCCAAGAGACGATAAAGGAGTTAAAAAGGGATCATATGACGTTACAAAAAAAGTTAACATAGAAATGCAATGAAAGATGAAGAGTTGTAACATCCCTGGTAAATAAAGAATGTGTAATTTTTATATTTATTAATATTTTTAACTAAATATAAATTTCACTTAAATGTGGATTCTATGTTTGATATTGTACTCAACACGTAAAAACATGTTTCATTGAAATCATACCTTTCACTCAACGTTGAGTTATTCTGAAAAATAATCGAATATTTTTATTATTTTAAATTGTAGTTATAGAATAGTTGTTTTATTGGTGAGAATGAAAAACACTAACTATAATATGATTATAAATGTATGTTATATTTTTTTACTACTATCAAATATGTTTTAGATGCTTAAAATAAGAATGAATCCAAAAGCATGAATACTCTAATATTCTTTAAAGGATGATTTACCATATATTGATTCGGAACGCACTTTAAAACTAGTTTTTTACATTTATATGTTCTAATTAGTTTTTAGAATCAGGAAATAAAAATTTAATTTGGATGAATGTTTTTGATTTTTTTAAATAAAGTTCAATTTTTAATGAATAATGAAAATATATGAATTATAATTCAAAATTGCTTTTAATATAATTTTTTTATATGTATAGATTATCTTATTAAATATATTTAATGTTTAATTGGATAATATTTTTAGCATTTCATCCAACATTCGACATTGGATGTAATTTCACATTAAAATTGGACATAAACAATTGTAAATATTTTGGTAGTGATTATTTCTTAAAAATGCATTTTTTGTTTTTCACAATGGAAATTAATTAAAAAATAATTAATGATATTTATATGTTTTTAATTTGGTAAATTAAAAATATTTATTTAATTTTTCATATCAAAATTAGATTTGGATGATATTTTTTATGTGTTTTAAAAATGTTCTATTTTTTATTAGTAGTGAAACACTATGTAGTAGTTAAATACTATCTTTTTCATTTAAAAGAAATTTTACCACATTTAAGAATTCAATATAAAAAATTTGACAAAAATGGTTATCATCAATAAGTAAAATGTGGTTTCTTAAGATGAATGAAATTTATGGTGATTAGTATCTTTTGAATTTTATTTACCGCTGTTAAAGATAAATAGGGTAAATCAAGGTAAAAATAATATTATAATAATAAAAAATTACATTCACATTTGCGCTACCCTTATTGAATGTGTCATGACCGACCAACACATTCCTTGGGTGAGGATTTTGGCCATTGAAATCCACTTTTGAAAGATAGTGACATTAATAACATTTTATTTAATATAAAAATAAAAATATCTTCAACTTGTATTCTTTGGATAAAAAAATTTTAATATGGTTTATATAATTGATATGTTTGACTATAAATAGTAATTAAAATTATAAAAAATTTCTTACAAAATGGTTTATTATTTATAATTTTTAGACCTCAAATAAATAAATTTATTTATAACACATTGATTATGTAATGATTACCTCATTAATGAATGTTTAAAGTAAATGAGATTATAAATTTTAAAATTAATTTATTATGAAACTATTTATGACATCCAAGAAATTTAGAGTTGAGTGTGACTTGTTATATTTAAATAAATGATGTTTTTTCCAAATAATAATGTTGGTTTGTATTTTTTTTAAAAGTAATGATATAAATAGTGTAGAAATTGACAAAAATGAATTTTTAAATCAATTAGTAACTTATTAAATGATAAAATAGCCATTAAAATATAATATTAATCCAAATTACACATATGATATTTAAAATTTCGTTAATGATCCATTTTGGGTTGCTTCCAATTTTATTGTAACTATATTATACATATAATATGAATATACAAAAATACTATGTAAAAGTTAAATTCGTTAACAACGAGTTAAAGCTAAATGATAAGGTCAAAAATGAAACCAAAACAATTCTACAACCTATTGGATGAAATTATTTCGATTAATAGTCATCTAATATTTTTATTGAATTAGTTTAGGACCTTTTAAAGTAGAAAATATGTTTATAATATAATAAAAATGTAAACATTCCTAAAGAGCCCCTCCTCCCCCTTATAAAAGGTCATCAACTCTAACCCATTACACACACCTCTCAATCCACTTGGATCATCAAACATCTACCTGCATGAGTACCCCACATCCCTGGTTTCCTCCTACAAATACTTAGAATATGTATAATACATTTCATTGAAGCCTTTTTGTTGACACCAAAGGGAGTTAGCCGATTTAAAGGTAACGTCTTCCCTCAGGTTATCTTCTTTTATTTTACTTCTTCAAACCCTATGAAATTCATATTTATTACATAAATAACAAATAAAATTATCCTCAATATACAAATTTTTTTATTAGATGTATTCAATATACACTTACACAATCCTACATCTAATGGATACAAACATATTGCTTCTATGTACGGTGAACTGTTGTCTCACGGAATGATGATTGTTCAATTATCTTCAACTGCCTCTATTGGTGGCCATTATAATGAAACTGTATTTATATGTGATTTATATAATATTTATATTATATCAGGGAATTTTTAATTTCCAATTATATCATACCTTTATTTTTACCATAATGGGTAAATACGATAATTTCATTTGTGGATGTGGAGACTATCGCCCCCTCAAAGTGATATGACTCATTCATACCATATGTGGAATGTATAAAGGATGGAGTTACTAAAATTATATATGATATTATACTAGAATTATTATATACCTGTAGATAATTAATATTTCATTCCATTAAATACAAAATATAAATGAAAGTAGCGTTCATGTGTAGGTTAGACTTATTTTCTCCATGAACAGTGCTCTTCATTTCTTATCTCCAAATATTACGTACTATTTTTAGAAAATATATATTCTGTATATATATGATATATATGATATATAATTCCTGGATTTAATTATGGAGATAATTGAATTTTGAACTCATGGACAACTATTAATTATATGAATTTAATTTATAAATCATGTTCCAAATATCGACAAAACCATCGTTATTAACTGAAATGATTATATAATGTTTATAAGCTAGTAATATGTAATATAAAAGGAATAATAACCATGAAAAATGTTCTTATGAAAATATAAATTAACTCTAGTTTTTTATTTAGGAGATTAAAGAACAAACATGTCAAGTTTGACATGGGTTATTGAATTCATCCCAATATTTTTTCATTGAGGCATATTTTCATTTATAGATGACTTTTTTTATACACTGTATAAACACTTTTGAATTTTCATTTCATTAAAATGGAATCATTTTCTATGTAGTGTATTACAAAATGACAAAGGATATTTTTCTTTTTTTACATCGGTAGTGACAATGACCTTTCCTCCGCCACAAGAAATATTTTATATTTTGATTTCCTAACACGTCGTATTTTTTTAAAAGGAAAATAATTAACATATACTCTATTACGTATATTGGTATTGAGAATTGTTTGGATAATGTATTGGTTATGACAGTATATTTAAAAGATATATTGTGATCTAAATGTGGAAATTATATCATTCTTTTATGTATGGTTTATGTTTTATGAATATTTTATGGTTCCTGGGAATTGTTTACATATAAAGGTGGTTTCATGATAAACCTAAGGTGG
Source organism: Viscum album (assembly GCA_963277665.1). Lineage (NCBI taxonomy): Eukaryota > Viridiplantae > Streptophyta > Magnoliopsida > Santalales > Viscaceae > Viscum > Viscum album. The sequence goes on from OY728145.1 coordinate 1,112,398,740, forward strand.
TTGATCCCAATATATCAGTCTAATGAATTGGGTAACATGACAGAATTAAGATTTAATGTTTCACCTAAAAAATATATGTAATGTGTTATGATGGGTATTCTAAATGTAACTCACTACATAGTTGTGAAAGCTACAATGTATGTATGTTATGGATGCCAGAAGAAACCTTTATGATTTTTTATTTCCATTAGTTATTCATAAATATTGTGATTTATTCTGGTATGTTAAATATTGAGAGGTATGATTTCATTGATTTGTATGTATTGATGGATTAATGCTTTATTTCATTATTTTATAACTCATACTGAGATTTTTATGGTCATTCCCATTTTTTGAAATGATTTTCACTCGATATAAGGAAGTGTGAGAGAAAATAAGAATTAAAGAATATTTTTATCCAGTAATGAAAACTTGTTTTCCTTTTAGTCATTTTATTATATAAAAAAATGGATACTTAGATGAAGTGTCTACTTTTTAAAAATTGAGATGTAATTTAATATTTATGGCCCAATTCTCTCTAACTCTTATCCTAAAAATATTTTCAATGTGAATTATTAACATAATTCAAGATTACATAATGATTAAGGTTGTGGCCTTATAGTTGGTATCAATGGTCTGATTTGATAACATTTGAGGATATGGTGTTCGCAATGAAAATGTGACAAAACCATAACATTATGGATTTTAGAAGGATTCATATTTATTTAAGATAAAGTGAATGAAATTATAATAATATTAATGATTATATAATAGTGTTTACCCTCCTCATAAGATATTATATAATTATTTTTCTGATATACTCACACCGACCTTTTTGGTTTTAGTAAATTTATGGATCTAATTCGCACCATAGTTATAATGGATGTGAAGGAAACTATGGTAATTTTCTGAATGAGAATCTTAATGAAATGGTGGATGCAATGATAAATATGTGGTTTATTATTAGAAAACTATCTAGAGTCATGATTGACCACTTGAACCTTGTTGATTTGTAAAAGGCATCATATATTTGAGAAATGAGTCCTTATGGGAGTTCAGGTAATAACTATAAAGGTATGTATTTTCATAAACAAACATGTCAAGGATGTAGCAAGTTACACCTAGGAAATTTTTTCAAATGGATGGAAAGCTATTTTATATGTGGTAATGACGTTCATAAATCAATAACAACCCCTACAAAAAGGAAGAATATGGTTGACTCTAGAAAATGGAATAATGTTCTTGTTGAACGATCAATTGAATATTTTGAATATGGTGTGCATGGTAATTATACAAATAGATATGCTACGAAGAAGGTTCTGTAATGGGATTAGGGGGATCAAAAAAATATTTGTTTTCCATCACCTAACTCAATTCCAATTGAGGATGAGTTGACAATGAGAAATGAAAAATATGGATAATTTCGTAGATGATGTTTTAAAAATTTTAAATCATACGATATGATTCATGATTTTGTTTATAGGAAATAATTATTACGTAATATTTTGGAAAATAAAAGTTAATGGATCATGAAGGATTTTGAATGGGTAAGAAGTCTGTATATAAGTTATTCAAGAGTCGTGGTAGATTTGAGGATGATTAAATCCATTAATGTTTTACGGATATTTTGATAATGGGATTACATTAGAATATTTTTTTCTATTATGTGTAAACCTACTATTTGACAAGTGGAAATGTTATTCAAGGAATAATTATCTTTTCTTTTGTGGATATATTTAAAAACAACCATTTGGTTGTATATGAATCTTGAATTTGAGGTAATTCGAGGTTATTTCTTTTTAGTATGAAAAAGAGAGATATGAGATAAATGCGTGGATACAATATGTTATCGTTATCTTTGATGAATTTATATTATTATTGGCAATGATATAAAATTATTAGTTTTTTAAAAAGTACAAAACATAGGTCATGTGACAACCCGTCATGTCAGACAAAGTAGTGGGGAATTGAACCCACAAACGATGTGTGATTGGGATTTATCACATACCAATGAACATCATGAAGTCCCTGATTAGTATGAATTATTATTTTTAGTTAAATTATTTTATTGATCAAGATGAATTTGATATGGGATATTATGTTTTATCAAATTGATATCCTTAGAAAAGGAAAATAACTTGTGACTATGTGATAAAGGATATTTCAGAAGATGTTTTCTCCTTTGGGTACACTATATTCTTAAGAAAAATAAAATACAATTGGATTTAATTTGAGTACTAATGAATGAATTTTATTTTGGAATAATCTATGTTTCTATTGTGGACATATGGTGATTTGGGTTATTTATTATAATTAGTAACATGTCATATAGAATATTTGATTAGGATAATTACAATTCAATATGAGACTTTATGTGTAGCAAATTTTATTTGCAGAAAATGTTAATATTTTTGTGGAAGACTATGTGATCAAATATTTATTAATTTTTGGTTTCAATCATTTATTGGATTACATTGATGAATATTAAGAACATTTGTTTATTGAATGGTCATGAGAAACTTTGGGAATTTTTTTCTGAATTATGGATATTAAGAAAAGTATTTCATTTAATAATATATTATCCATTTTGGGGATCATCTACTCTCATACTAACCATTTTGTATTTGGTTAATTTTCTAAGATATGGGAAATATATAGTTCATATTTTTGGATGGTTTGATTCATTATATGTTTATTTTAGCGCTTTTGATGTGACCAAGTAATCGTGAATACACATATTTTGGAGAAAAGAATAGTTTGTGGTAGCAATTTCGTAAAGGATGAAGTTCTACATGATAAGTAAGTATGTGAACTTATGTTCTTAGTCATTCTCATAACTAAATTCCATACATTATGAAATGGATTATAAAAAAATGTTGTGAATTTAAGTTTCCTACTCAGAAGTCAATGACTATTTAAACCATCACAATTTTTCGTTTTCTTCTTCATAATTTTCTCTTAATTATGTTTTATATCACTCTCCATCAGAATAAGAAAATTAGTTTCTCCTCCATATCCATGTTTTCCTTGAATCCTTGTATGTGTAATCTCGGGTGACGATTTTACTTCTCTTCTTTATTTTAAATTGAATGTATTATTTAATCATTTTTTGATGTGGGACATTTAATGTTATTTTGTAGCCAAATTTTATAATTGTGTGGACGCAATTTCCAAAAGTGGAGAAGGATATAACATACCATGTGAATAAAGAATGTGAAATTTTCATATTCATTAATATTTTTGAATTAAATATTAATTTTAATTTAAATATAATTCTATTTATGATATCATACTCAAGACACAACAAAAATTATCTTTGAAATCATAAGGTGCACTCAACATTGAGTTATACTAAAATAATAATAATATAATATTATTAATTTAAATTGTAGTTAAAAAATAGTTGTTTTATTAGTCGTAATGAACAAATCTAACTGAAATATTATTACAAATGTTTCTTACTTTTTTTACTATTATCCAATAAGTTTTAGAGGCTTAAAATTAGATTGAATCCAATTTCATGCATGAAAACTATATTATTCTATAAAAGGCTGATTTACCGCCTATTGATAGAGAACCATTTTTAAATATAGTTTTTGTAAATTTTATATATTAAATTTGACAAAATAATATTCTTATTTAGAACAGGGATATCAAATTTTACTTTGGATGAAATTTTGATATATTTTGATGAAGTTCATTTTTTAATGAATAGTATAAAATACTGCATTTTAATTGAAAACTTTCATTTAATATAATTTTTTATATATAAATATTATCATTTTAAATGGATTTAAAGTGTAATTGGATTATATTTTTACTATTTAATCCAATGACGGTCATTAGAATTAATTTCACTTTGAAATTGGAGAAAAACATGTGACAATCATTTGATAGTTATGATTTCATAAAACAAACGTTTTGGTTTTGTCAACAAAGAATAATTTTAAATTAATTAAATTTATTTCTATGTTTTTAAAAGAAAATTTTACAACTTCTGTGAATTGAATTCAAAAAATCTTACTTACATGGTTTTCATCAGTAAGTAAAAAATTTTCAATAAGATGAAAATACATTTCCGTGAATAGTGACATTGGATTTTTATTTATCACGGTTAGAGGTAAATATGGTAATTCATGGTAAAAAAATGATAATATTATAAAATTACCATAACACATGTCATAAAATTATTTGATGATTCATGGAAGACCAATACATTCCTTGGGTGCGACTTTTGGCCTTTGAAAGCCACATGGGAAAGAAAATTACATTAATAACATTTTATTTAAAGTAAAAATAAAAAATATCTTAAACATATATTTTATTCCTAAAAATATTTTATTGCGGGGATATATAATTAATATAATTGACTATAAATAGTCATTATAATTAAAAAAAGATTTAATACATCATATAAAATTTATATATATTTTTTAGACATAAAATAAATAAATTTATTTATTACACCATAATGATGTAATGATTACGTCTTTAATGATTTTTTTACATACAAGAGATTATAAATATAAAAATAAATTTATTTTGAAACTATTTATGCCATACATGTTGTTTTTTTTAAATGATTATGAAATATTATATTTATATTAATGATTTTGTTTCAAAAAAATCAAGATGGCTTGGATTTTTAAAAAAGTCAAGATATGAATAGTATAGAAATTGACATAAATGAGTTTTAAATTCAAATAATATATTATTAAATGATACAATTTCCCTAAAAAAATAATATTTGGAAAAATTACACATATGATGTTGCAAATGGAATTAATGATCCATTTGGGGTCCCATGGAATTTTATAGTAACTATATTAACCATATACCATGAATATAGAAGAAGATATGGTAAAAGATAAATTAGCTAATAAAGAGTAAAGCTAAATGATAAGGATAAAAATGAAACCCAAACATCCCTAAAAAATATTGATAGAGTTAATTTCTAATATTAGTCATCATATCATCTAATTTAATTAATTTTAGTCTTTTTGAAATTGAAATTCAGTATATAATAAAATACGATTTTTAAACATTCCTAAAGAGCCCCTCCGTCCCCTTATAAAAGGCCAACACCTCTAACCCATTACACACACCTCTAAAGGCCCTTGGTGACTCCAAATGATTCCTAAATAAACTCCCAACATCTCTCCATTCCTTCTAGAAGCCATACCTTAAACATAAGGCACTTATAATAATCCTTTTGGTTCAAAGAAAAGGTAGTTAACTGATTTAAATGTAATGTCTACGCTGAAGTTCCCTTCTTTTATATTTCTTATTCACTACATATGCTCTTATTAATCATAATTTACATAAAAAAGTATCCTCAGTATACTAGGTTATTTTTATTGTAATTATTAAAACTACACATACACACATCTCGATCTAATAGATACGAACTCACTATTTCTGTGTACAGTGAAATGATGCCTCATGAAAAAATGATTGTCTGATTATCTCCTACCACATCTCATGGTGACATTATGATATATATATATATATGATATATATTATATTTATATTATCTATCTGCTTCTCTATTTTTCATTTATATCATACCTTTATTGTTTATATAATTGGTAAGTACGATAATTTTATTTGAGAAGTGCAGACTACTGCCCCATCAAAGTGATATGACTCGTTCATACCATATGTGGAACATATAAATGATGGAGTTAATGAAATTATATATGATATTATACTATAATTATAATATATGTATTTATAATTGATATTTTATTCAACTAAATATGATATAGAAATGAAATTAGCGTGCATTCGTACATACAACTTATCGTCTTCATGAATGGTGAATTTCATTTCTTATCTCATAATGTTATGTAATATTATAAATACATATATATGTATATGGGATATATATGATATATATGATCTCTAATTCATTAATATCATTCGGGACATATTTGAATTTTGACCACATGGACAACTTTTAATTATAAGAAGCTCATTTTTAACTCATGTACCAAATATCGACAAAATTATCATTATTAACATAAATGATTATGTAATGTTTATAACATTTTAATAAAAAATATAAAAGAATAATAAACTTGAAAAAGTTTCTTATGAAAGTATAATTTAACATTAGTTTATTATTCAGGATATAAAAGAACGAACGAGTCAGGTTGGACATGATTTATGGGACTTCATCTCAATCTTTTTTCATTAAGGAATATTTTGATTTATAGATGAATTTATTTTATACTATGTATAAACACATTTTACTTTACAATTCATTCAAATAGAATCTTTTAATATATAAAGTTTTACTAAATAAAAAATGGAATGTATTTTTAATGTCCGTAGTGACAACAACCTTTCCGCCACCACGAGCATTCTTTGATATTAGGCTTCCTTAACAAGTTGTAATGTTTTTAAAAGGAAAATAAATAACATATACCCTTTTAAATATATTGGTATTGAAAATGGTTTTGATAATGAATTGGTTATTTCAATATATTTAAATTATATATTTTTAATTAAATGTGTAAATGGTATCTTTCTTTTATGTTTGGTTTAGGTGTTATGAATAAGGTGTGGTTTATGGTGATTGTTTTCTTATACAGGTGGTTCTGTGATAAACATAGGGTAGCTGAGCCTGAGAAAGATCTCGAATGCATTGGGTAACCTGACAGAGGTAAACCGTAATGTTTCTATTAAGATATTTAGGGAATATATTATGATGGACATTCCAAATGTAACTCCTTGTGTATCTGGGAAAGCTACCACGTATGTATGTTATGGATCCCACAAGTTACCTTTATTATTTATGATTTCCATTTATTATTCATAAATCATATGGTTTTTTGTTGTATATTAATGATTGAAATGTATGATTTCATTTATCTGTATGGTTTTGTTAACTATTGTTTTACATACTGGTTTTATAAACCTTATTGATATTTTTATGCTCATCCCTATTTTTTGAAATGTTTTTACATGATATAAGGAAGGGTTAGATAAAGGAATAATTCAATAATATTTTTATGGAGAAAATAACTCTGGTTTTCTCTTATGTTTTTTTATTTTATAAAAAAATGGATTTTATGTAGAAGTTTCTACTTTTTAACAATTGAGATGTAATATAATAGTTATGAACAAATTAAATAGAGCTCTAAACCTGTAAAGATCCTCATTGTGAATTTTTTACTTAATTTAAGATTGCATAATGTTTAAGGTTGTGGCCATACATTTCATATCAAAGGTTGCAGTGTTCTCTAAGCATAAGTGACATTACCATAATAGTTATGATTTTATAATGGGGCATAGCTATTTTAGATAAAGTGAATTAGTTTTTGATAATATTAATAATAATATCTTAGTGTTTATCATCCTCATAAAATATTCTATTATGAATTTTCTAATATTCATGCACTGACCTTTTTCGTTTTAGTAAATTTATGGATCTAGCAGGCACCAAAGTAAAAAATGGATTTGGAGGAAATTATGTTGGTTTTCGGAATGAAAAACATAATAAAATGGGAGCTGAAATGATAACTCTTGTGTTTATTCTTAACAAACTATCTACAGTCCATATTGTCCACCAGAACCTTGGTGATTTTTATAAGGCATCGTATATGCAATAAAAAAACCCGATAAGAGATTAGGTAATAATCATAAAGGTAAGTATTTTAAAAAACAAATGTGTCATGGATGGGTAAATAAAAACCTAGGAAATTCATCAATTAGATTGGAAGGTGTTCAGATGTGGTAATGATGGTTATAAAAGAATAACCTGCCCTAGATAAATGAAGTGTCTTGTTGAATCCAGGAAAGGGAAAGAAGTTCTTTCTAAAGGGTCAATTGAATGTTTTACATGTGGTGTGCAAGGTCATTATAGAAATATATGTCCTAAGAATAAGGTTCAAGAATGGGATCAACCGGATCATAAAAATATATGTTAACCAATACCTATTTTTATTCCAACTAAGGATAAGGAAACTAAAAATGACCAATGAAAGGTATTAATTTTTTATTAGGTGATATTTTTACATTATTTAATCGTAGGTTATGATTAATTATTTTTTTTCAGGAAAAAAGTATTATGGAATAAGTTGGAAAATAATGGTTAATGGATCACGAAGAACATAGAATGAGTAATAATTATACATATAAGGTATTCAAAAATAATGGTAGATTTTAGGATGATGAAATTATTAAAATTATTAAAGCTCTTTTAATTATGGGATTATTTGGATTACTTTTTCTAGTATGTGTAAAACTGATGTTTGATATGTGAAAATTAAATTCCAGGAAGAATTTTCTTTTCTTTTTTGGATATATTTATAAAGAACCACCTGGTTGTATATGATTCTTGAATATGAGGTAATTATAGGTTATTAATTTTTTGGATGAAAATTAAAGGTATGAGATAAAATTTGTGGTTAAAAATATTATGATTATTCTTGGGGAATTTATATCATTACATGGAATGTTATAAAATTATATACTTTTTGAAAAAAGACAACAAGATGACTGTGTGACAACCCGTCGTGTCGGAAAAATCTATGGGGAATAAAACCCACAACCAATGTGTGATTGGGATTTATCGTGTACCCCTGGACTATATGAAATCCCTGATTATTATGATTTATTATTATTATTTAAAGGATTTTATTTATAATTAATAAGTTGATTTGGGATATCATGTTTTATCAAATGGATATCCTTATCATTGGAAAATGATTTGGTTACTATGTGATAAAGGTAATTTCAGAAGATGTTTTATCTTTTGGGAACAATATAATTTTAATGAAAATAAAATACTACGAGATTTAAATGGAGGAGTAATGGTTGAATTTTATTTTAGAATAATATTTGTTTTTATTGTGGACATATGGTGATTTTAGTTATTTTTGGAAATGATTAACCTATCATAGAGAATATGTGATTAGGTTAATTACACTTCTGTATGAGACTTTAAGAGTAGATAAAGTTATTTGGTGATAAATGTTAATATTTTTTTGGAATAGTATGTGATCAAATTTTTCAGAATTTTGGTTTTCCCATTTAGTTTGGATTACATTGATGAATGTTAAGAACATTTGTTTATTGAATTGTATTTTTTTACATTGTTTATTTTTTGTCAATTTAATGAAATTGGGAATATTATTTCTTTTTATACTGTATTATCCTTTTTAGAGATTATCTGTTCTTGTACTAATGATTTTCGTTTTGGTTAATTTATAAAGACAGGGGAAATATATAGATAATTTTTTTGGATTATATGATTCCAAAGAAGTTTATTTTTGAACTTTGGATGTGACCAAGTCATCTTGAATACTCATCATTTGGAGAAAAGAAGAATTTTTTGTATCAATTTAGTATAGGATGAAAGTCAACATAATAAGTAAGTATGTGTAATTATGTTCATAGTCATGTTCATAAATAAATTCCCCATCATTATAAAAATGAACATAATATAAAAACATTGTCTTTTTATTTTTCCTTCTTAGAAACTAATGACGGTTTATCCTATTAGACGTTTTTTTCCTGTTGTTAATTTTCTCCTAATAATGTTTTCTATCACTCTATATCCAAACCTGACACATAGATTCTCCTCCATATCAACGTTTTCAAGGAATCCTTGTATTTTCTATCTCTGGTGACCTTTTTACTTCTCTTATTTCTTTTAACGTGATCATATTATTGACTCTTTCTCTAATGTGGGAATTTTAATGATGTTTTTAACCTAAATTTGAAATTGTGAGGACAAAATTTCTAAAAGGGGGATGGATATAACATACCAGGTAAATAATGAATGTGAGATTTTCATAATTATTAATATTTTTGAATTAAATATTAACTTTACATTGAAGGGTATGAAATGTCTGAATGTATACTCAACACACAACAACAAGTTTCTTTGAAATCATATGATGAACACAATGTTGAGTTATACTGAAAAACAATAATATAATATTATTATTTTAAATTGTAATTAATGCATAGTATTTATATTGGATAAATGAATATAACAATGATAAATATGATTATAAATGTATTTTTAAATTTTTTATTATAATCAAATAAATAGTAGAGGCATTAAATAAGAATGAATCTAATTTTAATCATTAATACTGTAATATTATTTAAAAGGTCGATTTATCACCTATTGATGGCGAACCATTATTTAATATATTTATTTTCACTTTATATATTCTATTTGACAAATTATAATTATTATTTAGACTCTATACATCAAAATTTTCTTTTGATGATATTTTGGTATTTCTCTTATAATGTTCATTTTTAAATAAATAATGAAAAATGTGGCATTTAATTTCAAAACATCATTTTAATATAATTTATTTATATGGATAGATAATTATTTTAAATGTGTTTAATGTGTAACTAGATTATTTTTTTACCCTTTAATCCATCTTTGGTCATTGAAAGTAATTTTACTTCAAAATTGGACATAAAATTGTGTGAATCATTTAATAGTTATTATTTCTTAAAAACACAATTTTTTTGTTTAGAAAACGAAAATTAATTATAAATTAATTAATGTTATTTATATGTTTTTAATTTCGTATAATATACATCATTTTTAAATTTTTAATGTTAAAATTATCTGTGGGTGAATTTTTGGTATTTTCTGCAAACATTCTATTTTTGATGAATAGTGAAACACTGTGTATTAGTTAAAAATCTGAATTTATAATTTAAATGAAAATTTTAAGCTTCTATGAATTGAATTTAAAACATCAACAATACATGGTTATAATTAGTAGGTAAAATTTTGTTTAAAAAGATGAAAATGATTGTTGGGGAATCGTAACATTGGATTTTTGTTTACCACGGTTAAAAGAAAATAGGGTAATTCAAGGTAACAATAATATATTAATTTTATAAAATTACATTCACACTTGTCCTGTCCTTATTTTATGAGTCATGGCTGACCAATAAAATCCTTGGGTGAGAAATTTGGCCTTTTAGGGCCACTTGGGTAAGATAATGAGATTGATAACTATTTATTTACAGTAAAAAATAAAGTATCTTAAACAAGTTTTGTTTTTGTAAAAAAAATTTAAGGTGGGGTTATATAATTTATATATTTGAATATATATTGTCATTATAAATCTAATAATACTTCTACATTATGTTATTTTATTTAAAAAAATTGTACATCAAATAAATAAATTTATTTATGACATACTGATGATCGAAGGATTCCCTCATTAATGAATGTTTTAAATAAATGATATTATAATTATTGAAATAAATTTATTTAGAAAATATTTATGTCATCCATGAATTTTAGATTTGAGGTTGAATTTTTATATTTAAATTAATGATGCTTTTTTGAAATAATTATGAGGGTTTAGAATTTTTAAAAAGTCATGATATGAATAGTATTGAAATTGAAAAAAATGTATTTTTGAATAATTTAATATATAATATATGATAAAATATCACAAAAAATCTAAAATTCTACCAAATTACAAATATGATGTTACAAATGTAATTAATGATCCATCGTGGGTCACATGTCATTTTATAGTAACTATATTAACCAAATAGTATGAATATACAAGAAGACATAGTAAAAGTTATATTTGTTAACTAATAGTTAAGGCTAAATGATAAGGATAAAAATGAATCCAAGAAATATCAAAAACTAATCTTTTGAGATTATTTAAAAATATATTCATCTTACCTTCAGATTGAATTAATTTTGGACCTTTTGAAACCAAACTCCAGTTTATAATAAAATAATATTTTTAAACGTTCCTAAAAATCCCCTCCTCCCCCTTACTGAAGGCCATCACCTCTAACCCATATCATACACCTCTCAAGACCCTCGTATCAGCCATCCTATGATCAAATAAGATCCCAAAATCCCAATATTCCTACTAGAATCCATATATTATGTGTTATGAATATCAAGGAATCCTTTTTATTCAAACCAAAGAGAGTTACCCGATTAAAAGGTAACATCTTCCCTCAAGTTCTGTTCTTTTATTTTTCTTCACCATTCCCTATTCTATAATTACTATTTATTTACATAAATATCAGTTTCCTAAATATATTAGGTTGTTTTTATGAGTTTGATTCAAACAAAACCTATACACACCTCCATATAATTCATATGAAGATATTGTTTTTAAGTGTGTGGGGAACTGTTTCCCCAGGAAACGAGGATTCTTCTATTATCTCATACCATATCTAAATGTGGATATTATGATTGAACAGTATTTATATATGATATATATTATATTTATATTATATTTATGCTTCTTTATTTTTCATTTATTACGTAACCTTATGGTTTCCATAATAGGTAAATATGATAGTGATATTTGAGGAAGTGTGGACTACCACAACCCTAACGTGATATGAATCATTCATTACATATGAGGAAAGTATAAAGGATTGATTTAATGAAATTATATATGATATTATACTGTAATTATAATATATCTATGTATCATTAATTTTTCATTCAATTAAAAATTTTATAGAAATGAATGAGGTGTTCATGCGTACGTAAGGTTTACTGTCTCCATGAACGGTGCATTAGATTTCTTATGTCAAAATGTTATTTACTATTATAAGCACATATATATACCGGATATATATGATATATATGATATCTAATCAAGTAATATAATTATGGAGATAATTGTATTTTGACAACATGGGCATCTTTTAATTATAAGAAGATTATTTTTGACTCAAGTACCAGATATTCACAAAACAACTGTTATTAACATAAATGATTATGTAATGTTTATAATGTGATAATTATTAATATATAAGGAATAAAAACATGTTAAATTACCTTAATAAAGTTGAAAATAAAATTATTTTATTATTCTGGAGATTAATGAATGAACGAGTCAAGTCAGACACGAGGCAAGGGACATTGTCTCAATCATTTTTCATTGAGGGATATTTTGATTTAAACCCAAATTTCATTAATAGGGTGTATAAAACACATTGAAATTTCATTTCATTCAAATGGAATCCTTTTCTATGTAATGTTTTACTAAAGTACAAAGAGAGTGTTTCTTTTTAACTTATGTGGCTACAATGTCATTTCTACCGCCGTGAGCTTTGTTTGGTATTTGGATTCCTTAACAAGTAGTAATGTTTTTAAAGGAAAATAAATACCATATACTATTTTATTTATTTTTGTATTGAAAATGTTTTTGATAATTTATTGGTTATATCAATATATTTAAATGATTTATTTTTATTTAACTGTGGAAATTTTATATTTCCTTTATGTTTTGTTTATGTGTTTTTAATATGTTATGGTTCATGGTAATTGTTTACATATACAGGTGGTTTTGTGATATCTTTGGGAAGGTGAGCCCAAGTGAGCTCTCTAATTCATTGGGTAATGTGACAGAGGTAAATTTTAATGTTTCTCCTATGAGATTTAAGGAATAAACTCTGATGGGTATTCTGAATATGAATCCCTACGTAGCTGTGAATGATATAACATAAGTTTGTTATGGATTCCACATGTTACCATTATGATTTAGAATTTCCATTTGTTATTCATATATCATATGATTCTTTTGTGGTATGTAAATGATTTAAAAGTATGATTTCATTGATTTGTATGTATTTTTTGAATAATGTTTTCTATCCTTGTTTTATAACCCTTTCTGATCTATTTATGATCATCCCATGTTTTTAATATGTTTTTACAAGATATATGGATGTATAAGAGAATGGAATAATTCAATAAAATTTTTACCATGAAAATTAATCATATTTTTATTTAAGAGTTTTTTTAGAAAAAAATGCATACAGAGTAAAAGTGTCAACATTGTAAAAATTGATATTCAATGTAATAATTATCTCCTAATTATTTAGAACTCTAAACCTAAATTGATCCTCAATGTGAATAATTATCTTAATTCAAGATTACGTAATGTTTAAGGTTGGGGCCTTATACGAGTTTTGTATCGACGATGAATACATGAATCAATTTGGAATGGGGCTTTGTGAGCCTTCATCACCTAGGATAAAAAAGTCACTATAGGATAATGCACATATCTCAACATTATCTATCCATCTTGGTAGAACCAAAAGGTAACAAGATCTCTGAGAACACTTATGGTGGGATAACATGAAGAAGGAGATTGCAAAATATATCTCAATGTGATTGGTATGTCAGCAAGTAAACGTATTGTTACAAGATCCCAAATAGCTGATAAAACCATTTCTTTATATCCATGTGTAAATAGTAGAATGTAACTATTGGCTTCTTCATATGTCTCTTGAAGACTCCAATGGGAAATAATGTAATATGTTTTGTGGTTGAGCGACTCACCAAGAATTCCCATTTTATCCTTATTTGGGAAGACCTATTGCTTGAATTAAATAAAAAGACAAATGTGAAGTAATTGGTGAGACATCATATTGTTCCACTTTCAATTTCCGTTAATCTTTATCTATGGTCCATATCAAAATTTGGGAGAATACTTCAACATTCTTTGAGTACTGAATTAAATTTCATCACAAACCTTCACCCCCAAACAAATGTTCAATATGAAAGTTCTACTCAAAATCTTGGAGATATGATAATATCATGATATTTAGAACTAAACAGTGTAGGGGATCATTATATACCATTGGTCAAGTTATCAAAAAAAATAGTTTCCACTAGAGAATTTAGATGGATCCATATGATGATTGGTATGAAAATCGATGTAGAACTCAAATATGTTGGGATGAAGTAGGAGAATGAAAGCTACGTGGACCCGATATTCTGAAAGAGATAACTGAGAAAGTTCATATCATCTAGAAACATATCAATGATGCCTAGAGTTAAAAAAAGATCTATGTTCATAACTGTCGAAGTGACTTGGAGTTAGACATCAGAGATAATGGATTCCTTCGACTATCACCATGGAATAGAGTTATATTTTCGCGAAAGAAAAGGAATTTAATCCCATGATACATTATCCCATTTGAGATCTTTTAACACATAGAATATCTATCGTATCATCTTAATCATCCACTGAATATGGATCAATTTCCTAAGGTGGTTCACATATCACTACTGAGGAAGTACATAACAGATCACTCACATGTACTAAACTCATAGGTTGTAAAACTAGAAGATGATCTCCCATATGAGGAGTAGTCAAGGAAGATTCATGAATAAAGAGATAAGTTTCAAACCAATAGATAAACCCCTTGAAAATGTGTTTCAGAGAGACCCAATGTTTTTAGAAGTACCTTTTCAACCATCAGATGCAATGAAGGAGAAGTACGCTCACCTATTTATGTAAAAAATAAATTTCAAAGGAGAAATTTCATATAGGGGGAATAATGTAAAAACCCAAATTTTTATCAATAGAATTGCATTCTTATAATTATTCCTTATTGTATAATAATAATGTTATTGACAATAACATATCATGATACTATATATTATGGGACCATTAGACATAGTTTTTAAACTTCCGTGTTTTGAATTTCAAAAATCTAACATACATGGTTGAGTTTAGGGTGATTTTGGAGTCTAATAGAACATAATTAATAATTGGTAAATATTAAAATACACTTATGAATATTATTATTACCCTTATGAATAATTAAATACAATTAGTAATAGTAACTCCACCTATGATAGTATATATATATATAGGATTTAAGTGAATTTATGATGTACCTATGTTTTTCAACAAGTAAATAAATGTTTTTGAAACTGTATTTTTCTGATAAATTATGATTTTAATTATAAATTCAATTAATTATGCAGTTATTTATTGTATTATACCCATATAAATTGTTAGTGTTGATTTTTGTTATTTTTTTGAAATATTTTAATTTTTTTTGAAATAGTTGATTTTTTTAATTGTAAAATATAATAATTTATGATAAATGATAAATTCAAGAATTATGATTCAATCAACTAATTTGTCACTAATGTAAGTCCATTATCTTAAATTCAGATGACATTTTAATATTCATGGTCATGGATATGTTTTTATTATATTGTTGACTATTAGAGAAGGTATAAGGTGAAAATGTTATATCTGAGTAGTTTTGAATATGTAATGAATGAGGAACTCATCACGAAATGGAATCTGAGTATGGTCCGAAGTAGCGGCGATGCTATATTTGTAGTTGAAACTATGAATTTTTTTTCAAGAGTAATGAAGTATCACTTTGACAGTTCTCACCACAGAAACATTATTTCTGTAGTCAAATAATATCTATTTAAAGATATTGTTCTATTTCTTTTCTATTAGTGTAGAAATATTGTCCCAAAATGTCCTTAGTGTTTGTAACCCTCAATAGAGTGTCACTATTAGTGATTACTGGGCCACATAAAGGGATTTTTCAGGGGTATAATGAAGAATAAATGTCGAATATGACCATAAAATACATTGGGGTCTAGGAAGGAATCAACTACTCCATCTAAGGTAGGTTTATAGGGTTCACAAATATGTTATTGTTGAATAAAGGGTGGTGGAACCCAAATTTATGAATTGTGGCACCATGCAGAGGATATAGATCAGGGGAGTTTGGATTGATCCCTTGGTAAAGGGGATTTTCACCTGCATGTTATGCCTAGTACTCTAGAATGTGTGGGTAAAGGACAGTAAACATTCAAAGGTACCCTTGTTGTATAATCTACCATTGAACTTGTTTTGTCTGATACACGAGAATTCCATTAATTTTTATCCATTCCATTTGGAAATTTACTAGGATTTTATATGGGAGTCATGGATGGTTCTTTATCCATTGGTGTAAAATTTGGATTGAAATCATATAATACTAACCATTGAAAGGCGTTTTCTCAAGATATTGGTGGTTTAAATTTGATTTAGAATTCATTAGTTATTGAAATGAGAGGATTTTATTTTATTATATGTATTTATTTGTTAGTCCTATACCTAGATCATATTGTCTGTTACCAAAGGAGGATTAACTTTTTATATCTAGAAAAAGGAAGTAATTCGAGCTAGGGTGAGTGGGAGCTCCACGATGGTCATTCATGGAAAATTTAGTGCAGATTGAATTATATCATAGATCCATTAACTTGTCATGATCTAGATAATAGTGTAATATAGAAGGATTATTTTTCTATTATGGTATACTACTTTTAGGATTTTATTCTTAAAATGATTTATGTCTTACTACTGGAGCGATAAATAATGTTTTCATTTTAGTTTTTTTGGGGGAAGAACGAGTTTCTATTCCTCCTTATAGAATGGTACTAGTAGTGATTTTGGATTTCAATGTTAAAATGAACTCTCTAGAAACTAACAGTTTCATGTGGACTAGTATATTTCTTTAGTTTTTTCTATTTCTCTTCACTTAGAATTCTCATGGGACATTACCCTTATGTGTATATTATTAGATATTGAACTTCATAACGTTCCAGAACCAATTTCTTGATCCATGCATTTATGATATTTTTTATCATTTGAGAGGGGAAAATATCTTCTCCATGATCGACGTTTGACCTAGATACCATCTATTGAGGGTAAGAACATCATACATAACTGATATTGCTTTTAGGAGTAGGTATTCTTTGAATGAGTTCATAGTGATGTATTTTGGATTAGTAATATACTGGCAGTACTCATTACCCTATTGAATCTGATCTTTCATAATTTTTTGGGATATATTTTGTGTTTTTTTCAAATACTTATTAGTATAAACCTAGTATGAATATGATCATTCCAAATATCTTAACATGGCCCTATGTACATTGAGAGGTCATCAGATTTATGCCACAAAAATCAAATGTCAATTATGGTTTTATAAAGTGTACTTATTGTGATATGTCATCTTAGGGGAAGAGTGACAATGGACCCAAATAAATTTACCGCGATGATATAATGGAATTATCCCAAAATTTATTTTACATCAGAGAGTTTTGGTATACAAAAAACACAAGGGCCTCATGTAGATATTTTATTATTTGGATCTGAACCATCGACCAAGGAGGTGGTCCAATAATCATCTATATTTTGACTACATGTTTTCTTATACACCAGTCAAGAGAAATGTTGTTTTCATTGATTTGAGCTACAATATAAAAATAGAGGCAGTACATTAGTCTCATGATGAGTGGAGGGTTATTTAATTCTTTCCAAATATATATCTATTTTTTCAACACTATTATGGATATTTATACTTGACTTCATCATTTTGTTATACCTATTATTCTTGATAGGATCAAGATGTAGTACCTGTATCTTCTATAAGGATTATTTATGAATTACTTCATATATGGTGGGTAGATACCATCATTATGTTTTTTTTTGAATTGAAAAATTCTCTTCATTTCTATGGCCTTGAATAGGTTATTGCAGCCTTACCTCAAGAGATGATGATAGAGTTGCATGCTTATACATGGGCGGTACTCCTTGGTTTGAAGTATATGTATCATGATATCTAAAAACAATAATGGTGGGTAGAAATGAAGAAGGATATAGAAGGATTTATGAAGATATGTTTCACTTGTCATCACATTAAAATAGTCCATCAGAGGGAAGCTGGTATTTTTCAGCCTTTTTTGATTCTTGAGAAGAAATGGGATGATGTCAATATCTATTTTATGGAAGGATTATCCGAAACATCCCATAAGAATTATGTTTTTTTGTGTGATTTTGGATCAACAAATGAAGGTATCCCAAATTATTCACATTATGGAGACATTCAAATTTTATGATCTGTGAATTATTTTTCTGTGTGAGTTATTCTATTTTCACAGTGTTCCGACTAGTATTATTGAAAAAATGATCCTTGTATCACATTTCTCTTATGGGAGGTTCTTAAAAACAAATCAGGATTGTATGTTATTTTTGGTAAATTGTATCATCCTCATAAAGATGCTCAATCTAAGAGGACTATTGAGGTTCTATAGGATAATTTAGGTTCCAATGATTTAGAGTTTATTCTATCATGGTACCATCATATATAATGCATGGAGTTTTTATATAATAACATAATTTAAAAATGGATCCAGGTGGAACCTTATGAGGAGTTTTTTGAAAAGTTGTTTTTTTATCTTCATTATTGTTTGGAGGGATGTGGGCTAATGTTATTTGGTCCTAGTATCATGTAGGAGACATCAGATAAGGTTGACTAGATTTGGTGGTGGATGGTTACAAAGTAAAGTATGAAGATATCATACGTTGACCATCATAGATGACATATAGATTTAATGGTATGTCATTACGGTTTCCTTTATTTTTCACGTAGGATGGGTCGGTTTCATATCATGAAATATTAGAAGCTAGATCATATGCTTGTCAGGCCATTTGAGATACTGGATAGTGTTAGTCCAGTGGAATAACAATTAGTCCCTCCATAATGCTATTTTTACATGAATGGCGTGTCTAATATGTCATCGTATTGATGATCTTATTCAGAATCTTCTAATGTGATTGAAGTTACAGACATAAGGTTTATTATAAATGCAAACTTTGAGGAATACCCAATAGGTATTATGTAATGTATTGAAAAATATCTCTGATATAGGGTGATTCCATTGGTTCGATTGAAGTAGAAGCATTGGGAGATATATGAGGTGACCTCGGAGAGGGTGTATGATATGAAAGCACAATGGAAAAAAATTTCAAAAGGTTCCACAATGTTATTTTCATAGTTGATCAGGGATGAGCTGTTATATAGTTGAAAGGTTGTGAGATCCAATATTTTTCTAGGATTGTCTTTCATTGAGTCTTTCATTTTAGTCCTCGGGATATGTACTATTCGGAGATAAAGAGACGTTTTGGTTGGAAATGAATTAATTTATTTTAACACCCTAAGATTTTATGAAAAATATTATTTTTAATTTCATTAATGTCTTGTGTTGTACGCTAAACCAAAAGGAGCTTGCACAACATGCATCCCTGACTCGGCTTTCATTACACGCAATCGGGACCTTCCACGATATCGTGTGTTGTATGCAATACAGAGTTTCTCTAATGAACTAGTCTTTATGAATTGTATTAACTTCATTTTTAATTTTATAACATTATTATTCATCTTACACATTTTCTAGAACATGGTTTGAGAACAAAATAAATTTTTCGTGGAAAATATGTATTTTTAAAAAAATGCAGTTTTCCCGCCTTTTGATGACGCAACTACCTTAAATAATGTTTTTGACATGTATATAAGTTCAATTTCACAAAATAAAATTCTTCATTGGAATAAGGATATAAAATTTTACTGTAGATAAAAGTGTCATATTATTCTGATAACTTTCATATTTTAATGAATAGTAAAAACGCGATATATTTTAATTAAAAACAACTTTTTTCATCGCAATAATTTATATGGTTAGATTATCTTTTTTATTGGTATTAAAGAGTAATTAGAATATATTTTATCTATTTAAACCAATTTTGTTCATTGGAATTAATTTCATGTTGAAATTGGATATAAACAAGTATCAATCTTTTGATTGTTATTGTTTCTTAAAAACACGCTATTTGTTTTGATAACGGGAATTAAATTTAAAATTAATTAATGAAACTTATATGTTATGAATTTGGAAAAATAGTCATCAATTTTGAATTGGGAATATTAAATAATTCTTAGGCTGAATTTTTGGAATTTTTCTGAAAAACTTCAATTTTCGATGAATAGTGGAACCACTTAGTGGTAGTTCAAAAACTGACTTTTTTTAATTTAAATTAAATTTTACCACTTCTGTGAATTGAATTTCAAAAATCTGAGAGACAAGGTTAATATCAAGGACTAAAATGTGGTTCAATGAGATGAAAATAATTTTTGGTGAATGGTAACTTTTTACTTTTATTTACCACGGTTAATAGTAAATATGATAATTAAGGGTAAAATTTATATTATTATTACCCTAAAACATGTCCTAATTCTATTGTATAAGTTTAATTCGACCAAAAACAACCTTAGGAATAAAATATGACCATTTAGGATCACTTGGATTAGATTAGGACATTTATCAATAATTTATTTAAAGAAGGGTTAAAATAGTTAAAATAAAAGTTTAATAACTAAATAATTTTTAATATAGGGATATACATAAGATAAATTCAACTATAAATATTCATTAGAAAGATACGAACATTTCCTACCTAATAGTATTTTATTTATAATTTTTAAACATTAAATAAGTAAGGTTATTTATGACACAATGGTTATGTAGTAATTACCTAAATAATGAAATATTAAAATAATTGATATTATAAATACCCAAATAAATGTAATTTTATACTTTTTATGAATTCCAATAATTATATAGGTTAATATGACATGTTATTATTGATTTAAATAACTTTTTGTGAACTATATATGCCGTTATTATTTTCACAAAAAATCATGTACCAAATATTGTCAAAATTGACATAAAATAGTTTTTAAAACAAATATTATATTATTAATTGTTATTTTATTCCTAAAAATCTAAGGATCGGCCAAATGACTTATATAAGGATATATATATTAATAATGAACCACTTGTGGTTCTTTTGGCTTTTTATAGTAAGTTTATTAACCTTATAGTCTAAGAAAACAAGAATTCACTGTAAAAGTTAAATTATCTAACTTAAAGTTAAATCTAAATGATAAGGTTAAAATAGAAACCTAAAATTTTCTATATTATATTGGATGAGAATATTGCGACCTATAACCATCTTATCTTTGAAATAACTCAATTTGGATCTATTAAAAACCGAATATGACTTTATAATAAAATAATATTTTTAGTTATTCCAAAGGTGCCCCTCTCCTCCCTTATAAAAGGGAACCTCCTCCCTCTCTTCCTAACACAACTTTGAGCCTTCAATCTCAGCCAGACCATTCCAAATGCTCTTCTACACTTCCCTAGAAACATCATATATTCCATTTTCTTCTTCAAATACAAAATTTAGTGCCCTAAAATGAGGTCTCAAAGAGGCGCTTCAAAGAAGAGGTAATGTCTGTTAACGATACTTTCAACTTAATTTCTTCTTCCACTTCTTCTTATTTAGTTGTTTCAACATGAATTAATAACATCAGTATAAAACATATACATATATATTATTATAAGTATGAAACAACCCTATTTCACCATCTATCCATCCTACGGAAAATGAAATCACCATGCATGCGTATGTATGGAATACCGTCTCCACGCCGTGGTGAAATCTATTTTTCCTCCAACACTATACATTGATGGGAATAATGGTGTCAATAATAACTATATTTGGTTATTATAACATCATACTGATTCTGATATATTATACCATCCACTCTAATTCTATTCAATAATTGTGGGAACGATATCATTGCTCGTGTGTACGTACGGACTACCGTCTCCAAGACGCGATGAGATTCATTCTCCATGTTAACCATAAATGAATGATCATATATTTTATATAATGAATAATAATGAAATATATGGAATAATAATTCTACTAGATTTATTTATATATATATTTATTTCATCTATTTAGTTTCATTCAATTCAATAAGGAAACGAAAACAACGTTCAGGCGTACGTACGGCCTACCGTCTCCATGAATGATATATTTGATTCTTTTTATCAATCTATAATATATATATATATATATATATATGTATATGATAAATATATATTATATATAAATCATGTTTTACATTCTGGAATTATGTAAATCTTGATATAAGTAATAATATCAAGAACGACAAGTCGAAACACATACGATAAATGAAATGATTTTACCCAAAACGCTGCTTTAACATGGAATTTACAAAAGAACAGGTAATGTAAAGTCCTAAGTGAAACATAAATGACATCATAGCAATGAATATGAATCATTAATAAGTCAATGACATTATTTAAATCATTATTCAGGAGTTTCGGATACGTATGAAGCATATCGGACCTAAGGTAAGGGATAATTTTGCAAATCTCATTTTTATCCAAGATTGCTTATTTGTAAGTATTTACAAGGGTTATTACTATTATCCATGTACATGTTTTATAAATGTGTTTTCATGTATGGTTAATGTCCTTTTTACCGATTTTTTAAGTTTACCACATGTTAGGAAAGGAATCTGATTTTTTTACCATACGAGGTACTTTTTGACTTTTCCGACAAAAGCATGTGAAAAATGTTATTTTTATGTAAACTGGAGTGAATGGATTTTTATGGTTTCATAACACCTCATTTTCATAAAACATCCTCTACATGTTTTCATGATTATATTCAACAAAACCCTTTTCTTTTAAAAGTGGATGAGTTTTTTTTTGAAAAGAAAATGATTTTGAAGAAGAAAGGAAATTTTCCTCAAGAATTCATTTCCTGAGTTTTATCAAAACAATTTTCCATCTAAGATGACTTTATTTCATACGTGTATGTTTCATGTATAATGTCTCTATGATTTACATGTTTTCACTTTTCTTAGTATGAAATTATATCCATTTCTTTTATAAGGATTATGTGGTGATGGGATGATGTTTATGAAACCCATTTTATTTATTGGGTTATTATGAATGATGTATGTTTATTTTGTGGCACAAGTAAGAATGATTTCATTATTAGATGGGTGGAACCTATATCTCCCTCCAATTCATTCATTAAATAGTTATATCTCATGAGACAGACATGCCTGGAACGGTAAGTAAATATGGTTCAGTGTTACGGGACTGAAATGTGGAGGGAACTCGATTCAGAAAGGGTCTTTGTCCACTAAGATGGTCTTGGCAGCAATGTCTTGGATACTATAGATATCATAACATGTTCTTAATGATTTAAACAATTACAGGTTTTATTCTCATGATATTTTATCATTATTGATGTTCCCTTATGATATATTCCTTACGAACTTCCAATATCCATGTCTTTGCTCAAGATTTTGATGTTTAGATTTTATGTTCAAGTTTTTGCATTCAAATGTTTATAGATTGTTTTATATTCTCTATGATTACCCTTACTAGGCATTTGATCTCACCCCTTTTATGTTTTATTTTCCCCGGGACATAATGAAATGTTTTAGATAAGAATAAAAGGGGAAGATCTTTATTGGGAAATGTTGAAGAACTTTCACCACGATTAGAAGATTTTATTCCGAGTTTCCAAAGACACTAAACTGTCACAGTCCTTGTGTGTCTGTTTTAGTTATGTACTAATTATTCTGAAAATGTAATGTAATGCCCATGTACGTTAAGCATTAGGTCTCTACAGTTGGTATTAGAGGAAAATGAGGTAGGAATGAATTTGATCCTTGGGAACTCTCACATGTGAGCATTGGACGAAGCATGGATCTCCGCACAAGGGCTTCATGAGGAAATGGATGCCACTGGGGATGGTGGTGTGTCCCGCCCAGTGGGTGTAGCTGCCCATGGAGTGACCTGATAGGTATCAATTATAGTCCACTAGAAGTAATTCCAGACTATTATTGTTGGTATCAGAGGAAAGGTTTAGACAACCTTTGGGAACTAGGATGTGAGAACTTTAGTGAGATCCCTAAAGTTATTTCTAAGGTATGTCTAGGGATGTCCCTAAGGTTAATTATAAGTATAGATTATAGTCCTATAATTATGGTAACTATCATATAATTAAACCTATGATGTTAGATATTGAAGGTACTCTCCCATTATTATGTTTGTTTTCACTAACAGGATTTTTGCTTCTCACACTATTCTTTTTGGGTTTTAGATGATGGTTGGAACCCGAAGGAACTGTGTTGATCAATGTAATGGAACATTCAATGATTGTCCTCATGAATAAACAAATGTTATGGGATATGGAGTGAAAAATCGTATTTCTATACTTACACAAGCTATGAATCATTCTGGAAATCCAAATGAGCAGATAAAGGGAACAATATTCTATTGAGTCCTTCATGAGGCAACACCCACCTTCTTTTAGTGGGTCTTCTGATCTACGTGTTGTTGAACTATGGATCAGTACCAATGAAAAAATATTTTCAGTTCTTCAATGTTCTGACCATGATAAAGTCATGTTAGCAGTATATCCTTTGGAAGGTGAAGTTGATCAATGGTGGAATCTTATAAAGAATACGAGGCCAAGAGATGAAATTGAATCCATGAAATGGGATGAGTTCAAGAACTTATTTTTAAGTACTTCCCTCATATTCTTTGAACAAAGATGGATAAGGAGTTACTTGAACTAATGAAAAATGATGATGAATCTATTGGTGTATACGAAGCATATTTTACAAGGTTTGCAAGGTATGCATCTGCCTTTATCATCCAACTTGAAAGTAAAGTTGATCAATTCTTCAGTGGCTTAAAACCAAATATTCGAAGGGCATTAGCTATAAGAGAATTCAGTAGCTCTGGAGAAATTGTGCGTTGTGGTATCAAGGTAGAAATGTAATTTGGTGTTACTTATCCATCTCATGGTTTTGACAAGAAATGAAAGATGGAGTTCAAGGAGAAATCTCAGAATAATGGTGAAAAGCATAGGAATGTTTCCTTCTGCTCAAAGTATGGAAAGAAGCAAAGTGGAGATTTTCTTAAAGGGACTAGAAAATGTTTTATGTGTGGACAAGAAGGTCATCGAGTAGCTGAGTGTCTAAGTAATGGAAAAATTGTTGCTAATGATGTGAATAAAGAAAAGATTGTAGAGAATGCAGCACCAAAAATTCAATGCATTAAGTGCAAGAAAATGGGGAATTATGCTAATAAATTCCATAATCCATGGGTTAGTGATGATCGACATGAGAAACCACTTAAGGAAAAGGACAAAGGGAAGTCACATGTGATCACTATTGGAGATGTTGAATATGAAAATGATGTTGTGGAATGATTAAGTGTTTATGTAATGGGATTCCAAAATAATGTGGTATATAGTATCATGGACTACTAGAATATTTATGTATTGGTATATTTTGGTTTTCAATAATTTTATTGTACCGGTTACCATGGAAAGTGATTGGGATATTTTTGTAAAAAATATGATATGTGGATAATTAAGGGATAAGGAGAAAATGAAATGTTTGACAGTATTCATGACCACATGACTGATATAAGTAAATAGTTATATCATGGTTTGATTATGTATAATTTTGGGGTTTTGGTATGTGGAAAGAGTTAACTTTTGACAGCTCTCTTGTTTTCACTGAGATTCATTGGGTATTTATTTTTTAAGAGAATACATGATTAAGGCCTTCGAATGTTTGGAATGTGAGCAAGAAGACATATATTATGATATATGGGGATCAATGATGGTATTAAAATGCTTGTTATATGAAATCTCTATTAATTGTTTTCACTATATTATGATAGTGGACTTTAGTATTATGGATAAGACTAATGATTGGAATGGATTATGTTGGACGTAAGTTAGTGTTGTTTAAGGATAGAAGTTTTTTTGATATTATTGATGGGATGTAATAGTAATGTAGTTTTAGAAAAAGGACAACCTGCAGGACGGGAGACATCCCATTGTGTCGGACAAGGCTGTGGGAATCAAAACCACAACCGAAGTGCGACTGGCCTTTATCGCCTCCCACTGGCCTACAGGAAGTCCATGTTTAGTAAAAACTAGTTTTATTATATTAAGCAGTATGCTATATGAACAATAAGTCCATTTTAGGAACTATATATGATTAATCTCACTATAGATGGACTTATGTATTTTTGATTACTTTTATACCCTTTTGTTTGAGATAGATGGAATGATCCATCATTCTACCACATGATCTGCTAACACTTCACGAATGACAAATTCAACTTCATTTCTTTAAGAGATGAAGTAGAAATTGTCAAAAGAACGACCAACGATGATACTGTACCAAAATCACAAAAGTATTTCTTTTATTTCCAATTCCTTCAACTTTAGTGAAATGATCATGAAAACCAAAAATGTTGTCATAGTTCCCTTATATCCTATGAATCAGATGGTACCTTAGATCATCACAAATCTATGGCTTTGTGATTGATGGCTTTTTCATAGCCATGTTCTCTACCACTCTCCATCATAACTTGATGGTTATATTTTTCTTACATATCAATATTTTCACCTATGTTCTCCTATATGGAAATCAAGTGATGAGTTAATTTGGGTAATCGTTACATTTCATACTTCAGTTTTTAAATTTAAGTTTTAGTATTCCTTTTTATGATGTGGGATTCTATTAATGAAACATTCGAGTAGTAAACCAATTATAACCCCGAAGAATTTCAAGGGAGAAATTCATTTTAAGGGGGGTAGAATGTAACACCCCGAGATTTTATGAAAAATATTCCTTTTAATTTCATTAATGTCTTGTTGTACGCTACACCAAAAGGAGCTTGCACAATACGCATCCCTCACATGGCTTGCATTACACGCAATCGTGACCTTCCACGATAGCGTGTGCTGTATGTAATACTGAGTTTCGTTAAACAATGATATATGGTTATAATATTATTATGAACTAGCTGTTATGAATAATATTAACTACATTTTGAATTTTATAACATTATTATTCATCGTACACATTTTCTAGTATATGGTATAAGAACAAAATAAATTTTTCGTGTAAAATATGTATTTTAAAAAAATTGCAGTTTTCCCACCTTTTGATGATGCACCCACCTTAAATCTTTTTTTGACATGTCTATAAGTTAAATTTGACAAAATAAAATTCTTAATTTTAATCAGGATACAAAAAATTTCTTTGGATAAATTTTTCATATTATTCTGATAAGTTTCATATTTTAATGAATAGTAAAAACACGCTATATTTTAATTAAAGACAACTTTTTTCATCGCAAAAATTTATATCGCTAAATTATGATTTTTATTGATTTTAAAGTGTAATTAGAATATATTTTTACCATTTAAACCAATTTTGTTCATTGTAATTAATTTCACTTTGAAATTGGATATAAATAAGTATCAATCTTTTGATTGTTTTTGTTTCTTAAAAACATGCTATTTGTTTTGATAACGGGAATGAAATTTAAAATTAATTAATTCCACTTATATTTTATGAATTTGGAAAAATAGACATAAATTTTGAATTCAGAATATCAAATAATGCTTAGGCTGAATTTTTGGTATTTTTCTGAAAAACTTCAATTTTCGATGAATAGTGAAACCAATTAGTGGTAGTTAAAAAACTGACATATTTTATTTTAAATTAAATTTTACCAATTCTGTGAATTGAATTTCAAAAATATGAGAGACAGTGTTAACATCAAGGACTAAAATTTGGTTCAATGAGATGAAAATAATTTTTGGTGAATAGTAACTTTTTAATTTTATTTACCACAGTTAAAAGTAAATAGGATAATTAACGGTAAACATGATATTATTATAACCCTAAAACATGTCCTAATTCTATTGGATAAGTGTAATTCTACCAAAAACAACCTTAGGAATAAAATATGACCAGTTATCCCCGCTTAAATTAGATTAGGACATTTATTATTAATTTATTTAAAGAAGGGTTAAAATAGGTAAAATCAATGTTTAAAAACTAATTAATTTTTCATATAGGGTTATACATAAGATAAATTCAAATATAAAAACTAATTAGAAAGATAAAAAGATTTCCTACCTAATGGTATTTTATTTATACTTTTTAGACATTAAATAATTTACGTTATTTATGACACAATGGTGATGCAGTAATTACCTAAATAATGAAATATTAAAATAATTGATATTATAAGTACCCAAATAAATGTAATTTGAGACTTTTTATGAATTAAACTAATCTTATAGGTTAATATGACATGTTATTATTGATTTAAATAACTTTTTTCGAATTAATCATGCTGTTATGATTTTCACAAAAATCACGTACAAAATAGTGTCAAAATTTATATAAAATAGTTTTTATAACAAATATTATATTATTAATTGTTATTTTATTCCTAAAAACATAATGTTCGGTCAAATGACTTAAATAAAAATATATATATATTAATAATTAACAACATGGGGTTCGTTTTCCTTGTTATAGTAAGTTTATTAACCTTATAGTGTAAGATAACAAGAAGACACAGTAAAAGTTAAATTATCTAACATAAAGTTAAATCTAAATGATAAGGTTAAAATAGAAACCTAAACTTTTCTAAATTCTATTGGATGAGAGGATTTAGACCCATCCCCACATTATCTTAGAAATAACTCAATTTGGAGCTATTAAAAACCTAATATGACTTTATAATAAAATAATAATTTTTGTTATTCCAAAGGTGCCCCTCTCATCCGTTATATATGGGCACCTCCTCCCTCTCTTCCTCACACCACATTGAGCCTTAAATCTCGGCCAAGACATGCCAAATTCTCTTCTACACTTCCCTAGAATCATTCTATAGGTCCTGGACTTCTTCAAAGACCAATTTTAGTGCCCTAAAAGGAGGTCTCAAAGAGGCGCTTCAAAGAAGAGGTAATGTCCGTTAACGATTCTTTCAACTTTATTTCTTCTTCCACTTATTCTTATTTAGTTGTTTCATTATTAAGTAATAAAATTAGTATAACTCATATACTTATATGTTATTATAATTATGAAACAACCCTATTTCACCATCTATCCATCCTACAGAAAATGAAATCACCACGCGTGCGTACGTACGGAATACCGTCTCCACGCCTTGGTGAAATCTGTTTTTCCACCAACACCATAAATGGATTAGTATAATGGTGTAAAGAATAACTATATATGGTTATTATATCATCATACTAATTCTGATATATTATACCATCCAATACAATTCTATTCAATAATTAATGGAACGATATAATCGCTCGTGCGTACGTATGGACTACCGTCTCCACGACGCGATGAGATTCATTCTCCATGATAACCATACATGAATGATCATAATGTTTATATATTGAACAATAATAAATTATATTAAATAATAATTCTACTAGATTTATGTATATATTTATTTATGTCATCTATTTAGTTTCATTCAATTCAATAAGGAAACGAAAACAACATTCATGCATACGTACGGCCTACCGTCTCCATGAACGGTGTATTTCATTCCCTTTATCAATCTATAATATATATATATATGTATATAATGAATATATATTACATATAAATCATGTTTTAAATTCTGTAATTATGTAAATCAGGATATAAGTAATAATATCAAGAACTACAAGTCGAAACACATACGATAAATGAAATGATTTTTCCCAAAACGCTTCTTTTAAATGGAATTTACAAAATAACGGGTAATATAAAGTCATAAGTGAATCATATATGATATCATAACAATGAATATGATTCTGTAATAATTCAATGACATTATTTAAATCATTATACAGGAGGTTCGGATATGTACGAATCATATCAGACCTAAGGTAACGGATAATTTTTCAAATCTCATTTTTATCCGAGATTGTTTATTTGTATGTATTTATTGGGGTTATTGATATCATCAATTTCCATGTTTTATAAAAGTGTTTTCATGTATGGTTAAATTAATTTTTACCCATTTTTTAATTTTTTCACATGTTATGAAAGGAATCTTATTTATTTTTACCATACGAGGTACATTTTGACTTTTCTGACAAAAGCACGAGAAAAATGTAATTTTTAAGTTATATGGCATTAATGGATATTTACGGTTTCATAATGTATCATTTTCCTAAATCTTCCTCTACAAGTTTGCATGATTATTTTCAACAAACCCTTTTCTTTTAAAAGTCCATGACATTTTTTTGAAAAGAAAATGACTTTGAAGAAGAAAGGATATTTTCCTCATGAATTAATTTCAATTGTTTTATCAAAACCATTTTCCATCTAAGATTACTTTATTTATTATGAGTATGTTTCAAGAATAATGTCTCTCTGATTTACATGGTTTCAATTTTCTTAGTATGAAATTATATCCCTTTCTTTTATATGGATTATGTGATGATGGGATGATATTTATGAAACCCATTTTATTTATTGGGTTATTATGAATGATGTATGTTTATTTTGTGGCACAACTAAGAATGATTTCATTATGAGATTGGTGGGACCTATATCTCCCTTAAATGCATTGGGTAAAGATTTATATCTCATGAGATAGACATGGCGGGAACGGTATGTTAATCCGGTTCACTGTTACAGGACTGAAACGAGGAGTGAACTCGATTCAGAAAGGGACTTTTCCACTAAGATGGTCTTGGCAGCACTGCCTTGGCTACTATGGAAATAATAACATGTGCTTAATTATTTCCACAATTACATGTTTTATTCCCATGATATTTTATCATTATTTATGTTCCCTTGTGATATATGCCTTACATACTTCCAAGATTCATGTCTTGGCTCATGATTTTTATGTTTAGATTTTATGTTCATGTTTTTGCATTCAAATGTTTATGGATTGTTTTATGTTCTCTATGTTTACCCTTACTGGGCATTTGCGGTCACCCCTTTTATGTTTTCTTTTCTCTAGGATATAAAGAAAGGTTTTATGTAAGAAAAAAAGGGGAAGATCTTTATTGGGAGATGTTGAAGATCTTTCACCACGATTAGATGATTTTATTCTGAGTTTCCAAAGACACTAAACTATTACGGTCCTTGTGTGTCTGTTTTTGTTATTCACTATGTATTCCGCAAAAGTAATGTAATGTTTATGTACGTCAAGCTTTGGGTCTCTACATGTATAAATATGTACATTTGATTGAATAAATGAACATTAGATATAATTTTATTAAATTGTATTAAAAGGGTTTTCAATGCATTGGATATAATATAATGTTTTTTTGGATCTATACATCAAAATCAAGAAGAAGGTAGTATTTAGAGAAATTACACACCATGTAATAAGTAACAAGATGTGTAATTCATTCCATGAACAATCCATGGACACAACTCATGAAGTTAGAGGAACAAACACCATATAGAAATTATAATTCATGTAATATTTTAGAAAAGTAATAAATCACTTGAGGAAACACATTTTAGTGATGCTATCTAAAAATAATTAAATGTATTTTAAATGAGGTACATTCCATGTAATTTGATTATTATATTTTTAAAATGGAGTCTTGCATCATATTTTTGGCATTGCATCACAGAGAGAATCATCATCTTGACACTATGGAAGGTTTTATAGGATTTTCAACCACCTCTCTTGATCCTGTATATCTGGATAACACATCTAATGCATTATAAAGGGTTTTGTTTAGGTTTTCCCTTGTATCCATCCTATTCTCTATTCATCGTTGTGTAGTCTCTTGGAAATGGTAGTCATTGGTTTTTTATCATGTTTGGTTATGATCTATGATATGTCTTTCAATAATATTCTCCATCATTCTTGTTGGAAATCATGATTGATGGGTTGGTTAGTCGGTGGTTAATGGTATGCGGCCTAAACCGACACACTATATTCTGTGAAATTTCAAAGAATGTAAAATTCTGTAATTGCGCCAACGTGACATGAAACTGAATTAATTAAATGATGAATTTTATTATTTCCTAAAATGATTTTCAATCTAATTGGTTAAAAAATCTTCTAAATATTATTAACATTATTTTAACTTTGATTATAAATGAAATGGATAATGGGTTTTTTTTTGTATAACATGGATTTTGGGTGAATCTTTGACATGTATTCACCTTTACTAGGATTTTTTATTTTTATGAATTGTCTGTTATTGGTTTTGAAAAAATGATAATAAAAGTTGGTAATCTAAAGGAAAACGGTAATTTGGAAACATTATCATTTAACCCTATGATGTGACATTGTGTTAACCATGTTACAATTAAATGTGTTTTTTTCTATATTGTAATTATTTTATGGGGAATTAGAGAAGAATAATTTTTGAAATGACTATCAATGGAATTGGCCTAGTTTACAAGCTCAAATGCTTATATATCTGGAAAATTACTAGTGAAACATGATGAAATTTTAATATTCCATGATTGGCCATGAGACTTCCTGAAATTATTTTTTACATTAATTCACCCTAAAACATGCTGAAATTATTATATATTCAGAGTGGCACTAAGAGATTATGAAATTATTATAAGTTGGCTTGTACCTAAATGTCTGTGTAAATTCATATATATTTATTTTTAACACAATTTTTATTATTTATTCCATGGATATATAGTTATGATTGGAATGGTTGTATGACATGATCAGTTTCATCTCATCATAGAGTCTAGGTAGGACATTTTTTACCATGGTAATATGTGTTTGGTTGGAATAGTTATAATAAAACTATAGAGACAATCCAGCACAGGGACGAAGTATGTTGATGTGGTATTAAATTAACTGTTTAATTAATTAATGAAATGTTTTTTTCATTATTTCATAGAAATTTAATCCAAAATTGTTATGTTTAGAACTAGCAGTGTCTATCTATCATTACATGGATCTACAATTTCAAATTGGAAAAGGGAATTGTTGTTGATTTTTTCTTGCAAGATAGGTTGAAGTTTGGATACAACTCCAACTTGGGGTTCAAGAACATGGCATTTTTAGTCTTCTAGTCTTTTATATGTATTTATTATATCCTGAAATTATGTTACCTTCCAAAATGACATTACATTATCAGTTTATTATTTATTAGATTATTAGTTGTAATATATTGTAGGTTTTTTTACTTTATAGTTTTGTTTCCAATTTTTATCTGTAGTCTGATAATTATTTTATTGTTGTTATATTATTATTCCACAATGTTTCAACTTTGTGAAATGTGGTATAGTCTCTACAAATAGTATATCCCACCTCCTGATACTTTTTTGAATCCTCTAACATACATGGAGGTGTTCTTGAGGTCTCATAATGAACCTGTTTCAACCAATTAATAGTATTTCATATTGGGGGACCTCACATGTGATCTCAAAACATGTGTTTGATTGAACATAAATTGAAATTAATATATTAATTTGAATATATATATATATTAGTATAGTTGATCTCTTTGGGTATATGATGGACGTTAGGACAATATCATGATAACTCTGTCACTTATGGTTGAGGGATAAAAAATTTGGGGTTATGTGACTTATGTACACTAGAGGGGTGTCAAAATACGCATACAAAGGACCGTTGATTTGGTTATTTTTAATCAATATAATTGATTATGTCTAATGGTTTTGTATTTTTTTAATAAGGGTAACATATGTTTAAGAACCGTGTGTTTGATGGATGTATGGGAACAAAGCGAGTTTAACTTGGTTGTGAGATGGGATTTAGGACATTTTCTAGTGATATTCCATTGTTATATCAATACAATTGAAAAAATTAATATTATAAGAAACATTTTATGTTTTTTTGGATGTTACACAATATATGTTGTGGGATTTTTTTCCTAGTGTGGAGTGGGGAATATGGAATCGAATTTAGGTGCTAAGAAATTTTTGTTACTCAAGGGGCCAGAGGGGGTGCCACATTCTAGGGTTAACTCATGTGTGGATTAATGGGAGATAAATAATAAAGTTTTTTCCTATAAAAAATATAGTAGTGGGGTTAGGTTGATTTCATTAGAAGAAAACTAATGAATTATTAATTAGGTTTGGCTTAGTGGCACAGACATGGGATGTATGTTGTTTGATATTTTATTTGGTTTTTGTTTGGGTCGCTATTCCAACTGAGTGCATGTATATATAACCTATTAAATTTCCAAAAAATAAATCTCTAGGTATATATATGAGATCTACCATGTGGTCCTCTCTACACATTATATATATGTATATGTAATCATCTTTTATGATGTTCCTCCTGAAGGATCCCAGAACACCCTGGGAGGGGAGGGTGGATCATGGTGTCAACTTTTTCATCAAATGTGATAGATGTTATTCCCATATTGGTATGAATCAATTAAAACTATATGAAAAAAATTATCCAAATTCAATCACTCACATAAAACAGGTCACAAACAAAAATTACGTGGTGAACCACTATAGGCTAATCCATAGAAAATATGATCACAGATTTTCACCCATACCTATATCCACTAATATTATCTAGTTATGAAAAATAATAACTTCAATCAGGGTAACTCTGTTCAATGTAGACATCCTTTATAGGATTTTTGGGATAGAAAACTGCCCCCATAGAACAATTCCATTGAATCCCCCTAATTCATTGCTTTAAGAAATGTCAGACTCAGTTTATCAACTTCAATGTCACTTTAGTGGATTGGTATTAAAATCGTTGTCCCTCTCTAGCATGAGACATTTCATTACACCGAAGACGTAAGTTAATAATCCACGATAGAACATTTAACATAAAAAATACATTCAAACTACCTTTTGTGAAGCTCCTTCTTGAATCTCAATACATTTATGAAGCACCCATCCTTCATAGAAAAAACAATCTTCACAAATTCCACTATGTCAATGTGGAATAACCCATAATCACTAATAATCCTTTACATAAAATAATTATAATTAGTCAAATCTAATTTAGTATTTTAATTATGAATAATATTTCATTGAATATAACATTTACAGAGCTCCCATAATTTCACTAAATCATTGTGATTAGATATTTTACATTGAAAATTTCATGTTAATGAAGTAGGGGTAGCCTCATATTTATAGGCTCATACATTCATGATTCCCCACCACCTATAATTAATTTTATGGAACATTAAATAGCATCATTGTGGCACTCCACCCTTCATGATGATCCTATAAAATTTGAGGATTTTAAGAAGATTTCTTTCAAATCATCATGAACTCATGATGTTCCAATTATTGAAATCATATAGAACACCATAACTATTCATGATAATTGTTGTAATCACAGAGCATTCCATAAAAACATTCGCACATTAACGAACTGTTGTTTCATGAATACTATTAGTATTGAAACTTTGGACTCTAACATATTTTTAAAATACCAACAAGGACATCAATTTTTTTATATCTTATCCAATTTATTAATTTTGGACCCCAAACATTTTGAAAATAACACTAAATGCCACCAACTTTAATATTGTTTTCAATTTGAACTGTAAGATCCCTTTCGATTCAAAATTCAAGATCCTTCATGTGATTATTGGAAAAGGGACACAAACCATA
Source organism: Viscum album (assembly GCA_963277665.1). NCBI lineage: Eukaryota > Viridiplantae > Streptophyta > Magnoliopsida > Santalales > Viscaceae > Viscum > Viscum album. The sequence continues at coordinate 1,112,434,644 of OY728145.1, forward strand.
CTACATTTATAGAAAATAAAAGCCTTTTACAACACATTCAACATAGTGTACGTGTATTATATTTTCCAATATGACTAATCGTCCCCATGAGTGTATATATATAGGATCTATCAAGGGAACCCCTCCTCTATGTGTCTATAAATAATATATTTAATGGATGGAATTTTTTAGTCTCAATGGTTAATGTGATTGGTTTGTAGACATCCATCAGTAGATATATAAGTTATAATTTTTATCCGGTGTAATCGTAGAACATTTTGATCAATGATGATTTATTTTATTTCCTTGTATTACATATTTATTATTTTAATAATATTAATATATACATGTATTTTATTTACTTGTAATGTTGGGGAAGATATTAGTGGTCCCCTAGTATCTTATACTCACACCCTAGTTAGGTACTCTTAATACAATAACACCTAAGAATATATCATGTTTGCAGGTGAAGGTATAAAAAATGCCCAAATATGTATGATCATGGTGGGAGATTTTGAAAGGGTCAGAATATTAGAACAACAATGAGACTAGTTGGTGATTTTCTATTTATGATTATTGTGTTTGGGTTGTAGATTATCTTTTACAAAAATATCTTATTGATATCTACTAAGCTTTTATTCCATTTTTAAAAACACATTTTTTAATGAGTATATAATTTATTTCTAGAGGCATTTTCATGGATGATTATTTATTCTTTTAGTTTTTATGATGAATTGTAATAAATTGTTTCCAATATTGTTTCTATTCAGAAATATGTGTTTAATATCTAAATGGAATCACTATAGACCCACATTGTTTTTCAAAATACTCTGGAATACAAGTTGGAAAATTTGAGGTTTTGTATCCCTATAGTACACATACTAAAAAGTAATTTATACTATCATAGTAATAATATCCCTTTAATCCATTAAAACCCACTATCTAATTGAGTACATGAATTGATAATTTTTTTTTCATTTTTTCATATTACACACAATGTGTGATTTAAAAAATCATATCACACATTTTATCTAATTATGTACAGTTCTTTTTTTTATTTTAACAAACATCCTAAATATAAAAATATTTTCATGTTTCAGTTAATTATTTTTGTTTATATAGACAATAACAATAATTATTATGTCATGAGAAGAATTTCTATAATTATATCCTAATTTTTTATCTTGTTGGATACCATTTTTAGAAGTATATTTATCCTAATATTTATAGTTAACATAGGAATATTTTCATTGGAATAGAAATATATTCTAAAAATATTATACCATTTTAATATTTTTATTCAGTTAATCTAATTTTTATAAATTAATAACTTAAAATTAAAATTTATATTTTTGAATTTATATTTATAATTTTTTTCAATGATGAGTATCTTTTTTTTGAAATGTTTTTCATTTGTTTTTATTTAATTTACTAAAACTTAAATGATGAACATATTTTAATTATATCATATATTTTATTACTCAGTATACATATTTCTTCATGAGTTAACTATGTCAACCTCAAAAAATTACCCAAAACTATATATTATATAAAATCATGTTAGTCATGTCACATATAACTATTATATAATTTAGTAGAAAACTCTATTCTAAAATCCAACATATTGATTATTGAAACTCTATTATGTTAATATATTATATTTTATGGTTTCTAAAATAAGTGTAATCTTATGTTCATGTGATGAATAGTCACATACCCATTAGGGTCACCTATATAATTATTGAATCAAAAAAGATAATTCATGGGTTCAAATATTTTTTATAAGCCGGCCCATTTATATATTCAGGGTGTTTAAATTAATTCACATTGGATTAATACTAAAATATATAATTCTTTTTAATTTTTGACATGTCATTTTCAAATTTCTTCTACATACATTATGTATTAATTACTTCTAAAACACAGTTTTATATCAAATACATTAAAATCATTGTTTATAATGATATGATATTAAAATATATATAATTGAATGTAAGGTGTGTTTGGTAGAGAACCTATAGTTTTCTTCATTGACCTTAATCTCTTATGATACTCAAAATATAAAACCAAATTCCCACTATAAATAAATTGATGATAAATAAAATCCATTATTCCTATTAAATCCAAAAAATAAATACATAAAAATTAATGTAATTATTTATTATTATGTTCCTAAATCGTACAAGAAGTCATATTTGGGGTTGATCATTAATAAATTTATTTCATATCTAGTATAAAATTTCTTATATTATTGTTATGAAACCTATAATATATCCTTTTAATAATTAAAAAAACATATATATATATATATATATATTTATAAAATAAACACTATATATTCATAAATATAATAAAATATAGCATAATTAAAATAAAGAGAAAAATAAATGATTTAGAAATGATAAATACATTCACAATTCTTTTATAATATATGAATTACAATAATAATTAATTTATTCATGATTTTATGGATATTCTAAAATATATAAATATAATAATTTTATATTTATATATACAATTTTAACTATCCATATTTATTTCAACATAAACACATTCATATTATCATTTTCATTTCTATTACATTTAAACATGATAATATTTTAAATAAAAACAATTTATACAAATATAAAAAAAGTATTGTATATAAGTATATATTATTCTATATAAACTCATTAAATAGAATAATTATAAATTACAACATATTATATAATCCATTTCGAAACTCACTAAAACATTCTTTTGGAATGATTTTGTAAATTTCTATAAAATGGACTTTAAATATTAACATTTTATATCAAATTTTTTGGATATTTAATAAATTAAAATGTAATATTATATATTTAAACGTATTTTATAATTTTCAAGTAGTTTAAATATTAAATAACTATTTCCTCTACATTATACTAGCATCATGTCCTCTAAGAAATTTTGGGTTTGAGATATGCTGATTTTTGTGATTATTTGGGATACAATATTTATTAGTGTCACATTAAAAACCATAACGTTCTATTATATACAAAACTATTTTTCTTTTAATATTACATAAAATTAATAAATAATAATTATATTTCCATATTTTATAAAATATTTCAAGGAAATCATTAAAACTGTATGCCTCTAGGACTATGTGGTAGTTTTTTGTGCTAAATTGAGGTTTTTTAACAAAAAACATATTTTCCTAGATGTGACTATAATTTTTGTCAAATCAATGATGTAAAACTCAAAAAATTTGTAGTGTTATATTTTTGGGAAAAATATTAATGTCTTTTTTTCTAAAACAATTCTTTGTCATAATAATTACTCATAAACCATGGAATGGTTCATTAATAATTACATTTATTGATTCATTTTCAAGAAAATGAAGGATTTTATATACAATAGATATTTATTATAGAAAATATAATTTCCATGATTACTAATTTATTCAATCATCAATCCAAATGACATGGAAGAATCTTGGATATCACTTTTTGAATTTAAAATGGATATCACATTTCCAAATTAAAATGAATATAACCATTAAAAAAATTCCACTAGATCATACTATTCCATTAAATATATAAAAAAAATAAATTTAATTCGTTTTTATTTTGTGAATAAATATACTCCATCATCATCTATACAAGATTATGACAGATCCCACATAGGAAATCAAAAAGATCCATCCTCAAAAAGATTTTTTTATTTGTATGAGTTGTGAACTACTAATTTTTTATTAAATAATCATAAAAAGTTAATTAAATTTTATTTTAAATAAAAATAAGAAATTATAGATAAATATTTATGATTCTCTTAACCTGACTCTGGAACCCATTCATCATGGTCTATTCCATGTGATACTTTCTTTAAGATAATTTTTTTTAGAAACTGTAACATTATACATTTTAAAAAAAATTAGTTATATAAAACATGGAAGAAGGGAATTATAAATTGATGTTGTTTGTTATTTAAGACATCTAACTAAACCATGAATTCACATCTCTAGACGAAATTTTTTTATAAATATATTTAAATACCATACAATGATGTTATATTAAATTTTAAAATTATTTTGCCGAATAAAAATAACTGACAATGATTATTATATAATATATTCACCTCAAAGCTAAACACCATTACCTGGTGATTATTATTATGTTGGTTATTACTCTAAAACAAAACATGATGTTGTTAATTACTATACAGCATTGTATTGATTTTTTATATCATTCTATCTTCAAAAATATGGGTTAGGAAATAATGGTTCATTTTTGTGGAAATATAATTATATACTCAGTCTTCACACCTTTTTTTGGGTTATGGATTTCACTTGATCATAAATAAGTCTTCCAAATGCCTGATAAGATAAACCTCTAAAGGGAGTTGAAACATGAATTCAAACAAGATGTTATAATTGGTACCACACTAATGTTAAAAATGTTCAAGATAATATATAATATTTTTCTTCATCCCATAGATCCCATCTAAGAAATTATATTCATAGATTCATTAAAAATTGGATAGTTGAAGACTGTTCCAATTTAATCAGCATCCCTTATTAAAAAATTATTATTTTTTATGAATAAATGTACTTTAATGTGTGAATTTTATAAAAGAAAAATTTGTTAACTCAAAATTTTAAAAAAATCACATATTTTATGCACAAAAGGTCTTCTATTAAGTTCCCATTTTTGTTACATATTATTATAAAGTTCAATAATGTTCCTGAAAAATGTCTGGGGACTATATTTCAATTCATGGGTTTTCTATTAATAGTAATGTGTTAATACCAACTAAATCCTTTCATTTATATCTCAACATCCATATAATTTCTATTTAGGAATTAATTTTTCAATCTTGAACATCGATAATAGTACTTATGGATTATTACATGGGGTTTGATAATTATTTCCACAATCATAATCATTATCAAGTAGTGGATTGAACATTAATGATAAAATATGTATGAATGTCACTAATGATAATCGTAACTCCAAGATTTAATTATTATATTTCATAATAAAGTTAATAGAGGAAAATATATTCCACATTTTTATATTTTTTTGAGGAAATTATAATTATAATTTATATCATCATTTTTTGGTTGATAACATCAAAAATGAATAATCCAAATCATACACATCATGCGAGAATCATTATTACATTTATATGGTGTCTCAAATATTTTACTCATAAATAGAAATGGATTGTGGTTTAGTGTTATTTAAATATGACTATATTTCAATAAAAAACATCACATATCATTATTAAATGATTTAATACTTTAAGAGATTATTTAATTTATTCATCATCATCAATTTTGACGATTATGAGAAATTCCACAGTCAACTATGAGAGGGAAAAGAAATTATCATCTCATTTAACTAAATGTAATCTCACAAAAAATGAATATATTTATTACACTATCAGCATCATTTTATAAAAACGTCATCAATGTAATAAATTCTAGACCACAGTTTTTGGTTTATATTTATTTGATCAGTGATCCAACACAGATAATTATATATCCATTATCAATACTACTAAAAAATAATTTTTTCAGTGATTATGTATATTATGGGAGTAACTATTGAAAATTAAATAGAATTCACACCTCCCCAAGTTGAATATACTAATATTTAATGTCTGTTTAGCTGACCTAACAAATATATATGTTTTTAATGACAATGTTCATAACTTTGTGTCCATATTTCCTTACCTCATACAACAAGAAAACCCTAATAAAATTAGGGAAATCCCATCATAGATAGAAACATTAACAATTAATCAACATATTGTGATTAGAGACACATATACTCATAGATCACATAAACTATAAATGTAAATGGAATAGATTTTGTTTGAATAGATTCATTATTACAATTCGATGAGTCCACCATCCCAATATAGTTCAGCAAGAAGATTTCTTAAGAATATCTTTATATAAATTTTATATTTGAGTTATCTATAATTATAATACCTTTATAGATTGTACAATTGACTTCATGGATAATAAATGATGAATTTCTTTTTATTATATTATAATGTTAATATATGAGGAACACATGGATGTGGAGACGATGTTGATAAGGATTTTATGTTATTATTGATAAACCATACATGTGTGTTCATATATTGATTGAGGTTACATCATGGTGTATGTAAAAGAGGAGATGTAGATAAAATATTGAATAATTAATGTGAATATAGTCAGGACATTGTGAAAATATTTAATTATATCGATTGATGCATTGGTCTTAATGCCTCTAACATCTATCACTGACATTGATTAGGGCATATTGTTCCGGTCATATTGAATTATATGAAATATATATTTTTCAAGTTCAATTGGTATGATAATGGGATAAAGACATCTGTAAATTTAATTTGGTTAAATTTCATACTTATTCTTCATGATGAATTAGTGTTTTCCTTATACAAAATTGATAGCCCTTCGCCAGCCAAGGATTCACCACAACCACACATGTGGGGTATAGTTATACAACATGTTAAGTAGATAAAACTATAACACCATGATTTGATGTTGATAATTAGGGTATAGATAGATACCAAGAGGTTTACATAGAGAACACACAAGGGGAATAAGTGACTTCCTAGGTTCCCTACACAATGGGGTGTCATGGACCCTGATAAGAATGTTTGAATTATAACTATATAATGATACCAATTAATAATTTATAAGTTATAATTTTTTAGCATATTATTATGAATTTGGAATATATTCAAATGTTCTATGTACGATAAGATTATTAATGGATTAGAGTAGTTTCATCTTTTAGTATGCATCCATAATGTAAACGGTGAATTATAAGACAACATGACATCATCTTCATCCATACATTTTCATGATACATCATGACATTTCCCTTTATACATACACAAATATCTAGAGATAATACGAGGAGGGTGAGACCATATTTATAATATTGAATCCATACAGAAAATATCGGTATTCTAGGTATGAAAAAATTGACCAAAAAACTACTTTTCAAGCTTGAGATTGAGATATTGGGAGACATTCATGTGTTTTGATTAAAGGATGTGTTCTATATTTTAAAAATAATAAGTATCATATTGGACATGAATTTTAGGACTCCAGCAAGGGTTATAAGGTAAATATATAACATAATATTTGATGACATTTACGTTTGAAAAAATAGATGGTTTCAGCATTTTAAATCACATAGAAAAAATTAGATATATGGTGATTTAATAATACCCATGACGTAGAAGTATTTTTAAGAATTAATGTTTATGATCATCATAGAAATATGGGTTTCCATATCATTAATAAAGTTTGAGTTTAGGATGAGGTTTGGACATATAAGTATTCATGATATTTGATCTCTCTTATTTTCAAAATAAAAATAAAAAACATCCACGCATCCATTTACATGATTGAAAAAATTCCCCACAATCCAATCTTGGCTTTCATTACGAAACTAAGAACCCATGTACAGACACTTTTATGAAAAATATATTATGTATCATCAAATCATATTTTCTAATATGATGAAAATGTTTTTATGTAATGATTTAAATGAAGTAGTATAATACAGTGGATCTGATTTCATGGTTATCATTTCTGTGATTAATAAAAGGATGAACCACACTCCAACATATTTCCATGTTCCAGAACCTAGATGATATTATTCAACAAATGAGGAATTTTTAGACACTTCATGCTTAAAATATCTTGATGGATGATTTATAAACTAGTTTGATTGACGAGAATCGACACTCCTCACTTCCATCAAGGAAAAGTAGAATAATTCGATGAATGATCATTCATTAAACAAAAAGTGAAAAAAATTCTCATTGTTTATAAATAATTTTTATTACCTATTATATTATTCAAAGAATATATTTTCAAACCTATTGGGGTACACTATAAATCATGATCCTAAACAACCAAGGAGGAATATCACTCAAAAAGGAAGGTTATATTTTTTGATGGATCAACAAAAATAAAAAGAATGATCATGTGACAGGTGTGGAAAACCAGTTCATCAAGAGGTTCATTATTGGTGTGTATAATAAATCAATGAGGATTTAATAGCAGTTGATTGGGGATTCCAATGAACTAGATATGAATAGATGGTTATCAGTGTGTTTTTAATGTTCAACTAGAGGATAAACTACTAAGGGGTATACATTGTCTCTAAGTGAGACATTGTAAATGATGTTAACATTATAGAGGGGAATCCATGAAGTCATTTAAAACAAATATATAATAAAGTATGTCTTTGAAGAAAAAAATTTAAATAACTATTTATGTTATATATCTTTATCTTATTATTTCTTCATATGACGTGATATTGTGAGAATTCATTATGTGGATCAATAACATTATCTATTTAAGGTTGGTGAATTAAAATGTTTTTTAAATAATACCTCTAATTCATTCCCCCTATCAATGGGATGCAGTATAGGGATCTAATAGTGGTATTAGATCTTATGTACCCTATAAATATCCTAAAATAATTATAACAAATGGATAAAATTAAATTCGTCAATATTTAGGGTTTCCCAACTTTTATTGGGGGAATTATCACATATTGAGGAATATGATGTTACCCTAACTCCAATCACATGAAATATAAGTTATAGATAATGTAACTAGGGGATTTATAACCAATGTGGATTATTATTTTATAACACAATATGATAATAGTAATATGAATTCATGTGTAATGTCAAAAAATTCTATCTTGATGTCTCTAACAGAGAAGATCAACATAAATTTTAATAGCCTTCATATTGTGATGTATATTTGGGATTAATATTGAAGCATCAATAAAGGCAACATCAAATTCTCGGAATCGAAAATAAAAGATTGTATGTGAAATTTTGAGGATATAAAAATGATTGATTTTGAAAATAATAATGATCATTTCATAATGGTGAATGAGATACTCGATATCTTTCAAGGATTTAGTGAGAATATAAATGACATAATCATTGTCAAAAAGATGATGAGGAATTTACCAAATTTATTTACTCTAAAAATATCATCCCTAGAACAAAAATAAGACTACATAGTATATGTGTTGAATAAAGTACACATTTCTTATGAGAAGATAAAAATAATCCTTTGAGAAGATTATAAATGTTTAAATTGACTTTGAATCCATAAATAATATACAATTTATGGTCGAATAAGTATGAGAATAATATTTTTAAAATTTAAAGATAAATGATGATCATATTTAAAACATTACTCTTATATCAAGTGGATTTATAAAAAAATATAATGGAAAATTTTAAAACATACCCAATTTCTTTTGTTGTGTTGGAATGTAACAAATTTCTTATAATTGACCAAGTAATAACAATTAAGAACTTAATCCAAATGAGGAAGTATTTTGTTTTAAAAAATGAACAAAAACCATAAAGTTAAAGAAACATTTAAATTTCATTAATTTTTATTCTATGAGAAATCATGGGAAAGATAGTTCATCAACCAGTATCTCTTTAGAATATGAGGTAAATTTCCTATCTATAGTTGAAGAAGATTTTGACCAATCATAGATTGATGGTGGTGATGTTTAATGTATAGATATAGAATGGTATATCAATGTTGAGTTAGAAGTATATAGTTATGAGATCGCAAAATAATGGGAATAAATGAATACATTACTAAAGGGTAATAAAAAGTCATATATAGTAAATCAATAATAAATCAATAAAGAATATTCTTATAATGATTATATCATAAAGAATACAGTTAGATAATATAAACTAGAAATTATTTTTAGTAAACTTCTAGAGAATCAAGATGATAGGGAAGATGAATTGGTTGAAACATAATAAATGTGTATTATATTACAAGTTGGCCTGAAAGAAATCATAGAGGACACAGAATATCCCATCTAATTTTATGGATAGTCTTACCATATCAATGTGATGAAGGGTTATTATATGCAAGGTACATGCATAGTTAGGGTTTGGCTATGTGGTAGAAAACCTATTATACTACATCAAGGATATGGGGATCAAACTCCATTGGGTGAATTTAATGTTGAATCACTGTAGTTGTACATTATAAGTGGAGGAACTGTACCAGCGGTGACATTATAGTGGTGGATGGAACTGAAGTAGGAACCAAAGTGGCCATAATATTTTAGCTAGTAATGCAACAACCCACATATTGTAGTAATGATATTCACTAGTGAGCCTTTAGGAAAAAATATTGGACACCAGGGTTATGTAATGTGATATAGTGACAACTAGTTCTATTATCAATATAATGGGTCTCCTATACCAAAAAAAGATACTTTGACCTAATTTATTTAAAAAACATACAACATATATCTACACCAAAACCGTTTGCAAAATGATATTAGATAACTAATAGTGAATGTGATTCTTTCTAGTCTAATAAGTAAAAATAGAGTAATTTTACCATATAAAATGATGAATTTAAGATTAGATGATGGAAAACTTCTTCTAATAAAAATAATTTTTGTTATACAGTAATAAACATTCATAAATTTTATAGACAGGTTAATAAAAAATAAAATATCAATGATCGTAGGATTTTGTTATTGTAGTGAAAATATGGCCACAATATGACACTTTTTGGTATAAAATTTCATTTATATGAAACAGTTATTAAAAAAGTGGGTCACGGTGAACAAAAGAGAAAATAGTATCTAATAAAAAATGTAGGGACCATAAATCCAACCAATAAACCAATAAAAATATGGATTCATTCTTAGATGATGTGTGTGTCAAATGTGGATAATAAGGAAATATATTAGAGGTATTCATGAGAAAATTACTTGGATAATTACCACCTAATATTAAAAGGAATTGTATATATAATAAAAAATTATAGGAAGTTATATGAATCTTAGATGAAATATGGGACACCCAAAAATAATTAACATAAAAGTAAGGAATGTTTGGTAGTTTGGATAGGCCGACAATGTTTCTATTAAAATATGATAAAATATACTATTAACCAAGAAACTGATGATTCATTTTATTTGGAAATAATATGTTTTATGTCATAAAAATTCATATTATAGTGTTTTTCTAGATATTTAGTGGAATCTGTATGAAAATTCTATTCAATGTGGGATTGAGAAGAAAAAACGTATGGCAATCCAACTAGAACAATATGAGAGAATGAAGATGATGATGCTTGAAAAGGGAAAATAAATTATATTGATATCTAATAAGGAAAACACCACACAACTTAAAGTAGTTATTCTTAAAAAATATATTAACAAGAAATTATTGTAGCATGATAATATATAGAAAATTACACCATTATTTTAGATCAAAATGAAAAATAACCAGGAATCATTTTATGGAATTTATCATCGTGAGTTATATTTATAATGATAAATTAAGTAGAACCTTATTACCATACATATATAATTTTATTGTAACGTATAACAAATTGAAGGTGTCAGATGAGTCCCTTGAGGGTAATAATGAATGGGTTAAATACATAAAATAATCTCTACCTTGTAAAGGGGGTAGTTCTCAAATGATTTAGAAATTTAGAATATCTTTCATGAGAATAAATCTTATTTCCATACTCTAAATTAATTTATAATGATTATCAATTAGAAGTTGATATTAGGCTTATATGAGTGTGGTATATTTATTTTCACAAGAAATTACTTATTTGTTTTTTGAGATTTGGGAATTAAAAAATATATTGCATGATTTTATTATTTGTGAAGTCCCAAAACATGAATAAATATGTTTTAAAAAATGTGTATTCCCATATAGGGATAAATGTTTACAACTAAATGATAATTTCTATCTAAAAAATATGATTTCATACTTATATCACAAGTGTATAAAGATGATTCTATAATTTAATGAATGATATAATGGTACATTGATGGTACAATAATATTATTGAGATAAGAAATACTATATTGTATCATTTCATTTATTTCCAATAAATGGGAGAGTAAATTTTAATTTTTAATGTAATGATGTTCATACAATAAATTTAAGGTTGAGAAAAAATACCATATGTTAATGGTTTGTGAATTAATGTTATATATGTTTCATAAATATTATAAACTCAATATATGAGGAATATTTAAAGGTTAGTAGGTTGTTGATAGGAATTTATTGTCATGCTAGAAATATAATACTTGTATATTTTTATGTTTAATGGGTTTCTCCCACGGTCAATGGAAAAATAACATCACGAAGCTAGATTAAATAATTAGGGTGAATAATTATAAAACATAGTTGAAATATTCATTTCTTCCAATTGTGGAACTGTTCATAATTCCTAGAGCCCATTTTAGTGATTTTCAATATAAATAATTTTCATGACATTATTAAGTCCATGAATAATATATTTTCATGATGAATAATTATGAAAAGGGGTTAAATTTCATGTAATATTCATTTTTTTGGAATTTCATATTCATATTTCAAAAAATATTTTAGTTTTATATATTTTTGAAAGTTTGAATGACCAATGCCATCCAAGAATCCACGTCAGCCACACATTTGTGACCGAGGTATACATATTGAAGGTATATTGTTAATCCCGTAAATCAAATGGTATTGAGTATAAATTCATTAATATTTCCCATATTAGTTACGTGTAACTTGCATTGAAATGAAAAAAGGTGTACATGTTAGTGAATGAGTGGACCATGCAATGGGGAGGGGAGGCCTATGATGGGAGTGTGTGAAGTGTATATAAGAGTAAAATATAGTACTTTCCAATACAGTTTGAAGTGTTTTTTTATTATTTAGTGGATGAAATATTTTCAAATTGTTGTTGGGCCTGTGAATTATGGGTTAAATGTTTCTGTCATGTAATATATATGCATAACATAATGGAAGAAACAAAATATTTCACACCTTTTTCTTCTTCATCAGGAACTTATACAATCTAGAGACGTTCAACATCTATCCTTTCTTCCATCTCTATTGATCACACTAAGAGATAAATATAAGCTTCATCATCCTAAACCCATTTATTAAATGTCCATTTTAACGTCCCGACCCAGGTCACCACTAAGACGGAGTCCAGACCGGTGCATCCCATGACCTCAAGCACATCTCCCCGAACGCCATAGGCCCAACGGGGGCCTTTTTGTGTCAGAGGTGGAGACTATTCCCTCATAGGTAATATATATTATCATAGAGAAAGTAAAATGAAATTAATAATAAATATTGGAATAATATAAGTGAATAAACTATAGTATAAGAAATATAAATAAATCCCAACTGAATACATAATAAATATAGAAGGTGAAAAAAACCTGGTATATAATGATTTAATTGCATGATTTCTGTCTATAGTGAAAGCAGAAAAAAATAATCCCAAACATACTATCAACAAAAAGAAAAGACACAATGTGTGAAAATTTTATCAAAAGCAAGGCTCGGTCCTCTGCCTGGGTCAACATCCTAAGTAGTTAGAAACAATCATGAATTGGAGGAATCCCATTTCCCTTTGTCAATACCTTCAAACATGTAATCTACATGGGATTAAATGATGCCCGAGCAGGGTGTGAGATAAAATCCCAGTAGGGTAGCACTCACTGTGTCTATACCATTCAATTTCATGAAATAAAAAAAGCATTGTTCAATTATATAACAATTGTAGATAATTTATTAAGTGAAATGAAATAAATAACTCATCCTCGGTTCAAAACAAAACTCATCCCAAAACACCTACTTCGACCTAAGATGGAAATACAAATAGAGTACCTGTAAGAATAATACACATATGAATATATAGGAATATTGTAAGAATAAGGTAAAACAAGGAAGAGGCATATCCCCAAGAGTGGTCTTAATCTTGGGGTCTAAGTCATGTTTCAACCAGGTGTGCTTCAACACAACAGAAATATCTCAAATCAAAAGAGACTAATAGTGACATTAATATAAACCTTTAGTGCATCATTATTAAGGATCAAGATGATAGTTTGAGTCCGAGCCCATCCTGAAGGTATCTATACAGAACATCCTTTAGTTATCCAATACCACCGACCCCGTCCAAGGAAATATTTCAAAAGACCAAGTATCGGTCATGGCATGGCTTCACCATGAGTCTGTCTTGATCTTGAAAAAAGGGGTTGATCACCATCTGCTGCTCGATTAGACAAATTTCCAAAAAAATCCACCTCGATAGAGCCTTTTGGAACTGGTGTCCCTCATAACTATTAGAAAGCACAGGGAAGTCTCGATCTAAAAAAAGCCACGAACACCACCCCCAGACACATACATGTAACCATCAGGAATTATGGGTCTAAGTGTGTACCTTAATATAGGAATCACATCCTTTCCCGCACAAAATTTAATAACTGTTTTCACAACAGAAGATATGATATCAACATATGTAATTGTAGATTGAAACCAAACAAGTACACCTGTGAATCACTTAGTGAAAATTAAATACTTCAGGATATCAATCTTAATAAGAAAAAGTACCACATCAACATATAGAGATAAATGCACTTTTAAATAAATAAATAAATTATACTAACCTACTACCATGATCCAACAATTCCAAATTTCATAATTAATCTAAATTACTTATTTAAATTAAACACAATAAAATAGTTTTGTTCAAAACATGCAGATAATGTCACTTTTTTAACAATAATTAAAATAACACAAACAACTACCAAAGATTATACAATTCAAGATTCATAATTAATCTGAATTAATTATTTAAATTGAAAACACACAAAATAGGTCGTTTAACACATGAAGATAATTAAATTAAATGCCCTAACAATCAAATTTAATTAAATAAATAATTCCACCCAAAAAATTACCAAAAAGGTCAAATAATTCAATGTTCCTAATAATTCTGAAAAAATAATTTAAGTTAAACACAATAAAAATTGGTTGTACAACATAGGCATGGAAATAAATTAAATACACGGGCTAATGGAATTTATACTGACCACATCCGCACACCCAAAGGGGTGTCCTAACTTGTTTCAACAATTCAAAAAAATATATTTATGAAATGAAGGATGGAATAATTAGGAAAAACAATTAATGAAATTAAATAGGATAAAATTTCACAAAGCCTATTGGCACTGACTAATGGCACAACAGTGAGTTTTTATAAATCACAGAAAATGGTGGGAAAGATAGTAGACACCCTACCATATAGTCTTAGATGATTTTATGAACCACAGAATGCTTTTATTTGACCAAAACCAGAAGAGAACGGATGAATTTAGAAAAAATCTCAAAATATGGTAAAATACTTCTAAGACGAACTGTGTGTAGGATACTCAATGAAAACATACTATTCAACTTGATAAATGTTATCCTTGTACAAAGATTTATAGTGAACCTGTCGGTGATGAAATTAGATGACATATGGAGGAGCTACATTCTTCCAAAGGAAGAGCAGGGTGGTGCACCACTTAGGGAGAGGGGGTGCGCCATGCACAGGAGACGAAGGAGAAGAAGAGAGGAGAAAAGAAAAAAATGAAATGAAAGAAAAAGGTAAAGGAAAAATAAAAAGTTAATTAAATAAATAATAAAATATTTTTTGGTGAAATGAAATAAATAATTAAAATAGATTTACCTCATTTTAATTATTTTTAATTTCCCTCCAACTATATCTATATGTTTATTTATTTTTATCCCTCTTTAAATTCCATTAATTTACTTTAAAATTTTTTAAATTTTTTAACTGACAGTTGTGCTATGACACGATGTAAAATTTTACATAAATCTTGTACAATTATTTAATTGATTTTAATAGCTAACCCAGTCCTACAACTGGCTGCGCAGGAACACGCCCAAGGTCGCTTTAAATATTTGGACTAAAAATTTAATGGTCTGCACTTTGATTTATGTTGATATGTAACATTAATTTATGTGGGTAATTAATAATATTTTATTTAACCCACCAATAAATATTCACCCATATATATATATGTGTTATGTATATATATATATACACATTTGTATATTCATATATATACAGACACACATGTATATATACAACTATACATATATTTAATCCCATATATATATATATATACATATATCACATACATATATCTTAATGTTTTTGTTCTAATATAATAATATTAACAACAATTAAAATAATCATTATTTAATTCAACCCATCAATGACACCATGAATATTTTAAAAACAATATCAATAAAAAATTAACAGTTATTATATTAATATTTATCATGAATTTGTATTTAATTTTAACAATTAATAATATCTCATTTATTTTATTATGCAGTTATTATTTACACCGCAACATGATTCATTAATTATGGATGTGCATTTTCATTTATTCCCTTCAAATTAAATAATAATATTAATAACTTTTTTTAATATTTCTTATTGCATAAAAATTATTTATAACGGAAATAAATTATCTTCGGTGCAATATGATAAAATGTCCAATTATCACAATGGTTATACACTACATGAGGTAAACCTAATGTCTTGGAACTAATGGTAGTCTCAGATTTCTCATTTGATGCACCGTTTGTGAGAAATTAATTATTTATTATATAAAAAATAAAATAATTAATTAATTAAAAACAAAGATGGAATTATCATATGCGAGAGTCCCAGACACTTGATTCAAATCATAGTTATACCATTATTAGGTAAACCCCGTGTTCCATATGTAACATTGGACTCATATTTCTCATACAACACACTATTTTAGAAAAATAATAATTTTTTATTAAAAAATATGAATAGGTAAATAATTAAAAATAAACAATATTATCAAGTGTGAGGGTTCTAAACACCCAAATTGAATCAATGTTATACCCCTAATAGGGTAAAATTGGCATTTCGGACCTAACAGTGGTCTCATATTTCTCATACGACACACTATTTGAATGTTATATCATTTTTTAAAAAATAAACAAACACACATAGGAATAAAATAAACTTAATATTTTTATTATATTAATGTCGCAGTGTCGACTATCAGAAACAAAATGTTTGGACGGTGGGTTTCAAAACCGACTAGCCTAGTTAATGGAAAAAATTTCTTTCCTGTGTTTTTTCATCCAGATCAAAATACGGAATGTTACAACCTTCCCACATTAGAACTTCTCATCCCTGTGAAGTCATCAGGAACAATGTAACTCTTACACGATCTACAGGGTAATGAAATTTCATACAAAAGTTCTTCAAATGCTCAATGTATTTTCAAACATTGGTTAGGAATGTGGAACATGGGCCTTTGAGATCTGAGCCAACACTCATTTACCATCTGATACAACGAGACATGACTTACTCAAACTCATTTAGCTAGAGACACAAACATGTCATCATCTCATTAAACATTTAGTCAAAATTACTTCCCACCTTAGGTTTTAATGTTATAAGATGGAAAATTTCTGTTCATGACAACTTCCATCATAAAAATTTTGTAAAAGACACGCCCATAAGCATTCTAGCGATGCTTCTCGCATGATTTACAAAACAGATCAAACGGTCTATTCCCCATCTTCGTTAAAGCCAAAATCAAACGTTTTTTTTTTGAAAATTTATGGTCGACACTAACCGCACAAGTCTCACCTAATGACATGTTAGAAAAAGTTCATTCCCTGACTTCTTCATTGAGCAAGAGAGAGAACTAGTCGAGTCACTCCAACTGACCATTTTAGAAGACGCACAGCTTAGATGGTAGGAGTTTTACAAATGAATTGTGATTTATTCATAAAAAGTATCTGAAAATTACCGTGAACACATCCACCAATGTTCATACCTGACATCCAATGACATCCCTTGATGTTTTAATCACCGAGCCCGACAAAAAATATGGGGTAAACATTTACTAGCACAACTGGAGTGAATGAAACTATCGCAAGGTAGTCCATAGTCCAAGCATATGAATTAGACATTGGTATAAGGGAATGATGCCCATATCAAAACATTGATTGAAGCCATAGCTTCATCATCCTAGAATTCAAGTTAGATAAAATGGTTGGTGTATAAATTATCATTAGGAATCCACACATAGAAATCCAAAGGTCACTCAAGACAAAACAAGCCTAGATAATAATGACACATAAATGTGAAACACTGTTAAAACCCACCATAGAAAATACATAAAACTTTTAAAGCTTTCGCATGTCATAAGAATGATGCTCTCTTAGTGTATCAAGGATGAAGGCATGATAGGGGACACACTCATCACATAAGAAAGAGTACACTAAGAGGATTATAAGAATACCATAAGGAAAACATTTAAACAACAAGCTTAAAATCCCTACCAAACTGACTAGTGTTTCAAAACACCTAAGTTCCTAGAAGTCATCCTAGGCATTGGGACAAACATGATTCTTTTAACAGAGAATTCATTGTACTACATTGATGACCAGAAACGTATTGAATAGTACAAGACATGATGGTTACACAAAACACAACAGGTTTATCACAACATTATGTACATGTCATCACCCTGTACGTGAACACATACTACCGCGATGAGATATAGAAGCAAGATAAAATTACCTCTAAGGAAAATGTTCTAAGTCGTCCATCACTGTGTATAAGAGAGGTTCGAACAACCTATGAAGCAATTGACCATTAATTAGGCATTCATAACCTGATGGAAGTGATCACTACCGATGCTCAAGCCTAAAACCAAAGTCACGGAAAACATATCCTCCTGTCTGAAGAAGGGTGTTATTTTATGAAAGGGGTCTGACTAGGGACAACGAGATGAGAAAGTTTCTATTCCAAAGATACTAAAGGAAAAAATTAAACTATCCTTATACCAGGGTCCAAAATAGAGTGCATCACTACAGCTGCCATATACAAGCCCTTTATATTTAATCACATTTAATAATTATTTATCAAAAGACATAGTCAAAACATCAAATACCATTTTTCAATACAAAACAATAGGTAATTGATCTTAATAAATTCCTCAAGGGAAAAAAAGAAAGCTTTATAAAACTCAATTTTAAAACATGTTACATTAATTGACATCATGACCTTAATTAGGATGTCTATCACATGAATTCATTTTATGTAGATAACGCGACCTACAGGGGTCCCACTAAGCCAACATGGGTTCATTATAATGAAAAGTAAAAAAACAATTGTTTAATTACTAAGAGTCACAACACCCATACTGGGTTATCTCATAAATAACATGCACCAACTAGACTACTGTGTCACAGTTGTGAATCTAGGTAGTTAACGAATTCATTTGAAATTATAGCATGTTCAAACAGATAACAACTTAGATATAAGGGTGGAAATTAACCTAGTAAGTGACTATACAATTTATAGTTTGTGAAATTTGGCTCCCATTCAAAGGGAAATAATAAATTTTAACAAAGAAACCAATTATATAAAAAAGCTTGCATGTCACAACAAGAAGCTAAAAGAGAGATACATGTTGTAATCACAAAATCATAACATTTTAATCAAAGAGACATGCTAATACGCATAGAAGAATCATACAAAGAAAACATGGTATTAAACAAGTAGCATGGTGACAGGCTAACATGCTAAATTTATCACTGAAACATGGTATCTAGAAAGTCTTGCTAAATAATTACAATACAAGTAATACGTTCATGGAACACAATTTGAGTCAACTGGAAACCTAAAATTCGACTACATGGCATGGTAGTTTGAATGGAATGTGAATTCTTATGTGCATAATATGATGCATGAAATTCTTAATCTGTACCTTAACATGCCATTGTAAAAATATCATAAATTCCCTAAATCCATAAGCAACAGAAATTACACCAAATCACTCGGGGTGAAATCATATCATTTGTAAAATCGAAAAGCATGAACAACAATCCCAACCCCGGCCACTTTTTCATTTCCCGTACATGGGGTGATCAGTCCCAAGAACGACTATTAACCATGTGAGGACGCATTCCTACTCTCCTATATACCAACCCAAAATAGTAAGAAAAATGAAAAAAATACCACCTCTGAAACAACTTTGTAAGGTCCCGATCCAAATCACCTCTAATGCGGTGGCTGGATCAGTGCATCACATGACCTCTACTGCATCTCCACAAACGCCAGGGGCTGCTGAATTTTAGCGAGGTACTTTTTTTTCTGAGAGGTACACTATTCCCTTATAAGTAATAGGTATTATCACAGTGGATGTAAACAGAAATTAATAATAAATAGCAGAATCAAATAAGTGAATAAACTGTAGCATATGCAATATAAATAAATCCCATATGAATACATAATAAATGTAGAAGGTGAAAAATAAAACCTGGTACAAAATGATTTCTTATCATGGTGTCTGTCTAAACTAAAATCATAAAAAAAAATAAACGCATGCATACTATCGACAATAAGAAAAAGACACAAGGTGCAACAATCACATCCCAAGAAAGACTCGGTCCTCTATGTAATATCCCAGATACATGTTCCACACATGAGGTTCCCCGAACCAGATTGGTCACATGACCTCATGTGTATTTCCCCAAAATCCAGAGGTTCCCAACTAGTATCAAGGGCCTAGGACAGATAGTGTGGAAATTATGCCCTAATTTTTCAAAGTGTAGCACAACGGAATAAATATAAAAACACAAAATTGGAAGTAGTAAACAATTTAAAACTTAAATGGACAACATAATTTAAGTAAATGATAACCAAAAGTCACATATATAATGATGAATCATGTCACTAATTCTAAGAAATCATCCAAAACAGGATACACTGCAATCATATATAGTACAACACAATGTACAAAGTACAATCAAACAAAAACAAATCAGTGCAACAGGAATGTGGCATCATTGCAAACCTAAGCTCGGTCGCATGCTCTCCTACTCCTCTGAAACAATCATGTAACTTTGTAAAGACTCTTTACCTTATTGACATCTACAGTAATATAATATATTTGGGCCCAATGACATGACACAATCAGGGTGTGATAAATAAATCCCAATAGGCAACCACCAAAGTCCCATGCCCAACTGTCTATGAAAATGTGCAACAACGTTGTGCCATAATGAAATGTCATAAACTAGGAAGTACTCAAAAATAAGTATTCATATCAGTTACATTACCATTTTAATAATTATTTAACAATTCAATATAATTGAATTATGTGTTTTCCTTGTCCTCGGGCATGCAGGTCCCTATCCATGGGTGATTTGAAAAGAATCCCTCAAGTAACTGCCCTCTGTCATAACAAACATTTCCCTTAGGCATAATAATCCTTGCCCTCAGGCTAAAAAAAACTTACCCTCAGGAAAAAGAATCATTTACATTGTGTTTAATAAATGTTTCCCTTAGGCTAAACAAAATCTTTCCCCCAGGCGAAACAGAACCTTACCGTTAGTCTAACTGAACAAAATTAAAAAATCTGGCTGAGCCCAATGCATAAGCAAGAAATTTATAAATATTTCCTCTAAATAAAAATAAAAACATGTTTTAATCATGGCATACTCATGGGTATCCTTTCGAAGTGGATAATCAAGGGAAACACACCCTTAGGGTGGCCCTGGATCAAAGAAATGATCCCAAACAGCAGTTTAAACATAATCATTAGAGTACCTATGCAATTTTAGTTATCTAAATAGTCAAGGCCTTAGACACCTGACACACTAAACATGGGCATGTGGCACAAAGGTACAAAAAATGAACTCGACAGTTATAATTAAACACAATAACTCCTACCTCTGTCTCCTCTTATCGATATACATGAAAGACACATCCCAAGACAACCATGAACGACGTAGATATGAGTAAATGATTACCCATTAAAACCTAGATACTGTCCCGTAGTGAAATATTTGGAAGGAAAGATTCAAGAAGAGGGTAGATCATACCCATGAGGTACAAACGAGATCGAAGATGGAAAAAACAGAGTCCCGGTGTGTGATCAGGAGCTCCTCCAATTCCTGGCCTCCTCTCTCGTGGCTCCTTGTGAGTTCTATGCTGCCTCTGCCGAATGTGGAGGCAACTGCATATTTTTAATGATAAAACATTACTACATGGAATGTACTTTCAAGAAAATGGTGTGTAATATTTTTTAACTATTCCACTAGTATCTACTTTGCACCTCCACAATGTTCATCAGCCGACTAATTACACGGCCTGTATTACAATGTACATGGCGGGTAGTTTGTTTTGACACACTTAATCGCTGACAAGCATACACGCCTATTGTTCTCCTCCCACACAGCCAAAGTACATAGTGTGAGTGCAAACGTACACAGCGTATACCCATAAATTTTGGATTTTTCACTCATTTCCATTGTTCTCTCAAAAACATATAAGGAAAAAAGGAATAAAAGAAACATGTACCCCAAGAATAAGAACCAGGTTCTTAAAAAATTCCCCCCCTTAAAAAGATTGGTCCCTGAATTTCCCTTCCAACAGTGGTGATGATATAACTAAGAACAAATCTGGGCACTGAGCACGTATTCCAGTCTCCCGCTCCCAGGTTTTGTCCTGCACTCGATAATTTTGCAATAGCACTCATACGAGAGGAACTGACCGGACTCAGAAAACCATCGTGCTCCTATCCAGAATTCGAATCGATTGCTCCACAAAAGATGAATAAACATGATGTTCATCCTCCTCAGTCTGAAAAACATGAGATGGGTCTATGTGATAATGGTGGAGCTGAGATATGTGGAAGACATCATGCATGGCCAGATACCTTTGAGGAAACTTCAACTGATATGCAACTAGCCAGACTCTCGCTAGAATCAAAAACAGCTCTCCATAGCTCAGTGAATGTATACCATGTCTCATTATCCACTTTTGTCCCAAACTCTATGATACATGATAGAAAACCTAATCCCCAAACACAAAACACAATTGTAATCTGCAGCGATCAGCATAAGATTTCTGACGAGACTGCATGGTAGCCATCCGCCTCTAAATCAACTGGACCTTCTCTGAAGTCTCCTACACAAGATGTGGTCCCAGTAAAGCTGCATCACCTACATCCAACCACAATAATTTATATCGGCATGGCCTACCATATAAAGGCTCATAAGATTCCATCTCAATAGTTTCCTGAAACTATTATTAGATGAGATCTCAACCAGGGGTATGTGCTTCTCCCAAGAGCCACCAACATCTAGGAAGCATGCATGCAACATGTCCTCCAGCACCTGTATTGTACTCTCTAACAAGCCATCGGTCTGAGGGTGTTAAGCCTTTCCCAGAAGCACTTGTGTACATAGTTCCCTATGATTACTTTTCCAGAAACAAGACGTACAATAGGTTTACCTATCAGAAATGATAGAAAAAGGGACCCCTAGAAGACATACGATCTATCAGATACACAATGACCCATGCTCATCAACACTGAAGGTCTACATCATCGACAAAAGTGATCCACCTTCGTGATTCTTTACACAACAACCCATACGACATCATTTCCTCGAGGTGACCTCGGCAACCTGGTCACGATGTCCATTGCGACATCATCTCATTTCCAATCTGGGATGGGTAACTGTTGTAACTGTCTGATTGGCCTCTGATGCTCCACCTTCACCTCCTGACTGGTGGAACATCTCATAACAAAACCAGCAACATCTCTTTTCATACCTGGACACCAATACTAACATCTTAAGTCACGGTACATTTTTGAAACTCCAGGATTCACTTCCCAAGATGAAGCATGAAATTCCAACATTAAATCCTCATGTATATCATCAAGAACCCCCACTCATCCATTGATAAACAGTACCTCATCATTGCCTATTGTCCAACTAGGAAGAGGGTCCTCACTTGCCACCAACAAATGTAGAACTATGCCTTTTGAATCTGATAGTTTTCTCATGCTCACCCATTCTAGGAGGGTAGAAATCACAGCTAAGGATGAAATATTGGTTTTCCCCTATCTATCGTGCACCTACAAATGAAACTCAGAGATAAAATCCATAAGCTTATGCTCACCACTGGCCTCTTGCACTGCCTGTATCTGAGTCCTCCTACTCAGTGCATCTGTTACAACATTAACATTACCAGGTGTATAGGTAATTTGAAGCCGAAGGACTAAAGGTATTCAACCCACCTTCGCTATCTCAAATTCATGTCATGCTGGGTAATGATATATTTATGACTTTTGGGGTACATAAACACCAAAATATGTTATCCCAATAGATAATTCCTCCAACAGTGTAACTCGTGAACAAATGCTTCCAACTCAAGATCATATGTCGGGTAATTCGTCTCATGTGGCCTCAACTACCTTGACCCGTACACAACTACTCGATCACCCTGCATCAAAACTGCACCCATCCCAATACCTAATGCATCTCAAAAAACTGTATAGCTCTTCCCTTGATCGAGAATTTTCAATACTGGCGTTGATGGCATCATTCCCTTCAACTGTTAATATTTTTTCTCTCAAGCATCTGACTAAATTAACTTAATACCCTTCTTACTCAAACCCATCAACGACGCTTCTAAAAGGGAGAAGTCTTGTATAAAGTGAAAATAGAAACCATCCATCCCCAAGAAACATCGTATTTCAAACATGTTCTTAGGAATCTTCTTAGAAACTTCTGCTCTCTCTTTCTCTAGGTATACTGCAACTCCTGCATATGAGATAATATGACCAAGGAAGTGAATTTTGTCCATCCAAAAGTACCACATGGAGAGCTTAGAATATAACTAATTCTCTCTCAGTGTAGTCAGTATGATCTCCAGATGGGTGTCATGGTCATGTCAAGTGTGAGAGTACTCCAAGATATCCTACATGAAGACTACCACAAAATAATATAGATATGGGTGGAACACACGATTCATCGGAGCCATGAAAACGATAGGCGTGTTTGTGAGCTTGAACGGAATGACTAAGTACTCGTATAGACCATATATGCTCTGAAAGGCTGTAAGCTGTAGGTCTGATTGTCTAACATGCAACCAGTGACAACCAGACCGTAGGTAACTCATCAAGAATACCTGGGCTCCTCGAACCTGATAAAATATATAATCTATCCTTTATAAAGGATATCGGTCCTTAACCATCAACTTGTTCACTTTTCGATAATTAACATAATGCCTAAGGGTTCCCTCTACCTTCTTCACAAACAAGATATGTGAACCCCAGGAAGAAATACTAAGACAGATGAAACCCTTGGTTTGCAACTCCTCCAACTTCCTCTAGAGCTCTGGTAATTCTAGTTTATCCATCCTATAAGGAAGAATGGACCCTGGTGCCACTCCTAGCACAAGATCTATGGAGAAGTCCACCTCTCTCTATAGATTTAGACCTGATAATTCATCTGGAAAGACATCCCTGAAACGGTTAACCCCTGGAGGGAAATAATTTTGAAAAGTTCCCTCATCATCCAGATATAAACATGCAATCTAGGTAGTCAATCCTCCCCTCCCACCATGTTTAGGTCTTTCTCGGCTGGCCTGGACATCCCATTCTCCCTTGTATAGAAACTCCCCGCCCTCTTGTGATGTGAAACTCACCCTACGATGATAGAAATCTACAAAGGATTGAAAGGGTACCAACCAGTCCATCCTGAGAATTAAATTATAGGCTGTCATCTCTAAGACATAGAGGTCCCCTATAAAGTGACACCCACCGACCACTTGGGGGAACTCCTTGCACTGAATCACACATGCCATTCTAGTTCCCAATGGAGTGTCTAACATCATGATATCAGGAGAAGAAAATGAAACACAGAGCCCGCAGATCTCCACAACAAGAACATATATAAATCTATATATATCAATAGTATTGAATAGTACATAAGATAAAACCAAAGAAACTAGAATAGTACCAATGATAGTGGTAGGTATGGGATTCTACTCATGTTGGGTCTATTTAATTGCATATGTATGCCCAGTGCCGCAGCACTACGACACAGTCTGTCTACCCAGAGCGGACCCACCTTGCTGTCTCTGATATCCTGGTTTTTGGATACCACAGCCATGACCACATCCTCGACCTAAATGTCCTGATGTATTCCAATTTCCTGACTGGTAAAAATTTGTTGGCCTCCTCCCACTTGGGGAGTCTGCACATATCCCCTCTCACTAGACACTGGTGGGAGCGCCCTTCAAAAAAGCTGATGATGTCCCATCTTGTCACATGAACGGCACTCCAATGGGTCACATGGACACTGAGGTCTCTTGTGTACCTCTTTACCTGACTAGTATTACATTACTGGGCCACCTGAAGAATTATTATATCTAGTAATTCCACCGTGAGAGAAATCCATCTGCATTTTCCTATTTCTATTAGAAATAGTGCCTGAGACTGGTTCCAAACTGCCCCGATCAACACCACTATCTTCCTGCATGTTTTGCTTAGTAATCAATCCATGTTTCACAATAGCATGCACTGTAGACAACATGAAAACTTTCACCAGTGCTCGAATTTAATATCGAAGACCATCCGTAAGGAATCTAGCCCTCAACATCTCATCACCCACCAGAACAGGTGTGACACATTGTATCTCGAAGAAGCAGGCAGAGTAGTCCATCACTAACATGGAGCCATATTGTAGATTAATGAACTCTTGAGCTCGATCTACCCTCAGCGTCTCTAGAATGAAAAATTCTTAGAAGTCTACCTAAAAATATTCCCACAATTGGCCTCAATGATGCTCTGTCTGGGTGGTAACATCCCACTGTCTCTTGGCGGAATCACAAAACATGAAAGTAGTGAGCATGACCCTCCTCCCAGGAGGCATCTCCAAATGCTCTAAGATAGTTTGCATAGAATCCATCCATAACATCTCTGCCTGTGGTCTACCATCCGTTGAAAACGTAGGCAGATACTGCTACTAGATTATACGTGTCAGGTCTTCCATAGATGTGGAAACCTGCGGTGTTCCCTAAATGGTTTTCAAGAAGTGTATAATGCCTTCACAAAACAATGCATCTTCTCCTGCGTCTAGAATAAGGCTAGTCCCACATCTAGCACTACTGGAGGATCCATCTATAGCCCATGGAATACAATCTCTGGAGTATAATCATCACCACTCTCTTGGCGAACTACTCATGGTTGTCTCGGCAATATGACTCTACAAGGTCAAACACATGCCTTAGATTATGATAAAAAAATATTAAGAACTAGAAACAAATGAAGGTAATCAGAGAAATAAAATATTCATATTTTATAAAACATGACAACATAGTGTGATATCATAAGACATTCACATTTTCATGTACTCCTACCAGAACTAGTCGGGTAACACCGCAAACACACTGCGTGTTTTCCTAGAGCACAGTGTGGGATTCAATTCCCCCTCCCCCCCTCCACACGGTTTCCATTAGTACAGGGTTACACGGCATGTTACATCACACAGGTCATGTACACCACCCTATATCCCTAGCCACATTTCCATGTCCACATGGTCTCTCACCTGTCAAGACTGCATGTTATGTCTTATAGGTACACGACGTGCTCTAGGTAGTCTTTACCATCCCGTGTTGTTCGAGACATGGCCGGATACATGACTCACACTACACGGAATGTCCTAGAAGGACACGGTGTGTACTTAAGAGGATAACACCGACCCGTGTTGTCAGCTACAAGGCTAGATCCCTAGATTACATTACCCGACATGTTCGGAATTGACACAACGTGTATAGGATAATATTTATCCATCCGTGTTGTTAGTCACACGGGCGAACACAGTTTCCACCCTACACGGTGTTACATAAGGTAAAAGGTGTGTTCCCACAAGAAAGTCCCTATCATGTGTCTCAGCCCACACAACTTATGACACGGTTATAGATTACACGGCGTGTACATAAGGTACACATCATGTACTAAAATATATATTTTTTTCATTTCATCCTGAACAGAATAACACATGGCATGTAGTCAAAACTACACTGTGTGTATTATGGGTTTTTCTGGATAGGAAGCCTCAGAATCTACTTCGGAACCTATAAAAACACTGAAACAAACATTGAAGGTGCCAAATTCTAATCTGTGAGGGCCCATACACCAAGCGAATCAATACTTGGCATCTTTTACATGTTATAACAAGGTAAACAAGTCAATGATCCACCAATTTCTAGTCCATGAGGGCCAATAACACCTCAAGAACCAATGATTGGAATTCATTCATATAAAACATTACACAAAAAATACCCTATCAAACAGCAGGTATTTATATCAAGGAATTTATCACAATAACATGATTTTCTATCACAACATATATCCCAAAAACATGAAAGTTCTAATGCACCTACATGGAATAGAACTATGCATGAAATTTAATTCTAACATGTTCCTAAATGATGCATGTGACGGCCTACCCTCATCTCATCAGGTTGAAACTAAATAGAACCCAAGTATAAAAATATAAACTACACACCACAAATGTGTCACCCAGTGGTGAAAATCAAATAAACTGTAATAATCATAAACAGAAAATCAAATTATATTTTGAGATAATCCAGCCTTTACCTATACACAAGGTAGCTATTCCCAGGTATAGTTTATTACTGAATCCTTTAACAATCTATCTCTTTCTTATTGTCACCAAATAATAAAACAACTCAGAGAAAAATACTCCCTTTGTTACCTTTTTGTAATGTCCCGGATCTGGGTGCCACACAACGGGTGCCCAAAACCCGTTTTGTCACATGACCTCGAGCGGATTTCCCCAAATGCCAGAGGTTTCTGACTAGTAGTGAGGGTCTAAGACAGACAGTGTGGAAATTATTCCATCATTTGTCAATGTGTAGTGCAGTGGAATAAATATAAAAATATAAATGCGAAAGAAGTAAACATTATAAACCTGAACTGGACGATAAAACTGAAGTAAAATATAACCAAAAATCAAAAATGTGATGATGCAACATGTGACTAATCCTTAAAAATCTGCCAAAATAGAATACACTACAATCAGATACAATGAATTACAAATTACAAATTAAAATAGAAAAAACTAAAGCAGTGAAACAGGAATGCGGCAGTATCGCAAGCCTATGATCGGTCCCATGCCCTACTACTCCTCTGGAACAATCATATACTTGTGTAAGGACTCCATCCATTATCGACACCTGCAACAATATAATCTATTTGGGCCCCAAAAATGAACCAAATAGGGTGTGAGAAATAAATCCTAGTAGGCAACCACCAAAGGCTCGTGCCCAACTGTCTGTGAAAATGTGAAGAAGAAGTGTTCTATAATGAAATGATGTAAACTAGGAAGTAGTCAAAAGTAACTATTCCTACCAGTTACATAAAATTTTTAATAAATATTTAACAAATCAATATAATTGAATTATGAGTTTTTGTTTCCCATAGACATACAGGTCACTACCCTCAGGCGATCATAAACAAAACCCTTAGGTAACTTCCCTTAGGCATAACAAACATTGCCCTCCGGCCAAAGAACAGTTTTCCTAGTTCTAAAAAAACATTACCTCATGATAAACAAACACTACCCTAAGGCATAAGATACGTTTCACTTAGGCTAAATAGAAAATTTCCCTCAGGCGGAACAGAACCATTCCCTCAGGCTAACTGAACAAAAGTAAATAACTGGGCTGAGCCCAAATCATAAGCAAGAAATTTATATATGTTTCCTCTCAAGAAATCTAAAAACATGTTTTAATCACTGCATACCCATGGGTGTCCTAGACAAACATCTAAACAAGGGAAACGCACCATCGGGGTGGCCCTGGATCAAAGCAATGATCCAAAACAGCAGTTTATACATAATCATAAGATTACCTATACAGTTTTAGGTATCTAAACTATCAAGTCCTCATCCAAAAGACACATAAAACATGGGTGTGTGGCATAAATGTGCACAAAATCAACTCGAATGTGGGAATCAAACCCAAAACCACCAACCTCTATCTCCTATGATCGATATACATGAAGGACGCCTCCCGAGACAACCAATAAAGTCGTAGATTTGAGGTAAATGATTACCCATTAAAACCCAGATAACATCCCTAAGGGAATGAATTTTAAGGAAAGATTCACGAAAAGGGAAAACCTTACCTGTTCGGTTCAAACGAGATCAACGGCGGAAGAATCGGAGTCCCGGTGTGCGATCAGAAGCTCCTCCTAATCCTGTATTCATCTCTCATGGCTCCTGATGAGTTCTCTGCCTCCTCTGTCGAATGAGGAGGCTACTACCTAGTTTTAAAAAAACATAACTACATGGAATGTACATTCATGTACACGTCATGTAATATTTTTTTAAATTTTTTCACTAGCCACTACATTGCACCGCCTCACTGTTCATCAGTTGACTGATTACACGTCGTGTATTACCATGTACATGGCGTGTAGTTAGTTTTTACACACCTTAATTACATAAAATCATACCCACCCTGTATTTTCATCCCACACTACCAAAGTATACAACGTGTACCCATAAATTTATGATTTTCCCACATTTCACTTGTTTTCTAAAAAACACATAAAGAAAAAAAAGTAAGAAATGAAACTCGTACCTCAAGAATAAGAATCAGGTTCTTACACTCTTCCACTATCTACATCCAAAGCAGCAAGAAATTTTCATGAATTGGAATCATCACACTACCCATTTTCAATACAGACAAACATATAATCTACTCAGGTGTCAACGATGCTCGAGCAGGGTGTGAGATAAAATCCCAATAGGCTGGCACCCGCGGTGTCTAAACCATTCCATTTCGTGCAATATTAAAAAGATGTGTTCCATTATATACCAATTTGCGGATGATTTATTAAGTGAAATGAAATAAATAACTCAACTCGGGTTCCTAATGGCACCCATCCCACATCACATGCATCGTCCTAGGCTGGAATTTTGAAAGGAGTTTATGTAAGCATAATACACATATGAATATATATGAAGCCTGGTAGAATAAGTTTAAACAAGGAAAAGGCATACCCACAAGCTTTTTCTTTAACTTGTGATTTAAGGCTTGTGATGACCAGGTGTACTTCAACAAAACCAATATAACTCAATTCTCAAGATACTAACAACGAAATTAATATAAACCTTTTGGGAAATATTATTAACGTTCAAGTTGAGATTTTGAGTTCAAGTCCATCCCAAATGTATCACTAGAGAACATCCTTCAATTATCCAATACCACTGAGCCTATCCAAGGAAATCATTCAAAAGACCAAGTATCACTCATGTCATGGATTCACCCTGAGTTTGTCCTGATCTCACAAAAAGGGGTCGAGCACCATCTGAGGATGGCTTAGCCATATTGCCTACGGATCTGTCCCGATGGGACCTTTTGGAATCGGCATCACTCATAAGTATTAGAAATCCCTGGGATGTCTCGGTCCATCAAAGCCAAGTAGACCACCCCCTGAAACATAGAGGTAACCATTCAGAACGATGTTTCTCAGCGTGGCCCTTAATATTGGACCCACCTCCTTTCCCTGCACTAAATTTAATTAATTATTTCCCAGCAGCAGATATGATACAAACCTATGTAATTTCATCTTCAAAACAAACATGTACACATGTGCACCACACAGTGAAAATTAAATATTTCGTCATAGCAATCATAAAAAGACAACGTACCGCATCAACATAAGAAGATAAATGAACTTTTAAATAAATAAATAAATTAGACCAATAATATACCATGATCCAACAATTCCAAAGATCATAATTAATAAAATTTAATTATTTAAATTAAACACAACATAATTGGTTGTTCAAAATATTTCGATAAAGACACCTTTTAAATAATAAATAAAGCAGCACAACCATCTATCAAAGACTCAATAATTCAAGATTCATACTTAATCTAAATTAATTATTTAAATTGAACACTAAAAAAGTAGGCTACACAACATGTGTAGCTAATTTAATTAAATTCTCAAATAAGCATATTTAAATAAATAAATAATTCAACACAAACAACAACCAAACAACCAACAATTTATGGTTCATAATTATTCTATACCAATTATTAAAATTAAACAAAACAAAAATGGGATGTGAAACACATAGAGTTAAATAAATTAAATACTTGGGCTAGGAAAATTTATACTGACCACTTCGTCTCAACCAAAGGGGTGTTCTTCCTTGTTTCAATAATTCAAACAAGAAAATTTAGAAAATTAATGCTGGAATAATTAGCCAGAACAATTAATGTAATTAAATCCGGTAAAATTTCACAATATCGGTTGGCACCGACTAATAGCACAATCGTGTGTTTTTATAAATCGCAAACAAATTGAGGAAAATGAAGTGGGTGCCCATAATTATAGTCTTAGATGATTTTATGATTCGCATTAGTCTTTTAATTGACCTATAATGGAAGAGAATAAATGATTTTAGAAATACAAAAAATAGGGTAAAATACATCCACGATGTATTACGTGCAGGATTTTCAACAAAAACATAAAATTCGACTTGAGAAAGGATAGCATTTTACTAAGCTTTACTATGCCCCGGACAGCGATAAAATTAGATGAAGGACGGAGGAGATGCAGTCTTTCGAAGGAGGAGAACTATGGTGCACCACTTAGGGAGATGGGGAGCACCAATCATAGGAGAGGGATGAGAGGTACATTTGAGTAAAGAAAAAAGGAATGAAATAAAAATGATAGGTAAAAAAATAAAAAAACATTAAAACATTTAAATAATAAAAAAATGCTAGAAAATTTGAAATACATAATTAAAATGGGTTTATATCATTTTAATTTTTTTTTAATTTCTTTCCAAAAGTATCTATTTTATTAATTATTTTTATACAACTTCAAATTCAATTAATTTTATTTAGACCTTTTTATTTATTTTTAACCGATCGATGTACTATGATGGGATGAAAAATTTTACATATATCCTAAGAAATCATTTAATTGATTTTAATAGCCAACCGGGATCAACAACTGGGTGTGTATTAATGCACCCTAGGTCGTTCTAAAGATTTGGACTTAAAACACAATGGTCCGTACATTGATTTAAGTTGAGATGTAACATATATTTATTTAGGTAATTAATAATATTCTATCTAACCCAAAAATAAATATTCATCCATATATATGTACACATGCGATGTATATATATATACATTTGTATATCCATATATATACACCCGCACATGTATATATATGACTATATGTATATTTAATCCCACAGATATATATATACATATATCATATACATATATATTCTTGTTTTTATTATAATATAATAATATTAATAATAATAAATATATTCATTATTTAATTCAACCTATCAATGACACCGTTAATATTTTAAAAACAATGACAATAAAAAAATAATAGTTATTAAAATAATTTTGATTGCACATTTGTATTTAATTCGAAACAAATATAATATCACATTTTATTATATTATGGAGTTATTATTTACACATCAACTTGATTTATTAATTGCGGATGTGAATTTTGATTTATTCCCTTCAAAATAAATAATAATATTAATAATATAGTTATTAATATGTCATGCTGAAAAAAAATATTTACAACGCAACTAAATTATCTTCGGGTTAAATATGATCAAACGTTCATTGCTCACAAAGCGTATACCCTTCCTAGGGAAATACTCATGTCCCGGAACTAACTGTGGTCTCAGAATTCTCATTTGATACACCATTTGTGAGAAATTAATTAATTATTATATAAAAATGGAAGAATTAATTTATTAAAAATAATGATGGAATTATAATATATGAGGGTACCAAACACCTGATATAAACAAAAGTATATATTTTTCATAGGGTAAACTCCGTGTTCCGAACCTAATGGTGACATCATATTTCTCATACAACGCACCGTTTAAGAGAATAAATTATTTATTAGTTAAAAATTGGAATAATTAATTAATTAAAAATAAATATGGTATTATCAACTGTGTGGGTGCAAAACACCCGATGCGAATAAAGGTTATACCCTTCTTCGGGGAATCCCTGCGTTTCCGACATAACGGTGATCTAATATATCTTATATGAGACACTGTTTGAAGGTTATTTTTTTAAAAGAAAACAGACACGCGTATGAATAAAATAAACATAATTTTTTTATTCT
This sequence comes from Viscum album, assembly GCA_963277665.1. Lineage (NCBI taxonomy): Eukaryota > Viridiplantae > Streptophyta > Magnoliopsida > Santalales > Viscaceae > Viscum > Viscum album. The sequence continues at coordinate 1,112,468,540 of OY728145.1, forward strand.
ATCAATGTCGTAGTTTCAACTATTGGAAACAAAATGTTCTAATCCTCGGTTTTAAAACTGACCTACCTAGTTAACAGAAAAATTTTATTTTCTACATTTTTTCATTCGGTTCAATACATGGAACGTTACATCCATATTACATGAATAATATAATTTGATGAATGTGATTCTCTATGACATCGATGTGATGTTACGTGGAGAACATAATACTTCTCGATGAATGGATGTGTTTTATATTTAAAAAATAACCAGATTTATGTTTCACACGAATTTTATTGGTCCACCATGATGTTTAGTAGGTCATAAATATAAAATATAATATTCTATGATAGAGAGTTTCAAAAATCCAATAGTATCAACATTAGAAATCATTTAAATATAATGATATCATCTGTTCATTAGATGCATTCCTGACTTGACATGACTTTTTGTAATTTATTTCAGTGATCCATCTGAAAATGGGGGTGGTCATATCCTCTATAAATACAATGTCCTGGATGATGGTTTGATACTCAAATTATTTCTGAGATCTCACATTTTTTTGAAAAAAAAACTGTGCACCTCAATATATAGATTTAAATTGATGTAAGAAGATCATGTGAGTAATATGTGGATATTTTTTTGAAACTAATATCCCACGTATAAACTCTATTATATGATATTTCATAAGTATCCATGATACACCATCGCATTCATGAAAAATAATATTCCACTATATGATCTACATGATGTAGTACCATACAAATGAATTGATTTCATATTCTTCTATTATATGAATAACAAGTTATTGTTGCATAATACCACCAATGTTTGTTAGAAATAACATCAATTATATACATGAATTAAGAGGGTGATCTAATATAATGAATTATTACTTTTACATAAATAAATATGTAAAATATTTCTATTTCTGGAGGACCCTTTCTCACCGCATATATGAAAAAACATTAAAAAAACATTCATGTCTATGTATTTTGTAAGTTGAGATGAAATATATAATTTTATATCTAGTATAAAGTGGTTTCAAGACCAACATGATTATTCCATAAAGTCATTAATGATCATCAATGTGTACATGACCAATCATGATCCTATAAGATCCTGGAGGATGATAACATTTAAAATAATGAGAAATTTCTATTTCTGGATCCATATAAAGAAAATTAAATATCTTGTTACAAGCGTTTATCACATGTTAATAAAGTGGATTATGATTAGATTGTACATTCTATCAAACTGAATAAAAGAAAAGATGGATGGGGTGTCTAACCATCCAAGTTTGATGAATTTTTTTTGCGGTGTAAAACTGTGATCAATTGCAGGACCAACTAATGGGGTGTATAATAAGTTTCTACCATATCCATTTTAATTAATGATAAAATTATAGTATGGAATCAATATAGGGAATCTATTAAATAGGTAAATGGGTTAGATTTAGTACCCACCATAGTAAGAAATATTTGGTGTTCTCCCACATATACATTTTATAAATGAGTTGATATTGTGTGATATCATTGAGAGGAATTAGAATATTAACTAGATAAAAAAGTTGAATTAAAAAGAATAAATTTCTAAAAGAATGCCATTGATTCTACCCCCCAATTAGTGGAATCCATCTTGGGCCCCGTTAGTGTAGATTCCACCAGATGTTTACTCCCTTATATAATCAAAAAATTAAGTTGATGATTCTAAATTAAATATAATTGAATATATACATTATCCTATTACTACATATATGTTATCCATGGAGATGATAACAATGAAGGTATATCATCACACCACTTCTATCCATGTTAAAAAATATAAAATTAAATCTGAATCAATATATCCTCTAGAAGTCAATTTTCATTCCCATAAGTATTTAAGATACCATCACTATATATTTTTAGACAATAATATCTTCCATAACCATAATAAACATCTTGTGTATGCCTCAAAAAATTTATATAAATCAAATTATTCATTAAATATATCTTCCATAAAAATTAATGAACTCTTATTGAGAGAAACTAAAAAATATTCTATAGGTTTATAATCACATCTTATAATCTAGAATAATTATAATAAAGCACCTTCTAATAATTAATTATATGATTTTATAAAAAAAATAATCCTTATAGTTATGTATTTCATTAAGACTTAAGTATTCTAATAATATCATATATAAGTGTCTCCAAAACCAAGAATCTTTTTCACCCTCACCCATGAGTGTGGTAATGAATAGAAACTCATACAATATAACATCAATATGAGTAGTGTGTAACTGTATAGTGATCATAATCTTCAATATATAATTTTCTATTGGTCATTCAAAGTTAATTTCAATATTAAGTCAACATCATCATAAGAATATAAAAAAGTGACACTCAAAAATGTGGAATAATTTTTATTTTAACCACTAATCTCATATTGGTGTTTTTGAATACTAATATTTTACATTAAAATTTATTTAAAATTAAGTGTTTTTTCAGTATTTGTTTATAAAGATCTTTCAAAGACCTCACTTAATTTCATAATATCCCATACAGGAACAATTCTCCATTCACAAGAACTTATATGCATGAATCATGTCTTGGACACTATATTATTAATGTACCACCCAAATTATCGTGTATGATTATTATATAAGTACACGAGATAGATAAAACATCAACAAATCCTTGTGTAGTAATTTTTTATCCTCTACCCACAATTAGTAATATCCATAAAAATAAATATATAAAATACTTCATTCCCTATATTGTTGATTCTAATTATTATGAACAAAAAAAATTCATATTTATTATTCCTAACTCATCATAGTAGATAGAAAAACTCTAATAAAAAATATGTCAGGTCTTCATCACACATGAGCCCAGAAGTATGAAAATTGACACTGGTATGTGAAATAACTTTTACCATGTCTAATAACACATTGGTAGCTCACTAACACTATGATGGAAAACAAAATGGGCCATTTTCCACTATTACATGTAATAATAATTCACCACAACTCCACTAAAAATATAAATACTCTAACCCCAGCAGGCCTGGAGCCATTGTTTTCTACCTCTATATTGAGAAGATATATAATTATTTATATCCTGAAGGATTGATCAGTTTAGTAGCCTTGGTAAACTACATAAATACACGAGTCGTATATTATATTTTAATACAAACATTATAAGATATTTTTTCTAATATCATTATTCCAACTAAGATATTCTTGCATATCCTTCATTGTAACCTTCGTCAAATCCCAGGGAAGTGAAATAATATTGGTGGATCTAAAATTCTATGTAAGGGTTTAGTACAATGGATTGATTCATGACTAAATAATAACAATGAATATTGAATGTTCATAACTAATTACACGTCCCATTTAATCACTGAAAATGAAACAAGCTTATCCTTATATTATATTAATGTTAAAATATCGTAGATAGTTCAATATATGGAATGAAAAATAGCTAACATTAATATCATTTATATAAGATTACTTCATGAACAGATACATCATAATCAATTTTTAATGGTGAATAATTGAAAAAAAAGTCATTTAATCAATTACTTATAATCATATTCATGTTGCGATAATTTTATAGTGGGAATCTCTTGTAAAATAATAATTACTATATGAAGTGAATGATTAATTATTGGAAATAATGTTTGTCAACCACATGATACCTTTTATGTCATAATATATCATATATATAGTTTACAAAAAAATTTGTGAAACACCAATTAACTATGGAAATCCAAATGATTCATCCCATGATATTACTGATATGTATAATATATTACATTAATCATTCCAGAATACTTGTATTGGATTTCCAAATAATTCCTTACATTACGAATATTTAAATTAACTCCAGAACAATGTGCCTTATCAAATATCTGTATCTAGTGAAGGCTTTGGAATTATAAATATTTTCATAGTTGATAAAATAATATTCATCATGAAAACTAAATGTAAATATGGTATGATGTTTAAGAAAGTATCACATAAATTATAAAATATAAATATATATAGGGGAATGTAAATGTTCTATGATAATAATAATGTAAATAACTCAAGGGGAAGTTAATGGCATCCTAAAAGATTGAAGGAAGTGAATATCAATAATATACTTTCTCAAAATATTAAAAATCCAAAAGAGTAGAAATGAGTATCGTATCAATACATCATATACCCTTTAGAGTAAGAATAATGGTTTTTTCATCAATTAAATAAACAATATATTTTAAAAAACCCCATACTAAAATATAATTATCATTATCAAAATCACTTTTTAAAAATATTAAATTTAGAAAATAATTTTTTTAAATCAATATTTTAAAAAAAATGGATTTCAACAATATTAAGATAAAACTATTCATTAAAAATTTAAATTTTAATGTGAAAAATAATCATCAATGAAATTATGATGTGTAATTTTATACATGTCTTTCAAGGTAAAAATAGTGTTTCTATTGAATTGTAAAAGGGATAAAAAGGTTCCTTTTTTGAAGAAATATAAGAATATTAAATGAATAAAAATTTTACAATTTCCAAATTGGTAAAAATTCATTTAAAAAATCTTTTTTTGAATGGTTAAAAATATTTCTGAAAATACTTTTCGAAAACATTATTTTGGAAGAAAATTTTTTTCTATGCAAAGAGTGAAATGAAGTCTTTTTTTCTAAATAACAATATATAAAATATTTTTGTTACCATATTGTGTAAAATATTTCTATTACAAGAATATAATTATGAATAACTAGTATATAAGACAATTAAACTTTTTTTTATGATTAATCAACTAATATACTTGAATGGAAATTAATGTGTAAACAATTCCAAATGAAATGATATTGTTATGTAATCCCTTACAAGGATCGTAAAATTAAATTAACATTTATTCAATGAATTAATTATGTGTATCAAAATTAAGATTACATAAATCATGTATAAAAAAAATAATAGATATTCATATATAATTATACACATAGTCTTAGAATATTAACAACAACGACAATGTTATACGACATTATGAAAATATATTGAGTTATGAACTTATATATCACTTGGTAACACTTAATTCAAATACGGTTTGATTAAATAATTAAAATTGAAAAATTGAATATCTTTTTTAATGTTCTATAATGAAATTACATTTCAAGGGGACAATATAAACACCATATAAAAGAAACAAGGTAGATGACATTACAATATGCATCTACTAATTGAATTGAGGATGAAATCTCATACCTCACGCTTTCTCTAACTGTAAAATTATTTAATGTTCTTTATATTGGTTTCAAGAATTTTATTAACTCATTAAAAACCGTATTAATATTTATACTATCATATATGAACCTTTTATGACATCATATCACTAGTATTCTAATAATAATTCATTACTTTTATTATTTTTATTGTTAATTTCCTTGTTTTCGAAAGAGTGTTTTCATAAGAAAGTTCTGGTTATTATGAATATTTTATAGTTCTATCATATCCTGAATAATAAAAATGACATAATTAAAATATCTATAATTTTATTATAGTTTTAAAATAAACCACAGATGAGGTTTATAAAAATTGTGTATGTTACGATCATGGAGATTTTAGGTTGTATATATGAATGAGAAACATAACCATTTATATTTGAGAATTATGAAATGAAGATTAGAAATATTTTACCATTACAGAATAATTATAATATAATTATTATGATAATATATAAATATATTTTTCATCCTTGTGTTTTTTTTATGAAAAGTGTGTCACATCACATCATGAAGGCGGTAGTTCACACGTACACCAATGATTTTATCGTATTTATGTGAGTAAAAATTATGTATAGAAACTGATATATATATTAATATATATATATAATAAAAATAATTATTCATATTCCATTAATATAATAAATTTCTAATTTATATTACATATCATCATTAACAAAAACATTATATTTATCTACTTGAAGCGTTAGTAAAGAACAATTCACATTGCTTCATGAGGCAGCATTCTATTGTACGCGCGAGTGAGGTTATCATATTTCTGTTGGAATGGTGGGTTAAAAAAATATTTATGCACACATATATTTGTGTGTGTGTGTGTGATATATTGAATAAAGTAGTATGAATATTTTATAAATCTCACAAATATATATATATATATATACTTTATATCAATGATCATACCCAACCATGAGTGGTTGAAATGGAAAAGGAAATAACGTCGGTTTGCAATGCGGTAATTCATCGTACACACAAACAATGATTTTAAAACCCATTTGATAGAATATTTTACAGTTTTACAAAATAAATTTAACATAAAAATGTACTTATATGGAATATGTTGAGGTTATTATATAAAAATGGTATAATAGTAATTTAATGTGTTGGATAAGGGAATAAAATAATGGAACATGTTGATTAATTTTACATGTTCTTTAGGTATCGTCCTTATATTTTCAATAACTCCTTTAAATGATTTATTTATGACCAAAATACATATTTTAGGATGAAGATATTGAATTTGGGAATCGTTTTGGGTTGTTATTGGATAATACAAAGTAGTTTTATTATGTGATGTGGATATGAGTGGGGTGTCCATCAACAATTAAGAAGTGGAAATACCTGGTATTTTGAACAATAATTGAGTCATCCAAGGTATTGAATGACAAAATATTCCAGTACTAAAACATGATATGGATTTTGATTCTACAATGAATGCACCCTACACAACGATATCCTATTTGGTGGTTCTCTCAATCATTATGGTTGCTCAAGTGGGTTCTTTGAACCCCTTTTGGTTATCTGTTACCATGCACACCTTCCCAAAGAAGGCATCCTCAAGCACCATCATTCAAAGACACCTTATTATAGAATATCTACTCATAAATTATTTTTTTGATCTATTGTATGTTTTTTTGGTCTCGTCTTCACATATAGAAGATTACATTTTGGCTCTCAATATCCCATTTTTTTGTTCTTCTAATTGATATCAATGGACTCCAATCACAATATTTTGAATCTAACAACCTAATATCATAATCTTATAGTGCTTCATTAGATCATGGAGTTTAGTTCCCTATCTTGTGTTTCAGTTCATGACAATAAATGATTTCTCATTATGTTTTCCTCATGGAATGTCTTTATTTCGTCCTAGTGTAACATCCCCAATTCAGTTGGTCTCTATAGATTATTGTTTTTCATTGATCAATGGATGTGAATATGGGTAAATATTCCCCTCAAGAATTGGTTTGGATATCTCTTCATGGTTTTCCTCTTCCATTCATGAATCCAAGAAGTCATTATTGTATAAGGAAATATTTGGGACCCAGCCTTTTTAACGATGAATGGTCCAATAAGAAAGAAGTTGTGCTGAAAATATGGATCTCTATCGATATAGATATGTCTCTCCCAGTACCTACAATGATTTTTCTCCATGTTGATGGAATGTGTGTTTTTCCTCACTCATTCGTGTTTCCTTCTCCACCTAGATTAGGCTCTTCCTTTCATATGAATGAGAATGATTCCATAGAATGCCAATAATATAGAAAGATAAATGGGGTTGGGGTCATTAATCTTTTCATAAAAACCTCATTCTCTCTTCTGGGGTAGCATGTGTTTCTTCTTTCCGAACTGAGTTGGGGCCTAGAGGAAAAGTTAATATATTCCTTCCCACATCACCCTCCTCAATTCAAGAAGCTTCTTATTCCTCTGGGATCAGTTACCCAATTAAAGAGTTTTCTTGATGCTTCTACATGGTACCCATCAAAAATACTAGTTCATCCATTGTTTTTTATGATAGTTCACTCTAGTTCCTGCAGATATGGGTTCCCTTTCCATGTTTTTTCCATTATTTTCTTATATTCCCCTCTGAGTCTACTCTCTATCAGTGAACTATTACATGGTGATCTTGGGAGTCATTTGTAGTCTTAAAATTTTGTTTATTTTCCATTATTATGCTATACATATCCGCTAAAGGACATGTGTCTCTTATCTACCACACACACAATCAGATTATCTGACAAACCAAAGGAGCCAGTGTCCATAATGTATTCTCTAAATTATCTATCTCACACTTATTCTTATGGAGTTTGGTCTAGATCACAGTTGATATCCAATTGAAATTCTAGATCATCGAAGATTATTTTGGTACATGAGTATAGGGAAAGTTGTAGGGGCCTCTTCCTTCCATGATAAATATCTCTCTTTATAATTCTTGTGGATTGGGATCTCAGGTAATATCTTACATTATCTCTTAGAAATTTCAGATTATTTCTACTTCTAGGTTGTAGTGTTATAACCGAAACATTTTCCTTCAATTGTCATGGACATTACCCTTCACTAGAGAGTGAATGTATTTAGTTCTTATTTTCAATATAATTCTCAATTCTATGTATTCTGGAATTAATGGTGTTAATTTGAAATGATCTCTGTGTCAGATCAATTAATTAATATCATAGTTTTAGTAGGATTTAGTAATATCAATTTATCGATTGTTTATAATTAATGTGAATCCCAGTATAGAGGTCCACGTTTGAATGAATTGATCATTTTCAACCCAAAAGATTCTCCTTGTATGGTTGGTGGATACTTAAATATTGTGGAATGTATGAATGGTAAAAAAGGTAGTAGTCCCTTTCTATAGAGAGTTTACAAAACATCATTATGTTTATGTTATGCAGAAGCCTTATGAATAATGGTTTATCTATAGAAAATTTTACCTGGTATAATAATTAGAGTGCAAATAAACAACTACAGAGTTTGATTGATCAATGATTAGTGAATGGTACGTATCATTTTTTCGTTCCTATCATATTGGCCTCTCACTAAGTTAGGAGTCTCTCAGATTACTCCTATATTCACATTTTCTTGTATTCTAGGGTGTCATCAGAGATTCCTTCCATTTTTTGTCCACCTGTGATGATAATCCATCCTTTTTTAGCATTATTAGGAACTACTTGTAGTTTTTTTTATAGGTAAACAATTGATTTCCCTTTATAATAATCTCATACATCTCAAAGGGAATATTTGAACCTATTTTAAAGGACTTCCCTTTGGTGATCATGATCTAGATAATTTTAATAGGGACATCCAACATTTAGATATATGTTTGTAAAATACATAATATGATGATGTTCTTGGTGAATTTAGATCCAAGAAGGATATATTAGTAAATATGTTGTTGGAACAGAGTATATTACTCATAAAAAATCCATTTTAATGTGTCTTTGTGATGGTAATACAAACACCAATGAATTTCATACTGGCCTCGAAAAAAAAGTACAGTCACATGGTTTCAAGTATACATTAGGAGTATAGATCCTATTCTAATGATATTACTGTTTGTGGTAATATGGAGGTTTCCTTCTTCATGTTGATTATTGAATCCCTTAAACTTGGAATGGAGGGAGTTATCTGATTGTATTATATATTTTTTTGTCTCAAAACAAGAATTGTGACTGATAATGAGAATGATATATTTAAATATATTCCATGAGAGGAAGAAATTATTGATGTCGTTTGGTCTATAAATTTTGACAGTGCACTGAGGATGAATTCTTTCCCAATTCCATAATTCATATTTGTTCTCAGGATTAATACTAATAATATAAATATTATTATTTATCTGATTACATGTGATGAAAATAAAAAATACAAATAAATATCATGTATACCATTATCAATTGGATAATTAAACTCAGTCATCCATCCCTCATCAACATTTATTAATCCTAGAATAACGTCTATTTAATAAATAAAATTTCAGTCCATAACACTTTGATAAATATAAAAAAATTATATTCCCCAATGATGAAAAAAATTATTATTGTTACATAACTAAGTTATTTTATAAAATATTGAGTTTAATTAACTGTGATCAAACAAACCAAAATAAATATTACTTATTCTATCCTGTTATGTTAAATAATATTATTTAACTGAGATACTGGATACCCCATGTGTATGAACATCTAGACCACTTTCTCAATGGCATTATGAATATTTGACTAACGTCCAACTATTACAATTAGTACTTCCAAAAGGAAACCATTGATAACTATGTTAACACCATAATGATATCCAACCATCAAAAAACTTTTCATATGAAGTATAATCATTTATTGTGATGTCACTAACCAAGTAGGTCACAAGCCAATACTATCAACCATTATGATCTTCGTCTCTTTCTCTGACATTTTTTTAAATGAACTCTCCCACTGAAAATTAGGGAAATAAATTTATATATGATGATCAATTATAATAAATGATATTTATATAACAACTTTAATGTAGGGAAATAATGGATAAATCCTTTATGTCAATATACATTAATTCGATATCACTCATGACACCCCTAACAAATCCTACTTCACTAAAAACATGTATTATGATGGTTTTCATCAATACAACTATTTTTATAAGCAATGTTATATATTAATAATGATATTTATGCCTATGGGTGAATATACATCGCTTCAGATAGGAACTTCCAATTACTCATGAAATGTGTATTTCTTACTAATAACTCTTTTCTCAAAACCTCATTTCCATTATATTAATAAGGTTGAAAATATGAGAAGTGATCTTAATATATTATTATATTCATACCCATTATATCCTATATTTTATGTGTACCATCAAACAATATCGTGGGGATATAGAATAGAGTTCCTGAATAATTTTATGGAACCACAAGGTTCTCATCATTGTGAGGGACTTCAACAAAAATTCAGCATCAAATATGTTCTTAGGTAACTATAACATTAAAATTTTATACAGAGGAAAAATAATATTTTGACAAGAGAACATCATAAAAAATGAATAAACATATAATAGTGTTCTAAATCTTTTTCCCACTAAAATCGGATTTGATACTTATTTGGTATCATCCATCCCAAAATTCATTAACAATTCCCTGGAATACTTTTCATCATATAAGATCATATATTATTCAATTTCATGAACCTGTAAGACCCTAAATAATGTTAATTCTCTCAACATTGACATTTAAACATTCTTCGTTATTTATTTGAAAAACTCTTTTCAATATTTTTCTTCTTCCACAAAAAAATAATATCATCCACATAAACAATTACAATTATTGTTCTAGATTCAATATCATTCATATACTATTTCCAATCAATTTTTCCTTTTAAAATATTCATCATAATAAAAATATTTCCAGGCCTAGAATACCAATAATGTTGGGGCTATTTCATCCCATACAAACTATTGTAAAATTTAAAAACATGGTATTAATCCTCCTAAAGTAGACACCAACAAGTTTACTCAATGTAAAATTATTCCTTAATATCACCTTTTAAGAAATCTGATTTTACATACATCTGATAATATTTGTAATTCTGATGAGAAGAAACTATAAGAATGTCACGACCCTCCCTCGGGGTCCGTGCTGTGACTACCCCAAGCCCCCCTTCCATAGGCCACTGGCTGGCGACTAGCACTAAGGCGTAAATCCCGGTAAAAAGGGAAGGCATTGCCTTTGTAAAGTAAACAGACACCACAGAGTAAGCAAGCGGAAAGTAAATACTAAGCAAAAGGAGAGTACAATTGAAAGTGCGGAAAAGTAAATGGGCCAGTATACAAACCCAAACTGAACGTAAAGTACAACTCGAAAGGGAAAACAGCAACTGAAAAGTAAAAGACGCTACATCGAGCTGTCCACTAGAAATCCCACCTGAAGGGTGGGTACAGATAGCTCCACTGCTCCACGGGTCCCGTCGTCTGCTCCGAGCACGTCTCGCCCAGTGGTCCACCTCCAGGTACCGTCCTGCTCTGCAACCCTCAGCTAAGATCAACGATGTCCGTCATCTGCAACCAACACAATGTAGTGCGGGAAAGCCCGTGCAGGGGTGAGTATAAGCTACTCAGTAGGGACCCCGAGACCCATGAAGGTCTCTCAAATCCACAAAGGATAAACCACGAAGAAAGGTACAATCACGAAGTAACAACTGACATTTCTTAGGTATATGCCCATACATATACCTAAGTCATCAATTTCAAATACGCTCCAACCTCCGAGCCCAAGTATAACTCAGTCCACACAGGAAAGTAAACGTATTCCACATAGAAAAGCAAAATGTAATCCACACAGGATTGCACAACACAATCCACACAGGAAAGAAATAGGTTTCAGCTCACACAGGTATACATCTTCGAAAGATGATAAAGATGATCTCTGATCCATCTAAGTCGTCGGACCCACGAAGGATTGATAGGTAACTAACCCCCGCAAAAGACCCACACAGGATCGGGCCCACGTAGGACCTGTAGGCGCTGGTTCACACAGGACCGCTGAGCGCAAAGACCTACACAGGATCGGACCCACACAGGATCGGGCCCACACAGGACATGTAGCACTGATCCACGTAGGATCGCTGAGTGCTGAAGTCGTCGTCGTCGAATCCACACAGGATCTCTGTACTGTCGTCGTCGCAGTCACAGTAGCAGTAGCAGTAGTAGTCACAGTAACAGTCGCAGCCATCACTAGGGTTCCTGCACACAGCAAGCTCGTTCGGAGGGTCCGCTCCACGAGCCCAGAGGCTGATACATCAACTATCCCAAAGTCCAGAGTTGATGTATCCAACAGTTCCGTATCGTCAACAGGAACTCAACGCAACAGACGGCGCGTCGATCGGACGCCCGGTCTGAGAGTTATTGGCATTTTCCTCCCTAGGGCCCGGTTGGTTTATAAGGCAAAACCAACCCAACCGTACTCCACCTGCATCCAAACGTCATGCAGAGTATGCTAAAAGAACCTTCTCACTAAGAGGGACACAAAAAAGCTGACGGTACGTCAATCGGACGTCCGTAGCTCAAGATATGAGTGTTTCCGCTCTGAAGGCCCGGTTGGTTTCGTGAACGAACCAACCCGACCGAACCCAAAGTGTTCCGAAACCTTGAGTGTGATATACCTAAACGACCGCCTCAATCCAAGGATCGCGTTGCCGAAGACGGTTCGTCGATCGGAGGTCCGTGGCTCAAGTTATGGACAAAAGACCGAAACAGTCTCGAAAATGGGGGGTCCGGGTCCGGGTCGACCCGGGCCGACCCCCCCCCCCCCCCCCCCGGGTCAGCCCGAACCGGGTCGACCCGTTCCGGGGCGACCCGGTCCGCTGAACCCGGCTCGGCCAGTGATGGCGCGGCGGCGCGGCCCGGCCAGCGGCCGTGCGGCCCGGCCCAGGCATCGCCGCTGTCTCTGGTTCAGGTCCTTCTACGAGAAGATATAACTGAGACTCGGATGATCGGAAAAGACTGTAAAGCGCTCGCCCATCAGGTAGTGTCGCCATGTCTTCAGAGCGAAGACCACTGCTGCTAACTCCAGATCATGGGTAGCGTAGTTCTGTGCATGCGGCCTCAACTGACTTGATCCATAGGCGATCACTGTCCTCTCCTGCATCAGAACACATCTGAGTCCGGTCCCTGATGCATCGCAGTAGACTACGTACCCTACTCCCTCCTCGGGCAACCTCAAGATAGGTGCGCTAGTAAATCTCTGCCTCAGCTCCTAGAAGCTCTGCTGACAACTGTCTGACCACACGAAGGGTTTCCCCTTCTTCGTCAAAGCTGTGAGTGATGCCGCAACTCTAGAGAAGTCTGGCACGAATCTCCGATGGTATCCAGCTAGTCCCAAGAAACTCCGAACCTCAGTCACGCTTCTGGGTGGCTCCCAACCTAACACAGCCTCAATCTTCGCGGGATCCACTGCAACTCCCGCCTCAGAGATAACGTGTCCCATGAATTGGACCTCACGTATCCAGAACTGGCACTTTGAGAGCTTACCATAAAGTTGGTGCTCTCAGAGTGTGTGTAGTACAACTCGCAAGTGATAGGTGTGCTCCTCCTCTGTCGTAGAGTAAATCAGAATGTCGTCGATGAAGACCACGACAAACCGATCGAGGTATGGCTGAAAGATCATGTTCATGAGAACCATGAACACTGCTGGAGCATTGGTTACAACGAAAGGCATAACCAAGAACTCATAGTGGCCATACCGACATCTGAAGGCCGTCTTCTGTACATCCTCGTCTCTGACTCTGAGCTGATGATAGCCTGACCTGAGGTCTATCTTCGAGAACCACCGTGCTCCATTGAGCTGATCTAAGAGGTCATCAATCCTCGGTCGCGGATACTTGTTCCTCAGTGTCACCTGGTTCAGGCGACGATAGTCAACACAAAGTCTCAAGCTCACGTCCGCCTTCTTGGCGAATATAATCGGGGAAGCCCAGGGTGAAACACTGGGTCGGATGAACCCCTTGCCCTGCAAGTCCTCCAACTGTACCAGTAGCTCTCGAAGCTCGGCGGGGGCCATCCGATATGCTGGAGTGGATATCGGGGCTGTCCCGGGGTACAAGTAAATATAAAAGTCTACCTCTCTTCGAGGAGGTAGCCCTGGAACGTCGTTGAGAAAAAAGTCCGCAAACTGATCCACCACTGTAGGAAAACCAGGACTCCGCACGTCAACTGCTCCGAGGATGAGGCTATCTAACTGATGAGTAATGGGTTGTCCTCTCCTCCGCGGAAGTCCATCCTGTGCTGCTAAGGCTCCCTTCTCGCCGGTGAAGGTGAACCTACTCCCGTCGGTGCGTACACATCGCACCTTGCGCCTAAAACATTAAATTTGTTCATGGACCGTAGATAGCCAATCCATGCCCAAGATGACGTCGTAAGGCCTCGACGCTGCTACAAGAAGATCCCAGCCGAAGGTCTCTCCTCCTAGAGTAAGCTCACACTGCCGGCACCAGTGCGTAATCGTCGAGTCTGCTCCCGTAGGAGTCTCTAGCTGTAAGGATCGAGCCAACGGCACTGTCGGAATCTATGAGCTCCGAACAAGGGCAGCGGCTATGAAAGAGTGACTCACTCCTGTGTCTATAAGAACTGCAGAAATGGTGGAATTTACAAAGATAGTACCTCGAATCATCTCGGGAGCGCCGTGGTCGTAGGCCTCTGCTGCCTAGAGCTGTGCCTGTCTCTGCCCGCCAGCTCCCTGTGGTCAGGGTGGACCTCCTGGTGGTGGTGGTGGTAGAGCCTCAAAGCTTCGCCCACCACCGGATGCTCGTCCAGCTCCTCTGCCTCGTCTGCCTCATCCCTGCGGACCGCCACGGTCGACCCTCTGCCTCTGCCTCGGTGGTCCCTCAACCGACTGCTGCTCCTCGGCACGGCGGGTCGGGCAGTCACGAGCCATGTGGCCCTGCCCGCCGCACGAGTATCACTGTCTACCTCTCGAAATATTGGCTCCTCGCTGTGTGCCCTGCATTGCTGAGCCAGTGCCCTGAGGTCGTCTGCCCGAAGGTCTGGTCTGTCTGGACCCCTGAGTCATCCGTCGACTACCTACTGCAGATGACTCTTCCACGTGCCGCCTTGCGGTGGGTCGCTGCGCTGGTGTAGACTCAGCAAGGAAGCTCTCGATCAGAAGGGCCCGCTCCAGTACTCCTATCTGAGTCGGTATGCTGAGGGAGATCAGTGATGTCCTGATCTAGTGTCTCAAACCCTGCTCGAAGGTCCGGGCCCGAAAGAATGGGTCCCGTACCATGTCGGCCGAGTAGCGTGAGAGATCGGTAAATCTCGCCAAGTACTGAGCGACCGTCATGATGCCCTGCCGCAGCTGAAGAAGCTCCTGGATACGCACCGCACGAAGGGTGGCTAGGACGAACTCCGTGCGGAAAAGGCTCTCAAAGTCCGTCCAAAGTAGAGATGCCTCATCGTGCACCTGGAGCATCAAGCTCCACCATCGTCCTGCTACTGCGTGTAGTAGGCTCGCATCGAGGATCGCCATGAGGTCTGCTGGTGTCCTCACTAGCCTAAACACCCGTACCACTGCCTCCAGCCAGTCCTCTGCTGCCGGGGGATCCATCTCCCCGCGAAACCTGGGCGGTCGCTGGCGCTAAAACTCATGCAGTGCGCTGAGGCGACGTGCATCGTCAGTGGCTGGTGCTGGAAGCATCGGGGGCTCGGCGGGTATAGCTACCTCCGGTGCCACTGCTGACAAAGGGCCCTGCACCGAGGCCTCGTCGCTCGGTGGGCTGTCGTCACGCTCGACTCTCAGAACCCTAGCTGGCTGCCGTCGTGGGGCCATCCAGAAAAGGAAACAGGTGTGCCACGGTCAGAACAGTATACCTGGTGAGCTGATATAAGTAATCACAAAGAAAACTTTAAAACACACACGCAATCAATGTTTTCGTGCATTATGTCGGAAATCAGAAGTCAGGGTCCTGGTGTACGGATACGTCGGCCGCGGCACCAACACTGGACTCCCTGGACTGATAACCACACTCAATACACTAAACATTATTGCTTCACATAGAAAAGATCAGAGTTCGCGGTAGAACCGAACTCCTTTGATACCAATTTGTCACGACCCGCCCTCGCGGTCCGTGCTGTGACTACCCCAATCCCACCTTCCATAGGCCAGGGGCTGGCGACTAGCACCAAGGGGTAAATCCCGGTAAAAAGGGAAGGCATTGCCTTTGTAATGTAAACAAACACCACAGAGTAAGCAAGCGGAAAGTAAATACTAAGCAAAAGCAGAGTACAACTAAAAGTGCGGAAAAGTAAATGGGCCAGTATACAAACCCAAACTGAAAGTAAAGTACAACTCGAAAGGGAAAACATCAACTGAAAAGTAAAAGCCGCTACACCGAGCTGTCCACTGGAAATCCCACCTGAAGGGTGGGTACAGATAGCTCCACTGCTCCACGGGTCCCGCCGTCCGCTCCGAGCACGTCCCGCCCAGTGGTCCACCTCCAGGTACCGTCCTGCTCTGCAAGCCTCAGCTAAGATCAACGCTGTCCGTCGTATGCAACCAACACAACGTAGTGCGGGCGAAGCCCGTGCAGGGGTGAGTATAAGCTACTCAGTAGGGACCCCGAGACCCATGAAGGTCTCTCAAATCCACAAAGGATAAACCACGAAGAAAGGTACAATCACGAAGTAACAACCGACACTGCTTAGGTATATGCCCATACATATACCTAAGTCATCAATTTCAAATACGCTCTAACCTCCGAGCCCAAGTATAAATCAGTCCACACAGGAAAGTAAACGTATTCTACACAGGAAAGCAAAATGTAATCCACACAGGATTGCACAACACAATCCACACAGGAAAGCAATAGATTTCAGCTCACACAGGTATACATCTTCGAAAGACGATAAAGATGATCTCTGATCCATCTAAGTCATCGGACCCACGAAGGATCGATAGGTAACTAACCCCCGCAAAAGACCCACACAGGATCGGGCCCACGTAGGACCTATAGGCGCTGGTTCACACAGGACCACTGAGCGCAAAGACCCACACAGGATTGGACCCACACAGGATCGGGCCCACACAGGACCTGTA
The DNA here is from genome assembly GCA_963277665.1 of Viscum album. NCBI lineage: Eukaryota > Viridiplantae > Streptophyta > Magnoliopsida > Santalales > Viscaceae > Viscum > Viscum album. The sequence goes on from OY728145.1 coordinate 1,112,485,887, forward strand.
GCACTGATCCACGTAGGATCGCTAAGTGCTGAAGTCGTCATCGTCGAATCCACACAGGATCTCTGTATTGTCTTCGTCGCAGTCACAATTGCAGTAGCAGTAGCAGTCACAGTAACAGTCGCAGCCATCACTAGGGTTCCCGCACACAGCAAGCTCGTTCGGAGGGTCCGCTCCACGAGCCGAGAGGCTGATACATCAACTGTCACAAAGTCCAGATTTGATGTATCCAAAAGTTCCATATCGTCAACAGGAACTCTACGCAACAGACGGCGCGTCGATCGGACGCCCGGTCTGAGAGTTATTGGCATTTTCGTCCCCGGGGCCCGGTTGGTTTTTAAGGCAAAACCAACCTGACCGTACTCCACCTACGTCCAAACCTTGGGCGGAGTATGCCAAAAGAACCGTCTCACTAAGAGGGACTCAACAAAGCTGACGGTACGTCAATCGGACGTCCGTAGCTCAAGATATGAGCGTTTCCGCTCCGAATCCCGGTTGGTTTCGTGAACGAACCAACCCGGCCGAACTCAAAGTGTTCCGAAACCTTGAATGCGATATACCGAAACGACCGTCTCGATCCAAGGATCGTGTTTCCACAGACGGTTCGTCGAACGGAGGTCCGTGGATCAAGTTATGGCCAAAAGACCGAAACAGTCTCGAAAACGGGGGGTCCGGGTCCGGGTCGACCCGGCCCGACCCCCCCTGGGTCGGCCCGAACCGGGTCGACCCGTTCCGGGGAGACCCGACTCGGTCCGTTGAACCCGGCCCGGCCAGTGGAGGCGCGGCGGCGCGGCCCGGCCAGCGGCGGTGCGGCCCGGCCAGTGGCAGCGCGGCTAGGGTGCCGCGCATGCGCCGCACCCGGGGGGTGAAACCCCCCCCCCTTTTTTGGATCTCGGTCGGCTTTTGCCGGCCGTTTTTAATAACACACGGGACCCGCGGGTCCCGCCTTCTAACCGAACCGGCGGCCGGCACAGCCGGCCCCCTTCCCCTTCTCCGCCGCGGCTCATCTGAACATCGGCGGCCGGAGAGGCCAGCCGCCCCTTGCTGCTCCGCGTGAGGGGGCCGCCGACGGCACCACGCCACCTTGTCTCATCCGCAAAAATAAAACATCAATAACGAAGGAGGGGGTTCGGCCGTGTTCATGCGGTCCGGCCCCCTCACGTTAAACAATAACACAAATTTATAATCCTCACGTTAGTCATGCTAGAACCACGAACAAGGATAAATAAATAAACCATTAACAACAACCCCTACTTGAAAATTGACGTCGCACATCGGTTATCGCGGAGAAAGGCGCCGCGGCGTCGGACATAGATTCCGTGGACGTCGGGGTGCATCCGAGGAGGAAACTACGTCTCTTCACTTGTCGCTAAGACGAAGAAGAGAGGTACGTTGTCGTTGGCGATGATCACCACGGTCGGCGACTTCTCCCTTGTCGAGGAGGAAGATGAAGACGGAAGAATCCGGGACGCCGAGTCTCGAAGGTCGTGGGATCGATGTTCTTTGTCGGAGAAGAACCGTTCTTCACGTTCTTTGTCGAAGACGAAGAAGATCTTCAAGTCTCTCAAAGATTCTCCCAATCCTCTCAAGTAAAAAAGTAACTAACCCAAAAATAAATTAAGCTTACACTTAATTTATTAACACAACCCAACCTTTGAAATTCAAGAGTTTGAATTTCAAAAACTCAAAATTAAACTCACTTATTAATTATACATGAGTTGTATAATTAATTAAAAGTTAAGTTGTGAAGCCTTTAAGAGGGAGAGAGGGGAGTTAGGGAATTTGAAAAGGTGGGGCTCGGGTGGGCCCCTCCTCACCTTAATCCTCTCTTAGGTGGTTAAACCACCCAACTTACAACAAAAGATTATAACCACTTTTAAGATATAAAATAAATATTGTATAACAAATTTATTTTACTGTTCATTTCATCCAGAAAATTAAACATCTCCTCCTTGGAAAACGCAACTTCGGGAAAGGTCTCCTTAAGCGAATATCGGAGCTGCGAGTTCATCGGTGCCCTCGGATTTCAATTCCGAGCACCGGATCAAATGTTAGAAATTCCCGCTCGTTCGTTCACTGAACGTACCCGAGCAAAACTTCGGAAATTGATTCCGGGCACTCCAGGCCTTGGAATCAGGTGCCGTCAGAAACCGCGCTCTTGTAAATTTCAAAGAAAATTAAGAAAGAAATTTCCCTTGAATTTTACGGGTCTTTACAAAGAAACATCTGAATATTTATTATCCTTGATACATGGAAAATGGTTTCATCAAAATCAACACCTTACAACAATGCATATATTTCACAAACAAGTCTTTCATGGTTTCATTCAACATCTACATGATCATTAAATATGTTTATATAAACCCACTTGGTTCTGATAACATTTTTCTATTTTGGACTTGGAACAAGATCACAATGTTAATTCTTCTTAAACTTATTAAACTCATAATTCATAAAAAACACCTAGCCTTTATGTTGAATAACCTCTCAAACTGATTCTGGTTCATCTTTTGAGATAACATAAGTCTGATATTCTAATATCAAGATCTTTATTGTCTAAATTTGAGGCATGTGATCCCCATTACTATTTTCAAATTCAATATGTTTTCATAAGGAATGATGTTTCAAAGATTATTTTTAAGCAATAATTTTCTCATCGCATAATTCTTCTTAATCCTAACATGAATGTTTTAATTAATTTCTAAATTTTTGTAAATATCTCATTTACCTTCCTCAAATCCCTCTAAAAATATTGGTAAAGGATCATTGATTTTTAACTTCATTCACATTATATGAGACCAATAATTTTTTTAAAAGCTTATTCCAACATTTTTTACTTATCTCATTTGGTGAATTTCACATAAAAGTTTCTTCCTTTGATTTGTCATCAAACATTTCTTAATCTAGATTATTGACATCGAGAAAAAATTTATTGTAACACCAGGATGTTTTTTTTGAAATAATTTTCATAAATAATTAGTATTTATCAGTACCTTATGTTGCACAGAATAGTGAGTTTAAACAAACTGCAAGATTACCTTAGTTTAAAATTACCATTGTAGACTAGCTATTAGTTTAGAAGAATAATTATAACTAAATTATGAAAATGCATTGAGAATTCTTTTCCTATTTATTATTTCTTGAAAATCAAAAGTATATATTTTTATTTTTGATTGAAATACTATTTGTAATTAAATTAATGACATATATATTTTAATTAATTAATTAAATATTTTTATTCATCCAATGGATATTTTAATAATAGGGTGTGAATAAACCCTATTTATTGTATACAAATCTACATTTTTATAAAACAAATTGTAATATTATGAATTTGAATGGTAAACCGCTTTAAAATAAAGATTACGACACATTAAAAATTTATTTATGAAAACATAAACATTTTCTTTTATATTGAGAAATAAAAAATTACTTTGGTTTAATTTATGATATTTTCTGATAATATTCAACTTTCTAGGAATAGTAAAGACACGCTTAATTTTTTGTAAAAATAAATTCTTCTCTCAAGATAATTTATATTTTTATTTTATAATACATAATAGTTTAATGTATAAATATAATATCTTTTAATCATTAAATACATAATTTATATCATTAGCCTTAATTTTACATTGAATTCATATATAAAAGCAATTCAATCTTTTGTAATGTTTTAAATTTTAAAAAAAATATTCTCTCATTCTAAATACGTGATTCATATTAAATTAATTATGGTAACTTATATGTTTTGAATATTATTTCAAAGGACTATATATTTTGGATCAGTAGGTACAATTTATGTTAATAGTCTACTTTTATTTTGGGGCATTATGAATAGTAACTTTGGTAATTATTTTTATTACCATGGTTAAAGATAAATAGTGTAATTAAAAGTAAAAATAATATTATAAAATTAATTTATCACCTATAAAAAACCTATTAGATTAATAAATTCAACCCTTAAAATCTATTTTTTTGAAATTTTATCACATTATGGCCACATACCTATGAATATGACATGAATATAATAAAAAATAATGAATGTGACAAAATGTCACAATCTCATTTTATATAAGTATATTAATTTTAATTGATTCACTAGAAGACGATATCGACTATAAATAGTTTATATAAATATAAATAAATTAACTAAATCATAGAAATATATTTATAATATTTAGAGATTAAATAATTTTCATTAATGATGACACAATAGTGATAAATAAATTATCTAACTAAAAGAAATATCAAATAATGTTTTTTAAACTGTTAAAAGAAATATCATATGATCTAATTAATGTGATACATGAATTTTCTAAGTTACTATGACATGTTAAATGTGTATTGAATATTTTGGTTCTAATTTATCTAATATTTATATTTTCCAATATTTAAATAAATGATTAGTGTCAAAATTGACACAATTGATATTTTATAAAAATAACATTATATTAGATTATATAAAAATAAAAAGAAATATTTTAAAATTACAAAGTGATAATTATAATATCTAAAATTTCGTTAAATTACTACATATTTTAAATTAACACCATATATGTAAATATTTATAACCATTAAATATTTAGATCATTATTACCACAATTAAAATAAAATAGATTAAGAAAGTGTCAATTAAAATGATATGGTTTAAATTGAAAAAATATCTTACCCAAAATATATATGTTGGTTATAACACAACCCTATATCATATTATTTTCTATATTGGGACATTTTAGTGGTTTTGGGTTGTGTTTAATTGTAATTTAATAATTATTTATTGATTTTCCAATAGTGACCTTCGCCTATATAATAAAAGGAACCCTCCTCCCTTACCACTACACATAATTTTGAGCCTTCATGGTGATTAGTCAATGAAAGTGGCTAATATTAATTGTTAATATCTTTATATTCATTGTTCCAATTTCCATAAACATTTTTTTTATTGTATTACAGAAATTGAACTTCATTTCTCGTCTTAAATGCAATTCATGTTTAAAATGAAAATTTGGTCCCAATCATTAATTTGTTTGTGGACAAAATTATTTTCATTTTATGAATTTGATATTTTGTGATATTATTGATCACTTTTTATGGAACATTTTATCTTTTAGGTCTGATGGATGAATCCCAAGGGAAGATGGAGAAGTTTTCACCCGAATGCAGAAATTTGCTGGAGAAAGCATAATGGGCCTAAGGCCCATCAAAAAAAGGTGGGGCCCACAAACCAAGCCTAATCAAGCTCACATGTATACAGTATAAAGATAAAAATATTCGGATCATTTTATTCAACTATGGCCAGAGATAATTCTGAAATTTTCATGATGATAAAGGGATCTGAAGCTAAGATTTAAATGGTGCACCTGACATTAATGCGCATAAAGCCGTCCCACCATTATGACCATAACATCCAAACGGAAAAGTAATATTTTCTGAAATTTTTATATCTGATAGAGGACATATGGACTAAGATATTTGTCTTCTACGACCACTGATTAATCGAATTCCTTCAATTCCAATTTCACACGTCAAAATAGTGGATGAATCTAGATGAAATTTATAGGTCAACTTCGAAACGTCAAAATCCCTTAATTTTCTCACCTTCGTTTTGACTCTCTAAATTAATGGGGATGGAATTTATTGTGGTGGGGTGTCTCTAAGGCTCCTAATAATCATATATAAAGAGATGGAGGTGAAGGAATTATCATCTAACATTTTTAATTGAATCCATGTTTTTCTTTCAATTGTAATTTCCCGCTTTCGTTTTGTAATGGCATCAACAATTTCTATAATGTATGTTTTTCATTTACATTTATTATTTTAATAAAATTTATTCTTATTCACTTTTTGTTTTCCTTTTCTTCACATTTTGATACCATTGAATCTATGTTTGAATTTATTCACACCCGCACTTGTGATTTCATCACACAACGGTGGAGTGTTCATTTTGATTAATGTTTTTTTTCTTCAATCCCACTTCTTTAAGTCAACTACCCGCTTGCATTGATAGAATAACATCAATGGAGGGACAAACATTTTTTGGGTTTATCCTAGGGAGTTTCAGGGGCTGTATTGAATGTTATTTGATGTTCTTAAATTCTTAAATTTGTTCTCTATTTTAAGAGTTCCTTTCTTTGATTTATCTTCTTCTTTGTCTTCACCGACTTTAACGACGACACATTTTGTGTGATAGTACTATCCAATTCCTTGGAGTGGCCATTTAATTGACCCTCTAAGTGAATTGGTGATTAGCCTTGAAATTTTGTATGGATTCAATCAGAGAATGATATTGAGGGATTATTTCATTTAATGGATACCTCTTGAACCGATGAACCGAAAATCAAATGAAAAACAAATACATCCCATCAAGCCCAAGAGACAACCTAGGATAAACTCACCTTAATTTTTTGTTTTAATTCAAGTAATTTTATTGGTTTTTCCCTTTAAATTAAATAAATATTTTTTCAAATCAATCAACACCATAGTTGGCTACATTATAGCCAATCCCGCATCCAATCATAGTGTCTCAAGGTTTCTTCTTCGGTCCATGTGGATTGGATAACCCAAGTTGTACTACCAGTTAACACTTACACCATACAACGTGGGTAAATTTGTCCAAAAAAAATTCCAAATCCAAATTTCATTCAACTCCAATGGAGTATCATCAAAAATTTTATTTCATAAACTCGGGCTGGAATCAAATAGAAAATCAACAATGGGAATCCCCTCAGATAGAAATAACTTTGATCAACACTTGAATGATTACCCCACACCCAATAACAATAACAATCAATGGGATGCTGAATGTTTAAAAGATCAATTTCCATACATATCAAGAATTATTGAAAAGACAAATAATGAAGAATTCCATGATTTAAAAACATATATCAACCCTAATCCTGCAAAAATTCTTGAACAATTATGTGAAAAAATGGATAAAATGAATTCAGATGTTTCACCATTCATATTTGAATTACAAAGCTTTTAGACTTTTGAGGAACTCGTTCCTACTCACGATGTTCTTTCCTCATCATTGATAGGTGAATATTTTATCCCAAAAACATCCCATGGATTGAAAAAGAACTAACCTTTGGATATGGGATAATTGAACAAGATTAAGGAAATGTTGAAGGGTATTTAAATCAGGAAAAAATTAATATTTTGGATTCACAAGGGGAAAATTTGACTTCATGGATTGAGTGTTCAGAATATTTCTCCAATAACATTTTTTAGAATCACCGATCATTGAACCATTGGGAGATATAATGAATAGTGATCCCATACACACTTCTGATATTCAACGGGACAATTCTTAGGATGAATCATATTTTAAAAATGAACCAATTATTTCTAAATGTTTTGGAGAAGAAACTGATTTTCAATTAATTTGCCAATATCCTTTAAGAAATTTCAATATACTCGAGCTCAAAATTATTTTACTTTCATCCGAACTCAATAATCCCATTATAGGAGATACGAAAGACCTTGTATTTGTAGTTCATTCTTATCAAGAAACCAATAACATTGGAATGGTCATTGATTTCATAGGAAAGAATAGAAATTTAACCGAATCAACCATTACCAAATTTCCTTTGACTTCCACACTCATTATTGACCATGGGATTTCACATGAATAAAATAATAAAAAATTCAATCTGAATCAAGTTGATGTTGACATAAATGGGGCCCTAAAAATGTTGAAAGTTGGAATTGGATAAGTTGGGGGGTACATGTTGAGCCAAAGACATTAAACAAAAGCGCTGCATGGGAGGAAACCCATGGTTTCCATGTTTCTAATCATTTTGAATTATTTTTTTCATATAATAAATTACCATTTATTGTTGACCTGTTCTTCTTTTATGAGTAAGGATGGGTATGAAAGGGGAGAGCCATAGTCATCCATGTCACGTGGCATGATCTCTGAGTAATACCTTACCCAGAAATCTAAAAAGAAGACAATGTATCATCAGTTTATTTTGTTTTGTTTATTTTTATGTTTTTATAGGTTAAAAAAATAAAAGGACAAGTCATAAGTCATAAGGAAAACCCATTCACCACCATCAAAGCCGCTGAGACTCGAACCCAGGATTGAAGGGAGACATTGGCATGCAATTTCTTCATCAACCACCGGGTGAATTCATTCCACGATTATCATTTTCATGTTCCTCTTTGAACTCCTCTCCTACCCCCATCTTACTTTGCTTTTCTTTAAACACTAGGGACAGTGTTATTCTAAGTTGTGGGGAAATAATTTTTTTTATTTTGTGAATAAAAACATGCATGAAAGGAAAAATTCCATTAACCTTGAACATCATAACACACATTGCAAACTCTGAAATTGGATATCAAAAAATTATGCATTCCTTGATTTTGATTTTAATGCATGTTTAAGTTCATGAGCATAGTTTTTGGAAAGTCTGGTTGTCCGATGTGATTTTTCAATGTTCATATTTTAATCCTGTAAATAAAAATGCCACAATGCACGTCTACTGGATCGTGGGTGTAAATTTGAGTTCTTGGGTCCCTTTCATTATAGCATAGGTTTCTGGGGACACTTATTGTTTAATTTGAGTATCCAAAAAAACAAAAAAACAAAAAAACAATTGACCATATAGAGCAATTTTTTCTCCAAATGTGTAACATCCGACACTTGGAAATCGTGACTCCATAGTTGTCTATCACATAGTTTGGCTTTAAATCTCTATTTTAGAGCATGGAATTGACAATATGTGTGGTGTCTGGTACGTGGGGATCATGTCCCCATAGTTTTCCTTCCTAGAGTTAGTCTTTTTATTTCTATTGTTGTTTAAAAAAAATCAAAAAAAAAATTGGATTCTCATATTAAGGTTTAATGTGACACCCACCTAGCGCTTCCATTTTTTCTCCTTGAACAAAAAAATGGGCCCCATATCTTTTATGATGCACAACTCTTTATCATGCTTAATTGGAATTGGATGCAATGTGGTGATGAATTTGAACAAAGAATTTGGATTGGGCTTGGGATATGCTTATGGATCTATCTTGTTTTAAATGATTTTGATGGGTTTCATAATTTTTTTGGTATGAGATATTTGGGTGAGAAATGTGTATTAAAATGTTTTTGGAAAAGGGGATTTGAATTTCATATTTGTAATTTATTTTTCTTGGGTCTAGAAAAACTCAAGTTGGGGGTTTTGATTAGTCACTGAAAGTGGCTAATATTAATTTTCAATATCTTTATATTCATTGTTGCAAAGTCCATAAACATTTTTTATTGCATTACAAAAATAGAACTTCATTTCTCATCTTAAATTCAATTCATGTTTAAAATGCACATTTGGGCCCAATCATTAATTTATTTGCAGAATACATTATATTAATTTTATGAATTTGAAATTTTGGGATATGATTTATCACATTGTTTGGAAGATTTTATCTTTTAGGTCTAATGGATGAATCCCAAGGGAAGATGGAGAATTGTGCACCCGAATGCAGATATTTCATGGAGAAAGAATAATGGGCCTAAGGCCGATCAAACAAATGTGGGGACCACAAACCAAGCCCAATTTAGATCAAATGTATACAGTAGAAATATAAAAATATGAGTATCATTTTATTCAACTATGTCTGGAGCAAATTCTGATGTTATCATGATGATAAAGGGATCTAAAGCTGAGATTTAAATGATGGACCCCTCATTAATGCGCATAAAGCCGTCTGACCATTTAGACCATAACATCCAATCGGCTAAACCAAACTTTCTGAAATTTTTACAGATGATATAGGACATAGGAAAGAAGATATTTCTCTTCTACGACCAATAATGATTCGGCCTCCTTAAACTCCAAATGCACATGTCAAAATAGTGGACGAATCTGGACGAAATTTCCGAGTCAACATCGAAACGTCCAAATCCCTTAATTTTCTCACCTTCCATTTGACTCTCTAAATTAATGGGGATGGAATTTATTATGGTGGGGTGTCTCTAAAGCTCCTAATATTCCTATATAAGTAGATGGTTATGATGGAATTATCATCTAACATTTTTCTTTGATCCATGTTTTTCTTTCAATTATAATTTCCCGCTATCATTTTGTAATGGCATTGTCAATTTCTATAATGTAAGATTTTCATTTACATTTAGTATTTAAATAAAATTTATTCTTCTTCACTTTTATTTTCCTTTTCTTCACAGGTTGACACTGTTAAATTTATGTGTGAATTTATTCACACCCGCACTTGTGAATTCATTACACAAAGGTGGAGTGTTCATTTTGATTAATGTTTTTCTTCTTGAAACCCGCTTCTTTAAGTCAACTACCAGTTTCGATTGATAGAATAACATCAATTTAGGGATAAACTTTTATGGGTTTATCCTAGGTATTTGCATGGGATGGATTGAATGTTATTTTATTTTCTTAAATTCATAAATTTGTTCTTTATTTTAAGAGTTCCTTTCTTTGATTTATCTTCTTCTTTTTCTTCACCGACTTTAACGACGACACATTTTGAGTGCTAGTACGATCCAATTCCTTTGAGTACTCATTTTATTGATACTCTATGTTAATGAGTGGTTAGACATGAAATTTTTTATGGATTAAATCGGAGAATGGTATTGAGGGATTATTTCATTTAATGGATACCTCTTGAAACGATGAACAGAAAATCAAATGAAAAACAAATACATCCAATCAAGCCCAGAGGCAACCAAGGATAAACTAAAATTAATTAGTTGTTTTAATTCATGTAATTTTATTAGTTTTGTTATTTAAATTATATCAATATTTCTTCAAATCAATCGACACCATAGTTGGCTACTTCATAGCCAATCCTGCATCCAATCATAGTGTTTCAAGGTTTCTTCTTCGGTCCCTGTGGATTCGATAACCCAAGTCGTACTACCATTGACCGCTCACACCATACAACTTGGGTAAATTTGGGCGCTACCACATGCCCTTACATACCCTAAATTATTTCCAAATCAACTTTCTTATTTTCATTATTGAGATTATATTCATCTTCGAAGGCCACCTCTAGTGCTCTATGAATATATTTAGAGGAAGCTTGTCGAGGAAGAGGTAATATTTTCTATCGATTCTTTAAAACATATTTCTTCATCTACTTATTCGTCATTACATGATTCATTATAATTTAATAACATATGTATACCTAATATAATTATATATTGTTGTAAATATGAAACAATCATATTTCAACTTTTATCCATCCTATGAAAATTAATATCACTACGTGTGCGTACGTATTTCTTACCCTCTTCGTATTATGGTGTAATTTTATTTTCACAACCACAATACATTAATGGGTATAATGATTGAAATATTAAATATAGTTGATTATTATAACATAATACTAATTATAAAATATCATGCACAATTCTCTTCAATATCATACAATAATTTTGTGAATGATATCGTCGCCCGTGTGTACATATTGCCTACCATCTCCACGATGCATTGTGATTCATACTACATGATACTCAATAAATCATTATTACATAAATTAATTGAATGATCATAAGTAAAAAATTATTATAATGATCTTCATTATACATGATATATATTATATTAATATCATTCTGGAAATTGTTTATCTATTACCTAGGAAGTGGAACATGAACTTATCAGAAAAATCTTGCATAAGAAAATAAACCATTCAATGTCCTAATAAGGATTGAAAATGAAATGTTACTAAAAAACTAATGATAATATAATCATATATGATATCATATAAATGATTATGATTTTGGAATATGTCTATATCATTATATTAATCATTATACTAGACGTGTGAATACAAACAATGTATATCAGTCCTATGGTAAGGGATCACATTTCAAATATCATTTTTAACAGAGATTGTTTGTTCATAAGTATTTACTAGGGTATATTTATTAACCACATACATGTTTCCTATATATTAATTTCTCAATATTCTTTATATCCCTCTAAATTTTTTTAAATTAAATATTACCCATTGGAAATTTTTTGTTAAATGGTATGAATGGAATGTTTAGTCATTTTAGGTGCCTCGTACTTTTTTACTTTTACAAAAAATATACGAGAAGAATGATTTTTAACTTGTATAGAATGAACAAATTTTTAAGCATTCGAAATTCCAAATTTCATTGAATCTTACCCTACAATCGTACATTGTCATTTGGACATAAAAATATTTCTTCTAAAATGGTGTTTCATTTTAAGGAAGGAAAATGAATTTGAAGAATGTTGGGAAATAATCCATCAATGTTTTATTGAATCATTTTTATAGGTGATTGTGTTTTTTGATAAAGAGGGCCTCTATGTTGTATTTGTTGACAAAGAAACCTCGATGTTCAATTTCATGACAAATGGATTTCACTGGGTGAGTTTTCTAGTTCAAGAGATGTTGTTGGAAATCCATGATTGAAAAAAGAACATCATCAATGGAATGGATGATTTGGAGGCTGTAAAAAATAGTAGATACATGGTGGCACAATTTTCCTACGCCTGTCAAATTTTTAGGCCTGAAAATTGGAAAATAAAGACATCTGTTTTTAGAGTTGGATGGTGCGTAAAATATTGGAGTGGCACACAAAAAACATAGAATGTGTGCTAAATTGGCTTTGTGTGAAACATTGAATGAAATTTGAAATTTTCTCCCAAAAGGAGTTTTAGGATCTTAACACTGAAAAATGGAAAAGGCATAAGGTGTACAACGAATCTGGAGATGTGCGGAAAAAATAGTTCTTGCGTGAAAAGCATTGCAGGCAGAATTGGAGATTTTGCGTGGCCCGGTGGGTTTTGCACATGGGGGTTGGTGATGCTTATAAATAAGAGGTAACACCCTCATTTGGAGATGTTCAAGTCTTATATAAGATCTGAGCTCTAATTCACATAATGAAATGCATGAAAATTAAGTTGTGTGAAAACATGAAAGTTTCACGTCATATTGGATGTTGTATTGAATGGTGAAGGATGCACATAAATGGTGATGTTGCATGTAGATGTCAACGGTGTGTATAAATGTTGATTTTTTTATAAAAGTGCTTAATGGATTGTGCGCAAAAGAGGAGATTTAGCGTGCAAGGTAAGGTAATTGCGTGCAAGGCGATGTAAGGGCTATGCGTAAAATTTGATGTTTCCTAGTGAACATATGTTGTAAAGAGGTTTTCATATATAGATCAAAATAGAACATTAATTGAGTATCAACATATAGTTGAATATGAGGGTATTCAAGAAAATTAAGAGACCTATATGTCAATAAATTGTGGGTGGATCCTTTCAAGAATAGTGAGCAAGGAAGAGGAAGAAGGTGATATATTCTACTGGCCGTGAGCCAGAGATAGAGAAACACGGTGTGACCCTTGGGAAAGCAATGAGTTGAACCTAAACAGTGTGAATGAAATGAGTCTAGGAATATATTTAATCTAGCCTGATCATTGTAAATTGGCAGTTTTAATTAGTGGATTTTTTATATCGGAACAACACTATTGAATTTTTCTTATACATAGGCCAGTGAGGGTAAAACAATTAAGAATCGATGTGTCTTACTACTTGCTTCCCTACATTGCATTCAATGAATCAACACTACATATATCACGAATTAATATGGTCCGCATAGACACATAATTGAAAAAAATGTGACCCTTCAAACAAATAATTCTAAATCAAATGTGGTAGGAAGAATAATTTACAATAGAATGTATATAACCAGATTTACCCCACCTCCCTCTTGTATTAGAGGGACAGTTTATTTAAATTGATTTTTCCTCTTATATGGTTAATTAGACCATTGAAGTTAATGATTCAGTCCTCTCTTATCTTAGTGTTCCATGTTAAAGAGAACAACATCCAAGAAGAAGACATCTAGTGAAATAACTTAGTGTGGAAGTGTCAACAGAATTTGTGTTATTCAGATGAAGGAATCTAATAAAGTATAAGATTGTGAGACTTTTTATTCATTAAATGACACTACATTAATAAATTAAAAACCTAACCTGCAATTTGTTATTGGAACTACTAATGATGAAGAAAATCCAAGAAGGAAAATGTGGAAGCTATCTATGAAACAAAGAAATTGGATTATGGGATTCAATCTAATGACATCTGGATCCAAGCACTGGAAATTGAGGAAAAAAACTATGTGGTTTAAATCAAAGGCTTATTGATGTGGCTATTTATGTAATGGAGAATAGCTATTCTCAATGAGAATAACATCAAAGGATATCTAGAATGAAATGGAAACGAAAAACTGATAAAAATGAAGAGAATCAAAAGTTAGATGAAGTTTAGAATATGAAAGGAAGAAATGATTGTTTTTATACATAGTTTTTTATACATGTTTAGAAGAATAAAATGCTACAAAAAGAGATTGTATGTTTTTATAATTATTTTTCTTTTGAAGAATTTAAATTAAAATAGAAAAAATAGATGGTGTATAAGCTCACTTGTGAATTAGAAGATGACATGAGTAGATATAAGAATATAAATATAGAACTTAATGCTCAACATGAATCAAGAAATATGAATATCCAATAGTTTTAATATGATCTATATTTATTAATTAGAGAAGTGTTCAAATCGAATGCCAAAGAAAATCCTAAAATGAAGGATTCCTTTCACTTACTATTTTATTATCCTTAGGTAGGTGATGATGAAATAAAAATAAAATATTCTATTACTGTAGATAAACAAGAACATATTTTATCATATCAAGGGCTATACAGTATGGGTAAAAACAGAATTGGATTTGATTAATCCCCTCCCATTAATTATAGGAATGGATCTGTGAACATTTCTAGAAATAGAAAAAGACTGGAAATTTCTGAATACAGACCTAAAATGTATTTTACTAGAAGTAATGATATCATGTGCTATTTCTATGGGATTCTTGTGAATACATCATTCTTTTTTTAGAGGACCATAAATACATATCATGCTGTAAAGTTAGAAATTTTTCTAAATATGAGAATAAGAAGAATGGTCATGAGAAATCTAGAAGAAGAGTGACTTAGAAGAACGTATCCATTATGTTCTTCTATTAATGAAGAATTGGTCAAACCATGAGTATGTGTCTATAATCTCTAGTGATAAATGTAAAAAGAAGAACTCAGTATCCATCAACTTACCACCTAAGAAATGATGAGAAAATGAATGATTTTTATTCTATATGTTTTATTTGATCAAATAATGGGATTTGGAAAGAAATTGTCGAAATAAGAAATTGAGTAAGGAATAGGAACTGAGAAGGATATCCCCATAATAGAAAATGTGCAATAAAGAATCGTATACTGGAAGATGGCATGGTATGCTAAAAAAGTTTTACTATCATACGGGTATCACGGGGAGCCCAACGAAAGGTGTATCAATCACCTCCTCTATTACACTCACAAAAACTCCCAACAAATGGATGTTGAAGATCATGGAAGAAAAAGAGATGATATTCCCTATGTGTAATTAAAAAGAATTTAAAATTAATGCAAGACTCAACCAAAACCAGTATTGGTGGCATGACCCGACCAACTGATAAATGAAATATGACTAATGAATGTCCTAGAAAATTTACATTTCATGCCACTTAGCAGGATGTGAAGGAAATATAAATAGTCCACCAATGGAGAAAGAATCAAGATATGATGGTCAATATATAGATTACTTTATGGAGAAAGAATCATAAAAAATTGAATATTGGGGGATCGTCAATGAAGAAAAATTCTACTCATGATATTAATTCCTAATTTTTGAAAAAGACTAAGCATCGAGATTCAAAATATTAGAAGAAGAATCAGAATTTGGGTAAATAATTCATAGTCATATAGCTAGAATATTAGATGTTGGCAAAGACGATGGATCATATAGGGAATGAGTGTGATGCTTTGCAAGAATGAATCAAAGGGTCGACCCACTATGATCAACTAAAATCCTCTTCCTAAAGATTATTAAATATCCCGTCCCCCTATATATATAAATAATGTTAACTGATGATTAATATTTTTCAGGTTTTCCGGAGATACGATCCATGGTGAAGTAGCATAAAAATATGTATAGTGATGAAGTGATATACACCAAAGTTTCTAATCATTAAAAACAGGAACCATAATTGAAAAATAAATGGAGCAATTGAGTTTAAGATATAGTGAATTTGTTTTAAACATTATATTTTTTTCTATGCCTTCTTCCAACTCAACATGCATAGATATTTTGTTGATTGATCAATTCTAACAGGTGAATTCACCCAACATTACTATAATTCAAATATGTGTCAATGGTTGTGTACTATAGAAATAATATACAATATGATGCAGAGTCTACATTAATATTGAGGTTTTTTCAACCATAAAAATGGATGATCCAATGGTTCTAATTAGCATTGAATATATATCCATTGGTATCAGGGCCCAGTTCATGTATTAGTGGTCTTTCGAGAGAAGAAGTATTATGGTGAAGTAGAAATAATCATGTATTTCCTGAATATTTTATTGGTCTTATAATGTGGTATCATCTAATTGTTTTCTGGATACCAAGAATGTGTGAGAGAATATGAAAAATAATTTAAAATGAAACTAAGAAAAAATGTTGAATTAATTAAAATGTAAAATTAGAAGGTTTATTTTTGAAAGTGATGATGTGGTAAGAGACTCATGGGGATAAAATAGGAAAACTCTGATTCCAAAGAAAATAATGATAATGAGAATAAATAAGTCTAGTCATTATCTCCAAATATTCCAATGAGTTGAGATGAAATTGAGAGAAAGAGTTTCATTGGTGATCATATGGTTCCAATACTGGTGAATAAGATGGTAACTCTACAATAAGTATGATACATATCATATAAAGAGCCTAAATGTTTGGAATGGGGAACTGTTGATGAGAATTAGGCTCAAGATATTAATGAAGAGCATGGTCAATGGGAGAACAATTAAACATGTGTTAGTGTTTAGAGGCAAAAAATTAATAATTTCCTAAGGAACAAATGAGTTATTCACAATAATATGAATGAAGGAGGAATTTTGATTCGAAACAATGAATGAAGAGTGTAAAAAACATATTCCTAGATAGAGGGTATTGATGTTGATTACAGAAATAAATGTTAAGAGGTGATTTTTATCTTGGTGAAATGTGTATTTCTTCTTTGAGAAAGAAAAAATATTGCATTTCTTTGAGCACCGCATAAGATGGGTATTTTGTATCCATACAAGCATGCATGCAATTCTTTTGGATGAAGAAAAATTATTTTAACATGTGCGTGAAAGTGCAGTCCCTGATCATAATTCATTATGATAACTCAAGTTCTATAAATCTTAGAAAAAATCATTTCCCTAAATTGAGGACCCATAACATTGAAATTAAAAATCATTTTATTATGGAGAAGAAGGATCAAGTGATAGTTAAGATGGAATATTTGCCTAAATAGCATTAGGTTTTTGATGTTCTAACAAGGTCCTTATCCAAATAAGCATTCGAGATGAATTGACTAGATCTGGGAGTCTAGTCGACTCCCCACACATGAAAAACTGTAGATGTGGAAATCCCCATATCACTGAGGTGTGGTGTGTTTTTTCAAAATGTGAGAATCTGAATTTGTACCCTGTTTCAGACGGTAAAGGAGTGACCTTTGTGTTCATTGTCAAAGGGGGAGAAAAATTTGAGAGTTCAAGTGGTGGAATGTGTGTCTTTTATGGTATAAAAATGTCTTTTGTCAAGACATGTGGAGAAGATGACTGGTGGAGGAATGAGATAGGGGAGTAATGAGATTGGGGGAGAGTATTAAATATGAAGATTCATGAAGTGATTGATCATAGAATATATATCATGACAACTCTGGTTTTTGATGAAAGAAGTTCATTGGTATTATTTTAGTGTAAACAATTTGAGTTAGGAGTGAAGTAATTATTTGATGAACTTTTCATAGTACTATTGTTTCTCGGGCTGAGTATTTCTCATGTGGGTGTAGATACTGTGTTGAGTAAATCATTTGTCTCTATCGGAATTTTAAAAGGTCAATCATGGATTATGATGGAAGAAGCTTTAACGTGGTATTGAATTATGATTGGGTTTTCTACAAAACCCAAGGGAGTATTTTTGTGGGAAAATCCTTCATTGATTCATTGAAGCATTTTTAGGGGATTTTGTTTGTTGAAAAAATCACCCTCCATGTTGTGTTTGTTGAAAAATCATACCACCATGTCCAAATTTTTGAGAAAAGGGCTTAACATTGGGCTATTTTTGGGTTCAAGATATGTTTTTTAAAATCCATTATTGTCAAAAGAACTTCGACAATGGAATGAATGATCTAGAGTAATTGCAAAAAAATTACATACTAGGTGGAACTGTTTTCCAGTGCTTGTCAAATGTTTGGGCCCAAAAACCAAAAAAACGAGAGATGTGTTTTTGGGGAAGGATGGTGCATGGAATATTGGAGCAGAGCATGAAAAACATGGAATGTGTGATAAATTGGGTTTTCACTGAATATAGAAATCATGTTGGGATATTTTCCAAAAAAGTGTTTGTAGATCAGAACACTGAAAAATTGAAAAGGCATGGGGTATGTGGATAATATATAGATATACCAGAAAATGGTTCTTGCACGAAAATAATTCCATAAATAATGGGGGATTTTGCACGAAATCGTAGTTTTTGTGAGCAGTGGTAGGATACACATAAAAATAAGAGGTCCCCCATCATTTGGAGAAGCTTGATACATAGCGAAGATCTGAGCTCTGATACACATAAAAAATTTCACAAAAATGGAGTTTCATAGAAAATTGAAAGATTCATATAAAATTGGGCATTACGTGGATTATTGAAGGTTGTGCGTAAACATTTATTTTGCACAAAAAAGGTAAGGATGCGCTTAATAGATGATGTTTTTAAAAAAAATGTAGAATGAATTGCACCCAAAAGAATAGATTTTTGGTGTATTTTAAGGGTTTTAAGTGCAAGGAACTCTATGGGCTTCACATAGAATTTGTGGTTGCCTAGTACACTTATGTGGTAAAGCGGTATTCATCTATGGATGAAGGTGAAACATTAATTGACAATCTACATACATTTTTGGATTAATATATTCACACAAATGAAGATAACTACATGTCTATAAATTGTGAGTGGACCTTTTCAAGATAATAAAGCAATGGAAGAGGATGAAAATGATCATTTATACAAGAAGAGATCCATAGAGAGTGAAATATGTAGTGACCCTTGGGAATGCAGTGAGTTAAACCTATTCTTTGTAAATCCAATGATCATAGGAATAGAAGTGATCTATCCTAAACATTGTAAATTGGCCATGAGCATTAGTGGATTTGGTATATCAGAATATCATCGGTGTATTATCTTTGGACATAACCTACTGAGGATGAACCATGTAAAAACCATTATTCTTGCTTTCTTTCGTTCCTACATTGAATTCAAAAAATCATCACCATATAAAGAAAGAAAGAATATAGTCTTCATAATCAAATAGTTGAAAACAAAGTGACCCTTATATAAAAGAGGTCAAGTTCTATTGGGTTAGGAAGAATAAGTTACAAAAGAATATCCATACCTTGGAGCACCCCCCATTCAGGGAATATTGGACCCTTTTCCACCTAACAAAGAAGAAAATATTTTTTTCTCATGAATTAATTACATCTGTTTTCCCAAACATATTTTCCATCTAAGATAAAACTCATTAAATAGGGTTACCTTTTTAACCCTGTTATTTTTATTATTTTATATTTTTTTATTTAGGAAATACATTTTTCTATATCAATTATGATGGAATGATTTTTAAGAAACCCATTTTATTTCATGGGTTATGATATGGAGAATGTTTTTATGGTGTTGTGGCACAAGTAAGAATTGTTTCACTATGAGATGTGTGTGACCTATATCTTCATTCAATGTATTGGTTAAATATTTATATCTCATGAGATAGACATGACTAGAACTATATGTAAATTTTATTTAGTAATATATGGCTGGAACAAGGAGTCAACTTGGTTTAGCAGTGGACTTTGTCTGCTATGATGTTTGGAGCAATGAGCCTTGTATAATATGAAATGATTTTCTATACATATGTGTGTATGCCAAAAAATTGAATGTGTTATGTTATGACTATAGGGATTTCATTTCACTTTTTTTGATTTACCTCACGAAATAATATTGTGATCTTTTATATGATGGATAAGATTTTCAAATATTATTTTCTTATGATTATGAAATTAGTGATATTTACTTTGTTTACACTTAATTAGAATTGGATACCACCCTTTCATATGTTTCTTTTCTCCGTGTCATGAATAATTGATTTAAGTATGATATATCAAAAAAATTCTAGTTATGCATAAATAAATTTTATACAATTTGGATGTTCTACGAACCATCTGTTTATGTTTACTAGTTTCTAGAAACACTAATCCTATATGGTCCTAGCATGGTTTTTTATGTTACGTAATAAATATTCTTCAAAGTTGAAGTAATATCTATATGTATAGTATGGGATGATATAGTTTTTATCAAGTAAAAGTTACATTTATCCATTGGAAACTAAGAAGAGAGAACTATAGTATGAACCATAAGGATAAGTCTAAGTATAGTTTAAAATCATATCTTAGTGTTTTAGATATGTTCATGATAACCCTAGGATAAAACATAAGGGGTACACAATTGAAATTTTATTCTATAATTGTGTGGTATTACCATTTTGTGTTTTGTTTATCACACTTTAATTCATGGTTTTAGTCCATGGATGGAACCTGAAGGAACCATGTAAATACTCAATGCGAAGGGAAATGCAATGATATCCCCACTAAGAAACCAAAAGTTATGGGAGTTGGAATAAAACATCATGTATCCATGCTAACAAAACATTACAAAGCAATCAATTATGTAGGTATTTCAAAGGAGTAAGGGAGGGAGAACCACTTTGTTCAATCCATCATGTGGTAGAGACCACCCTCATTTAGTGGGGATTCTAATACATTAGTTGTTGAACAATGGTAATATACCACTAATAAGTTATTTTCAGTTATACACTTTTTATAAACATGATAGAGTCATCATACCAATATATAGTTTGGAAGGTGAATCTTATCAATGATGGAATATTATTAAAAATATGAGGTAAAGTGATGAAATTTAGTCCATGGAAGAATAAGAGTTCAAGAAATTATTTCTCAATGTGTAATTTCCTCATATTCTTCAAACAATGATGGAGAAGATTCCCCTTTAATATCAGAAAAATGATGATGAATCCATTGGTACCTATGATGAAAATTTTACTAGATGTGCAAGGTACTCTTATGGAATTACAATCCAACATGAGTGTAAAATTTATCTATTATTTAGTGTCTTAAAACCATGTCTCCAATGGAAATTAGACATAAAATATTAAAATACCTATGAGGAAATTTTTTTGTTCTCTAAATGTAAAGATGGATATTAGAGTAACCCATCCCTCATATGGGCTTGATGAGAAGAGAAAAAATTAATTCAATGGATCATCTAAAGATGACACTGAAAAGAAAATCAGTTTTACATTATTCTCAATGTTTGGAAAGAAACATGGACTGAATTTTCTTAATGGTACAAGAGTAGGTTTTAAGTATGGAAAAAGCGATCATCAGACAGTTGAATTCCGAAGTGATGGGAAAAGTATTTCTAATGACGAGAACAAAGAAAAGGATACATAGAATTCACCTCCTACACTTCAATAATACCTGTCCAAGAAAATAGGGAAAAATGAAAACAAGTTCCCTAATCCAGGTGTAAAGACCCGTAAAACTCAAGGGAATTTTTTTTTCTTAATTTTTTTTGGGCTTTTACAAGAACACAGTTTCTGACGGGACCTAATTCTGAGGCCCTGTGTGCCCAGAATCTTTTTCTGAAGTTTAGCTCGGGTACGTTCAGTGAATGAATGAGTGGGTTTTTCTAACTTTTGAACCTGTGCTCGGAATTGAATTCTGAGGGCACCGATGGAATCGTTGCGCCGATATTTTCTTAGAAACACCTTTTCCGGAGTTGCGTTTTCTCGGGTGTGGTTTTTAAATTTTCGGGTTAAGTAAATGAATAAAATAAAATGGTGCGACCAATTTATATTATTTTAAGTCGCTTAACCAATGTTATGTGGATGATGTGGGACCCACAATATCCTACCCACTAGGTAGGATATTTGTGAGGTGGGGCCCACACGAGCCCCACTGTTTCTTTTCTTCTTAAGTAAAGCACCCACACCCCCCTTTAGAATGAAGTAAACTCTTGCGTTTAATCTAGATGTTAAATGACTCCTTAATTGGGTGGTTTTAAACTCCTCAATTAATTGATCATTTCTTTTCTTTTTGAATTTCAAATAGTTGGTTTGAGTGTTATTAAAATAAGACAACACTTATTTTATTTTGGGTTGGAATTTGTTGCATGAAGAGGATTTGTAGAAAAGCCATTTTCTTCGACGAAGAACGCGAAGAACCTGAAGAATGCACCGATCTCTGACGAAGAATGCCAAATCCTCGGAGATCAACTACGCGACGCCGTGTACCATGATGCAAATGAAACTTCTTCCGTGATGCTTCATCCACGACGCTTCATCCATGATGCTTCTTCTGTGACGCTTCTTCCTTGACATTCCTTCTTAGTGATGCGACGATCCCCCTTCCGTGATGCCTTCTTCTGCAACATGCTTTTCGGCGAAGAACCCTCGCTCAATGAATTCGACGAGGAAGGGGTTTTGATTCAATTAAATATTTGTGATTTATACCCTAGGCATATGTTTAAAATTTGTCGGAAGGCATTTTGAACTGCTAAAGATATGGGTGCGGACCAATGAACTTGTCAGAACCCACCTACTCTTCATTATTGGTTTTCGGTTGGGCGGGCAATGATGAAGCAGGCCACACAGGCGTTGTGAGGTCCTCGCAGTCAAGGATCGGTCCCGGGAGGGCCGTTGGAGAAGACAGCAGGAAATGCCGACCACCGGATCTCGTCTAGTGGTCTACAGAGAACTCCACCGGCGCTCCTCACCGGCACGGCGGCGCCGGCGGCCGAAGGCGGCTGCCGGCACCGGCCAACATCCCGGATGCAGCGGCGCCCGTCACGCCGCCGGGATGGGCCGCCGAGGCTGAAGCCGCGGTGGCAGGCCGCTGGTATCGTGACCGCGCAGGACCGATGGAGGCGGGACGCAGCGCTCGGCCACATCTGTTGTCAAGGAGCGGCCCCCCATGGGGTCGCGGTTACGTGCTGGCAGTGGGCAGCGTGGCACCCCGCACCGCTCGGCCGAAACGGCCGAGCCGCCTGACCGGACAGCGAGGCCGGGCCGCGCTAGCCGGGCCGGGCTGCGCCCAGGCCGGACCGGGCCGCGCCAGCTGGGCCAGGCCGCACCCAATTGGGCTGGACCTGGACCCGGGTCGGTTCGACCCGGTTCGGGCCGAACCAGGGGGATCCGGGCCGAGTCAGATCGAGCCTGAACCCCCTATTACCGGACTTTTTCGGTCTATTACCCATAACATGGGATACGGACCTCCGATCGACACACTGTTAGTTGAGTAGCGATCCTTGGATCGAGGCGGTCATTTAGGTATATTATACTCAAGGTTTAGGAGAACTTTTTGTTCGTCAGGGTTGGTTCGTACACGAAACCAACCGTGCCCTCGGAGCGGAAACACTTATAAATTAAGTTCTGGACTTCCGATTGATGTGTCGTCTACTTTGATGGATTCCTCTTAGTGAGACAGACCTTTTGGCTTACTCCTCCCATGTTTTGGATGCATTTGGAGTACGGTCGGGTTGGCTTTGACTTAAAGAAAAAACCGGGCTCCTAAACGAAAAAGCCAATAACTCTCAGACTGGGCATCTGATTGACGTGTCGTCTATGACGTTGAGTTCCTATTGACGATACGGGACTTTTGGATACATCAACTCCGGACTATGTGTTAGTTGATGTATCATCCCCTCAGCTCATGGCGCAGACCCCCCCCCCCAAACGAGCTTGCTGTGGGCGGGAACCCTAGAGATGGCTGTGACTGCGACGACGATGACGACTGTGCAGAAATACTCCGTGGATTCGACAGTGACGACTTCATCACCCAGCGATCCTACGTGGATCAGTGCAATCGATCCTGTGTGGGTCAGCGCTCAGCGGACCTGTGTGGGGCAGTGCCTACAGATCCTGTGTGAGTCCGATCCTGTGTGGGTCATTACGGGGGTTAGTTATCTATCGATCTTGTGTGGGTCAAATCCTTTGTGGGTCATTGTGGGGGTTAGTACCTATCGATATTATGTGAGTCTGACGGCTTAGATGAATCAGTGGCTATATCTAATCATCTCTATCATTATACGAAGAAGTATACATATGTGATCTGAATCTTGACTTGCTATCCTATGTGGATTATGTTGTGCTATCCTATGTGGATGTGATCAAACATGGGCTCGGATAATGGAGAGAACTGGAATTGACGACTTAGGTATATGTATGGTCATATACCAAAGTAGTGTTGGATGTTACTTCATGATTATATCTTTTCTTTGTGGATTATCCTTTGTGGATTCTGGTAGACCTTCGGGGGTCTCGGGGTCCCTACTGTGTAGCTTATACTCACCCCTACATGGGCTATGCTCGCACTACGTTGTGTTGGTTGTAGACAACGGACATCGCTGATCGTAGTCGAGGTACGAGGAGCAGGTCGGTACCTAGAGGTGGACCACTGGGCAGGGCGTACTCAGAGCGGACGACTGGACCCGAGGAGCTGTGGAGGCTATCTGTACCCACCCTTTAGGTGGGACTCCCAGTGGGCGGCTCGACGCTGCGACTTTACTTTTTCAGTTGTTCTACCCTCTTTTCAGTTGTACTTTACATTCAGTTTGGGTTTGTATTCTGGCCCACATACTTTACCGCACTTTCTATTGTACCAAACTTTTACTTAGTGTTTACTTCTTCTTGATTGCTCTATGGTGTTTGTTTACTTTACATAGGCAATGCCTTCCCTTTTTACCGGGAATTACGCTTTGGTGCTAGTTTCCAGCCACTGGCCTATGGAAGGTGGGCTTGGGGTAGTCACGACACAGGCCCCGAGGACGGGTCGTGACCTAAGACCCCTGCACGGGCTATGGTCGCACTACATTATGTTGGTTGCAGATGACGGACAACGCTGATCATAGTCGAGGTACAAGGAGCAGGTCAGTACCCGGAGGTGAACCACTGTGCGGGCGTACTTGGAGCAGACGACTGGACCCAGGGAGCTGTGGAGGCTATCTGTACCCACCCTTCAGGTGGGACTCCCAGTGGACGGCTCGATGCTGCGGCTTTACTTTTTTGGTTGATGTACTCTCTTTTCAGTTGTACTTTAATTTCAGTTTGGGTTTTTATTCTGGCCCACATACTTTACCGCACTTTCTATTGTACCCAGTTTTTACTTAGTGTTTACTTCTGCTTGCTTGCTCTATGGTGTTTGTTTACTTTAAATAGGCAATTACTTCCCTTTTTACCAGGAATTACGCCTTTGTGCTAGTTGTCATCCCCTGGCCTATGGAAGGTGGGCTTGGGGTAGTCACGACACGGGCCCTGAGGACGGGTCGTGACACCATGGTTTATTGATGATGATTGTCATTAAAAAACTCTTAATGTCAAAGGCAATGGAATATCACATTCATGAAATATTTGCAGTGTGTAGTACAACAATGATGTTCTTTAAGGTATACTTACCATCCAATCTAATGTAAAAATGGTTTTATTTGATTCTGGATCCACCCAATAGTTTATTTATGTAGAATTTTCTGTGGTATCTGCTTACTACCTCAACAATTTGATGTTCAGTTATCTTTTAGATCTTCTAATTGAAAAACGTTCATATCAAATGTTTATAAATCTTCTACTTTTGAGGTTTGTGGGAAATTTCTTCAAAAAAATATTGTGATCCTTTTGATATTGGAATTTGATAGGAGTATTCACATGGATTGACTTATTTAATATGGCGATCATATCAATTTACAAGGAACGGAAGTCAAATTTCATATTCAATATCAATTAATGGTCATCTATTGATGCATGGATGAATATAACAACTAAGTATAAATTTATACTTTCATAGGGGTCTTAAATCCTATAAATGAAAGATATTTATCTCAAATGGTTGGGTTGAGTCTCATGATTAATAATAAAGCTACTGTACTTGAGTTTGATGATGACTTTTCAGAAAAAATTCTAGGTCTTCCACTAAATTGTGATGTTGAGTTTCCTATAGAACTCATATCGGGTGCTATTTTTACTTACAAGACACCATATAAAATGTCCCCAATTTGGTTTCAAGACTCAAAGAATAATATACAATAGAATCTAGATAAGGTATTCATACTCCCTAGTGTATCACCTTGGGGAGAAACATTTCAATTTGTTAAGAAGAATTATGGATTAATGAGATAGTACATTCATTATCGAGAACATAACAAAATAACTATCAATAAAAATAACATCTTCCTCGCATTAATGATTTCTTTGTCCAATTATATAGAGCTCAATACTTTTCCAAGATTGGAGTTTGTTCAGGATATCATCTACTAAGGATCAAAAAAAGGATATACTGTTAACGGAATTCCATACAAGGTATGGAAACTATGAATTTATTGACATTCATTTTGGTTTTACTAATGACCCATTTATATTCATGGATCAAATGATTATTGTATTTTGGGATTATATTTTTCCTTTTATGGTATTATTTATAAATTTTATTATATTATATTCAAAGAGCAAGGAATAACATCAATATCACTTGATAATTGTACATAAGAACTTTTTTAATGATAATATTTAAGCCATATTTACCATTTGTGAATTTTGGATTCATAATGTTTCATTTTTTGGGTCACATAATCTCAAGATAGGGGATATATATGGATCTATAAAAAATATTGGTTATTGAATGATGGTCGATACCAATAATAGTAAATGAGATCCAATGTTTTCTTGATTTGGCATTATATTATAGATGTTTTGTGAATGATTTTTCATGATTATCTAACCCAAAATACATGTTGACATAGAACGGAGTTATGTTTGTTTGGATGAAGGAACGTGAATATATTTTCAACGATCTAAAATGAATGACAGCTAGTGCACCTTTACCCACACTACCTTGTAGTGGAGAATGGTTTGGGATCTATAGTGATGCATCCTAGAAGGGGTTGGGATGTGTTCTCATGAAAACTTATATGGTGATAGGTTATTCCTCATGACAGTTGAAAATTCATGAGAGAACATTCCCATCTCATTATATGGATTTAGGTGCGGTAATTGAGGAAATAATGATATAGATTCATTATCTTTATGGTGAAATGTGTGATATTTATACTAATTATAAAAGTTTAAAGTATATTTTTACACAAAATGTTTTGAATATGTGCCAATGAAAATGGTTGGAGTTGATTAATTATTACGACTCTTCAATACATTACATCCCTAGGAAAATAAACAAGGTGGTATATTCTTTGATTAGAAAAGACCATTCATGCTTATAAATGATGAGGATCACAAATGATCCAATATTCATGGAATTTCACTGGTTGGATCTAAAAATTTTAACAGAAGGGGATAAAAACTATCTTTCTGAAATAAATTTCCGACCATCTATATAAGTTATGATTAAGGAGGCCAAGAAATAATATTTATATTTTCAAAATAATGTTAAAAATGTTCATGAATTCAACAAACATTGTGATGAGATAATATGGTTTCAGAACCAGGTTTTTATTCCTCCCAAATAAGAATTAAAGAATGAGCTATTAGATGTGGCACATATTTCTTCATTAACTATTCACCCTAGAACCAAAAATACATATAGGGACTTAAAAGAGTACTATTGGAGGGATGGTTTGAAAATAGATGTCCTTGAATATGTCTCATAATGCATGGTTGTCAATAAAGTAAAAGTTGAGAGATTTAAGTCTAAGGGGATGTTACAACCATTACCCATACTAGAATTGAAATGGGGAAACATCACTATGGAATTGGTCCTTAGACTTCCCAAAATATCCATAGGAAATAATGATATCTAGGTTATATTTGATCAACTTATGATATAGGCATGCATTATTGCTATTATGGAGGATTTCTATATTGATATACTTTCCAAGATTAATTTAAAATAAGTGTTAAGAATTCATGGTGTAAAATTTACATTATATCTGATTGAGATTCTAGGCTTACCTCGAAGTTATAGTGAAGTCCTTAGCATGCTCTGGATATAAGTTAAGTTTCATCACACCATATCATCATCAAATAGATGGTCAGTCTAAGAGGAAAATTCAATCTCAGGAAAACATATGGAGAGAATTATCTATGGATACCAATGGTGTTTTGGATCAACACCTACAATTTTTTATATTTTATGATAGTAATATCATTCAGACCCCATATTTAGTTGGATCTTTATTAATTCCTCTATGGAAGGAAGTACAAAACTCCGACATGTTGGGATGATGTTGGGGAAACAATGCTATTAGGACGTGATCTTGTTGATTAAATGATAGAAAATTTCAGATCTATTCAAAAACACATAAGAGTCGCTCGAAGAAGACAAAATTTTTATACTAAAAACTGATGAAAACACCTTGATTATGATGGGGATGATAAGGTGTTTCTATGAATATATCCCAAGAAGAGGGTAACAAGATTTGGAAACATGGGAAAGATGAGCCCTAGGGATATCAGTCCTTTTAAAATTCCAAATCATTTTTGGAAGGTTACTTACTAAGGAGAGATTACACTAAATCTCTCTCAAGTTAATGATATGTTACTTATGACTCTCCTTATAATGTACATACCAGATCCTTCACATGAAACAAGCTAAGACGTTGATTCTCTTGAGAAAGATCAATCTTATGAAGAAAACTAGATAGAGATTCTAAATCACAGCGAAAATGTTCTACAAAACAAGAACACTCTCTTGGTTAATGTTTTATGGAGGAAACACCAATTTGAAGAATTTGCATGGGAACATGAGGATATGATGAGGGGGAGCTATCCCAATCTGTTTGTTTCCATGTGTTGAATTTTAAGGGAAAATTCAGTTTAAGAGGGTAAGAATGTAACACCCAAATGATTTTTATGAAAAAAATACATTATATATTTTGAATTATTTAGTAGCTTGACTTCATGTAATCATGTGTTTAAATGAACCATGAGATTCCCTTAGTATTGTACTCAATTATATCCTAGTTGTATGGTTTCCCATAATAATTATAACTAAACTATGAAAATGCATTGTGAATTCTTTGGTTATCAATTATTTATGAAAAATATAAAATACATATTTTTATATTTGAGTGAATTAATATTGGTAATGAAATAAATGAGATATATACGTTATATACTTAATTTAATATTTTTATTCATCCAATATATATTTTAATCAAAGGGTATGAATAAACACTACTTGTGATCTACCACGCATGCGTATTACGACTTACTATCTCCACACTGTGGTGTGACTTGTTTTTCACCGCCACCATACATGGATGGGTATAATTATGGAAATATTATCTATATATGATTAATATGACATGATACTAATTATGAAATATTAGGCACCATCCACTTCAATACTACTCAATTATTTTTGGAATTATATCATCGTTCATGCGAACTTATGGCCTACCATCTTCATAATGCGATGTGATTCATTCTAAATAATCATCATTAAAAAATGATTATATACCTAAATAGAATGAATTAAAATAATATATATTATAATAGTATAATTTTTAAATTATTTAACTATATCCTATGAAATTTAATATGATTAAATCCTTTAAATCATCAAAAGAACAAAATGCAGTCAATAACATAATAATAAGTGTCAATAAAATGTTACTAACAAACATATTATAATATAATTTTATATGATATCCTAAAAATTATTAGGACTTTGGAATATGTCTATAAAATTATTTAAATAATTTTATAGGAGGATATAATACATAAGAAGGATATTGGACCAAAGATGAGGGATTACTTTGCAAATCTTGTTTTTATCTGTGATTGTTTATTCATAAATATTAAATAGAGTATATTTATCATCTACTTCCATGATTCCTAAATATGTAATTCCATAAAATAATTATATCCTTATAAATATGGTTAATATAAATTTTACCAAATGGTAAATTTTTACTAAATGATATGAATAGAATCTTTGGTCGTTTTCAGTACGAGCTACTTTTTAACCTTCCCAAAAAAAGCATGAGAAGAATGTTTTTTATCCTATAAGGAAATAATGGATCTTATGCTTTCATAATTCCTTATTGTTGTAAATATCTCCCTATAGGATTAAAATGTTATATTAACAGACAATTATTTACTTAGGAATTGTGTGGGATTTGGAGGAAGGAATTTGTTTTATGAAAAATAAATGATATTTTACTCAGGAATTAATTTCAAGCATTTTCTCAAAATTATATTCCCTATAAGATGACACTATTAAAATAAAGTTATATTTCTTACCCAATTATTATTATGATTTTATTGTCTTTTATTTAGGAAATCCTTTTGTTTTATATCAATTATGATGGCATGGTGTTTAAGAAACCCATTTTATTTCATGGGTTGTTCTATATTGAATGTTTTTTCGATTTTGTGGAACATGTATGCTTGTTTTCTTTATGAGATGGGTGGGAGCTATATCTACCTCTATTGAATTGGGTAAATATTTATATCTAATGATATAGACATGAATGTAACATAAAATAAATTTGATTCAGTAATACAGGGCTGGAATGAGGAGTGAACTCAGTTTAGTAATGGACTTTTTCTAGTATGACGGTCTCAACAATGAGCCTTAATAAATATGAAATGATTCTCTATGATTTTATGTGTATGCCACAAAATTTCTTTTTTTATGTTATGATTATAGGGATATCATTGCCCATTTATAATTGACCTCATGACATGATATTAGGATCTTTTATATGCTCGATACGATTTTCAAATATTATGTTCATATGATTATGATATGATTGATATTTACCTTGTTAACCCTAATTTAGATATTGATCTCACCCATACATATAGTTCATCTCCCCATCTCATGAAGAAGGGGTTCAAGTAAGTTTTTTCCAAAGGAAGTCTAGTTATGAAGAAATTGGCGGGATAAAATATGGATGTGTTAAGAACTAGTTGTTTATGTTTCCTAGTTCCTACAGACACAAAACCTATATGATCCTGGTGCGGTTTCTATTATGTTATGTAATGGAGATTGTTAAATGTTGAAGTTATATTTATATGTATAGAATGACATATTATATGGAAAAATAAAAATGTTAATGTTTTTCAATGATTTAATCTTGTTATACAACATTACATAATGAGTCATGTTGGTTTCTGGTCTCAAAAATAATCTATTCTGACCATGTACATTTGTACTAATAGAATCACTACAGCAGAATATTGAATGTTTGTATTATGATAACATACTCTTACCTATTTCCACAAATACCATATTATTACATTCTTCTAATCTACTGTGTTTTCCTGTATAGGGAGAACAATATTGATCTTTGATACAATTTTTTCTAATATAAGTTTCAAAATAATTGTCAGTAAATTTGATACAAATTTCTGTTCATAGCATCTTTATGGAAACCCCCAATTCTTTCTCAACTATTTTTTTTTGATGAATTGGTCATTTAAATATCCTCTTACTTTCATGAACGTGATTTTTTTCATCCAAGTGAAATCATAAATAAATGTGATAATGTAAAAATATTGTTCTTTTGATTGATGTATCATCATCCCACACATATCAAAATGAGTAATATTATGTTGTATTCTTGATTAAATCTAAAATTTTTAAGGGCCATTTTTATTAATAATTACATTCTACCAAGAAATGAAAATATCTCTATCCCTTATTTTTTCTCTTGATAATTATGAAAGTCATAAACATATGAATGTTTTTTCAATATTTTCTAACCAAGGGTCCCATGTCTTCATTGCAGTGTTTTGTGTTCATCTTCTACACTCAAATAATGGTGTTTAATGTTCTCTAAATTGGAATATATTATCATTGGTTCATTCTCCTTTTCTAATAAATTTTCCATATTTAACATACATGGTGATAAAATAATCTATTCTGAAGAATAATTTTTTTCCATAATAACATAGTTGAATTACACTAAGTAAGTTATGATTTAACCAGTCAACATGTTGAAAATTTTAGGATTTTAATTTCCTTGTTTCAATATATCCTATTCCAATTCCTATAATTTTTAAGGAACCATTGTTACCAAAAGTAATTTTTCCAACATCATGACACTCTTTGTGTTTCAAAAATTTTATATCACTGATCATATTTTATGAAAAACCACTATCAGGTATCCGTGGTTTGCAACTTTTTATTGCTTTTAATATATTATCAACCAAAAAAATCACTTTCTTCAACTATCTTCTTTTCAATTACCATTTAATTTATTCCCAAAATAATTTGTTTTGAAAAACATTTCATACAACATTCACCATGATGACTAGACTGATCACAACTTCCACAAACTTCTTGAAGACATTCAATTTGATACCTCATTAGAAGGTTTATAACTTCTTAAAAATTCACATTTCCTATTATATAAGTGTTTGGAGAGTTTCTCATTATTCATTCACTATTTCTTCCACTTTTCATAAAACATCTTATAGTTATAGATAAGTTGTTTCATCCATTATAATAATTGTTCCCATAAATTCCATAGCACTAGTAACTGCATTCATATCTTGATTTTCTTGTCAAGAATGACCATACTCTATAGAAGTATTTTTTTATAGAGACATCTTATAGATCTAAAATACTCTATATGTGGACAATAATTTTTTTTAGTGAGTTTACAACATTTTTTTATTTGATAGGTTTCTCACAAAATTTCTCTTCCCAATCATTCCAAATACTTGTTCTAAATCCTAAACTATTTGATGAAATAGAAGAGAAATTATTTTTGGTAATATAATATTTCACCTAATTCTCAAAATAGCTTCCTAAATGAATTTATAAGTCTTGGATTTCACTTATGTGGCTTTATGTAATTTTTAGTTCATCTTCTTCAGGGAATTTTCAGACTCAATAATTTTTTATATCAACTTATCAACCTATTCTTCCTTAGTATAAAGATTCTAGAAGAGATCTTCAATTGCCTTTCCATGTTCTTCATTTCTATGTTTTCGGCTATAATTATCCCAAATGTATTCATCCTCTTGCATGATGACATATTTTCTTCCATCATAATCTTTTTCAAAATCATACATCCTTAATCAAATTTCTTTCTTGAGATATTTGTTTTTCTCAAGACAAGCATGAATTTCAGATCACAACTAATACTCTCTATAAGATTATTCACCACCTTCTTCACTCTAAGAGGAGTATTTTGTATTATAATTATTTTAAATGTGGTTTAAGAATTTTTCTAAACATTCATATTTAGAAGAATAAATTTCAATTGATTCTGATTCATCCTTATTACTTATCATACTACTTTTGTTTTCGGAAAAATTCTTTGTGATTTTATTTGTATACTTATCTTCCTTGTAATTTTTTCCACTTCTTGCATCAATGGTTTTCAACAGAATTATCTTGATATTATCCAAGATACTTATTAGTAAAATTCATAGTAATTTGTCTGATTCAACAACACAACAAGAATTTTAGAGGATGTTTTCATCCATACTTACCTCTTGCTCTTAGATATTTCATGGATATGAGTTACATTATTTTTTCATTCAATAGTTAATATTCCTTATCATTGGACACACAAGGAATATGTTCATCAACTTCATAGATTTTTACCTTTCTCATGGATTCATAAACCATTTTATCTCATGTTTTATTTTTAAATATCAGATATTTACTCATTTCATAAGGAATATGAATGTTTTTAAATTCATCAAGAGTCAACCCATCCTTATCATTTCATGCATAAATTTTAAAATTAAACTAATCTAGAATGTTTCTCATAAGTTTCTTCATAGTTGTAGAATCTACGATGTCATTTATGAATCCTCCAATGTTTTAAAAAAATTGTATTCTCTAGTGATGTATTCATTAATTATTTCATCATCCCTCATTACGATGTCCTTATACTTACTTTTCCATATTTGTATCTATTATTCGTTGAAATTATTATTTCCACTGATACACTTTAAAATTTTCCCTAGATACTTTTTGATGTTTTTAGACACAAGTCCTTCTAAAAAACACTTCCTCATAAGGACATGATGATTTCATTTCTAACCATTCAATCAACTCTTATATTTCTTTTAATAGAAAAAATTCATAGGAGAAACATTCTCAATAGGTGGAAAACCAACACTAGTAGCATCTACAACATCTAGGAAAATAGATTAGAGATAAGAAATCATCCTATTGTTTTCATTTGAGAAGGGGGGAGTAAAATCAGTTGTTCAATTTATATATGTTTTATAACATCAAGAAACTTAACCCCTACAACCTATTAATATTTATTTCCTTATCAAAAATTAGAAATAATTTTTTCATGAAATAATGGTAAATAATGTAACCAAGACATGATTTACAAGGATATTATTTATTGTGAGAATATACATCCTCTCTATTTACACTCTCATTGATCTATGGAAATCCAATATAATGATTAGGAGAATATAATATGTGACAAATCAGATTATACACATTTTTTCCCTTATAGTAATGATGATACTAACAGCTATCATATTAAAATGTTTTCTTAAAGAATATTTGATAAAAATAGAATAAAAACACTGTATAATCATCTCCATAAATGCTCTGTTCGAGTCCTCAGTCTGATTTGGTGATGTATGGTCTTCTTATAATGGAGAATATGATTCTTATTTTCCACTTCTCAAACCCTCAAACAATCTTTCATCCACATGGTGTGAATGTTTCACATTGAATACTTCAAAGAACAACCATTTATACTTTTGAAAAAATTCAAAATAAACAAATGATCTGAGGAATAATTTATAATAATCTTGAGAAACAAAGTTGGTAAACATTAAAAACCTTCCCTCTTCCTCAAATCTCAAAAACAATGGAAACCATTTCATTTAAAATTTAACCATGTCTTCATCAAACCACCATAAAATTATGTTATATTTATCAAATATTTCTCTTCAAGTTGGAATTCTTAGACTCTTCATATCTTTCTTAGTACAATAATAGTGAATATTGGTTTTGGTTCTTTTAGAAACATTCTTAGAAATTTTGTTCATAATTTCATAAAAACACGATGAAGAATTTGGTTCTAATTACTTTAGAAACAGATTTTTATTTTCTCAGAAATCATGTTCTAAATTAGATAGATGTCAGGTTAAATTTTTTTTCAGATATATGGTTCTGTATTTTATAGAAATTATTTTTTGAATTCTTCAATAAATTTTGTTCTGAATTGTTTGGAAAATTAGATCTAAATTTATCATAAATAAGGTTTTATCTTTCATAAAAATCAGGTTCCAAATTACTCAGAAATGAGGGTTTTATTTTCATAGAAATCATGTTATAATTTTGACAGAAATACTTTTCTTTATTACTCAGAAATCATTTTCGAATTTATCATAAATTATATTCTGAATAGTTCAGAAATTAGGTTCTAAATTATTTAGACATAAGGTTCTGAGTTACTCCAAAACCGGGTGCCAATTTTCTATTCAATCTGTTTCTAAATTTCAGAGAATTATGGTTCTATTTTTCATAACAATGATGATGTATTTATTTTCAATCATCCTTTACATGATTCAGATTTTTTCAAACTTATCCACCGTTTGATAAAAATATTTTATTATGATAGTTTTCATGATTGATGATAACATATTGATCATAGATTAATCATTTGATTTTTTTAAAAAGTTGTAAAACATTCTAACATATAACTTCCCAATATTCATCAAAATATTCTTCCAAACGCTTTTGAAATTAAAAATACGTCTTCATTCAGCATGTTATATATTGAGTAAATTCATTATATCTAATTCAGAAACATCATTCTTCCAATATACCAAAAAAATTCCTATACATAAGAAATTTATTTTTCAACAAATACAATTGAAACATTGTAAAAAAAAATTATCACATCGATATGTAAATCTCCCCTATTGGAATTATTGAAAACCCCCACTAACAATTATTCATACTCTCAGAATTTTTCATAAATCATCTTTACAAGCATCTCATGTTTATTGATATTTATAAAATAATATCCTTTCTCAAGAGATAGTGGTCATATTCCATTCTATTAAATATAGTAATTTTTTTGAAATAATTCCATCCAACAGTGGAAAGAACATTTTATAGCCAAGTAATGATAACTCGTCATAACTTTTCTTATTCTATTAATCATATTTTTTCCTTTCCCTATTTTCTATTTCTATCCCCCAATATATGATAACATCATCCTCGGATTAAAATAATGAAGATAAGTAACACGTATTACAAAGTGAACGTTGTTACTTTTAGCCCCCCATTGTCAATATAATGCAATGAATAGTGGGGGATATTACTTTATGAGCATTATTATGACATATGAAAAGGATTAAAATGATGTTAGAGCCCTAATACAACAATAATTTCCCTGGGATTATCTTTTTTAAAGATATTAGCAATCTGATACTTTGTTGAAATGTGTCCTAGAAAAAAATCTCATGTAGAAACATTATCTTTTATAAACTGAATCTTTAAATAAATGGTTATTGATCATCAATATTGGACAATATTCATTGAAAGATCAATTATACCTTGATAGTCACAATGTATCTTCAATGGTCAACAAAC
The DNA here is from genome assembly GCA_963277665.1 of Viscum album. Taxonomy (NCBI): domain Eukaryota; kingdom Viridiplantae; phylum Streptophyta; class Magnoliopsida; order Santalales; family Viscaceae; genus Viscum; species Viscum album. Next base: position 1,112,522,626 of record OY728145.1, read on the forward strand.
TTTTACTTTTATTTCTCCCAACTGAACATTCATCCACCACATTCCAATACAAGAATGTGTGGCTGAAACAGATTTGGAATTAGATGATCTCAATGTTACTGAACATTGAATCTTACTATTCCAACTCAGCCAACAATTAACCAGAAAATAATTTCCTCCCTAGGTACAATTTCTATCATTACAATCCCAAGTCTAGTCAACATTATTATAACTAGGAAACTTCTTCTCACTCTTTATTTAATATAACAACCCATGTGATGTTATTCCTTATACATATATAAAAATACTCTTTGAAAGCAACATATGTGACTCATTTAGATTACATTGATTCCTAGAACATATATTCACAACGTAAACGATATATGGCCTTGAAGTTGTAAGGTAAAAAATTTTTCCTTTAATATTTCTGAAGAATTTCTAATGCACACTTATTCTATATTCATATTTACTCTACATTGTGCTCACATAAATTGGAGATAAATATTTTTTGGATTCAGTCATCCCAAAATTCATTAACAATTAACTAGCATAATTTTCTTGAGATAAGAAGATAAAAGTTTCTTTTTGTTGAACTTGTAAGACAAAGATGAATCTTAATTTTCCCAGCAATGAAATTTCCAAATTCTAATTAAATTATTCAAAAAAATCATAGAAACATTTTCTTCATCCCCACAAAAAATATACTTCCCACATAAGTATGAAAAATTATAGTTCCAAAGTCAACATCTCTCACATACAATTACCTATCATATTATCCATTATAAAAAATCATAATTCTCAAACAATTGTCTAGCTTATAATATTAAACACATGGGGCATGTTTAATCTCAATAAAATTGTTAATCAATTTAAAACATTTTTTTTCATCCCTATCAAGTAGAAACCCATACAGTTTCTCGATGTAAAATACTTCCTCAATATCACCATTTCTGAATGTTGAATTTACAAACATCTCATAAGCATTGTAATTCCTATGAAAATCCACTATAATAAAAATTCAAATAGTTTCTAGACCTGCAACAAGGGAAAATGTTTCATCTATATCCACACCTACCACAGGATAATATCTTTAACAAAAAAATACATTCTTAGTTTCTTTAATATATCAATTCTCATTCAATTTATTTCTATAAACCCACTAGGTTCTAATAAATATTTAGTTTTCTAGCATTGGAAAGGGTTCCCATATTTCATTCTTCACAATCTGATATAACTCTTTATTCATAAAATCTTCCAATTATTTATGTTGAATAGCCTCTGAAAAATATTATGGTTCAACTTTGTAGAAAAAATATGTCTTATTTTCTAATAGTGATATCCATCTAGTTTGAACTGGATCCATGTGACTCCAAAAATTGATTTCAAATTCAATAAGTTTGTTAAGGTACAGAATTTCAATGTTTATTTTTCTGTTGGTATTTCTTCACCTCAGGATTCTTCTGAATCTTGACAATAATTTTTTGAATTACTTTCTTTATATTTGTAAATCTCTAATTTATCTTCCTCACCACTATAAACTATATTTGTTACGGATCATTCATTTTCAATTAATTTCACATCATATGAGTCCACTTGTATTTATAAACTTTTATTCAAACATTTATATCTTCTACCATTTGAAGAATCGCCCATGAATAGTTCTTCCAAATATTTATCCTCGATCATTACAAAATTTGGACTTTTGACCTTGAGAAAACATAGAAATCCAAATAAAATTATGTATTTCAATGATGATTTTTATTATCCCACATTTCATAAGTAGTAATGTTTCTTTACAATCTCAAAAATCATCTATTTTCAACATTTAAAATAGTACTAATAGCTTATCTCTAAAATAATTTTGAATGTTTGTATTTTAAAAACATAGTAATTACCATTTCCAAAAACTTCTACTATTCCATTATGATACACCATTTTGTTGTATAGTATATGGACAACTATATAAATTTTTGATACAATTATTTATTAGAAATGATTCAAAAGAATTGTTTGTGAATTCCTTACAATAATTTATTCTTATATTATTTTTGGAAATCTCTATTTCATTATCAAAAACATTTCTAAAGAATTTTAACATTTTAATAGCCTACGGTAAATGATTCATGAACATAATGTTTTTAATATGTGTGAAATCATCAATATTATTGTTAAAGTAGAAAAAACCATTTTTTGATTGATGTCTTATCAACCCTCACAGATCAACATTATTAAGCTCAAGTGGGCACCTATATTGAATCTCACCCATTTTATGAATTTCATAATCATCATTACTTTCAGAAATGTAATGAAAACATCTGAATCATTTCCTTTTTTATTTATAAAATTAAAAACAACATCATCTTTAGATAGTTTTTTCATACTTTTCATACCAATGTTCTAATGTATTAGGTTCCAAAATTTCTTTTCATCTTCCGCACTCAAGTTACATGAGTTAATTTGTTCTCCAATTTGGAAGAGATTACCACTATGACTATTTCCTTTTGTAATATCTTTTACATAATTAATATATTTTATGATACATGAATCAATTAAGAAATATACTTCATTTACATCATCGAATTTTTTTACATACACTATGTATGTTATGTTTTAACTCATAAACATGTAGAACTACCATGGATTTTAATTTTTCAAGATCAATACCACCCATTTTGATTCTTATAATTTTTAAAGAATCTTCATTACCAAAAGTAACTACTCCACTATTATAACTTTAACTTGCTTCAAAATTATTGTATCATTAGTCAAATGTGATGAACAAACACTATCGTGTATCCATGATTTGTTCTTTTTATCTGGATTTTATTTTTATATCAACAGTAAAATAGCATTCATCAACATTCATCTTTTCATTTCCCTCTTTATTTCTATAGTAAGGAATTAGTTTTGAAGGAAGTGTCATACAACATTCAGCATGATGAGTAGGCTAATCACATCTTCCAAAAACATCTTCTAGGCATTCAAATTGATTTTTTGGAAGGTTTCTAAAATCTTGAAAATTTTAATTTCCTGTTTCATGTGATATATCATAGTTTTTCATTATTCATTCATGATTTCTTATACTCTTCTCAATATTTCTTCCATGTAGAGATAAATTGTTCTAGAATTTATAATTTCATTCACTATAGAAACCAAAAATCTAAAAATATAATTCAAATTAGTATTTTTAAATTCATTAATTATTATTTTCGATAGAAACAGTTTTGAGGATGGTATATTCTATTATCTCAAACATACTTAGGATGTGGACCAAATTTACTTTTGTGTGAGTTTTCCACTTTTTTAGAGTTGATATATTTATCACATCTTTTCTCAACAGAATATTTCATAATACATTTTCCATAGTGTGGCAAATTAGAAGAATATATGAAACATTGTTTTTGCTAAGAAAATATTTCTCCATATTCTAATAAAGAGACTTCTCAGTAATTTTAAATGTATCAGGTTTTACATCTATGAATTTATTGATTTAATAATTTATTTTTCTCATGGTATTTTTAGACTCAAGATGTTTTTATTGTATCTTGTTAACATATTTTTCTTTAACTTCTAGCTTCTTGCTACGATCGTCAGTTATCTTTCCCAATTCTGAATATCTAATATTATATGTTAAAATTTAATGAATTTTTTAATCCACTAGATTTATGACCTATTTTCATCCATATGAAATGTATTCATGATCATTATTCATTACCGTATTTTATTTATTGAAATATTAGTATTTATCAGGAAAACTAATATTTTTAGTTCTGAGATGATACTCTCTATATGATTTTTCACCACCTTCTTCGCTATCAATGGAGTCATTTTGTTTTCTCACCTTTTAAATGAAGGTTATAAATTTTTCTAAACATTCAATTTTAGAGGATTCAATATCAGCGGAGTCTGATTCAACCATCTTATTTGAGATAGTTATTTTCATTTCAGAAAACATCTTCATGAATTTTTTTTAAAGAAATCTCTTATCTATCATTTTTGGTCCACATCATCTTTAGGAGGTTTCATCCGAATAATATTTATAATCTTGAAATATAATATTGGGGTAATTCATAGCAATGTGTCCAATTCCAAAACACTCAAATCATTTGAATGAATGTTTTTCTTGATTCTTACCTCTTCCTATTTGGTAGTTCTGATATAAAATTAACATGAAATTATCATTAAACTCGAAATCATCCTTATAATTAGATAAACAAGGATCTAATTAGTTATCTCCATGGATTCACATCATTCTATTTGATTGAATAGACATTTAATCTTAAAGTTTCTTCGTAAATATTGGAGTATTCATCATATAATAAGAAATAACAGTGTTATACAATTAATCAAGAGATAATTAATCTATATCATATAAAACTGAAATTTTAGAAAATAACCTATCTTGAATGATTCTAATACGTTATTGAAAAATTATAAAATTATCCAATACATCTATGAATCCTCTCACGTTGCAAACAATTTCATTTACTCTAGTGATTTATTCATCAATTTATTCTCCCTCACACATTCTGATGACATCATACATATTAAAAAAAATTAGATTTTATTCTTTAACTACAGTGTTACCTTTGAAAACACCTTCCATATTATCCCACTTACTTTTTAATGTTTTACGACACATCCCCTTATAATAAATGTTTCATGATAAGGGAAAAAATATTTTATTTCTATCTTTTATATCAACTTCTATATTTCTCTTATCAGCAATAATCCTAGGGGAATCATTATCCAAAAATGGAAAACCAATAGAAGAAACATCTACAACATCCATACCAAGAGATTGAAGAGAAGGGATAATATTATATTTTCATCCATAGTCATTCATTCCATGAAATGTTGTAATTCAACAACTATTGAAGGAATTGATATTATCCATGATAAGGATTCAACAAGGGAACCATGACCAGATTCTAATTGAAGACTCAAGGATTGACTAAAAACTAATATGGGGGAGGGGTTAAATTTGATGTTCATTTTCTATAAGATCCAAAACAATATGAAACAAAACCCTAAAACCAATTACAATTTACTTTTTTATCAACCTTTGGAAAGTACTTATTCATGCATGAATGGTATGGAAAGTAAGGAACTTATGATTTACAAGGATTGGCCTCAATGTGAGAACCTATGTCTTTTCCATATCCTCTCTCGTGGGTTTATGGAAATCAACTATAATGAAATATAGAATACTACTTATGTTAACTCCCATTAGACACCATATATATCCCAATAACAAAAAATATAATAACCCCCACCAGTTTACTAAATTTCATTATAGAACAATTGATCTAATCAAATTAATAAAAACATTATTGAATCTTGTCCACAAATGCTCAGTCTGAGTCCTCAATATTATTTGGAAAATTGTGATCTTCTTTGTACAATAATGGGAATATCTATTTTGTACTACCCAAAAACTCAAATAAGCCTTATTTAAACTGATGGGAACATTTTTCATTGAATTCTGTATAGCTCTACCTTTTTTGGGAGAGAAAAATATGAAAATGAACAAATGACTTGAACAAATATTTATAGTCAACTAAAAAAAATGGAAAGAAACATGAAAAAAGTTTTTGCTTCCTCAAATCTAAAAAAATCTAGAAGTCTCTCACATTAAACTTTGACATCATCAAACCTCCATAAATATCATTGATATTAATGTATGATTTAACTTCACATATTACTTTTTCAATTCTTAAAATCTTTCTCAGTACGATAATATTGAATCTTATTTATAGTATTTTTGGAAACCTGATCATAAATTTTGTTCATATTTTCTCAAAAACATTTTCAGAAATCTTTTTCATAGTTAATCATAAAAAATATTCTGATTTTCTTGGAAAATAGTTTCTAAATATCCCCATAAAAATGTTACAAATTATCCATAAATCATGTTCCAATTTTCTCAAAAATAATGTTCTGATTTGTTCAGATATCAGGTTTCAAATTATTCTAAAACAAGTTTATGAATTTCCTAGAAATTAGGTTTCAAATTACATTTAAATAAGGTTATAAATTTCTATGAAAATTGGTTCCTATTTTCTCTGAAATCAGGTTATGAATTTCATAGAAAACAGCTTCAATATTCCATAAAAATTATGTTCGGAATTTCGAATAAATAAGTTTCCAGAGTTTCTCGAAATTAGGTTCATATTTGTTTAGAAATCAAGTTTTGAATTTCCCAAAAATCAGGTTCTGAATTTCTAAGAAATTGTGTTCTTATTTTCGTGGAATTTTGGTTTTTTTCTTGACAGTAATGATGCTAGATCTATTTTAAATAATTATTTAAGTTATTATTATTTTTTCAAACTTCTCCAAAATTTCATAAAATGCTTTTATCATGAAATGTTTCATGATTTTTGAGATCTTCTTGATGTGTAATGAATCATCTATTTTTTGTAATGTGGAAAAACATTATATATTCTAACATATCAGTATTCATCAACATTTTCATTAAAACTACTCATCCATAATATGACATATTCATTGCACAATATTTTTCTTCAGAAAATTCATTCTTTCTAATTCAGAAACAACAGTATTCCTAGATAAAAAAAACATTCATACACAATATAAAAGGTTAGTTTTCATCGAATAAAAAATAAACATTGTTAAAATAAATTATCACAAAGTTACATTAAATCCATCACACATGATATTGATCCCATGAATATATGGTTCTTTACCAATTTCCTTCTGCCAGACGAAATTACTCAATCAATCATTATTATCTTGTATGGTTAGTATATTGTCTAAAATTATAAATATTTCATTGAAATATACTACCATCAAAAAAAACATTGCCCCTAATATTATTTTAATCTCATGATTCACATTCATTCTTAAAGAAACCAAATTCCATTATTACATCATTTAATTGAATTTTACCTAACATGGATATTATATTTAAACCATTAATATATCTCTAAAACATTAATAAACATTATGTATTTTTTTAATTCACAAAACCTTTTCATTTTGTCATAAATTCATCCTGTCAAAGGTTATCATCATTGAAAATAGTTTTAACATCTATTTTTAAAATCCCATAGTTATTGAAATATAATATGTAATGTTGGATTCTGATGAATTTAAACAAGTAAATTAGAGGAAATATTCATTCATTGTCAATTCCAATATTTTATATAATCACATTATCCAATATTCATATTTTATAGCTATTTCATTTATAATCCATTTCCATTTTTCTCTTGAATACCAATTTACAAAAAAAAATTGCATCAACCAGTAGATCCATCAGAACACATACATTGTTCTGATATATGGAATTCGAATAAGAATTCATGGATTCCATATATCTTGTAGTTTCTTATCTATATACCAACTTCATGTAGGATATATTACCAGCATTGTAAAAAAATAATGACTCGTCATCATCGATGACTAGAAAACCAAATCTCTCATTCTATTACTTATAAATAAATCATATACAAAACCTATGTTTTTGGAACTTCTTCCATGGGGGACATATGTAATCAATTCTTGTACCAAATATTATATATATTTACCAAAAAATTCATCAAGCTCTATATTTACCCATCTATACTCTTCAGGGTGTTCTACCTCTCAAGAAATATGACATGTCTTATAGTAGCAGCTTTATCTGTAGATGGTTTTTACAGGTAGTATACCACAGTTTTATTGGGAGACCCTAAAAATATACACATTGTTCATTAAAGGGATGTTATTTTATTGATATTTCCACAAAAATCCTCAAATATCCATGAATGAACATGTGGAAAAATGTTTTTCCCTCTCCATAACAAGAAATTATTATCATTTCATTATTTTATTAGTAATTGGTTTAGTGAGTATAATGTTGTCCCTAATTAATGTAACCACATAGATAATAAAAGGGCTTAAATGACAAAAAATTGGACTTAAAATTTTTAACAAGGTATGGTTCCTTATAACACTAACACCATCCCATTGCGGTTTATATTGTGGTGCATATTGAGAAAAAAATAATATACTCCGATAGAATGTTTATAAATTCATATTATATATATTCACCATCTCAATACAATTGATGTTTCATTATATTCATAAAAAGATGATTCTAAACCTGATTAATGAATTATTTTATCTTCTCAATGGATTGTGACATATACCTCATCATGAACATATGACCATATCTTCTCAAGTCACCAGTAAAATTAATAATGTATGAGAATCCACCTTGAGATTCTACATGAAAAGGTCAATATTTGTAGGCGTGCACTGATTAAGGAATATTTTTTCCCTTTAACATTTACCATTGAATTTTGGTTTTATCATCTTTCCTTGTATACAATAATATCATCTTTCAAGTTGATTTAGATCCATGATGTCTAGATAACGATCTTCATATTTATTTGTCAAATGTTTCACATTTAATTAACAAGGATGGTGATTACACAACAAGGTGTTTTATGAGTTAGGCATAATTGATTCATTATTAATTTAAGTGATATAGTTTTCAATATATTATACATGAATAATGTTATTCAAATTTTCTATGCCATAAAACATGTTATCCATATAAAAATATAATCCTTTATTTCCAATATAAAAAATAAATCTATCCCCATAAAAATACGAAATGGAAATATTAGTTATGGTAACACTATAGATATAATAATAGTTTTTTAAACCAAAAATATATCTTTCCATCAATTTGAGATGGTAGTAACCATGGACAATTACATTAATCCTTTCTCAATTGGTAGTAGAAAGATCCACCATTATTTTTTTCAACCATTAATAATATTTATTTTTCTAATATATGGATGTAAATGTGACCACATCATAATTTATCTATTATACTACATTGAGATATAGAAATATTACACTTGATAATGAATACAGTGAATGGTCCATGTTTATTCATTGACTAAGTGAAATTTCTCTTCTACTAGACCTACTTTCCTGATGAAAAACATACCATATCATGTTTTTTTCGCCTTATATGGATAATGTTTTTTATGGAATATTACTGTTTTGGATCCTTAGACATGAAATTAGTGTTTCTACACATTTCAATTTTCTTAATTAGTATTTTATCCTTAAATAAAACTAGGTTTTCATTTCTTGTGACTTTTTCAATTTTTATAAAATGTATAATATTATCTAAAACTATATTCAAATTATTTATCATATTTTAATTCATAATAAAACAGGAGAATATTTTGGGTAGTAAGGATTGATTTATATCTTTGCATTGGTTATCATGGATTTTAAAACCCAAGATATCCAGATTCTCAATTTAGCAAAATATCATGACAAAGTGATCCATAGATGGACCCAAAAATCTAATATATCTCGTGAACAAAACATTAGGGATCTTAAATCTCTCTAATATAAAATTCTTTTGATAGAGACCCTTAATGTGAGAAATTATTTTTTTCACATCCAAATCCTCAATTCTATTTAGAATGTCACTAGACATGGAAAATAAAATGAAAAATTGGAAATCCATAGTGTTGTTGACATTATTTAAATATACTGATAATTATTATTCATTGGGAATATTGCAAATGGACTTGGGAAGTGGGTCTTCTTTCAGATATATTTTTCATTCAGGTAATACTATAATACACAACCACATATATCATTCCTATAATTTTTTTCTAATAACAAGGAATTTATTATATAGTTTGGATCATAGCGAAAGTGTTCACATCATTTTATTTTTTATTTCTACATATTAATAGTTTAAAATTTGATCTTTGGTTGATAAAAATATATATTAATGAATTTAAATGTAATTATAATATATTAATAACCTGGTATTTTTCGAAACATATTATCCCTCAAATATAGTATCAGATTATATTTTCTCTTATATATTCAAGTCAGAAGGATAGATATTCCCCTTCTAGTCAATTAAAACTAGTCCTAACAATTTATTATATGGATTTTAATATGAATAAAATTTCAACTACATCAACTCATCATCCCTTGATCTATTATGTTTCCCGCCCCCCAGATCAACAAAACCTATTTTTAGAATTTCCTCAACCACTATCTATTAGTTACAACAAGTCCTACAAGGTATGTCTTCCCTTGAAGTGAGACATGAAATATCAACTTAAAACATAAAGGTAAAAGTTCAATGATAATTAAATACAACCCAACATGGGTTTGTGAATCACATTGAAATATGAGGTTAATCTACCATTATTATATGTATGATATACTAACAAAATATTAACATTGAATTATTTTTCACCTTATTCATAAATACCATTTTATGTTCTTTTCATTCCTTGTTTATATTATTTAGGTATTACTCATGTGACTGACCATGCTTGATAAAGAATTAATGCGTAATAATATTAAATTATATGACATATTTCATGCATGATAATTTATTTATTAGGTGATCACATAGAATTCACAAACAAAAATAATATACAATATAACTGAAAGAAGATAAAATATATAAGGCATGGTAATGTTATTAAAAAAAGACTAATATATATTAAGGATTGTAAACTAATTCATTATCCTAGGGCATAACACACCTTGAACCGTATGTAAGATAATGTTGCAACATTCTACCTTGGATCCAATATATTGGATTGATTTGTTTCATCATTGATCTGGGACATAGAAAATGTCCTCTAACATGGGAGATCCATCATTATATAATCTTTTACTCTCACATAGGTGAGGTAATCTAATGGATTGAAAAAGTGGGTTTATAGAAAATAAACCTCAAATAAATATTCCTTTATATGATATAAAAAATGGGATAAATTTAAGGACATTAAGAATAATTTAGCCATAAAAAATTAAAAGAAACCTACTTAAAAAATTTGGTCTAATATCATGATAATCCGCACATCGTGAAATGATAACAAAATTTTAATAAAATTTTCAATTAAATCAATTCATTATTTTATTAAAAAATGACCCATGAAATATCCCAATTAATTCAATATTTCATAATTCTATAAAACAATCCTTAACTCACCATTATCAAAAAAATTAATCAAAATTAACATAAGTTAAATTTAATATCATAAACATTTGTACATGATTGAAGCTTAGTGTGTGCATCGAATATTTTTACATTGAATATAATTTCTAATCCCATAACATGGTGTAGTCTATCGAATGAAGAAATCAATGGAAAATAATAATAAATATGTTTAATTATATATTTGATTAATCATTCTATGAATGTTTTAGAACATTGTTAATAGTAGACAATATAGTTTCGACAATTGTACAAAACATGTATTGTATTTTTTATTTTTATACAATAAGAACCTTGGGACTTGTTTTGTTTTTTCATATGGACAAAAAAAATGTACTCCATGTGTATTATAACTTAAATAGAATGTATACTTAATTATCCCTGATATATCTATCACCATGTCATGAGTTTGATACACAGCTCGCAGCGGAACCTACTTCTCTTATCCATGAGAATACATGGACTACATAGTGTGTAAGATACATAAACAGAAATCAGTGCAACCTGTTATGTTCAATCTAGTCTAGAACTTAATGTCGACATGATCTATTAAGATAATTGATCATCTTTTTTTGGATCTCTGCTAATAGACAATGACAAGAACATTAAAACAAAAAGTGCATGGAAGGTATGTCATAAGTACACACCACAAAATCTATTTTTTCTTAGAAGATCCTTTTGAATCTTTAAATGGTGTGAATCAAAATATTATTTATTTTTAATCATTAACTGATTACAAGTTATTTTATTGAAAATGAAGGAGGAAAAGATCTAAAAATTTAAGATATTAAAAAATCACTTTAATAATTGAAAATAGAAATTCATTAAATCATTCAATGAATAACAAATAATTATAAATTAAACATGTTACCATCCTATTACCACTTTTATGTTTCATACATAACATAATAATACTCTTATGGATTGAACGTATCATCTTTTAGTCACAAATCACATGTAATCATTATTTAACATTACCATAACTTCATGTTCAGGAAAAACTGTTCATTGCTTAGCTAGATTGATATTTCAAAAATAGATGTGATGGTTGTTCTGATGTAGTTTCTGATTATTTTATGACACAATATGAAATTACGTCAAATAATAATTCCATCTTCATTATATAATTCAATGAAATAGATGTCCTTGATTCTAGAATAATCAATTCTGATCATTTTCATTGTTTTTGTTTTATCATAATATAATTCTTCTCTAGAGTAGAATAACACTTGATTATATCTCATTGGATTTAGATATGACAGTAGGAGATAAATTTAGAAATTTTGATCTCCCTTCAAGTCATTATTGAGTATGATGTTAATAATTTATTCATAAATTATTATCTACCTCTTTATCTTATTTTCAAGGAGATGTGCATAATTGGTTCAAGATACCCAATTTTTAATATTCAATAACACTTTTGATTATTATTTTCATTTTTCTAGATTCGACATAGGTTAGTATTTTAATCATAATATTCATCCAAATTATCATCCATGTGTGAATAATGTTTTTATCCTTTCAAATTCAATTTTCTATAAATCATTCTACTTGATCTTTGACCAATTCATCCATTTTAAGGGCATGTTGACCACACAAGATGTCCAAAAAATAATTCAATGAATTTAGACCATAGGTGTTTCTTGTTTTCTAGGATAAATCAAGAAGTCCAAATTATATTATTCTAATGAATATTTATATGATAATAACAATAAATCTTGTACAAATTTTCAGCTCCCAATAAAACTAATAAGGGGTCTAACAGATTAATTAGAATCAAGCCCATAATTTCATAAGGGATTTTGAAACAACTAACACTTATCTTCTGTTCAACTAATAAAACAGTCCAATTATGATTGAAATTTTTGATTCCAAAGGCAATATGTATGAACACAACTTTTTAGAATAAATTATTCATATTTGAAGGCGCAATAATATACAATAATTCATTTTCATTTAAATTAAGGAAATTCTAGACTTAAAACTAGAACACCACACATGGCCTAAGAAAAAAAAATTAAAAATGGATTAAAATGTAAAGTGGTACCAAATTTGGGGAGATAATTATAAACATACATATATAATACATTCAAGAGTAATAATTCACTAGATCCCTCTATATAAATTGTCAAATTAAAAAAGGAAACTAGAGGAAATTTTTTGTAATGGAATTAGTCCACTCCCTTTAGCTATAAATAGATAATCATTCCAACATTGAAAGGGTTTAGAACATTAATAACTAGTGAGTATATTTTGAAACCCTATAGGCATTCCAATGTCATATTAGGGCCTTCCGTAATCTTGTCTCAATAATAGATACATATCCTCTAAAATTATTTTCATTTTTTGCCTTTTTTTAAATTGTAATCATGTATGGATTATTTCATTTCATTTGAAAATTAATTTATGTATATTTATTATCATATATAATTACCATCCAACATATTTTATGTAATTTTTATGGTCTAATGTTTTATTAAATTATTCTTAAAACCTTCCATTTTCTCAATTCCTTATTCAATCAAAAGTGTGTATTTAACACTCTTCATAATTTATGTGTCTGTTTTGTGGATAAATATTTTAATTTATCCTTATTTTTCTTCTATTTATACATAAAAATAATATGTATAACAAAAAAATATTAGTAATCATATCAATGGATGAGTAAATCATCTATTGGGGAAGGTCATAATTTGGGTATGACATTTTATTAAGAAGTTTTTTGATCGTTAATTATTTTTAGGTTAACATTGTGTATAATAAACATAATATTTTATTGATTAATTACATGTTTTGTCTAACATGTGAATTCCATTGATTATTGGAAATATAAATACTTAATCAAAAACTAGTACATATTTATATTATTACCATATTAAAGTAATATATTTGATTAATTCCTCAACACCTAGAAATTATGATCAAAATCATCTACTGAAGAGGAAAATAATTTAATTCAGTATCACCCATAGTTCAATGATATAAAATTCTTCAATAACAAATAACGAACTGACCCCAATAATTATAAAATTTTTAATAAAAATTATTCCATAATTTATTTTAAAATTTCTATTTCAATAAACCCCAATTCAAAAATTAATCAAATTTGAAACAGTGGATTATAAAAAATTGTTCCTTCATTGAGGATCAACCTGAGTAATGCTATTCACATTAGTTGATCACCAAAAAAGTTAACAGTTGATGAGAGACGATCATTGGAAATTCAATTTGATTTTTTCTAGGGATAGACAACCTAGTTTTTAGTAGTTTATTATTTTTGTAAAAAAATAAACATATATCAAATATATATATATATATATATAAATTAGATAAAAAAAATATAAAAATAAAAATCTTACTTCCTCATCCTACAAATTTTCTCAGAATTCCCAATTACTTCCTAAATAATCTACCCAATTTTGGTACTTGTAATGTGAGTGAAATGTACTCAATTTTATGTAGAACATTTTATATAATAAAATAAATAAATACTCATTATTTTCTAATAAATTTGTATAAGGTATGGAAAATCCTATGGAACAAAACATAAAATAACATGGTCCCCTTGATAAAAATTAATAACCCCTTAGTATTATATATACAAATTTTGAGGATTATTTTGTCCTAAAAGTAGGATTGATTAATCTTCTACATCATTTCCACTGCCTATTTGATGGTGATCCTCGTCTCCACCTCAATTTGTTCTAAGTGCTATTCTCTACAATGATTCATCACGGAGTTTCTGAAGAATAGATAAAACTTTGAACATTCACCTTCTCCTTAGCTGAGTCTTCTAAGTCATGGATCAATTACCTCCATCATGGTACCATTACTAAATCGAATGTTATTAAGATACACTGGTAAGAGAAATTGTTCCAATATTATAGAGCAATTTCTATCCAAAATGAAATAATTGGTATCTTTAAATTCCCTAATGACATACATAATGAGTTTTGGGAGGTGTTCAAAATCATGGTATAAACCTCAACACACCACCAAATCCATATACAACACATGATCCAATAATTATATGAGGGACTGTAGGATATGGAGTTAACTATCACTGATATCACATGTGATAGTTCTCTTATTTATAAAAAAACAATAGATTAAAAGAATCTCATAATCGTCATGGATATGAACACACATCAATTCCATACATGGGAACACACTCTAGTTGAAAAATCCTTATAGACTCAATCCCTAGAGCCCAACAAGATTACCAACAGGATGACTGAAAATACATGTCTTGTACCACAACTAGCAGTGGCTTATAGTGCTGCAAACTATTCTTCTACAAAATCCATATTACTTATAACTATTTTTTTGAAAACTATAGATCACTAGAACAAAAGTCTGATACACGTTCATAAATAAAATATCATATAAGTGATTCCTCACATCTAGTAGTTCTTAATAAAAAATATGCACAGAAGAACACCATCCAACAAAAATTAGGATAGTTAATTAGAAACTCCACCAAATGACACTGCAAACCATTCTGTTATACCAATATTTTGGGCATTAGATATGTATTCACATATCTCATCGCTTAGGTTTCATCCTTAACATCTAATGCATTCCAATATAGTAAAGGTAGTGGTAACTACCAACAACCTTATTCTTTCTTAACATCAATGGAGCGATCCTTGTCTTGCTAATCCTAGATTCCACTATCTTATGGTCATTATCAATTATAAACCCAATAAAATGAAAATCCCATTAACAAAAAAAGGGAAATCCCAATGCGGGGCATGCCTCTCCTTCTTAAAAACCATAGAAATTTTTTGTTGAATAATATTCCTCTTTCACACTTTATAGAATCAAAAAAAAATTAAAACCACATTTTTCAACATTCATCTAGATTTAAAAAAACAAAAATCCTTTTATTTATAACAACCTAGTCATCCGTTTCCTAACCCTGAGGGAAATGTAAGCACAATTTCACTTCGAACTAAATATTATGTTAAATGGACTCATGATAAATCCATAAAATCTCCATTAAATATTGAGTTATAAAAGTGAAAAAAACCAATGGCCTAAAAAATGAAACCTAAATCCACTCATCACCTCCTTCTATTCGTCTACGAAAACCAATAAATTTTCCAAAATCATTCTCTAATTCAAATATTCCCTTTGAAATTCATTCTATAATTCTATATATATTTATATGTGTTGAATTGAACATTCCCCTCATTAATTACATGAAACCAATATCGTTGTACGCAAATTTTATTAAGGAATTGTTCACCCATAAGAGACAACATAGGAACATTGAAAATGATTCAACCATACATTACATTCTTATGAAGTTAAATGATCAAGGGACATTTATTTTTTAATTATAAATAGGGAGTTCAATCATTGATGATGCACTCATAGACCATAGATCCTCAATTAATGTCTTTTATAAATAATTATTATCCAATCATGGTCTTGTTTCCTTACAACCAAAATGTTTTTTCAACTGGTTATCCAATTAATACACATCATGTCCTGAGTGAATTATAGAGAATGTCCTTGTATGGGTCAATGATCTTATTTTCCTAGTTTATTTCTATGTACATGACAGAGAAGTTGAGGAATGTTATTCTAGATCCCAAATAATTATAACAAGTTCATTCCTAATAAAAGATATAATTAATATTTATGTACATTCATGCATTATATCCAAGGAATTTGGAGACCATCTTGTCATGTTCAATATTTTTCAAGACATGAAATACCCATTAGAGGATCACACTTCATTATCTACCCATTATTCTAAGGAAACCATTGAAAGTAGGTTAACACCCATTCCATTGCGTTCATCATGTTCAATTAATAGAGTCTATGAATTAAATTTCAACATAAACATACCCATTTAAGACCCTAAAAATGTGTGTTCTATTTCTATGATCACTCTTGTTCTATCAATATCTATGCTACAAATACTAGAAATATGGAGCCCAAACATGTTCAGGTAATAAAGGAAAAAATTCCTTAGGATGGACACAATATGGAATTCTATGATTTAACCTTTACCTTTGCATGCATAATATCCTTCTGGATTAAAAAACCTAGACAATTAGACATCCTCCAAGAATACTCAACTCACTCAAACTCAAGGTAGTCAGGGAAGAGATCACTATGTTTCTTCAGGATGATACTATATACAACATTTATAATGGTTAATGGGTTAGTATGATTAATGTGGTACCTATAAAGTCTAGAATAACTATTTTAAAAAATGAACATGGGGTTGTCACAACATGATTAAAAAAAATAGTGTATGTCCATGGATTTTCCGAAATTGAATGCACAACAAGAAAATATCATAACCCCCATCCGTTTTTTGATCAAATTATATAAATATTATCTATAATATAACATTAATTATATCATGATGGATACACATCTTACTTCCACGTCCCAAACTCACCATAGGGCTCAGGAAAGACAACATTTATATGGAAACTTGGAACATATAAATATAAGAGAATAAAATTTTCACTTTTTAATGATCATGCTACATTACAGAGCTACCTAATATATATCTTTTCTAACATTATTAACAATTTATTATTAATATTATTGGAATAATTTACCATTCATGGAAAGCTAATTGAATCCTTGTTGCCTTAAATCGCATTATTATTTAATAAATTGTTTCAAATAAATCATTCCTTATTTTTTTGGAAAATATAACTCCCTGTTTACTAATGGGATTGTTATAGGGAAAATTAATTTAGAAGATGTTATTCATGTCGATCCAACTAAAATCACTGTCAGACAATCACTTCAGGAACACACATCAATTTAAAACAAATATTTTTTCCTTGGCTATGACGGCTTCTATTGATGAAGAATCGATTAAAAAATCAATATTTACCACTAATCACTCTTCTATTTTTAATGATATTACATTATATATTGATGATAATTTCAATATATCCTTTATGGAAGAAAAATATTTTCTTACATATGCCTAAAAAATCCTACCCCCATAGATTTCCATACCCTTTGAATTGATGGGAGTTAAATATGATAGTGAAAATGTTTCTGTTCTTGGTTAATGAAGAAACAATTTTTCATTCCTTCTATTATTTATAAAAAATTGGTTGAAACTCAATATAATTACACATTCCATGAAAAGGAACTTCTATATGTGGGTTTTTTCATATATAAGTTTTCCCTTATCTCTTATGTTCCAAAATAAATATCATTATATATTGTTCAACTTTATAATTATTACACAAGAAATTAGATTCTAAAATGAGGATAATATTATGGATCAAAATTCTATAATAATGTTAAATTGATATTAGGGAAATAACCAGAAAATAAAACCCCTTAGGTAATAACCTGATTAGACTGCCCAATTATTTTCATTTTTTAATAATTGTTTTTTAATGTACAAATAAAAACCAAAAATATCCCACAACAATGATACCGAGGATTTAACAAATTTTAAATTACATGGTTTCTAGTGTTATTTATAAAATTTATTCAAAATAAACAAAGGATGATGGTTAGTGATTCAAAATATAATCACTTGGAAGATAATAGGCATTGGAAAACTAGGTCAAACATTATAACTATGATATGTGTTGATGAAGATGATAATTCCTCTATCATATAATTCAGTAACTCAATGCCCAATAGTGGACACATTGGACAATAATGGACCTCTCGATGGGTTCTTGTCTTAGTATTATTCATTTATTTACACATAATGGATGTACATGAGTTCAAAAAATACTATCCCACCTAAACAAATTTAGGCACAATTTAAAAAAATCATGAAATAACCTTGATTTCATGATTCATCTATGAGATTTTTTATGCTTGGGACATCAATTTCATGGGATCATTCCCCCATCCAGTGGATTCTCATACATTATTCATGTGATAGATTATGTTTTTAGGTTGGTTGATGCCAAATTGACTATGAAGGAAGATGCACACACTATTAGTTTGTTCCTAAAAACTACATTTTCTTACTATTTTGAACTCCATGTTCCTTGTTGACTGACTTATTTACACATTTATGCAATAAGACCATCGAATCACTTTTGAATAAAATTGTTGTACATAAAATGAAAACTTTATATCTCCCCCAAAAATATTTCATGGTTTAACGTTCTAATAGAGAAGTGAAAATAGTGTTTGAGTGAATTGTTAAACCCATAAGAAAATACTGGCATGAAATACTTGGTGAAGTTTATTTGTATTTTAAAAATTCATATAAAACTCCCACTGAGATGCCTGATTTTAGGCTAGATTTTTGAAAATAATGTAATTTCAAGTTGAAATACAACATAATTAAATTTGGACTTAGAAAACAACTAATGTTTATTTGAAAAAATCTAGTAATGTATGATTTTTATAGTTAAATGAACTAGAGATTCTTTGAAATATTTATTATGAAACTTCCAATATATGAAAAGAAAATTATAAATTACTCCATGATAATCAAGTCCATTAAATCATAATCCAATCATGTGAAAAAGAAATTTTCTTAAAATCTCCATTTCGACATCACCCATTTACAGTTAATTCTCATCAGAGAAAAATTTTTATTAGTACTAATGTATACCCATTTTGTGTAGTGAATTTATATGAACTATCACCCAATAATACATTCTTGGTTATTGGACACTTGTTAAAGCATCACAATGAGGATAAACAAACTCCAAAAACCACATTGACTTCCACTGGACCCCCAGCTAATATAGACGAAACACCATTGGTTAGAGATGTAAACCCAAAAAATCCAAAAATGGGGGACCTATTTAACATTAACTCTCTCTCACTCTATTCTCCCTCCACCGAATTCCCTCTTAATATCAATTTCATCTTGATCCTCTCCCATCATCATTATTGACCATGATATTCATCAAACCTTTTTTCTTCGTTCAATTTTGTGGGGTATGTATTTAAAAAATCATAAAAAATTAATTTAAATTAAATTAATAAGGTGTCATAATTATTCACCAATAAATTTTGAATTTTTTTCTAGCCATTTAGGGGAGTCAAAAGAAAAATGTTATTCTCAAAATTATATTATTTTTATCATAAATGTTTATATATAAATTTGTTTCAAGACCAAAAAAATTGATTGCCCAATTTTTGTTTTGGAAAATGAGCTTCCCCAACTATGAGGAAAAATATTTTCATTATGACCATGGTCACCTATTACAATCATATGATATTTTTAACCCTTGATTTTGTGTGTTATGATTATGTAACTTTGAGTGGAAGATCATTTTTTCTCATAAATTAATATGATCAAAGAATTATCTATTCCAAATGAGAATCATAATATCGAAATTTCCTCCCATTACCCTCACACTAATCCCACATTTTTTATCCTCTTATATCTTATGAAAAAAGATCATTAAAATCCACATTACAAGCCCAAAACATTTCCCCAACCAACATCTAAAATAATTTTTTTAATTATTTATTAACATTTATATACAAGGGATTTGGTTTCATTTTGGATATCCTTTCCTTGATTTTCAATATTTCATCATATTATTAATAGAAAAAATCTAGTTATGTATAGTGGAAATGATTATGATCAATTTTTTTGAAATTTATTTATTCATTGAACTTCTTGTCAAAATGATATTGAAAATTGATTAAAAATATTAAAAAATATCAAAACAATGGAAGAAGAATTTGTTGTGGAATGGGATAGTCCAAAATTAAACTTCCTCATACATTGATAATTTTAAAATTATTACACATAATGTTATTAAGAGTTCAAAAATATAATGGGAGATTAGTGTTAGATTTTTTTAAATTACAACTTCTGAAAAATTGAAAAAAATGAAAAAAAGAACACTTGATTCATGTTTTCTTTTTCTGATAAGAGGTGTAATATGTTTTGTACATATTTTATATTTGATATTATTATAGTTTCTTACATATATTTTCTAAATTAACATATTCATTTCTTTTTAAATGTGTTTCTATTTCTTTTTATTTATCATTTAAAAAATCAATGCATTTCTTTTTCTATGTTGGGTGTTAAGAACTTTTCACTTTGTTTTTTACATTATATTTATATCATCCCATTTGGAGTAAAAACCCACTCAAAATACCACTTGATTCATTTCAACATCAGAATAAGTAATGGATAAGATATCTCATTTAAATAGTATAATTTTCCCTTTTTTCTGGTGAATGAGTGAACCTTAATAAATAATTTTTTATCATCCTGAGAGGAGTGATTTCTGATTGCCCACATATTACATTTAGAATTTTAATCCTGAAAAATTTATAGATTTTTGTAAATTATTATTATAAAAAATTGTGAAATAATTCATTATGGAGTATTAAACTTGCATATACCCCATGTTTGGAGAAACCGAATTTATCTATGACTAACTAGAAATGATTAATTTTGATTTTATATTTGATGTTAATGAGGACATGAACACTACTAAATGTGTTGATTTTATGTCATTTATTCTTAATAAGTATTTATCTACTACTTTTTCTGATTTTAATGGAAAAGTGTATAGTTTCTATGAAATACCAATGTTTTAATTTTAAACAAAAGGTTGAGAATTTTTTCATTAATTTAGATTTGATTCAGTTTACTATTTTACAAAAAACATTCATCATAATTATTCAATTTGTTTGATTATTATTTCAAAGGGTTCTTAATTAAATTTACTATAAATCATTCGACTAGATCTATGAAAATATCATCCAATTTAAGGGAAATAGGGACCAAAAATTATGGGCCAAATATTTGGTTAGTGAAACTAGAAAATAGATGTTCCATAATTTTATTTCTATATCCCAAAGTAAATATTAATTTATTGAAAATATAATAATTCTAAATATCAGATAAAACCTTCATGACCCAACCAGAACAATAAGTGACCCCATTGTGCATTGATGTCTGGTCTATAATTCATTATGGAATATAAAACATCAAACACTTCAGGAAATCTCTACCAATCCAATAAAAAAGTATAGATAATTATTAGTGGTGTGAAATTCAATATGTGGTCACAAAAAAAATATCTTCTAACATTTAGGCATATTAATAGACGTAATTTCATTCACATTTAGACCAAGAAAAAACACAAAACACAACTCAACATTATAAAATGGTTTGGGCAGACATCTATTGAATTAGATTACAAATTCCGATGATAGAAAAATTTGTAAGGTGAACATTAAAAATCCATATATACAACCTTCGTATAGAGAATTTCTCCATATGAGGATATCTAAATTGTCTCATTTGTGAGGAAAAATGAGGTGCAATTTTGTAAAGTTAACAGTCCACTGTCATTAGGTAAAAATAAAATCTAATTTTCCTTATGAAATGGGTTGGAACTTTATAACATAAAGAGGATATTTGGAATGAATAGATACTTCATAAAGGCATGGAATTACATTCCTTAATCTTAATTCAATAATATAAACCACTAATCCACTAATATTTTCTGTATTCTTTCATTTATTTTCAATTTTAAACATTTTTTTATTTATATTGAATATTAATTCATTATTTTTATCATATGTTTTCATTATTATACACCATTTTTTATATAATTTTTATAGTCTCAAAACATTTTAGTTCACATCTAAAACCCTTTACTTTTCTCACATTCTTATTAAATCCGAATCGCATATTTCCTCTCCTCACATTAGATCTCTGTATTCATCTCATCTCTCTTTTCATATCACATTATTTTTATTATATTTATAACTCATCACCATATGTATATCCAACCATAATAATAATCATATTAATTTATATGTAAATTATACATTTAGGTGAGTCCAAATTAGGGGATGAAAAGTGATTGAGACATTCATTCTCATTAAATATTATTTATGTTAATATTGTGTGTGTAAGAAATAATATTTCATGGATTAATGAAAATTTTTAAAATAGTGGATTCCAAGGATTATTATACAATAAATACACTACATTAATAAAGTATTTATTCATATTATAATCCTAATTAGGTTAATTATAACATTAAATCTTCAAAAAAAATAATTATAATTAAAACCATCTTGTAAATTGGGTGATATTTTTATAAAGTATAAAAAACATCACAATGATATCATAATATCAAATCCATAATAATCAAATCCCCACAATAATTATAAATGTTTTAATGAAAAAATCATCCATATGTTAATTTAATTAAGCTCTAAAAACTCCACCCCATTTGAAAAAAAACTCAATTCTGAAATAATCTACTATCAAAAATAGAACTATTGTCAAGGATTTAAACCAAGTGATTCTATACACATTATCAAAGAAACAGACCTTTGAAAATCACCCAAATTACCTTTCACAATTCCATGATTCTTTGGTGACTCCTTGTCCAATAATAATGATATAAAAATTTTTATTACACACTTTGCACGTGAACTGGATAAACAATATAAATAAAATTCATTTATACCTTTTGTAATCATATCATTAATATCCATTTTCCTTAACTTTTCAACATTTAATGATACTAAAATAACTAATATTAAAAATATAAATGTAACATAATTATTCTATGATAAATATAACAATTATTATATTCGAAAATATTGAAAACCCATATTTATTATTATTTAGATCAATTATTATTTAAAATAACTTTTTATTAAATTATGGAGGTCAACCAAAAATAATAAATATATTATTTTTTATATATTATTATTTTAATTTCTATAATTTAATAAATATTATGGATAAAATCAGAGTGTGGCCTTCTAGTAATCATTCTCAGTGGAATTAAAAATAACATACTATAGTGAAATAATACTATCCAGAAACACGTTAACAAATCCACAGAGAATGAAGCTAATGTTACAATGACATCCAACCTACAACAATAATTTTTTGTGTAATATAATCCTTTTTCACAATATATCATAACCAATAGGTCACATGTTGATTCCATTAACCCTTATTTATGATGTCACATTCTTGGAATTTATGGAAATGAACTCATCCACTAAACATCATTGATGTGGAATTATGATTCATATTAAATTCTCATTGATGGTCCTGTGATATCCCCTTCCATCATGGGATATAAGGGATAAATTCATTCTCACATTATCCATTACATCAATTTCACCAATAATGAATAAAACTTATCTTTCTCCTATATAAAAATTTTTCTTCTTGGTTTTCATCAATAAAAAAATGTAAATAGTTCACGATATCTATTAATGATAATATTTAAGTATAAGGATCCAATCACATGACCAAAAATAGTAACATCCAATGAAACATGAAATTGGGATTTTCATTTAATGTTTCTCTTCACATAACCATTTATCTTGAATATTACTAAGGTACAACACAATGGGAATGGGTCGCAATGTATTGTGAGAGTCCCTCCCTTGATAGCATGCATAGCCTATGTCCTGAAAAAAATATCATCTAGACATATAACATGTCTATGGATATATTTCATGGACCCCCTAGATTCTCACATTAGTGGGTATCGACCATGAACATTCAACGTGACATGTATTATTAGGTCAGTATCACATTTAAATTTCATATAGAGGAAAAATCATAATGTGATAAGAAAGGATCATTAAAAATGGAAAAAATAAGTAATTGGTTACTATGTATATTGGATATAGGGAACCCATTATTATAAGTGATTAATTTGATTCTTGCATTGATACTACATTTATTTCATCCTTCAAAAAATCATTGAATTTTAGGTTTTCTTTTAATCGTATATTATACACTCTGAATACCATTTATTTATTTATTTCGATTGAGGTTTATTTATTTTTGTTTCTAAATAGTTGTATTGATTTATCACTTCTTATATATCAAAAACAACATATACTCATTAATAGATCTTGATTGTTTATCACAGGTTATAAATTCCCAATGTTCTGTGATCATGAATGTATTTCATATAATGCATTAAGATATTGTGTCTTTGATATGTAGAATAAAAGTTATTGTATTGAAATTTCATTGTTTAATTATTATTCTTTAAAAATGATATATACAAATGTATTGATTGTCATATTTTACTACATTGTACGATGTTCATATAAATGGTAATATATTTACGATAACATGGTTATGAGACTTAGGAATTGCTTTATGATTTCCTGATTCTTGAATTACTTTTTTATCTGGTGTAATTATTATCTTTAGTATTATTTTATATTTTCAATTTCAAAACCATAATATAAGGTGAAATTATTTATGAAAAATATATATGTTTGTATAAAACACTATATAAAAAATTTAACATAACACTACACTTTTATAAGAATCAAAGGGAATGAAAAACATTATTATTATGTAATGAAATATAAAATTTGAAATGCACCATCATGAATCAAGAGAACAACATTCTATTAGTGATGTTAACAAAACTCTAGTGCACATCCCTATGTGCCAATGGATTTGGAATAGTTGTGAGGGCATGTCACATTTTTTAGTGATTACTCATTTAATATAATTCTATATGATTATTCTTCAATCATTTGAAAATTTGGAATGAATATTCTATTTAATATAAATAACAAAAGATATAGATATAATATAAGTATCCAATAGGGATCCCATATTATATAATAAAAGGAATTAAAACTATCAATATGATGTATTAAATCATAATAGAGTATAAATTCATATGATTTCAGAATATAAAAATAAAACAAATCCATACAAACCAATAAATAATCTGAATGAAATAAAAATATATATAAACTACACAGCTCTCTAACCCAGCTCAATATATGTAACACCCCAAGCTTCTACGGTACGCTTCTCTTTCAATAATGTGATAGCGTGTGTTGTACGCAACACCGAGTTCTAACACACCATAACCAATCAAACTAGCCTTTATGAATAGTAATACCTACTTTTTGAAATTATATATATTTTATATTTCAAAATGGACTGTATTTTTGGATTCAGAATATCGAATTTATCCTAAGGTGAAATTTAGGTACTTTTCGGATAACTTTAATATTTTGATGAATTGTGAAAATTACTAAATTTTAATTAAAAATAACTTTTTTAATCAAAATAATTAATAGTGATAAATTATTAATTTGAGTGGTTTTAAAGTATATTTAGAATATATTTTTACCATTTAATATAATTTTGGTCATTGGACACAATTTTACAATTAAACCTAACATAAACAAGTGTCAATCTTTTGATAGTTATTATCTCTTAAAAACACGCTTTTTGTTTTGACAACAGGAATTAATTTTAAATTAATTTCTGCCACTTCTGTGTTTCGAATTTAGAAAAATGGATTCAATATTTTGAATCAGGATGTCCAACTTTTGTAAATAGGTAGCTTTTATTTTTAGACATTTTGAATAATTACGGCGGTAAATATTTTATTTACCATGGTTAAGGGTAAATCCGGTAAATAAGGGTTAAAAAATAATATTATAATAATACTAAATTACCCTAAAACGTGTCATAGCCTTATTTTTTGATAACTTTTCGACCATAAGAATCTTTGGGTCGATTGTGGGACCCCATGGTGCCACTTGTAGGGGATAGGGACATTTTATTTTAATTAAGTTAAAATGAATACAAAAATGACACAAGCATATATCTTTTAGGAAAAAATTTTTTACATAGGGTTATATATGTTGGATTTTAGATTATAAATATTAATTAGAAAGATAACAATATTTACTACATAATGATATTTTATTTATAATTTTTAGACATTAAATAATTTAATTTATTTATGACACAATGATGATGAATTAATTACTATAATAGTAAAAAATTAAAATAATTGATATTATAAATTCCCAAATAAATATAATATGAAACTTTTAAGGAATTAAACTAATTTTATATGATAATATTATATATTAGTATTGATTTATTTGACTTTGTTCGAAGTAATCAATCTTTTATGAGTTTCACAAAAATCAACTATTGAATGGTGTAAAAATTGACATAAAAGAGTTCTTAAAACAAATATTATATTATTAATTGTTATTAAATTCCTAAAAATATAAGGTTCGGCCAAGAGACTTATATAATGATAGGGTCATCATTAATGGACCACTTGGGGGTCGCTTGTATGTATATAGTATGTTTATTAACCATATTATATAAAAATACAAAGAGACATTGTAAAAGTGAAACTAATTAACTTAGAGTTAATACTTAAAGATATGGTTAATATAAGTACCCAAACCTATCTAAATTCTATTGGATGAGTTGTTTTAGACCCATCCCCACCATAAAATTTAAATAATCAACTTTGGAGCCTTTGGAAACCAAATATGAATTTATTATAAATTAATATTTCTATCTTTTCTAAAGGTGCCCCTCACCCCTCTTATAAAAGGGCACTCCTCCTTCTCTTTTCTCACACCATCAAAACCTTTTGGTTCGGCCAAACTCTGCCCAAATACTCTCCCAACTTCCCTCAGTACATCCTAGAAGCCTTATTTGGATCATAAAGCCATCCTAAGGATCCCTTTTGATCAAATCAAATGGAAGAACCCGAAGAAGAGGTAATGTTTTCACCACCCCTTTTCAAGTTCCTTTCTTCTTCCACTTCTTCTTCCTTTGTTGTTACCATTCTAAAATAATAACTCCAGTATCATATATATACTGTGATGTTATTTTAAATATGGTACAACCATATTCAGTATTCTATCACCCTTTGAATAACATGTCACCATACGTGCGTACGTACGGCTTACCTTCTCCACGTCGTGGTGTAATTGTTATTCAATATATTATTATTTGGATGGGTATAATAATGATGTGTAACTCATGTAAATAATAAATATAACATGTTAATGATTCTGTATATATGATATACCATCCATTTATATATTATTTTAATATCAAAAGAATGATATTGTCGCTCGTGCGTACGTACGGACTACCGTCTCCACGAACGCGATGAGATTCATTCTCCATCGTATCCATTCATGTATAATTATCATTTGATGATTTAAATATTATTTTTTAGGACTTGATATCAATATTTATATGAAAAATATACAACCTATCCATGAAAAACATGGCATATGTAACAAAACATATAAAATAAAACGAGTAAGTTAAAACCCGAAACGACGATAATTCAAAGATATTATTAACAAATCAATGTTAAAAGATCATATATGATATCATATTAATATATATGATTCTTGTATAATTTAAAAACAGTTATTTCACCATTATATAGGAGGTTAACCTACCCCAACCAAGGAAAAGTACAAGGTAAGGGTTATTTCACAATATCTTCATTATCCGAGGTTGTTTATACGTAATAATCTACTGGGATCTCTTTATCATCCACATCCATGTTTCTTAAAAATTTATTTCAAAACATATTTACTATTCACAAGAATGTGGGTTATAGTCATTTATACCCTTGTTTGACTTTTTATTAGAGGTTTATAAAGGAATCTTTCCATCATTTTCCAAACAAGGTGCTTTTTAACCTTTTCGACAAAATTAAGGTAAGAATGTTTTTTTAACTTATTCGGCGGGTGGAGCTATTTTCTGCCGTTATCAAATCGTCGAAGCTTCCCTTACAAGCTATAAGAATATTTTCAAAGAAAATGTTTTATTTTATATGGATCTTAAATGATTTCAAAATAAAAGAGATATTTCTCTAAAAAGAGTTTTGATTTCATCTATGTCAAAATCCTTTGTTGGATTTTATGCTTATGTGAAGTTTATTTATTATGATACAAAACTTATATGTTGTATTGAAGGTTTTGTGATATGTCTGACTATGGATGTGCTATTTTTATACCATTCATGGTTTATGGTGAAATTATTGACATTTCGTATGCTTGTTTTAATACGAATGTTTATGTTATGTTTAAACCTTTTCATATGGGAATCCATTGGACTTAATATGTGACGGGTGGAGCCCGCTATAGCTCCTCGATGCATCGGTAGGTCTCATGAGACAAACTAGTGTCTTGGCACAATGCCTTGGCAAAATCGTATTTATAGCCTTGGCACGAGGCCTGGGCTATGTGGTTATGATAGTCTGGCATTATGCATTCCATAATTATGAAAGTGGTTATTGTTTTTTCATGTGATTATTCGATTAGTAGAATATCCATGTAAATAAGTAAATGGAATTATTTCATTTTATTTATTCCATACTATATTGAAAGTTCAAGTTTGAAATTCTTTTGTTTTAGTATAAATTGCCTTAAATGTTTATTCTTATTTATGAAAGTTTCTACTATATTGTTATCCTTACTGGGTATTTGAGCTAACCCCTTTTCTATGATTCATTTTTCCCAGGATGTGAAGAAGTAAGTTATGAATAACCTGTAGGGATATTATGAGGGGATAATAGTGTGGACTGTGGAGACATTATGTTGTTGTAGTAGTTTTTCATTTTATGATGTAATGTAAAACTTATGAACATATCTAGTGTTTCCAAGGCTACTAAACCAACCAGTCTTTCGAGATTTGATCTTTCTTGTGATCATGCCAATGTTATGTAATAATGCACCGACTCTGGGTAACTGGGGTCAGGGCGTTACAATATATCATTTTCCTGAATCCCCATCACCCACATCCAAATAGACATGAATTTTTTTTCTATATCTATGAAATATTCATTCCCGGCGAAAAAATACGAATGTCAATTATTGTACAGAAAAACCAATGTCATATAAATGTGTAGGGGATGAGTATTATGACCAATTAGGAATCCTGAATGCCCCAACCATACAAATTCTTATTGTGATAAAGTTTATGTGCATGAAATACAGATATTAGTTGTAAGTTAAATATCATGAATCAAAAAAACGTGTAACAGATAACCCAAAATGTATATATAACCACATATGTTTTGTTTCATATGTTACATTATATAAAATGAAACTTGAATCTACATTAATCAACTACACGATAGAAGGAAGAGAGTTACCTTATAACATAAACTGTCCCATAAATAAATAAATATGGTAGAATATCAAACAAATATTAATTTTACATAACTTTATAATGTAGGAAGACCTAAAGTACCAATACCACCCTTCACACTCAAGGGTAGTCACATACCAAAAATCCACATCATCCTTTTATCTCAATTGATTTTCTGCATATAATACCTTATAAACCACATATTATAAAATGAATATTACCCATCTTATCTCCATACACCTCTTTTCACACGAGGTTAACTCAAATATCCATGCACAATGAAGAAACCATATCTCCCATTGCATTATTTTCCATTCCATCTCACTAATAGTGTGGAAAAACATCCAGATCCTCACCCACACTAGATACTCAATATTTTAAAAATCACATAATCAAGAACATTAATGAATTAAAAAATAGTCCACAATGTAATTTCACAACTTCCAGACACATAATAAAAACTCATGTTACATAAGAAATAACACCACATATAATTGTGTCCCAATACCCATGTCATCCCTCTAAGGGTTCTATAAAATCCATCCCGGACAACCCACAGTTTTACAGAAATAAATTTATG
Organism: Viscum album; assembly: GCA_963277665.1. NCBI lineage: Eukaryota > Viridiplantae > Streptophyta > Magnoliopsida > Santalales > Viscaceae > Viscum > Viscum album. The sequence goes on from OY728145.1 coordinate 1,112,553,094, forward strand.
GTCTAATACACACCATCATGTTACATAATGTATTAATCATCTCATATATACGTCCCAATAATAAAAAAATACAAAAATAAACAAACCTCACAATACATGGAATAACCCAAATGAGGTAGAACAAAACAAAACAACTCAACTAAGCCCTCAATATTTCCTCATAAAATTCATTAAATCATATTATAAATTTATTTATAAAATTACCAATCTATTGTATAGAACATATTTTGGGCCTTTATTCCAAATAACATGAAATCATTCTATAAAACCCCCATGTTATTTTTCAAATACAGTTTTAAAAAAAATGTAACAAATCACTACTTTTACCAGGAAATTCCACTTTAGTAAAACCATTTTTCACATTCCATAATGGACATAATTTAAATATTTTAAATAAAAAATTAACTACTATTAAATCCATAAATTTTTCTACAAACAATTTTTTCTAACATTGTTACACCATGAAACAATTTATAAATCTATTTATTTAATGTTGATTTTTAGGCAAATTCATGCCCTCCCCAATCATTGTGAGTGATAATAAAATTAATGTGATGTTAATGGTATATTTCTAATGGTGGAATGTATAAATAAATTCAAAAAATTAATACAAAACAACAATAATGTCAAGAAAACCTATCTCATAAAGGGATCAAAAAATATATCATAACCATGTAACAGCCTCTTCTATGCCCACAAATACAAATTTCACCAAAAAAACCATAAATTTATTAAATAAAAAACTAAAATAAAATGATGAAAATAAAATAACCAACAAAAAAACACCAAGAATCGTGATGTCACCACAACCATGAGAAATGTTTTTATGAATACCCTAAACACAAACCCATAACTAAGACCCTCAAAACCAAAATTATTTATCTAAATTTTTTAAAAATATAAACTAAAATCCCCAAAAACCATGATTAATTTCATAGGGAAATATTTCTAAAGGATAATAATAAATATTGGATGGAATATGGTACTCTATGATATTCTCTACACTCTGCTTATGAAAGTTCAATAATTTTGGATGATTCTAAAAATATCAAATGGAATCATTTTCTCAAAATATTATAACTTCTTCCCCAATAATTCATTAAAGACAATTCTTTTGGATAAGAATTATTTTTTGAGGTGTATTATATAAAATATAAATTAATAAAGACCATTGAATAATTAGAATAAATTGTAGATAATGCTTTAAAGAATGGGGGAGAGGATTTTAGCATCCCCCTTTCCTCACACACATAAAAATAAAAAAACCTAAGGGTGATTCCAATTTTGAAACCATAAAAAGGAAAAATAATTCTTTCAAAAAAATCACCATACATATATATTGTGACATAACCTTGGGGGTGGTGGTATGATTACCCACTATATTGAGGCCCACCACAGATAATCAATATTTCATGACATGACTATTGTTGTTATGGAATGACATCCATTTGGAAATGTGGTTGTCCAATTTCCATACCGTATTGAGGAATGATCCCTTTGACCATAGTGAAACCAGTAAATAATTGTTGATATTTCATTTATGGGTAACCTCGACCCTACATTGAACCCCACCAAAGAACCTATAATTACAATTGGACTATTATCCATGATTGAAAACATTTTATCGAGATGAATGAATCCTATAAATCTCGATCTGAGACCCAATAACTTATATAAACCCTAGTTTAAAAAAAGTTCAATAATTATCTAAATTTTAATAATAAATAATTATTTGAGTTGATAAAAACATTTAAATATAGTATTCTCATCTATAAGAAACATTTATAGTCATTATTCCATATATGGTTCTACCGAGGTCCCTAAATCACTACCCTAATGTGGTATTTTGTGTAAAATTCCCAAAACACATCTACTACACATGCAAAAACTCTAAGACTAATCCAAAATGATTTCATCTAGAAAAACTAGTTAAATACTCGAACAGTATCAAATATAATCTAAATTATAGTTTTGATTTGGTGTCTGCCCCATCACAGACATTTCTTTTCTAATGAATCATTCATTCCATCGCTCACTAACTCTACCAAAATATGTCTAGCCTAAATTGTTGGGCATGGGTACCTTAAACAAAAATATGTTTATTTATGATAAATTTTTATCATTTTACATTTATATTATTAAACTCATTATCACATCATTATTTTTCTTTAGAGTAAAATAGTTTTTGAAAATTATTTCAGCATAGTTCTTTCACTGAAATGTCATATAAGTTATCCTATATACTGACATCATGCATGTTCCATTATAGTATTCATAATATTTTCTCAATAGATTGACGAAATCAATTTTGGAACACAAATGATACTGGATATATGGGGTGTATACTCATAGGGCATTGATGCACCCTCTCATTGTGTGTCGCCATGGTAATATCTAGTGTACAATATTATCACAGCAAGACCCCCTTGAAATAAATGACCATTTATATTTTTCATTGGATGTTATTGTATACAGTTTTCTGTATTCAAAAATAGTATATAATATTATTATTATTAATTATTTTAAGACATGTAATTTGATGTATTTATGAGATATGTGATTACATTTGTTCCCGGTGAGGTGGGATATGTTGGGTGTGTCCAGTGTAATATTTCATTAATGAATAATGATATAAATTATTTTTCCCTTGGGAATATTTATGGATATTGATATCATATACCCTTATATAGAAATGATATATCCTAAATAAATCCATGGACATGGTATTTAATAGGCATATTTGATTTCCCAATAGTCGATGAAATAGGAATCAAGATGATATAATAATGTATCCAACGTGTTACCTGCATGATTAGAGATATTTTGATGAAAGAATTATATTACATAATAAGCGCCATTATGATGAATTATTTCACAATGGCATTAACTTATTTTTCAATGTGTTTTGTGGCGTGTTTTAGACATTATTATTGGGAATTGGTATCTTTCACCTAATTCCACTAAGAAAGAGGCTGATAGGGTCCCTAACTATTTGTATCCATAATCTCAGTAAGGAAATTTTCTTATTTATAAATTGAAATATTGAAAAAATATGTTTCCCAAATGTGATTTAATAATTATTCATTTTTTATATAAAATACTATGTAACTAGTTATTCAAGAAAATTTTGGTGAGAAGTATATTTAAAAAATTTAAATTAATTATATTGTGAATATGATATTTATTTATTTATATTAGAATAATGTAGTGAAAATATATTTTAAATTACTAGTAATTATTTAAGTCCATATACATATTGTTGAATAATTCTAGTCTAGGTATAATATTCTGGTAACAAATATTATATATTTAATATTTTTTTATTAAATTATATTGGATTTAATTCTTGAGTGTAATTCATGTAAATAAAAAATAATATTTTTACTATTATATACATTGGGTCTCAAATGAATTACAAAAATAATAAGGTAATATACGAAATAATTAATTTCTTACCCTAGTAGTATATAACCCCAATTATATTATTTTCTAAATATAGCCAATTCATTACTTGGGCACAACAATATTTGGAATTAATCCTATAAAATAAAAATAGAGACCTCCCACATTGAATTATCTCAAGAATGTAGATTGATCCCCCTCCACCACCTCTCTCAAGACTCCAGATATAAAATAGAACCCTTCCTTGAAGCGATTATACATGAAATGAAATATGAATGACAGAAGCCTTGTTATTTTTCATTCTAGGAACTATATATTCCATCAAGGAAATTCTATGGTTCGTGGAATACATGTGGTTCACCACTAGAGGTAATAAAATCATGCTTCTTGTAATGTAATAATGGTACAATGTTGAGACGTTTTTAGATTCATTTTCAAATAATGATCCTTCACATGTTAATTATTTAATTCTTCAAATTAATTACAACTAATATATGATGATCATGATATTTGGTTTCAATGTTTTTTCAATAGTCAATATTCATTTATTCAATTATGTTGATCATGAAATTTATCATTAAGTAAAATTATGATTAATCATCATTCAGGAAAAAATCCCTAGTAAAACATACCCCATCATCCACTTGTGCTACACCCCAAATCTACATGTGGTATCACAAACAACATATAGTTGTTTTATTATCATTCAGATATCATTGATTGATTTATTTTTCAGTTTTTATTTTTTACTTCTAGGTAAATAATTATTAAATTACAATCGAATGATCCTATATTCCTTCACATAATTCCCGAAAATATAAAAAAATTGATTAATTTTACAAAAAAAATTAATTTAATGATCTCATTTAGATTAACTAATGATTATAGATAGACAACATAGAAGTATATGTCATGTAACTCATTCTTATGTGTCATGTACCCATGGTAAATACACCAAAAATTAATTTGGAATTAATTTGATCCATGTTAATTTATTACATTTTTAGTGTTCAATAACTCACTAAATTTGGATTGGGCGGCCCTAGTGCTTAGGAATATAAATTATATGAAATATATCTTCCATACATGACATTTAATCCTTCAGTTATATACATGTCATGTATCTTCTTACATATCCAACATCACTGGTGAACATGTAACTCATTAGCCAAACTCCATGTTTCCAATGTACACTATGTGTACTCCAATATTTTATATGTAATGGTAACATGATGAGTCCCGAGGAATGTACCATTATTATATGCTAAGAATAATACTTGATGTGTTCCTAGAATAATCATGTTGTGTATTTTTACAATATTACGTAGAATAAATATTAATTTGTTATGTCGTACAAACTTTATATACATGAATTATGTGTGGTCATTATGTTGATATTATATACAATGTAATGGGTTATATATATATATTTATATATTTATAATTATTTTTTGTGTAATGGAATGATCTTTATATCATGTATAATTTATTTTACTATTCTTACTCTATTCCCATTAAAGCATCAAACATTACCTAAATACCACATATTCTATGTGATCATTAATTTTAAAGCACACATGGTAAAATAATGTGATATGTAATGTATACCACATGACACAATAGTAAATATCATACAAGTATAATAATTTTTGGGTAGTTTAGTGGTGTACTCACAATGTTTTATCTAAGATGAATTTTGGTGAATTGATAATTTTAACTAACTTTATTTAATTTTCATCGAATAATAATGGATGAGAATATCAAAAAAATCGAATGAGAAATAATATAAGAGAATGGATTAAATAAAAAATTATGTAATTCATTCAAGCATGATTTGAACTAAATAATAATGATTATAATTAAATGATAACTTTATTAATTGCGTAACTTGTTGCAAATACATGGATGATCCGGAGAATTGATTAGACCATTTTATGTGAATAGTTTCATTAATTGTATTATTATATTAAATTATTTTCTTTAAATTTCATCAGTCCCGTAATTAGTTAATGGATCTCATTCCCAGAGATTCATTTTTGAAACCCATACAAAATCATTTGGTACCTTCAAAATTCATGCGAGTAAAAGCATATCTAATGGATAGATCTCCCAGGATAGTGGATGATGTTCAAACATGGATCCAAGGATAAACTGATCTACAAGAGATACATTGGTGAATAAGTGTAAATCTACTACAAAAACCAAAAATGTTTCAAGGTGTCTTCATTCAAGGTAGAAGAGAAGTATATCTTCATCAAGATATATTGGCCATTAGTAAAAATACATTATCATAAAAGTTTATTATTTTATTATTGTCAAGTAACATGTTTATTTCATTATGGTTGTTTTGTCTCAAACACATCAATTAATGAACTGACATACATGTGACCGAGAACTAAATTAATTTGTATTATTTGTAAACAATATGAAATATATGGTTAGTTAGACTACTATTAAATGTACATATGCATTGCTAAAATGATCTGTGTTGGTTCATAAAATAACTCACTACCTAAGTGATATTAAAATCAATCACCCTTTTTCAGCGCAAGAAAAAGTTGTGACAATTTTTATCCTGAACATCATTTTTTATATAGTGTCGATGATTGGCACCTTTATTAGTGCTGATAAGGTGAACCATTTTCATTTCTACATGAAGAGTTGATAATGTGTTACATTAACTGAACAAAAAGAATAAATGATAAATATCATTCTAGTTACTAAACAGTCGTATCCCAACAGCAACAATGCATCACCCCTGAAAATTCAAACAAAATCAAAATACATAAAAATGGGTAAAAATATACAGAAAATATAATATAAAAAATTAAATTTTATTGAAGTAAAAATAACATCACTAATTCATGAAAAATTTTATTATATACATTTCTAACATTAGTTTGTATAATTACATGAGTAGTTAAAATTTATCATATACATTCAAAAACATCAACGTTCAATTATCTTTGTCCCCTAATAACTGATCATGCCATTTGTTATTAACAACCATCCCCATATGGAGAGAAATAATTCACATGTATAAGAAATTATTTAATATATTTGTAATGCTATATATAAATTATTTAAACATAAAGGGTCATTTATATACTAAAACCATATATTTTGATTCATTTCAGGCACACCATATATCAGAAAGTGATGAGGCATATTCCAATACAACACCAATGAAATTGGGATCATTTTCCTAAATTGTAGAAAAAATCAAATTTATTTTATTATTTGTGAGTATGTTACTTTTATTTTTTACTACTATTAAAATTAAAAAATGGACACACTTTGTGTTGTACCAGCCACATCAAGCTTCATACTGAGGTAAAAATGATTCCAAAATGTCAAAAATGGTTTATAGATATTTTAAATAAAATAAAAAAAAATAATTCTACTGGAATTTTATTGGTTTTATGTATGTCACTTTTTTAGTAAAATTTCATATTAAACTAAAAACACACATAATGATTCATACGGGATACATCGTGTGTCAGTCTAACATTAGACTATTTCTTACACATTGAAAAATAATTATGAATCATTTTACTAAATTATCATCAAAAGTAGAGAATGTTTACTCATTTTTCAGGGATTGGCACACTATTTCTTCAAAATTGTTAATTTTAAAATAATAACTGATTCCTTGAGTCACACCGAGAATACTATCTATTGGATTCTTGTGTGGGTGATTTCTACACATAAAAAATGACTTAGGGATCATTTTCGAAAAGATTAAAAATAATATGAATGTTTTTTTATCTATTTTGAGTATGTAATATTTCTTTTTACTAAAATTAATGTTAATTTTAAATAAAAAGACAAATATATAGTCATATAGGTCAAGACATATGATGGATTGAGGTGAGACTGATAATTACAAGCCAAAAATGAAGCATCTATGATTTCCCTAATGTATCAAAACAATAAAGATGTTTTTTATTATGGTTGATTTTATCAACATTGTTATACTAAAATGAAATTTTAAACTTGAAACACACAATTTGAGTCATACTAGTCACATAATGTATAGGTTTGATGTGATACTTATTCAAATATTTGAAAATGAATAATAAATATTTTCACTAAATTTTAATGATAATTAGAGCATTATTTCTCAATTTTTATTGATTAACATGTGTTTTGAATGAAAACATAAATTTTAATCTAATAACAGATACTTTGAATCATACAGGGCAAACCGTGTATCAGATCAAGGTGTGTCTTATTCCTACATGTATAAAATTACTGATGGGTCAATTTCTTAAAGAATCTAAAAATTTTAGATGTGTTTTAAATATTTTTAGTATGTCACATTTATTTTCTACTTAAATATATGTTTTAGACTCTATCCACACAGTTTTTCTATTATCAATCACATTGTATATCAGATTGATGTGGGGTCACTTCCTACAAGAAAAAAAAATTAAATACTGATCTTTGACATAATTTTTTAAAAACAATCCATGTTAGTTTTCTTTTTTACCTATTTTATATTCGTTTTAATCAAAAATGTCATATTTATAATAAAATCCTAAACTTTTATTCATATTGACCACATCATATATTGAATTAATGTGTGGTCAATTCTTACAAGTGAAAAATGAATTATGGATCATTTTTCAAATGTTTTAAAACAATATAGTCTCTATTAACTGGTTATAACAACTTGATGTATGTTTTAAACAAAATTTATGGTTTATTATTTTTAAAAACATACATTGAGTCATACCAACAAAATTGGATGTGTTGTTGACATTAATTCCTTTCAAGAACATGAAAAATAATTTATTATTAATTTTAATAATTTTAAAATTCAATATGATCTCATTTGATCAATTTTGATTATTCTATGTATGTTTTAAACCTAAATGAAAAAAAAAATATTCAAAAAACATTAATCGACCGATACAAAACACATCGGGTGTCAGTTTGACATGATTTTTATTCCTACACATGAAAATTGATTTATGGTTATTTTTCTTAATTTTCTGAAAAAATACATGATCAATTTTTCAGTTTGGAGCATTTAACTTTTTTTATTGAACTAATATGTAAATTTTAAAAAACAAGGGTCAGATAAAAATGATAATGAAATTACCTTAAAATAGATAATTTGATGATAAAATTAACTAAATAATTACTATGAAGTCACCAATTCATAGAATCTTTTCAAAATATGAAACTATATATTCATCCCTTTAATTAATAAAAAAATTGAATTCCTCCAATGAACATATCCTTGAGAAAAAGGTCAATAACAATATATATTAATTATCATACTAAATATTCAAACCCAAAATTTATTAAAAATGTTATATCCCATACTAGATCCCAAGCATAGTAGGTAGTCACCATAACTTTATATCAGAAACAATTATAACACCATGTACGCTGCCCCCTCATCTCTAAAATAACTAACTTCTTTTCTAAATTTGGATTTTCCAAAATATTGGTTGTACAGATAAAATACAAAAAAACAAGTGATAAGGAAATATTTTTTATGAAATTTTAATGACCTAGGGAAATTACATGTTCGGGGATTCTAGTATTCTGATAGTTTATTATATGTTCTATAAATATAAAAACACAATATCCACAATTGTTTCAATTATCTTGTTATGGATAATGCAGAAACATTGACCAAAATGACTAAACTTTTTTGTAATATTTTTTACTTGTTCAATATTTCTATATAAACCATAATTTATTTCCATTTAAAGTAATCTACACACTTATTATATCTAGACACATAATTCATAAATCAATTTACTCTATATTTATTGACGTCTCTATCATAGTAATTTTATGGTCAAAAAACACACTAAAACATATATTTTTAAGTTAATCTATAAAATATTTATTGCATTGAATTATAATTAAAAAATACACATAATGTGTGCTTGGTTTGATACATATCCAAGATTTATATCCAAAAAATAAATATTTTATGAATTCATATAATTTACCATCATCATATAGTGGTTACTAAAAATAATCAACAAAAGAATAAAAATATATTTTATATGATTAGATTTTATTGTTTAATCACAAAATTGAAGGCATAAAAATGAGTATATCATATTTAATTTACTTTCCAAACACCTCATATAGCTCATATTTTCTTATCAATTTCATTCTAATCTATGTTAGTTTTTTCTATAGAAATGGAATAGGGATTAATGAATCAAAATTATTATTTTTAGGGTTTTCCTTTTATTTTCTAGTAATAAAAATACTTTTAAAAAATATTAACCGTTACTCAATTAATTAAAAACATTTGATAATTTTTTGAAATTTGTGTTATCAAAATGTATTCTATTTTTGTATTCACCACTAAGACTACCATCCATTCATATTTGATAATCTAATTTATACTTTTGGTACTGACTACATCTATAATGACCAACTTGAATATATATTCTGCACATGGAATATTGAAAATATCACTATCATTGAATGTGTTCTATTCATGAGGTTTCTATTATTATATATTTTGTAGTGGAAATAATGGGGATAAGGATCTCTTGGAAGGTAATTTTTTTTCTTAATACATTCAATATATTTTTTGGATATGACCATTCGTTTCCCCACCACATTATCAATATATTACACCATAAATCACTCTATACTTTTTCCAAATATTAATGGTTTATCATTTGTAAAAAAAATTAAATGCAGACATCATATAACCTTATAAAATTATATTTCAATCCCATTAACATGCCAATTAAAACATTGACCATTATAATATATAGACCACCAATTAGAATAGGAAACTTAGTTGCCACCTCTTTATCGGCCACAATCCCCATGCTAATGTGATCTTTTGGGAGTTATATGTTTTGTATAATATCTTCTAGTATATTATACTCCATGCCCTTCAAAATTAGGTTGTGTGTGGGTGTTGAAAAATAAAAATCAAATACAACTCTACCCTATATATTTTTTGTTATATCAAGTTATCAATGAGTATTTATTCAAATTTCGGGGAAAGAGGAATGAAATGATTGATTAGCATTTTAAAATTATTTATTTGAGGAGAATGAATATCCTCAAAGCATGCATGGTCATATGGTTGTTCATGTGTGTATCATTATTCCACCTCTAGTTCCCTTTAATCAATTTTCATATTCTATTCATCTAAACCAGAACATAAAATAATATATTGCAAAGAATATATTTTATCTGTGAATCATTTCATTATACTATATGTAACAACTTGTGGAATCACCTTCTCAAAATTTGTTTGGGCAGTATCTCCTAAAACTACTCCTCTCACATGACAATATTGTAATGGCCTCTTAAAAGCTGTTAATTATAGATTTTCTTTTGGTATGGTCTCTATAGATTCATGTGTTTAAACCATATAAAAATACAAAGAGTATTTGATATTTTAATATAATACTATTATAAATCATAACAAATTACTATTATTTCATACATAAAAATGTTCCCATACCGGTTTTTTCATCATCTAGTTTACCGTCCTTAATTATTTGATACCCCTTATATAACACATGAAATGGGTTAGAAGTGACTTTAGAGTTTTATTCATCAATCTACTTATAAAAAAGGAACATATTTTGTATCAAATAACATAAAATTATTATGTTGGATTTAAAATAAATATCAATTTCTTCCCTATGAAGCATACAACATCCTTTATTTGGTATAATAGTACATTGGTATTTATAAAAATACTTTATTTTCAGAACACATTTTATATTTTATAAAATAAAATTGTGAATCAAATTGGATAAAATAAATAATGTTTAATACTACATTAAAAACAAAAAAACCTTAAATTATTTATCATCGTGATGGATGATGAAATCATTCCACGTTTCCAGTCATATTATGTGTTCCTTAGTAAATGGTGGATTGGTCTTCTCCTTCCCATAGCATACCTTAGATGAAACGTAGTAATAAGAGTCTAGAAGCCTCTGTGGGATTTTAAGTGGACATTAAGTTATTTTTTTATGGATATAAACTAAAATTCATGAAATATTCGTGTAATAATGAATATAATATCAACATTTCATTATATATGTTTTTGGTAATGTATAGAATGTATAACATAACATCTCATTTATATATTCACAATGGGATTCGAACAATATAGACCGAACATTGTTCCATGAATCAATATCAATCATCACATTCGTCCTCATTTTTCACCCAACATAACTAATGACCATTTACATATTGGAGTCCATATGTTGTCATCATTGATTCCATCTAACCAGAAATTTTATACCCATACTCATTCCCTTGGTAATTTTATTCAACATTGTGATTTTGTGTCATTCATTTTTTCATCTACAACATATTGATCCCCTAATAATTTTACATTGTCATTATCAATAGTTTTTTTCATTCCAGGATTGGTATGATCCTCATGTCAATAATACATTTCAAAATATTTGATCTCCAATTAGCGAAGATGATTTTGTACCTTGTTAAGTATTCTCATCGAATGTTGTCATCTGGTATACATATTTATGGCATCAATGTAAAATATTATCATTTCTTATGAAGGAATTATTTGAATAATGATTTAACCAAATTGAGTGTGTTAATTATTCACAAATGGGACACCCCAATATTAATTTTATTCTATATCTTATCAAAATTTAAATAAGTATTAAATCTTTTTATCATTCGAGACAACATGGAAGTAAATGTGAATTTTTCATCTATATGAGGATCATACAATATAACACATGTATCCCATCTTATATCAGTGATAAAAGGATCCAAATATGAAGTTATATCATTACTAGGTTCTTTTGTGTAGATATAATTACATAAAACATAATGTACATGTGCTTCATAAATGTATCATCTCATGCATTTCGACCAGATGGAATTTACTAAAGCAAGCTTACTTATTATAATTATCGGGGTCCTAATTGGTTTCTATGCCTAAAAATTTAATTTCAAGTGTTTTTAAACATAAATTTATTTTCCATAGACATTATTGAAGGACCATGGTTTGCCTTGGTTGTCCTGTTTATTTTTTTGAGCATCGGGCCCAAGAATCACAAGTGTATGAACAACTTTTAATGGAGTATGGATTATATGAAAATGTGTACTCCATATAGAAATATTATACATCTTGTATGGTGGTTTTGGGAGGTCACACTATTTTTACTAAACATGTGAGTTGAGTTACATGAAAATTATGTTTTTAAGGGTTCCTCGATAGAGGAAAAACAAAGGGTTCATTCATGGTTTCTTAAACTGTTTGCATAAACCATACAGGCTCCATATGTAAGTAGTATCACAAGAATTGTTGTCACTTGGATTGTCCAACTTTTTGGTGAAAAATTATGAATCTTTAAAAGGGTGGTTTTTATGATTTTCATATTCCCACATTTATGTTACCTTCTTCTATTTTCCACCTCTATGCGCATAGCTCATATCCCTAAATGCTTGAGCTTCTCTCTCACTACCCAGGTAGGATTTGAGTAAATTACTCCATTCAATATCAAATTTTGAAACCGTATATCATAATTAATTTATATTTTTTAGTAATTCACAAATATTTTATTCTTTCATCTAGTTTTATCTTTATATTTTTTATAATCTTAATGTAGAGTGATTTTCCATATTTTTAGGGCATTTGTCCAATTCTCCAATTTTTATCAAATTGGATTTATTAAAGGATCGACATTTCATGAGTGGATCTTCCATGATATAATGTTGGTGGTCTATATATTCTTTATTAATTTAAAGTACATTTATAATTTATTATATTTTTCTATGCACCAATAAATCCATGTGACACCATTGATTTTTTTAAATCATGATTCAGAACCAAATTTCGTGTTCTAAATTAGCATTTCTATTAAATTTCATCGTTAGAGTATTCCCACATCAATGTGGTCCATACCTTTAGTTTTAATTCTAAAAATTCTATTAATTATTCAATTATTTCATAATAAAACCACACGATGGTGTAGAACGTCTTATAACATGTAATTGGGTTGACATATTGGAATGTGGAGGGGTATAATAGTCGACTATATTATTTCCCTCGGGGTGAAAATATCACCTATGTGGTTATGATATTCCATTTATTGATAGAATGTAATTATTTTTAGTGGCATGTATGCTAGCATGGAGTATATTATACCCTTTCATGTGTTGTTTAACAATTAATTAATAGTTTACCTTTCCATAATATATTTATTTTTTCTGGGACCCTCTTTGTAAGTGGGACAACACCTGTTTCATAGACTTCCCATTGACATCTATATTATAACTAATATAATTATGATAAATTCCATGCTTATGTTCGTGTCCATTATTTTTATTTATGAATGGATGGTATTCATGAATGGAAAGATTATTTGTGAAATTAATAAATTTTAATTGAATTATATTAAAAATGATCTACTATGCCTTCAGAGATCATGTTTTCTTGTCATGGAATGTTAGGATAAAGGATTATAAGGAATCTAGATTCCCCTATTTTTGTTATTTAATGATGGTAACGTAAGTAGGGTTGTTTTCCAGGACATTTAACACCACCTTTTTCGATTATACTGGAATGAATTCCAATTCAATTTGGTTTTTTATGATGATGTTATGAGCCCCATAGATTATGAAGTTGGGTATAACCCTATGTATTGTATTTTTGATATTCTGTATGATGTCTGAAAAATTTAATGATACCTAGCATGGTGGATTATATTTATTTTTATCCTTAGTCCTAATGTCACATATATTTTATTATGAAAAATTTATTATTACTATGAGTATTATTTGATTGTTGAGTTACTCCTCAGGTCCTACCTAATATTAAGTATCTATATATATGACTATAGACCTCGCTAATTTTATTGTTCATATATATATATATAAATCTATATATATTTCAATATATGTATATATTATTTCATAGAGACATTCTGTCTTATGCTGAAAAAGGCATCATCGGGTAGGTTCCCTTGAGAAACCATTTCCCAACTTTTTACTTTTATTTTTTATTCACTCACTAAATTTTTATTAATCTTACACCTTAATTTACTATATTATCATACCGAATTAGCATTATAAAATTATGGTGGGTCCTATTGATTATATCTCACACCCAACTCATATCAACATTACATTGGGTAACCAGGTAGACGTCATGTTTTTATGTATGAAATAATTATATTTTGATTTTTCTATTTTAATTTTACGTTTCTGTTAGGATAATATGATTGAGGTGGTACTTTGGTTGATTATAGAGTTATCCATTGGACTTTTATTCACATTATTTTATTTTATTTTATCCCCTTTTTATGATTATTTTTCATTTTATATTGAATCATATGGGCATGCATGAATTGAAGTATTTTGGCATTAGATATGATTATTTAGTATATTATTTTATCCCATTACATTTCCTTTATTATTAGTGGTTCCACTATTTTTTTTATTTACATATGATATATCATTGGGTTACTTTGATTATGAGGGTATAGAATCCCCACAGTACCACCATTAGACCATTGATGCTAGTCACCAGCCTTTGGCATATTGTGATGTTTGTGTGGGGTCATGTGAAAAACTAGCTTGGAGTACTGTTTCAATCGTTCCTGAGTTTAAAAGATCCAAAGTACTATTTAATATGTTTGTTTTCATTTTTATTACTATTTTAGGATGGTAGATAAGATACTAGGAGTGTGTTTTATTTTGGTAAAAAGGTTTTTCTCGGAGTAATCAACCCACACATAGGGAGATGTTCATGTGGATTGGACTGTGACTATTGTACACGTTGATCATTTTTAATTTTGATTATGATTTCACATTTAGTGATTTGTGTTCTTTCTATGGCTTACTGATTTATGATATTTATGGAATTTTATTCTTTGAATGTTTTGGAAATGTTTTATTATTACATGAATCATTAATTGTACATTGAGATACTTATTAAATATATATTCAATTCTATTTAGATTACATTTCATTCCTATTTTAAATTTTATACGTTAATTGTCTTGTTCTTATCTTTCATATTATAGAGCATGTTATGTGTTTTTGTAAGATGTTTATTTTTATACCTGCATTGGTATTTATAGATAATTCTTGTTTATATAACATGATGAGTGATTTATATTTCATGTTTTCTTAAGAACATGTTTATGGGATTTTATTTAAATTATTATCATTTTATATGTGTGCAATGCTTAGGTGATTCCATGCTAATGTAGTAGAAATCGTGGTTTATTTGTCATTGTTACTTACTTATTTAGGATGTTTCTGTATATTTACTAGTTTTGATAGCTAACATGATTATAATTTTGATATATTATAGGTTCCTAAAGTTTCACCATCATCCTAAATGGTTTTCTCCCACATAAATAGATTGTGATACCTTGAATAATCAATTATGACATGTTTGATCCTTAGACCACAGGTTTCATGGATGAAACATATTGGTTTCAATACATGAGATGCAATGTTCAATTTATAATGAGTATGGGTGATTTATTAATTTCAAACTTAAGCCCGTATAATTTATCCATTATATATGAGCTTGTTATACCTCAATACTACCATAAATATAAATTTTGATGAATTTTTACTTATAAATGACTTGATTTCCTTTATAACAGTTTGTAACATTATTACACGGGCATGTAAATCAATATAAATATATTCTAAATGGAACCACTTGAACCATGTATGTAAGTTGTGGAATGTTTCTGATGACGTAAACCCACTAAGCGTGTAATTAAATCTTGGAATAATTAACAGAACCCTTGTAGGTCACCTTTATTTTTTAATGTCATAGTACTTAACCCCATTGGGTATATTTATATGTATGGGGATGAATATTTAAAGTTACTTCACCTACATATATGGTGTTACGTATAAACATATGGTGGAATATTACTTGATGGATCACCTATTTAATTAATAAATGGCCTATTATTCATTTTTTGATCTTTATTTTTAATCAGGAAACAATTAATTAAAATATAAATTATAACCTAAATATTGTTTTCCTCTATATAATGTAATTTTCCATTTAATTAACTAATTCCAATTTTTATAAACTTATGGATAAACACAATTTCTAAAGAATTTCATGTGACAAATTTTCTAAATATGATTGAATTTTAGTTAAATAATTAATGAAAAAAGAAGTTTGATAAAAAATGCATGTGTGCCTTGTGATTTTATCTATAAAAATTTGATAATTTCATTTTCACTTATAAATGGTCCTTTATTATAGAAACTAAGACATTAATATGATTGAAAAATAATTTTCAATCAGTGTGATGGCATAATGGAACCTTAATGTGATTTTCATTGTTTAACCCTAGTGTAATGTTAGTTTAAAATCGTTCATCATGCATTATGTAGAACAGTAATTTCAAAGTCAAACATAAGATCAATATAACATAAAAAATTCATAGAATCTTCGAACCTCTTCAGCATGACATCCTTGATAGATCAAAATATTATAATATTTATGTTCTATCTCGAGGTAGGTGGGGCCCTTAGAAAACATTATACCATGTTAATGATTGTGAATCATTTGATATGTGTGTTTTTGTTCAGGTGTCAATTGTATAGATTAGGACTACTAGTTTAAAAAATGAAACATGGCATAATGGGTGGTCATCTAGTGTTTTGAACAATGTTATGGGTGTGAGAATCATGTTATACTCAGTTTCAATGGGTATGAAATTCATGGGAAATGGTCAACTACATAGTAAAATTTGTGACATGTCTTCTTCTTTCTTTTCAGTGAAGGAATACTCATGAGGGCATAAGCATATTTTTCTTTTATATGGGATAGTACAACTATTGGATGATTATTTTTATTTTCCATCAGTAACTATATTCATTATGTTCTCAGGATATCCATGGTGTTGAGTGACATGGACTCTAATGTTTAATTGGTCTCATTCCAATACTCAAAATGATGTTCTAAATGGATTGGGTGTTTTCACATGTTGTTTTATTTTTCTGGATTTCATGCCTACCATTGTGGTATGTGTTAAAATAACCTAAGTGGAGTTATGTTTGAATATCTAAGTTATTTCTTGTCTATATATATTTTGTACAAAATTATATATCTCTTTTCCATTTATATTTTTGAAAAATAGAATCGGCCATGTCAAGGACTGATCGTTATTGGTGGATGGAATGTGTGTGGTGGGATCATCTCCCTTTTATCTAAAAAACAATGTTAATGAAACATCTAAGGTGGGTAGAATTATGTTGAATGTGTAGTAGTTTGTCATATTCTTATATATAGAATAACCATTAAAACATATATGAAAAATCTTAAACTCTACTTTTGACTGAAAATAGAACTAATAATGTGGAAAAGTGTTAATTTTTTCAAGGCATTGTGAAGATGAAATGTTTTGATACACACACAACCTTTTGAAACGCTGTTGTTCATGGATATAATTCAATGGTTATGATTGATTAATCAATAAATTCCTCATTAGTGATGGAATCATGGTGGGGTAAGGAGGATTTATTAGAAGGAAAAGTCGTGCTTCTTTAAAAATATTCGACCAATGATTATTTGACTGTTCTTGAACTACATAGGTGAGTATGTATGGTATGAAATAGTGATAATAAAATCATATTGGATATTAACATTTATCAACAGACAACTTTTTATTTCTTAAAATCTTATTTTTTAATCATATAATAGTAGTGATCATGTCCCTCATACTGGCATTATCATGGGTACATAGAGAGACTATCAGGTAAACATCATTCTAAACTGAAATGCCATTGGATTTGATAAATAAACTCCTCTGGAGATATTATTCTATAACATGGTAACATATAATAATGTTTAGTTCTCATTAATATATGGGTTACCAATTATCAATGCCTTCGACATACTCACGGACACTAGCCAGTTCTTTTCATGACTGTAGATAGGCTCCGTTTGTGTTCTTGATATATGAATGTATTGGTTCGGTAAAACCATCTCACATGTAAAAATACGAAAATGGAATACATTAAATGAGCTCCTTAGATATAGTATATGTTTCTGAGGTTACCCCAAATTTTTTTTAATTAGGATCAGAAGGGATGTTTTAACGGTGGAGGTGCATATTTTTTGAATCCTTTATACACTCATGTACATGATGAGGCATGATAGCATAAGTGTTCATTTGGACATGACAAATCACTAGTAGTTTGAAATTTTATACATTGTATTTACTCAAATTTAAATCATTGTAATCATGGATAAGATGTTGTGTTTTTGTTTTTTCAAATGTCATCTATCTAATCCAAGTGGTTTTTTTAATAGTCAGTATGAATTGGATTGATTTTATTTATTTAATATTTTGGTATATATTTGGTGAGGAATCATTTTTAGCACATAATTTCGATGAGGAGAATGAATTGAGAGATACAATACTCTATGGAAATATGGATTTTTTTTTAGAAATATAATTTTTCTTCCAATGACATCATTAAAATTCCATGGCCATGTTAAATTAGAAAATAATAATGGTGTAGATATAGGGATTCATAATTTTATTTAGAAATGATAGAACCTGTAGTGTGGGCTTCCACATGTTGTATGGATAAAGAGACCATGAAGTGATCATTCCATGGGTACCATGATCTCAGGTAAGCACTTTCTTGATGTTTTAGTTTTATGTACCAGTATTTGATTTATTTCTATTATCTTGGGTACCATATGATCAATGTTGTTTTTATAGGTGAATTGGGCATGAAACTATATGGTGGATAGTTTAGAAATCCTTCATGAACAAGGATGCCCTATTTTTGTAAGTTATTTCTCAAATTATTCTTCAGGAAAATTAGTTCAAGGGTTGGTAGATTGTATTGTCCATTTTTTTGTTATGTTTATTGTTTCTAATTGATCATGATTAATCATTTTGGTTGGAATATATAATGGTAATATAATACATAGGATATATTTAAAAGTTTTTGGAAAATGAAATGTTGTTTTTCTAGAATTTATTAAATGGTCGAGCGGTTAATTTGGTATAACATTGAGTTTTGGAAGTGTGAGGCTCAAGAAAAACTATTTTTGGTAGAAAATGTTAGGGGGAATGGTTTGTCTGAAACTATGTAGCCCACCAGATGGAATTGTGTAGGTGGTCTAGTGGAGTTCATAGTCATACATGGTTTTGAATAACCCTGTAAGACGACATGAACCACAATGCTTTTTCTATAGGTTCTTTGTGGACAGGAAACACAAGGTTTTCACAAGGTTTATCAAACTGTGTGACTGAACCATTCAATCCCCCTTTTCAGATAGTATCGCATGATCATTTGTAACATGATTTGGCCAATCATGTGAAAATGCTCTAATCCTCATTAAAATGGGCATGTTAAATATTTTATTATCTTCTTTTTTATGATACCTTCAACATTTATCCTCCTACATGCGTACAACTCTACTCCCCAGCCGCTCAATCACATCCCTCACCCCCAGGGTAGGCTTTAAGAAACCTCCTTTATTCTCACTCCATTTTAAGTGAAATCTATTATAATGGTATCCTATTTGAAATGTAATTCACCCCCTTTATTCTGCTCCGTGGTTATGTATCTATATTTGATGACATCTTCATGTGAGATGATTTTTCCTATTTTCATGATATTTTTCCATTTCACTCATTTATCTCAAACCTTCTTGATTTATGTCATGATATTGGGTGACTAGAAAATCCATTGTATAATTGTGCTATTATAATTTTTTCCCTTAATTTCTAATTTATTTATAATTTACTCCACATTGGCGTAATCATGTAATTCCATGTGACTCCTATAAAATTTGAAATTCATTATATAGACCCAAAATTAATTGAACTGGATTAACATTACTACATAAATAAATTATTGGAGGCGGATATCATAAATTTGGATCATCAATTTTCGGCGTATCCCTATAATTCCATTAATTAATCAATTTTTTCTAATAAAACCACCTACTGAGGTTCTTTTTCATATAAAATTTAAATTAGTTGATTATTTGGAGTTTGATGGGGGTGACACTCCCTAATATTATTTCCCTATTGACCAAACCTTCAACTAAGTGGTTGTGTCCAACCATTTATCATATAGAACTAATTATTTTTATTAAAATTCATGTTACCATGGAATATCTTATACCCTTTGAGGTATGGAAATTATTTTGTTGAATCATTCATCATGTCATAATACTTTTAGAGGCAAATTTGTCCTCTGCGAATGTGGGATGACATTTAATCTGCAAACATCCATAGTCATCTATATTTCCATTAATAAAATTGTGATAAATGAAATTATTATGTTCATGAACTTCCTTTTTATATATGAATTGATTGTATGTATCACATTGATGAATATATGGAATATTGATAGATGTTAAATTATTTATATTCAAAATGATCCACTACACCTTGAATGATTTTAGTTTCCACCTTATAGAAGATCAAGATACGGGATCATAGGTGTGGTGGTTCTTTTTTTTCCTTTTGACAAAAGGAACATATAGTAGGTCAATTCTCCATAATAGGGCACACCACCTTGGTCAGGGAGGTTTGAATGAAGTCTACATCCCTTGGGTTGCTGGGCATGATGTTTGATTCTCCTTCATTAGTTGGTTGGGTATGACCCTCCTCAATGTATTTACAATACATAACATTGCATCTTACATACATTATGATACTCAGCATGGAGGCCTATTTTGATTCTAATCCTCTGTAATGTTGAACCATATATATTATTATGATAATTTTACTATTACAATGATTAGTATTCTATATGGACACCAGAGTTACACCTCTAGTCCCAGCTAAGACATTCTATATATATATATGACTATAAAAGCCATTAAATATAAATTTCATATATATATATATATATATATCATTTATATATATATATATATATGTCATCATTATGAAGGATTTATTCTTCGGTCAAAGATGTTACGGTCAGCCTAATGTCATTGAGGAACCTAAGGATGTCTTTTTATGTCTATTTATTTATTTACATAATATATATTTATTATATCTTCAATCATATGTACTATATTCATAAACATGATGAGATTAATAATCCATTTGTGGTGTACTGTTTAGTATATCTAACACCATGGTCGGGTCTCCATTACACTAGGGTATTTGATCTAACCTCATGGTAATAGATCCAGGATTATTAGATGATGTTTTTTATCTATTCTAGTACATGGCTGTTATGAGTGGGGGACTTAGTTTGTATTCATTACAATATTGATGTTATTTCATAGTTTTCATATCATTATATTTTATTTTATTATGTCACATTTAGGATATTTATTTATATATTTATTTAGCTTCATATGGATCCACATTCCTGTAAATAGTTTTGTATTGTCCATGATTATTAGTAAAATTATATTCTTCCATTGCTTGTCATTTTTATTAATCATTCCACAATTTTTTTCTATCTTATATTCCATTGTGATACTATGATTTTGTGGGTATATTCTACCCATAATACAATCATTAGAACCTCAATGATAGTTGTGAACCTCAGGCATATTGGGTGGTGAGCATGAGGACATGTGACCCACACGCTCGATGAACTATTTTAGTGGCCCCTAGGTAGGGACATTATAATGAATAAGCATGTAGAATTGTTATAATATTCCACCAAGGAAGGAAATTTAATATGATTAATTCTATATACTAAAAAATGATTTATTAAATCTATAAATAATAGAAGAGGAATGTTTCTCAACTTAATTCTAATTGCAGGATACAAATAATAATTTTTCCTCCACTAAGGATAATATGTTCTATGACAATGTTTCAAATAATTAATTCTAGTATCTATATTCCAAGTCAATTTTCATTATGTTTCCTGACATCTATATAGTCTTCTAAACTATATAATTATAAGAAAGAACCATATATTTTTCAAAGGGATTGATTTATCTTTATTGGGCTAATTATCACCACACTTATGGAATTTTATTAGTAATTAATGGTCCTTCTGAAACAATATGAATTAATTTGGAAAATCATATATTTTTTGGATATCATTAACATTTAAAGTATCATTCAGTTATCATATGTTGTTCATTTTCTTTTGGTAGCATATCATTCCTGAGTCATGTATTTCAATAAATATGGTGTCGTTACGTCCACTACTGGCATTTAAATTATATAACTCCAATATAACTTATAAAGATTCATATTTAGTAAAAATTATATAATATAGTGTCTTATTTTTTCTATTTGACTTCTCACTTAACTTTGTCCAACCATGAATGTCTTCTTCAATTTCCAATTTCAATTCTTCCATATGATCTCTATCATAATTTACACTGGTATTAAAATAAAACTATCCATAAAACACAGTATCATCACAGTCAGTGTGCATGTTCATATTTTACCCTTTTATATTACAAAATTTATAGCTCTACTATATTATATAAAAAATAATATTTTGTCCAACTCTTCTTTAATAATTTTATATGAATAACAGCAATTTAGAAAAGTGTATTTTAGTTGAGAAGGGTGATGTGCACGATGTATTGAAAAATGACAAACAATTTATCTCTGATATAATACACTTTGTTCATATGATTAGTTATCATCTATTTTAAATTAATATCCATCTTCATATGTTTATAAAATATTCATTTTTTATAAAAATGAATAAATACACAAGATATATTTATAATTAAAGGAAAATGTTGAAGATGTTTTTAATAAGGGGAACCCACCACATTATTGTTTTGAATAATTTAATAATTATTTGAAGTAAGTTGGTGATTTAAATTATAGAATGAATAATTTCACTAGTTTTAGGTTTAATCCTATAAAATTAACCAAATTGATACTCGGTACCTATAATGGGGTGAGTACTACTGAAATTAGTTATCAAAATATGGGTACTTGTCAAAAAGAGATGGGGGATGAGTCTAAAAAAATTAATTAAAGATTACAATCCATGAGATGAATATAATGAGGATTATATTTTTCTCTATATATCTAAATTTTTATTTTCGAGTTGTTTATTAAGCACTAGACTATTGTTTTCCTAAATCTAGAAAAGAAGCACCAAGATTCTGATCCTAACAAGGGGATCATTTATGGTTTCGGTCTTGAGAAGGATCAGTAGGATGGTCATACAAACACTCATATTGAGTAATCCATTCAGTTTCAAAAAATAAATTAATCCTTCAATTAGTCAATATAAAAAGGTATAAAATTTAAGATAGTTTTTGAGGAATGAATTTCAACATCAATTAGCTTCTGATGAAAAAAAGGCATAAATTTTAAGACAGATTTTGTAACCTATCTATGTTGGGGTACAACAATTGGGAGGAGTTTTTATATGGCTATTTAATCATATATTATTCCTTAATCCATGTGCGGTTTCATTGAATGTATATTTGATCTTTAAAGGGGTGAGAATGTTTGGTAAACAATTTTATTTTTATGAATATTTGAATTATTACTCATTTTTTATTTCAATATAGTTATAATTAAAATTATATGATTATGAATTTGAATACTGGACATAACTAACATTCATATAAGTTAAAAAATTTAATAATTATGTATTATATATTGCATTAATAACAATGCGACACATGATTCCCATTCACTACTAACTCAATAGTTTATATTGGCCCCTGAAATCTAGTAGAAATTGTTAAGGGTATTAAAATACAGTAAGGGAATTATTTACCAATATATCTATATAGATATGGCATGGTTATAATTTAAATTAATTATATAATAAATAATTAGTAGGCTAAACCATTTATGAATAAAACATTAACAAAAAAACTATATGAGGAAATAATGACAATATAAACTCTTAATAACATTATACATATATGAAAACACAACTAATAACACATATCTATTAGTCTAAATATATTAAAAAAAATCATACAAAATTAAATGTAATCGTAAAGAAAAAAACAATGATAAATTACAGAATATCCAAACATGATCATAGATAACCTTTATTGTATCATACCATGATCTATAAACCGATCCATTTTCTATAACAAACATTAATGACATGATCAAGAGAAATTATAGTTATTTTTATCAATTTGTATATATAAATTAGTAGGAGGTAGGTTGTATTCCCAGTTTGGATTCTATATGGGATTTAGGAAAAAAATGTGTAAATCTTTAATTCTGTCTCAATATAGTGAATAAAATTCCATGGGAATAAAACTATTTACTTATTTTTTAAAATATAGAGTAAAATAGTTTTTATAGATAACAAACTTATTATAATAGTGGATTATATTGAAGTTATCACAATTAAAATAATAATATAAAATTATAATGATAGCCTCTAAAAAATAAAGCTTCCCACCATAAATTACATCCTTTTGAGTGTCAAAATATTGGTTTCTGGATGCAGGTAGGAAAAACAAGTTTAATATCCCACCAAGGTATATATATATATATATATATATATAAAGTATATTATTAAACATATATGGGGATAAGAAATGTGGTATACGAAGATAAGGACTCGGCCCATCAAGTGGGATAGGTCAAGGTGTATACCATGTTAGATCACAATTATCCCACAAAAACCATCATATTACAAATATAGTTATACTTTAAAATAATATTATCAAAATAAACCATTTTAATATTCTTAAAATTAATTGTGTATAATTTAATAGTATTTTTTTAACTCAAATATGAAATATATGGAAGAATAATTTTATGAAGTCTTTAAAAAATAGATATGACATATAGTATTTCATCTTTAAATAACTAAAAACAATGATGAAGAATTTTATATTTGGAAACAAATTTAGTAGTACTAAAAAAGAAATAAGTTAAATAAGAATAACATAAGGTATACTAGTAAAAAATATAAATAAAAAAACACTCATATGTAATTTATAGTCTTTTATAATTACATTCATTTGAAAATACAAATATTTTTTTCACAATGGTATGATCAACTATATAATCGCAAATTTGTTTAATCAACCAATAATGATACATGCAAGAGGAAATTAAACATGTGATTAAAATGGTATATTGTGACATTAAATATATAAATCAATATTTTACCTGCCCAATTGAACCACTATGGGGTTTAAGAATATACACCCAAGAAACAAAAGAAGAACACTTGATATTACAACATTTCATTTTGTTTGGCAAGGTTGTTGAAGGGAAATGTGAGTGGTAACTAATATAAATGTGTATAAATCAATTTTAATAAGAATTATGTAAGGGTTGAAAAAAATATATATAAATAATTTTCAATGATATAACATTTCATTAATAAAATTTTCAAAATAATTTCCAAACATTAACTCTTCTAGAACAATTTCAGTCATAAAGTCTGATATCTGGGTATCAATATTAATTTCTTTTTTGATTTGCATAACAAATATATTCTTCATTCATATTAAACTCAACATTAAAATAACTATTGAAACTCTGTTTACTATAGGTGAACTATGTTTTAATGAATTTTATCTTTTTCAAGTTCAAGTGTCAATAAGTGACTCAAATTATAGATTTTTTAGGTTAAAAAAGTAAACTCTATTTATATTAAAATTAACAAAGGTGACATGATTATTGGAGTCTACTAAAAATATGTTTTTTATAAATTATAATGACTTTGAAGCATACACAAGCGTTCCATTTATACCCAAGTGTATGTTATGAAAACATTTGATACAATTTACGAGTATAGGGTTATGTGATAACATCTAATATAGGGTAATAGGATTGAATTTCGTGAAGTAGTCTAGAATGATGATATTGATTTGTATGGGATCATAGATGTTGAATTTGTAATGTAAATTACACCCAAAATATGAAATAGTTTGTGATAATCTATGATTACAAAGTTGTAGAAAAATTGAATAAATTTGATCCTTTAAATAAATATATAATTAAAAACCATTTGTTGATATTTTTATTATATAATATAAGTTTTATAAAAAATTGTGGAAAACAGAGGGAAAAGGTTTTATATGCCTAAATTTTGCATCACATGGTGAGTTTAAACACTATCCAATATTAATAAGTATAATTTAAAATATTATATGATCATTAGAAGTCCCTAAAACAATGTGATGTTAATTTCACTACAAAATAAACCTAATCACAAAAAACAATACAACTGATGAATAAAATAAAATTAAAACCATATGATTTCCATCAAAATTCCATGAATAATATAATAAAAGATTATAAATAAATGAAAAAATTGAATAACACTAAGATTCTCCCCATCATATAAACTGTCATCCCAATAAAATCCATGATACCTTTATATTACTTTAGGACAACACTATATCTTAATTCCATACACTAAATCACTTACTAAACATGTGACACACAAATCTGAATTGATCACTTGTCACCCAATCTGACCAATCTCAGATCCCTAGTAATCATCCCATAATAATAATTCCACCAAATAACATTAAAACAAAACTTAAATTATATGACTTATTAGTCGATATATTTCTCATTCACAACTTCCAGAACTTGCCAAAATCCATAAATACCCCAAAATATAGGCCTCAATATTTATAAAATTTTATTGAATCCTAATTAAAAATTATAAAACAATAAAAATATAAAAAACAAAAATAAAAAATTTACATACCAATAACTATCAATAAAACATTTCCACAATTGATCTTAAACGCAACTAGGGTTTGGAAAATAATGTGAATTTGTGAGGGGGATAAAGAAGAACATGGATTTAAGAAAAAATGAAGGGGAAGGAAACTATGGAACACGTGATAGAAAAGAGAAAAATGGCCATACTAATGAACATTTGTGATACAGAACAAGAAGTTAATGAGTGATGTGGATAAAAAAATTAAATACCTTATATTTGAGAACAGATTCTTCCAAGAGAAGTTAGAGACAGAGTGATGAAATCACCAAAAATCCCTGAGATCTAGATTGGAAAGAGTGAAATCATTTCGATTATGGTTCTTTTTAAAGTATAGGGGTTGGTTTTAACAGTGATACCAAAAAGGAGGTGATAAATACATATCTTTATCAGTTCTAAAAAAGTGTTGATAAAATCCATATTTATCAGTGTTAATGGATTAGTGTGGACAAACATGGGTTTTATTAACCCTTTTATGCATTGATAATGATATATATTTATCCATCCTATGCAAGTGCTGATAACGAATGATTTTCAATAATGGTTTATAATTATATTTATAAATAAATATATGTGTAAATTTATTTAGAAATATTTTAATTTAATTTTAAATATATTTATATCATTTTATTTATTTATATAATTATATATCTATTTAAGAAATATATATAAATTTAAATACAAATATATTTAATATATAAATTATTTAAATATATTTATTATAATAATATAATTACTTAAATATGTAATTATTTATTTGTAATAATTTAAATACCTTTAAAATACTATATTCATTTATTTTTATTTATAAATATATTTATATCACTATATATATTTTATGATTTTAAATTTAAATATAATAAATATAATCATTATTAAAATTTATTTATGATATTATTATAATTCAAAATATATTTATCTCATGATATATCTTTATTAATATATATATATATATATATATATAATAAATATAAATATAAATATAAATATATTATATGTATTCTTGATTAAATTATATTTATTAGAATTTTTATGTTATATATATATATATATTATTTTTTCATAATTAAAAAATTAGATATATTTATTTATATTTATACATATATAATTTTATAAGTATACCAAATATAAATTTTAAAATTTATTTATTTATAATTAGTTATTTAATAATATATTTTTAACGTTATTAAAGGGATATATAATCATAAATGCATAAGGGTTATAAGTGAGTGAAATTGAGTAATTAAAAATGAGTATATATTAAAAATATTGAAAAATGGGATAGTTTTAATAGTTATACGTATTATTCAAAAACATAAATATATATTGAAATGATGATGAATAAATATGGAAAATTTTAAAACATATTAAATAAATTTGTTTAAATAAATGTTAGAAAAGGGTTAAATTCAAAATAATATTAAAAATGAAAAAAAAAACTTATTTTATTAATACTACAAATTAAAAAATAAATAAAATTTATCTTTTTTTTAAAGTTATGGCTCAATGGACCATTTATTAATGAAAAAACAATTACAATAAAAGAATAAAATATACATAAAAAATTACAGAACAATCAAGTAACTCATGACTGAGTAAACATGTTATGGTGAGAGGAACTCCCACCCTGACTATGTGGATATTACCCTCTTCTCCAAATTTTGACCTGTAGTCATGGCCCACCTCCATCATCTGAAAGTCCAAAATCAACTACGTCAATCTTTTCATCAACTAATGTAACTCAAATGTATTTTTATCCTCCTCAATACATCCTAATGCAAGCCACTCAAATGGATTACGATTATTAACCTTTTAAATCGAGTTTTTTCTTCACATTATGAACACGACCTGAGCTTAGAGTCGATGAAGTTGTCAGGGATTTATCCCCATGGGACTATAAAAATTTTAGACCCCTATGTATCACTATCCTGACAGAAATCACCAGCATTATGTTTAGGAGGAAAGTCCATATAAATCCTAGACACCTTAATACTTCCCATTATAGAAGATAAGTGAGTATCGTCCTTATGTTTAATCCCCTTAACAGGATTTGGGATCAAAGTGGGATCCTATATTGAAGCTTTAATAGAAGATTAATTGTAGTTGATATGAAGTATGAAACCTATAGGGGACTTAGAAGGGCCATGACCTTCAGCAACCCTCGAGGAAGAAGATTTGGCAGCACTAGAGATTAATGTTTCTTTTCTAGAAAGAGTATCAAAATAACAACCGAAAAATTCACAATGAATAATCCGCTATCAAATATTTTTGTACCCTCACGAGTAATTAACATAGAGTGAGAAACAAAAATATTTTTTGAGATATATTAAACATAATTTTATACCAATATAGGTTCTACATGAATTTTTGGTTCACTATTTACAACATCCAAGAGTTGATTAGTTACACTACCATCCTAATTATGATGCTCCAACACATTCAAAGAATATGATCTACCAATTTGAGAATCTATATTATGATCAGAGTCAAGGGAAGAATAAATCATATAATCTGTGAAAATCAATTTTTTAAAAAATAATACTTTTCTAAAGTAGGAGAAAAGAAGGATTCACTTGGGAGTTCAAATTACAAGCCATTATTTCCCACGATATCATTGAAGTATTAACAACCACCTTCACTTTTCCATTTCAAATTTTTTAATAAAAAGTTATTTTCTTTTACCAAAAATTGAAATCCATGTCAGCCTGTGAATCAATTTTAATGGGATATTTTATATCACCAGATTATTTCCCATCATTGTAATCATTAAATCCCTTGATAAGGTATATTAGAACGTCATTACATCAGTTGTTATATGGGACTCATATACAATCTCTTCCTATGATAAAGGTCTCTTATCATTCCCTTGAGATGGAAAAATAGTTCGATTATATTTCATGGGACATAAAGGTTGTCTCATTCAGATTACAATAAAATATCCTCTATCTGCAAGGAGTTGGTCACTATATGATTTGAGATGAGTAACAAGACAAGAATTATCTGATCCCTAATTCTGAATTTGATCCTCATTGATTAGGTCAGTCCCCTAATTATCTTTATTCTAAAATTTCTAAATTTCCAGACCTATGATCATATAATTATAGAAAATGAGAACACTTATACACATAATTTTTGAATGACTAATAATTCTAAAAGATTCTCATATTAGACGTTTATTCCAAATTCAATTCTATGATTATTTCATCTTGCAGATTTGATGGAACTGCCCTATCAATCTGGGTATAACTAATGTACACTAATAAAAATACTCACATATAATGGAATAGGCTCACAATTTCCCTGATATTTCAATCCTAATTGTAATTCCAATCTCTGATGCGATGTTATATATACATTTTGGGTGCCATAATAAAACATATAGACACTTAATTTTAACCCAATCCGATGTGCATGTATTAGTAATTCCATTCTGACATCTATTTAGCTTCCTATCATAAATTCACAAATTACCCACCTATAGGTTTATCATGCTTGAACTCCAAGCTCATCCATTAATTCAACTTATTAAAAAAAATGGTAAAGCATCCACAACAAAGTGACACACATTTAATATCAATGAAGCCCCAAATATTGGCTGATCAGGAGACCTAGTCTACCCCATTAATGGATTTCATACAATACATCATTAATATATGATAAATAAATGAAATCATACAGAAATTAATCCTTTCTAATATTTCATAATCTGAAGCCATATCATTAGTGGTGGAACTATTCCTGATAATTTGTTTAGATGGTAGATTCTGGAGTGAGGTGAATGATCCTCCAGAAATTCCCATGGAATTTGGGAAACCCTTCACTATTTCTTCATTGAGCTCCACGATCTTTTTTGTATTGGTCGATTTATGCCGAGAAACATGATTAGTTGGGGTATATAGGTAATGACTCATGCTTCTTGGGGGCTCTAAAGAAAACTGATCATCAGGGATCATAAGATGAGATCACTCCCATTCCACCATCCACTATAAATAGATGTTATAAAATTTTCAAATTAAAAACATAATATATGAGATTTATTATTTTACTAAAGGAAATTCTAATGTAAGGATTAAAACCTGAATATTTTCATAAATATTATGTTTATGTGATTCTATATAAGATTTCATTAATTTCGTAAGTATTTATGTGTGTTAAATTAATGCCTATTTGTTTCTGTATAAATATTTGATATATGATAAACTGAAAAATGAAATTATACAATATGATGTTTTTATTATTGAAATATTTAATAATAAGAATGAATAAATTTATAAAAACTAACATTTCATAATTAAATTAAATATTTAAAATAATGATTATTTAAATATGATAATGAATACATTTTAATTATATAAAATATATTCATTTTATAAACATTAAATTTCAATGAATAAACAAGAATAAATAATTATTGAAAATGGGTTCCGTTATAAACATATTTCTGAATGTGAAATTGAAAATGACTAAATTAAAAAATATTTAAAACAAAATTAATATTAATAAAGGATAAATAAAATAAAAATGAATAAATTCCAAAATAAATAAAAATTAATAAATATTATATATTTAATAAAAATGTAAAAAATTAAAAAAATTACCAATTAGAAAAATAAAAAATAAATTATATATTGTCTTAATTAATATTCATTTAAAATGAATAGTAAATTTTGAATAAATAATAAAAAATATGTGTTTCAGTTGTATATAAAATGCATTAATTATATATATTTATGTTTAAAATAAATGAACTTTTTTTTTATTTTTGTTAAATAGGAAAATAAAATGATTATCAATTAAATGATCATTCCTCGATATAAGTAGTCGACATTTATAATTAATATTATATTTTGAATTATAAAGCATTTTTCATTAAATGTGACTTATTTAATGTAAGAATCAATATGTTCTATTATATAAATACCAATTTATAGAATAATATATATATTGATATAAATATAGATATTTACAAATATTTTCCATTATATTTCTATAAAAATATATTAATTATAATAATGATAAATTATATATAAAAACAAATAAAAAATAATAATACATTAATATGTTTTCAATTATTAAATATTATTCATTTTATATATTAATATTTAATATACATTTTTTATTAATATTTATAATTACAATATATATTTATATATTATTTTTTAATTATTTATTTATAATCATTCAGTTAATTAATTTCTTATTTATTTATTATATTATTAATTTATATTTTTTAATATTATATCAACTAATTCATTATATATATATATATTATTAATTAATATTTATTATAAATATATATATATATTTAATTTATTCTTTTGTATTAGTAATTATTTATTTTCCAAAATCATTAATATTTGTTTTTAATTTTATCATTTAATATTTCTATTTGTCCAATTAATTCAATTTATGAATTTTATATATCTAAATTAAATATCATGTATTTATTAAAATTCATAATATATATATATATATTACTAATAATTTTATTAAAAATATCTTTTTAAATTTTAATAATTTTTTTAAAAAAAATTAAAAATGATTTCAATTTTTAATACATTTTTAATTTTATTTCATTATTTTTTTTATATAAAATTTTTGGGGATGATTCGAATAGGATTGTAAAATTGCTCAGATAGGTGTTTCGGGTCGTATAGGATGCAGTTGGGTATATGATAGTGGCCTAAGACCCACAGGAAGTAGATGATGGGACAAGGTTCACTTAGGCCCATGAAATGTCCCATATATTTTTTTCCAGTGTATATAGAATCCCATCAGGGTAGAAGGCTTTTGAGCTTGGCATGTAATGGAATGCTATATAAAGAATAATCCTCGATTATGCTATTTTGATGAGGAGCTCATCTGTAGGACCCTGAAATTATCAAAGAAAAAAATAAAGCGTTGATTATTGATCCCTTTATCTATGTTTTTCTCTAGTGATGATAAGGGATAACACTATATATAGATAATTATGTAGTAGTTTCACTTAATTAAATCTACATAATTTTATGAAAAAATTAATAAAGACAATAAATGAAAATCATTACTTAAAGATAAAATCTTTCAATTATATATATTAATTTCTGTATCCTTCCACTAGTTATGTTAAAATCAAACTATAGCACAATGTGATTTACCATCCAATGATGGAATTATTTTGATTATTAGGTAATTATATCATGAAATTTTTGGTTGACTTAAGATACTTCACATTAAAGGTTGACTACTAAAATAGGACTTTGTATGACTAAGAGGAAATGGTTTAGGAAATCTAATTTAAGTATTTGAAAATTACTGAGTCCTCTCAACAAATCTCAAAATTGTGTTTTAAGGTATTTAAATTTAAAATCCCAACCTAAAACCCATTAAATTGTTTTTCTTGACAAATTCTGGTTGATGATAAGGTGATATGGATCATTTCCACTATAATATCCAAGAATTTAGATATTTATAATCCAATAGTAATGGAAATAAGATTTCCATAAAAAATTGGCATATTAATAATTATAATAATTATTTACTTCTCCAATTTTATTAGATAATGTACTAAAATTCTACTCATACTATTTGAATAAATGGTAACAAAGAACACTTCAAATATATATTTACGATCCATACATGATACGAGTAAACATATCACTATTACAAATGTACTAGAGTTGAAATAATTATTACTTATTATATTATTCCATGAAAGTAAATTTTATGTGCCGGAGGAAATGATTCTTAATGACCTAGGTAATGAAGTTAGTGAGGCATATTTATCTACCGATGAGAAAATTTTTAATGATTTCACGGGTTTTCAATGTCTTATACAATAATCCATGACTAATGAGCTTTTAAATCAATATATTTATTTGGATTTGTATATAATAATGCCTCTTCTTTGGAATCCCTATTAAGAGAACTTGTAGAGAGACTAATATGAAAGCATCAATTCAATGTTTATAAAAAATTATATAGAGTCAGCTCCAGTTGTTCCTCATGTATTCAAACTTATTGGATCTTTTTAAAATCACAAACATCTTAGTGAATAATGTTTTTGATTAGTTTCCCATAGGTTTTATACATTCCTCACTACCCCAAATCCTTCTATAGTTTACTTATTATTTATAACTTCAGTAATAATGAGATTAGTGTTTTTAACATCATAAGATGATTTTTTAAGTGAACAAGGGCATGAGGAATTTCAAAATAGTGTGTAATGGGGATCAATAATCATAAAATGTCTAAATTTCCCATGTATTTTCTTACATGAATGTGAAGATTCAAGGTAGGGAAAAGAATAGGAAGCAGTTTTTTTCCATGTGGAAATTAAGGACACTAAAAGAAGAATTTATCCTAGAATAAATGGGAATCTAAATTTGGATTCATTATCAATTTTATCCATATGATATCTAAAAATGAGTAATTACATGTTGTTTTTGGTGCTCACAAATATATTAAAATGCAAGAACCAATTATATTGTTAATGATTTCTCAAGAGGTCGATTTGAAAGCATACCATAGTGTGGGGATATCTACTATATCCATTGAATACTACCACCTTTCTTTTCTAATTGTAATTATATTCATTTTAAATCAATTTTATTATGATACAACTATTACCAAGAACGTTTTTTTGTATCCTGTATAGACACATATGGTTTTATTTTCAAATTTGTAAATAAAAGTTGATTATTTTATAAAGAAAACATTTTTTCTAGTTGGGAACATTTAAATCAAATTATTTATGAATTAAATTATGAATACCATATATTAGAAATAGATAATGATTCATGTTCACAAAACTCATATAAACAGAACTATTTAATAATCATATTATCCATTGATAAAAATAATTTTATAAAAATTTATCAATTCTTTCATTTATAATATTTTTAGATAATCCTTAATAATAGATGGAATGCTTGTTTACATTAAAGGAAAACCAAACCACCATTCTTTTTATGGGGTGATGTGTTCACATAGATTCATGGATTGGTACATAGTGATGTGTTTGGACCATTTAAAGTAGAACCTAGAGGTGTGTATTATTTTTTTATAATATTTACTAATGACTTGAGTAGATATTTTTATGTCTTATTGATGATGTATAAGTCCAATTCCATTATGAAATTCAAATAATTCCAGAATGAATTAGAGAATAAAAATGGGATGTAGATAAAGAAACATTGATTGGATTGATGTGGTGATTATCTTAACCGATAGTTTATCATCTTCTTTTGGGAGGATATGATTCTTTATCAGCTAACTCCACCTTACGCAACATAGTGTAATGGTGTTTGTGAATGGAGTAACCATAAAATTTTATAAATATTAATTTCAATGATCCTTTTTTTAGATATTCAATCATCCTTTTGACGATATGTATTAAAAATGGCATCATACAGACTAAAATGAGTACCAAATAAAGAGGAAAAAAGTATTCACATTGAGTCAATGACTAAATATTAACCACTTATATCACATAAATGTTTATATAATTAAGAGGCATTTTTGTGGCCTTCTCAGGAATGAAACTATCACCTTAATGAAAAAACTGTATATTTATAGGGTATCCTAAGTAAATAAATGGATACTACATATACAACCCATTAGAAATCATTTGGGTTTCACTAGTAAAAATATATATCTTGAGATGGAGAATAATCTCAAATGGATAGTGGGGGAATGATTGATATCAATGATTTTTATGATCAAGACACACAATGGTTGTCATTAGAAAAACATCCATAGGTCTATATGGAAGAAATAAATAATAAAACACGATTATTGTTTGGAGAATTATAGAGGTAAGATAACTAGAGAGATATGGTGTTCTACTCACTAAACATGTTGACTCATTATTGGTATGAAATGATAACTCTATCTCCTAAAATGTGAAAGTAGATATCTCAGAATATGTAATTTTGAATGAATACTTCAATTTCAAAATCGATTCCATGTATTGGCACTAATTTTGGATTCATGCTGATTCCACAGTAGATATAGTTCTCTTAGAAAAAAAATTTGTATTCAAGATAAAACTACTCATGAAGGGTAAATTAAATATTTATAAAGTAATGTTAGTGTCTAAAATGATTAAATTGGGTTAAGAAATTGAAAATGATGAATCCTTATCAATAGTTACAATTATCAACTCCATAATAATTCAAATTTATATAATAGATTACCATGACTTTGAGATTTGGTAGATAGATGTTAAAACAACTTTACGTAATCATTACATTCAATATGTTGTCTCCATGACCTAAATAAAAGGTTTTATGACTCATAGTGATGATAAAAATATTTTAATGTTTTAGATATTCATTTATGTATTTAAGAAAGCATCCAAGTCATGGAACATTCTACTTGACGAAGCTATAAAATAATTTTGTTTCATTAATAATGAATGTTAGCCATGTGTTTTTAATATTATTATTATTATTATAGTCATTATCCTATATGTAATTTTTTATGAAATATTACTTATATGAAATTTCATACTAGTCATACAATAAATTATGGACTGGTTAAACAAATGTCTCTCCATTAAGGACATATGTGAGCCATCATACATTATAGGAATTGAGATCATTCATGATTGATCCAAGATAGTTCTTCGACATAGTAAAAAATATATACATTTTCATGATACTTTTGTTATTTAGTTTACACAATCCAAGAGGAGATTCATCATTGTGACACATGATATATATTTCTAAAAAAAGATTCATCATACTGAATAAGAGAATGAGTTAATGGGTAAGATCTCATATTCATCAATAGTCGGATCAGTCATACATGCCATGTTATATACCATATTGGATGTTACCAACAAATTTATCATGGTAAAAAGATATCAAGTTGATTTTGTGGATAAAAAAATTCTCATGTAATGGATATCCTAATGTATTTTTGAAGAACAATGGATATATTCCTACAGTATGGAGTATATGATGAGCTAGCAATCTTTGGTTATAGTATTTCTAGTTTTTAGAGAAAAAAAAATATATAATGTCATAGTCGGGATATGATTTTTGTCTTAATGGATGAGTTGTGTTATGGCAGAGTTCAAAGAAGCTATATTTGATTTATTCTACAAGGGATTCTGAGTATATATAGGCTTCTGATAAAGTAAATGTGTTATTTGGATACAATGATTTTTCTATGATATTGATTCATTAAATTGCATTAACCACCTTCTCAAAACATATTATGACTATACCGTGTTTGTGGGTATTGAAAAATATCATTGTTGGCACAAAAACAAATACAAAGAACATACTGTGGTAGTATCACCACATGAAGTATGTTTATCATAAGAGTAAAGTAGATATGAATAGAGCTTTCATTGATGAAAATGAGGTGTCCCCCATGATTAAAAGTCTATCCTAGATGAAGCATGAGTATCTTTTGGGAGCTAGAGGATTTCAGGATTTTAAAATTTGGTTCTACTGAAAGTAGTTGTCTGTTGGGGTTGGTTCCCTCAAAACAATTTTTTTTAATTTTATGATAAAGTGTATTAATTTTTTTCTGAATAAAAATATAATATTTTTCACAACATGATAATTATATTGTGTAACAATGAATGTGATAATTTATTATGAGTAACTTTTTTACTAAATTTTCATGACAGTTCCCCTCTACAATGAGAACACATATGTACCACAAATGTATTCCTAAATATATATATTATATATCTAGATAAAATAATTTGAGGGACACAAATGATGAGGTTTATTAGGGTTGGAAATTCAAAAAACATTGATGCACCCTATAACGGTGCATTCCATTGGTAATGTACAATATATGATATTATGAAAATAATACCCTCTTGTTGGAAAACCACATTTATATGTTTCCATGGATGTTCCAATAAATGGGGTGTATATTGATCTTTATAATTTAGGATTCTCATTAATTAGGAGTATAATTTGTATACATCAATATATTGAAAATTACCTTGAGGACATAAGTTCATAGTGAGTTATGATATATTGTTTACATCATGATTAATATTTCTTTAATGAATAATGCAAGAAATGATTTGTCCCTTATATTATTTAACATAATATGAAATATTTGGACCATTTATGGAAGTGATATATCCCAAATAAATCCCTCTAAATAGAGTTCAATAAGTATGTTATATTTTTTAAAATTCAATTAATAAAACATTGAGCAAATATGATGATGACACCAGTATGAATCCTCATTGATTAGAGATATCACTATAATGTGATTATACTACACAATAAATATCTATATGTGGTATTATTTCCTTGCATCAGTATATTATTTATCTATGGGTTCCATCTCATGTTGTTTGATGTTAAACTTGTACGTTTGGATACATCAACTAATGAAAATAAGAGTGATTCCTAGAGGTTCACACAATTTGTGTATCCATAATATCTTTTAAATAATATAATTATTTATTAATTAACTAGATGAATCATTTTCTCACTACACATGGTCTAATATATATCAATTTTTTTATGATGAAATATATTCCATCACTAGTTATTTGAGATAATATTTTTTTGAGAATAATATATAATGATAATTTATTTTTTATTTTGGGAATATTATATTAATTTATTTATTTATTTCAGAATAATGAAATATATTTTATTTTTTAATGGTCATTATTCATGTCTTGATAAATATTTATTTTCAATAGTGAATCGATTTTAAGAGACTAGTTTGAAATAATATATTTTGAATATTATTTTAATTAAGAATATTAACATAACACGTTATTTTTTTCAAATTTTAAGAAAGTATAAAATTGTAACTAATATTATGGGCATGTGATTCTATAAGGATTCTGAATAAAATAATGGTTCATGTGAGATTATTATTTTCTAACAATATTGATATATAATAACAATTATATTATTTTCTAAAAGATAAAATTCATATGTTGTACAATGAGATTTAAAGAGAATCCTATCAGAGCCCCAGAGAGCTCCCGCTCCAAGTACTCTCTCAAGAAAGAAAACATATCCTCCTCATCCAACACTCTCATGTATAGTAATATCGATGATAATACTTCCTTAAATAGAAATATAGAGTGACCAATAACAAACAATGGAAGCATTAGCATGTTCCATATTAGCAACAAGAAATTCCTACAATGATTTTTGGATGTTCATGGAACATGTATGGATTACCACGGGAGGCAATATATTATTGACTACAAAGAAACAATGATCTTCTGATGTGTCACACCCATGAATTTTTTTTATTCATTTTTAATTTAATTTCCTTTCCTGATTTTTTTGGGTGTTTACAACTCATTTTGGTGAAAATGGTGGGTTTTGAAAATTTGGGCCAAACCATTAGCATAATTCTAGATTCGAAAACAAATTTTGTTTCTTCTATAACTCCTTCAGTTTTCACCATTTTATACCCATTACACTTCCCAATTGGCATAACTTTATTTATTAAAATCATCATATCCCTTTGGACCACATAGAAATCCAAAATCATGATGGATTTTGGTTTTTGATTAAGGTAATGGGCCTGCCGGTAAGCGCATTTCCTACATTAACTATTTTTTTAAAATTTTCAATATCAAATTCATTTTTTACTATTCATTGGTGATTCGACCTCCCACTAGAATCCAAACACCTAAGTATCACCCCCATTAGCGAGTCTGCCTCTTTGGAGCTCATATACCCTGCAGATTAGGGAGATCTTTCGCAATATTTCTCAACTCAAGCAGATTTGATGAGGTAAAATGATTCTTTCTTATCTCCGTCAATTTTATGGCTTTTTCCCAAAATTTGGTCTCCACAGGACCTTATATATATCCTTCAATACTACATACCAGTCTATGGTACTTAAAGATTCAAATATTAGTGGAATGAGGCTGATTTCTTCAAGATATTTCAAGTAAGGGAATTTCTTCTTGGTTCCTTCCATCTTATTTTAGTTTTATTTACTCTTTCATGAAGTTCATCATGTCCATAAGTTGAGGTTAGATCCTAAGGTCTTATTTGGTATCTTTTGGTTAAATTATTTTGGTCTAGGTCTAGATTTATATTCCTTGTGGTGTGGTGGTGGTGCGCTTAAGGTCTCATACCAAGTTTTGAGGGTTTCGACTCAAAAGGTAAGTGATTCCGGGTCTAGCCATTTTATGATGAGTTATCTTTCTTGGTTTATTAATTTAACATTTTTTTAATCTGTTTTATGTGCTATGAAAACTTTTTTTGATGGATTTGTTTAAAAATTTAATTTTTAGTTGCATTTTAGCTTGAAATTGGGTACTTTTCATTTGTGACTCTTAGGGTAATGTGTGGGTTTAGTTTATAAAAAATGAAAGTGATTTATTATCCTTGAAGGGGGATTCCAATTCGGATTTGATAATTCTTTACTATCATGTGGGCATTGAAATGAGATTTTTTGAATGAATTTAGGGTGTAAAACCATGTTGTACTTCTTGAACGTGATTTTTGAAAACGTGTGTTTTTCATGTGTATCTTTCTGTTATTGTTCGATGTATTTTTATAACACATGGGGGTGGTTTAATAATTTTTTTAGGGTGGAAAAGTTTGTTTTGGATTGGTATTGGTATGATTTTGGTCTTGAATAAGGGATTTGAAATGGGTTTTGGGTGGAAATATTGGTTATACCTCTTGGGTTTGTTTTATAAAAATTAAAAATGTTCTATTTGGTTCAAAAAAGATGGAAAAGTGTGTATATATATAGTTCTGCTGACTGTGTTCACATAATGTGGGGTTTTTATTGGTAAAGTGGTGATTTGAGATGTCAAACATTTTTTTTGAATGTCTTATAAATTGCTGAAATGGTTTACTAAATCGTGTTTTGTGTGTGAAACATGGGTGTGGGATGTTTTGTGTGAGTATATTGATAAAATGAATTTTTAAGGTGAGAAGGGTATCTTGTGACTTGTGTGTGGCCTGTTATCTGAGTTGAATATCCTGTAATGGTTTTATAAAACTTTTTAAAGGATTTCTTAAATTGTTAATGAAATTTGAAAAGTGGTGTGGGAAACTATGGTGTGAGTATTATTTCAAAACGCATTGGGACAAAAAATTAGATTTTGTGACTTGTGTGATGTATGTGTGGGATGTTAAATGAATGTGTTATGTGGAAGTGATATGTTCATGTGAAAATTATATTACATTCCTTGTTGAACTAGTTTGTGCACAAGAGGGAAACATTGGTATCTAGGTGGGTGGACGTGTACTGGTATTATAGTGATCTCATGGGGTTTGGCCTTAGTTTTACTTAGCAAGATTAATGCTTAAAACACAAACTAAACTATGATGATGATGATGATTAGGGACAACTAGGTTACGTGTATGTTCCCTGTTAGTGGATCGTGCATGATAAATGATATTTGTGATGGTTACATTAACCGAGATACGAGGTACCTGGGACCCACAACGAGCTAGTGCGTAGGGGTTATTTCCCTTTTCTTTTTCTCATTAGATCCTTTTTACTTATCATCGATATATATTATTTTTGGCTGGAAAATTTAGTAGCATTGGTGTTTATTTTAAAATTTTTGGTCCTTTAAAATTTTCCCACATGAAAACTGTTTTCGTTTATTATTGCATCCTTTAGTAAATCGTAACAAGCATTTCTTATTTAAAAAACATGAAATGCTTTTTGTCATGAAATGTTTTTCACATGGAATATCTTAGGGGTGGTACCCTACTGGGTATGGCTCACACCCTACTTATACCATTGGGTATAAATAGACTTTCTTATTTTGTGTCACATGTTTGGGTACTGTATTTATGCCATTGGTTCGGGTTTTTAGCGGTTCATCATGATGCAGTGTCGTGGAGATGACTTCAGGGTGATGCCTCATTGCATATTCAGGTGTTTGGGATATCATTTAATTAGTGTTTACCTATGTACTGGTCATCAAATATTGTTTAAAATTGTTTAATTCAGTTCTTAATTTTATTAAAAGATGTTTTGGTTTGAAAATTCCAGATTGGATTACATGGATTCATTTGTTGTTTTAAGTATACAAACTCGTGTAAATTGTTCCCAATTCTATGTTTTTGATACCCTGGCACTTGTGCCAGCCCTTGGGGATCGGGAACACCCTTTGAGACTTTCCATGGGTCAGTTCGAGTGCCGGTTTTAGCGTCAACCAGATTCGGTTCGTGAAAAAATGGTATTAGAGGTGGTTCACTCTATTTGAGTCATGTTATTTGGGAAATACTCAGGATAGTCTGGAGTTAAGATTTTCAGGACATGGAATTCTGGTTATTGGTAGTGTTCTTGATTACAACACATCATGATGGGATTCATGTCGCCAGGGGATGTCATGATTTATCTCTGCCTTTTGGTTTTCTTTGTCTGATGATGATTAGGGGAAATGAAAAAAAGGGGTGGGTTAATGGTCTCAGTGAGCTCGCAGGGTTTGGAAATCCATGTGGAGTTTGGGATATTCCCTAGAAGACGCTCTATGACAGTGAAGTGATTGGAAATGGCTACCAAACATATGTCCATGTCCCCCACTAAAACTAGTTTCCTCTCACATTTTTTTGTGATTTAGATTTGATATCTTGGAACTTTGGTTTTAAAGTGACTTGCTTTCAAGAAGCGTAATGTTTTTGTGAAATTATTTTCAAATAAAGTTGGAATGGATTGATTTATGAAATGGTGGAACGTAATTTTCATAATTTTTTTGGAATGGAAAATAGTATGCTTACTGCTATTTTGAAATCCGGCACCATATTGAAGTTGGTTTTCAAAAAAATCCAATATAGTATTCTAAACAATTAAAGGGTGTTTTAATGGGTTGATATGTTTTGAAATTGATGTGAATAACTTGAATGTGTGTTATTTTATAAATTTTTGTGTCCTTATGAAATGTTTTTTAAGATGTGAATTGGGATTTTGATTTCATTGTTAGCAGTTTTGAGAAAAAGGTTGGGTTGGTTGACCATTGTTTTTTTTAAAATTGGAAAGAATTTTCGTTTTATCCTTTGGTATTTACATGAGCAACAAATTGCATGTGGTTATATGGGATGATGGATGGTTGATGACATGACTGGATTAGTGTTGGGACCAATATGAGGAGGGTTCCCGGTGTTGCACAGAAACATGAATGTGTAAGGACATGGGGTACCATTGGTGGATACGCTAACCGATGAAACATTGGTTTTCAAAGAAATGATTTTAAAGAAAAAAATTATGCCTTCATCAATTTTTTTGGGATGGTGTATATTGTGTGTTATTGGAAAAATGTTGATGTTGTGGGATGTTTTGAGTCCATGAACCCCTCCTCTTCAAACTGTGTTTTGGGTTTCTGTTTGGCCGGTAAACCAGGTAGTAGGACTGGTTAGTAGTCTCCTCTGAGATATATTTCGGGGCACATTTATGGTGGTTCCATTAATGTTATTGGATCTATTTTGTGGCCTTTTTTTACCAATGGATCAGCTTGTTTGGGTCCTTGGGTTCTCCCATTGGATAAGGTACGCCCCCATTTAGGGTTAGTGAACAATTGAATTGAAACCCAGATTGTTTCACCGTT
This sequence comes from Viscum album, assembly GCA_963277665.1. Classification (NCBI taxonomy): domain Eukaryota; kingdom Viridiplantae; phylum Streptophyta; class Magnoliopsida; order Santalales; family Viscaceae; genus Viscum; species Viscum album. The sequence continues at coordinate 1,112,596,643 of OY728145.1, forward strand.
GGAAAATCCTCTAGTTGATCAATGTAAGGAATATTTTCTTGAGAATTATATAATGAGTCTACACCATTTACATTCTTGTTTTTTTTATCCTCTTGTTGCGTAAGAGTGCTCGTGGATGGTTTAATGATACCTTATTTTCTTAAGCTACCTGATTCGTCAAAGGTGGAAGTTGTTTTGGGCTGTCATAATGGATAGTGTCTAAGATGGATTATGAGTCCTTCATAGCCTCTTCAAAGAAGGGGTTTATGTTAGACCACCCATGTGGGAAATCTATCCATGAGAGTCTCTTATGGACACCTTCTGGAATGCTATGATATTTGGGGATGTTGTATACGTCCCCCTCCCTATATTATTTCTATGATTCTCTTTGTACATGTTCGGTGATGCGTTCTGATGTTGCGTGCTAATTTGATTTTAAAGGTGACATTGTAAAATATTTTGAGAGTCTTTTTTCAGAAGTGTTTCTCCTTTCGAGAGATCTTGACATCCTCTGTTTTAGAGGAAGGTGTTTATATGCGTCCTTTATTTATGTTGTTTCTCACCCGAAGAAACAAGGTGTGATGTGATTTTATCCTCTAAACCATTATTTTAGTGAAATTTCATGTTAGGGTAAATTGATTTATGGAGTGTATTTTGTCTTTGTGAACCAATCTGGTATTGCATGTAGTTTTTTGTAGCATCAAAAGAAGAAATTATATTCGGGGGTTTCCAAGTCCTAATAGTGAGGTCGAACATGCTTCAAACATTCCAGCTCCAGCCATAGGTCTCAGAGAGAAGTTGTCACTTAGTGAGAGTAAATATCATTGTAGTTTATATCCTTATACAAAGAACTGTTCTCAGAATGAGATATTGGAATAGATTAAACATTTGGTGTTGTCAACTTGCATCTGATGTTCCCATTCAGTGGAATGAGGTGGAGGGTCGCATCCCCATGTTATCTCTCAATGGCTTTATTTTCCCATTTTGGTTTCCATTAGGTTTGGGGGAAAGATTTTGGATTTGTATAGACATGTTGAGTGCACATTTAGTATTATCCATTCCGCAGAAAACCATGTAGGTATAAGGATCCACATGGTCAGTGCACAGTTTCCAAAACTGTGCAGTCTAACCATGCGGTTGTCCCAACTCTTTATGTTTTGGGGCCTTTCTGTGTCGGCCCATATTAGCCTATTAAGATGGTTGGTCCTTATAGTGGAGAGACCCAATATGAGTCTCATGTATATTATTTTTTAAAAATATAATGGTATTATACCCCTTGTACTGAGGAGTCTATCCGGGGATCCCCTATAAGTGTCTTGATTCTATCTCGGAAAACAATTAAGTTGTATCTTATGGTTTGGGAGCCCATTTGTGTTTCCTTCTACCAGTAACTCACTATTGTCCTTGGTCTTGGCTTGGATTTGGGTAGTCTCGTTCAGAGATATATAATCACCTAAATCTTCCTTGGGTAAACATTGGGATTGGAGAGTTCCCAATGGTTTAGTTATATCAAGGTAAGTGTAACCTTGTTTGATGTTCTTGTTTGTTTGTGTAAATTTATTGAGCCTTGTTAAGATAGTGTTCGAGGAGTTTTCTTTTGGATAAATCCGAATGTTCCTGGTCATTTAATTAAATAGGTGTATGTTTTGGTTGTGATGTATTTCTTCCTTAATTGATTATTGAAGGTGTTTTGGCCTTTGGGGACGAAGCTTAGCGAAGGAGTCCATTTCTACCTTTCAGTTGGGTTTAGTTTTTTCTTTGTCCTTGATGTGGATTTCCGATGGAGGAATGTTTTATAGTAGGAAGAATTTTGACACTCGTAACATTTTTTAATTCATTATTCGTTTAATTTAATTTCAGGATTTGTTTTGGGGGTTTACCACTCATTTTTGTGAAATTGGTGGGTTTTGAAAATTTGGGCCAAACCGTGAGCCCAATTCTAGATTTAAAAGAAAATTTCGTTTCTTCTCCAACTCCTTCATTTTTTACCATTTTATACCCATTCCACTTCCCAATTGGCATACCCTGATATATTAAAATTACCATATCCCTTTGGAGCACATATATATCCAAAATCATGAAGGATTTGGGTTTTTAATTTAGGTAATGGGCCTGCCCGTATGCCCATTTCCTGCATTAAATATTTTTTTAAATTTTCAATATCTCATTCATATTTTTCTGTTTTCTGGGGATTAGACCTACCACGTGAATCCAACCACCTCAAGATCACCCCCATTATCTAGGTTGCATATTTGGACCTCATATACCTCACCGATTAGGGAGATCTTCCCCAATCTTTCTCAAGTCAACCAGATTTGATGCGGTAAAATGATTTTTTCATAACTCCCTCAATTTTCTGTATGTTTCCACAAATTCGGTCCCCACATGACCTAATATAAATCCTTCAATCCTAAATACCAGTTTATGGTACATCAAGATTCAAATATTGGTGGATTGGGGCCGATTTCTTTAAGATATTTCAAGTAAGGGAATTCCTTGTTGGTTCCTTCAATCCTATTTTAGTTTTATTTCCTCCTTCTTGATGTTCCTCATCTCCAAAAGTTAGGGTTAGATCCTAAGGTCTGATTTGATATCTTTTGGGTCAATTATTGTTGTCTAGGTCTGGATTTATATTACCTGAGGTGCGGCGGTTGTGCTCTTAAGGTTTCACACCATGTTTTGAGGGTTTCGACTCAAAATGTCGGTGATTCCACGCGTAGCCATTTTATGATGAGTTATATTTATTGATTTATTAATTTATCATGTTTATAATCTGTTTTGTGTGCTTTGAAAGCTGTTTTTGATGGATTTGGTTAAACATGTAATTTATAGTTTCATTTTAGCTTGTAGTTTGGTACATTTCAGGTGTGACTCTTGGGGTAATGTGTGGGTATATTTTATAACATATGAAAGTGATTTAATAGTCTTGAGAGGGTATTCCAATTCTGGTATGTTAATTCCTTATTGTCATGTGGGCTTTGAAAGAATGTTTTTTGAATGAGATTAAGGTGTAAAACCATGTTGTACTTCTTGAAGGTGATTTGTGAAACTTGTGTCTTTCATGTGTATCTTTGTGGTATTATTCGATGTATTTTTATAACACTTGGAGTGGTTTAATAATTTTTTTATGGCTGAATATTCTGTTTTGGATTGGTATTGGTATGAATTTTTTCTTGAATGTGGGTTTTGAAATGGGTTTAGTGTGGAAACAGTGGTTATACCTATTGTGTTTGTTTTATAAAAATTTATAATGTTTTATTTGGTTAAACAAAGTTGGAAAAGGGTGTATATGTACTGTTAGGGTGAGTGTGTTCACCTAATGTGGGTTTTTGAATTGTAAAGTGGTGATTTGAGATGTCATGCATTTTTTTTGAATGTCTTATAAATTGCTGAAATGGTTTACTAAATTGTGTTTTGTGTGCGAAACACGGGTGTGGGATGTTTCATGTGAGTTTATTGATAAAATCAATTTTGAAGGTGAGAAGGGTATTATGTGACATGTGTGTTGGATTTTATGTGATTTCAATATCTTTTAATGGTTTTATAAAATTTTTTAAATGATTTTTTTGAAGTCTTAAAGAAATGTGAAAAGTGTTGTGGGAAAATTTGGTGTGACTATGATTTCAAAATGTATTTGAATAAAAAAGTGGATTTTGTGACTTTTGTGATGTACGTGTGGGATTTTTAATGAATGTGTGGTGTGGAAGTGATATTTTCATGTGAAAATTATATTTCATGCCTTGTTGAACTTGTTTGAGCACAAGAGGGAAACCTGGGTATCTAGGCGGGTGGACGTTTACTAGAATGCTAGTGATCCCATGGGGTTTGGCCTCAGTTTCACTTAGCATGATTTACACTTACAACTCTAAATACACTATGATGATGAAGATGATTAGGAACCACTTGGTTATGGGTATGTTCCCTACAAGTGGCATGTACATGAGAATGGATATTTGTGACGATTACTTTCACCGAGATACGAGGTACTTGGGACCCAGAAAGAGCTAGTGTCTAGGGGTAATCTCCAATCTCTTGTGATCATTAGATCCTTTGTACATTCTGTCAGTATACATTATTTTTGGCTGGAAAATTTATTATCATTGGTATTTATTTTAAAATTTCGGGTCCTTTAAAATTTTCCCACATGAAAACTATTTTCATTTATTATTGCATCCTTTAGAAAATTGTAACAAGCATTTTTTATTTACAAAACTTGATATTCTTTTTGTCATGAAATTTTTATCACATCGAATATCATAGTGGTGGTATCCTATGTGGATTTGTCTCACACCCTGCATACACCATTGGGTGTAAGTATACTTTCTTATTTAGTGTCACGTGTTTGGGTATAGGTTTTATGTCATTGGTTTGTGTTTTTAGTGGTCCATCGTGATGCAGTGTTGTGGAGATGGATTGAGGATAGTGCCTCTTTCCATGTGGAGGTGCTTGGGATATCATTTCATGAGTTTGTACCTTTTTAATGGTCATCAAACATTGTTTAAAATTGTGTAACTCAGTTCTGAATTTTAGTAAAAGATGTTTTTGTTTGAAAAATCCAGATTTGATTTCTTGGATTCATTTGTTGTTTTATGTATAAAAACTCGGGTAAATCATTCCCAATTTTCAGTTTCTGATACCCAAGCACTTGTGCCAGCCCGTGGGGATTGGGAACACCCTTCCGAACTTGCCACGGGTCTGGTCATGTGCCTGTTTTGTTGGTGACTAGATTCGGTTCGTGACATGATGTATATAAACTATTAGATCCATAAATGGATAAATAATTACTCAAAAACAATTAATTAATTTCATAAGTTAATTATAAATAGTATTTAATGCACATGTGATTTGGATCTAATTTATTTACTATTTTAGATATTATTGTGTCTAATTCCACTGATCATATCATTTATATTCTTCTAAAACATGGAATATTCATTGATCGTTGTAAAAAAGATGAGTTGGTCATGCCTCATCATCCACTTCCTCTACGCCCAGAACCTACATCAACCACATTTGCATCAATGTATCATCACACCACTAGATCAATATTCCTTAAAACCAAATGTTGTCATTTAATATTAAAAAAACAACATCAATTCCTAAACATATATTTTATCATAATCCCATAGTTGGATCTCCACCCATCCCATTCAATCAAAACTCTCTACTCACGGTCACCAATACCCCACCGATCTAATTCACTCTTGGATCACCCTTCCACCATCTTGAGTCTTTAACTAATGAATACACTCCATAGAAAACACACCCAAACCACCATATTAGTTATATCAACATAAAAATGTCCCAAAATCACCTCAAATTTTAAATAACTAGTTTCACTATAACAACAACCCATCTGAAATAGGTTCGTATATTAGCTGTAGTTAACACAGTCCCCACTGAAGGATTTTCCTCATTACTAACTCATTGAACAAAATTCCAATCATATTATTCCTATATATACTTTAATATTTATCTCATTTAATAGAAACAATCACCCCACTCGTAATCAATAACTAGAAAAAAAATATCACTAAAAAATATGATGACCCTAAACCACATATGTATTCCATTTATATTGAATTTTCAACAACTGATTAAACCAAAAAATTATCAACTTCCCATCTTACTAACAAATCCCAACATACCAATCCATCTATTTTTCCTAAAATAGGTGCTTCTATCATAAAAAACATGAAACACACACCAAAAATTGTATCCAACACCTAGGTCTATCCATATTCAACCATTATAAACAAAGTAGAATGGTATATAAATGAACTAATTTCTTAATACGCACCACACATAACAATCTAAACATACCCACTATCATCACATGGTGGTTTCCAAGAAAAATCATCATGTAATAAACTTATATAATTCATTCACCTAGGTCACTCTTAGATAACATAACAAATACAAGCAGTATATTATACACATGTGTGGTTTCCTTCTTTTTCGAGCCCCTTTGAGATCAGTTTATACACACAAAAATTAAACAAGGATTAAAAAAGCTCTTACCATCTGCAGTTTCTCACAAAAACTAAAATCACTATATTCTATATCTAGCTGGGTCTTCTTCCTAATTACAATCGAATATTTATATACATTTTAAAAGAAAAACTCTGAATAAAATCAATCGTTATATTGAGAAATTAAAATACCAAGAAATTCAAAATCACTAAGCCCATGATAAATTGTAAATGAAACTAAGCTATAAATTAGTTCTATAATGTCCTACTTCTACCACATGAGTTATTCTCCCAAAAAATGGTCTTTCATGAAATTGCAATATCCCCAAAATTAATTTCTTTATGAATTCCTGCATGAACAATAAAATTAAATCAAACAAATCTTGTGACTACATATTTATATAATCACAAACTATAAAATACTTATGAAAACATTAATTATATACAAAAATTATTCATTTAATAATGTTACCAATGAATCAATTTATAAAAAACCCAATGGTGTGTGTGGTATTACCTAAGAATGACACTACATAAGTGAATGAATAAATCAAAAGATCCTATCATAGCCCCATTACTCATCTTACATATCATTAATAAAACAGTGTATTTTTTTTTGCAAATTTAACACCTCACTCATCATAGAGTGTCTCATCTTGACACTAGACATAAATATGAATCATGTGGTTCAAATGATGTCATACATTCCACGAATATTTCCATTTGACTTCCCAAATCCTTATAACGTATATCAAACTTTATATACAGTTTCATATATGAATAGGTTCTACATTGAAAGTCTATAATGCCCCATCCTAGATTTTAAAAACATGAGATTTTGGAATATAATTACCATATATTAAAATTTTTTTTGGTAACATGTTTTATAAACGATAGTAAACTACAACAATTCTTGAATATTAGATGGTTATAATTAAAGAAACTATAATAATATATAATCCTATAGTAAAAAATTAGATATCAATCAGTTAAAAACTATCAAATTTCCATATTAAATAATTAATATTTAAATGGACTATTTTTTTGAAATTAATATTTTTAATGTGTTTTATAATTTAAAATAAAAAATTATATTCAGCACTTTTAAAATATAATTATATTAATATATGATATTTTTATATTTGAACATCATTAATATCCTACCTCTTTGATTAATTTCTTTTATTTTTTTCATTCCTTATAAATTGACTATTGAATACTTCCTAGGATAAGGTATGGTCTTGGGTGTTCCCTAACATTTCAGGACATGAAAAAATGTGGATAATGGAGATAAATATTCGTATAACACATTTAGTGGTTTTCGTGAACCATTACTATGTGACAGAGATTCAAGGTGAGCATGGTTTTAATAACTATTTATAGAAGCTATGAATTTTTTGACAATGGGATAAAGATATTAATAAAAATTACACATATTTTTGCACATCTTATAGGTTTCTATGAAGATCGAGAAACCTATACCTACAATAGAAATAAGGGGTCTCATGATTTTTATATGGGTAGGGAAACCATACATCCAAACCATGCACCTCATTAAAATTGGGTTTTCTATAATTTTTCCTTCATGATACTTCATCCACATTTCCTTACATTCCCTTAAATTTCACTCCAATTATCCTAGGGTGGAATCTAAACTCTCCCTCCTCTACCAAGGTTATAATTAATTCAATTATGGTGAGTATTATTTGTTGTCTCTTGTGATTCAAATCCTAGGGTATGTCCATGAGACTGTTACATTATATTTTTTGGTCGAGTCATTGAATACTTATTCTCCATGTTTATACATTATGTAAATTGAAATTAATTTGATTAACATTCAATGAATAGTTTTGGAGTAATAGATTAGGACATAAATTGGTGTTATAGAGTCTTTATATATCTTATCGATTCCATTGTGGACTGTGAGACCGGACCTATGGCCTCCAATGTGGTGTTAATCTACATTGGTAATGGTATGAATGTTTTATCATTGATGGGATATTTGGTTTATGATTTTATCCCAATTCAAAACGTTTTTTGGGTTTAGTGGAATAATGGACAATATGATGTAACATTGTAATTCAATGATTTATTTATAGAAAATATGATTTTATGGTAAATGTAAAACAAGGGTGGTATAATTTATTAAATAGTTTGAAGAAAATTACATGATTGAGATATATGAATAAATACTGAAAATAGTTTAATGTTCAAATAAGTTTAAAAGAGTTCATTATTATTGAACAAGGTGATTACTGACAGTTAAAAAGTATCACCCTATTTATTTTAATGTGTTAAAATGTCATTTGTCTTGGACCTTTGTATTTTGTTTTTTATGGAATGGAAAAAGTTGTTGGACAGGGAACTTAACACACATTGGTAATGATGATGGACATGAATCACAAAATTATTGATGGGTATTATAAAACATGATGCTCTATGCTCCATGGTTTAGTTTTTTTGATATGGAACTCCACATCATTGATTGGGAATTTGTCGACATGTTTCTCCTTATACCATATTAAATATTGAACTAATTATACATGAAAAATGGTATGAACCAAAAGGTGTATTATTTAAAAAATTGAGATGGGTTGAATTATGATTTGATCGATCATAGATCAAATGGAATCCATGTTCCAATGAAGTTAATTGAATTATTTATATTTATGAATAATGTTTTCATTATTTTCATGTTTATTATTTTTTCATTATAAATAATCATAAACTCTAAATTCGAATTTTTATTTCATTAAACACAATTTTTGATCTCCAAATGATTATTACTCACACCCTACTCAAGGTGAAAATAGTCCTTATGAATATTACATGGATATAGGTGTTCCATGTATACAAAATGTAAAAAGACCAGTGAAAGATGGGTAATTTCGAACTTATTGATGGAATCGGGATGGGGGTATCAGTCATGATGTTGAGAACCATTTTTTTGGTTTTCATTTATGTATTCATTTTTTATTTCCCTTTTAAATGTGACACTATCATGGAATGGATGTTTAATATATTGGATTACGTGAACACAGCCATTTGTGGGATTTTCACATGTGATTTATGGTTTTTTATTGTTATTATTTATTATATTCTCTTATTATTCATGTTATTTATTTACTCTAGTAAAGATTATATACTCACAAAAATTCCACATTAGATCTTTTATTGAAGTTAAAATCCTATGGCATATGGGGAGGCATGTATAAGGCCATTTGGAGAACCAATTTGGATAACAATTATAGTGATTTGGGTTGGGATATTACTTTGGGGTATTAAAGGTGTCAACTAATTTTTTATTTCTTACTCTTTGAAAATAGTAAACTATATACTATGATATTTTGTTCCTTTTTATTGAGCCCAGTCATGGGATTGTCAAACACATGTGTGCAGGAAAACCCATGTTTCCTTGGGTCAGATTACTGTTCATCATGTAATCTTATTTTAATTGAATGTTATTTCATGATAGATGAATAAAATATTCTAAAATAATATTGATTTGGGAGTCATTCCAAATGGGACGGTATGGAAAAATATTTCTTATGCATCCATCATTTAAAAAACATGTCAATTTATGTGGCCATCCTCACATTAGGAACACCTGTAAAATCATGTTATGGATTTCTCCCTTTAAAAAACAGAAATTGGGATATGAAAAATAAAATAACATTCTATATCTTATTTAGTTTTTAAAAAATATTTTTTTATAAGTATGTTGTTGTTAGTTTAAAATGAACGATTCTATTTCAAATGGGAATTTCTTTTTTAAAACATAACATTTGCTACTAAGAGGATTATTCTACCTTGAGATGACCAATATCCCTAGATAGTGATAGTTGGGTGTAGTGATAGTGTCATGGTCATGACTATTGGGAAAATGTCTGTGAAGTATCATATTTATGGACAGTTTTCCCCCTATTTTGGGTAACCATATAATATATATGTTATCTGGCATGGTATGTGTGTTTTATAATATACAGGGATCCCCCCATGATGATGTTATCCTAGTATGACTAAAATGTACAATGATATTCATATATAGAATATATTTATTGTAATAAAAAAGGATGTTACAGAATAATCATGTGATGCTACACTTGTTATCTAGTAAAGGACTATCATAAGTGGTCTTGTATTATTTTAATCCCATTTACCAATCTAGAATGGATTTTGGAACGTGATACCAAAGATTTTATGGTGGGTCTATAGTGGAATCCATAAAATAGAGACAGATATTTTTGATAATGTATTTCATTGTAGTGTTATCACATTTGTTATTGATTCAAGATTCATTCTCCAAATATTAGTTATGTGGTGTATATGTTAAAGAGATAGACTTTTTTTATAGGGAGACATGGAGTATTGTTTCAGATTGGGATATATGTATTACATCGTGATTATGGAAACTGATGTAGATTATTATTGATACATCGTTTTTTTTATAATATTTAAGGAGTTAATGGAAATGTTGAGATAATTCATTAATTATTTTTTTTAATTTCTATGAATAACATAGAGACTATTTAGTTTAACAATTAAATAGTATTCTGGAAATTGTGAAGATTATACCATATAGGGAACCTTTTTCTGACCCCCTTCCCACAAGGTGTACCCCTTCTGGGACGACAATATGAGAAGGGAGATAGTGACCCCTGAGTCCCACCTTTAGTAGGACCTGAGATGGTGAATAGCACAGGGGGTTTAGTAATCACACAAATGGGAGGCATTTGCCTATAAGAGAACACTTCCAGAAGTGAGATATAAGACAGACACCATCTAAATCTAACTCAGAATACAATATAAAATAAATACTATGTACGTGTATGTAGTGTCATGAAAAAATACTACAATTGAAAGGAAAACAAAAAGTACCAATGAAAAGTAAAAACAACTGCAACAAGGAAGCTCGAACAACTCCTACGACACCATGTCAATAGTAACTAGCCTGATCACCAACAGGCTCTAAGTGACTTAAAAAATAAATTATATATACATATGTGGATTATAACTATATACCCAGTATTTTCATCCCAAAATCCTATTGTGAAAATGTAAAGAAAGCATGCTAAAGCACAGTAATCAACAAGTGAAACTAACTCATCACCTAAATAAGTATACTATGTTTCCAGCTTCACCATGTCTACTCTAACTGTGTATCACGTAAAATAGTATATAATATATTATATTATATCAGGGGTACCCTACTACTACATACCAACAAGTTTTACCCTTTTCTCCAACATCACACATCCTAAGAATCTCTCTCCAAAAAGGCTTACCCACTGACACCTGGGCGTAGCACCACAACACACACCTTGTGCATCAAAAGAACCACGCCCACGTAACCAAAGTGACCTATTAGTTTCTAGGAGCCACCATTTATTTCATAATGTGTATCATACAAAGATTATTAAACTGCAAGATGTTATATCTCATACAATAAGAAAGGATCCTCAATTCATCACATCCGATACATGTTACACCTATAGTAGTTCTTAGCAAACTGTATCCCAAATATATCTGTGTGAATAACAACAAGACATTACATTCCTATAAGAACATATATGTGGAAAAATAACAATTTTTCTTCCAACAAATTTTTCTACCATGATAAGAGAGTGGGGAAAAAGGGGGTAGTTAGCAATACATCCTCCCATCAGAAAGTTTGGGAAAACACCCCTAGTCTTTAGAATCCTTGAGGTGACAGTTTCCCTAATAGACGGAGTGGAGTAGTGTATAAAACAAAAAAATTATATTATATATATATATATATATATATATATATATCACAACCACACTATATGAATAACCTGGTTTTAGACTCAACTATAGCTAATGTCTCTCAAACTCCCGACTTCCACTGCTATGACAACATATCTAATAAGTACACAACCATTTAAACATCTTTATTATATTACATCATTACCTTTTAATAAGTATCAATTTATGTCTGTTAATTCTTTAAACAACAATTAGCCATTATCAATTCCACATTACAGTTCATTAGCATCACACCCAAATTTCACTTTTCCATTAAATTGAAACGTCATCATTGCATCGCAGCAAGCTCTAACCCAATGAGTTAACTTCATTTATTTGATACTTTATTAATAGAATTATTACTTTCCCATATTCCCATCCATTCTAAAAAACATTCTAACCTTCTAGACACCAGGTTGGTCAATATGGTGGGTAGTTGAGCTTCCAGTCAAGTCTTTTCCACCTATAGAATGATCGTAGTCTTATCCTCCCTAGAGAATCTAAACACAAAAATCACATGGTATACCCCATGAATCTTTTCCCCTTTTGGAAAGAGGGTATGAAAGTCTATCTTTTTTAGGTAGTGGGAAAATCAAAAAAGATAATCAGCCAACAAGAGTCCCCAATCATCCAAAAACTAACATTCAACTAGTTTCGTCATCACTAGTGCCTACCTCTAACACCCACATGCATAAACCGATGCATCTCGCAACTCTAGGTGTCAAATGATACCACAACTAATTAGCCTCACTACCCAACACATCACAACATCCTTTTGGGCTAACATCACAACACAAGAAGCAATAAAAAAGCATCATACCAACTTGGCTCTTGTCCTTTAAATAATCCATCCAACATTAAAACAGAATGAGCTCTCGCATCACTGAGAATAAGTCTCTTGGCCTTTAAAAAGAAGATGGTAACTCAGAACCCTATGTGGAATTATCTTTTATAAAAACAACCAGCACTTTAATACATCTTGAATTAACGGGTTCATTAAAATTGGGTTCCAACTATAAAAAACCTAAATAGAAAGTTATCATAGTTAGCACAAATTGAATATACATGTTCACATTATCAATTTTATTAATATTAAAATACATCATCAACAAAAAAATTAATTTACATGCCTTTTATCATCAAAAAATAATTATAATTAATCCCAATTTATGTCATTACAAATTCTTATCAAGAATGACATGATAAAAAAGAAACCATATATATTACACTATCTAGAAAAACAAGAGGCAATAAAATCTGATCGATACCGATTGATTTACTCGGTTCCAATATTTATTATGTCAGTTCTATTGAGGTCTAGTGGATAAACCATGCTAAATCCATGAAAAAACATAAAATAATATAAATGAAATGAATCCCCTTCCAAAAAAATTTCTCCACGTTTTTTATGCAAGAATGATCCACACAAACGATTAAGATCACTTCCCTATGACAAATGCATCCTCCTGAGGATGATGTGCCATGACCGTAGAAACCGAAACCCAGTAAAACACTATTATAATAATTGAGATCCTATTTCATAACATGTAAAGGAAAAAACAATAGGAATGGATCGAATAAAAAACAAAGATAGAGGTAGATCATCCCTTCTATTGAAGACGGATTGACACTTCTTGATTGCACCAAAATAGGGGGTGCACATACAGGAGGAAGAAACTTCAATGGGAAATGAACCAAGGATAAAGGTTTGATCAAACTGCTCCTATGGGAAGAAGGAATATAATGATAATATTTCACAAAGAACAAGAAGGTATAACATGGGAGGAAGATATCATGTCCCTTTAGAAGATTTAATGAAGAAGTGGTTTAAGAAACACAAGATTTCCCAAAAACAGCAGATCATATTAATCCACATGGTTTCCCCAAGTAAAGGGATCCTGATCATTAAGAAAAATAATGCAGGATTTATGGATTTGATTCTTCCTTTAATCCCTTAACCCAAGGCCTTGTATGTGTATTACGTCAATTAAAATGTCAAAGGGAAAAAACTATAGGGAGCTGAAACATTGTACACCTATCGATGATGGAAACAAAATTCAACAACTGATGCTCGAAACACTATTCAAAAATGACTCACTGACACTGATGTCACTTTTCAAAAAATGAATCACTAACACTGATGACAATGTTCACAAAATTACTCACCAACACATATGATATTGTTCACAAAATGACTAAGTTACACCGATGAAATTGTTCACAAAATGAATCACCGAAAACAATGAAACATTTAGAAAATTAACTCATTGACACCGATGACACTATTCAAAAAATGACACACGACACTATTGACATTGTTAACAAAATGACTTATTTTCAATGATGACACTGTTCACAAAACAACTCACCAACATAGATAGTAATATTCACAAAATGACTCACCGACACCAATGAAAATTTTCACAAAATGACTCATTGACACTTATGAAACATTTTACTAAATTACTCACTGACACCAATGAAACTATTCAAAAAATGACTCAATAACACTGAAGATAGTTTTAACAAAATTACTCCCTGACACCGATGAAATAGTTCACAAAATGACTTGCTAACACTGAAGACATCCTTCCCAAAATGACTCAACGACACCGATGACACTGTTCAAAAAATATCTAACCAACATCTATGACACTATTCTCAAAATTACTCACTAACACCGAAGACATCGTTCATAATGATTCTATATTTATGTGTATATATATGTATTTCATCTACATAATTCCATTCAACTCAATAAGGAAAAGAAAACAGCGTTCATGCGTACGTACGGTCTACCGTCTCAATGAACGGTGTATTTCATTCCATTTACTGATCTATTATATATATATTATGAATATATATTATATATAAATCATGTTTTATATTCTGTAATTAAGTAATCATGATCTATGTAATCATATGAATAATTACAAGTCAAAACACGGACAACAAATGAAACGATTTTACCCAAAACGCTCTTTAACATGGAATTTACAAAAGAATGGGTAATATAAAGCCATAAGTGAACCATATATGATATCATAACAATGAGTATGATTCTGGAATTAGTCAATGACATTATTTAAATAATTATACAGGAGGTTTGGACACATACGAAGCAAATCAGACCTAAGGTAAGGGAAATATCACAATCTCATTTTTATCTGAGATTGTTTATACTTTGGCATTTACTGGGGTGTATTTTATTATCCACATCCATGTTTCCTCAATATGTAATACAATTCCCATTCACCTACAATTGTTTAAATCCTATTTTACCCTCCGGTGAGTTTTTAGAACAAGATATGAACGAAATCTTTTGTCCTTTTTCGTACGAGGAACTTTTTTGACTTTTCTGACAAAAGTACGAGAAGAATGTTTTTTTAACATATACAACATGAATGGATTTTTAAGACATTATTTCCAAGAAGCTTCATTTACATGTTTTCAATTTTATTTTTAATCAACTTCTTTTAAAATTGCGTGACATGTTATGAAAGGAAAAGTGTTTTTGAAGTAGAAAGGATATTTTTTTCAAGAATGGAGTTCAAGTGTTTTATCAAAATTATTTTCCATCCAAGATAATAAAAGGGTTTTGTTTTTATCCCTATTATTACATTGATTTGATTATGTTGTGATGGAATAGTTTTTATGAATTCATTTATCTTATATGAATTGTTTTATGATGTCATGATGTTTAAGATTCCCATTTGTATTACATGGGTTATGAAATGATGTATGATTTATGATTTTGTGGGACACATAAGAACGGTATCATTATGAGATGGGTGGGACCTATATCACCCTCTAATGCATTGGGTAAAGATTTTATATCTCATGAGATAGACATGGCTGGAACGGTAGTGTATACTGGTTCAGTGAAACAAGACTGAAACGAGGAATGAACTCGGTTCTGAAAGGGACTTTGTCCACTAAGATAGTCTTGGAAATGAGTCTTGACTAACAAGAAATGATTCTCTATGATTATGTGTGTATTCCACAAGGTTTCATGTTTTATGTTATGATTATTGGGATTACATTTCACTACTATGATTTATCCCATGTTATGAAATTATGATCTCATTTTCAGGTTAAGATTTCCAAAAGATATGTTCTTATGAATATGAGGTGATTGATATTTCTTTTGTTTACCCTTACTGACCATTTGAGATCACCCTTTTATGTTTTCTTTTCCCCAGGACATAAAGAAAGGATTTAGGGTTAGAAAAAAAATAAGATCTTTATGGGAGATGTTGAAGATCTTTCACCATGTTTAGAAGATTATATTCCGAGTTTCCAAAGACACTAAACTATTACGGCCCTTGGGTGTGTGTTTTTGTTATGTACTAAGTATTCCGCAAAAGTAATGTAATGTCCATGTACGTCAGGCTTCAGGTCTCTACAGTTGGTATCAGAGGAAAGGTTTAGTCAACCTTTGGAAACTAGGATGCAAAAACGTTAGTGAGATCCATAGAGATATTTCTAAGGTATGTCTAAGGATGTCCCTAAGGATAAGTATGCGAACTACGGTAATGTTCTTAGAATTTAACCTAAGATGTTAGATATTGAGGGTACTCCCCCTTTACTATGTTGTTTTCTCTAGCATGATTTTTGCCTCCCATAGAATTATTTTTGTGTTTTAGTTAATGGAGGGAACCAGAAGGAATTAGGTTAACATTGAATCCAATGGACAAATTGGTGACTTTGAGCAACAAAATTGTGTAATGCCTAGAGAGAAAGATATTGTGATTATGACGAATAAGTCATCGCGATATATGATTAAAAAATTGAAATTTAGTGGTATTCCTAATTAATCAAATAAGAGGAAGATATACTTTTATACATGTTCGCATGTGGAGGAGCATAAAGAAAGGAAGATTGAGATTTCTAAAGAAGGGAAGAAGAACCTCGAGGAATACCTCAAATGGAGGGACAGATGATAGTTGTGTGGATAAAAGGGTCATAGAGTGACAGACTGTTATGGAGTTCAATGTCTTATTTGTGGAGAACATGGGCATTACGCAACTCAATGCCCTGACCTAAAAAGTTACTTCTAAATCAAGGAAGGAATTATTCCAAGACAATCATTGAAGAGGATGGATTTAAGTGTTTATGTATTGTTATTCAAGAATAATGTTGTTGAGGTACTTTTATGGCTTATTAGAATATTTTTGTATTTGTCTATTGTGGTTTTCAATAATTTTATGGTACCGGTAACCATGGAAAGTGATTGAGATATTTTTAGAAAAAAGATGATATGCGCATAATGAAGGGATAAGGAAAAAATGAAATGTTTGACAGTATTCATGATCTCATGATTGATATAAGGACTAAGTATATAGAATTTTGAGGATTTTGGTATGTGGAAAGAGTTATATTTTGACAGTACTCATGTTTTCACTAAGATTCAATGGTTATTCATTTTTCAATAGATTACATGATTATGGTATTCACATGACTGGAATGTGACAAACAAGATATATGAGGGATAAATGATGGCATTCACGTGATCATTTTCTCTATACTATGAGCTTGGACTGAATTATTTTAGATAAGCCTAAATATTGGAATGGATTATGTTGGACATAAGTTAGTATTGTTTAAGGATAAAACTTTTTTTGATATTGTTGATGGGATGTTATAATAATGTAGTTTTAGAAAAAGGACAATCTACAGGATGTGCGACAACCCATCGCGCCGGCCAAGGCTGTGGGAATCGAACCCACAACTAAAGTGTGACGGGCCTTTATCGCATACCACTGGCCTACAGAAAGTCCCTGGTTAGTAGAATCTAGTTTTATTTTCATAAGCGGTATGATATATGATGTATAAGTTCATTTTTGGAATCGTATATGATTAACCTCACCAAATACGGACTTATGTATATTTGATAACTATTGCTAAACATTTTTTTGAAATAGATTGAATGACCCATCATTCTATCACATGATCTATTAACACTTCATGAATAACAAATTCAACTTCATTTCTTTAAGAGATGAAGTGGAAATTGTTCAAAGCACGAACAACAGTGAGATTGTATCAAATTCAAGTAAGTATTTCTTCTAATTCAAAATTTTCAACTTTAGGGAAATGATATTGAAAACCAAAAATTTTGTCCTAGTGATCTTATATCTGATGAATCAGATGTTACCCTAGATCATCACAAATTTATGGCTTTGCGATTGTTGGCTTTTTCATAGCCATGTTCTCTACCACTCTCCATCAGAACTTGATGGTTAGATTTTTCTTCCATATCCATATTTTAACCTATGTTCTCCTATGTGGAAACCCAGTGATGAGTTAATTGGGGTAACCATTACATTTCATACTTTAGTTTTTAAATCCATATTTCGGTATTCCCTTTTACGATGTGGGTTTCTATTAAACAAACTTTCAAGTAGTAAACCATTTATAAACCCGATGAATTTCGAGGGCGAAATTCATTTTTAGGGGGGTATAATGTAACACCCCGAGATTTTATGAAAAATATTCTTTTGATTTCATTAATGTCTTGTGTTGTATTCTACACCAAGATTACCTTGCGCTATAAGCAACACCATATTAGCTTGCAGTATACGCAACACTATTCTTGGATCGAGTTACACACAATTTTGATAATAGTTATTCTATGCAACATTGAGTATATATATATATATTCAATGTATAAATGAAATATGTTTGGATTCTGTTATATGAAAAATGAAGGATTCTTTCACAACACGCAACCCTGACTTGGCTTGCATTACACGCAATCGCGACCTTCCTCGATAGCGTGTGTTGTACGCAATACCGGGTTTTAATAAACAACGATATATTATTATAATATTGTCATGAACTAGCAGTTATGAATATTATTAACTAAATTTTGCATTTTATAACATTATTATTCATCTTACACATTTTCTATAACATGGTATAAGAACAAAATAAATTTTTCGGGTAAAATCAGTATTTTTAAAAAATTGCAGTTTTGCCGCCTTTTGATGGCGCACCCACTTTAAATCTAGTTTTTGACATGTTTATATGTTAAATTTGAAAAAATAAAATTCTTCCTTTCAATCAGGATATAAAAATTTACATTAGATAAAATTTTGATATTTTTCCGATAACTTTCATATTTTAATGAATAGTAAAAACACGCTATATTTTAATTAAAAACAACTTTTTTCATTGTAATATCTTATGTGGTTAAATTATAATATTGAATGGTTTTTAAGTATAAATAGAATATATTTTTACCATTTAATATAATTTATGTTGTTAGCATTGATTTTACCTTGAATTCGTAGGTTGAAACAATTCAATCTTTTGCAATGTTTTAAAGAAAAACACGTTTTCTTTCGACAACAGGATTAATTTTAATTTAATTTCTGCATCATTTGTGTATTGAATTTGGAAAACTGGATTCCATATTTGGAATCAGTTGGCCCAAATTATGTTAATAAGCTACTTATTATTTTTGTGCATTGTGAATAGTAACTACGGTAAATTTTATTTACTATAGTTAAAGGTAAATCGGGTAATTAAGGGTAAATATAAGATTATAAAACTACCGTAACACTTGGATAAATCCTATTGGATTGCTAAAAGTAGACCCATATAACCTAAGGGTCGGATTAGATTCATTTTATGGACTTTTTGCCATGAAAATAATTTAATTATTATTAAAACCAAAGAATGTGACAACATGTCACTTTCTTAAATCTTATAAGTATAATAATTTTAATTTAGTGATAAACTTCATGAAACTTCGAACATTAATTGTCTCCAGAAATCTAATACAATTATCTACATCATAGGAATTTATTTAGAATTTTTAGGGATTAAATAATTATCATGTATTATGACACAAAGATGATGCAGTAATTGTCTTATTAAGGAAATATTGACATATATGATGTTATGAATGCCCAAATAAATGTAATTTGAGACTTTTTATGACTTACATTAATTTTATAGGTTAATATGACATGTTATTGTAGATATAAGTAACTTGGTTTTAACTTATCATTCTTTTATGAATTTCATAAAAATCATGTACCAAATAGTGTCAAAATTGACATAAATTAGTTTTTAAAACAAATATTATATTATTAATTGTTATTTAATTCCTACAAATCTAAGGATCGGCCAAATAACATAGATAAGGATAGATATATTAATAATAAACAACTTGGTGTTCGTTTGGCATAATATAGTATGTTTATTAACCTTATAGTGTAATAAAACAAGAAGACACGGTAAAAGTTAAATTATCTAACTTAAAGTTAAATCTAAATGATAAGGTTAAAATTGATACCTAAACTTGTCTAAATTCAATTGGATAAGATTATTTAGACCCATCCACATCTTAGCTTCCATATATATCAATTTGGAGCTATTTAAAACCGAACGTGTCTTTATAATAAAATAATATTTTTAGTTTTCCCAAAGGTGCCCCTCTCATCCCTTATAAAAGGGCACCTCCTCCCTCTCCTCCTCACACCAATTTGAGCATTCAAGCTTGGACAACCGCTGCCAAAATCTCTTCTCCACTTCCCTATTATCATCCTAGAGGTCTTGGTATTCTTCAAAGACCATCCTTATTTCTTTAAGTGGAGGTTAAGAAAAGGCGCATCAAAAAGAGGTAATATCCATTACCGATCTTTTTCAATTTCTTTCTTCTTCAAATTCTTCTTCTTTAGTTGTTTCATGATAAAGTAATCACATAAGTATTTCTTATATAATTATATGTCATTATAAATATGAAACAACTCTAATTAACCTTCTATCCATCCTACGGAAAAAGGAAATCACCGCGTGTGCGTACGTACGGAATACCGTCTCCACGCAGTGGTGTAATCTATTTTCCGCCACCACCTAAATTGGATGGGTATAATGGTGTAATGAGTAACTATATATAATTATTATAAAGTGATATTGATACTGAAATCTTATACATACACTTCAACACAATTTCACGATCATGAGAACAATATCATCGCTCGTGCGTACGTACGGACTACCGTCTCCACGACGCGATGAGATTCATTCTCCATGTTAACCATTTAAGAATGATTATAAAGTATATATAAGAAATAATAATGAAATATATGAAATTATAAAGCTACTGTATTTATGTATATATGTATGTCATCAACTTACTTCCATTCAAAACAATAAGGAAAGGAAAACAGTGTTCATGCGTACGTACGGACTACCGTCTCCATGAACGGTGTGTTTCATTTCATTTATCTATCTATTATATATATATATACTGAATATATAAGATATATAAATCATGTTTTAAATTCTTTATGTAAGTAAATCATGATATAAGTAATAATAATGTCAAGAACAACAATTCCAAACACCTATGATAAATGAAACGATTTTACCCAAAACGCTTCTTTAACATGGAATTTACAAAAGAACAGGTAATATAAAGTCATAAGTGAACCATAGTTGATATCATAACAACGATTATGATTATGTAATAAGTTAATGACATTATTTAAATCATTATACAGGACGTTCGGACACTTACAAAGCAAATCAGACTTAAGGTATGGGAAATATCACAATCTCATTTTTATCTGAGATTGTTTATACCTTGGAATTTACGGGGGTGCATTTTATCATCCACATCCATGTTTTCTCAATATGTAATATTTACATCCTTATACCATAGTTTATATCCAATTTTTCCCTTCATTGAGTTTTTATTAAAAGATGTGAAAGGAATCTTTTGTCGTTTTTCGTACGAGGTACTTTTTGACTTTTCCGACAAAAGTACGAAAAATGTTTTTTAACTTATACGGCATGAATGGATTTTTAAAACATTATTTCCAAGAAGCTTCCTTTAAAAGTTTTCAATTTTATTTTTAAATAACTTCTTTTAGTTTAAAATTGTATGAAATGTTATGAAAGGAAAAAAAATTGGAAGAAGAAAGGATATTTTCCTCAAGAATGGAGTTCAAGTGTTTTATCAAAATTATTTTCCATCTAAGAAAATAAAGGGTTCTGTTTTTATCCCTTTTATTACATTGATTTGATTATGTTGTAATGTAATAATTTTTATGAATTCTTTTATCTTATATGAATTGTTTTATGATGTCATGATGTTTAATATTCCCATTTGTATTACATGGGTTATGCAATGATGTATGATTTATGATTTTCTGGCACACATAAGAATGGTATCATTATGAGATGGGTGGGACCTATATCTCCCTCCAATGCATGGGGTAAAGATTTTATATCTGATGAGATAGAC
This sequence comes from Viscum album, assembly GCA_963277665.1. Classification (NCBI taxonomy): domain Eukaryota; kingdom Viridiplantae; phylum Streptophyta; class Magnoliopsida; order Santalales; family Viscaceae; genus Viscum; species Viscum album. Next base: position 1,112,618,621 of record OY728145.1, read on the forward strand.
AGGGCTGGAACGGTAGGTTATACCGGTTCAGTGAAACAGGACTGAAACGAGGAATGAACTCGGTTCAGAAAGGGACTTTGTCCACTAAGATAGTCTTGGAAATGAGTCTTGACTAACAAGAAATGAAGCTCTATGATTATGTGTTTATGCCGCAATGTTTCTTGTTTTAAGTTATGATTATTGGGATTACATTTAACTACTATGATTTATCCCATGTTATGAAATTATGATCTCTTTTGCAGGTTAAGATTTCCAAAAGATATGTTCTTATGAATATGACGTGATTGATATTTTTTTTGTTTACCCTTACTGAGCATTTGAGCTCACCCTTTTATGTTTTATTTTCCCCAAGACATAAAGAAAGGATTTAGGTTTAGAAAAAAAAAATAATATCTTTATGGGAGATGTTGAAGATCTTTCACCATGATTAGAAGATTATAATCCGAGTTTCTAAAGACACTAAACTATTATGGTACTTGTGTGTGTGTTTTTGTTATGTACTAAGTATTCCGCAAAAGTAATGTAATGTCCATGTACGTCAGCCTTCGGGTATCTACACCATGAATTTAAAAATAAACCTCAAAGGAAATATAAAAGGGGTCCAAACCACCACCGATTAAGATACCTCTCAAAATAGATCAATCCATAAGAAGCATGAAATGAAACCCGTCATATAAACAAAAAATTACTATAACCACAAAGAGAACATCATTACATGAAATAGTTAAAAATCAAACAACTCTGTGTACTGTGCACGTATCTATGACTTCCATTCGTAGGTACTCTCCTTTATGCCACCATATCGTGAAATGACATGAACAAAGTGGATTGAATTCTTATGAATCTCCTTCTCCTTATGGTCTTGGATCTTCACATGCCTCTCCTCGAAGGTCAGATCATCCTCAACATCAGTCTCTCTCCAATCGATGATGTGAGAGTTATCATGAAGATGACGATGGAGCTTTGACACATGAAGAACATCATGTATTTGTATCATATATGGGGGAAGATCTACTCAATATTCTGTGGATCCAACACAAGGAAACACCTCAAAAGGAAAAATAAACTGGGGAGATAACATACTACCACAACCAAATTGTCTCTTCCCATGATGGGGATTCACCATTAGAAACACCTAATCACAAAAAAAATAAACTCTAAATTTCTCCTCCTTTGATCGACATATGATTTTGAACAATCCTGTGCTCTCTTCACCCTTTAATAGATCACCTGAACCATCTCTGTCATATTCTACACTATCTATGGTCTGAGAAATTCAGACTCTCCAACCCTAGTCCATCACAATGGAGTGTGGAATGGTCGACCATATAAGGCTTCAAACTTCTCCATACGAATTGTGGAGTGAAAAATATTGTTGTAAGAAAACTCCAAGAAGGGTAATTACCTCATCCACGATCCTCCAAAATCTAGGACATAAAAGTGCAACATGTCTTCCAGAGTATGGATAGTCTACTCTATCTAATCACCCATCTATGGATCAAAAGAAGTGTTAAGGAATTAATAATAACCTAAAGCATACTAGAGACCTTTCCATACCCTAGATGTGAAGTGAGGATCTCAATCATAAATGACCATCCTCAGAACACTATGGAGTCTCACCACCTCCTCTTGATACAACCTATAAAAACATCCATTGAGCTCAAATCCTTGATCGTTATAAAGTGGGAATATTGTGTTAAATGATCTAATACCACACAAATAGCATCATGCCATCCCTGAGCTCGAGGTAGACTAGTAACAAAGTCTATTGAGATATCCTCCCACTTACACTGAGGAAAATCTAATGGCTGGAGAAAATGCCTGGGGACATAGTGCTTACCGATCAACTTCTAACTGACCAATCATCAAGAATCAAACTCTACAACTTAATGATTCTTCACAGGCCACCAAAAATGACTCATCAATGCTTTTTAAATCTTTTTCATGACAAGATGTACCACTAAAGGAGAACTATGGAACACTCTAAGAACCATCTCACGAATCACCAAAGGAACAAAAAACCTTACTTGATATAACACTCGGTGTTGTTTGTCCTCATCTAAACCATCAGGGGCCTCCCCAAAAATAACTCGGTATCACAAGACCTCCACCTCTAGATATCCCTACTGAGACACTTCTACAACATGCACCATAAATGACTGCACCATCATCTGAAAAATACAACATATTCAACCAATGTCTACCATATCGATATGTAATGCTGAAAGGTCTTCCATAACTATCCAAGAATCACCAGATTCATGCATTATATCACTATGTGAATTCCTGCTATGTGCATCAACCACAAACTTTCTTTATCCAGGTGAATACGATATTAGAAAGTCTTATTCCTTTAATAACTCCATCCACAGACAATACCGCTAGTTCTATTCATGTTGGGAAAAAACATACCACTAGATATTATGATAAGTAATAACCACAAAGTGCTCTTGAATGAAGAAATGTATGCACACCATTAGAGCAAACACCACAGCTGCCAACTCAAGATCATGGGTGGCATAGTTATGATCAAGGGGACAGAACTTCTGAGAATCTTAAATATAAGTGATCTCAACTACAATAGAACACAACCAAACCCCAAATGTGAATCATCTCATTAAACAGAAACTGAACTCCCTCTACTGGAATACAAAAAAACTATAGCACCTACGAAATTCTCCTACAGATACTCAAAATCTATCTAACACTGACCAGTCTATATTAACGCTAGATCATTTCTAGTTAATTCTATCAGAGGAGTTCCAGCCCAAGATAAATCAATTACGAACCACTTGTAGTAGCATATTATTCCATGTAAACTTCACACCTATTCCACTGTCATGAGAGATTCCAAAGACACTGATTATTCTATGTTAGATAGATCTACATCTACTCCCTTTTGGGACATAACATTCCCTATAAAATGGATTTCGGGGGCCAAAATATCATGCATCAATAGCTTCCCAAAACACTGATGTTGACAATGAAATCCCAAAATAGTGTAGATGCTCTGTATGCTCCTTCTTAGATGTAGAGTACCCAAGGATACCATTTTTGTAAACTACCGTGAACTTATATAGAAACTCATTGAACACAGCGTTCATCAATCCCATGAACATAGTGGAAGCATTTATCACATTGAACGACATTAAAAAGAACTCATAATACCCATGACGGCAACAGGAAGTAGCCTCCATGAATTCCACATCCATCAAAACTATTTGATAATATCATGACCATAATTCAATCATTGATAACAAACAAACACACTTCAGTTGATCAAATAAATCATCAATCCGTAGAAGAGGATTGAGATTCTTCAGTTCCCTTTGTTCAAGTGACAATAATTAATACACAACCACAATCATCTTTCAACCTTCTTTATAAAAAAAATCTTGTGCACCCCATGGTAAAAATCTCTAGTGAGCAAAACCACATTATAATAAACCATCAAGATGTATACGTTTCTCCCATAACACATAATGGGACATCTTATAAGGAGACATATAGTTATGATATTCTCTTAGATGAATATTGATCCCATACTTGATCTCTCGTCGAGTGGGTAATGCTATGACCTCTTCTGGAAAGATATCTGTTTTCTCTTATATAAACCTTGGAAATGCCAACTGTTAAACCCCCACAAAATTCAGCATTAGATCAGCCATCATGGATGATAAGGACCGAACAAACCTGTGACCTATCCGATGGTCTCCCTCACTAACAGTCCCTGTTTAATGTCCACCGTTATCAAAGAACACCACATGCCTCCTGATTAAATCCACGATAGTTTGCACCGAATTCAACCAATCCATGATGAGGATGAAATCATGTGTTTTTATACATAAAAAATATAAGTCTCCCCAATAGTGTTGTTTCCCTACTACTATCTCATAGTCTCTACATACTATAAAAAAAATCAAATCAACCTCTAACTTGCGTAGTTAATTCCAAGGGCCCTGGACGCATTTCTACCTCAAGTCCCAAAGCATGGAAAAGGGATTGTAATATGAATATGTTGGTGACTCCTAAATCAAACAAGTAATACACCCAAGTATAAAACAATCAATTGGTAACCCAAATGATGTCTGGATCACCTAGCACTATTAATTCTAAAGCATGAGGCTGACCACGACCTCATACATGACCATTATAAACCTGATGGAGACCACCTCCATTTCTATCTTATTCTCTCTGAGGATGGGGAGTGTCATGGGAATGTACTCTATCGACCTCATCTTCCCTCAATTGATATGAAGTTGGTGATAACTATTGTTGATACCTCAGATGGAACTACCTTAATGGAGGAACCTGGAGTGGAACACCTGGTGCCTGATGACTGCTATGAAAAGATGGGAACTCTAATTGATGGTGAGTTTAGCTACCACATGAAAACAAGTGCATGATAACTTCATGTAGGTCTGAGATCTCCACCACTAGATAAATGAGATTCTGAGGGATGGGACCACCCTCTCCCCCAACCAAACGGAAACACTTGTTCCTTGAAAACAAGGTACCTAAGACAAAATCTATGCTTTTAGAAGAATCAAGATGACTACCCTCTCTTAATGACCTAGTTATGGCAAATGTAATCTCGATGGCCTCGGCACTCTCTATCACATCATGATATTTCTTATGCATACATGGGGTGACATGGAGTTGGATCACTGGATACAAAGCCTCCTTGAAATGACTCACCATGGCCTCCTCATCTATAAATAAGTCCTAAAAATATTGTAAAATGTTCATGAAATGGTTCCCATACTCATTCACACTAGAACTCTCCTATTGAAGGGTAAGAAGCTCCTGGCGACTAGAAAACATCACAGTCAAAGAAGGAATCTTGGCTCAGAACTTATCTTGGAACTCCCCCAGTGAGATCGTCGACTACTCGTGATCCTTGAAGAACAAGAACCACCACTACCTCACTACTCCACACATCATTATAACAACCATATACACCTTTTTATCCTTCCGAGAATGGATCTGACTGAATCCTATCTCAACCTACTCCAACCAGGGTTCCGTGCCTACATCTGAAATGGATCCCTCGTACTTTGGTAGACACTTGCACTGAAACTCTCATAGTTTCCTCCTCCAAGCGTCGTCTTCATCAATCTCTACATTGTAGTGATATACTATCTTGTCTTGTTGGACATATTCTACGTGAAGTTGATGAGGACATTGACCAAAAGCCATACCTATAAAATAAAAAATAGATGGAGATCCTAAACATGAAATTTTGAAGTCTAGTAATTAATTAACAATTTATTATTTTTATTCATTTTATGTTAACAAATCCCAAGGTCTACCCATTCTAACACATTCTCTAAGATGAATAGTGCATGATCCATTTCTAGGTCTCTACCCTGCCACAATTATAACCTCATTTAGTAGCCACTATAAACATAATTTTATGTGTATCAGATCTCAGGGAGCCCTAATTTCATATCTCTCGGGTAGTCTCTAGTGTTTATATCACTTTCTATAATTATCTAAAACTATTTCCCTACAAACCCATGAAACCTCACTTTTTCCTATCAACAAACCCCATCATATCCATAAACCTCTATTTGAAACCACATTGTCACGACCCCCTCCACACATCGTGTACCCCTCCTAGGCCTATAATGTCATATGGCATATAGTGACCCTTGAGTCCTGCCTTTAGTAAGCCACGCGTAGGCGACTAGCACCGATGGTATAGTAAAAAAACAAATGGGAGGCATTACCCTATAAAAGAAGACATACGGAACAGAGAGATAAGATAAACACCAATCAAATCCAACATAGACATAAATATAAAATTAATCCCAAGTACACATATGTAGTGTCATGAAATACTACTAGAACTAAAATAAACAACTGTAGGTACCAAAGGAATGTAAAAAGAGTAGCAACAAATATGCTCGAATAGCACTTGAAACCCCAAGCTAGTGGTAACCAGAAAGATCTAAATCCTACTACAAGTGACTTGAAAAATTATTTATATATACATAGGGTGAGTATAATAGTATACCCAGTATTATCATCCCTATAGCCTCTCATTAAAATTTAATGAAATTTTGCAAAATCAAGCTGACCATTAAGTGAAACTAACTCTTCACATAAAAAGTTTTACTCATTTCCTGGACTCACCATGGATACTCCCACCATGTGTAGAATACAAGAGTTTATAATATAATAAATAATATCATGGTAACCCCTCTACCACTTCCCCACTATTTTTTCACTTTTCCACAACATCGCATGTCCTAAGAATCTCTCTCAAAAAATGTTTTCACATAGACACCTGGGTGTAGCACCACAATAGGCACCTCATGCAACAAAACCACCATGTCCACATAACCAAAGAGATCAGGTAGTTTTTAGGAGCCACTATAGCTCACATAATGTATATTATAAGTTTGGTATCAAACCTCATGCCATTATATACCATACACCAAGTAAGGATCCCCAATCTATCACATCTTATACTTGTTACACATATAGTAGTCCATAAGAATCTATATCTAGAATATATGTGTTTAAATAATCACATTCCATTACATCCCTCTACACACAAATATCATGAAATATAATTGTTGTGCCTACCCGAAAAAGTAAATTCCAAGAGAAGAGAGTGGGGACAAAGGGTGAAGTTAGCTATCCATCCTTCCACTGAAATCTTAGGGGAAACACCCCACACCCGAAGGGCTCAAATCACTAGGGTGTCAGTTTCACTCCCTGAAAAGGTGGAGTCACATATAAAAACACAAATATAATATAATACAATATATATCTCACATCCACACTATAATAATAAACTAGTTTTAGGCACAACTAAAACTATTATCTCTCAGAATCCCGAATTCCACTACTAATACTAGGTATCCTGTAAGCACAAAAACATTTAAATAGATTTATTATTTACATAATTCCATTTTTATAAGTTTCCCATTATATTAATTAAATATTTAAACATCAATAATACATCATTAATTCCTTATTACATTTCATTAGCACACACCGAAAGTCCATTATTCCTTTAAATTGCTACCTCAACATTGCATCCCAACAATCTCCAACACCATTGATTAACATCAGTCATTCAATCATTTATTATATGAATTACTACTTTACATATTGCTAGGCATTATATGAAAAAATTCTAAACTAATAAACACAAAGGGGATCAACATGGTGGGTAGATGAACAACCCATTAAGTCTTTTCCACCTATATAAAGAGTGTAGACCCATCCTCCATTGAGAATCTAAACACGAAAAGCATGGTGCATACCACACACATCTTTTCCCCCTTTGGAAGTAGGGTAAGCAAGACCAACTTCCTTGAAAAGTGGGAAAGGAATAGTAGATAAAAAATCAACTAGATTCATAAAGAATTCAATAATTCAAATCCAACTCATTTCATCATCTCTGGTGTCCTCCCTGACAACCACATGCATAAACTGATGCATCTCGCCACTCTAGGCATCAACTGCTACCGCAACAAATGGGCCTCCCAACCCCAACATATAACAACAACCATCTAGGATCAGATAAAAACAAAAGAAGTAGAAAAAAACATCATACCAACTAGGATTTTAGCCCTTAAACAATGAGTCCAACCTTCAAACACAATGAGCACTCACAACTCCAAGCATAAGGCTCTTGGCCTTTACATGTAAGATGGTAACTCAGAACCCTATGAGGAATTATCTTTTATCAAAAAAATGTTCTTTCTTCTTTATTTAATTAACAAGTTAATATATAGTAGGTTCCAACTATGGGCAACCTAAACAGAAATATATCATAGTTATCAGAAATTGATTAATCATATTTACAACATCAATTTAATTAACATAAAAATATAGCAATAAAAATCAGATTCATTTACATTTCACTTTATCATAGAAAAAATATTTTCAATTAATACCAGTTTAAAATATTTACCAATTTCCATTATGAATGAAATGATAATAAAAGTAAGTATATATATTAGAATATCTAGAAAAATAAGAGGAAATAACATAAGATTGATACCAATTGATTTAACTGGTTTAAATATTTATTATTTCATTTACATTTTGGTTTAGTTTATAAATCATGTTTACTCTATGAATTCATGTAAGAGAATAGATAATAAATTAATCCCCTACCTTAAAAGGTTCTTCACATTATTTATATGAGAATGATACAAACAACGGATTATGACCTCCTTTTCTATGACAACTGCATCCACCTGAGGATGTTGATGCAAGACCGCACCAACCGAATTCCAAGAAATCTCTATTAGAATAATGGAAATCACATGTCATAACATGGAAAGGAGAAAAGAGGAAAATGATTGAAGAAGTCACAAGACAGGAGGTAGATCTTACCTTTTGTCGATGATGTATTGACACTTGCTGCTTGCAGGAAAAAAATGTGTGCACTTACAGCTAGAAGAATCATCAATGGGAAAAGATCAAATGATTATGGTTTAAACATGCTACTTCTATAGGGATAAGGAATAGTTCGAGAATCTCGAACCAAGGAATAAGAAGGTAAAACAAGGGAGGAAGATATATTTTACCTTTATTAGATTTAATCGATTATTGGTTTAAGATATTATGTATTTTCTATTAAAATAGGATTTCATTAAACCATACGGTTTTACCAAGTAAAGGGATCCATATCCAAAAAAAATTAATATAGGAGTTATGGATTTGAATTCTCCATAAATCCATTAAAACAATGCTATGAATTTGATTTACGTCTAGGAAAACATCAAAGGGGAGAATCTGTAAGAATCTGGAAACATTGTACACATACCGATTCTAGAAACAATTTTCACCTATCGATGCTGGAAACAATGTTCACAAATGACTTACTGACACCGATGTCAATTTTGACAAAATGTCTCGCTGACACCAACGACATTGTTCCCATAATGACTCATTGACACTAATGATATTTTTTACAAAATGACTCACAGACAATGATGACTCTGTTCACAAAATGACTCACCGACACATATGAAACTATTCACAAAATGACCCACCAACATCGATGACACTATTCACAAAATGACTCAGAGAAACCAATGAAAATATTAACAAAATGAATTAACAATATTAAGGATATTCTTCACAAAATTACTCACTGACACTGATGAATCTTTTCATAAATGAATCATCGACACCAATGAAACTGTTCACAAAATGACTCCCTAATGCAGATGAAACCGTTCACAAAATATCTCAACAACACTAATGAAATTGTTAACTAAATGACTCACTAAAACTGAGGAAACTATTCAAAAAATGACTCATTGTCACTGATTGAAATGTTTAAAGAATAACTCACCTACACTGATGTAACTGTTCGCAGAATGACTCATCGAAACTAATGTCACTTTTCATAGAATTTGAAATTTCTAAAACTTTTGAGGATAAGTTACCTAGACCACCTAGAAAACTCAAACACCAGATTTCAGAAAATGATTTAAACGAAGAGGTATGGGCCATTAAAAACACTATGTCAGTCTATTCATATCACTTTCGTGATGGATGGAAGTATGAGAGTCATAGTTTTTGGGGTCGAGTATCATGCATAAGACATCAGGGAAGCTCCTATTGATTTGGAAGCATATTTTTATGTGCCAAAAAGAAAAAAATTTATATTCCAATAAACATTATCTAAATCATGATTTTATAGAGGTAGATTATGTGGTACGTTGATATTCATTGATATTCAGTCATTTTTTTATTTAGAAGCTGGTTAAGCTAAAGCCCAAATATTTCAAACCATTTAATATAGTAGAGAGGATATATGTAGTAGAATATTTATTGGATCATCCATAGTGGTGTAGTTTTATGAATGATGTGTCATATGTGTGATCTATTTGAAACTATTACCTTAAATTCTCCCATGTGATAAAGATTGATGATGTTGAGTTTGAGGAATACACGTCAATTGAGTAGCTTCTAATTCATATAGTGGACCATAGTGAGAAAATTATTCTATGTAAGACTGAGTTGATGGTCTAAGTTATTTAGAAACCTGGCCATGCTCCTGAGGAATCTAGGGAGAGGGGAAATGATACATTGGCCACATGGACTCCTCTTTTTACTTTGTAGGATTAGTGATGCTAGGGTGTATATCTGAAGTATGATTTTTAAATGGTGGTGATATTTTATGATATTCAACTATTGATGAGATAAATTTCAATTTAAAATCTTTTTGAACTAATTTTAAAGGGATTTTTGATTGCGTCAAAGGTGTATGTAAGGTGTCAAGATTGTATCTGGGGTTTAGGACATAAAAATAGTGGAAAATATGGAATATAGTGTATGATACTGTGTTATCAAACTGTATGTTATGATCATCCCCTTTACTGTTTAACACCTATTTTGGAAAGCATTGTTTTAAAAACTGTATGAGGAGGTTAGAAACAACACAGACCAGATCCAAATCTATTTGTATATCATATTTACTATTTATAAGAGTGTCATTGTAGTCTTAGAGACCGTGTGACACCTAATTTATATTTGAATCCTCTAGTTTTAATGCTCACAAATCATTCTTTATTAGGATTGATCGATATTAATTATTTTTATCTATGTCTAATTATGTTTAAATATAAGCTTAATCTATTCTGTTGGTGTTTTAATACATATGATATGTATGAAAAGTTTTGCAATGTGTAGGTCACCATTGAGTAGAATTCATCATTAAGGATGCGTCGCCATCTGGGTGGACTCACCATTATACCTACCAGTGATATGTCTGACCACCATCATAGATACTGAAATCTAGAAATAGACAAGACACTAATGCATGAGTCACCTCTGCATCATCCTAAAGATATATTTTCAGAATTTTTTCTATGGATGATCCATTGTTCAAGACATGTTTTTTATGGTTTGTGTAACAATCAACATGATATACCAACAGAATGACTCCCTAATGATCAAAATTTTGTCTAAGAATGAGCTAGAGATAGCTAACATATCGTCATGTGGACCGACTATTAAAATGGCCTACCGATTATGGAGTCACCATCATGTCGACCTACTGCTAGAGCCACCTACCGATCATGACTCACCATTCCAACACTATTGATCCTGATATAGTTGCATTCATTCTTTTTTTCGTTTAAATTAAAATTATTTATAATGGTCAAATTTATGAAACACAGTACCATCATATATTTTAATGACTTTTTCATCCATTTGTAGACAACATTAATATTAATTTCAGAGTACAATGTACGGGGTACCATCACACAATAAAGTTCATGATTTTTTACACTACAATGTATAAATATACAACCTAATTCAAAATACAATAGAGATAAAATGATAAAAAAATGTTGTGAATCCAAGAAACCAAAAAGTAGAACTTCATATTATGCATACATGAAAACATTGCTGAGAACCAAAATTGAAGACCATCTGGAACATCAAACGAAAAGAGGAGAATATTAATCAAACACATTAGTACCTCTCTAGAAGTATATTATATTATCTCACAGAATACTCTAATTTTTATTCTATTTTAACAAATCAACTACAACTACTTTTCAACACTACTTTGGGGAGTCGTGAGTTGTATAAACAATGTCACAGAGCCTTATAATTTATTTCGATTTATTTATGCTATTATTGTGTATTTTTTTACTTTACTAGAAGTGTGTGTGTCTTAGTATTATAGAGACACATTTACTCTTATTCCAAACAAGAGGATACATAGATATCTTAAAAAAATATTTTTACACATTAAAATACCATGGAAGAACAATGGAAGAGGTCTTTATCTAGCATGTTATAATTATCACTTCCAGAAAAACTATTGAAGATGTCTAGTTAACCTGTAATGCTGTGTATGAAATTGTGTATCCCAATAAATGGTGTAGATCATGTTTATATATTTAAACATCTTGTTGAAAGTTAATAATCAAGTTAGGAAGACTATTTATCATCTTGAGACAGAACCTCTTATATGAAATCTATTTTTCTTCTCAATGTTTTGTTTTCATTATATTATTTAATCCTAAAATCCATTAATTATTATAATATTTATTTTCCAATAATTTTTGTATTTGAATTTGTTTTAGTATATTGATCTTAATGTTAAAATAATAATACATATTACATTTGTTGAGAAATAGTCAATCATTGAGAATTATTACAAAAAATCAAGATTTTATAAATATGATTCTTTTCTTAATGGTTCCTCCTTGTATTTAAAATTGGGTAACTTTTAAATAACTGTTTTATATTGAAATTTATATTGGAACTCAATTCACCCCACTTTCAGTTTCCTACTCCAACTATCATTTTGTATTATATGATTATATTTTTTCCCAATTCTCTATTCAACTGTGATTTTTTTATTTTAAGATATCTAAAATTTTTCAGTTTCTAATATATATTTCATTAATTTTTTTTAAAATGACAATATATCACAATTTTTTTCTTCCAATTGGACTTCCTATTTTAATGGAAAAAACTATTCTCATTGAAAACTCATAATGAAAAGGAATTTATAAATAATGGGTTTTGAAATGAGGTATGAAATGGTTGATGAATATAAGACTCATATTAATACTAGAAACACTTTTTATTATGCCAATAATATAACTTATAACTATAATTGATATCATTTTATTACATTATATTATCCTTTAGATGATGAAGAATTCAATAGTATTTATGAATGTAATACAATCTTTAAAATTTTTTATACACTAGGTATTTCACATGAAGGAACCACTAATTTTAATGAAATATCACTTATCACATATATGATTAAATATGATAATTTCAAAAGGATGCTTTATGTTCATATTTCTAAAATGTATCATAAATTTAATAAGATTTTGAATAAGATTGTCTCACTGAGAAAGACAGTCATGTCAAAAGAAAAAATCCTTAGGAACATGATATGTCTTATATAATTGTGGAGTGGGACCTTAGTATCAATTAGAGAGTCGTGTGATATCTATTAACTACCTATAATAGAGATGATAGGTATGTTTATTCTGTAAGATGATGAACTGAATGTTAAAAGTGAAGAATATGATGGATATAAAAGAAAGTAATTTTCATTAAAAAGCACTACATCCAAACAAAAGGTGAAATTTCAAGTACATTATGAAGGTTCCAGAAATGAGGATACATCATGAGATAGTGATGGGGAAATGAATCTACTAGATAATAGATTTGAGAAGTTGTATAGGAAGAATTAATTATTCATAAAACCCAACTACAAAGGGACATAAGACCACAAAGGGAACTGGAAAAAGAAATTATCACATGTGATAATAATAATGAGGTTGTCTATTATGTGTGAAATAGAATATATCATTTAAAATTTACATTTAGAAAATTAAAGTACAAAAGGTAGTATAAGGTCAATTATAGAATGTCTAAGAAATCAATGAAGGAAATATGGTGTGCTTCTAAGGATACCCCCAGTGAATAAAAATCATCACATGAAGGGAAGGATAAAAAGGACAACATGTGTTTCATAACAAACACATATAAAGTAGACCTATCATCTCAAGTAAAAAAATTATTATTAATTTTCATATGAATATGATTTTGACAATTCTAAAAATATGACTAATGAATACTTGTTTTAATATTGTAAAATTATTTATTATACTTTTAATGAGTTGAATTATAAATATAAAACTATAAAAAACATCATACTATGTTTGCTACTATTATGTATAAACTCTAAATAGAAAAGGAAAAATAATTTTCAACTACTTAATTAAAAGACCGAACATAAAATTTTAAATGAGATATTAAAGAATGATTTAGTACTATTTAGAAATATTAAATATAGATTAGTTCAAATGCATGGTTAATAGTTTTCTCCTAAATATACAATTTTAATTGGTTATAAACCTGGAGAAATAAATTTTGATAGAACCAATTTATTATCTAATTCTACAACATCTGGTTTTATGCCCAAATCTAGAAAATTTTCTACATGTTCCAACAATGGAACATATTTTATTTCTTATAGTACTAATGGGACAAATAGGGTGTATTTTTCATAACATTAAAATCTTTCTATAGGAAACCCGTGAATAAAATGTGGATTTTATAATATCTCATTACTAATGATATTGGACTTAAGAAAATTTGGGTACTGAATTCTCTTCTTATATAAACTATTATTGTAGGATAGCTGCTTGAAGAATTCCTATAATAGCTTATAGTTATTAGACTTTGAATGTTAAATAAACATTATAGGGGACATTTTTAGCTTCAAAAATCATATCAATACTGATGTTGGACATGTCACCTTTCATGCCAACGAAAAGGGGAAAATTATGGTTAGTGGAAAAATTAATAACACTATCTAATTTTTAATTTAAATGTTCTTCATATTGAGTGTCCTAATAAAATTGTTTCTAGTCTTTCAATATATTTGATGATGGATTTATTGTTAAATTTAAAATGACAGTGGTAATGTTTTAAAATTCTAAAAAAGATTTAATATTTTCTAGTTTTATTAATTAAAATATATATACTGTCAATTTTTCTTCCTTATGATCTCAGAATGTTTCATTCTGAACTATATTTCATAAAGAGTCATGGATCTGGTGTAATAGACTAGGCCACTATAACATTCATTCACATAGAATAATGTCTAGAAAATGATTAGTCAAGGATCTACCTAGACTAGTTTTTGAAAATGATACTATAATAAATACTCTTAAAAAGGAAAATATAAACAATAAAGTTCAAACCAAAGAAAAATCTTTGAACATGTTAACCTCTTGAGTGGGCTAACATGGATTTATTTTGTCCTTTTAGTGTTTCAGGTTAAAATTGGAAGAACTGTTTATATGTCCTAATAAATGACTTTTCTATGTATACTTAGACTTCATCTTTTGCTCACAAAAGTGAAGCTTGTTATTATATCACTAAGTATACCAGATCAGATGAAAACATAATTGGACATAGAATACAATCATTATGAATTGATCATGGCTGTGAGTTTGAAATTAAAGAGTTTTAATATTTTTTCTCCCAAAATGGATATAGTCATAACTTCTCTTCTCCTAGGAAACCATATAATAAAGGTGTTATAGAATGGAGAAATAGAACCTAATAAAAATCTTCCTAGACTCTGCTGAATGAATATGATCTACGTATTTATTTTTTGGAAGAGGTTGTGAATATATCATATTATATAATCTATACTGAATTAATAAGATCTATCATAATGAATAATCCCTATGAGTTGTGGAATAATAAGAAACACAAGGGTAATTATTTCAAATTATTTCGTTTCCAAGTATTTATTAAAAATATAAATGAGATTCTATAAAAATTTCCCACTAAGATTGATCAAGTGATTTTTCTGGGTTATTAAATATATAGTAAATCCTACATAGTCAATAATAAAAGAACTATACATCTGGGAGAATATTTTCATGTAAATATTGATGAAAGAGATCCATATGAGTCCAAAAAACCCATATAAAATCTTGGGGACAATCATTAGAACCTATATATAAATCTTAAATCTTCTGATTCTGCTATTAAAATACCAAATTGTTAGATTCTATAAAATATACAGAATCTCTCCAAAATGAGCCTGAACCTATTGATGACCCTGAAATAACCATCGATTAATTCTCTAGAGATATTATAACCATCAAAAATAATACTTTTGAATCATTAGTTGGAGACTTATATAAGGGAACACAAACATGATATTCTCTATTAAAATAGGTTTAACATAAAGTCTGTTTTTACCACAGCTTTAGCCTTAAAACATTAATGATGCAATCTATGATGAATTCAGGATGATTCCCATGCATGTAGAATTAAAATATTTTATACAAAACATGGTATTAATGCTTGTTCATAGAACCAAAGACACCATGAAAATAGGCACTAAGTGGGTGTTTAGAAACAAATTGGATGAAGCTGGAATAATTGTAAGAAATAAAGCTAGACTAGTGGCACAAGGTTATTGTCAAGAAGAAGGAATAGACTATGAAGAAACATTTTCAACTGTTGCTCGACCAATATTTATTATAATATTATTACTTATATAGCACATTTTAATTTCTAAGCATATCAAATGGATGGAAAAATAGAATTCCTAAATGGTTATATAGTTGAGGATATTTTCTTAAAAACCACTTGGTTTGAAAATCTTGATTTTCCAATTAATTTTTCTAAATTAACACATTATTTGTATGGTTTAAAATAGGATCTGAAATAATGGTATGATAAGATCATCAAATTTAAAATTTTAAATGTTTTACTAAATATATATCAGATCGTAATATTTTCACAAAATTAATTTATAAGGATTTTTTAGTCGTTCAAATATATTCTGATGATATTAATTTTCGATATTCAATAAATTATTTATTTTTTGATTTTTCAATAATGGTGATAAATTATTTAGAAATGAGTTTAATGGGTTAACTCAAATTATTTCTTGGATTTCAAAATTTTCAAAAATAAGGAATGTATTATTATAAATAAAATTCAATATACTAATAATTTTTTAAAACAATTTAATTTGTATAAACAAAAAATTAATTATAATCCTCTGAGTACCATATACAAATTGGAACTGGATGAAAATGGAATGTAAATAGCTTAAACCAATTACATAGGTATGAATAGAAGTCTTCTCAACCTGACATTTTGTGAACATGATATTATGTTTAATGTATGTGTGTGTGACCGACATCAAGAAACCCTTAAATAGTCACTTCTTCTTTCTATTAAAACAATTTTCAAATACCTCAAATTTACTTCCAACATAAGACTATACTATCAAATAGGACAACCATTTGACTTACTCAATTATTTTCATACTGAACTTGGTGGTTACATGTTAGAAATAAAAAGAACATCTAGAAAATGTCACTATTCGGGTATGTATCTACTTTCATGATGCAGTAAGAAACAAAATTATATTGTATTATTTACTGCTGAAACTAAATACATAGTTGTTAGTAGTTGTATTACTAATATTTTGTTGATGAAACACACATTACTAGACTATCGATAAAAATTAAGACATTTCAATATAAAAATTGATATCACAAGTGTTACTAAAACACTATGAATCTAGTCACTCATTCATGAACAAAATATATTGACATAAGAAATCACTTATTGACAGATCATTATCAAAAATAAGATATAACACTAGAATTCAATGGCATTGAACATCTTCCTAATGATATTTTTAATAATCCTTAAAATTCAGATAAAATGGGTTAGATGAGACATGAGTTAGGGATGTTCAATTTTGGGTGACTAACCATTGATTTCCCACCTTTGACAACGTAACCTTTATCACTCACCATTGATGACTCATCGTTGTTGTCTCACCATTGATGACTCACTGTTGTTGACTCACCATTGATTCCTCCCCATTGATGACTCGCCATTGATGTCTCACCATTGATGACGCTCCACTGATCTCTCACCCTTGATGTCTCACTCTTGATGACTCACCATTGATGTCTCACCATTGATGTCTCACTATTGATGACTCCCCGATTGTACTCGGCTTTGTGCCACAATGTTATGTACTCTGTTATTTATTTTTCTGTTTGGACAATAAAAAATAATTTTATTATTTGTCTCAATTTATTTTTATTCTAATTTCTCAATTTATGATTCTAAAATCCCTAATTGATATTACTCAAATAGATCGTACCCACTTTCTCACTCTCACACTCCTACTATCTCATTCTTCTCTTCCGAACTAATTCTCTTATATATTGAAATGAAACCTTCATATATCACTAATTTCTCAAGTTAACAATATCTTTGAGAAGTCTATGGATGATTCTCTACCTTCTAATAAGTATAATGGTTAATATAATAATCGTAAACCAAAAACTATCCACCCAAAACTCATGAAGAGTATTATAAATACCATAAATGAAGTACTTTTGGTGTGTTTACTTTCAATAAAGTCACATGCCTTGAATGTGTAAGAAGTAAAAGGGTGTTTGGAATGGATCTACAACAACACAAGACCATTTCATCCAAAACATGTGCATGTATTTTATTGGGATGTAGACTGTATTATTGATTGATCGGAAGTGTTTTGAATTATTTCCTTGATAAATGGAGAAATTGTTTCATTTTCACCAAAATAGTGGTCCAAATGCCTGAAATTAAATTATATAGGTTTTTTTTTTGATTTTTATGGATGTGAACCCCAATGAGTGATATTTTAGTTTTTGATGATGTATTTTAAGATCATACTATAAATAGATTTTCCAGATAAACCATATCAACTAATCTTCATGGTGAATAAATAATGTTGTTCAAATTTATCTAGCAACAGTTATGTCCATGAAAATTTAATTTTTCCCCTCAAATGTAATATGATGTTTATATGTTATATCTAATGAAAAGGGGACCCAATATTAATTTTTGAGGTATTTAATGGTTCATATGAATTAAATGACGAAATTATAATCCAATTCAAATTTATTGTTTTATCCAATGTTTATTTCTGCAATGTGGAAAACCAAAGGCCTGGTTAATGAGAATTAAGAATCTGTAACTGATTATTATGTTATTTTCCTTATAAATATCATTTTTAATATGATGAAGAACATTTTTAATAATTATAATAAATAATGGATTTAGGACAATGATAATATTTTTGAGTAATTCAATCCTTTAGAGAACACCTCAAGGCCAAGAGACTTGTTTATCCTAATCTCAGACAAGATGAAGTGTCTGAGTATTCTAAATAAGAAGAGGAAGAAGAATATGGTGATGTAAATCAAGGAAAAGAATATCCTATTAGTGATAGAGTGACTAGATTTTGATTGATGTACAGAATGGATATCCTATGGACCTACTATCCCAATTGAACCACTTTCTACCAAAGAACCTCTACTTCAAGAAAATGAAAAGGGGGTGACTAAAGAATCCTAAGATGGAGATTATGTCAGTAAAAAAGACAGTGAAGATGAAGATGTTTCTAATGGAGAAAATGAAGAATGTAACAAAGAGTAATAATAATAGTATTATGTTGTTGAGGAGTAATAATATGAAGACAAAGGATAATAATAAATTTAAAAAATCTAGATGATGCAAATGGTGAGGAAGAAAGAAATGTTTAATCTGATATTGGATCAGACAATCATGATGATGATCAATGTCTTGTTGCATGACCTTAAAATCTTAATATAGACCCTTTTGAGACTAACCATCATTATGATACTGATTTAGTGGATTAATAATATGTTATGTAATACCATGAAGCTTCGGAGTCAGTTTTTTGTAGAAGAAATATGGTCATCTGATCATATGCATAATGTAGTCATGATGATGAGTACGTTACACATAATCCATTTAAAGAACTTGTTTATTTTAGGAATAAAACAAAAATTGAGAGGTATGAACATGTTACAGAAGAATTATTTATTTAGGGGGAGTAATAGAAAAATTGTAAAGATTTAATATTATCATACCATATGATTTGACAACCATGGAATGGGAAAAAATACCCTGGGTATGTCACTATTGGATTGGGAAACCCTTCTCATTATTCTGTTTCAACTTCTCTTGTTTCATCAATACTTGTACAAAATGTGACACAAAATTATTTTTAAAATGTTTAAGAAAGATTTGTGGTCATTGGATGAAGGTACATTACAACATCAACTAAATCATGTTGCAATTCATAGTGAAACATAGGCAGTTATGCTTTGAAAAATTGTTGTTCCCATATTCATAATCAGATATATTAACACAATCCATAATTGAAATTGGAAAATAAGAGGTCAAGAGATGAGTTGGTTATTCTCCTTACAATTGTTAATAGGACATTATCTAAGTATGAAACATCCCAAAAAAAGTTGAAATCGATCTTAAGGATACATCTTCTAAGGAATATACTGCTACACTTCCTCAAAAAAATTGATCTAGAACATTTTAAATCCTTTGTCAAAGATGTAGTCAATGATGCCTCAACCAAATTTGTGCCTAATATTTAGTATCAAAATGTAGAATGATCGTAATAATGTTAAGATCAGAGAATCAAATTATGATAGGTGACACAGATTCCACGATCCACAGAACAATGTGACAAAACTGTGTTCTTATAAGTGAAATGTTAAGATTTTGAATGAAAGTATATACTTCTACAGCTGAATATATTACAACAAAATTATATTACTACATTAAAAGGATATATTCTAATCATTATATGGAGCATCATTTTAAGTATTTGGTTGAAAATATAATGATACCTCCTATAACTGAAGCCTTTTGAGAACTAGTCAAATAACATATAGAGTTAACACCAGCTATTTAGATTTTTAGAGAGAATATAGATGATGCCATAAAGGCTACAGAGAAAGGTGGTAAGATAATAATGGATTTTATAATCCTTTTGAATTCTTTTTTTCATCATTAGAGTACTTCTATTGTAGCACCATTGTATTTTCCTATTACTCCAATGACATAGAATTTTTCTTCGAGGTGAATCTATCGGTCACCTGATCCCTAGTTTAGAGATTTAGTAACTAGAAATCCTTCTTATCCTCTACCTGCAACAATTTATCATTTTCACATGTCTATAGTATATTACCTTAGTCATATAATATCTATTATATATAGGGATATAACAACTCCTACATCTTATACCCTAAATCTTCCACCTGATGTACCTTTGAGAGTCTCCATTGATGTGTTGTATACTGCTACCCCATTTTTAACTATTGTTCCTCTATCTAATTCTTATGATAAGAGAAAGGCACCATTATATCAATATTTGTTCACAAATTTATTGGATTTATATTTGAAAGAGAAGTAATTTAGAATTTGTATTATCTTTTGTACTCACTTTTTATCATAATATTCATTGTTTCTTTTTTCCCCTGTTATGTTCATTATTTTTTGGGGTTTTTTATTATACCAAAAGGGGGTAGAGGATGATATGGAATTTAACATAAAAAAATCAATCTTAACTAAAATATGAGATGGAAGGTATCATAACTGGAGATACATTTTGTTTTTTGGATTATTAGATGGATGTAATTGACTATCAATTTATTTGTTTTGAGTATCTCTCTCTTGTGATTTAATGTCACATATTCAATTTTCTATATTAACTAGAAATTTTCCTTTTCTCATTATGAATTTCATGTTCATTCAATGATTTTTCATCATAAAAAGGAGATATCGTTGTCCTATTCTAGTTTTAATGCTCTGAAATATGGATTTGTTAGGATTGATCAAGATTAATTATGTTCACATATAATCTTAATAGATGATTTTATTATTTTAAAAGATAAAAATGATTAGAAAAAATTGTCTATGTGTAAGTCCCCTTCGAGTGTAATTCCCAATTAAGGCTATGTCACTGTCTGGGTGCACTGACATTTAGACCACTCAATGATACCTCTCACCATTAGCAAGGATAAAGAAATATGGAAAGGAAAAAGACACTGATGGATGGAGTAACCAATACATCGACCAACTGATAGATTTTTAGATTTTTTTATAAAGAAACGTAATCTTTCAATCCACATTACCAATTGCAGCAGTCACTGTTAGCATGAGAAACTAACAGAATGAATCACTGATGTTCATAATTTTTCATAGTATGATCCATTCAATGCTGAGTTACCATCAAGTGGACATACCCTCAAAATGAAATACCAATAGCTGAGTCATTGTCATGTCAACCTACAAATAGAGTGACCTACCGATCCTAACTCAATGTTCCTAAGATACCGATCCTAAGACATTGAAATTCCTTCATTTTCATTTAAATTCCATTTTTTAATGGTCATATTTATGAAACATAGTTTCATAATATATTTCCATTACATTTCATTCCTACATTAGAAAACATTAACATCAATGACAGAGTGTGAGGTAAATGGTACCAGAATAATATCAAGATCATTCTTTTTGTCAACCTTACGATGTATAAAGAAATCATATGATCCAAATGGAAATAGAGTTAAAATAACACAATAATTCCCGCATCTATGAGACACATATGAAGAAATGACTCCTATTTATACATGAAGAAATATTTGTGAACTAAAATTGAACAATATCTACAAAATCAACTGAAATGATGAGAATATTCATCAAAGACATCATTACCTCATAAATAGAAGAAGATAGAATATCTCATGATACTTGGTTTTTCTATCATTTTCATGATATATAATTCTGATTCATTTCAACCCAAATATTATGATTCATGATCTTTATAAACAATCACAAAGATCCGTCTAACATTTTTTTCATTGTTTATGCTCTAATTGTGTATTTTTTTACATTACGAGCAATGAAAATGTCTCCATGTTATAAACACACATGGAAACTTGTTCCAAACTAGAGGATTCACAGATATCTTCAGAAAACAATATTTTTACACCATTCACTCCCACAGATAAAAGTGGAAGTGGTCCATGGGTTGCATGTTGTAATTTTCAATCCCATAATGACTGTGGTAGAGGAATAATTGAGTTGTACATCTATGTGTGATGTAGTGTATCCTGATCAATGGTGTGGATCATGTTTATTTATATAAACTACTTGGTGGAAGGTAATTACCAAGTGGAGAGTACTAGGTCTCAGATCGAGACTGAACCTCTTGTTTCCAATACATCGGGTCTTTAAAAGTTATTTTTTCGTAGTTTTATTTAAACCAGATAACAATACATAAAATTTATTATTAATCTAGAGAGTTTTTTATTATAATATTTATTAGTACATTGATTTCCAAATAGATGATAACAATCCATATTAATTTGAATGATAACTAATCAATCGTTGAGGAATATTTCAAAAATTTATCCTTTTATAAATCTATTAATTTGGTTAACTGGGACACTTTTTATTTCAAATTTTGGAATTTTTAAATATGTGCTATAGAATAATAAATTATTGGAACTCAATTAAACCCAATATAGTTGTCCAACTCCAGCCAACAATTTCCATGCATTGATAACATTTTATGGTTGGTGCATCATTTGGAAAACTGTGGATCCAGTCCTTGTAAACTTTAAAAGTGGAAATTTTATTATTGTTCTCTCTTGAGGATATATCCATAACTATTAATTTCCCCCCTCATTTTACTCTATTTAGTCTAGATTTCGAACCAATATCTCTCTCATATCTCTTGTATATAACATACTCACTTCTAGGGAAATTGAATTCTGGTTTCTTGTTATTCAAATCCTTGGGTATGTCAATGTGTCATTTTCCATATATATTTTGGATAATCCATAGCTTGGTTTTTTGTCTTCTTCTAATTATCTTGAGGCCATCATACATATAGTTCTTCAATTTTTTGGATGCTTCTATTTTGGATTGAATCAATGTTCAGGGTTTTATGCATGGTTTTTAACATATCTATGGTAGGTTTTTATTTTTTTCTATTTCTAATTATCTAGTTATTATAAATGATTAGTCCTTATGTTCATTGGTTTCATCTTATGGCACATCAGATTAATTTTTTATTAATAATATAGTAGGACATAAATTAATTTTTTAAATATTTTATGGATCCTACCAGGTTCGTTGATTACAATGAGACAAAGACTATGTACATGTGTGGGGTGCTCCAATTCCTTGGTAATGAAATGATTTGGATATAAATAATGGGATTTTTGGTTTATAATGTTAACTCAGTCTTACTAATTGCATGGCTTGGTAGCAGTATAATGGTTTTTTTATAAACATTTTAATTAAATTAATTACAACTAGATACAATAATGAAACAATAAAAAGGGAAAAATGGAATAGTTATGTTTTTAATAGTTTGAAGAATATTTCATGGTTTTTATATATGAATAAATAGTTAAGTAGTTTGTTGTTTAAATCAGTTTAATGGTGTTGAGTGTTATCATCATCATCATCATTGTATTATTTTTATTCAAGAAGTACTAACCTAAAACCTCTGGGTCCTAAGTGGCCAGAAGTAGTACAGGTTGAGTGCATCCCCTCTAATCTGAATCACCCACTTAGTTTCAAAAAAAGAGATGTTGTGGAGGCATGTGTCCTCCAAAGCATGACCTACCAGAGAAGAAAGGTGATCTGATACATCATTCCCCTCTCACTAGGTATGGGTGACATTAATATTGTTGGTGATGAGATAATTACACTACGTGATAATGTAATAGATCTACTATGGTTTGGAACCTCTCCCAAGCAAGGAGTTGTGTATGATCATTGAGTTAGTCTCCACTTGGGATAGGCAAAACTACTTTTTCATGCAGAGTGTGAGCCCGGTTAGTATTGCCTTGGCCTCTTCTTGTAAACAATATATGTTCCCCTTGCGAGCTGTGATGTCAATGATAATAAATCATGGGTAGTTCCTCACCACGCAACCTCCTCTTATGACACCCGAAGTGAAATATCCATACATATTCAACATGAATTCATTTGTTGGGGGCATCAACTATACCCACTAGCCTTGAGATGTTGCATGAGTCTCTAGGGAAGTACTCTGCATAATTCAATGTAATGGTGCATCTCTCCAGTTCTTAATCTGGGTCACCCTATCGGCTAGAAGGTTCCTTGTGCATATAATGAGGGATATCCAAGTTGACATAATCCCATTTTACCTCGCCTTGTTCCTATCTTTCCAAAAACATCAGCACGCTGCATTGAAGATGATGGTTCTCTTCGGTCATTTTGGTCCCACATTGCCGGTCCCCTTGTACCAGCGCTATACTAATGGAGCATCGTGAAGGTCCCAGTATTCATACATGGAAAAAACACCAATGAAGCTGCAAAGTTCTTGTGCCCATCCTCCATTGACGAAGAGTTGTTGCATAGTCTCCTTGTGATTGTTCCTACAACAATGGCATCTTGAGGCTATATTTATGCCGAAATTGTTTATGCTATCATATGTCTGGATGGCATGATTTCTAATGATCCACGTAGGTGGCCGTATTTTTTGGAGATTTTGGAGAACCATAAAACCTCATTCCACCGATCAATTTGGTCATGGGGGATGACTATCTGAGAGAATTCTTCCATGGTGGATCCATTCATAGTTGAGGTGGTGTACACACACATGTATGCCTATGAGTTGATGATAATGAGGTCAAATACCTATTGTTATTTTTTATCTAGAACTAGCATCATTAATTGAGGTCAGAACTTCACCTCTTTGAAGCTGATGTCGGGAGCGGGGTATCCTAGGTTGCAGATCATGATGTCAGCCCAGTTTTCATTCAAGAATATGATATTAACACCTCTATGGACCCACTATGAGTTATGGAAGATGGTCGGTATACGTATACTGATTGAGGACCAGAGGGGGAGCCATGCATGGGTGCAGTTCCCATGTTCCCGCTTAGGCTACAAGACATGGTCCTTTCCCAAAACGAAAGCTCCTCGATCACATCCCATGCCATTTTCGTACGCATGTCTACGGATGGTGTCCTCCAAACTCTTCACATTGATTCCTCCATCATAGATAGGGCTTTACATCGTCTCCCAAGTGACCCAGAATCTTTTCTGCTTCATAGAATCATCCCAGATAAATCTAGATATCATATTGTCGATGGAATTGATGACCCATTTATGTACATTGGATGCTGCGAGGGAAAGGCAAGGATTGATAAAAAGATGTTGTTAGAAAACGCAATCTGACATCCAAATGATAGAATATTGTTTTTCAAATTGATCTCCACCCCATTATATTACGTAACGCATGGTCGAAATATAAAATTCATGCCCTACTATGGGATAGTAGCATGCCTAGATAATCCATGCAAAAAGAGACACACTGAATAAAAATCCTGGTACTCAAATCTGTAGACCTTCTGTTTTGAAACAATTTGAGATATTGATGTGATTTTTTTACTCATTAATTGTATTTCCACTAAAGTGGAAGTATGCCTTGTGAAAATGAATGATCCCCCTCCTCAAATTCTTACCGGAATTCATTATGATGATTTTTTCGTCAACAAACATCTGATGGGAGACCAAATTAAGGATCCCTTTACATCGATAAGGCTTGATGACTTGATTGGATATATCTTTGTTGATCATAAATTTGAGAGTCTCATGAACAATGATGAGCATAATCGGTGAGATGGGGTCTCTTTGGAATAGGCTATGGGTCTCATTTAAGAAGTTGTGGTTTCTCCTCCTGAATGTGACAGTCATCCAAGAGGAGTTGTATCATCAGAAAAGGAGGTCTCATGCCCAAGGTGAGAAGCACAATATTGACAACACCCTGTTGATGTACTACCATTCCATACATTCATATTATTTATTCATATCCTACATGATAACTATGTTGGAACAGTGAATTTTTATATTCAGATCCCTTAACATCTGTTGTGATAGGGATATTGCTTCTTGGATCAAGTGTTATGTGGAACCTAATGTACAATGAGTTTAATTGAATAATTTTTATTTATAAAACCATATTTACTTATTTTACATTCTTTTTTTATATTTTACATCTATATAAAAAATATCATATATGGGATATTTCATTACACACTATTGGTGTCGGCCTACTGAGTTGTACTCACAACCTTCCTATGCTGAAATTAGTACCCTAGTAAACTTCACGGTTTCAGTCATGGTCATGGGAAAATTAGTTGTGTTGTATGGATGATTTAGGATATATGGGATGTAACATGGATAAGGGGACTGGTCCGGACTTTGATACATATTTTTGGATTTCTAGTTATTTCGTTCCTTAGGGATTCCTTTTAACACATGATGCTATCATAACATGGCATGTTATCTATATTGGTCTATGGGAACATACTAATTTCATGAATTTTTTTCATGTAATGTATTTTTTTTGTTGTATATTTTCTCAAATCATTTCATATTATTCTTGTGGTATCATTACCCTATTGAGGACAATATAGAATCCCACATTCCTCATAAAAGATTCAATTCTCCTCATTACCCTCATTCATTAGGGGAGGTATACTTGAGATCACATGTCAAATTATATTAGAAAGTAGTTAGGGTGATTCTAGCTATGATGTAACAAATTGTTTTCTCATTATTTGTATTTGCCTTTTCCTAGGAATTATATTAAATACAATAAATGTTCTATATTAAGATTTTTCTAGTTCAAATTTTTTATCTTTATATTTTTTATAATAATGGAAATGATATCTATATAATTTTTAGTATTATAATTACATAAAATGGACATTATTTTTGAAAATACAATGTTAAAAATAAGTTATTTTGAATTATTGATATATTTATTAAATAATTTATTTTTTTCGATTAGAGAAAATTTCAATTTTGATAAAACTATAATTTTTTTATTTTCTTGGAAAAAAATGTTGACATATTTTTTTTTGATACGTTTTTATATTAAATATATGCATTTAATAAAAAATATAAAAACTATAAAAACTATGTTCGAATTGTTAACCAATTTTTTTTTCTAAAGTTATAGTTATATTTCATAGTATTTATTTGTATTCTTAAATTCAATGAAATATTTTTTTATAAATCATAGAAATTGAATCTAACTGAATTAATATAATATTTTCTATAATAAATTTCATATTAGTTGATAATGTTGATTTAAATTTTTTAAATAAATATATATTACTATGGTTGTTGATAATTAATGAGATAATAGTGGAACTATAATTTTTATAAATTTGTTTTTTTAAATTGTGTTGTTTTTATATAAATAATTAATTTATTACATCTTAAATATGGTCACTGATAACGTTTTTAAAAACATATTTAAATTTATTAATAAAAAATTAATTATTAATCAATAATAAAATAAATTTTTAACCCCAAATGGACATGAATTCATTTTTTCACAAAAGTATTATTTTTCTAGAGGATATCAATTTTAATTTAAAGTTTAATTTTTTAATTTTTATAAATTTTAAATAACAAAATTAATAGAAAATAATATTAGTCACATAAAAAAAATTTTGTATGTGTTATTTTATGTTTTTATTAAATCATAAATTTCAATTGTAAAAACTAGTTTTAATGGTACAAAAACAGTGTAAAAGTAAGTTTATAGAAATAAATATTCAACAATAAAATATTATTGTATTCATATTCTTTATAAACAATCTTATATTCAATTTTTTGAATCAAGGACACAAGCTAAGGTGTTTTATCTCAAATTTAAATTTCATATGACATGATTATTAAATAAACAATGTTTTTATTTATATAATTTATTAATGCTCTATTTTTTCATATATCATGATTCCTTTATATTTAAAAATATTCAATGAATTATTTCATTTTATTTCTCTCATAGAGTTTTGACTCAAGTGTCACAAAATATGTAAGGGTCAATATTTACTCAACTTCCATTAATTGAGTTATAATATTCTTATTGAAATAAATTTCTTCTATTTTTTATTTCTCTACCTAATAAATAATTTATAATATATTTAGTCCATATTTTTTGGGGATCTAAATTTATTCCTTATATCCTTAATATCAAATGATTATAATAAAACGATTCTGTTCCTCGAAAGGGTTTTTATTTCGTAATTATGATTTTTAAAGACATTCTTCTAGTAAAGAACCAATTTACTATTATGTATTGTATATATAACCTATTTTTATATTATATTATTATATATATATATGTATATATATCACTAATTTAATATTATATTCAACTTTATGATCACTATACATTATGTGTTTTTATTTAATATTTACTCAATAAGTAATTTTTTATTTCCCATTTTCATTTTCAAGACAAAATATATCAAATTTGACCACACATAAATGAAATTTATATAGCTGATATTTATAGAGAAAATGATTCATATAAAATAAAAATGAAAAATTGAAATATATTTAAAAATAAAAATGATAAAAGAGGTACTTATATTCCAAGACAAACCATACAAATTGTTAAAATTATGGTTTGTCTTGGAATATAGGTACCTCTTTTATCATTTTTATGTTAAAACATATTTATTTTTTATTTTTTATTTTATATGAATCATTTTTTCTATATATTCATAGTTTTAGTATGATATTAATTTTACACAGGTTTTATAATTTTTTTAAATTATTTCAAATGATGAAGGATATTTCATATTTCCCAAGTAATTTTCAAAAACTCATAACATGTTTTTAATATATATGTCATTTTCAATATTATATATTATTATTTATATTTGATATAATTCAAATGACACAATCAAAAAAATTTCTCTATATGGATATTTTATTGTAAATTTTTATCTATGAAATGATCCATAAAAATAAGTGGCATTGCACTACATGTTTTCATGATATTTACATGGATTACATTCCAATATAAATACACTAAATATTAACTTCTTTATTATGAGTGTTAATATGTCATCATAGAAATAAATTTATTTGGAAAATGGATAACTAAATTTTATTTCCATTTTGAATATGGTGTAAATACTATATAATTAATAACCTCTGTTGAACATTATTTTAGTATAAATTTAATTGATGTCAATGGTTACCCATTTATTTAAAAAAATTATAATAAAATTATGATTTATTCACTTAGTAATGTTCCCCTATGAAAAAAACTTCTGAAAGGGATATGAAACCCATTTTATTTCCATGGGATCTATTTTATTTCATGAATCAATATTTTCAAGTAGATCATATATTATTGGATGATGATGGATGGGGTCTTATATCATACTCTACAGCATTGGTTATGTTGTTATACCTCATGAGATATGTACAGTTATGCATAAATATGTTTCATAGAATCATGGGTGCATGTTTTTGATTCAAAAAGGTGTGGGATAATGATTATTATCAAAAGGATTTATTGTGATTGTGGTTCTTCAACTTTTATATGATGCCTTTTATTTTATCCTATTTTACATTTCTTTGATATAGAACACTACTATTCTTAAACTTATTACTTTTTATTATTTTCATATGTCTCGAAACACAATTCATTTTCTCCATATATTTTGAAAATAATTTTTGCATAAACTATGGAATTTGGTATATGCTTTATTAGTATGATTTTCTGGTATAATTTTATGATACCCATTTTCATTTACAATTCGCAAATATGACCCTTGATTATTATCACATGTGTTTACCCGTACTAGGAATTTCAAACTCCACACTTATTAAGATTAATTTTCCCCATGTAATGATTAAAATTAATATGTTAAATATTCTTATTAAATTAAATTGTCTGTAGATTATTGGGAAATATTAGTGAATCCTTATGGATTTGTTAGTTTATTATCTTTTGGGGAATTTTTCATTTCGATGAGATGAATAAAATTTATACTATTTAATGTTCATTCCTAAATTTATAAAACACTTAACCTAAAAAATATCCATTTAATATAAAAGTTAAACCAGTTTTGAATGACATTTAAGTAAGTGTTTATATCCAATAAATTTTTTAAATTATGTATTTATATAATTAGAACTATGACAGTGGGTCTGGGGGTAATAGTGTTTTTATTTTTGTTGAGTTCGAAAATCTTTGGTGGTTAGGATGTTATCATTTGATAATAATTTAAGAATTAAGGACATCAAAAATTGTTGGTATGTTAAAGATGATCATAATTTCAAAGTTATATATTACCCCTTTGGTTGGTAAAAGATTTCATGTTCTGGTAATATTGAATATTTTGTGTTATTTGATGATTAGGATATATAACATTAGTGTAAACCCTATTAATGGGGATGTGTGTATGAGGACATCTGGAAATATTTTTGATATAAATATTTTTTCTATTTACTTTTAATTATATCCTTGTTTGGAAGGTAGCTAGTTTAATTTTTTTTGAAATAGATACATAAATATGTAGTAACACTAAATGGGAAATATTTGGTCTTAACACAACCATCCCATGGTGGATGATGAGCGGGAAAAAGAATTATCACCATGAAAGAAACAGTTGAGGGATATTCACTGATTAATTAAAAATATCAATGCAGACCATAATGATGAATTTTAAAATAATATGAAGAATTTAAAATAGATATCCTAATAGAAAGCATATCCTATATAACTTATCTAACATCATAGAGTAATAATCAAATGTAAGATATTTTGGAATATATAAAAATATTCATATGGTCATTTACAGATATTTTGGATATAATAATAGCAATTATCATTTTTTATTGGTTTTATATAGGATTATGAAATTCAATATTTGAAATTTATGTCTCTTTAGACTTATAAGATTAACTTAATGAATCATATTTTGTATAATTAGTTGTTACATTAATACATTCCTATTGTGATGGAAATGTTAGCTTCATACACTTTAATATGACATTGATGTCCATATGTATTTATAGATTACATTAGGAGACATTTTTATAATTTAATTAGTCATAATTATTCATATTTTTAATTTATAATTAAAATTATGATGATGAAATTTATTTAACAATGGGAGAATGTAAGTCCATAAGTTTTTTAATTATATATACCCTAAAATAATGTTGTGTTTTATAACATAATTTTCATGAAACACATAAATAAAATGATCCATAACAAATTAGATTATTATTAATTACATAATTATTATATAAATAAATCTACAAGTAAATTAAAATACATTAATTAATTTAATATTATTATATTTCAAATCCAAATAATTAATGTTATATGGGATTGTTATTTATAAAAAAAAACTTATTATTAATGTGTTGTGTAATTTCTTAAAAATAAATAAAATTCGACACTTTTAACAAATTTCAATGATAATATATGATTTTTCAATTTATGGACAAATATGTATTAATAATAAAAATATGATATCAATATGAAAAAATATTAAAAAACATAATGTTTTAAAAATGTATTTTTCAATAAAGGCGGTTCATTGTTTTATTTTGTCTGTACATTCCAAAGATAATTAAATAATTTATATAATTATAAATAGAATTAGTGAACATAATAATATAAATAATAAAGTCAAAATTATCTTAAAAGATATTTTGTAATTTCACTATATTAATATTTTTTCGACGAATATGTAAAATTTTGATTTTTCCAAACTTTTTCATGCTTATGACCTTATGTTAACAAAATAAAGACATCAAATTTATGAAACCCTATTTAATTTACATATAATTTATATAATCAATAATATAAATAATTTAATAATATTTCTATGATTTTTTAAAACACATTATTAACCATTTTGAAACACAATTAATATTTCACAGTAAAAACTATTTCTATGTTTTTAAAGATTATCTTGATCGAACAAAAAATGAAAATTTATTGAAATATTTTAAAGATCATACAAGAGTATAAAAAGAGATCCATTTACAATTTGATCATGTAGGGGATTCAGATCCATTTGGTGTAAATTTGACCAGGTGATGTCCTTGTTTATCCACCTTATTGGCAATATCATATGCAACAATGTTTACTTCACGAAATGAATACGTGTTGATATGATTAATCTAAAAGAGTGAGGCAAGGAAATACATAGATAGAGTTGTGAGAGACCATGAAATATGAACCAAGGTCTCTATAAGGATTGCAATATGTTTCTTAAATCTATTTCAATCTACATAATTTTCCATCCTTTTTTCTTATGAATTCCATCAAATGAATAACAATTAACGTTTCTTCCTCCAAAAATGAGGAAATTTTACTTTATCCATAGAAATAAAAATGAATCAATTCATGGTTTCCTCTAAATACAAATCCACAACCCAAGGGTCCAATATTAGCTTTATAGGCTCTATCATCATTAACATTGATCCATCATAGGTGTGGAAAGTTTCAAGATATTTCAAATGTCTATTGAGGTTTACTATTTGTCCCTTCAACACTATGATTCTGTAAGACAGTGTAATTAACTTTATTGTTAATATTCTTCTAAACAAATAGAATATTTTTAAATAATATCAAATATAATATCTTGATTGGATCATTATTTGGTCAACCCTAAATAGTGGTGATACATATAATAACATAATAGAGGATACAAATTATGTGTTACATTTTTTGAATAGAATTCGGCCCCTCAATCATTCATGGAATAACTTCTCTCACCATATCACCATTGAAAATGGGATGTTCATTCAACTATTCAGAAAATTTATAAGGTATTGAAAATCATTTTTTATGGGATTGTTGAGATACAATATTCTATATTATATTATGATATTTATTATTTTTCAAAAGGTAATGGATTAACATCAATGAAATACTAGTATACCATAATATATGATTATACCTATATGTAAATTATAAAAAATTTCCATATTAATTTTCATAGGTCCAACAGGGATTCCTTAGAGGCACAATTTATTTTGGGTGATAATTGATCAACCCACCATGCAGGAACTCATACTAACAATTAGAGAGTCTATCGTGATAGTTCAATTGAAAAATTAATATACATAAAATTTTTTCCTGTTACATAGAGTTTTGTATTTATCATCTCTAATAGGGTTCTTCACCTATCTTTTTACTTTTTTTCATCGTTTTTACAGGATCTCGAAACATTGTTCAAAATAACAATGTTATCTCATCCTCATATGGGAGGTAAATATATACAAAAAATATAGATGGTGGAATACATGATCTGGACATGTTTCGGGAACTTTTTATGTTACAATTAAAATCATATTAATTTGGAATATTTTACAATAATAATAGCTACATGGAAATGATTTAAATGGCCCCATTATAGTCACCATATGGATTATATTATCATTCACTAGTATGTTGGGTGGAAATAAGGGAATCATCACTCATTGACCAATGTTTAGTCCATGAGACTACTAAAAAGATCTAAATAATCTAAAACAAAGTGTCCATGTCCCAAAGATGGTAAAATTCTTATAATTAATTAACTCATAGAATGCAATATTTTAATTTGAGTTGAAAAGTCTATTTGAAAGTTTTATCATTACATGTTCATCAATGACTAGGGAACCAAGGGGAGACGACCTCATTGTATATTAAACCACGTCCGATTGTTCAATAGATTGAATATGTTGGATAAAAATTTTTATTAACACCAAAATTCCTTTTTATTTAGAATGAATTTCATGTCTCCCATCTAAATAAGTATCACCTAGATCCAAATAATTTGATCATTTGGATCATGTTATCATTGATATATATTCAATACTTATCCATCAATGAGATTAGAAATTTCAAAAGAAAATACTCAATGGGTAAGAATTATTCATTCATAACAATATTTATGCAATTTTGATAATAATCAATAGGAAATTAGGGGGAGATATAAGTTTATGTAAGAGTAGTGGAAAAATAATTTCCAGATTTCTTAGGAAAATAATTCCGGTGGTGGGGAAAAATTAACACCACATTATTTATGAATTCCCATATTTTATGGATTATTTAATGTTAAAGAATTCATAAGTAGACTGTTGATATGTATTTGGATTTTTTCAGATGGTATTTGAGGCATTTTTGGAGGTTCATTGTTTGAGAATAATTAGTAAAAATTATGGTTTTATATCTATGAAACCATGTGAGGGGTTTGGGGAGTTACTAGGAAGGTGAAATTTTTGAGAATGTCCTGAGAAAAAAAATCAATTTAACCAAATGATTGGGAGATTTTTTTTAGATATCTGATTCTAATTATTTTCAATATGTTTTATAAAATTTTTTTCATCATAGTTTAATAGGATTTTAATAATATGGGAATTACCATTCTGACCTAAAATATGCTATAAAAACTGCATTCTTCCTCAACTAACCTAGGATCTAGATTTATAATGTTACCATATGAAAAAATTTGTGATATTTGACATCCATATTCAGACTCAAATGAAACACATATCATTTAATTATTGAAATGAATGGTTGGAACATTGTCCTTCCTACTCATCTTGGAAAGCCTCACTTTTTTGGAATGAGAATATATATCATTGTTTTTATATAAGAATCTATGGGATAAGATGTGGTTTTATAATAATATAATAAAAATATGCATAATAATGGACAATAGATTTCATATCTCTATTATATTTTAAGTTTTATCATGCCAATTAACCGAAGGTGGGTGGTTTTCCCAATTTCCACTTATTATGGAATGTGATGGTTTGTAGGTTTTTAAAATGATTTATCTTATTTTCAAAATTTTGTTCTCTATAATAAAACATTATCATATTTCTCCAATAGTGGTTTGGTTTTCATATTGTTTTATGATTTTTTCTCACAAAAATATTAATCAATTGAATAAAAGGTATTTCATAAATGAAAGATGTATTTGAAAAATATTCTTGTAATAACAATTTATCAGGTGATAATGGAAAAACACATGGTTAATGTGTATTCCCGATTTATAGTGTACATGGCCATGATGTAATAGACATGGTGACCTGTTCTATATGGAATGGCACAAAGAGAAATTTACCCGAACATACAATGTGGAGGGTGATGTATCACCACTCACCTGTGTAGGGAAGATTATGATATTCACATATTGTCTTTTTTCATCATGGAATTATCAAAAAAAATAACCTCACTTTTTTTGAAAAATAGATATAATTCAGTATTTAAAAAATAAGACTCATTTTTTAAATAAATTCCATCATATTTAGAATATATTTTATAGAAGAAACTGTTCCTCAAAATCAATTTGATTTAGAAATGATAATGAGGAAGAGAATATGATTCAACATGAAATCAATAGAAATATGATGATTATTTACTGTTGATCATTTCTCAAAAATCATAATTCAATTGTAAAATATGTGTTACTATCATGATGAAATAAAGAGGAGATGAAGTGAAAAAAATTATTCTGAGCATTATATTGGATGAGAAAAATTACTGAAAATCATATTCTATAAAATCATATTCATGAAAATTAAGGAAACGATGTGTTGTGATAGATATTGGAAGCTACAATAATTTCCGCTACGATTAATACAATGTTGAATCTAACCTTTATTGTTTCAAGGTAATTAATAATACATGCTTACAAGTATAATGTTGATGAAGTATAAAATTTGAATTTTATTCCACATGGGTCAAGAAAAAATATGATGACGAAGAATCAATTATTTATAATTTATCTTCATCTTAATGAGACAATTCATAATTCAAATTAGACTATAGTTATGTCAAAACTGAAATTCTTATTGACGAATTTGAAAAAGATGAAAAGGTATTATCAAAGGGGTATCTGATTCTTGAAGATTATGTTCGTAATTTTTTCATCAATTGGTATGGTAAAATAATTTGGTAAATCGAAATCGAGAAATTAAAATACATGAATTATAATGGAGAAATCAAATGGGGAAATCAAATGGAGAAATCAAAATGGATAAATCAGGATGGAGAATTATGAAAAGAAAAATAAGAATGGATAAATCGGAATGGATAAATTATAATGGATAAATTAGAAGGGATAAATGAAAATGGATATATCCAAATGGGGAATTATAATTTGGCTCATGTTTTTTAATTTGATCATAACTGAGGTGACATTATTAAAATATTTGACAAGGTTCAAGAATAAATTATAACGGTTGAAGAAGTCCAAGATATATCTAAAAATCAAGGAGATATAATGAATAAAAAAATTTATGAAATATTCAATGAAATATCAACATTTTAAGTGGGATTGAATGATTCAATGAGATATATGAGATTGAATGAATATTGAATATTAGTGAGTGTTGGTAAATTCATAATTCCTTTTTAGAATCCTCTTAAACCATTTTTTATAATATAAATATAAAAATGGAATATACTGTATTTTATGACTTGTGTTTCTAAGAATATTAGGAAGATGGGATCTAAAATTATATAAAAAAAAGTTTCACGGTTTTGTATTGTTGAATATGTTATCTAGATAGAAGAAGATGATTGTATTCGGTGTTTCTAGAATCTCAATGACCATTTCATCATGGTATTTATAGACTCATATAGAAGCAATCCTGATTTGATTTAGATTTATTCTTAAAAATATACATTTTTCTTATTATGAAAATTGGATAGGGTTTTCTAGACACATATTATATGTTTTTTAGAATTGTCTTAGTATTATTATGATAGAATTAAATTTTCTGTATTATGAAAATTACACTGGGGAATTGGGCTAAGTATCTTTACAAAGTACTGGTAGTTCCTACCATCTTCTAGGTAAGAATGTGATGAATTTTTTTAAACAACATATTTT
This sequence comes from Viscum album, assembly GCA_963277665.1. Taxonomy (NCBI): domain Eukaryota; kingdom Viridiplantae; phylum Streptophyta; class Magnoliopsida; order Santalales; family Viscaceae; genus Viscum; species Viscum album. The sequence continues at coordinate 1,112,655,733 of OY728145.1, forward strand.
TGAATTTTGATCAATAAACACCACAACATGTTTGTAACAAAAATTTATTGCATAATTTTATGATATATGAAGCACATTGACTATTTTATTGAACATAGTTCTATATGAGTGTAATGGAATATTCTACTCATTTTATTCTACAAAAAGAATATTTTTATATTGGATTATATTGTCTTTGATTCCTTAAAAACCATACAATGGACTAACAAATTTTGTTGACTAGTGGTCTTTGTAAATTCATTTCATCTTGTTATTATGTGTTTAATTTTCTTCAGGGGAAAGAAATATATTTAATAGTATATAAAAGTTATTTCATTAGAAAGAAAGCATAATAGAAAAATTTATCACTGATGCATCCCGTCCCCCAATCAGTGAAACTTTAATCTTGGTTGGGTAATCTAAATTGTTATTAGAGACATGGTCCACTTAGTTTAATCTTTTATGATGTTCTTAATAGTGAAATTGTAATAGATATTTTTAATTGTGTCTGTAGTAAATGTATTCCAAATTTTTATGGTAAAAAATAACATATTTGGAAATATAAAATATTTCCTAATCTTATGACTATTAGTTATGGATCTCTTGAAGTTACAACAGATTGATTTCGTCATATTGATGACAATGTTCCTCTTACTCCTGTTGATAAGAAAAATCATGAGAATGATGGAAGTTAAAGAAATTTATTACACTCATCAATTTTTAAAATTTATTTTTGAAGACCTAAAAGAGTTTCCATGTCCAACGTTATTTTGGATAAGTTGGAAAAAATATTTTGAATTCAATTAAACATTCAACAAGGAAAAGTTCAAAATATGGAGGCTAAATTATGAAGATCTGAGAATGGATGAGTAAGAATCTATTGGGGACTTCATTATGAAGGTGCATGAAATATTCATCACTATTAGATATCATGGTGGAAAGTCTAGGGATTCTAATATTATTGAAAAAATAATATGAATCCACTTCAACAAGTGTGATGAAAATGTTTTCTCATTGGTAGATAGATATCTTGAAACTCTATCTCAGTATGATCTTCATCGTAGTCTACCTACTTATGAAATGGGAATGGAGAAGTTATTAAATGAGAAATAATGATATTAAAGAATTTTATATCAAAATATACTAAGATGGAAATGCATATAATGGTTCTTAAGGATGATTTTGTTGCTCATAGTGACTCTGAAAATGATTTATGTCAACAATTTAATGAATTTTCATCTATTTTTTTAATAAATGTAAGAAGAGGTACTAGTTAATATAAAGGGAACCCTCCCTAAATTTTTTATAAATGTGGATCTATTGGGAACGTTGTGCCTAATTGTAATCAATAAAATAAATATTAGGTAAGTGTGAAGATGAATGAAATCCAATATGGTCATGGATGAAACAATATGATAATGATAAATATTTTTCCAAATGGAAAGATAAAATGTTCTCCAAATATAAATAAAGAAAATTATTACATAAAAATGAGGAAAAACAATGATGTGAAGCTGAATCTGATAAATATTTTATTGATAAATTTTAATAGAATACTTTTATTACAAAATTTATTTTTGATGATTTTGTAAGAAGTAGTTCTGAATAAGAAGAAACTAAACATGAATTTCATTTTAAAGAAAAGATGAAAGTATACCTGATAATGAATAAAAGGATTGAGAATGAAAACTAGAAGTTGAAAAATGAATCTTCCTCCAAATACAATAAATAAGGATTTAATAATGATAAATTCAAGCTATTAATGTAGATTTATGATTTGAATAATTCACTTGAGAATGGAAATAATAATAATGAACATCTGGATGTTAAGATGAAGGAAAAGGAAGAAGATTTGTAACTTTTCAAACAAAAGCATTCTAAATATGAACATTGTGGTGTATGTTTTAGAAAACCTATCCTTGAATTTGGGGAATGTTATCATATTTATGAACCAAAATATATAAAAACTCACCTTCAATGGATGAAATAATGGTGAAGTTGTTCTTGAATAGAAAGATAGAAGTGTTTCTAAAAAAAGAATGTTGGGAAAGCAGTTAATGTGGACAAGGACAATAAAATTCATGATGTCCTGTGATTTTAAATATTCTGAGTCTAAAAGGATTATAAAATTTATTAAAACAAAAAAGACTCTATTTTTTATAGTTTTGATAATGATGGAAATAAATATATTATGAATAAGAGAGTTTAATTTGAAAATATAATGGTTGGTGGTCAACAATGTTATGTCAAGTAGGTTGTTGAGAAACATTCTCACAATATAGATAAATCTAAAAATTTTAGAGGCAATTACTCTTCTATGGATATTGTTGGTATTATGGTGGATTTAGACATATTGAAAATATTTTTTGGTTCAACCAACAACATTTAACGTGTTGACCATGTTATGGAAGACAAGGGGTGTGGGGGGGGGTAAATTATCTCAAAAGAAGAAGTATTAGAAAGATGTTCTAATGAATCCCGAGAAAGATGGTTTAAAAGTAGAGAATAGTTTACGACCCCTATGAACTACTAATAAAACATGTGAAAAATGTAGACATCATTCTATGGGTTTTGCCATTTTTTACCAGCATAACAAAATTTCCTTAAAAAACAGAGACTCCAGAGGAGAAAAAGGGAAAGTATTGTTTTATTGAAAACTATTTTAATGTCATAAACTATGAACAACCACTTTTTCATGATAGTGTGTGTTCTTCTCATATAATCAGATACCTACTGTTTTTTATGAATGTGATATACTTTAATGAATGAATAGTGATAATTGAAAATAATGAATCTATGAGAATAAATGGTTTACTATTAGCCATCATTTCAAATTAAAAGATGATATCCAAGAAAGTGATATATGTTTATGGGATAAAACATTTCCTAATGAGGGTTTCACAACCTTTTGATGAGCCTAAAAAAATTAAACATAGAAAAAATGGTTTTTTGTTATGATTGAGGAATATGGAATGATAGTTACAAGAGGTCAATGTATAAAAGGAATCATATTTCAAGTTGGTGAAATATAAATTTATTATTCCATAGGAAAGGTGGAAAAAAATTAGTTATGTAATTAGATCAAGTGACACATGTTTCAAAGATACATGATAAATTTATCAAACCGAGACACTTTCTAATATATTCCTGATATTTCAAGAATAATATATTGGTGTTGCACTATTTGTGAGAAATGAATGATAACAAATTTTGTACATATGAATTTTGTAATTTTATTAAAATGTCCCTTTGAAATTATTCATTATGTTATATTTCAACTAAATAAAAAACAATAAAATAATGTAAATAAGTACTTAATTACATTTATTTATGACATTACTCTCATTATTTGTGTTCTGTATATGAAACATAAGTCATATTGTCTTATACTGGTAATAGTTTTTAGAATAACTATGAGAAGGATTTGAGTATTAAGGGAAGTTTATTAAAACAAATATCGGCTTTGAGTATAAGAATAAATATTTTCAAATATGTCATAATAAGAATAAAGTTCAGATTGAGTTCTATTCACTGTAAACACCTCATCAAAACGGGGTTTTGAATGACATAATAGATGTTTGGTGGGATGGGGAGAACTATGTTAACTAAATTTGGACATTCTTATTAATTTTTGAGGCATGGAATGACTGGAATTGTGTATATTCAAAAACACAGTTTTTATAGGACTGGTTTATATATGATTCCATATGAAATGTTTTATTACAAAACTCAATGTGTGAAACCCTAAAGAGTTTTTGGGAGTTTAGGAATTATAATGAAAATTGGTGTAAACCATGGAAATTTTGAGCAGAGATTGGAAGAAGGAATTTTTATTGGATATGATATAAAAGATAAGGAAAAATGTGTTTTATCGATGAAATATAAATAATTGATGATTCAATTGATTTGAATGTTAATGAAATAGATTGGGAATAAACATACTCATGTAGATATGGAATTCAAGTAGGAGAAGGAATTTTTTTTCACTTATCTAATAAGGATAAAGAGAATTATAATCTAACTCGAGAAGATTAATTATACTCTGAAATTTCATGTTATGGAAATGAAAATCACATAAAAAATCCTCGGATGAGGATATATGTATATGCTTATAACATTATTTGTGACCAACATTAGAAGGTTAAAACATGAAGAACATTAAAAATTGTTACCTATGCATCTATGTACTCTATAGCCAAGCTGAATGATGTGAATGATGCTTTTGAGAATTTGGAATGGTATCAGTCTATAAATAAAGAGATTGATATAATATAAAATAATTATACTTGGGAACATGTACCCAAACTAGAAAAAAAAATTATTCATATAAATTCGGTTTTCTAAAATATGTTAAATAAAGAAGGAGAAGTGATAAGGAATAAAAGAAAGAATAATGTGAATAGGTTTTTCAAAAATTTAAAGTGTTGACTTTGATGATAATTTTTCTATGATGTAAAGTATAGATGAAATAAAAATATTTCTTTCGATCACTACTCATTAAATTTATAAATTCTATTGAATGGATGTAATGTAAAAAAAATTATTCATAATCATCATGAAGAAGTTTAATTTCAGGAACCTAGTAAAATTATTTTTGGAAAAAATGAATGTTATGTGTGTATGTGTATGAAAAAATTGTATATATTAAGACATTCTTTAGATGCATGGAATTAAAAATTGGATATATTATGAAGGAGGATGTGTTTTATCAGGGGTTCCCCTTAGAAATTTCATTTGACTTTGATATCTATACTTATATTTAAATGACTCTTAGAGAATTTGATTATGTAAATGAATGTTTTTGACATCATTCTTCCCCTTCATCTTGCATATCATTGCTTTTTCTAGAATTAGAATATATTTTATTTCATTTATGCTCATATTTGTGGGTTTAGATGAATTTTGTTCATCTTATATTTTTATTTTATAGAATAGTGGATGAAGTATGTCATAACTATAAAATCATTTAATATCCACCATGCTAATGAACCAAATGTGGGGTGTTTATTGCCTTTTTCATAATTTATTAGAATTTAATGGTTCATAGGTTTCATAAATTATATATCATTGTATCAATAATTTTTTACCACAATGAATCTCAATGGGATTTATCTAATACTTATTGGATTTTGAGATAAGATTATTGGTGTCGCTCAAAACATGTATTTTGAATTGAAAATATGGGTTATAGTAAATGAAAATGGGTTGACACATGTTAATGGAATAAATATGATGTGAGTGATGGATGGAAGGGCACATTTTCATTTTGTATTATTTATTTATAGTGTAAAAGGCCTCGATAGAATAGACATGGTTTTTGGTTCCGACTATAATGAAATAAGGACTAAGTTACACCATGATATGGCTTGGTAGGTTATGTATCACTACCCACGAGTATAGGGAAAATTATTGTATTGTCGATTTTGAATTTTTGTCAAGGAATTTACAAATAAGGAGAAATAAAATTACTTTATATTTGGTAAAAATAAGACTGACCATCGTTTTTCCAAAATCATACTCACTTTTCATAAAAAAGTTCATTATATTGAGAATATATTTTATAAAAGAAATGTTCACTCATAATCACTTTGATTGTTAAATGATGTTCTTATCGTAATGAGGAATAGAATCAGATTCAGCACGAATCTATAAAAAATCTGAAAGTGCATTGTAGTTATTTGTTTCTACAAAATTATAAGTTAGTTGTATAATATATTATGGTTTCTTGATTAATGAATGGTCAAGATTATGTTCTAATAATTTTATTGAGAAAAATATTGGAAGAGAAAACGTGATGACAATCCTTTTCAAGAAAATCATATATTGGTTGAATATAAATGAAATATGCTTAAATATTAATGGAAATCTAAAATACATTCCCAAATAAGTTAGAATATTATGAATCTGATATTAAATTTTTCAAAGTAGTAATTAATTTAGGATTACCAAAAATAATTTTAAGAATAATAAATTTAAAAGCGAATTTCATGTGGTTCAAGAGAGAAGAAAAATAATAATCTATTATTTTAAATTTGCATTCATTATAATGGGGAAGGTTTTAACGGAAATCATAATGGTTTTTTTTTGAATCATGGATATGTGCAAGATGATTTGACTTTGATATCTATACATTATGAAGGAGGATGTGTTTTATCAGGGGTTCCCCTTAGAAATTTCATTTGACCTTGATATATATACTTAGATTCAAATGACTCCTAGAGAATTTGATTATGTAAATGAATGGTTTTGACATCATTCTTCCTCTTCATCTTGCATTTCATTGCTTTTTCTAGAATTATAATATATTTTATTGCATTTATGATCATATTTGTGGGTTTAGATGAATTTTTTTCATCTTATATTTTTATTTTATAGAATAGTGGATGAAGTATGTCATAACTATAAAATCATTTAATATCCACCATGCTAATGAACCAAATGTGGGGTGTTTCTTGCCTTTTTCATAATTTATTAGAATTTAATGGTTCTTAGGTTTCATAAATTATTTATCATTGTATCAATAATTTTTTCCCACAATGAATCTCAATGGGATTTATCTAATACTTATTGGATTTTGAGATAAGATTATTGGTGTTGCTCAAAACATGTATTTTGAATTGAAAATATGGGTTATAGTAAATGAAAATTGGTTGACACATGTTAATGGAATAAATATGATGTGAGTGATGGATGGAAGGGCACATTTTCATTTTGTATTATTTATTTATAGTGTAAAAGGCCTCGATAGAATAGACATGGTTATTGGTTCCGACTATAATGAAATAAGGACTAAGTTACACCATGAGATGGCTTCGTAGGTTATGTATCACTACTCACAAGTATAGGAAAAATTATTGTATTGTCGATTTTGAATTTTTGCCAAGGAATTAACAAATAAGGAGAAATAAAATTACTTTATATTTGGTAAAAATAAGACGGACCATCGTTTTTGCAAAATCAGACTCACTTTTCATAAAAAAGTTCATTATATTGAGAATATATTTTATAAAAGAAATGTTCACTCATAATCACTTTGATTGTTAAATGATTTTCTTATCATAATGAGGAATAGAATCAGATTCAGCACGAATCTATAAAAAATATGAAAGTGCATTGTAGTTATTTGTTTCTACAAAATTATAAGTAAGTTGTATAATATATTATGGTTTCTTGATTAATGAATGGTCAAGATTATTTTCTAATAATTTTATTGAGAAAAATATTGGAAGAGAAAACATGCTGACAATCCTTTTCAAGAAAATCATATATTGGTTGAATATAAATGAAATATGCTTAAATATTAATGGAAATCTAAAATACATTCCCAAATAAGTTAGAATATTATGAATCTGATCTTAAATGTTTCAAAGTAGTAATTAATTTAGGATTACCAAAAATAATTTTAAGAATAATAAATTTAAAAGCTTATTTCATGTGGTTCAAGAGAGAAGAAAAATAATAATCTATTGTTTTAAATTTGCCTTCATTATAATGGGGAAGTTTTTAACGGAAATCATAATGGTTTTTTTTTTTGAATCATGGATATGTGCAAGATGATTTTTAAAAGGAGGAATCGTGTTGTCAAAGGTGAACTTGAATCTCAATGTGTATGTTTATTTTGATTTTCATCTATAGGTATGGATTAATAATTATGATAAATCATAACTATGAAAAAATAATATATAACTCTTAATAGATAAATTAAAATTGAGAAATTGGAATGGAGTAATCAAAATGGAGAAATCCAAAAGGAGAAATCTGAATGGAGAAATCAAAATATAGAAATCTGAATTGATAAATTTTAATAGAGAAATTATAATAGATAAATTTGAATGGAGAAAACAATATTGAGAAGTTATAATAGATAAATTTAAATGGAGAAGAAATAATATAGAATCAAAATCAAACAAATATCTGTTGAAGAAGTTAGAAGAAAGATAAATTTATTTGAAGATTCAATAAGGTTAGAGAAGAGTTGGGAAGGGTTACTGATATCAATCAAATATCCAAAATTAATGGAGATATATATTTTTAAAATGTTTTAACAAAAGTAATAAAAGGAAACAGATATTAAGTTGAATTAAATGAGACAAATAGAGATATGATATTGAATGAAGATTGTATTTAGAGTTTCTATAATCTGACTGGCCATTTTTATTGGGACTTATTTTCTTAGATAAATGAATTCATTATTTGTTTCAATGGTATTCTAACAATGTTATACTTTTCAAACTGAGAAAATTTGACTTTGGAATCAAACATAAGAATCAAACTGGTTCTTCCAGAATCAGATTTCAAGTGGGTAAAAAATGTCTCAGTGATATTATAATAGATGTATATTTTCGTATTGAGAAAATATATCATGGAAATTGAACTAGGTAATCCAACTAATTATCAGTACATTGTTCCAAATGTTATTATCATATTCTTGGAAAGAAAGGGATTTTTTTTAGAAGATCGTTTTTTATAATGTTTTTCAAGATGATTTGAAACATGTTTGTTACAAAAATTCACATTACATAATTTTGTTCCAATTGAATCTCTTGAACTATTTTATGAAATGTGGTTCTATATGTGTGTAATGGAATGTATTACTCATTTCATGAAACACGAAAATATTTTTTATTATGGATTGGGTGGTATTTGATTATTCCCAATCCATACCATATACAAGATAGTCATGTTGAGTAGTAAACCTTGTATATCCTTATGTTCCTACAGTTATGTGTTGGATTATTATTGAATTGTTAAAGAAATATTTTACAGTATTTAAAGGTTGTTTCTCAAGAAAAGAAACATAAAATACAAATATAACACTAATTTACACCTCCCCTTATCAGTGATACTTGAATCCTAGTTATGTAATATCAGGTGTATGTGAGAAATACCCCAGATAATTAGGTAAAATTATTATATATGAACTAAATATAATTATTTTATGGGGTATTATATTATGTAAAACTTGTTTTAGAAATATTTTTTTCAATTTTTATTAATGTACCATTTTTTTGCATTGATACAAATATTAACTGTTTTATATTCTTCTAGGATAACCTATTTGTGGACTTTTTGGTTGTGGGAGAAGTAATTGGATGTTACCTATTAGGTTTTTATAGTCTTCTTGCATATAATTTAGGATCTAAATATTGATGTAGATGCTCAAAATATAATAGAATGGTGATTTTTATAATTTAAAAAATTCCTTTAGAACATTTAAACATGGTAATGTTTAAAAAAGTAAAACAAGGAAAATTCACATGACCTCTTAGTTCTACAAACTTGCTTGATTTTGGAAATATGGTTCTGGAAATGAAACATAATAAATAATTAAAAGGACCACTATTATACCTGAAAGTGTATAGAATCTTACTAAAAATAATATAATAAAAAGAAATTATAAGATAGTTATACATCCCTTATACATGAAAATTCAGCAGAAAACAAACTTGAAACAATATAAGTAACTATAATGAAACATTTTAACCCAATGAGAAGGGTATCCAACAACCTTTGATAAAGGTCCCTTGATTTATACTTTCAGTAATTTCTATCTTACCCACACGGGGGTAAGCCCTCGTTATGAATATTGGAGTTTGTCTTTCTATCCCTGCATGCCCTTGAACTTCAAGGTAGTCAGCACCTCTGTCTTCCTATCCCCGGAAGCCCTAAAATGTACTCAGCAATATTTAGAGTCACACGAAGAAATTTTGAACAATATGTTCAGTATGCACAAAGCATGAGAGTCTCTCTCTAGAAATCACTTCAACAGAAAGTAATCTCTAGAGTTGTTGAACAGTGTTTTTGATTCTTTGGATCATTTAAATGAGATCCTATTTATAGGCACATCTTCAATGGTAGGCTCCCTCCTCCAACGATCATATTTTTCCATGAATATAGGAGGGACCTATACACATTTCACTCAAACAATGGATAGTTAGTAATAGAATGCAAAAAATCATTTTATAACTCAAACAATAGTAAGTAAAATATAGTTGCACAACCATATTCAACTTTTTGAAGTCTAAGGAAAAATATAATTCAGTGTCTAATCGAGTAAACCATTGGAGTCTCGATTACAAGGATATAAAATTTTTTTTCTCAATGACTTCAGAATCATAATTATATTTATTTTGGAGTCTGAATTATAAATAATTTCAGATTCTTATTTCTGAAGTATTTGGATTCTAAATTCTGGGGAATTTGAAGCCTAAATGATGAGGAATTCGATGTCTGAATTCTCAAGAATTCGGATTCTGAATTAAGAGGAATTTGGAGTTTGAATTCTGAGGAATTTGAAGTCTGAATTATAAGGAATTGAAATTCTGAATTATAGATAATTTGGATATTGATTTTAGAGAATTCAGATTTTGAATTTCAGAGAATTCAGATTCTGAATTTAAGATAATTCGGATTCTGAATTTCAGAGAATTCGGAATTTTAATATCAATGAATTTGGAAGCTGAATTCTAGAGAATTTGGATTTTGAATTTTATAGAATTCTGATTCTGAATTTCAGAGAATTCGGATTCCGAATTTCATAGAATTCGGAACCGGAATTCGGATCTTCAAAACAGAGTACTCTATATCAAAGAATTTATAGAATTCATTTTTTAAATGTAAAATCTAATTTTAAATTAATAATAAAAAGATTTATTCTAAAATACGAACAATGAAAAATAGGTGAGGATAAATTTTCCTTGGGGAAGGAAAATTTTCCTCATTAAGAAGAATATTAGGGAAAATGAAACTTGCCTTAAGATAATGTGTTTTTGATTTTCAAAACATGAAGGAATTGGAATGTTATAAGGAAACCTTACTGAGTCAACAATATCCCCCTTTTGGAAATCCCAAACATTTGTACGAAAAAGAATATAAGGTATTAGAAATTTTTTTGGGCTTTTAAATAAAAACTTATCTCCCATTACATATGAATCAAATTGTATACGACTAACTCCCCCTTAGGCTTTGGAAACAAAAAGGATCATATTTTGAATTTCTTGAATGAGATTTTTCATATGAAAATATTCATGATGAAAACTCCCCCTTAGATGAACTCCCCCTTAATTAGGGATATTTCTTCTTTGCATAGTATTATTTTTTGACATTCCTTTCTACCCATTTGTGATTTTCAAAATGAAATGCATGGAATTGAAAGGAAATTGGGTACCTGAATGATTAGTACTAAACAACCAAAAAATATTAAGAGAAAAAATAATTTCATTAGGTTTGAAAGAATTTTTACAAAAGGAATGAAATACAACAAAAGATCGGATTTTTAAAATATTATCATTTCATCTCCTTCGGTATCAACTTCCTCACTATTGTTTTGAACTTCTTCATCCCATTTTGATCTTCTTCTACATGCTTGAGCAACTGATCCTGATCTTCGGTTTTCTTCTCTAATGCTTTATCTTTTCCTTCTTGAGTCTTAAGAAATTCTTCTTGGGCCTTAAGAACTTTTTCATTCTTAGAAATATTATCTTGAATCTCAATTCTGAGATACCTTTCCCTTTTCCAACTCTGAGCAGCTGAGTTTAGCTTCCCATTCAAATCCTTAACATCTTGCTTCTGATAAGTCTGTTCCAGTTTTATCTTTTCCTCAAAACTATTATTGAGATCACTGATCTTCACATCATTTGTGTCAAAATAATCCTTGACACTTTCTTTAAATTCATCAAAGATTCTCATTTCTTCTATTTTCTTTCTTGACAAACTAGTCATCTTCTTGAAAGATATTTTGTGAGCCAGATAACCAATTAAAAAAGTATTGATGTCTACCTCGAGTTTGACACACTAATCAATTACATTGGATATTGAATATGATTTGTGATTTAATTAATGTTGAATCATCTAGCAACTCGAGATTATACTGGGAAATATTGGAATAGTCCCAACTAAATTTTTCAACGACTGAACTATAATGTCATTTCTAAGAGAGGACGATTCTGATTCCGGGACTTTGGTTGGTGAGGATTCCTTTTCTAATTCAACGGCATTCCTCTTCGAAGAACCACAAGATTCTTTCTATTTCCAACATCTTTTCTAGGTGTATCCTCAACAACCTATTTTCCCTTACGATCATTCATAATTACTTCATTATAAAGATATTCATTTCCACTATCTGATATCTGAACAATTTGTTTTTCAGCAACTTCTTCTTTCTTGGATCCTACCTCAACATCCTCTGGGAGAATGAATTATTTATTGATGATTTATTCCCCAAATAGTTTATTTAATTCATTTTCACCCTTATCTTCATCCTTTCCAGGAGTAACAATATTTGATGATTCAGCTTGAGAGGTTCAAAATGATAATTTCTCAGAAGCGCTTTCCTTGTCATGATATTTCTCTACCTTCTTTAACACATCTTCAGCATCACATCTTCCTTCTTCTTCCTCTTCTTATACATATTATTCTTCAAATACTTCTTCCTCTTGAGCTACTTCTTTATGATGTTTTTTTTGAATTACTAACTTCTTTCTATGATTCATAGTAACTGATTCTTGTAGAAACAATTCTAGTACTTGAACTTTATCAGAAGCATTCATGGCTACCTTGAGAAAGGATTAGACTTTCTCATCTTCCAAAATCTTCTTCTTCTGCTGCTGCTTCTCCTTTTGTTGCTTCTAACAATCTTCAGCAACCTTTTCATTCAAAGCCTTTTCCTTAGTAGGAACCAACCCAAAACTGGGCTTCCCTACATTATTTTTCTTCTAATATTCTCTCCACATTTTAGCTACTTCATTAGTATACGACTTTTTCTTCTTAGTCATTGGTGGTGATGACTGATTTTCCATAGCCACTGGGGTTATTTGCTTTCTCTTCTGGATCCTTGGATTTCCTCTTCCTTCGACCCATCATATAATTTTTATGCACCTCTAGCTTTTTTTATAGAGCTTCCACAAATACTTCGGAAAAATCATTAAATTTTCTCGATATACTATTAAAGTCAATCCTTATCCTTCATAGAGTATCATCACTCAAAAGCATCACATTACCATTTCTCATCTTAGATCTATGAGGAATCCTGAAAGGCTGAGGAAACCGAATAATGATATTTGAATTAATGGCTAGATAGATGATAAACTGGGACATTAAATCCTCATTCCTGATATTTTAAATTGAAACCAAGATATAATTGTCCAGGTTAATCATTCTAAAGTTCAACAAGAAATTCAATATATACATATAAATATTTTTTAGATTATCATTATATCCTTTTCTTAGTATAACAATTCCTTGAACCCATAATTCAATCATCCAATGGTTTATAGATAGATGTATTATCTTCGGAGTCTTCACCTCTGAAAGACCAAGTCAACATAGAGATTTTTTACTTATCAAAGGAACCTGATACATCAGGTAGTTTGTGAGTACAGAACACAGATTCCCCTTCATAAGGAATACCAATCAGACTTCTTTTCCTGCTATATGAAAGAGAATATTTATTCCCGTAATTATTGAATGAAAATTTACCACTTCCTCCTTCATTGAAAAACTTATTTTCTCATAAAATTTAACCAGAAACTCCAGATACACCGGATCCTGTGCTTTTGGTTTCTATATGAAAACACTCTCCCACCCATTCAACTTTATATTATTAGAGATAATGGAATAATACATAGAAAAGAAATTTGGATGAACCAACCTTTCTCTATGAATATGCATTTTAGATATTTCTATTACAGTCGACATTTCATTCTCAGACGATGATTTTGTAGACATTGTGAACTGAGGAATCCTTGAAGATTCGTAATGGCCTTAATTATGAAGGGAAGATCTTAAGCATGCAAGATCTTGGAGTTCAATGTGTTACAATATATCAGGGATTCTTTATATAGGCATTGAGATGACAACTCAGCTTCCCATATTGATCCAACAGTTGAAAACTTTCTGATCAAATCTGATGGTTGAAAAGATAGCCGCAGAAGGAAATTTGGTCCAATATTATCTTTTGAGGTTTTGAGAAAAAACAATGAAATATAAGAAAAATTAAATTAAACACATTTTTTTTTCTTAAAATATATTAACATAACAACAAGTAAAAATTATTATTACAAAAACATAGGAAAAGAAATCATACCATTCAGATTGCTTAGGGAAATTAATCATAATTAGGAAAATTATTCTTGATGAATATTTAAATACAAACATTTTAATAAACATAAATTTTGACTACAAAAAATTTTAACTATGAATAGGTTTTACTACAAAAAATTTTAATTACAAAAAAATTAACTACTATGAAAAATTTCTATAATGAACAATTGTCATTAAGAAAAAATTTCAACAGAAAAGATTTCTATTACAAAAAATTTCCATTACCAAAAACATTCATTCTAACTATCAATCAGATATACTCACCATATGAAAAAGAGTTTCCTACTATAAGGAGATAGGTTTCCATAGGCAGTTAACAAGGAGGATTACCTTATGGTTATCATTCAAAATATATATTTAATGTATTCAAATCTATCATATGGTAAATTTTTTTTTGAAAATATCAGTATCTTGATCTTTAATTTTTATAAATTTAAGAATGATATATCGTTTTATTGTATGATCCCTAAGAAAGTGATGCCTAATATCTATGTGTTTTTCACAAGAGTGATGTGAAGTGTTTTTACTTAATGAAATGGCACTAGTATTATCACAAAAAATTTGTATTTTGGTAAAACTCATACCATAGTCTGTGAGTGAGTGTTTCATCCACAATACGTGAGAACAACAAATTTATACTGCTACAAATTCATCAATAGTAGTAGAATGTTCTACTAAGTGTTTATTTTTTCATGAACAAGAAGCTAATGAATCTCTAAATAAATGATAGGTTATGGATTTACTTTTCCTATCCATTATACGTCCACAATAGTCATGATCCAAAAAAAACATTTTAATGAAAATCCATATTATTAAAGTGTCCCACATCCATGGTTCCCTTAAAGAAGATAAAATTTCATTTTACTACCTTTAAATGAGATTCTTTATAATTGGATTGATATCTTGCACATAAGCATAATGAATACATTATGTCTAGATGACTAGCGGTAAATTAAAGTAGACTACCTAACATACTTATAAAAGATGTTTGATCTACTAGTTTTCCAACTTCATCAAGAACATGTGAATTTGAGGCACCAATGGGAGTACTTATAATCTCAGTGTGGTCATATCCATGATTTTTAAGAAGATATTTAACACACTAATGGTGGGATATATATATTCCTTCTAGTTTTTGATAAATTTGAAAACCAAGGAAAAAAGTTTACTCACCCATCCTACTCATTTCACACACAGATTTAATTATATCTTCAAAGGAACCAGTTAATGATTGCTGAGTTGAACCAAATATACTGTCATTAACATAAATTGAACAATCAAAATGTTTTTCTTGCCTATATTTATAAAATGGTTTGGATCATCATTTCTCTTAACATAATTGTTTTGAAGAAAAAATTTGACAACTCTATCATAACATGCTTTTGTGGCTTGCTTGAGTCCATACAAAGCCTTGGATTGTTTGAAAACATGTTCAGGATGTTTTGTATCTTCAAAACTAGGAGTTTCTTCAACAAAAACTTCTTCCTGAAGATAACCATTATGTAAAGCACATTTAACCTCCATTTGAAAAATTTTGAAATTTATGAATTCTTTAAAGGAAAGTAGTATAGGAATAGATTCATGCCTAGATACTGGAGAATATGTTTTTTCATAGCCTATTAATTCTTGTTTATTATTTCCTTTTGAAACCAATCTAGCTTTATTTCTTACAATGATTTCAATTTTAACTCATTTATTTGTAAAGACTCTTTTTAATCCAATAACAGATGTTTCCTTAGGTGTCTCATCCAATGGCTGGACTTTATTCCTTTTGAATTCATTTAGCTCATATTGCATAGATCTTATCCAATCATCATAACATAAAGCTTCATAAGTTATTTTTGGTTCGAATTGGAAATGGAATGATAGATGTTCTACATCATTAATTAAGGAACTTCTAGTCATTATGGGTCAATTTACATCACCAATGATTTATCACTGGGATGATTCTATAGAGACAACTGATTTGGGTTTTGTTAAACATGTTCGTCAACATAGGATAGGATGTCGTCAGGGGTAAATGATTCCGAAACATATTATTGAACATTTTCCTTATCAGAAGGATCTTTTATCAACGGTTGATAATTAGTTTTTGAAAAAACATATGAGTATGTAGGATGAGGTTGTTTAAAAACAAAAGGATTTGTTTCTTCAAATTTGACATGTACAGTTTCTTCAACAGTACAAGTATTTTTATTGAAAACTCTATAAGCCTTAAAAGTTATGAATTTTCCTAAGAAAATTCTTTCAATAGATTTTGGTGTGAATTTGTGTAGATTATCTTTTGTATTCTGATTAAATACCTTACAACCAAAAACCATGATGTAAGAAAGTCTTGGTTTTCTACCATTCCATAACTCATAAGGAGTTTTATTGAGAAATGGTCTAATAAAAACACAATTTAGAGTATAGAAAGCATTACTTTAAGCTTGATCCCAAAAATGATTGGCTACTGAATATTCACTCAAAATGGTTCTTGTTATCTCTTGAATAATTCTATTTCTTCTTTAAACAACACCATTTTTTAGGTGTTCTGGGAACTGGGAAGTTATGATTAATTATTTTTCTAATAAAATGTGTTCCAAAATATGAATTTTGAATTTATCTACCATGGTCACTATGGATTGTTTTCAAAGGAAGGATTTTCTTATTTTTAACATGGACTCTAAAACTTTTGAATTAAGAAAAAGCTTCAGATTTGTTTGCTTGAAAATAAACCCATGTAAATCTAGTATAATCATCATCTAAGACAAAAACATATTATTTTCTTCTAATTCTTCCAGTTTCTATTGGGCCAAAAAGATCCATATGCACCAAATGTAATGCATCAGTGTTTGAGACTTCACCAACTTGTTTAAAACATGATTTGTGCTGCATTCCATATTGAAACGGATCACAAACATTTGAAGAATCAAATCTAAGTTCTAGTAGATCATTTACTATACTTTTATTATAGTGTTTGAATAGGTTCCTAAGTTTACAGTTTCCTAACCTTCTATGCCATAACCAATAATGATCTTCCACTGAACTAAGGAAAGGCAGGTCTTGGAACTAAAGTTCTTCTATGTTTAACGTGTAAACATTCTCTAGCCTACAGGTAGAAAGAATAAACTCATCCTTAGAATTTCGTAATAACCATTTTTCATTCATAAAATTTACAAGGTAACATTCATCACATAATTGACATATGATAATAATGTGTTTCTTAAAATACTTAACAAAAAAAATTCTAAATGAATTCTTTTTCAAGAAATACAATATAACATATTCCAATAATTTGTCCCAGAGCATTATCTCTAAAAGTTTTTTTCCTCCTTTCGTCTTGATAATCATTTCAAAAACGTTTTTTCTACCAGTCATGTGCTACAAACATCCACTATCCATGTTCCATGTATTTTTGTTAGTAGTATCATTAATATCCTGAAAATAAGAGTGTTAGACTATCAGAACCCAAACATTCATGGATTCGAAAACATCAGAAAGAAAAAAATTCGGAATCCGCATTTTCATTGAAAAAAAAGTTTTCTAAAAACCTAAAGAATGAGTTTTGTTTAAGAAATATATTTTTCCCAATGCCCACCACACTAACACTTAGTATAGAATGGAAAACTTTGGGGAACAAAATAATTATTACTAATAATTTGTTTTATACTAGTATAACCAAAAACAGAAATATTTTTAGAGGTCGAATTTGGGAATACATCTTATCAAAATTTCCCATACATAATTTAATGTTTGAAAAACACTACCCCGAGGAAAATATTTCTAAATATAGATTAATAACTAAGTTATTATTCTCAAAAAAATTATTTTTAGCACTAGATTTAGGCTAGAAAATAGTTATCTCATAAATGACTTTCTATAGATCCATAGAATGTTTATCCATTTCAAGATTAACTTCCACAAGGTTTTTTTAAATACTGTCAAAATAAAGGGTTTTCTTATCAAGATATTTAGAAAGATCTGATATTACCTTAGTAAGAATAGAAATCCTATAATTTTCCTTATCAATATTTTTCTTGACTTTTGAATTTTTATTCAGATGAAGCTTAGCAAACCTAGAGACTTCTTCAAAAGTAGGTAAAGTATTATATTCATTAGAAGAAGATTCGTTATCTAATGATTTATAATGATTACTATCACTATATTTATCATTTCTAGAATACATTGGTGATGGATTCAGCCTTGTGTTCATTGGCCATTAAATAAAAATTTTAAATAGGTAACTTGGTATGTAAACCAAGATTCATTGGACCAGAAGAGTCATACTCTAAGGATTCATCAGAAGAGTCAACACCAATGGCAATCCAAGTGTCATTGGAATTCAAAACATTCATAGTCTTATCCTTGTAGTATTTCATTCTATTCCTTTTAGAATTATGTTCCTTTCTGTGTTTTCTCTTAAGAATAGGATAATCAGACCTTATATACCCTCCTCTTTTGAATTCATAACAAGTTACTTCAGAATATTTCTTTTCATTTATTTCTTTATTCTTATATCTATACTTAAAAATTTTATTCCCAGCTATCTTGTTCATCCTTTTAGAAAGAATAACCAGTTAATTCTCATAATTTTCACATTCACTTGATTATGATAAAATAGAGACCTTCTTCGATATAGATCTTATAACTCTTATAGGATTCATAGATTTCATATGATTAGAGGTAGTTGTAAAAGAAACACTTCCATTCCCATTATTCTTCTTAACATTGTTAGTGTCACTTTTCATTCTAGTATCATATTCAAGAATAGTTCCAAAAATCGCATCAAGAGTAATCCTTGAGACTTTCCTATTCTCATCAATAGTTTTTATCTTTGATTCCCACTCATTAGGCATGATATCTATAATCTTTTCCATAAGAGCCTCATTATCTTAACTCTTTTCACCTATGTATTGTAAGCTATTGATAATATTCATGAATCTTTATTGTACCTTACACAATGTTTTTTCCAAAAGGAAAGAAAAAAACAATGATACTCAGCTCTATGAATATATCTTATAGTTTCAATAACGTTGGATGTCCCAAAATGAGTAACTTCAAGTTTCTTCCAAATTCAATTTGCAGCTTCACAAGAAGAAATCTAGATATATATATTCTTGGTCATGGAACACAACAACGTATTTCATATATTATATTTTAGTTTATATTCATGCTTTTCATGATTAGTAAAAGTTCTAACCTCCTTATCAAAAATCTTGTAATCTCCAGTAAGAATTACAAAGTTATCCACTCCAGTGTTAATAAAAAAATTCTACATACAATCTCCCCAATATTAAAAATCATTACTATTAAATATAGGTTGTCTAGTAGGATTAATATTATCAATGTAACAAAAATTCATTCTGGCCATCTTAATGAAAAAAATCATTTCACACAAACAAGTTAGTAATAAAATTTTTTAATCAAAAATAAAAAATATCCTATGCAAGGAAAGTATTGAACAAGGAAAAAAATTTGAAATAAAACATATATGTGAATATAATTATTTCATATACCTCCTCTAATACCAATTGTAGGATCGAAGTAATAATTTTGATGTTCAAAATACAAGAGCGGGTGAATTTTATACTTTAAAAATTATTCTGGAACTTTTAAAGATGGTAATGTTTAATAAATCAATACAAGGAAAATTAAAAGGACCTCTTAGTTCAAAAAATGTTCTTCATTCCGGAAATATGGTTTCTGAAACAATACATAAGAGAACATTACATAGAAAATTATTATACCATAAAGCGTATAGAATCTTACTAATCGATGTACAATAATAAGAAATTAAATGATAGTTATAAATTCCTTATCAATAAAAATGCAGGAGAAAACAAACTTGAAACAATACAAGTAACAGATATGATATCTTTTAACCCAAAGAGTAGGGGATCAAAAATCCTTGGATAAAGGTCCTGTGATTTATACATTCAAGAAATCTATCTTACCCACACTAGATTAATCCCTTGTAAAGAATATCGGAGTCTGTCTTTCTATCCTTGCAGGCCCTCAAACATCAAAGTAGTTAGAACCTATGTCTTCCTATCCGCGGAAGCCCTCGAATGTACTCAGCAACATTCAGTGTCACACAAAGAAATTATTAACAAGATGTTCAGTGCTTAAAAAGTATGAGAGTCTCTCTCTAAAAATCACTTCAACAACATGTAATATCTAGAGTTGTTGAACAGTGATTGTTATTCTTTGGATCGTTAAAATAATTTTTTATTTATAAGAAATTCTTTAACGACCATCTCCCTCCACCAATGGTAATATTTTTCCATTTAATCTTAGAGGGAATTGAACACATGTAACTCAAACAAAGGTTAGTTAGTAACAGAATGCAGGACATCATTTTATAACTCAAACAAGAGTAAGTAAAATATGGTTGCTCAACCAAATTCAATTTTTCAGAGTCTAAAGAAAAAATAGAATTCAGATTATATGAGAATAAACCTTTGGATTATATGTAATAAGGATGTACAGATTCTGTTTTTAATGAATTATGAATTATAATTCATCAGTTTTCAGAGTTTGAATTTTGAGGAATCTGTAGTCTGAATTCTGAGAAATTAGGATTCTGAATTCTGAGGAATTCAGAGTCTAAATTTAGAGTAATTTAGTGTCTAAATTGTGAGGAATTCAGAGTTTGAAGCTTGAGGAATTAAGAGTCTGAATTATGAGGAATTTTGAGTCTTAGTTATGTAGAATTAGGAATCAGAATTTCAGAGAATTCGGATTCTAGATTTTAGAGAATTTGGATTCTAAATTTCAGGGAATTTAGATTCTTAATTTCATAGAATTCATATTTTGAATTTCATGGAATTTGGATTCTAAATTTCAGAGAATTTGGAAACTGAATTCGGGTCCTAAAAATAGAGTTCTCTATATCTATGTATTTATGAAATTAATTGGTTTTAGATGTGAAACCGAATTTTTACTTAGGAATAAAAAGAGATAGACTAAAATATGAACAATGAGAAATAGGTAAGGATAAATTTTCCTTGGGGAAGGAAAAATTTTCTCATTATGAAAACTATTAGTGAATCTGAAATTTTCCATAAGATAGAGTGTTTTTGATTTTCAAAACCTGAAGGAATGAAAAATCCATAAGGAAACCTTATTGACTCAACATATAACCCTAGATTTAAATATAAATGATGTTTTCCATGAAACATAAAATGTATGAATTTCATACTTTCGTAATCGATCAACTTGTTAGTCGTTTTAATATTTAGTAAAGATAGAACATAGAGGGTTTTATGTCATGGTCTGTAGTGGTGCAGCCTATATTATTGTCTAATTAACTTATTTAGACTTTTAGTTTCTATTTTACTATCTTCCTCTACTACAATGTTTTTGGTCATTAATTTACTAATAATTCTTCATTTTATCAAATTTTCTATTATTGGGATTTCTCGCCGGAATTATTTATAGGATTTTTTTGTATATTGATTTTTGTTTTATCTTGTGATGATTTTGTGTCTTAAAAATTTTAAATATCTCCCCATTTTTTATAGGTTTTATTACCATGGCATTTATTTCCAGCCTATGGTTTTTGGGGAATGTCACACAAGGATAGTAGCACTTCTGTACCAATTCAAGACCGTGGTATGGGCATGGATGTTAGATGTTTTTTTAACCAATTTCATATAAATCACTGTGAAATATATGAGGCATAGTTCTATTATAGACGACTAAGGTAATAAGAAACAAAACATGTAATATTTCCAAAATAAACAGCCCATTAGATATCTAATTTCACCTAACATCACCTAAAATCTCTAGGTTAATCAGATCTCGCTATAACTCTATTGTATTAACATATTTAATTTCTATATCCCATGTTTTAGTGATCATATATTCACTCCTTCAACAAAATCAACACATTAAAAATTTTATTCGTCAAATTTAATAAGCCAACCTAGGGAACCTCAGGCCTAAACAAATTTCCACCGGCATTAGAAATTTATCTATGATAATTATATGTGTATAAATTTCATGAATGAAAATTATATAATTAAAATAAATAATATCATAGAACAATATGACTTCTATTTAGATACCAATTCTATCTAATAAAATTTCAAGACCCATCCTTATATAAGATTATACTAAAATAAACATGAATAAAAACCAATTCCTATGAATAAAGTTTTTATATGAACTATGATATATAAAACAAATAACATAATACTATATAAAAATTCATGTTTATAAAGGAAATATAATATCATCATAGTGGCCCCATAGATTAAAAAAATTCAATCAATAATAATAAGAACATGAAATTTAAGCAACACCCTTGGTTCATCCAATCCATCCCAAACTATATCAAACTAATACTGATCCTAAATCCTTTCATGAAATATTTTCAATACATTAGTAAAATATTAAAAAATAAATTATACTGATATGAATTAATCAAGAGGGAAATCATTATACATATAAGGGGTAAGCATAACATCTTTTTGGGATTTCCCTAAAATCAAACACTTACTAATTTTCTTGAATCATGTGCATGAATATTATTTGGAACAAGTTATCTACACACATATGAATAAGTGATAATAAAAAAATAAAAAAACACTCAATATGATAATTGTCTCCCAAATATCTATAAATTATAAAATAAAAAAATCTTTTCTATCGTCTTCAGTCTATATAGCTCACTAATATGAAACATACAGACTTGTTCATATAGAAAAATGATTCCACTACTATAAGGATGTTAT
Source organism: Viscum album (assembly GCA_963277665.1). Lineage (NCBI taxonomy): Eukaryota > Viridiplantae > Streptophyta > Magnoliopsida > Santalales > Viscaceae > Viscum > Viscum album. The sequence continues at coordinate 1,112,678,532 of OY728145.1, forward strand.
AAATTCCTCTCAATATACCCCCAAAAACGATAGACTAAAATTCAAAAATATGAATAACACAAGACTAATAACTTTCTATAATGAAACTATAATAAAAACACAAGATCCTTCTTCAATATATTCCATTAAAACTATTATTCATTAGAACCAAGTAACAACCAAATAGGGAGATTTGGAGAACAAATAAATTTCTTTGTAATATGAAATAGTACCTTAAGGATAGTAATAAAATAGTATCTCCATTAGTATTAATCAATAATGTAAATAAAAAACATTCAATACAATCCCTCTCATATTTTACAGAAAAAATAATATTAAAAAACATATATTTGTCAATTCCAGAAGTGGGCCTAGACTGAAAGGACATTGATCATGCATATCGAACATAAAATTCCCAAATGAAAAATTCGATCTCCAGTAGAAAAAACTCATTGATTATAATAAGAATTTAAAATATTTTAATTATGTGGAAAAATAGATAACAAAACTCTCAAAATATCATATATGAAAAAAATGTATGATTTATGTATATTAAATTGATAGGATAAATACAGAAAACAAAACATAATTTCCCTATCCTAATTTCTTAAAACATATCCTACAAGATGGTGGAACTCACATAGATATTTTGACCAATATATCTAATTAAAAATATAATGTTCATCTAAATATAAATATAATATAATTATCCATCACTAGATTCCCAAAAAAACATATTTTCCATGTGAACATATATTGTACTAATATCATTATATGAAGGTAAAGGATCACTACATACCATTTAATAATCCTTTAAAATATTAATGGATTATTACATTAATCATGACCTAGGTAAACTCATCATTTACAACTCATAGTTCATGGTATCTAATTATTTCACCAACATGTTAATTAATTGGATATTTTTAGTAACCCATTTATCATTAGTGGCCACATTCTTATTATTGGATAGTAATAATAGTATTGTTTTTGATGATATTTTTTTATAATCATTAAACATTTCTAGTTTATCTATTTATTTAATGAATGTTCTTAACATAATGTTTTTTATCCATAGGTGCTTAATGCAATGAACATTAAATTATGCATCACCCTCATCCACATTGGGGTCTTAATAAAAAATTGTCTTATTTACAAAATCCTAATTCATCGTTGTTCATTCATCCACATGATATATAATTATCATTTTAAATAAATTCCCCAATTATAAATGTAGGCAATATCTTAAAAATCAAAATATAATTCAAAAACACGATTAATCATGCACATGGGATGAAATATATAATTAACTTAATTTCATAGTCATTCCTACATTTCTGAGAATTCAAAAAATTATAATGAACCATAATATGATTCTACATTTATAAAAAATTCCTCATTCGATCTGAATTTAAACATTATTTACTAAACGTTATTATTTATTCTCTATTTGGTATATAAAATTATACTAGAAAATAATCGAGTTTCATGTTTAATAAAATTACCTACATGCTCAATAAATTAAAACCCAAAAGGAATTGTAAGTGGAACAAACCTCAACCAAATGAAAAATACTTATTCCTAATCCTCCACCTCTGAAATCCCTTTCATCTATTTCTCTGATATATACCACTCATGTTCCATTTTATTCCATCTCAGTAAATAACCTTGAGCTTTTTACTTCTGTTATATCTGTATACCTTCAGGTATTAGTCATGTTTGTTTGTTTCCTTTTTTTCATATTATACTTATTTCATCTTTGACTCTTTTCTACATAGTTTCGTAGAATATTCAAATACTATATTTCAAATAACGTAGACTCACTAATAAAATATTACATTTAATAAATTTGGGTTAGAATTTTTAATTTTATATATGTTTACGTCAGGGTAGGCATATCATTGTAATGCATGATAGGTGAATTGGTTTCATAGGGAATTGTAGTGTTGAAATCTATTGATTTGTGTAGGATTATATAAAAAAATTTATAATTTGTGAATTCGTAATACAAGACAAATCATATCAATATTTTCTAATTTTCTAATATATATTAATTGTTTACTATATGTATTTATTCTTATTTTTTATAATACGAAATATTTTATGCACAATTTCTTATCAATGAAAAATATTTCTTCATGAAAAATCAGAATATAACATATCGTTATGTCTATTATATATACAAAATCTTGTACATTTTCATTACCAGTTATGACATAATATTTATTTCTCTGGTGTTCACTTCTCTCCACAATTTCAGACTTCATGTGAATATCAATTTCTAATTTCCATCCCCAATTCCAATTCAGTTTCCTCTATGTGATTTAATTTTCTATTATCATCCACTCATTATCCCCAAGATACAATCTCCTAATCTATTTGATTTTGTCTTCATGATTCAGTCTCCATCTCTATATGATTTAGCCTCCCCCTAAATCATCTACTCTAAATACACCTCCTTTTTATGTCCTTCTCCTCTGAAACCCTAACCCTCTAACTTAGAATGCATTCAAATTTTCCATCACAATCACATATTCTCTTCATTTCCCATCAGATACCATCAACAATTTTTCCATTCCATAGTTTAGGTCACATCCTTTGATCTATTATCTCATATAGATATCAATTGTCTATCAAATGGAGTCATATTAAATGTGATTGGTCTTCTAACAATTCACTATTGTTGTATCTTCCAAAGTCTTTTAAATTGAATCAAAATCCAAATGCCATTAAAATATCTCAATATTTCCATTCATCATCAAGGAAATGATCACCTACCACCTCCACCTCCACCTCCACCTCCTCTACCTATGCCTCTACAATATGTTTTATCTCTATAATTGATATAGTCATATCATGTTACACCCTATTCAATATATTCCTCTTGAGCTTCTACCCATTATTAAATCACCATATCTCTCGGTATTATAAATGTAGGTTTTATTCCTTTTCTCCATTTTTAATATTCATTAGATTTCATATATGAATTAATTTTCACATTTTCATGGAATAATCAAATCATATATTTCAAACCACATACACACACTCATATATTATCATTAGGGTTAAATTTTAGTGTAGAATTTATGACTTTATATCATTTTACTTTATGGAAGACATGGAATTAGCAAGCACGACACATGAACATGGGTTATGGGGTGTGATTGTGATGAAATATAGGGATTACTATAGTTGTAGATATAAAGATTTATAATTTGTGAATTCAAGGCACTATCAACATCTTACATATGTATTTGGATTTCTTAGTCACTCTTATTTTTTTACTAGAAGTAATAAATTTTTTTACTACATATAATACATATTTTTTACACTATTTCTTATTATAGAAACCGACTTAATTGAGGAAAATTAGACTATAAACTCTCTTTACATTAATGGTTCCAATCAATATTTATTTTTTATTTCTATATTGAAAAATAATGATAAATTTATATAATTTTTTTTTTATTTTATTATTATTTTTAATTTATTGACTCACTATGTGTTGTATTCTTCTTCTAAAATATAACCTCTAAATTTCTAGTATATGCAATTTCTTATATGTATTTTTTAATTTAATGTTTATTGTTATAATATTGAAACTCTCTATATCAAAATCAATTTTTTTACATATTTACTCATGTTTGTTCCATGTACATGTTCTTTTTTATATTAATTTCACATTATTTTATTTCATTTCTACCATATATATCATTTTTAATGCATTTCATTGTATATAAACCATGTTCATATCTTCATTCATATAAATTTTCATTATCAAATATATATAACTATTTATTGTGAAATATACCAGTTGTTTTCAATTTTTTTTTGTTTTTTTCAAACATTTTATTTCATATACCTTAATATATTAACTAAACAAGACCTCATGCTTTTTTATATCATACCATGAAGGATTGTCTCTTTTCAAATTTTATAGTTCCCATTATTAATAAGATTTAACATTCTAAAGGGGAATGTTTTTGAATTTACTTTTATTTATATTGTATTAACTAGATTTCCACTCTTCATAAATCAATATATATTAGGTACAAATGTACATACATACACAATATTTATATTTTCATATTCTTCCATTCATTCCCACAAAAAACACGTAACCCTCCATCAGTGCATAACGTTTCCATACTTCATATTAACAACTGTAGAATAAGTGTCTATTCAAAAATAAAACACCATCATATGTTTTCTAAAACTACTTATCACAAGTGATACATAGGTAAATGTTTTTCTAGACAATATTTCATGGGATAATATAATATTTTTTAATTGAATTGGTATTTTTTATTGAAAAAAAAATGTTCCTTACTTTTATTTGATGACAAATTTTATGTTTCATTTTTTTAAAAAGATAAAAATCAAATAATCTTAATGCTTTTTAAATTTAGTTTATTTTTTCAAGTAAAATGATGAACGATTAATATGATTGATAGAATAGGTTATTAATCCACAATCACAGATAAATTTTTTATTAATAGAGATTTTGTTTTCTTAGAAACATCTTCTCTCATTAAGTATGATATATTTTTTGTGTTGATTTATAGATATGAATATATAGATTTAAAATTTTATGGATTTTGTTGGACTTAATTCCATTTATTGCAAAAACGTTTTGTTTAATAGTATAACTATAATAGATGGTGAATGTATATCATTCCATGTTCCATTAAATTTATTTTAATAATTCTATAAAGTTCTAATCCTTTTAACATTTTACAGATGGTTTGTTTATTATTTTCTCATTGAATTTGTTGAAGAAGTGACTCTATTATTGAACATGTTTTTTTAATAATAGGTAATTTTGAAATCCATTGAATTTTTTTTCATTAAATGGATCCGTTATATAATTTATATTTTTTATGCATGTAAAAATGTTTCATAAAATTTATGAAAAGATGAGTTATCAAATCATCAATGGACTGTGACTCTAGAATTTATCTATATATGATCTAGGATATAAACATGTGATTTTTATTACATTCATATGAGGAACTCCTATACCTTCCCACATACAAAAAATTTGACTATGAACAGAACTGCGGTTCTTGTGGGGAAATATTGTACATCTCTTCGTAGTTTTCAAGTCACTTCTTAATATTCAGATCTATTTTCAAAAATGAGATTTCATGTTAAATGTATATTTTGTAAATTAATATGTGTTCATGCTGAATAATATAATAAATTTGTCTTGTTATTCCTTAAATTATTTTAATTTAGTTTTTCACATTGAAAAAATATTATTGATTAATTATTTTCTATGGAACATGGGAATTTTTGTAAATTAATTTTAAACACATTAAAACCCCATTAAATATTAGATATATATTTGATCATGTATATTACATTATTGTACATTATATTAAATAATTTTCCTTACTGTTAAGGTTTTTATATGTAATAACTATCATACTGCTGCAAAATAAATGAAAAAATAAAACATTCTTATACTATATTTCAAAACTAAAAATATGTTGTTTTTTTAGTATATTAGCATTGGAGAAAAATCACACTATAATATTCACACATTTATCTTGGGAAAAATCTCCCTTTGTTTGAATACATGATAGTACATTTCCCTTTACTCTAGACTCATCATTTATTCCAGGTGACTTGTAATGGTGCCTCAAGGCACTGTATATTTTATAATATCATTGTTATAGTATAATTATTCCCCTCACCATTAATTGGACTCTTTATATTTTTTGAGATTCCAATTTCATTCAATTACTTATGAATTAATTTAAAATTTATTACACAAAATCATAAATTTTCAATCTGTGTCACTTTTAATCGCAAGATTTTTTTATTATGTTTTTTATTCAAATTAGTGGATAATAATATTCACCAAAATATCAACAGAATTGGTTCACACTAGAGTAAAAAAATCTTATCTAATTTATATTTGTAAAATCAGGTATCAATTATATATACTAAATCATATATAATTTCCATCCACATGTAATCGCCCTACACAATTCCATTGTATGCCTCTCTAATTATGATTCCTAACTCCATCATGATATATATTCCTCTTTATCACCCCCATACAGACTCAATATAGGCCAAATCCCTTTCCAAATCTGCCACCTCTATCTCAGATAAGCTTTTTTTATTCCTCTACTAGAGAATCTTCCTCCACCTAGGCCACCACCTCTACCTATTCCACTACCTTGGTCTTCCCCTCTACTTCCACCTATCCTATTTCATTCCATTTCCATATATTCATTTATGTTACCTGAAGTGCATTATGTTGCATTTGTTGTCAATGAGGCATGAAGTTTTCTTGGAATGAATGGATGTCAAGGAGTCAAGATGTGAATGTCAAAGGATGTGATGGTGATGGTGATGAAGGAGACTGGCCATGGTACTAAGATGCATGTCACTTAGGAGATTCACTAAGTGGTATTGGAAATTGTGATTGAAACATTCTCCATGAACATCTGACGATTGTCGAGCTGCTCTTTAAGTTCATAGAACTTGTATCCTGATGATACAAAGTCACAACAATGATAGGAGACCATGCATTGTAGTGACAATGCATGAGGATTTGAAGAAGATCCATCCACAAGTCCTAAGTGGATGAAGTGAGCTGAAGAAGTCCATGCACTATCACTTAGTGCATGTGAATTAGAAGTTGATCCAATTGATCTCTGATTAGATCAATGAAGAATGTTGAAGAACATGTGTGATTCATGAGATTCAGTTGAAGAAGTCCCTCCTAAGTATTGAACACATATGGAAGAGGAGATGAAAAAGATTAAGAAGAATCCGTTTGGAATTCCATTCCTAAGTGATGAATACATGTTGAGGATCATGGAGGAATTTCAACTGAAGGAGAAGTGAGGAAGAAGGAGAAATGAGGAAGGTGGCTTAGAGAAGTGACACTTGGCACTTGGCATGTTTTATATAGAGGAGAACTTTGTTTTTAACAAAGTCTTTACATTTCCTTTGCCAAAAAATATGGCCAGCCCGTGAGCACCTTGTGGGTTCAACCCCAAGGCTCATGTGGGCCTAAGGCGCCACGCCCAAGGGGGAACCCGTGGGGCGAGCTCAGGGCGCAGGGGCGCACCCGCAGACACCACAGAGGCGCTGGGGCACGCCCGGAGGAGCGCGGCAGGGGCGCATGAGCGCACCCGCGAGTGTCACAGCGTGCATAGCGGGCGCTAGAGCGCGCCCGCGGAGGCAAGAGTGGGCGCAGAGCGCGCCCGCAGGGAGAACACGGTGCGGGGCGGCACCGTGGAGGGAGGAAATTCAACTGAGCCGGTTGGGGGAGCGGCATGTTAATAAGCCGCGAGAAAACCGGGCGAGGATTCGATGTGGGACGCGCAAAAAATCCCGGGAGCAAATCTCCGCCGTCCGTCTCATCGCGCGCCCGATCCACGCCGCACGATTCATCTCCGCGGCGATGATCTGATCGCAGCCGTTGAAGATCCGATCCAACGGCTCCCGGCTCATCTCCTTCGTCGAGCTCGAGCCGAAGCCACCCGCGAAGCCGCCGCTGAACTAGTGCCTCCCGACGACAGAATTTGAGTATCCGGCCACCTCCGATCAAACCGAAGTGTCCATTGGAATCGTCTGAGCATACCGAACACAACCATGCCTTAAAATGAGCATGCATGCTACCAGATGATGAATTCGATGAAGGCCGAAGCAAACCGAAGGTGCGAGGCCACTCGGGTGTTCATGTTTTGCATGAATTGGGTTTAAACAGAGGCCGTGCATGCGTTACAAATCGCATGCACGAGGAGGAAGAAAATAATAAAAGAACCCGCGTGCACCGAAGAGAAAAAAACGCAAAAAACTTGGAAAGATTTTAAAGATCCGAAGATCTCGGTGATTCAAGATTTCCCACGCGGATGAACCGAGGCTCTCCTCGCCTATATAAAGAGAGGTCGTGACCTCGATGAAGCTTGCTGATGCGCTGATTTTTGAAGTCCCGTGAGCGCATCCCTCTGCCTCGCGAAGAAGAAGCCGCCGCGCAAAGTACTTGCGCGGCTGAAGATCTCGGTGCCACCCGAGGCCCGAAAGAGATCCATGTGCGCACCTCTTGCGTGACAGGAAGGAGCCGAGCCGCATATTTGCGCGCTCGAGACTCTTGTTCCCTCTCTGCCTGCACCCTTGCGCGGCAAGAGGAAGACCACGCGGGTGTTGCACTTGCGCGCCCCGCGGGTAGGAGGTCTTGCACGCCCCTGTGCCGTGCACCTTGCGCGCCCGAAGGCTAGGTGAAGAACCCGAGGCCTTGCCTCGTGTGTGTGCCAAGTGGAGAGGAGAAGCCGAGGCATAGCCTTGTGTGTGCAAAGTGAAGACTCTACGGCTTGTGTGTGCAAAAACAGAAGAGGACCCGTGGCCGTGTGTGTGCATAAGGAGGAAGACCACAACTTGGGTGTGTTCAAAAACAGAAGAGGACCCGAGGCATAGTGCCTTTTGTGTGCAAGAGCAGAAGAAGGCCGAGGCCTTTGTGCCTTTGTGTGCAAAAGAAGAGGAAGGCCGTAGCCTTGTGCAAACAAAGAAAATCACCTACGGACAGTGGGTGTGTGCCAATGGAAGGAGAGTGCATACTTAGTGTGTGTGTGCAAATGGAGTAAGAAGACATACACTTTGTGTGTGTATAAAGAAGAAGGCCCTACGAGCAGTAGGTGTGCAAATAAAGGTGAACCCAAGTGTGTGCACAAGTGCCATGTAAAGAACCTACGGTCAAGTGTGTGCACCAAGTAAAGACCACACATTTTGTGTGTGTGCAAGGAGAGGAGGAAGACCGAGGCCATACCTTGGTTGTGCCAAATTGAAAAACACACTTTGTGTGTGCATTTGAAGAATAGGCCGTAGCCCTTGTGTGTACAAAATGAAGAACCAAGTGTGTGCATAAGTGAAGTGCACACTTTGAAGAAGATTAAAAGAACAAGGAAGTGTGTGTGCTTAGTAAGTGAAGTAGGCCAAGCCTTGTGTTTGCTAATTGATCAAAGGAAGTGTGCTTGAGCAAACAAAAACAAGAAGGTGGAACCTTAGTATGTGCTAAGTGGTGTGTACACACTAAGAAGGAGAAGAAGGAGAATACTCACACTAAAGTAGAACACACATTTATGTGTGTAGACAAATTGCATAAAGTGTGTGAAGTTTGAGAAGTAGGTGTGTGCTGAAAAGAATTACACCCTCTAAGGGTTTACTGCACCAAGAAGAGAAGAAGGTAAGTGCATGCATGCATGCATGCACGTGCACACGTGAACAGTGCTAAATCAGTGGTGTGCATTTGAGGAGTCCAAGACCAGGAGATCTTGAAGTTTCCATGCACTCAGTGCATGATGTTGAGGTGAACTGAGACTGGACCAGACTGAAGTTGAAGACATCAGTTGTCTGAGTATTCAGTGATTGAGAAGAACATGTTCACCACAAGTGAGCAGAGGTACAGAGCAAGGCCAGTAGTCTTTATCCCAGACTGCTGAAGATACTTGAAGAACTTAAAGTGAAGAAGAGCTACTCGTGTGACTCGAGGAGCCAAGAGAAGACCCTGTGGGACTCAGGGAGAAGAAGTCTTCAGTGGGATTCTGGAGCAGGCCAGTGGGACTCTGGTAACACTGTGGGACGCAGTATAAAGACCCTCCTGTGGGACTCAGGAGAGATACAGTGGGACTCTGTATCGACCATTGTAATTCTAACAAGTTATAATGGGAGAATCCATGCTGGGAAAGCATGGCAAGGATGTAGGCCTTTGGTGCCGAACCTTGTAAATCCTTGTGTCCTGTGCCTTTTCATTACTGCATCATTCGGGAAAGGTTGAGAGATACAAGAAGAGTGGATCAAGGCTTTAACCAGCCATAGAGGTTTAATTGATAAGAATCAATTAGTAAAAAGTTTTAAGGGATCACTGATTCACCCCCTCCCCCTCTCAGTGATTCACACTGATCTGGGCACTTCAATTGGTATCAGAGCGAGGTTACCTCTAAAAGATCCAAGAGAGTCTTTATGGAGTGCAGATTTGAGGAAATAAGTGACCAGCCTCAAATGGAGATATCTGCCAAGACTCTGAAAAACAGAATGAAGAAACAGGCAAAGAAGATGAGGAAGAAGGTTGCTGCAATCAGAGAAACTTCTTCTATGGAAAGAAATGTGAAAGTCACATCAGATGACAATTCCTTTTATCATTCTTCTGATGAAGCCTGCTCTAGCTGTGATAAAGATGGAAGAAACAATGATCTTCTAAATGCAATAAAATATCTTCAGAAGACAGTCCCCAAGGAAGTGGCAATGTGTATAGCTACAGGCCTCCTTGATCTTCAAGAAGAAAAATTACAGCTGGAAGATGAAGTCAATTCACTGGAAGATCAATTGGCAAAAAGGGTTGGCATAACCAACACTCTCAGAAAGCTGGTAAATGCCAAAGATGAAACAGTATCTCTTTGCAATGAAAGATATGAAGATACCTGTGAAGAATTGCAAAGGAGCTCTACTGAGAAAGAAATATTTTTGATAATAATCAAAGAAGTTTTCCATGCACTGGAAAAGAGGCATAAAGTGTCAATGGTTGTCAAAGATGCTCAACTAGAAGATAAAGTCAAAAGGGTGAAGGAGCTGGACAATTCATTGCAAGAATTGAAGAAGGTGCATGAAGACCAGATGAAGCAGCTGAAACAGAATTGGGAAGGTAGGATAAGATTAGTTGAGGATGAGAAGAACTCCCTCAACATAAAATTCTTAGAACTGGAGGTGATATTGAAAAATCAGCAATCACCTAAAGCCCAAGCCTCCCAGTCAGCTGAAAGAAGACATGTTGCTACTCAAGTATGCTTTGAGCAAGATGATTCTAAGAGAAAGACATCCTCTAATAAAAGTGCAACATCTTCTAGAAAGAAGGTACCATCCATACCATCTTGTAATCATGCTTCTAAAAGTGTTTCTACTAAAAGTGCAGGATGGAAGAATGAATCCAAACAAGTATGGATGAAGACAGTAAAGAAGAAGAGCTCTCCTGAAATAACACAACTTGTCAAGAAAAGTACCCAACAATCAGAAGGACTGAAGAGGTCAAGATTTGTGGGTCAGTGTTGGTGTTGTAACAAGTATGGGCATTGTGCAAATGATTGTTGGTACAATCCACTAAATGTCAAAGCACAGAGGAAGCCCATGCCAAGGGGGAGCAAGCCAGAAGAAAAGAAGCAGCATCCACAGGTCCAGAGACATCTGTTTACTGCTAACAGATTTGGATTGCTTGACAACATCTGGGATGGTTGCAAAAGTGGTCAACAATTTGATACATGTCAATCTCCGAATGTATCCAAAGCTGGAAGGAAGAGAAGATCACTGAACCTGGCTAAAAGAGATTCCTTGGGAAGCAAGCAGAAGAAATGAGAAAATGCTCCCAAGAAGTGTTTGAGAAATGAAGAGAAGTCCTTGGATTCTAAATCCAAGAAGGGTGAGTCATCCAGAAGGACCACCAAGAAGAAGTGCTTCTACTATGGAAGGAATGGTCATACCATGGATCTTTGTAAAGAAGCCATGAAATTCAATAGAAGCCAACTGGACTCAAACAGACAATCAATCCAGAAGAAGCAGAAGGGATTGATTGAAAATAAGTTGCCTAGGAGAGGTAGCTTGACAGAATCCAAAGAACCATGTGGAACTTCCAAAACTGAGGCCACTCTTCCAAAAGATTTACTAGTCATATTGCCAAATCAGTTGAAACTTGCCAAAGATCTGCAGAGAGCTGAAGATGAAGCTCTGGCAATTGCTAAAGCAAAAGGGAAGAAGAAGGTTTCACATGAAGATGTTTTGAGAACCACACCAGCACAATCATCAATGAAGATCAAACGTGCAAGTGTGAAGAATGATGAAAATGAGACATCTCGGTTGAGAGGATCTTCTCAACCTTGTTGTTCACATTGATGAACCAAGGAGGTTCCATCTTATTCCCTTATACTATTGGTATTTACATGTGCTAACATTGTAGGGAATTGAAGATGATGATCATTCTCATCTGGAGGATGGTTTGGACAGAATGGAGTGCACCCCTTGAGGGGGAGCCAATCTGAAGAAGATGGCATTCCTAGATTAGTACCATCTTGAGAAAAGTAAAGGTATTCCAATCATACTTTCATCCCTTGTTTCTTAATTGAGTTTATCTTATCAATTAAGGGGGAGTATGGATTGAATACAAGTGGATGAAAGGGGGAGCTTTATCTTTGCACCAGAACTTTCTAATGAGTTTTGTGAAGTATGTGCAGGATTTAGCAATTCATTGTTATATCTGAAAAATTTCAAACCCCTGAAGCATGATTTCACATGTACAGTGAATGTTGGACAGCATTGAAAAATCTTGGTTATATCACTCTTGTTTTCTACACCGGGTTAGCCCAAGTAGACTTAGAGTTGATTTACTAAAGGTTCCTTGCTCAAGAAGAACATGTGACATCATCCCTCTCAGTGTTTTTCAAGAAAATACTTTTCAAAGGGAGGAAGAGATTTTTGAAAGTGAACCACACCACACCTTTGCATTTGATTGCCAATAAGGGGGAGAAATATTGGGCACACATATTGACCCGTTCATATGTGCTAAAGTGGTGTATTGACAACAAATACAAAGGGGGAGATTGAAGTGCATTATGTTGCATTTGTTGTCAATGAGGCATGAAGTTGTCTTGGAATGAATGGATGTCAAGGAGTCAAGATGTGAATGTCAAAGGATGTGATGGTGATGGTGATGAAGGAGACTGGCCATGGTACTAAGATGCATGTCACTTAGGAGATTCACTAAGTGGTATTGGAAATTGTGATTGAAACATTCTCCATGAACATCTGACGATTGCCGAGCTGCTCTTTAAGTTCATAGAACTTGTATCCTGATGATACAAAGTCACAACAATGATAGGAGACCATGCATTGTAGTGACAATGCATGAGGAGTTGAAGAAGATCCATCCACAAGTCCTAAGTGGATGAAGTGAGCTGAAGAAGTCCATGCACTATCACTTAGTGCATGTGAATTAGAAGTTGATCCAATTGATCTCTGATTAGATCAATGAAGAATGTTGAAGAACATGTGTGATTCATGAGATTCAGTTGAAGAAGTCCCTCCTAAGTATTGAACACATATGGAAGAGGAGATGAAAAAGATTAAGAAGAATCCGTTTGGAATTCCATTCCTAAGTGATGAATACATGTTGAGGATCATGGAGGAATTTCAACTGAAGGAGAAGTGAGGAAGAAGGAGAAATGAGGAAGGTGGCTTAGAGAAGTGACACTTGGCACTTGGCATGTTTTATATAGAGGAGAACTTTGTTTTTAACAAAGTCTTTACATTTCCTTTGCCAAAAAATATGGCCAGCCCGTGAGCACCTTGTGGGTTCAACCCCAAGGCTCATGTGGGCCTAAGGCGCCACGCCCAAGGGGGAACCCGTGGGGCGAGCTCAGGGCGGCAGGGGCGCACCCGCAGACACCACAGAGGCGCTGGGGCACGCCCGGAGGAGCGCGGCAGGGGCGCATGAGCGCACCCGCGAGTGTCACAGCGTGCATAGTGGGCGCTAGAGAGCGCCCGCGGAGGCAAGAGTGGGCGCAGAGCGCGCCCGCAGGGAGAACACGGTGCGGGGCGGCACCGTGGAGGGAGGAAATTCAACTGATCCGGTTGGGGGAGCGGCATGTTAATATGCCGCGAGAAAACCGGGCGAGGATTCGATGTGGGACGCGCAAAAAATCCCGGGAGCAAATCTCCGTCGTCCGTCTCATCGCGCGCCCAATCCACGCCGCACGATTCATCTCCGCGGCGATGATCTGATCGCGGCCGTTGAAGATCCGATCCAACGGCTCCCGGCTCATCTCCTTCGTCGAGCTCGAGCCGATGCCACCCGCGAAGCCGCCGCTGAACCAGTGCCTCCCGACGACAGAATTTGAGTATCCGGCCACCTCCGATGAAACCGAAGTGTCCATTGGAATCGTCTGAGCATACCGAACACAACCATGCCTTAAAATGAGCATGCATGCTACCAGATGATGAATTCGATGAAGGCCGAAGCAAACCGAAGGTGCGAGGCCACTCGGGTGTTCATGTTTTGCATGAATTGGGTTTAAACAGAGGTCGTGCATGCGTTACAAATCGCATGCACGAGGAGGAAGAAAATAATAAAAGAACCCGCGTGCACCGAAGAGAAAAAAACGCAAAAAACATGGAAAGATTTTAAAGATCCGAAGATCTCGGTGATTCAAGATTTCCCACGCGGATGAACCGAGGCTCTCCTCGCCTATATAAAGAGAGGTCGTGACCTCGATGAAGCTTGCTGATGCGCTGATTTTTGAAGTCCCGTGAGCGCATCCCTCTGCCTCGCGAAGAAGAAGCCGCCGCGCAAAGTACTTGCGCGGCTGAAGATCTCGGTGCCACCCGAGGCCCGAAAGAGATCCATGTGCGCACCTCTTGCGTGACAGGAAGGAGCCGAGCCGCAAATTTGCGCGCTCGAGACTCTTGTTCCCTCTCTGCCCGCACCCTTGCGCGGCAAGAGGAAGACCACGCGGGTGTTGCACTTGCGCGCCCCGCGGGTAGGAGGTCTTGCACGCCCCTGTGCCGTGCACCTTGCGCGCCCGAAGGCTAGGTGAAGAACCCGAGGCCTTGCCTCGTGTGTGTGCCAAGTGGAGAGGAGAAGCCGAGGCATAGCCTTGTGTGTGCAAAGTGAAGACTCTACGGCTTGTGTGTGCAAAAACAGAAGAGGACCCGTGGCCGTGTGTGTGCATAAGGAGGAAGACCACAACTTGGGTCTGTGCAAAAACAGAAGAGGACCTGAGGCATAGTGCCTTTTGTGTGCAAGAGCAGAAGAAGGCCGAGGCCTTTGTGCCTTTGTGTGCAAAAGAAGAGGAAGGCCGTAGCCTTGTGCAAACAAAGAAAATCACCTACGGACAGTGGGTGTGTGCCAATGGAAGGAGAGTGCATACTTAGTGTGTGTGTGCAAATGGAGTAAGAAGACATACACTTTGTGTGTGTATAAAGAAGAAGGCCCTACGAGCAGTAGGTGTGCAAATAAAGGTGAACCCAAGTGTGTGCACAAGTGCCAAGTAAATAACCTACGGTCAAGTGTGTGCACCAAGTGAAGACCACACATTTTGTGTGTGTGCAAGGAGAGGAGGAAGACCGAGGCCATACCTTGGTTGTGCCAAATTGAAAAACACACTTTGTGTGTGCATTTGAAGAATAGGTCGTAGCCCTTGTGTGTACAAAATGAAGAACCAAGTGTGTGCATAAGTGAAGTGCACACTTTGAAGAAGATTAAAAGAACAAGGAAGTGTGTGTGCTTAGTAAGTGAAGTAGGCCAAGCCTTGTGTTTGCTAATTGATCAAAGGAAGTGTGCTTGAGCAAACAAAAACAAGAAGGCCGAACCTTAGTGTGTGCTAAGTGGTGTGTACACACTAAGAAGGAGAAGAAGGAGAATACTCACACTAAAGTAGAACACACATTTATGTGTGTAGACAAATTGCATAAAGTGTGTGAAGTTTGAGAAGTAGGTGTGTGCTGAAAAGAATTACACCCTCTGAGGGTTTACTGCACCAAGAAGAGAAGAATGGAAGTGCATGCATGCATGCATGCACGTGCACACGTGAACAGTGCTAAATCAGTGGTGTGCATTTGAGGAGTCCAAGACCAGGAGATCATGAAGTTGCCATGCACTCAGTGCATGATGTTGAAGTGAACTGAGACTGGACCAGACTGAAGTTGAAGACATCAGTTGTCTGAGTATTCAGTGATTGAGAAGAACCTGTTCACCACAAGTGAGCAGAGGTACAGAGCAAGGCCAGTAGTCTTTATCCCAGACTGCTGAAGATACTTGAAGAACTTAAAGTGAAGAAGAGCTACTCGTGTGACTCGAGGAGCCAAGAGAAGACCCTGTGGGACTCAGGGAGAAGAAGTCTTCAGTGGGATTCTGGAGCAGGCCAGTGGGACTCTGGTAACACTGTGGGACGCAGTATAAAGACCCTCCTGTGGGACTCAGGAGAGATACAGTGGGACTCTGTATCGACCATTGTAATTCTAACAAGTTATAATGGGAGAATCCATGCTGGGAAAGCATGGCAAGGATGTAGGCCTTTGGTGCCGAACCTTGTAAATCCTTGTGTCCTGTGCCTTTTCATTACTGCATCATTCGGGAAAGGTTGAGAGATACAAGAAGAGTTGATCGAGGCTTTAACCAGCCATAGAGGTTTAATTGATAAGAATCAATTAGTAAAAAGTTTTAAGGGATCACTGATTCACCCCCTCCCCCTCTCAGTGATTCACACTGATCTGGGCACTTCATTACCTAACCCAATTTCTATCTACATTCTTGATAACATCTCCCCTATAATAACTTCTTCATTGGATTCACTTTTTATTTCAATATTTCCCCCTCTCCCCGGGTTGATTATTGATTTTTATCATACTATTTATATAATTCATGTCATTATATTATTTCATTCAAGGTGTAAGATGCATGTTATTGTGGTGTACATAGATATTTATGGTGCGCTATGATGACTTAATTCATTGTATATTCCCACTTTATAATTTTTATTGGATGTACTCAGATATTTTCTAGATTATTAATTATTATATTGATGATATTTTATTCATGCTGATAAATTCTTTATTTTTTTATGAACTAGGCTTCCCATGAATCATTGTCAACTATTAGACACCTTTTTTCTTCACATGGATAGTTCTTTTTTCAATTTTCATCATTTTTTGGTCTTAAAACTATGCTAGTAAATTATTCAATATTTTGGTATATTCTCAATATATTGAATCTTTTTGTGTAGTTTTAGTCATTTTTGAATTATTAATTGTTTCATATGATTTGATAATTTTACTAAAATGAATTTGGTATGTAAATTTTATATTCAACCTTTTCATATTTAATATGCATAATATTAATTCAAATCTTCCAAGGTTTTGGTTATGTAATTTTAGGACATTGATTTACTTTTTCAATTGGATTCTCAATTACTTTAATCTAGTTATAGGTTCAGGGTGATGATTTTTTATTTCGTTGTAGAACATGTTATTAAGGAAATGTAGTATGACTAAATTTAAACAATATTGAATTCATTAATTTTTTGTGATTGGTTAAAATATGTATTACAGAATATTCAATCATTAATCATTAAACCATAAAAATTTTATACCGTTTAATTATCACTGTTGTTTTTCTGATAATGATAACATGATTTATTCTTATAAATTAATTAATTGTTATCATTTCTAGGTCCATCTAAATAAAATGTGTCTGAAATTGATTTTTTTCATGATACAGTTTAGTTCTCTCATACATGGAAAATGTGTGATGTCATAATAGTTTATCAAATGCATTATATTACATATATTTAATAATTAGTAATTTATTCCAATATTCTTTGCTTAGATATTCACATTCTATTTCCATTTTCTCTCGAATCCCACAAAAAGCATCTGAAGATTACAGAATGTGATAATTTCTTATTTCTTCAATTTATTAACTCAAATTTGTCTATTCTAATGAGAATTTACACATAAGTTGATTCATTAATAAATCTCCATAGTATGTTTACCAAATTATATGAATACAAGTTCTTAAAATATTAAAATTTTCTTCACATATCTATAATGTTTTATCTGTTTACATTTATTCATTTGTTTTTGTACCATCTTGAGCATGCTTCTAGACACCACATCCCCATCCTGATCATTTACATGACCTCAAGCATACTTATATATAATCTATATACTTCCAACTACTATTGATTTTCTAATAAGTAAATCACATGGATACTATTCTATCTTTTATTAGAGTAATTCCCTAGTTCAAATTAAATAGAAAAAAATTATAACCATAAATAATAAATACTTTTTATAATAACCATTATAGGAATAACATATCCATATATGGTTTACAACATTTCATTCAAATTTTAGTGTCATGATTCTAAAAATTAAATTAAAAAAAATGACATTTGTGCCTCCCAAGAGGGTCTTGAAACATGTCTCATTCCATAATCCAATATACATCCCCAAATATACAATCTGACCTATGGTGTTTGTACTTAACGTTTCCTAAAACAAAAATCTCGATTGGGTTATTGATTATGAAACTAGAGTTGGGTGTCTGTACAACTTAGTAGGCCACCAATAGTGGTGTGTAAAAAAACCCGCTCACTAAATAGTGAAATCAGTTGAATAAATAATTAATTAAAATTCATAAGTAAATAGTATTCGCATTACCAATTAATATTTTTAAACCACATATACCATTAGGTTCTCGAGGACACCAATAACTCAATACATTATATGATTTGCACTAGGTTTGAACCTTGTTATGTATTCACTTCATATCTCAATATTATAGACATGTAGAACCATAATCCAATACCAATGTTTTGAATATTTAAAATAACCTGTATGGCACCCCATTTCTCAATCAATCATATGAACTATGGGAATGTTAGGTCTTGTTAACCACCCCTTTCCACAATTACATGTATATTTCATGGTCATGGAATATCATATCAAGAACCTTATTTCTCAAGAACTCATTTATCTCATGTTCATTTAAATTCAAGTCCAGACCCTAATTTTCCATCAACACATATGCCTCATAATCGTAGAACATCATATCAAGAAGCCCATTTCATTTTACTATGCATATATATAATTATCATGGGAATAGATCATCATTCTAACACCACATTGTTTTCATCAATTATTAATCATCATTAATACTCTCATTATAATTTAACCACCACCATTTTTATTAATTAATTCATAAATTAATTAAGAAAATTAAATTATTTAAATCAATAATTAATTAACCTTATCGTTACAAATAATTAATTCAACAATTAATTAATAAACTATCATCTGTTAGTTAATTAAACAATTAAATAACCATTTCACGACTAAAAATATAATAATTAATTCACTAATTAATTATTCTAAATTATCCCTTTCATAATTTCATAATATTCTCAGTAATTAATTATCCAAATTCCCCAATTAAATACTTTGAAAATTAATTCAACAACTAATTATCCATATTTCGATATTTTCATTTTCAATCAAATCCCCAAATCCCCTATTAATTAATTGACCATATAGAATAATTCAATTTTTTAATATAAATAGAAAAATCAACACTAGGAATTCTATAATAATATACACTTATTTCATAATGATACTATGGGAATTGAATAATAGCCCACCTATAATTATTATCAATGAATCATTTCCCTATAGAAATCCCCAAAAATGAGTAGCACAATGTCATAGACTGGGATACAGATCTAAATCACTAATTCTAGATTAGAAAATCCTTAAAACATAATCCTAGATCGAGATACACAATACACATTCTAGACTCATCAAATCTAGATCTAGAAAAATAGAAGATAACTTCCCCCCAAAATAATGAAGGAGGAAAATATGACATGTCAGAAATAAATGAGATATAATAAACATTTTTGGAATGGGGAATATCATCTCTTCAAGACTAAAATGGAAAATAATAGAGTTCGAGAGTGCAATGAATTTGTCTAGAGAGATGAAAAATCACGGAAGATCTCCTAGGGTTAATGGGGGTCGAAATATATCAGTTCCAGGGGTTTAGTGAATTTTCAAAATAAATTCTAGGCCACATTAAAAATCACATATGGTTTCCAAGGATGAGGGCCATGGTTTTCCCTAACCTTGTGCCAACCATATAACTATTTTTTATGGTTTCATTATTTATATTTTATGTGATCATGATATCTCAAATTTTTCATCAGCTGTGTGAAACCTCACTATCGAGGGTTGAATTGTTTTCTAAGCAGGGGCGTTGGGTTGTCTCTCACCTTGATCAAAAACTATTTCGATTATTTTTATAAATATTCATTAAAACAAAGACAAAATTAAAACCAAAATAAAATTTACCCAAAACTAAAAAATGTACTTGAAATCGTGTATGGATCAACTCTAAAAATGTTGGGAAATTAGAACCTCCCCACCATTTTATAGTGCATCCTAGAGCTATAGTCCCAAACATCTCTAAGATTACATGACAGATAAACTGTGCCACTGAGACCAAATATGTTCCTCTATTTTTTGATTTCTCAGCATACACACATCCATGATTCTATAATACACAATCTAACAGTATGGTTTTTCCCCTCTACAGTTTCACTTTAATTTCCAATCAAGTCTCAAATTCTCCTCATAGGATGCATCTATATCAAGATCAACATAATTCACATGGATCATAGAATTAGGGCTTGGGTGATTCCATTATAGTTTTGACACATGTAAAATTTCATGCATAACAATATATTTCAATAGAGGATCCAATCAATATACCACCAACCTGATTCTCTCCATAACCTCAAATGGTATGAGAAATTTTGTCAAAAACAAGACCTATCTTGATATCCTACGGTGATCCAAACCAAATGATACCTATTTGAAAAAAATCATCTCCCCTATAATGTCTAAGGGCCATCTCTATCTATCATCATATGAATTTTTCCTACTCTCATATGTAGTCATACATTTCTAAATCAACTGAACGTGCTCAAAAATATCATTCACAGGACCGATTCCCAACAATTATGACTCAACAATATGTGTGTTCTGATTTAATTCTGTAATACCTTCAAAAATCATGATGTGATGCTTATGTCAAATTCTGAGACTATTGTCTGTGGACAATGTCCTAATAGACTATCTCTAGAAAATATAATTCTCCCTGATGTTGTACATGGAATTTCGTATAGTTATGATATGTGCTACTTTTTTCAATCGTTCCACAAAAACCCATGTAGATTAATTCATCAATGGAATATTCCAAAGACTAACCATACTTCCAACTATCACATCATCAAACATCCATTATCGAATAGTCAGTGGTTGAAAAAAACCTCTCAGTCCTTGATGCTCAACCATCACCTATTTGTAAGAGTTGTATTAGGTCGTGAACCCTTCTATATAATTTTTCATGAAGGGACACCAAAATAGTCATCGTGTGTAATGGTAGGTACTATTTACACAAGGATGTACCACCCTCTTCAAGGAATGACATTACCACCTGAGATCTTCTTGCATACTAATTGAAACAACAACTGGGTTCTTCACATAGATGATCTCATCCACATATATGAACCAGTATAAAGGTGTCTCCCCACCATCCAAGATTTCCCTAAATGTCAAAATCTCCATATTCACATATTTTCAATCTCTAATCCTACTCAAAATTGTATACTCCATTGAATATTATAAATTAGTAATATTCTCCTAACTCTCCAGAACCACCACATAGATCTCATATAAGGTGGTCATCATCTTCCACACATAAAAAAATTAATCAATTGTGTCAGTCTAAGACCTCCTAATTAATTAGCCATCAACACAGTTTCCATTCATGTGGGTATAGGCTAAATCAAAATAAAATGAATAAATATACTCCACACATATCCACTACCATCGATTCAGGTCTTTTTCTAAAATTTTATATCTCAAGATCTCGTGCTTTTTATACATAGTAAACTTATCTCCCTACAGATAACACTTCCAACAAATCATGGTGTAAAACATTGTTAATAAATCTAGGTCATGCATATAATAGTTATGTTCAAGTGGACTTATCTTTTAAAACCCATATTCCACAACTCGATCTACTTGTATCAACAAAGCTCTTTTTCCAATCCTACAAGCACCACAATATACGGTGTACTCCTCACCTTGTATGGATAGGATCAAGGTTAGTGTTAATGTCTAACGCATCTTCAACACCTAGAAAAAGTTTTCACATCCTTCTAGCCAATAAAACATCATAACATTCATTGTCAATACCATCAAAAGAATGTCCAAATGGAAATTTCCTAAATGAATCTCTAACATCTAGCTAACGCCATAAATCTACGAATGTCAAATACATTCTTTGGATTCACCCAAGAAACCAATACATGACCTTCTCTATGTCTGCTGACACACCTTCTTCTAAGATGATGTGTCCTAAAAATGTTACCTTATCAATATAAAACTATAAATTATATAGCATGGTATAAATAGGATGTGGTCTCTTTGTACTCAATAAGATGTCAAGATGTTGGGCATGATCATCATGAGTCCTAGAGTACACCATGATTTCATCTAGAAACACTGCCACAAATTGATCAAGGTACAACTAGAAGTCTTTTTTTAATAAAGTAAATGAATACTTTAAATGATATTATTAACAAAAACGTCCTTATAATGAACTCATATAGTTCAAATCTCCTTCAAAAAAGAATCCTCAATTTATCTGAATATCTAACGCTCATCAAATGATACCCTGATCTCAAGTAAATAATTGTGAATATGAAATCTTATTTAAACATGTCAAATAGATCACTAATACATGGAAGCAGATACTTTTTCTTTATATTTATCCTATTAAACATTCTGTAATCAAAAAATATGTTCAAACCCCCATCATCATTCATTGTGAATAGAACAGGTGATCCCCAATGCGATGTAATCAGACGAATAAACACAATAATATCCTCCAACTCCTCTAACTAAATCTTGGTCAGTTGAATAACTATAAATTACATTCTATAAGGTGGAATATATATTGTATCATCCCTTGGAACAATATCAATAGTTAGTTCTACATCTCTCTCACATGGAATCCTTGATGCGTTTTCCGGAATGAAATATTGAAACTACATCACTATTGGAGGGAAACCATCAGATTTCCCACCTCTATCATCCAGCAATAAATGAACAATGTGGGATGTGATCTCTCCTAGTTGATGAGTAATTGGATCTTCCTATAATGCCTTGATATCCAACTCTCCGTAATGAATGTAATGGTAAGCATTATCATATATAAATGTTACTCTCCTATAGTAAAAGTATATGTGTGATTGTTATGAGACTAGCTAATCCATGCCCAAAATTTTGTAAAATAATATCATGTAAAGGATATAGAGTTCCAAAAAAATGGTACTCCCCAACATCAAGAGAAGATCCCATTCACATAGAGATGTCTCTTGGATGTACTCCCAATAACATACAAATATTCGTTATTGTGCCCACAAAAAACACTTATATGATCAAACAATTAATGTGTTTTGCAGATATAAAGGAATTTGAGGAATTAGTATCAAATAAGGCACTAATTAATATAGAAACTACAAGAATTGTACCTCTAACCATCGAGATCCTGAATTACTATACCCAAGTATATGTATCACTACATGAAACTGTCTTTACCCACTTCTCTGGGATGTCGTATGACTCCTTTGAGTTGAACATCATTAATAGTGTGGGAGATCCTTCCTAGAAGCACCACATCCACTAACTGTACCTCCCCATGTAGTATAACTCCAGTAACTATATGGATTGGTGATGAAGTTCCCCTTCCGTTAACCCAGATCTCTCTATCTCCTCCATCACCTACCCTCTATATCAGGTTCCTATAGAACCCCTGTTGATGTCAAATATAATCATAATATTGTCACTACAATGGTGGTTAGGGAAAATGTTTCTATAAGAGTCCCATGTTACTGCAATAGTGAAAAATCAATTGGGTATGTACCCAGGTAACTGATCCCCTAACTAGAAATTTTCTACCTACGACATTGTTTTATGTTATCATTACATTGCTTTTATCTCTCGAAGGGTGTACCCCCTGGTCATCCAATAACAAAATCATGTCCTACACTGAACGCTTCTCTTAGGTATCTATCAGAAATGAGAGAATGATCAACCACCATAGAAAACTCTTCAATAGAAGGTGGATATCTTTGGAATTAACCTCTCACTTATTTCTATCCTGGAAATGCTTTCCATAGTTGTATCATCCCCAACCTCTGATGGAACAAAGGACTCCAAATCTGAAACGTGTCCTATATAGTCTATCATATCAATTCTTCTAAGAGTCAGCCATATAAACTGATATTCCCATTCCTACCTATGTGTAGCAGAATAAATGTGCTCCAAGAACCTCCCCCTAATGTCCTTTTATAACATACCATAAGTTTTTCTAGTCTATGCCTGAGTGTCCCACCAGCACTTCATTGATCCTCATATCATATAAGTATCCATATTAACCATACTCTCATCATGAGTCTCCAAATGGTCATTTATAGTTTGTATGGACTCGACACAGAACTCAGGTTCCTTAGGTCCATCCTCACCCATATAAGTCAAAGGGTTCTACTACTAAAACTCCCTCATTTGTTCAGACATTATTTTCTCAACCTCCCCTATTTCTCTTCCCATGAGTTTAATGAAGCGATTGAAGTTATCTCATAACTTGTACCCAAAATCCTCAATTAGCAATATTGGTGCCTCAAGTTCCACTACTGGAGTATCGTCCCTACCCTTATCATCATGTCATCCTCTCAACAAGAAGCATTGTGGAGGCAAAACTATACAAATCAAAACAGACACCAAATTACATAGTTTACAAAATTTAACACATTTACATTAGTAGGAAACATGATAATAAAAATATATCCTTTTCAACAAACCTTTACATGCTGTCAAAACCTAGTCAATAACAGTAACATTAACCATCCCAGACTATGGACCTTGTTAACAAGGATAAACACATTCTTAAATCAAAATTCTTTTTTATACCCATATTTCATCACATTTTTTATCATTTAGAGATTTATATTTTATTTTCAGAAGCATTTTAAATTTAATTTAACATGGAATGAAAACAGTTGTAATTCAATCTCCTACCAAAAGATCATTTTCCCATGAATTCCTAAAATGTATCATATCACAAAAAAACCCTGAGTGCCTATAATGACACATATAGACAAGACCCATGTGAAATTCTCAACTAAGACAAAATTATCCAAAAACCTAAAAAAAAATTCACATCACAAAATATGCATGTCTCCCAATGTGAAATAATATTCAACTGTTCCAATAAAAAACATTATAAACAATACCACGTGAGTACATGGGTTTCCCCCATACATGGGTTTTCAACTCTCATGCATGTGCTCATAACAAAGACCAAGATCTTCCATGTATCATGTACACCTTCCCCTAATAGTAAGGAAAAAAGAAAAATAAAATAAAAATGGATCTCGGATATGACTTTGTAGCATCTGACCCAGGTTCCACATACTGGTTCCCCAAGAAAGTTGGTCACATGACCTTATGTTTCCCTCCTGGTATGAAATATGCTACTGAATAAAAGTGACGGGCTAATAATTTGATCATGGGGAGACTATACAGTCTTTTATTAGACTAATACACCAATGATAATAAATGAACATTAATGGAATCTAATATAACCATAAAAATACCAACATCTTAATAAAGTAAAATTAGGAATAAGATATCCAAATAATGTGGAAAACATTTCATGATAATGTAAGTTTTATGTTTATGTAATGAAAATAGAATCTAAAGACACTGATGACACCCAATCGGGTCCCAAACCATGTTAGTTTACTTAATCTAAGCATCGCCCAAAAATAAAAAAAAACTGACATTGGGCCCCTATCCTTTACATGCCCTGTAATATGAAATTATATTCAGGTCTCTATCATGAAACCCAAGTAGTGTGTGTGTAAAACTCATAATGACTGCACCAATGATGTCTGAAACAAATACAGTCAATTAATATTCTATGCAGTTGTATATAAAAAACTTAAAATGAATTTTTAAATAGGATTCACGTTATTAATTAATATTTAGTAAGCCACATTGGCCACTTAGATCCAGAGGACACCCATACCTAAATTCCTACTTTAGATCATGCGGGGTGTCAACCATGTTACATTTTCAATTCATATATCATTATTACAACAACTTGGAACAGTATTTCAATGCTAATGTTTTTAATGTTTATAAATCCCAATCAAGAACCTTATTCCTCAATCATTCATATGCACTTTGGGCATGGAACATCTTATCAAGGACCAATTTCTTCAATCACACACATATTTCATGGTCATATAATGTCATTTCTCACACACCATTTCTTAGTCACTCATTTATCTCAGGGCCATAGAACATCATGTCTAGAACCCTATTTCTCAATAGAAAATATATCTCATGGTGATAAAATGTAATCCCTATCATTATCATGTGTATAGTTCACCTTTCTTAACACACTATTTGTATCAACTAATCATAATAAACATTAATCTTATCATCAAAATTTTACCACCACTCATTCCATTAGTAAATTCATAATTTAATTGATCAAATTGAATTTAATAATTCAAAAAAAATTATTTAATGTTATCCACATAAATTAAATAATTCAATAATTAATTATCAACATCATTTGAATTAATTAATTCTCCAAATAATTAATCACATGTCATCCTATAATAAATTCAATAATAAATTAACCATTTCACAACTCAACATCATATAGGTAATTCACCAATTAATTATTCTCAATATTCAATTATTCAATACTTGAATTAACTCAATTGTTAATTATGCCCAGTTACCTAAATAAATATTGTGATAATTAATTCAAAAAATAACAATCCCAATCCCTAAATTATCATTTTTCAATTCAATTTCTAATTCCCCAATTTATTAATTTATATAAATAATTAATTAAATTTGGAATTCCAATCATTAAATGATATGAAAAAAATCTATAATCACATTCTTGAAATAGATTAGGATAATATGGAATTTGTATAATAAATCCCCAACCTTGATTTTCAATAAAATAATTAACAACAGGAACCCCCATTATTTAATATTACAATGACACAGACCATGATCAAGATCTAAAACACTAAATAAGGATTTAAAAAAACAGGATCTCCTAATCCAAGATGTTGATCCACATGAAATTATCAAGATTACTAAAATATAGATATATATATATATATATGAAAAAAGTAGATAAATTCCCACTAAAATAATGATGTATGAAAGGAATATGAGCAGGAAAGCAGCGAGATAAGACCTGCTTATCCAAAGAGGAGAAGATCTTGGATCATGGATTTAAATCATGAATAATAGAGGTCATGAGGGATTGTAAATTTTACAATGTTCTCCAAAATCAAGAAAAACCTCCTATGGTAGAATGGGGGTCAAAATTAGTGAGTTCTTGGATTTTAGGAAATTATTAAAATAAATTTTAGGACACTTTAAAAATCATGCACGGTTTCATGGGAAGAAGTGCATGGTTTCCCATAAATGTGTGCCAATATTTCCCATATTGTCCTAGTGGTTCATGGTTTATATTTTGATGGAGAATGGATTTCCAAGTCGTATTCAAGCCATGTGAACCCCAACTATTGAGGGTTTCAATTTTTGTTGACCTAGGGAACACAATTTTCTCTAACCATGCTCATATCGTTCACAACTCCTTTTTCTTCCATTTTTCTAAATTTTTACCCAAACACACACTGATGTAAACCCCAAATGAAATAACTAAAAACAATACAAAATATTACCCTAAATATATTATAAATCAAATTTATAAAAATTCGTTATCTTACAGTTATGCACATATTATCATAATCATATATTCTACATTATTCCCACAAATATTCATATTATTATTTCTTTTCAAATATATAATTATGTTGTTTTGGTATCTATTTCATCCAGTATACAATTCACAATGCCTCCCAAAACATGTGGCACCTTTTTTTCATTCCTAAACCAATGTGTCCACCACTATGAGGCCAATTCCATTCCTATTATTACATCCATAAATAGTTTCTTCCCAATCCCATTTCCAATGCAACTTCCAATTCCCAAGCTCATCACATTGCCCCATCTAGTTCTATAGTCTATGAATCCATTTAAATAGAGTTTTATTGAATGTGAATAGGATTCCTATATATTCCCTCTCACTCATCACCTTACCCCCATTTTTTATCGAATATTTCCACCCGTTAAAATCCTGAAACACTGCAAATATCTCATTCTGTCATTAGAACACCACTTCTCACCTCCAAATAACTCCTTCATCTCCACCATCTCCTCCTAATCCACCTACACATGTCACCTCCATTCCCTCCTCCACAGGTAATTCTATCTCTCTATCCAATCAACATAGTCTTAGAAATATTTGTCACAAAGACAGATTGATTATACTCTCACATTGAAAAATAATTTAATTTCATTGTAGACTCTATTTATCTCTAGTAATTTCACTATATGGTTCCATGAAGCGGTATCTAAAACTCTCATATCATTAAAAATGATCAATTCATAACATATATGTTAATATAAATTATATATCTATATTGGATATTATATTTTTCTCATTACTAATTCACAATAAACAATCTCACTTCTCCTGTTATTCTTATCAAATTAAAGGGGATTTTAAATATCAGTTTATTTTATCCATTTGTTGGAGACTACTATGAAATAATTATAGTCATCTCAAACTATTTTTTATTGTAAATTGTTAAATGTTTAATATTTTCATTCAATGAATATTTTTGCAACATTATTTTCAACCACCATTCAATTGTGTTTATTGAGTGCTTATTATTTCCCAATTTTTTCAAATTACTTATTCTAATAAAGAAATAATAAATGTTTATTTTTTTATTATCCATTTTGTATATCTAACCCTAAGTAGTTCATCTATTTTTTACTATCTATATATCATAATTTTATTTTTATGTTTATATTCAGGGTGAATGAAATAATTTTATCAATGTTCTACATTCTAATGAAATAACATGAATTGTAAAATTTCACTTTGTAAAACCATTGTGTAAATTGTTTCCCAACACAAATGCCTCATTTTCATTTAAATAAGTGGTATTTATTTATGTTATATGGTTATAATGACTATGATTAATTTAATGCTTCTAAGTATCAATATTTATCCATCTTCTTTAACATTGTTTTTAAAAAAATTCATCAGATTGTGGAACATTATTTCTCTTAAAGTGAAATATCATTGATATCAATATTAATATTTTACAACTATTTTATTTCTTATATATATTTATGGAGAATAAATTTATGATAATGAACACATGAATATAATTACCTAAGCATGATTATCTTCTTTATAGTAAAATGTTTTTTTTCATTGTACATCTCCATAAATTGTTCCCGGAATTTTGTTTTATTGTGTTATTTTGTTATAATATTTTACGTACATGCCGATTTTTTCTTGTTGAGTCATTAAGTTTTTCCTTATAACCTTTCCATCCCTTGATGTTTGGTGGAGTATATTGAGTCAATATGGTTTCCTTATGACTTTACCATTCCTTCTTGTTTTGAAAATCACAAACACCTCATCTCAA
This sequence comes from Viscum album, assembly GCA_963277665.1. Taxonomy (NCBI): domain Eukaryota; kingdom Viridiplantae; phylum Streptophyta; class Magnoliopsida; order Santalales; family Viscaceae; genus Viscum; species Viscum album. The sequence goes on from OY728145.1 coordinate 1,112,707,742, forward strand.
GGAAAATCCCATTTTACCATGTGTTTTACTTCTATAAGGAATAATTTCCTTCCCCAAGGAAATTTATCCTTACCAAGTTTTTAATTTTATATTATCTTATCTAAGTATAAAATTGGATTTCAAATATAAAACCTCAGAATCATATAATACTTAGGTATAAATCATTCTGTTTTCAGACTCCAAGTTCTGACTCCGAATTCTCATAATTCAGACGCTGAACTCTTCTGAGATGTAACTCCGAATTCTCTGAATTCAGACTCTAAACTCTTCTGAGTTCTGACTCCAAATTCTGAATACGAATTCTTATTACGAACTATTTTGAATACTGACTATGAATTCTTGATACGAATTATTTTGAGTTATCGATCCGAATTCTGGTTACGAATTCCTATGAGTTCTGACTCTGAATTCTAATGAACTCTGACTGTAAACATTGCAAGTTCAGGTTCCAAATTCTTATGAATACATACTCTAAATTTTCTTGAAATTTAGACTTTGGAATTCTACATAATTCAGGATTCGAATTCATTGAAAAATTGAATCCAAATATCATTATATTATAGACTCCGAATGTATTTTTTATTATACTTCGTACTTTTATTTTATTAAATTCTGAATATTGGTTTTTGGTTATGTAACCATATTTTTCCTTATAATTTTTTTGTTATAAAATGATGTCATTCATTTAGTTACTAACTAACCATTGGTTGAGTGGCACATGTACAGGTCCCACCAAAATTCAAGGAAAATATGACAATTGGAAGGGGGAGCCAACCATTGGAGTTGGGCCTATAAATAGGAGCTCATTTGAATGATCTCAGAAATTTTGGAAAACTATTTATATAAAGTGATTTCTAGAGAGAGATACTCTCATTCATAGTGTGTACTAAACTTCTTGTTCATATTTTCTATGTGTGACTCCGATTGTTTCTTTGAACAATCGAGGGCTTCCGGGGATAGGAAGACAGAGGTCCAAACTATCTTGAAGTTTAGGGCTTCCTTGCTGAGGAAGACAGAGGTGTCAACTAACTAGAAGTCGAGGGATACCTTGCTGAGGAAGACATAGGTGCCAACTAACATGAAGTTGAGGGCTTGGAGGATATCAAGACAGTCTTCGATCTTCGTATTAAGGGTTTACCCTGGTGTGGGTAAGACATAATTTCATGAAAGTTTAAATCAAGGGACCTTTATCGAAGGTTGTTGGACACCATTCCCTTTTCGTTAAAATATTTACTACTATCACTTGTTTTGATACATGTTTTCTGCTGAATTTTATTTCTGGAGGAATGTATAACTATCTTATACTCCCTTATACTTGTACTCTGATTTAGTGAGATTCTATAGGCTTTAAGGTGAAATCTTTATCATTATTAACTTTCATAAAGTTTCATTTTCCAGAACCATCTTTTTGGATTCACTTTCTCATAATCATATTTCTGGATTCAAGGAAGTGTGTAGAGCTAGAGTTTTTGTGAATCACTTTGTTTAACCTTGTTAAAAATAAACATCTTTAAAAGTCCCAAATAAATTTTTTAAAAGTATAAAATTCACCCCCCCCCTCTTGTATGTTGAGCATCACTAGATACTACATTTAGTATCTCTATTATTTCGATCCTAAATTTGGTATTATAGATTATATCATACTCACATACCATCTCAACAATTGTTATCAGAGCATTGCTTCAATCTGAATTAAACTCACGGTTAGATTCGGAAGAGAATTATTCTTATTCTTATTCTTGGAATCATTTTTTAGACTCATAATGTTTGGATTCATTTTTTCTTATAGTTACTCTTGTCCTATATTTTTCTTGCTGAGGAATATTTTCCTTGTTTAAAAACATTTCTATTAACATGTTTGTGTGGAAATATTTTTCTTAAAGACGGTGGGAATCATTGTTAGTTCCATAGAAAATCTCAATCCAACCAGACCACCTATTTTTGGTGGTAATGATTACAAGTGTTGGAGAGATCACATGAAGACTTTCAATAATAATACTGGAGTTGATAATTTGTTTATGCTTACTGGAGGATATAAAATTTTTGACAAGGAATTTAGTACCTTCACCAATCAAGAAAAGAATTAATATAAACTATATTATAAGGTATGAAATACTTTTCTTTGTTCTATGAATAGAAATATATAAAGCCAAATTTCATCTTGTAAAGCAGCAAATTGTATTTAGACAAAACTTGAAGTTACTCACTCTGGAACTTCCAAAGTTATTGAAACTAGAAGATACATGCTTAGAGATGAATAACATGGATTTAACATTCCTTATGTAGAACCCATATGTAAGGTGAAACAATGATTCACGAATATTGTGAATAGTTTACAATCTATGTGTGAAAAAGGTTAAAATGATGAAGCTCTTGTTGAAATGATCATAGACATCATGCACAATGAGTGGGAATCCTAGAGAACTGCAATTGATGAAGATAGAGATGTTACTCAGATTTATCTTGATGAACTTTTTGGAACTCCCCTTTAATATGAGACTAGAATGAAGAGAGATTCTAAAAACATAAAGAAGAATAATGGGAATGGCAGTGTTTCTTTTACAACAACATCAAATCCTACGAAAGCCAAGACTCCTGAGAGAGTTACTAGATCCAAATCTAAGAAGGTTTTTATTCAATCTGAATCTAGTGGAAGTGATTATTTAGAGAATAAATTTGCCAATATTGTTCTTAGGAATAATAAGATTGTTGGACAGAAGATCTTTCAATCCAGATACACGAAGAAAGAAAGGAAAGATAATAAAGAATCAGATGTTACTTGTTATGAATGCAAGAGAGATGGACATATAAGACATTATTTTCCTATGCATAATAGAGAAGAAAGAATGGAAAATATTTCTGAGTGAAAAATAAAGAATTACTACAATGATAAGGCTAAAAAGTCTTGAAATCTAACTACACCAGGAGTGATAGCGGTGGTGACTTTTCAGATGAACCATCAGATTACAAATCTTCTGGACAGAATAATCTTGGTATAATAACCAGACTACCTATTGACGATCATTGATTAATGGCTAAGGTACACAATGGGAAATCAATAAACAATGTTTCTTTAAATGCAAACTATACTGATAGTAAATACTTTAACTCTTTGGATGATGTATCTTCTTCTGATGAAGATAATACATTACCTATTTATGAAGACGTTTATAGGTTTGTTATGCTTCTGGAGATTGAGATCTCAAAACTCCTAAAAACCCATGATAAGGTAAATTCTAAGAATACTGTTATTACTAAGTAAATATCAGATCGTTCTAAATATCATGATAAGAAAAATGTTGATTTTAAATGTATTTAAAAAAATATTGAGGAATAAATTTTGAGAAGGATAAACATTCTAAAGATCTAGAAAAACAAATTTCTAAGAAAAATGTTCTCGATCCTAACTCTAGTTCAAAATAAAAAATTTTAGAAGACAAGAACTTAGTTATCAAATTGAAGTCCGAAATTTTTTCCTTAAGGATGTTATTGTCAAACTTTACCTTAGTTAAGGAAAATTTTGATAATATATACTCTCAAATCCAACCTCTAAGGAATAATTCTGGTCTTGGTTATACTAGTTCCAAACCAATTTTTAGTAACAATTATTTTATTCCTCAAAGTGCTCTATTCTGTAATATGTGTCAGTGCCATGTGAATTGGGGGAAAATTGTTCCTTAAACAAAATTTAGTCTTTAGGATTTCATAAATCCTATTTTTTTAAGAAAATGTGGGTGCCTAAAATTTTTCTCTCTGAAATTTACGGATCCAAGAAAGTATGGGTTTCGAAAGTCTAAATCTTTTTCTTTTAGGAAAATAGATAGAGTACCAGTAGAAATACATGGTACATAGATATTGGATGTTCCCAGTATATGACTGGTAACAAAAACTACTTTGAAAATATTATCATGATAAAATGAGTAAAATAATATTTCATAGATAATGCTCAGGGATAAATTATTTGTATAAGTAACATTTTTTTATTTGAAAAACATTGATTTCAAATGTTTTATTCATTAAGGGTACTAAGTACAACCTCATTAGCATAATCCAATTATTTGATGAAGTATAACTTGTGAATTTTAGGAATGACAAGTGCTTTGAACATAATTCCATGGATGAGTTTATTCTTTCTTCCCATAGGCAAGATAATGTATACACACTAAACATAGAAGACCTTAAGAGGCAAGATATACCTTTCCATAGTGCAATGGAAGATAATTTTTTGTTGTGGCATAGAAGGTTAGTTCATTGTAACCTTAAGAACCTATGAAAACTCTCAAAGAAAAGACAAGTTAAGGATCTTCCAGATTTTAGATTTGATTCTTAAAAAGTTTTTGATCCTTTTCAATATGGAACGAAACAAAAATGAAGTTTTAAGTCAATATGTGAAGTCTCAACTACGGATGCATTATAGTTAGTTCATATTGATCTTCTTGGTTCTACAAAAACTGGATGCATTGGAGTCAAGTATTATGTATTTTTGATATTTAATGATTACACTAGATTTATGTGGGTCTATTTTCTAGAAAAGAAGTCTAAAGATTTATCTAATTTTAAAAGTTTTAAATCCCATGTTAAAAATGAGAAAAACCATCCTTTTATAACTATTCATAGTGATCATATAGGAGATTTTCAAAATTCTAATTTTGAAAATTTTTGTAGTATAAAAGGCATTACTCACAACTTCTCCACACCATGAACCCCACTAAATAATAGTTTCGTTGAAAGAAGAAATAGAGTTTTCAGGAGATTACATGAACCATGTTGAGTGAGTATTTAGTAGCCAAACAATTTTGCATTGAAGCTATAAGCATTGTATGTTTTAATATAAATAGTGTTTTAATCAGACCTTTTCTTAATAAAATTTATTATGAGTTATAGAATGGTAGAAAACCTGGACATTCCTACTTCAAGGTTTTTGGTTTCATGGTATTCATACAGAATACTAAAGAGAGTCTACATGAATTCGCACAAAAATCTGATGAAGTAATTTTCTTAGGCTACTCAACAACTTTAAAGGCTTATAAGGTTTTAAATAAAAACACTTGTACAGTTGAAGAGATAGTACATGTAAAAATTGATGAAACTAATCCTTTTATTTTTAAACAACCCCAACCTTCATCTTCGGATGTGTTTTCTAAAACTGATTATCATCCTTTGTTAGAAGATCCTTTTTGTAAGGAAAGTTCCTAAAGAATTTTTTTTAAGCATTTACCAAAGAATATTTCCTACTGTATGTTGTTGAAAAGGTTTTATAAAACCAAAATGGGATGTTTCTAAAGAATCATTGTAGTGATAGCATCATTTTTGATGTGAATAAACCTTTATGGACAAAAAGATCCTTAAGAAATGAAGTTGAACATCTATCATTCTTTTCCCAATTAGAACAAAAAAGAACGGATGAAGCATTATGTGATGATGATTGGATTAAGGCCATGTAATAAGAACTAAATAAATTCCAAAGGAATAAAGTCTGGACATTGGTTAAAGACCTAAGGAAACTTCTGTTAGTAGAGTAAAATGGTTCATCAAAAATAATTGTGATGAAAATGGAATCATAGTAATAAATATAGATAGAGTAGTTGTTAAATGCTATAATCAACAAGAGGGAATAGCCACTGAAGAAACATATTCTCTAGTTGTTGGACTTGAATCTAATTGTATCTTACATGCCTTTGCAGCGTTCGTCAATTTCAGACTTTTTTAAATGGATGTGAAATATGATTTCCATAAATATTTTGTTCAAGAGGATGTCTTTGTTGAACAACCTTCTGTTTTTTGAAGATACAAAACATCTTGGTCATGTTTTTAGACGTACCAAAGCTTTGTATGGACTTAAGAAATCCCATAGAGCCTGGTATGGTTGACTTACAAGATTTTTTCTTCCAAATAATTATGTTAAAAGAAATGCAGATCCATCCCCTTTTATAAATAAATATTAGAATATCTTTTTGATTGTTCAAATTTATGTTGATGAAATCATATTTGGTTCAAATCAACAATCTTTAACTGATTTCGTTGTAGATATAATGAAATATGAATTTGAAATGAGTATGATGGGTGAGTTAACATTTTTCTGTGGTTTCCAAATTTCTCAGAAACCAAAAAGAATCTATATATCCCACCATAAGTATATTAATGATCTTCTGAAAAAGTATGGATATGACAACACTAAGAGTATTTGTACTCCCATTGGTACCTCAAACAAATTTGAACTTGATGAAGCTGGGAAACCAGTAGATCAAACAACTTTTAGAGGTATGAAATGAAATTTACATTACTTGACAGCTACTCGTCCAGACATAATGTTTTCAGTAAGCTTCTGTGCAATATATAAATTCAATCCTAAAGAATCTCATTTAATGGCAGTGAAAGGAATATTTTTCTACATAAAAGGGAACTATGGATTTAGGACTATTTTATACTTCTGGAAATGATTTTGTTTTGAAATTTTTTTCAGATACTGACTTTAGTGGATGTATAATGGATAGAAAAAGTACTTCTAGAACCTGTCATTTCTTAAGAGATTCTTTAGTTTCTGGTTCTTACAAAAAGAAACACTCAGTAGCACTTTCCACTACCGATGCAAAAAATGTAGCAGCTGGAAGTTGTTGTGATCATGTGTTGTGGATGTAAAAAACACTCACAGACTTTTGTATGAGTTTTACCAAAACACTAATTTTTTATGATAATAAAAGATCTATTTCCCTTAGTAAAAACCATGCACATCACTTGTGAAATACACTAGATATTTGGAATCACTTTCTTAGGGACCTCACACAAAAAAAAGATCTCATTCTTCAATTTATTGGAATGCAAGATCAACTTGATGATATTTTCACAAAATCATTACCCTCCAATAGATTTGAATACATTATACAAAATTTAGGATTGATAACAGTAAGGTAATTTCCCTTGTTAAATTTCTATTGAAACCATTCTCCTTATAGTAATAAATTTTTATTCATAGGGGGAGTAAATTTGATTGTTAGTTTTAAAAATATTTCGTAATGAAGTTTTCAAAAATTATCGTAATGATGTTTTCAAAAAAATTTGTAATGAAGTTTTCAAAAATTTCATATTGATGTTTTTGAAATTTTTCGTAATGATGTTTTAAAAAAAATCTTAATGAGGTTTTCAAAAAAATTCGTACATGAAATTTTCATAATGAAAATTTTTCTAATGAATATTTTCATAATGCACATTTTTATAAAGAATATTTTTATACTCAAATTTTTTTTCGTAATAAGGTTTTTTTCATAGTCAAGTTTTTTTACGAAATCTGATGTTCTTCAAGAAGATTATTACATATTACAAATAATATTCCTGGCAATCCGAATGGTATGTTTTCTTTCATAAGTTTTTGTAGTCATCATTTACCTGTAGGTATTTTCTTCTATGTTCTAAAATTTTTATATTCTTGTTTCCTTAAATCCGAATGTTTTCTTTAGAAAAACATCAAAAGATCAAATCCTACCCAATTTTCCTTGTGGCTATTATTTCAACTGTCATATCAAATCAGATGATTTATCAACTATTGGATTGTCTTTGGAAGATCAAATGTCACCTCCAACACCTATATAAAGGACCCATGAAGGGTTGTCCCCACATTGGTTTTCAAGACATTACTTGCCGAAGCTCTGCCCCCTTTCAAAAGCATGTTCTGAACCTCTCAAATATTTCTCAATTTCGAATGTCTACAAAAGAATCATCTCAGAAAGATATGTATATTTTCTAGACAATTCTGCAATGGAGGATTTATAGAGGAAGGATGGTGCATCAGAATTTCTTCAATAAGTATGATTCTATAATTTTGAAGAACATCAATATGAATGGATGGGAGAGTGTCTGCATATAAAATCCAGGAGCTCTAGACATGGTGTATCCAAATATGCTAATTGAATTCTATGATTCAGATAGTTTCTTTATGGAATAAGTCTGAGAGAAGTGTTCAATAATAAGCTATAAAAAGACTAATTCTCTTTCATACACCAAGGATGCTACATTGGTTTGAATTCTATATGAAGCGGAAGTTGAGTTCTATTCCCCCAAGTTACTGGATATTCAAGGATGTTTTCAGAGGTGAAAGCTATGGTGTGTCTCTGTCATATGGATGTCAATACTCCAAAGATTTCTCACCTCTCTACAAATAATTAGATCCTTGAATTGTGGGTTCAGGGTTTTATCGTTCTGAGAAAAGGATATAAGGACCCCTTAAAGATGAGTGACATGTTCATCCTATATTTTCTGGTGATTCTCAGGAAGATAAACATGATGATGTATATTCTCATTATGATAGAGAATATTAAGAATGGGAACTTGGAAGCTCAGATTATCATGTAACCGACAATCCTCTCTAAGTTATTTATTCGATGCCTTGAGTCTTTTAGGATTCCATGCAGTTCCAAGCCATGGAATAACAAAGTCATGCTAATCAGTGATGACACTCTTAAGAGGATGAATATTGTTTTTCCTAAGGATTAGAGGGAATTCTATGACTTACCAGAGGAATAGGATGAAGCTATTCTGAAGGAGATAAGAAGTTATTAAACCATCGAATAAGGCTCGAAAGAAGAAGAAGATAAAGGAAGTGGTAGTAGAATAGAAAACCCCTAAAGCTATGGAATCTCAATCCGCACCTCCAAAGCCCAAGACGTAGAAAGCCTATCCAGATGAGGTTGTAGCCAAGTGGAAGGAAGACAAAAAGGAATCGGAAGGAAGGAGAGCCATAGTTTGGTTTGGATCCTGCTCAGGCCAAGTCATTGAAAGAGAAGACAACCAATGACCTTGAGATGCATGCCTAGGAAAAGAATAAAAATAAGAAGATGTATGATGCTGATATTGTGAAATCCCATATATGGGATACTAAAAAACAATCAGAACAAATTACTATAGCGAAATATTTCTTGGTAGAACCCTTACCTGAGACCCCAGGTAAGAAGCTCAATAATCCGGAAAAAGAACAAGAGAAGGTTGTTCAACAAAAAGAAGCTGTGGTAGAAGTGAATGATGAAGAAACCAGTAGTGAAACTGAAGATTTGATTAAGGAAGTGGAGGAGTTTTGTGAGAAGGAAAGTGCATCGGAAAATTTTTCAATCTGAACATCACAAGATGAATCCTTGAATCTTGCAACTCCTTGATTAGATGACAAGGCTAAACATAATGTGAACAAGTTATCTGAGGAAGAATTTTTTAATCTATATTTCATCCATCCTGAAGATGTTGGGGCAGGATCTGAGAAGGAGAATGTAGATGAAGATAATATTGTTCAGCTGTACGACAGTGAACGTAAATCTCCAGATGAGGAATCTATTCTATGAACTTATAAGGGGAAACATGTGGTTTATGATATACCTACTAAATTTGTTTCAAAGAAGAAGGAAGCCAGTGGATCTTTGAAAAAAAATCTTGTTGGGCTAGAGAAAGATCCCTCTCCTAGAAATGTGTCAGATTTGGAATCATCTTCTCTGGGACATGATTTTGTAGTCCAATCCTTAAAGAAGCTTTTTGGGACCATTCTGATCATTCCAAGAATTGAATCGAGATGTCAAATGCTCCGACATAGTATGAACCAAAATTCGGATTCAGTGTCCATGGTGATGGACAAGTGTGTCAAGCTGGAGGCAGACATCAAATATTTCCTTATCAACTATGAAGCCCTCAAAAGATCTTTTAAGAAAATTGTTAAATGTTCAAATAATATAGTTGAAGATTTGAGAGAGCTTGATGAGTTTCAAGATGATGTTAAAGAAGCTTTTGATAGTAAAGATTGTAAAATAAATGATCACACGACTAGCTTTGAGGAAAAAATAACTCTTGAGTATAATACTCAGATTCAAGAGGTAAAATATTTGAATGGAAAGTTGTATTTTGTTTCCCAAATATAGAAGAGTGAAAGGGATCCTCGGATTGAGATCGAAGAGAAGCTAGTTAAGCCGGATGAGTTATTGAGGCCTCATGCAGAGGATCTAAAGGCTCAGGATGAAAAGTTCAAAGATTTATAGAAGAAGTAAGAGGATTAGGATTAGCTCCTAAAGTATGAAGAGGAATACCACAAGGAGATAAAGAAGCTGAAAACCAGATTGAAGAAATTCATACCCAAGTAAAATGATGTAAAATATATCAAATCTGATTATTTGTTATATTTTCTTTCCTTGTATAAATTATTCTAATCTTAATGAAATTTTGGTTCCTTGTTTTCATTTGCATGCTTTGTACTAATATTTCAGGTACAATAATTTCTTTTCCATTCCCTCAGATTCTTTTTCAAAATATCAAAGGGGGAGAAAGGAAAATGAATACTAAGTAAATAAGAAATATCCATAAGTAATGGGGGGTTTTCATTAAAGAGATTTTCGTATTCAAGATAATGAAAAAACTCATTCCAGAAATATAGAATATGATCCTTAGTGTTCCAAAGACCAAGGGGGAGTTAGTTATATTAATCTTTGTCCATATGATAAGGGGGATAAGTTTTAAGTCCATTTATTCATTTTCTTAAGGATGTTTGTTCCTTTCAGAAGGGGGAGATTCTTGAGTGAATAAGGTTTTCCTTATGACTTTTCCATTCCTTCATGTTTGGGGGAGATTTTTGAGTCAAAAAGGCTACCTTATGACTTTACCATTCCTTCTTGTTTTGAAATTCACAAACACCTTATCTCAAGGAAAATCCCATTTTACCCTGTGTTTTACTTCAATGGGGAAAAAGTTCCTTCCCCATGGAAATTTATCCTTACTGTGTTTTTCATTGGCCATTATCTTGTCTAAGTGTAAAATTCGGTTTCATGTCTAAATCCTCGGAATCATATTATACTTAGGTAAAGTGCATTATGTATTTAGACTCTGAGTTTTGACTTCTAATTCTCATAATTCAGACTTCGAACTCTTTTGAGTTCTGAGTCTAAGTTCTCTGAATTCAGACTCCGAACTCTTCTGAGTTCTGACTCTGAATTCTGAATATGAATTCTGATTACAAACTCTTATGAATACTGACTCTGAATTCTTTTTACGAATTCTTTAGAATTATGACACCGAATTTTGGTTACTAATTCCTACGAGTTCTGACTCTGAATTATCATGAGCTCTGACTCCAAACTTTGTATGTTCAGGTTCTGAATTCTTGTTAATCTAAACTCTGAATTTCATTGAAATTCAGACTTTGGAATTCTATAGATTTCAGGTTTCAGATTCCTTGAAAAACATAATCTGAATATCAGTATATTATAGGCTCTAAATGAATTTTTGGTTAGACTCCAACCTTTTACATTCTTACATTACGAATATTGGTTTCTTGTTATATTACCATATTTTTTCTTACACATGTGTTTGTTATAAAAAAATTTCATGCATTCAGTTACTAACTAACCCTTGGTTGACTGAAACATGTACAGGTCCCTCTGAAATTCAAGGAAAATTATAACCATTGGAAGAGGGATCTGACCGTTGGAGTTGTGCCTATAAATAGAAGCTCATTTGAATGATCTGTGAACTTTTGGACAACTATTGTTCTGAAGTGATTTCTAGAGAGAGATACTCTCATGCTTAGTCCGTACTGAACTTCTTGTTCAGATTTTCATTATGTGACTCTGATTTTTGCTGTGTACAATCGAGTGCTTTCAGGGATAGGAAGATAGAGGTGCCAACTACCTTGAAGTTGAGGGCTTCCATGCTGAGGAAGTAAAATGTGTCGACTACATTGATTTTGAGGGCTTTGCTGAGGAAGACAGAGGTGCTGACTACCTTGAAGTTGAGGACTTGCGGGGATAGAAAGACAAACTTCGATCTTCATATCGAGGGCTTACCCTAGTGTGTGTAAAATATACTTTCATGAAATTTTAAATCAAGGGACCTTTATCCATGGTTCTTGGTTACCCTTCTCTTTGGGGTATAAGATTTACTACTGTTAATTGTTTGGTTACAAGTTTTCCACTGAATTTTATTTGTTGAGGAAATTATAAATATCTTATACTTCCCAACACTTGTACTCTTATTTTGTGAGATTCTATACGCTTTAAGGTAGAATCATTATCATTGTAATCATTAATTAAGTCTCATTTTTCGAAACCATCATTTCGGATTCACATTATTGTAATCATATTTCTGAATTCAAGCAAGTTTGTATAACAAGAGGTTTTGTGAATTACTTTGTATAACCTTATTAAACAAAAAAAACTTTAAAATTTACAAAGGAATTTTTAAATTTATACAAATCACCCCCCCCCCTCATGTATTTTGAGAATCACTAGATACTACATTCAGCATCTCTATTATTTCGATCCTACATTTGGTATTATAGAGTATATCATACTCACATACCATCTCCACATTTATAACATTTTATTTCCTATAATTCTGTGGGATTTTATTTCAATTATTTCATTGACACAATTGAAAAAAAAATTGATGCATACACATTGGGTAAATTCACATGCCCTACATGTATCATCAAGAGAGTTTGAGAATTATTATTATTTTATTTTATTTAACTTTTCAAAAAACATAACAGGATACTATAAATAGTATAATATATATATATATATATATATATATATATATATTCTAACACTATGTTAAACATTACTTTCATATGAAATACCAACTTGTCTTGCACTGCAGGCAATACCAACTTGGCATGCACAACAAGCAACACCCACATGGAATACGATGCACACAAAACAGAGTATCTATGAAACATCATTTTTTATTGATTTAATCATTTAAATATGATAATTATTTCCTATTCATTAAACATTGAAATAAATATATTTCATATATAGTTTTTTTATATAAATAAAACATATTGATAATGAAATATAATATTTTTGGTGAGGTCCTTTTTATGTTTAAAAACAATGTTTTCTCGAATAAATGGATTGTAATACTTAAGTTAATTTTAGACAAATTTACAAATTTAATTGGATAAAATAAACATAATTTTTAAATTACGAGTATTAAAATGATCCTATAAATTTTTTTTGGGATTTTATTGAGACACATCATTTTTGGATGAATAGTGAAAAATAATACTTTTTTGTTAAAAACTAAAATTTTATCTAATTAATTATTAATGACAATTGATATTAAAAATAATGTCTAATTTAACATTATAAAAATATTACATATAGTTATACAATAATATTCATTAGGTTAATCTTAAATTTAAAACTAAAAAAATCTTAATAATCATTTGACATTTTCCGACATTAAAACCCTGTTATTTCGTGTCGTCTGTACGATTTTCCCTAATAATAATTTTTCCACTTCTATGATTAAAATTTAAAAAATATGATATAAACTGTTGTATTCATTCTAATATTTAGATTCTAATTATAATATGATAATTTTTTAATGAAATGATTAGTAAATGTAAACAAAATGAATCCCAGCTGTTAAAGCCAAAGTAAGCATAATTATGCACTAAACCTTAATATTAATGGCCAAAATGACCTAGAATCATTTGAAACATCCATTTTTAATTACATAGTTAGGCCATAAACCATAATTATTTGGTTTTTTTCTTGGTAATACTTTATTTAGTTAAAAACAAGTCAACACCTATTTTTTTATTAAAATTCAATGTTAGTCAGTTTCCATTCCTATAAAGGCCACCACCTCTACCCATTCATCACACCTCTCAAGATTTTTATTTTCATCCAATACCATCAAAAATTGTCTCTCAAAATACATACATTTTACTTTGATTCCTCCCTTTGGTAAGAAACCCTCTCAAGGAACCATTTTGGCATAAACCAAAATAAAATACCGGATTTACAAGTAACATCTTCTTTCAATATACATTCCTTTATTTTATTTATCCGTCCTATAGATTATATTTATTCACATATTATGTGATTAAAATAGTATTCTACATATAATAAGATGTTTATATGAATATTTTATGACCTACACTTAAACACGCCTCAATCTAATGAATGTTGTACATACTATTTCTATGTTTGATGAACAACTACCTAATGAAAAGATGATTTTTCATATATCATTTACCATCAATCATGGTTTCCATTATGGTGGAAAATATATTTATATTTTTAATATATAATATTTATTATTTCATTAATATAATTTTTTAATTTTTTAATACATAACTTTTTACCTTGCATTTGGTGTTAATATGACAATCTCATTTGATGATGTGTGGACTACCACCTCCTCAATGCGATGTGATTCATTCCTACACAACATGGATGTTATTAAGGATGGTTTTGATGGAAATATATGATATATATAATATTTTTATTATAATTGAATAATTATATATATATATTCAAATTTCACTTACATACTCTCTTTAAATACAACAATAAAAACAGACACAACATTTATATGTACGTACAACTTATCATATCCATGAACAGTGTATTCTATTACATAATTCATTATGTTATAGATTATTAAAATATAAATATACTAAATATAACATAAATTTATATCATTTTCTAAATTCTTGAATCATGATATATTTATAAGGATCAATGATATAACAAATTAAGACACATGAGATGAACCAAGGGAATATTTCCAAAAGTGAAACCATAAAATAGAATAGTTATCGAAAGGGTAATATAAGGTTTGAATCATTGAATATATGGTCATATATATAAGAATATTATTCTATAAAATAGTATAGCAAAAAAATATTTATTATACATGAATCTTGTATGAGTATGGATAAAGTAATGAGACAATGTAAGGGGATTTTGATCTCACTTTTAATTGATGTGGGATATAAGCTATTTTTCCCAATATTTCCATTTTTGAGGTATATTTACTCCCCATGATTGTATTATATATATTTTTTAATTAAATTTATTGGTATTAAAATATCCATTCTATGATACTACATTCATGGGGTTTATGTTTCAATAGTTACCAAATTGGTAAAAATGATTCCTCCCAATTTTCCTTTATTTGGAATCTTGTTTTTTATGAACCAAAAAACATTTTTTGGGGTGAAAATGAAACCATTCCATATCCTGAATCAAAATATTTTATATTATATTATATGATTCATGTAATTAACATTCTTTAAATGGAGATCATTATCCCAAGGTACCACGTTATAAGAGTTTATAGAGGCAATCTCATTTTTTTAATATTGATTATTTTTATGCATACATTGATAAAATATTATGATCTATATCTCAATAATATTCATGAGTTTATTTATCCATATTTATTTCAGGATATAATCATGTATTGGTAAAATTTTCAACTCTTAAGTATTTAACGTAGTTATGATATTATTCATAGGAAAACCATTCATGACCCTCTCTTCGGTTTGAAATATTTGTTTTCTGAAAAACAATTCTAGGAATTTTATAAAATTGCCCTATAAATTGTAAAATACAATTTTACCCCTTCGCCTTTTACCAATATCTTCAAGGTAATCATCAGATTTCTTACCGAATAAGTAACTTTTCTCCATTTTTTATCATGTAGAAGGAATGTTCTTTTGATCTCATGTGACATGTACGGAATTACCAACCATCATTTCTTCGATGCTCCCTTGGCATTGTTTAAAAGGTTTTTCATTAAGAAAATATTTTTAAAAATTACATTTCTTGGAAAATTGTTTTCAATTTTATTTCAAACATATTTTATACTCATTCATGAGAACATGTTTTCAAAAAAATTTGACGTCTTATTTACATGATTTCAAATTCCATTCAATGAAATGGTATTCAAAACGTTGACAAGCATATTTAAAAGTTTTCAATAAAATTGACTTCAAAAACATTATAAATATTTATTTATATATTTTGAAATTATTTTCACTGTAATATATTACACAAATTTTTTAATCGTTCACTAAAAAATTTCATGAATTTTCATTAAAAATGATTTTAAAATGTTTTGATTCTTATTTTAATGTTTTAAGGGAAAAAATGTTTAAATGATTCCTTTATTATTTAAAACTATCATGTTTTTTTTGATGAAAATTATTTTCAAAATGTTTTATGTATTAAAAATACTTTTTCAAACAGTAAAATATATTTTACCCCTGAAATGTTTTCAGCGTATATTTTAAATTTATATTCCATATAAGGTGACATTAATTGATTTTACACATGACTATCTACGAAATGATATGAATGTTCCATTCATATCTATTCTATGAATGATTTTTGCTTAATTCCTTTTTATTAAAGAAACTCAATTCATCTTATTGGGTAATATGT
This sequence comes from Viscum album, assembly GCA_963277665.1. Lineage (NCBI taxonomy): Eukaryota > Viridiplantae > Streptophyta > Magnoliopsida > Santalales > Viscaceae > Viscum > Viscum album. The sequence goes on from OY728145.1 coordinate 1,112,723,944, forward strand.
GGATGAAACACATTTATATTTCACAAGATATATTCTTTTAAAACACACTTATTTTCCCAGGCAATGTTTTTGATGATATTATTTTTAAACCTCTCAATTTCCATATCTTATAATATGGTGACATGTATTTTATACCCATTTCATTTCATGAGTTTTAATATGATCAGTTATTATCTTCGATAACATGTATGTACGGTTTCATTATTGGATGGTTGGGACATATTTATCCCTCCAATACAATGGGTAGTCAAATATATCTCATGAGAAAAAATAGGGCTTGAACAGGGGTTACTCGGTTCAGTAATATTGGGATTGACTGAGTGTTACTCAGATCATTAATTCAAGGCTAGAATGAGGGTTAATCGGTTCAGTAATACAAGGCTGTAATGGGGGTTACCTAATTAATTGAAGTAATTTTTACACATATATTATCTAGGCATTGATTCCATTACTACTATGGAAATCAATATATGCTTATTTATTGCAAAAATACAATGTCTTAACCTAATGTTATTCATTCAGGAATTTTGTCCATTATATCCTTTTGAGTCATGTATTATTAACTTCCAATCTTTATTCCATGATTCATGAATCAGATCTTTGATATGCAGTGTATTATATCCAATTTTAATTATGATGTTGTCATACCATTATGCTCAATTTTATACTTATATGTCTCACTTGTTTACCGTTAATTAGCATTTGATATCACATAATACAATGTTTCCATCCCCTGGTTATGAATATATGTATTATGTTTGATGTCTCTAAGAAGAGTTCTAGTCATGAAGAATTTAGTTGGAGGTAATGTAGCAAACTTATGGATAGTGATTATGTTTCAATGTTTCCAAAAGAAATTTACCAACTACAGTCATCGGTAATCTATTAATATAATGATTATTTATTCTAAAAAAATTATGAAATGTGTATATTTGTAAATCATGGATAACTATATTTGGTATCATTGATATGTATAGGTAAACATTGGAATCTATGATGAAAAAACACTAGTTATATCCCTTGGTTTATTTCAATTGATATATATAGGTATTTCTCTATGTATAAGTATAAGGATAAGTTAAAGTTTAGGAAAATTTGTCATAATTTTTGTAGTGGATAGAGTGAGTGGTTTTATAGAAATACATCCATATCTGATTACAAAAGTTTGATGTGGATCTAGTATAGATGTACCTAGGGGTAAAAAAATTTACAAAATGTTCCAATAGTGAATCAGGGTAATACTGTACACAATAATGGTCCTTGTTGCACATATGGTTTTACTCTCACAGGGGATATTATATGGGAATTCAAAAACTCTTCATGAACCATCATGAAGGATTTATATATAAGATATCTATGAAAAAACTAGGATAATATCGATGTTTCATAGATTATAGAAGATGTTGTGATTTAGCAATCATATAAGTAAATATTTTCATAATTGTGTGGTTTTATACTTTAAAAAGTAATGTTTTTAATAAGAATTTGGTTTCTATCAATGATAAGAAGTAGAAGATACTGGATTAATGATTAATGTGATGGGAGATTTTTTGATGATCAGTTATGTGGAATGATCGCTGGAGTGAAAGATGTCATGACCATGCCAAATCAGTTTTCACAGAACACGATTAACAATGTTTACCTTAACTAAAAAATGAAATCACAAATGAAGAGAATGAAGGAGTTCATTAAGAATTCAGATAATGTAGTCTATGTGGGATAGAATATTGAGTTTTCATTATGTCAAGAATGTGAAGATACACACCTATGTGAATGTATTAGTGGGACAATAGGGTTTTATTACTGTGGAAAATAATGACACAAATCAAGTTATTGTAAGGGAAAAAAGAAGAGTTTGGTTAGTGAAATGGATTATAATTTTTTCATCCCAAAGATTTCATATATGATTAAGTGTTTATAGATTAGAATAAATTTTCATTATGCAACTAAATTTCCTAAGAGAAATGTTCCAAAATAAAATCAACAAGATGGATTGAGTAATGGTTACATTACTAATAATGAAGAGACTATAGATTGAATGTGAATGAAAAAAGGAATTGTGTAATTAAATGAAGTAGAATTATTAAAATATTATGGATCAATTAATCGATGTATTTTTTTTATTTTGATTCCAGAATTTAGAATGGTGAATTATGTATGGATTTTTCGATTTATTTTTTTCTAAGGATTTAAATAATATATCAAATGGTCAAGATAGAATCGAAAGGGTGCCAATTAAAATTTAACATTTTTTCTAAGGTAAGGTTACCCTTTTCATGTTCTTTATAATAATTTAATTTTTTATGGATACAGATACATGGGATATGAATAAGTAAATACAATATAATATGGAACTAGGAAGCATCCATGTGTTCCAAATGTATTTACGGTAATTCTTTTCTATATGATGTTTAAATGGAATGTGCAATAAGGGTATTAACAAGTTTGTAATGTTATATCCATGTGATACTTTGAGATACATGGAGTTCAAATTTTAATCTCCTTCCATTAATTCTTTCTAAGGTTTTGAAATATCATTTTTCTAAAGGGTTATAAGGTAATCTGTTCATGAAAAGTTTAAGTTAACCATCAGATAAACAATCTGTGCACTGTGTTTGTGTTGAAAACCATAGTAAAATGGATAATCAGTTACTAACCATATTTCAGGGAAGTAAATCTTATATATGCAATTGTTGTGTTTTTAAATAATGACATCATCTATATTAGGTGACAACAAATCATGTTCGGCAAGGCCACGGGTCTTGAACCCATGAATGAAAGATGATAAGGGTCTCATGCCTCCCACTGGCCTACATGATATCCTGGTTAATGTGTATTTATTTTTAATGAATAAATATATATTATTAAATATTAGTGCTACATTTATTTTTATAGATTAAGGCAAGTTTTTTTAACGAGACAAACAGTTAGAGTTTTTATTGTTTTATGGGCCTTAAGATCCGTTAAAAGCGTATTTTAGTACTATAATCATCAATATTAATTTCTGGATTTTTATTATATGAGGTAATGGATGTATTATAAATTTTCAATTAATATACCAAGAATGAATTTTTATTGAAATTTATCAATAATTAAACAATTTTTTTAACGTGATCAAAAAAATTGTTGTCATAATACCTTAATTATCATTTAGCTTATGGCCTTTTTAATCATAACTTAGTTTTGACTTTGAGGACCTCAAATTTACATTCAAAATTCACTTGTTTTTTATTGATGACCTCAATCATCCCCTATAAAAATTTTCCTTTTCCCTCAATGTCAAAGCATCACTCACAACCTATGTTCTCCAATGTGAAAATCCAATTATATTTTACATTGGGTAATCGTTATGGTTCCAAATTTCCTTTTTATGGGATGTTTTAAAATCTATTTTTAGGTTGTGTGTTTATATGAATGAAACATTCAAGTATTAAACCTCTGACAACATAAAATAATATTGAAGGATATATTCATTTTAAGGGCGGTAGAATGTAATACTAAGGGATTTTGAAAATTATTTTTTTTCAAATTTATTTAACATTGAAATATTTTTCATTTAACATGATATTGGAAATAATTCAATATATATATATATATATTAAAACACTATGTCAATCCTTCATTGGACAAATAATACCATCTTGGATTGTGATACACACAATACTATCTTAGCATGCACTACTAGCAACATCGACTTGGTGTGGGTTGCACACAACACTGAGTTTCTATAAAACATCGATTTTTATTATTTTATATATTTAAATAATATAATTATATCCAATTAGTTAATATTATTAGTAAACAAATTTCAGATATTTTTTTAAATATAAATTATACATATTGATAATGAAATTTAATATTTTCGTAAACTTCTTTTTATGATTAAAAACATTGTTTTGTAAAATGAACTCTACTGAATGATTGAAGTAACATTTAGAAAAATATATAAATTCAATTGGATAAAATAATATTTATTTTTAATTGAGAAAATCAAAACTATCCTAGGTTTATTTTTTTACAAATTTTTGAGAATGATCTATTTTTTATGAATAGTGAAAATTACTTCTTTTTTGTTAAAAAGTAACTTTAGTATAATTTATTATTAATGAAAAATGATACAATAAATTACATTTTAATTAATATTATATAAATATTACATATTCTAATAAAAATATATCCATTAGGATAAACATATCTTTGGAAATGAATAAAAAATCATAATAACCTTTTGAACTTTTCCTACTTTAAAACCTCAAAAGATTATCCCTTCTGCAGGATTAGCACTAATATTAAATTTTTAAACATTTCTAATTATAATTTAAAAATCCAACACAATACATTGTATTAATTCTTATTTTTTAAACCTATTAATTCCCTAGTAAATTTAAAAAAAAATTATTAGTAAAAGTGATTAAAATTATTCACATTAGTTAAGGCCAAATTAAGATTAATTAAGGACTAAACCATAAAATTAAGTGCCCAAATGACCTAGAAAGTATATTAACACATATTTTATATCCATATTTAGTCAATTAAATTTTAATTATTATGTTTAGTTGGTTTTTTAATTCTTTTTTTGTAAGAACACATACACACCTAATTTGATTCTAAAAAATCTATGTGAGTCATTTTCCTTCCATATAAAATACAACTATCTCTACCCATTCATTACACCACTCAAACCACTTAATTTCGTCCAATACCATCCCAAATTGGCTCCCAAAAATCCTCTCGTATACTTTTAATCCTCTCTTTTGACATAAATCACCTAAAGGTAACATTTTGTCACAACCCAAAAGGAGTTACCCAATTTAGAAGTAACATATTCTTTCAACATCCTTTCTTTTATTTGACATCTCCACCCCAAAAATCCATTTATACCATTATTGTGTTATGAATCCAGTATGATCCATATATTAGATTGTTTTTATGCAATGTTTCTAACCTACACTTATTAAATCCTCCATCTAATGGATGTTTAACATGCTATTTTTGTGTACATTGAACCACTGCCTCACAAAATGATGTTTGTAAATTTCTCCTTTAAAACCATTCATGATGGCCATTATGATGGAAAAAATATTCTATTTCATGGGTAATATTCTTTTGAAACTCACTTATTTTAACTGGTTATGTTTGTGATTAAATGATTATGAAACCTATATATTTTTATAAGTTCTGATGTGTTTTTAATACCAATTTCATTTCATGGGTTATGATATGTTCATTTATGATCTTGTGGCACGTGTATGTATGATTTCATTATGTTAATGATGGGACTTATATCTCCCCCCACTGCATTGGGTAGAGATTTATATCTCATGAGATAAAATAGGGCTATAATGAGGGTCACTCAGTTCAGTAATACATGGTTATAATATGTGTTACTAAATTTAGTAATACATGGATATAATGGGGGTCACTCGGTTTAGTAATACAGGGCTAGAATAGGGGTTACCCAGTTCATTGAAGGGCTATTACACTAATATGGTCTTGGAATTGATGAAATTGATACTATTGAAATAATTATATGAATATATATTTCCATTATTCCATGTCTTACTCATATGTTATTCTTTCAGGTCTTATGTACATTAATTCCTTTTTATTCATGTCTTATGAACTACCATTATTAATGCTATGATTCATGTATATGTTCTTTGATATATAGGATTTGATCTTCTATTTTCATGATCATGTTTTCATACCCTTATGCTCATGTTTATGATTACATGCCTCCCTTATTTACCCTTACTGATCATTTGATCTCACCCCTTTCTATGATTCCTTCCCTTTGTTATGAAGATATTTATTATGTTTTCCTGTGTCTATGATGGGTGTTAGTAATAGAGAAACTAGCCAGAGATAATGTAGCTCACTTATGTGCCATTGTTTATATTTCCATGTTTCTGAAGGCACTATACCAAATACAGTTATTGGGTATATATTTTAATAATGTTTAGATTTTTCGTAAAAAGTTATGTAATTTCTATGTTTGTAAAGTGGGGGTTTCTATACTAAATATCTATTTCCTCACTACAACAATATTATTTCTCCCAAATATATATATTCTTCCTAATAACTTGTTATTGTTTCCTTATATCTATATTTTTGTTGATATTTTTTATTATCCTGAAATAAAATTATTCAATTTCCTATTCTAAATCCATCAGTATAACGTCAAATATATTTATATATTTCCACTACTTATCCTTCATTTTTTATAATCAAATTTAGAGCCTTATATTATGTGGAATTTTACATCACCCATTTATATAGTCACATAATTTATAATAATATAATTTTTAGAAGGACAATGGAGGCCCCAGAATTACTATTTCAAGTTATTCATTCTTCCTATAAGGTTTATTTCACATGTTTCACGAGTACAAGTATTCCTTTTTTTATCACACATATATCCATGAATTGGCTACCATCCATGGATTCTCATTGCCTTCAACATTTGAAGAGTACTCTTTTGACATAATTTCATCTAACATGGACATAAAATATTTCATATTTAACTAATTTTTAGTTCTTTCATGATATCTTATTGCCTTCCCAATATCACCCTTATAATTTATATTTAAAGCAAGAAAAAGGAAAAAAATCCCTAGATCATTACTCCATTTTCTAGGAAGATTCATTCTATTCATTTGGATCATTAGTGAAATGCATTTTTTTTGTTTTACACATTCTTTCCCAACTAGTTTGTCATATATTTATTTGTGTTTGTGTGACCTAATCCATTTTAGGCAATATAAATTTAGTGCATATCTTTAAATAATGTTAAAAAATTTCATTCATTTTAAATTTTCCGTCATACACTAATATTTATTTATAATTAACACATGCCTCAACCATATGAATTAAATGTTAAGGCATGGATTTCAATATTGTAATAGAAGATAAATAATCAATTTCCTCTAATATATTAATAACAAAATGTTATAGTCCACCATTGTATTTCATCCATTTTCATTTATTCATTTTATATATTCAAGTGCTCTAGCATGATCACCATAGCTATAATTATTCTAAATAATAAGAATCAATTATTTCATCTATGAAAAGATGATCTATGGTATATCTAATAAAATAATTTTTTTCTTAATTTAAATAAATTTAATTTATATACAATAGTTTAATAAAAAAATATTTATTTTTTATTTTGTAATATTTTTTATAAAAAATCATCTTATAATAATGATGGATGTTGGGATCCTTTGATAAAAAAAATCATGCAATGGATCTGAGGTTAGTTTTTTTCATTTATTTATTTATCATACCCTTATCTCATATTTGTTATGATCCATTACTGTGTTGCCTTGTAAGTTGTTACACCATCAAAATCTGATCACCATAACTTTTAGTCTAACAAGATTGATTCATACTATATTGTTCCTCGAAGTGGGAAAAGCCTCTGGCATATAGTTAATGCTTGAAAGAACACTTCGGATCACACTAGGGAAGAAACAATTCAACTTTTGTTAAAAAAACATAATAAAAACGTTAAAGAATCAATTTAAGTGTTTTTTTGGGTTTTCAAAATACATATAATTACATCTTGGAAGAAAAAATTCACGAGGATGTATATTATTTGAGTACTAAAAAGTTAATAATTTTTTCAAAATAGTAACCATGGGGATTACTATTTGGATACATTAAACAAATTATAATATTCAGTTCATGTATTAATTTTTCCGCACTTCATGATGATACAACTTATATAAGTTAGACCAGAGATATTTATTTTTGATAAAAAATCAAATTGAATAATTAATCGGTTTTATATATTAAATATGGGATGCCTTAGTGAACACGATGTGATCCATATATATTAAAGTTGAATACATTAGTTATGTGTCTATTTATGAGAAAATTTGTGTTTAGTTTACTATATATTATTGGTACATGTTAGACAATAATGTTCGGTATTATATCTTAAATTTATATTGTTTCAAATATATGGATTGATTTTTTCATTGAATTATTTCACATATGTTTATACTACATAACATATTAAATTTATGAATTTAAATAAAAAAGGTTCTTATTTAGATGATGTCTATGAATAATTCATTTTTTATTCATAAAATTCCTTTCATGTTGATAATATTCAATTATTGGAAAACACTTATTAGTTATATAGTAATATTAAAATGAAAAAATATATGTACATTTCAATCAGTATGTTGTTAAACATATAATATCATATATTTTGTTTATGTTCATATCAACACAATTCATCTAGTGTGAGCATATTTTTATCTAGAAAAATCACATATTAAATATTCAGACTGAATATTCTAAGTTACAATCAATATTGTGCTGAAATTTTTTGTAAATACCAAATATGATATTCTATCATTAGTTTCCTTTACAAATCATTATTATATTTTTGATAGATATATGTTATGTTTTGACTATGCCTATAATAATTATTCCATTTAGTAAAAATGATAATAGATATTGTTATACATTTTACCCTCCATCATACCATAGTTTACATTAATTATTAAATTTATATGATTATCCCACTGTAGAGGTAGAGTTTTCTATGAAATATTTTTATGGAATTACACATCCATAACATGGTATTCACACTAATATCGTATTATCTCCCAAAAAATTATCTTTTTATTTTATATAATGAATTAGAATGAAATATTAAAATTTTGTTTTAATAGTGTGTTCATTCAACTAAATCATGTTGTCATAGAAAACCTAGTAAGATGATTTTCTTAATATTTATAATACAGTAGGAAAAATAATAAATAATATTAATTTTTTACATAAATATACCTCAGTAACACTTCATCATTGTTATATTTGAACTGTAATATAAGATTATATTAAAGTATGAATTCACATTTCATCTATGAATTGTTTGTTTTTTATGTAAAAAAATTGTTACGAAAATTGATTATAATTTATCAAATAAAAATGGAAGTAATGTAATTGAAATGGATTCTGATCAATGATATAAAAGATCACATTTCATATAATATCATTCATAAGAAAATGAAAAATGAAAAAATTGTGTAACTATATTTTATTTTTTAAATCACTTCCTTGAATTTTTATTTTTATTTACTAAAATATTCAAACATTTATCCCATTATTACATAAAATTTATAAATATGAATTTCAAATTTGAATATTTTTTTAAATAATTTAAAAACTTCTTAATTTAGTATTTAAAAAACTATTATATTAATTTTAAAATGGTTTGACTTGAATTATTTATTCACTTCATATATTTCATCTATCTAAATGTTTTATTAAAATCAAATTATAGTACTATAGACATGACCATTAAAAGTGCCAGAAAAGGGAATCTAAAACACTAAAAACACTAATAAATAACTATTAAAAGTGGTATCCCTTTGTTCAGTGATAAAAATTCACTTATAAAGGCTGTTTTTATTAGAGCTAAAAAAATATCAAATAAAATTTATAAATATTAATGTTTCAAAAAATATTTTTTTTCTCTACTAATTTTTATGGAGGAACCAACATATTTTTATCTGTTCCCCCCATTAATATTTTTATTGCCTCCTCCTCCCCCTTTAATAGTGTTATGAATCCCCCCCCCCCATAACAACACTATACACTACCTCACCCTTGCGTAGGCACTACTTCCTTTTGTGAGTTTTAAATTGAGTCATCCCCCTCATATCAATGAACCATTTCACTCACCTATATTGTTTTGATCTTTATTTTATGATATATCAATATATTTATATATATATCATTTCATTTTTTATCTATATATATATTTAACTACATATATAAAATATTTTTTATGGGTGTATGTGTGTTTATAAATACATATATATATATATATATATATATATATATATATGTGTGAATCTATATATATAGTTGAATATATTTATATTTATTTACATATATTATATATTAATGGTTATCTACATATATATGAGTGATAAGATATATATATTTGTGTGTGTTTTTCAGTACACACAATTGTATATATATATACACATCATATATATATATTTATATTAATTTTATATGTCTATAAATATTCCTACATTTTTTTAAAAAAAAATAGATATCAATTTTTATTTATATAATGTTTATATATTGATAAATATATTTTATATGTAAATATGTTTAATTATTTATTTATAAAATTAAATTTTATATGGAAATATATAAAAAATATATGTATATTGTTATATATTACATTATATATAACAAAAAAATTTGAATAATGATAAAATCCCAAAGCTTTAATATCAATAAAAGTGAATTCCTCAGGAATGACTTCAATCTCCACTAAAACAGAAAAAAAATACATCCCTAAACAAGGCTTAAAATCCATCCAATGTTATCATAGTTGGGTGCCCCGAAAAAAGACTTAGTTTTGGAGGACTTAAGAGAAATTTTCATACTTGAAAATTGTGAGAATGGTTTACCTCTCTCATCAGTGGTGTAGGGCTCATCGTAAGATTCGATTGATATGTGGCAGAGGCCAAATGGACACCCAGGTCAAAATGTATGGCTTTTTGAAGATCGATATACATTTTCTACCTATTTATGATATTTTATTGATTTTTTGATTTTTTTACAAATTATTATTAAATGGATATTACTGAATAATAATTCACAAATTTTATTTAATATTTTTTAAAACTATTTTATAAGCCATTTTAAAAAAATATCTTATATATTATGTGTAAATTCCAATTTATCATTCTCTAAAACACTATTACAAATATATATTATATTTATATCAATATAAATATATTTATTTCATAATATATATTTTTTATTGAAATATGATTTTTTTGTCAAATATAATCATTATCAACACTAGCAATGACCCTCCATTATCAGTGGTACTAAAAATCACTGATAAAGGGGGTCCCTTTAATAGCTATAAAAAAGTAATGATAAAGGAAATGCTTTTATAATAAAACTTAGCACTGATAAAGGTACCCCCTTTATCAATGTTTTTTAGTGCTGATAAAAGGTAAAATTGTGTGATTCTTTTTTTGTTGTATTGTAATTATTGTATGGATTTGAAATTAAATGATTATGTAATGAAAATTCATAGGTGGGGAAAAAATTTTTCTCAGTTTTTTTATTTTTATCATATTATTGGTCATTTCATTAACATTTAAATGATTACACTAGTACAGAATGGGGAATATTTGTTGAGTCATAGAATCCAAGAATTTTCGAAACATGCCTTTATCTGTTGTGAACATGTTGTTTATTGGTGGAAGTCTCACCTTAATGATTATTGTGTCAGCATTTTTTCAGATTCCCCCAATGGTTTGGCCATCAGCGGTAACCTTTTATGCATTCCAACCAATTCTGTGATCCTCAATTGAGAGATTTTTTGACACTATTGAGGTCATGGATCTAATCTCTCATAACATGAAGCCAACCTATCTCATAGGAGAGTAGCCTCAACTGATTAAATTAGGTCATTCTACCAATGATAAGAATAAGTACTTGATATTTATTAAGAAATTTGATGTTGTCGAGGCTTTAGCTTCAAGCTGCTTAAGTCCTATCCCTTCGAGTGGATGTATGATCACAAGTACCATGACTCAATTTACAGCACCCTATTATCATCCTAACAGAAGACCCCCTTCTTTAGATGTCTAGTTACTGGAGTCCATCCCATTATAGAATTACTAAATTCTCTAGATCAAGAAATTCCAAAAAATTATAATTCACTAGTAATTCATGGGATCTCGTATTCTACACTGAAGGAAGACCATACTGTGTCTCACGATATCATCTACAGTACTAAAGATATTGGTGAATTTCATCCAATATCTCACCCACCTCAAATAAGGAAAAATAAAATCACCCCCATTCACTCCTCTTTGTTGGTCATAGAACAATGCTCTAGAAATAATCTTCCACATCTTCCATTCCCAATGGTGACTTACACCTGTATGCCCAACCCATTTATTCTGCATGATCTTTGCTCTAACATGGAATTCATGTGGTTTTGGATTACCAGATTATATAGATTATCTTCTTAATGTAATTTGAAGAACCAAAATTCATCTTTTATAAATTTTTTAACAAAAACATAGAGGCCATAAGATAAAGTTTTACATAATCGAACTCCATATGGTCATTAACCATTACGATTGCCTAAATAATTACCATATTTGGATCTTTTGGAAAGATTAGTTACTCATGGTATTTACAGACATATCCCCACAACACGTCACCATCAAGGTTATCATGCCAAAAATACAATTATTATTTATAATTTCATATTCCAACTATGTTTTTTAGGATTGAGAAGCTCTCTAGCATACCCTATTATCCTCCTTTAATCGTATACTCGTTGCTTGGTTGATAGAGGGATATCAAAAAATCTCATTTCATACTAAAATGAAGGGTGGAAACATTTATTCAAACAACCATATAGTAGATTTAAACATTGTAATATATTAAAACATCTTGATTGACCTATTTTCACTAGGAATAAGTACACATTTTTAATAATAAATATGAAAGTAACATTTTTTATAAAAGTCAAGTTAGATGCTTGGGAAACATAAATACCATAATATCCATATATTACTCTCCTATCATGAACTAGCTCCTAACCCAATTAGATCACTCTCTCCCTAAAGTTTTCATCTAAATTCCTTTGGGGATGAGAAATTTGATTTCTTTTACTTTAATTAATGGGTGTAAAATAATATTTTAAATGATATTGACCTCACTTCTTGGTAATGGTATATTCCAGATAATCCTTAGGAGATTCATCAAAATTTATTCTATAGGTTGAAGGAGGATACCTTAAGAATGATGGAATGACTGTTAGCTTGCCCATGTCTTAAACTCCAATGGACTTGAAGAGTAAATAATATATCTGGATAGTTGATTGTAATTGTAATTGGGAGATGAAACATTTTCTTTCATTATATAAAATAAAGAAACATGTAAGAGGTTATATTCGAATAAGAATGGGTTGAAAGGGAATGAGATGATGAAAATGGTTTAGGGTGGCAGATAAAAATATAGCATATTTCTATGCATGTATAAAGAATAAGAAATTTTATGAAAAAATAAAGTTGATTCTTAGGGATGGTTCTTACTCAAACGAGGCCCATCCCATTGGCACCATGAGGTCCCCCACCTCTCAAACATACTCAATGGTCTATAAGGGTTCACTAGAGTGGAACCCAATCTATTAAAACAAGATTAATATTTTTTAGGAACATGAAGAAATCTATTGGAGGCCTAATTTTCTGTATAATGGGAACATTTTTTGAATAATGAGTAGATTTTGGAGGTAACCAAATCCCTCAATCCTAATTACACAACAAAATGGATATTATTGGTGGTTTAAACAACCTCTTAATAGTATAGGATTGTTTAATAAAACTACCATGTATTGCAAGATTGGTAATAATTTAGTGTATTTTTTTCACGGTGCTTTCCTTGTGTGTCAATTTTGGAAAATTTAGCCGTGGTTTCAGGTTTATTTAGCACCGGCTAATTTATTTTAAAAAAATTTGAGTAAATATAAATAAAATGAAATTAACCACTACTAAATATATGAGAAATGGTTTTTAGGGGTGTTTAATTGTAATAGCCACAAAAAAAATTAGTTAATATATTTAGTTGTGATTTCAAAAAACAACAACTAAATCATTTTTTATTTAATATATAATTGTACTGGAATAAAATAAATCATTATTATATTATTAACCCATCATATATACATTATAAATCAATAGTCATATATTCAAATATCTGGAGTCATCATAACCTCAGTCTTAGTTGACCCATACATCAGTCAACCAATTTATGAGACATCAATATATTCATATGACATATGTCTAAGAACAACTAATGCCCAATATACATTCATGTAATTAACTCAAATACATTTATTTGCCTCTACATCGTCTCATCAACTAAAACTGGACACATCATATCATCAACTAAAAAAAATTAAAATGAAACATAATAAATCAAAATTATAGTAGAAAACAAGAAGAATTTCATGAATCAGAATATTAAACCTATTGCCTATAGTCGACATCTTCCACCAACAATGAAAACCAATACATATAAGGAATGAAATGTAAATGAAAAAAGTCAAAAAAAATATATTCATATTGTTATACATAATTTTTTTTTTATCAAATAGAAGATATTTTAACATAAAAATTATATAATATAAAACACTTTCAAAACATAAACTTTCCTCATTGAGATATGATTCAACAGTTGAAATTGGAAAGGGAAAAGTAAATATTATATTTTTTAACGATGAGTGGTGTGCTTGAACATGAAATAATAAATAAATTTTATATACTTTGATATCACATTTGGTTTTATATTTTATAAAAAATATAAACATTGGTTTTAAAATGATTTCACATCGATCTGAGATCATTTTCTTTGGTTTTGGCCATTCCACACACGGTTTGGGTTTTAAAACACAAGAAAATAATTCAAAAACTATCATAGAGAAAACATAACAAGAAATTAAATACAATTATTTTCAATATTTCATAGTAAAATCTACTGTTATTTTCCCCTGATTTTAGGGAAATCTGACATCATTTTCATTATTTGGACCCCCCCAAAAAAAATTTAATGTCTTTTGTACCTTAAAGAAGTATTTTTCAAGTAATTACAACTACATGTCATGTTGTATTGGTTTTTTTATTCATTCAGGTAAATAATCATCTCAGTGTTGGGTTTCCCTTGATTTTACATCAATATGAGGTAGTTTTCTATGGTTGTGACCATTCCACACACTTTTTAGTACTTTAAAACACAAAAAACCCAATTACATCCATCACCGGAAAAAATTATAAATCTTTTGTCTTTGGTTTTCTCAATTAAAACTTAAATATATGATCAATATCCGATGATTTTAGGGAAATATAACGTTATTTTCTTTGTAAAGACCCAGAAATTTCAATGAAATTTTTTTTCTTAATTTATTTGGAATTTTACGAGTCTGTGTCTTCTAATGGTACTTGAATCCGAGGCCCGGTGTGCCCGAATCAATTTCCAAAGTTTATCTTGGGTACGCTCAGTAAAAAAAGGAGGGGGATTTTTTATCTTTTTAACCAGTGATCGGAATTGAAAAATGAGGACACCGTTGAACTTGCACCGCGGGTTTTCGCTTAAGAAGACTTTCACCTCGACAATAGATGATCAGGTATGAAAGTTTGTTTTGGGGTTTTACGTGGGTTAATAAAATAAAATAACTGAACAATTTATTTTATTTTGTTACACACTTGTCGTGCGGATGAAGTTGTTAGAAGCTCCGCTTGGGAGTTGGTGGTGGGACCACCACACCCTAACCTCCCATGAGAGGTTATGGTTGTGGGGCCAACCGAGATCCAAACTCCCTTGTGAGGTTAATTGTGGTGGAAACCACATGAGGCCTCCCATTAATGGGAGGGCAGTCATAACTCCTTGACTCCCCCTCATTTATGAAGGAGAGCCTCTAGGTTTAAATCCCCCTCTTAATTGAGGAGGTTGAAAGCTCCCTTTTTATTTAGAAGACCACCCATGCATTAACCTCCCCCACCCCCTTTCCTTTTTGTGGATAATTAATGGTCGGGCCCACCCATAAATATCCTCCCTTTGGAGGATATTCTTATGGGAGGACCACCCGGGCCAATAACCTCTTTTTGACTTCCTCCCCATTTTAATGCTCCAACGTAGCGGATTAATTGGGTGGAGCCCTCTGTCATAAATCCTCCATTTATGACTTGCGTTCCAATGACGAACCCTCCCAATTTGATATAAAAGATGCTATGGGAAAGATTTCTGGATGGCTTCTTCAAGTAGCGGAACGCTAGCAGAGAAGCATGGCGCCGAGCACTGGGAGAGTTCTCTTCTTCCTCATCCTCCATTTGTGTTTCCTCATGATAGAGATCTGTTACTTGATAACATTGGTATAAGTATGAGCTTATATATAATTTAGTGTTATCTGTTGAGATCCTTCTTTGTGGTCATCCTTGTTGGATTTAGTGAGACCTTGAGGGTCTTGATGTCTCTACTGAGTATCATTATACTCACCCATGCACGGGAAATGCCCGAACCTCATTGTGTTGGATGCAGACGATAGATAGTACTGACAAAGACTGAGTGTATGAGGACTGGATGGTACCCAGAGGTAGACCTCACAACGAGTCTGTACCCGGAGGTGGACTTCACAACGAGACGGTACTCGGAGGAGGTTGGCAGGTGAGAGCGTTGAGGAGGCTATCTGTGCATACCCTTCAGGTAGGATCTGAGGTGGACGACCTAGGAGATGCTTCTATCTTCCTACTATTTTGTCTTTTCCTTGTACTTTTCTATTGTACTTTCGTTCAGTTGTTTCTGTAATTTTCAGTTGGGATTGTATTATGGCACATTTACTATTTATCACATCCTTTTGTACTTATTGTATTATTTCCTCTTGTACTCTGGTTGGATGTGTTTATGTTTTATAATGGAAATGCCTTCCCAATTATTGGGATTTATGCCTTTGGTTCTAGTCACCAGCCCCTGGCCTATGGAAGGCGGGCTTGGGGTAGTCACGACATGAGCCCCGAAGACGGGTCCTGACAAATTGGTATCATAGGAGTTCCTTCTACCGCAGACCTTAGGACTCTGATATTTTCTTTCTGTGAAGAAATAGTGTTATGTATACTAAGTGTGGTTTTCAGTTTAGCGTGTCCAGTGTTGGTGTTGGAGGCTGACGTATCCATACACCAGGACCATGACTTCTGATTTCCGACTCATTGCACGAAAACACTTATTGCGTGTGTGTTTTAAAAATTTTCTTTTAAGTCATCTCAAACCAGGTCAGTTCACTATGTATAGTCTTTTGACCGTGTCACATCTGTTTCTTTCAGGATTTCCTCACCCAGTTAGTCAGCGTGGGTACTGTGTGGGAAGTGCAATGATAGCCCACCAAGCAGTGAGGCCTCAGTAAATGTCCCTCCACTAGTTGAGACACCAGCAAAGAGTGCACGCTGCTTGAGCACGTTGCACGAGTTCCAGCGATAGGGGCCCCCAAGGTTTCGAGGTAAGTCACATTTTCAGACGGCTGGATACTGGTTTGATTTTTTTGCATGATCTTTCCACATAGCTGAGACAACTTCTGACTTGATGGTGTACATAGCTATTACTCTCTTTTAGGGAGCATCTGAGAGGTGGTGGAGCCAGATGCTCCAGTTTTGCGATGATATGACCTTCACTTGGGGAGACTTTGAGTCTTTCATCAGGGTAGAGTTTATACCGGAGACTCTACACTCTGAGCATGCTCAGGAGCTACTTCCCTTGTCGCAGGGTTTTCTGACCATATCGGAGTCTTATTTAGTCGGTAGTAGACAGATGACACAGAAGTCCAAATGTACTAGGCCAACAGGAGGTCGACCATGTGACTCAAGATCAGTATTACGGGGCACCCGGGGTTGTGTTAGAGCCCGGTGTGCCAGAAACGGGCAGTGTTTCTCCTGCGGCGGGCTTGGTCACATGGCACGTGACTGTCCGACCCACCATTTAGACAATCAGCAGATAGATGAAGGACCTCCCAGGCAGAGTCAGAGGTCCACCCCGACCGCAGGGAACAAGAGGATATGGGAGAGAACATCTTCAGGTAGCAGAGGCATACGACAATGGAGCTCCGATAGAAGGTGGACAGGAGTGAGACTAGTTCCATGAATGGAGGCCTTTGTCTTCAGTGCTTCTAGTTTCCATGTTTTAGTTGTTGAATTTTATTTATGCCTTTGTACTTCGAGCTGCAGTAATAAAAGGCACTTATCTTTGTAACGTATACTTTCCTGTCCTTTTGTATGGTTTATACTAAGAGTTTCCGGTTAAAACTGTTGACTTGACCCTCACTTTCGAGATTCCTACTAGAGGAGACCTAGTAACTACGCACTGTTGCTGACAGTGTGACTCAATCCTTAGAGGGGTGAGTAATGGTGGGATCTCATTGTAGGTAGCGTAGAGGCCTTACGATGTCTTCTATGGAATGAAATAGTACCGTTCATGCCAGGATTGACTGTATTAAGAAATGAATGTGGTTTGTCTAGGAAATGTGACCATATTTCTCTTCTCGGCAAAGGAGAAATCCAAGAAGCTCTTGTATGGACAGAGATGGTTCAGGCTACGATGAAGAAGGTGCAGATCTTCCAGGAGCGGATGAAGACTGCACAGAGCAGAAATAAGCCCTCTTCTATTTGGAGACGAGACCACTGGAGTTCCAGGGTTAGGACCACATCTTCTTATGGGTCTCACCTCTACAGAATCTATGACAATTTGGCCGGGGTGGCATGTTATCTCAGAGTTTCTTCTGGCCTTTCCACCTCAGATACACCAGGTGCACAACATCTTCCTCGTATCTCAGCTGAGGAGATACGTGCTCAACCCGTTCCACAGCATCGACCACTGAGACCTGGACATAGATGAAGGGGAGACATTCATGGGGTTCTAGTAGAGGTTGAGGATCGATAAGAGCGGGTCCTACGTTGACGGTCGATTACTCTTGTGCGCTTTCGCTGGTAGCACGGGAACCACTAGGAGAGCACATGGGAGCGGGAGGCTCATATGCCTGCTCGGTACCTCCTTTAGTTTCGCAGGATTATGTTATAGCTTTACGGGGATGTAAAGCCAGGAGGTGGGAGTAATGTAAAGACCCATAAATTTAAAGGAAAATTTTTTCCCGCGGTAATTGATTTGATGAGTACCTCAGTAGTCTATGGTTAGTGAGGAGCGCCTCGGAGTTGTTACAGGATCACTGTACTCATCAGAGGAGGAGCTCTTCAGCAGTTGTTGTTTTGATATCATTAATGAAATTCTAGGTTGGATCCGAGTCAATGAACCTTGTGTTTATCTCATGATTGAGATGGGTCACTTGATAACTTAGGTATATGTATGGGCATATACCTAATTAGTGGCTATCCATTGATTTCATAACCTTTGTGTTTCCTCATGATTGAGATGGGTTACTTGATAACTTAGGTATAATTATGGGCTTATATCTAAGTAAGGGTTATCTGTTGAGATCCTTCGTTGTTGTTATCCTTGATGGATTTAGTGAGACCTTGAGGGTCTCAGGGTCCCCACTAAGTATCGTTATACTCACCCCTACACGGGCTAATCCCGCACCTCGTTGTATTGGATGTAGACGACTGACAGCACTGATAGAGACTGAGTGTACGAGGACTGGACAGTACCCGGAGGTGGACCTCACAACGAGTTAGTACCCGGAGGTGGACTTCATGACGAGACGGTACTCGGAGGAGTTTGGTGGGTGAGAACATTGAGGAGCGTATCTGTACTTACCCTTTAGGTAGGATCCGAGGTGGATGACCCAGGAGCTGCTTCTATGTTCCTAAAGTTTTGTCTTTTCCTTGTAATTTTTTGTTGTACTTTCATTCAGTTTTAGATGTACTTTTTAGTTGGGTTTGTATTTTGGCCCATTTACTATTCAGAACTTCCTTTTGTACTTAGTGTATTACTTCTTCGTGTACTATGGTTGGATGTGTTCATGTTTTATAAAGGCAATTCTTTACCAGTTATCAAGATTTACGCATTTGTTGCTAGTCACCAGCCCCTGGCCTATAAAAGGTGGCCTTGGGGTAGTCACGACATGAGCCCCGAGGAGGGGTCGTGACAAATTGGTATTAGAGGAGTCGGTTCTACCGCAAAAAATAGGACTCTGATATTTAATTTCTATGAAGCAGTAGTGTCAAGGGTATTATGTGTGGTTTTTAGTTCAGGGATTCCAGTGTTCTTGTGGGCGGCCGACGTATCCCTACACCATGACCCTGAATTCTGATTTCCAAATCAGTGCACGAAAACACTGATTGCGTGTGTGTTTTCAAAAGTTTCTTTTAATTCATCACAATCCAGGTTAGCTCACCATATATAATCTTTTGACCATGTCACATCTGTTTTTTTCAGGTTGTCTTCACACAGTCAGTCAGTGTGGGAACTGAGTGGGGAGCACGATGATAGCCCACCGAGCTGCGACGCCTCAGTACATGGACCTCCACTAGTTGTGACACTAGTAGAGAGTTCACACTGCTTGAGTGCATTACATGAGTTCCAACGACAGCAGCCTCTGAGGTTTCAAGGTGAGTCGGATTTTCAGAGGGCTGGTTACTGGTTGGAATTTCTAGCACGAGCTTTCCATACACCTGGGACACCCGCTGATGTGATGGTGTACCTAGATGTTAGTCACTTTTAGGGAGTAGCTGAGAGGTGGTGGAACCAGATGCTCCAGTTTTACAACGAGATTACCTTCACTTGGGGAGACTTTGAGTCTTTCTTCAGGTTGGAGTTTATACCAACGACTCTACACTCTTGGCATGCTCGGGAGCTTCTTCCCTGGCCGCATGGTTTTCTGACCGTAGCGGAGTCTTCTGCAGCCGGTAGTAGACATATGACACAAAATACCAAACAGACTAGGCCAAAAGGGGGTCGGCTGCGTGACTTAGGATCAGTAGTGCGGGGCACCCGGGGTGGAGTCAGAGCCAGGCGTTCCAGAAACGGACAGTGTTTCTCCTGCGGTGGGCATGGTCACATGGAATGTGACTATTCGACCCACCGTGCTGACGATCAGCAGATAGATGAAGGACCACCCATGCAAGGGAAAAGGTCCACCCCGACCACAGGGAACAGGTGGATATGGGAGATCACATCTTCAGGCAGCTAAAGCATACGACAATGGATATCTGAAAATAGATGGAATGGAGCGGGACTAGTTCCAGGCATGGAGGACGTTGTCTTTGGTGCGTCTAGATTCCATGTTGTCGTTGTTGAATTTTATTTGTGTCTGTGTACTTCGTGCTGCAGTAATAAAAGACACTTATCGTTGTGACATTTACTTTCCTGTCATTTTGTATGGTTGATACTAATAGGTTCTAGTTAAAACTGTTGACTTGACCCTCACTTTAGAGATTCCTACTAGAGGAGACCCAGTAACCATGCAATGATGCCGACATTGTGGCTCAACCCTTGGAGGCGAGTGTAATGGTTGGATATCTTGGTAGGTAGCGTCAATTCCTTACAACATCATCTATGGAATGAAATAGTACCGTTTAGGTCAGCATTGATTGTATTAGTCAATGAATGTGGTTCACCCAGGGAATGAGACCAGATTTCTCTTCTCGGAAAAGTAGAAATCCTAGCAGCTCTTGTAGGAACATAGATGTTTCATGCTATGATGGAGAAGGTGCAGATCATATAAGAGTGGATGAAGACATCACAGAGAAGATAGAAGCCCTCTACTGTTAAGAGATGAGACCACTGGAGTTCGAGGGTGACGACCATGGATTATTATGGGTCTCGCCTCGATGGGGTCTATGGAGATTTGGTCGGGGTGGCATGTTATCTATGCATGTCATCTGGCCTTTCCACATCAGATGCACCAGGTGCATGACGTCTTCCACGTATCTCAGGTGAAGAGATATGTTCTAAAACCGTTCAAAATATCTACAATTGAGTGCTGGTAATCGGTGATGGGGCGACATTCATGGGGTTCCAATAGAGGTTGAGGATCGACAGGACCAGGTCCTATGTGGACGATCGATTCCTCTTGTGCGCTTGCATTGGCAGCACAGGTATCTCTAGGAGAGCACATGGGAGCGGGAGGATCATATGCATGATCGATACCTCCTTTAGTTTCCCTAGTTTGTGTTATAGCTTTACAGGGACGTAAAGCCCTAAGGTGGGTGTAATGTAATGACCCGGAAATTTCAAAGAATTTTTTTTTTCAGAATTGATTTGGAATTTTATGAGTCTGTGGCTTCTGACAGCACTTGATTCCAAGGCTCGTTGTGCCCGGAATCAATTTCCGAATTTAAGCTCGGGTATGTTCAGTAAACGAACGGGCGGGATTTTATATCTTTTGAACTGGTGCTTGGAATTGAAATTCAAGGGCACCGTTGAACTCGTAGTGCGGGTTTTAACTTAAGAAGACATTCACCTCGATGGCAGATGATCGGTTATGAAAGTTAGTTTTTGGGATTTTACGTGGGTTAATAAAATAAAATATGTGAACAATTTATTTTATTTTGTTAAACACTTGTCGTACAGATAATGTGGTTAGAATCTCCACCTGGGAATTTGTGGTGGGACCGCCACACCCAAACCTCCCATGAGAGGTCATGGTGGTGGGGCCCACTGAGATCCAACCTCCCATGTGATGTTAATTGTTGTGGAAACCACACAAGGCCTCCCATTAATGAGAGGTGAATCATAACTCCTTGACTCCCCCTCATTTATGAGGGAGAGACTTTAGGTTTAAATCCCCCTCTTAATTGAGGAGGATGAATCCTCCCTTTTAAATAGGGGACCACCCAAGAATTAACCACCCCCCACCCTTCCTTTTTGTTGTTAATTAATGGTGGTTCCCACCATGAAATATCCTCCCTTTCGCGGGTATTCTTCTGTGGGGACCACCAGGGCCAATAACCCCTTTTTGACTTCCTCCCTATTTTAATATGCCACCGCAGCGGATTAATTGGGTGGAGCGCTCTTTCATAAATCCTCCATTTATGACTTGCATGCCGATGACGAACCCTTCCACTCCTATATAAAGGAGGCTAGGGGAAGGAGTTCCAGACGGCTTCTTTAAGTGGTGGAATGCTAGCAGCGAAGCACGACGCCCATCACATGGACAATTTTCCTCTTCCTCCAATGAAGAACAAAGAACGAAGAACGTCGATTCCACCTTCGGCTCCTTCCTTCCCGACGTTGATGAAATGATGGATGACTTCTGCAATGCCCGTCTTCCATGACCCGCCATCATTTAACACCGTTTTACGAGGTAGGGGGTTTTCAAATTTTTTTGTATATGTGATTTATAACATCGTGCTTGGGTATTTAATTGTAGGGTGTTTGTATAATTTTTTATGAATAAATTAAACCCTTGTCATTGATGATTTATGGATTGAGCCTCCAATGTAGAGGGCATGGGCTGCGACAACCGGGGCAAACCCGGTCTCGAGTCGGGTCGCCTGGTTTGGGCCGACCCAGGGGGTGTTGGGCCGGGTCGGACCAGGCTGAGACCCCCTAGTTTTCGAACCGTTTTGGTTAAATGAACATATCTTGAGCTAAGTATTTCTGATCGATGCACCTCCAGTTGCGTAGGATTCCTTGGATCGATACGGTCGTTTTGGAATAGTACACTCAAGGTTTCGGCGAAGATTGGGTACGACCGAGTTGGTTCGAACCCGAAACCAACCAGGCCCTTAGAGTAGAAATGCTTTTAACATGAGCTTCAGATGCCCGATTGACGTGTCGTCGACTTTGTTGGATTCCTCTTGATTAGAAGATTCTTTTGGCATACTTCACATGAGGTTTGGACGCAGTTGGAGTAAGGCCGGGTTGGAGTGTACCCGAAATCCAACCGGGCCCCTAGAACGGGAATACTAGTAACTCTAAGATCGGACGTACATTCGATGAACCGTCAATGGCATTGGTAATCATGTTGAGAAATGGTTCCTCTAAGTATACCCATGGGTTTTCATGGTACAGTTGACATACGTCCAGGTTGGTTCGTACACGAAACCAACCGGGCCCCGGGGACTAAAAGGCTTATAACTCACAGACTGGGCGTCCGATTGACGTGTCGTCTATTGCATTGAGACACCTATGACGAGGAGGTTATTTGAGATACTTCCATGTGAGATTATGTGACACTTGGAAGTATCGACCAGTAGCTCATGGAGAGGACCCTCCCAGAGATGAGAGTACGGAATACATAGACCTTGTAGCTGGCTGAGACAGGATGACTTCTTGTCTAATTCGAGTCGGAGTGACTTGTATAGCCCAGTGGGGAGCACTATTGTGTTTGGGTGGTAGACCCACGACAGGGAGCGCTACTGTGTTTGGTTGTTAGACCTCTAGTACTCGATAGAAGGAGTACCTCCGTAGACTATTAGAAGGATCACTATTGTGTTGGGGTGGCGCACCCATGGCGGGAGGACTACTGTGTTTCGGTGGCAGACTCACGGTACTCGACAAGAGTACCTCAGCAGTCTAAGGTTAGTGAGCAGCGCCTCAGAGTTGTGACAGAATCACTGTACTCGTTACAGTAGGAGCTCTTCAGCAGTTGGGTTTTTGATATTATTAATGAAAATCTTTGTTTGAGCTGAGTCAATGACCTTTGTGTTTACCTCATGATTGAGATGGGTCATTTGATAACTTAGGTATATTTATGGGCATTTACCTAAGTAGTGGTTATCCATTGATTTCATAACTGTTGTGTTTCCTCATGATTGATATGGGTTATTTGATAACTTAGGTATAAGTATGGGATTATATCTAAGTATGGTTTATCTGTTAATATCCTTATTTCTGGTTATCGTTGTTGGATTTAGTGAGACCTTGAGGGTCTCGAGGTCCCAACTAAGTATCGTTATACTCACCCCTGCACGGGTTATGCATGCATCTCATTGTGTTGGATGCAGACGACGGACAGTGGTAATAGAGACCGAGTGTACGAGCACTAGATGGTACTCGGAGGTGGACCTCACGACGAATAAGTACCTAGCGGAGGACTTCAAGATGAGACGGTGCTCGGAGGAGGTGGGCAAGCGAGAGTGTTGAGGAGGCTATCTATACCTACCCTTCATGTAGGATTCGATGTGGAATTTGGTTGGATGTGTTTATGTATTACTTATTCTTGTACTCTGGTTGGATGTGTTTATGTTTTATAAAGTCAATTCCTTCCCAGTTATCGGGATTTACGCCTTTGGTGCTAGTCACCAGCCCCTGGCTTATGGATGGTGGGCTTGGGGTAGTCACGACACGATCCCTGAGAACGGGTCGTGACATTCATGGTTTTGACCTCAACACATTTTTTAAGGGATTTTGTACCTTTATAAATTTTCTACAATTTTATTAAGACCCCAGTACTTGTTATATTTATGTTTTTCAACACATAAAAATCAAAAAAACATCATACATGATTTTAAAATGATTTTACATCAATATGAGGTTGTTTGCTATAGTTTTGACCATTCTGCACATGTTTTGGTGTTTTAAAACACTAAAAACGTGATTATATATATCTAGGGTAAACCATAATTCAGAATGACATGTGGTTGATTCCTTAAAGTCATAAAATATATTTATAATGAAAGATAATATTTTTGGTGAGGTCATTTTTATGTTTAAAAACTATGTTTTCTCAAATAAATAGATTGTAATAATTAATGTAATTTTAGACACATTTACAAATTGAATTGGATAAAATAAACATAATTTTTTAATTCTGTGTATTAAAATGATCGTATATAATTTTTTTGTGATTTAATTGAGAAACATCATTTTTGTATGAATAGTGAAAAATTATACTTTTTTGTTAAAAACTGCATTTTTATCTAATTAATTATTAATTATAATTGATATTAAAAATAATCTTTAAAGTCACATTATAAAAATATTACATCTAATAATATAATTATATTCATTAGGTGAATCTTCAATTTAAAACTAAAAAAATCTTAATAATATTTTGAAATTTTCCTACTTTAAAACCCTTTTATTTTGTGTCGTCTGTGGGATTTTCCCAAATCAAAATTTTTCCACTTCTATGATTAAAATTTAAAAAAAATATGATATAAATCGTTGTCTTCATTCTAATATTTAGATTCTAATTATACCATGTTAGATTTTTTATTAAAATGATTAGTAAAAGTAATTAAAATGAATCCTAGCAGTTAAGTCCAAAGTAAGCCTAATAATCCACTAAACCATAATATTAAGGGCCAAAATGACCTAGAAACGTTTCCAAACCCCATTTTAATTACATAGTTAGCCCATAAACCGTAATTATTTAGTTTATTTCTTGGTAATACTTTATTTAGTTAAAAACAATTGCACACCTAATTTTTTTTATCAAAATTCAATGTTAGTCAGTTACCATCCCTATAAAGGCCACCACCTCTACCCATTCATCACACCTCTCATGATTTCTATTTTTGTCCAATACCTTCAAAAATTGCCTCTCAAAAAACATACATTTTACTTTGATTCCTCCCTTTTGTAGGAAACCCTCTAATGGAAACATTTTGTCAAAAACCAAAATAAAATACCAGATTTACAAGTAACATCTTATTTCAATACCAATTCCTTTATTTCCCTTATTTGTTTTATAAATTATAATCATCAATTTATTATGTGATTAAAATAGTATTCTACATGTAATAATATGTTTATATGAATATTGTATGACCTACACTTAAACACACCTCAATCAAATGGATGTTGAACATACTATTTCTATGTTTGACGAACAACTTCCTAATGAAAAGATGATTGTTAATATATCATTTACCACCAATCATGCTTTCTATTATTATTGAAACTATATTTATCTATGTAATATATAATATTTCTTATTTCATTAATATAATGTTTTCCTTTTTTAATACACAACTTTTACCTTCCATTTGTTGTTAATATTACAATCGCATTTGATGAAGTGTGGACTACCACCTCCTCAAAGCGATGTGATTCATTCCCACACCACATATAAATTATTAAGGATAGTTTTGATGGAAATATATGATATATATGATATGTTAATTATAATTGAACAATTATATATATATATATATATATATTTAAATTTCAATTACATACTCTTTTTCAATATGAAAATAAAAAACGGAAACAACATTTATATGTACGTACGACTTATCATCTCTATGAATAGTTTATTCCATTACATAATTCATTGTGTTATAGATTATTATAATATAAATATACTGAATATAATATATCTTTATATAATTTTCTAAATTCTTCAATCATGATATATTTATAAGCATCATTGATCTAACAAATTAAGACACATGAGATGAACCAAGGGAATATTTCCCAAAATGAATCCATAAAATAGAATCGTTATCAAAAGGGTAATATAAGGTTTGAATCAAACTATATATGGTCATATATATAAGAATATTATTCTATAAAATATTTATAATAAACAAATATTTATTATACAGGAATCTTGTATGAGTATGGATAAAGTCATGAGACAATGTAAGGGGATTTTCATCTCACTTTTAATTGATGTGAGATACAAGCTATGTTTTCCAATATTTCCATTTGTGAGGTATATTTACTCCCCATGATTATATTATATATATATTTTAATTAAATTTTTGGTTTAAAAATATCCATTCTATGATATTACTTTCATGGGGTTTTTGTTTCAACAGTTACCAAATTGGTAAAATTGTTTCCTCCCAATTTTCATTTATTAGGAATCTTGTATTTTATGCACCAAAAACATTTTTGGGGTGAAAATGAAACCATTCCTTATACTGAATCTAAATATTGTATATTATATTATATGATTCATGTAATTAACATTCCTTAAATGGAGATCATTATCCTAAGGTACCATGTTATAAGATTTTATAGAGGCAGTCTAATTTTTTTAATATTGATTATTTTTATACATACATTGATAAAATCTTATGATCCATATCTCAAGAATATTCATTAGTTTATTTATCCTTTTTTATTTCATGATATAATCATGTATTGGTAAAATTTTAAAATCTTAGGTATATAAGTTAGTTATGAAATTATTCTTAGTAAAACCATTCATGATCCTCTATTCGGTTAGAAATATTTGATTTATAAAAACTAATTCTAATAATTTTATTAAATTCCCCAATAATATATAAAATAAAATTTTACCATTTCGCATTTTACCAATATCTTCAAGGTAATCATCAGATTTTTTTCTGAACAAGTAACTTTTCTCCATTTTTTACCATGTAGAAAGAATGTTCTTTTGATCTCATGTGACATGTATGGAATTACCAACCATCATTTCATTGAAGCTCCCTTTTCATTGTTTAAAATGTTTTTCGTTGAGAAAATAATTTTAAAATTTAATTTTCTTGGAAAAAAAATTCAAAGATATTTCAAAGATATTTTATATTCATTCATGAGAAAAAAATTTCAAATTTTTTTGATGTCTTATTTACATGTTTTCAAATTCCTCTCAAAGAAATGGTTTTAAAAACATTGACAGGCATATTTATAAGTTTTCAATAAAATTGACTTCTAAAACATTATCAAGATTTATTTATATGTTTTTAATTTATTTTAACTGAAATATATTACACAAATTTTTTAATATTTTATTAAAAATTTGCTTTTATTTTCATTAAAAATGATTTTAAAATGTTTTGATTCATATTTTAAATGTTTCAAGGGAAAAATTTTCAAAATGATTCCTTTTGTTATTTAAAACTCTCATGTTATTTTTGAAGAAAATAATTTTCTAAATGTTATATGTATTAAAAATACTTTTTCAAACAGTAAAATATATTTTACCCATGAAATGTTTTCAGAGTATATTTTAAATTTATATTCCATATATGGTGACGTCAATTGATTTTACTCATGGATATCTATTAAATGATCTGAATGTTCCATTCATATCTTTTCTATGAACGAGTTATTCTTAATTCCATTTTATTAATTAATCCCAATTCTTATTCTTGGGTAATATGTGGATGAGACACATTTATATTTCACAAGATATATTCTTTTGAAACACACTTATTTCCCCAGGTTATGTTTATGATGATATTATTTTGTAACCTATCTATTTCTATATTTTATAATATGGTGACATGTTTTTATACCCATTTAATTTCATGAGTTTTAATATGTTCAGTTATTCTCTTCTAGAACATGTATGTATGGTTTCATTATGGGATGGGTGGGACCTCTATCTCCCTCCAATACAATGGGTAGTCAAATATTTCTCCTGAGACAAAATTGGGCTTGAACAAGGGTTACTCGGTTCAGTAATATAGGTATTTAATGAGTTTTACTCAGATAATTAATTCAAGACTAGAATGAGGGTCAATAGGTTTAGTAATACAAGGCTATAGTGGGGGTTAACTAATTCATTGATGTACTTTTTATACTTATATTATATGTTCATTGATTCCATTACTACTATGGAAATCAATATATGCTTATTTATTGCAAAAATACAATGTCTTAACCTAATGTTATTCTTTCAAGAATTATGTCCTTTGTATCCTTTTGATTCATGTCTTATGAACTCCCAAGCTTTATTCCATGATTCATGAATATGGTCTTTGATATGCAGGGTATGATAACCAATTTTCATTATGGTGTTGTCATACCATTATGCTCAATTTTATGATTATATGTCTCACTTGTTTACTCTTACTCAGAATTTGATCTCACCCCTTACAATGTTTCCTTCCCCTGTTTATGAATATATATATTATATTTGATGTTTCTAAGAAGAGTTCTAGTCATAAAGAATGTAGTGGGAGGTAATATAGCTCACTTATGTACCAGTGTTTAAGTTTCATTGTTTCTAAAGGAAATTTACTAACAACGGTCTTCGGGAATCTATTTCTATAATGATTATGTATTCTAAAAAATTTATGAAATGTTTATATTTGTAAAGAAAGGGTAACAATATTTAGTATCAAAGATCGGTATAGTTAAACATTGGAAACTATGATGAAAAAACACTAGTTATATCCCTAGGTTTATTTCAATTTATATATATAGGTATTTCTCTAAGGATAATTATAAGGATAAGTTAACGCTTAGGAAAATTTCTCAGAATTTTTGTAGTGGATAGAGTGAGTGGTTTTATTTCAATACATCCATATCTTATTACAAAAGTTTTATGTGGATCTGGTATAGATGTACATTGGGGTAAAAAAAAATGGAAAAATGTTTCAATCGTGAATCAGGGTATTATGGTACACAATAATGGTCCTTGTTGCATATATGGTTTTACTCTCTCAGGGGATATGCTTTGGGAATTCCAAAACTCTTCCTGAACCATCATGAATGATTTATATATAATATATATATGAAAAAACTAGGATAATACCATTGTTTCATAGATTATGGATGATGTTGTGATTTAGAAGTCATATGAGTAATTATTGTCATAACTATGTGGTTTTATACTTTAATAAGTAATGTTTATAATAAGAATTTGGTTTTAGTCAATGGTAAAATGTAGAAGAAATTGGATTAATGATTAATGTGATGGATTATTTTTTGATGAGCAGTTACAAGGAATGATCCCTGGAGTGAAAGATTTCATGACCATGCCAAACGTTTTTTCATAGAACATTATTAACAATGTTTAACATAACTAAAACATGAAATAAAAAATGAAGAGAATGAAGGAGTTAATTAAGATTTCAGATAATGTAGTCTGTTTAGGATAGAATATTTAGTTTTCATTATGTCAAGAATCTGAAAAGACTCACATATGTGAATGTATTAGTGGGACAATAGGGATTTAATACTGTGGAAAATAATGACACAAATCAAGTCAGTGTAAGGGAAAAATGAAGAGTTTGGTTAATGAAATGGATTATAAATTTTTCGTCCCTAGGATTTCATATAAGGTTGAGTATTTATATTGTAGAATAAACTTTCATTATGCATCTAAATTTCCTAAGATAAATGTTCCTAAATAAAATCAACAAGGTGGTTTGAGTAATGGTTACATTGCTAATAATGAAGAGACTATATATGGAATGTGAAGGAAAAAATAAATTGTGTAATTAAATGAATTAGATTTATTAAAATACTATGGATGAATTAATCGATGTATTTTTTTATTTTGATTCCATAATTTGGAATAGTGAATATTGTATAGAATTTTTCGGATTGTTTTTTTTAAGTATTTAAATAATATGTCAAATGGTCAAGATAGAATAAAAAGGGTTCCAATTAAAATTTAACTTTTTTCTAAGGTAAGGTAACCCTTATCATGTTCATTATAATAACTTAATTTTGTATGGATACAGATACATGGGATATGAATAAGTAAATACAATATAAATTGGAATTAGGAAGCATCCATGTCTTCCAAATGTATTTACGGTAATTCTTGTCTATACGATGATTAAATGTAATATACAATAAGGGTATTCACAATTTTTTAATGTTATATCCATGTGATACTTTGAAATAAATGTAGTTCAAATATTAATCTAATTCCATGACTCTCTTTCTATGGTTTTGGAATATCATTTTCCTAAAGGGTTATAAGGTAATCTGTTCATGAAAAGTTTAAGATAACCATCAGATGAACAATCATTGCATTGGGTTTGTGATGAAAACCATAGTTAAATGGATAATCAGCGAATAACCATATTTCAAGGAAGTACATATTATATATGCAATTATTTTGTTTTTAAAAAATACATCATCTATATTAGGTGACAACTAATCATGTTCGGCAGGGCCACTGGTCTGGAACCCGTGAATGAATGATGATAAGGGTTTAATGAATCCAACTAGCCTACATGATGTCCTGGTTAGTGTATATTTATTTTTAATGAATAAATATATATTATTAAATATTAGTGCTACATTTATTTGTATTGATTAATGCATGTTGTTTATTAAAGAGACAAACTGTTAGAGCTTTTATTGTTTTATGGGCCTTAAGATCTGTTAAAAGCGTATTTTAGTACTATAATCATCAATATTAATTTCTAGATTATTATTATATGAGGTAATGGATGTATTATAAATTTTCAATGAATATACCAAGAATGAATTTTTATTGAAATTTATCAATAATTAAACAATATTTTGAACGTGATCAAAAAAATTGTTGTCATAATACCTTAATTATCATTTTGCTTATGGCCTTTTTAATCATAACTTAGTTTTGACTTTCAGGACCTTACATTTACATTCAAAATTAACTTGATTTTTATTGATGACCTCAATCATCCCATATAAAATTTCCCTTTCCCCTCAATGTCAAATAATCACTCACAACCTATGTTCTCTAATGTGAAAACCCAATTATATTTTACATTGGGTAACCGTTATGGTTCTAATTTTCCTTTTTAAGGGATATTTTAATATCTATTTTTTGGTTGTGTGTTTATATGAATGAAACATTCAACTATTAAACCTCTGACAACACAAAATAATATTGATGGACAGATTCATATTAAGGGTGGTAGAATATAACACCAAGGGATTTTGAAAATTATTTTTTTCAAATTTCTTTAACATTGAAATATTTTTCATTTAACATGAGATGGGAAATAATTCAATATATATATAGTAAAACACTATTTCAAACATTCATTTGACATAGAATATGAACTTGGCTTGTGATACACACAATATTATCTTAGCATGCACTATAAGGAACATCGACTTGGGGTGGGTTGCACACAACACTGAGTTTCTATAAAACATACATTATTATTATTTTAATTATTTAAATAATATAATTATATCCTATTAGTTAATATTATTATTTAATAATTTTTTGATATTTGTTATTTATATAAATTTAACATATTGATAATGAAATTTAATATTTTCATAAACTTCTTTTTATGATTAAAAACATTGTTTTGTAGAATGAACTCAACAGAATGATCGAGGTAAATTTTAGAAAAATATATAAATTAAATTGGATAAAATAATATTCATTTTTAATTAAGAAAATCAAAATTATCCTAGGTTTAATTTTTTAGAAATTTTTTAGAAATTTCTATTTTTATGAATTGTGAAAATTACTTTTTTTAGTTAAAAACTACCTTTAGTATAATTTATTATTAATGAAAAATGATATTATAAATTACATTTTACATCATAGTATATAAATATTATATCTCCTAATAAAATTAAACTCATTAGGATAAACATCTGTTTAGAAATGAAAAAAAATCATTACATACTTTTGAACTTTTCCTACTATAAAACAACGAATGTTTATCCCTTCTGTAGGATTAGCACTAATATTAAATTTTCAACATTTATAATTATAATTTAAAAAATCCAACACAATCCATTATATTATTTCTTATATTTTTAACCTATAAATTCAATGGTAATTTAAAAAAAATATTAGTAAAAGTGATTAAAATTATTCACATTAGTTAAAGACAAATTAAGATTAATTAAGGACTAAACCATAAAAGTAAGGGCCCAAATAACCAAGAAAGAAGAATAACACATATTTTATATCCATATATTGGCTATAAAAATTAAATTATTATGTTTAGTTGGTTTTTTAATTCTTTGTTTCTATGAACACATACACACAAAATTTGATTCTAAAAAATCTATGCGAGTCCTTTTCCATTCTTATAAAATGAAACTATCTCTACCCATTCATTACACCAATCAAACCATTTAATTTTGTCCAATACCTTCCCAAATTGGCTTCCAACAATCCCCCATTATACATTTAATCCTCTCTTTTGACATAAATCCCCTAAAGGTAACCTTTTCTCACAAACCAAAAGGAGTTACCCAATTTAGAAGTAACATATTCTTTCAAGCTCCTTTCCTTTATTTTACATCTCCACCCCAAAAATACCTTTATACCATTATTGTGTTATGAAACCAGTATGATACAGATATTATATTGCTTTTATGTGATGTTTCTGACCTACACTTATAAACTCCTTCATCTAATGGATGTTTAACATACTATTTTATTGTACGTTGAACTACCGCCTCATGAAACGATGTTTGTGAATTTCTCATTGAAAACCATTCATGATGGCCATTATGATGGAAACAATATTCTATTTCATGGGTTATATTCTTTTGAAACTCACTTATTTTCACATTTTATATTTGTGATTAAATGGTTATGAGACCTATATATTTTTATAAGTTATGATATGGTTTTGATTTTTTATACCAATTTCATTTCATGGTTTATGATATGTTCATTTATGATCTTGTGGCACATGTATGTATGATTTCATTATGTTACAGGTGTGACCTATATCTCCCCCCACTGCATTGGATAATGATTTATATCTCATGAGATAAAATATGGCTAGAATGAGGGTTACTTAGTTCAGTAATACAATGTTATAATACGGGTTACTAAAGTTAGTAATACATGGATATAATGAGGGTTACCCAGTTTAGTAATACATGGCAAGAATAGGGGTTACCCAGTTCATTGAAAGACTATTACACTAAGATAGTCTTGGAATTGATGACATTGATACTATTGAAATCATTATATGATTGTATATTTCCATAATTCCATGTCTTACTCTTATGTTATGCTTTTAGGTCTTATTCACTTTAATTCCGTTTCATTCATGTCTTATGAACTACCATTATTAATGCTATGATTCATGTATATGTTCTTTGATATGTAGTATTTGATCTTTTATTTTCATGATCATTTTTTCATACCCTAATGCTCATTTTTATGATTACATTCCTCCCTTATTAACCCTTACTAATAATTTGATCTCCCTCCTTTATATGATTACTTCCCTTTGTTATAATGATATTTATTATGTTTTGATGTGTCTATGATGGGTGTTATTTATGGAGAAACTAGTCGGAGATAATGTATCTCATTTATGTACCATTGTCTATATTTCCATGTTTCTGAAGGCACAATACCAAACACGGTTATTGGGTATATATTTAAATAATGTTCATTTATTCCTAAAAAGATATTTAATTTCTATGTTTGTAAAGAGGGGGTTTCTATACTAAATTTCTATTACATCACTACAACAATCTTATTTCTCCCAACTATATATATATTTCCTAATCACATGTAATAGTTTCCTTATATCTATATTTCGGTTGATGATTTTTATAATCATGAAATAAAATTATTCAATTTATAATTCTAAATCCATCATTATAATGTCAAATAAATGTATATATTTCCACTATCTATCGTTCATTTTTTATGATCAAATTCAGAGACTTATATTCTGCTGAATATTACATCACCCATTTATATAGTGACATAATTTATAATAATATAATTTATGAAAGGAAAATGGAGGACCCAAAATTACCATTTCATGTTATTCATTCCTCCTATAACGGTCATTTCACATGTTTCATGAGTACTAATATTCCTTTTTTTCATCATACATATATCCATGATTTGGCTACCAACCATGGATTCTCATTGCATTCAACTTTTGAAGAGTACTCTTTTTACAATATTTCATCTAACTTGGACATAAAATATTTCAGATTTAAATCATTTTTAGTTATTTCATGATATCTTATTTCCTTCCCAATATCACCCTTATAATGTAAATTTAAATCAAATAAAAAGGAAAAAAATCCCATGATCATTACTCCATTTTATGGGAAGATTTATTCTATTCATTTGGATCATTAGTGAAATGCATTTTTTTTGTTTTAGGAATTCTTTCCCAAATAGTTTCTCATATATTGTTTTGTATTGGTATGACCTAATCCATTTTAGGCAATATAAATTCAGTGCATTTCTTTAAATAATGTTAAAAATTTTCATTCATTTTAAAATTACCATCATACACTAATACTTATCTCTAATTAACCTATGCCTCACCCTTATCAATTAAATGTTAAGGCACCGACTTACATATTTTAATATAAGATAAATAATCAATTTCATTAAATATATTAATAACAAAATATTATGGTCCACTAGTCTATTTGAGCCATTTTCATTTATTCATTTGATATATTCAAGTTCCCTGGCTTGATCACCTCTACTGTAATTATTCAAAATTATAAGAATCAATTATTTCATCCGTGAAAAGATGAACTATGGTATATCTAATAAATTACTATTTTTATTGATTTCAATAAATTTAATTTATGTACATTAGTTTAATGAAAAAATATTTAATTTTTATATTTTAATATTTTTTATAAAAAGCGTCATTTAATAATTATGGGTGTTGGGATCCTGTGATAAAAAAATCATGCAGTGGATATGAGGTTACTATTTTTTTAATTTATTTATTTACCATACCCTTATCTCATATTTTTTATGATCCATTCCCATATTACCTTATATGATGTTACACCATAAAAATTTTATCACCATAACTTTCAGTCTTACAAGATTGATTCATATTATATTGTTCTTTAAAGTGGGAAAATCCTCTAGCATATGGGGATTTCTTGAAAGAACACATCTGATTACACTAGGGAATAAAAATTTCAAGAGGTTTTTTGTGGTTAAAAACATAATAAAAACATTAAATAAACAATTTAAGTGTTTTTTTGTCATTTTCAAAATACATATAATTACATCTTGGAAGAAAAATTCACAAGGATGTATATTATTTGACTTTTAAAAAGTAAATAATTTTTTCAAAATAGTAACCTTGTGGATTCCTGTTTGGATGCATTAAATAATTGATAATATTAAATTCAAGTGTTAATTTTTTCCACACTTCATGATGATACCACTGATATAAGTTAGACTAGATATATTTATTTTTGATAAAAAATCATTTTGAATAATTAATCAGTTTTTTTATATAAAATATAGGATACATTAGTGAACACGATGTGATCCATATATATTAAAGTGGTATACATTAGTTATGTGTCGATTTATGTGAAAATTTGTGTTTATTGTATTATATATTATTGTTACATGTTAGACAATAATGTTCCGTATTATATCTTAAATTTATATTGTTTCAAATATATGGATTGATATTTTCATTGAATAATTTAAGATATGTTTATACTACATCACATCTTAAATTTGTGAATTTAAATCAAAACTTTTCTTATTTTGATGATGTCTATGAATCATTCATTGTTTATTCATAAAATTCCTTTCGTGTTGATAAAATTCAAATATTGGAAAACCCTTATTAGTGATAAAGTAATATTAAAATGAAAATATATATGTACATTTCAATCAGTATGTTGTTCAACATATAATATAATATATGTTGTTTATGTTCATATCAACACAATTCATCTAATGTGAACATGTTTTTATCTAGAAAAATGATATATTTAATATTCAGACTGAATATTCTGAGTTACTATCAATATAATGATGAATCATTTGGTAAATAACCAATATGATATTCTATCATTAGTTTCCTTTATAAATATTTATCATATTTTGATAGATATGTGTTATGTTTTAACTATGTCTATAGTAATTAATCTCTGTGGTAAAAATGATAATAGATTTTGATATACTGCTTATCCTCCATCATACCATAGGTTACATTAATTATTAAATTTATATGATTATCCCACTGTATAGGTAGATATTTCTATGAAATATTTTTTATGGAATTACACATCCATCACATGGTATTCACACTAATATCATATTATCTCAAAAAAGAATTATATTTTTATTTTATCTAATTAATTAGAATGAAATATTTAAAATTTGTGTTAATAGTGTGTTCATTCAACTAAAACATGTTGTCATAGAAAACCTAGTAAGATGATTTTCACAATATTTATAATATAGTGGGGCAAAGTTATAAATAATATTAATTTTTTATATAAATTTAACTCATTAACAATTCATCATTGTTATATTTTAACTCTAATATAATATTATATTAAAGTATGAATTCACATTTCATCTATGAATTGTTTGTTTCTTATTTAAAAAATTGTTACAAAAATTGATGATAATTTTTCAAATAAAAATGGAAAATATGCACTTCAAGTGGATTCTGATCAATGATATAAAATTTCCAATTTCCTCTAATTTTATTCATAAGAAAATGAAAAATGAAAGAATTGTGTAACTATATTTTATTTTTTAAATCACTTCATTGAATTTTTATTTTTATTTACTAAAATATTCAAACATATATTCCATTATTACTTACAATTTATAAATATACATTTCTTATTTCATATTACTTTATAAAAATTGAAAACATCATAATTTAGTATTTATAAAACTATTATATTAATTTTAAAATGGTTTGACTTGATTTATTTATTCACTTCATATATTTCATCTATCTAAATGTTTTATTAACATCAAATTATAGTACTGTAGACATGTCCATTAAAAGTGCATGAAAAGGGAATCTAAAACACTAAAAACACTAATAAAAACTATTAAAAGCAGTATCCCTTTAATCAGTGATAAAAATTCACTTATAAAGGCCACTTTTATCAGTGCGAACAAAAATATCAAATAAAATTTATAGTTATTAATGTTACATAAATATTTCTTTTCTCTAAAAATTTTCATGGAGGAACCAATATCTTTTTATCAGTTCCTCCCCCCCCCACCCTTAATATTTATTCATGCCTCCTCCTCCCCCTTTAAAAGTGCTATGAATTACCCCCCACCCCCATAACAGCACTATACACTACCTCACCCATGTGTAGGCACTGCTACCTTTGGTGAGTTTTAAATTGATTCATCCCCCTCTTATACATACACCATTTCCACTCACCTATATTGTTTTGTTATTTATCTTATGATATATCTATATTTATATATATATATATCATTTCATTTTTTATCTATATATATATTTAATTATATATATACAATATTTTTCATGGGTGTATGTGTGTTTATAAATACACATATATATATATATATATGTGAATCAATATATATAGTTGAATATAATTATATTTTTTTACATATATTATATATTAATAGTTATCTACATATATATGAGTGATTAGATATATATATTTGTGTGTTGTTTTCTATACAACCAAATATATATATATACACATCATATATATATATATATTAATTTTATATGTCTATAAATATTCTTGAATTTTTATTTTTTTTAAAATGGATATCAATTGTTATTTAGATAATATTTATATAGTGAGAAATATATTTTATATGTAAATATGTATAATTGTTTATTTATAAAATTAAATTATGTGTGTAAATATATAAAAAATATTTATATATTGTTATATATTACATTATATATAACAAAAAATTTTGAGAAATAATAAAATTCCAAAGCTATAATATCAATATAAGTGAATTCATCAGGAATGACTTCAATCCCCACTAAAAAAGGAAAATAAATACATCCCTGAACAAGGCTTAAAATCCATCCAATGTTGTCATAGTTGGGTGCCCCGAAAAAATTCATAGTTTTGGAAGACTTAAGAGACATTTTCATCCTTGAAAATTATGACAATGGTTTACCTATCTCATCAGTGGTGTGGAGCTCATCGCAAAATTCGATTGATATGTGGCAGAGGCCAAATGGACACCCAGGTCAAAATGTATGGCTTTTTGAAGATCGGGATATATTTTCAACCTATTTTACATATTTTATTGAATTTTTGATTTTTTTTTTCTACAAATAGTTATTAAAGGATATTACTAAATAATAATTAAAATTATTTGTTTCATATTTTTTAAAATTATTTTATAATCCATTTTAACAAAATATCTTATATATAATGTGTAAATTACAATTTATCATTACCTAAAACATAGTTATAAATATATATTATATTTATATCAATATAAATATATTTATTTGTTAATATATATTTTTTATTGAAATATAATTTTTGTTAAATATAATCATTATCAAAAATAATAATGACCCTCCATAATCAGTGGTACTAAAAAGAACTAATAAAGGGGTTCCCTTTGACAACTATAAAAATGTTTTGATGAGGGAAATGATTTTATAATAATATTTAGCACTGATAAAGGTACCCCCTTTATCAGTGTATTTTAGCACTGATAAAAGGTGACATTGTGTGATTATTTTTTTGTTGTAATGTAATTATTGTATGGATTTGTAATTAAATGATTATGTCATGAAAATTCATGGGTTGGGAACAATTTTCTCTTTTTTTATCATATTATTGGTCATTTCATTTACATTTAAATGATTTCACTAGTACATAATGTGGAATACGGGTTGAGTCATAAAATCCCAAAATGTGTGAAACATGCCTCTATCTCTTGTGAATATGTAGTTCATTGGTGGAAGTATCGCCTTAATGATTGTTGTGTCAGCATCTTTTTTGATTCCCCCAATGGTTTGTCCTTCAGCGGTCACTTTTGATGCATTCCAACCAATTCCTCGATCCTCATTGAGAGATTTTTTGACACTATTGAGGTAATGGATCTAATCTGTCATGACATGAAGCCAGCCTATCTCATAGGGGAGTAGCCTCATGTGATTAAATTAGGTCATTCAACCACCGATCAGAATAAGGACTGGATATTTATTAAGAAATTTGATGTTGTCAAGTCTTTAGCTTCAGGCTGCTTAAGTCCAAGCCCCTCGAGTGTATGTATGATCACAAGTATCCTGACTCAATTTATAGCTCCCTATTATCATCTTAAAAGAAGACCCCCTTCTTTAGATGTCTAGTGACTGGAGTCCATCCCATTATAGAACTACTGAATTCTCTAGATCTGGAAATTCTAACGAATGATAATTCACTAGTAATTCATGGGTTCTTGTATTCCACACTGAAGGAAGACCATATTGTGTCTCCGGATATCATCTACAGTACTAAAGATATTGGTTAATTTCATCCAATATCTCACACACCTCAAATCAAAAAAAAGAAAATCACCCCCCATTCACTCCTCTTAGTATGGTCATAGAACAATTCTCTAGAAATAATCTTCCTCATCCTCCATTGCTAATGGTTAATTACACCTGTATGCCCAACCCCTTTATTCTACATGATATTTTCTCTGACATGGAATTCATGGAGTATGGGATTCCCAGAATATATATATTATCTTCTTAATGTTATTTCAATAACCAAAGTTCATCTTCTAGAAATTTTTGAACCATAACATAGAGTCCATAAGATAATGTTTTACATAATTGAACTCCATATTGTCATTGACCATTATGATTTCCTAACTAATTACCATATTTGGATCTTTTGGAAAGATTAGTTACTCTTGGTTTTTACAGACATCTCCCCACAACACGTCACCATTAAGGTTATCATGCCAAAAATACCATTCATATTTATAATTTCATATTCCAACTATGTTGTTGAGGATTGAGAAGCTCTCTAACATACCCTATTATCCTCCTTTAATCGTAGACCCGTTGCTTGGTTGATAGAGGGATATCATAAAAAATATCATTTCATACTAAAAATAATGGTGGAAACCTTTATTCAAACAATGATATAGTAGATTTAAAAATTGTTATATACTAAAACAACTTGATTGACCTATGTTTAACGGGAACAAGTACACATTTTTAGTAATAAATATGAAAGTAGTATAATTTATAGAAGACTATTTAGATTCTTGGGAAACATAAATACCATATTATCAATCTCTTACTCTAATGTCATGGACTATATCTTAACCCAATCAGATCACTCTCTCCCCAATGTTTTCATCTTAATTCTTTGGGGATAAAAAATTTGATTTCATTTACATTAACTGATGGATGGTAGAAAATATTTTTAATGATATGGGCCTCACATCTTGGTAATGGTCTATTCAACAGAATCCTTATTAGATTCATCAAAATGTAATCTACAGGTTGAAGGTGGATACCTTAAGGTTGATGGAATGACTATTAGCCTACCCATGTCGTTAACTCCAAAGGGATTGAAGAGGAAATAATATTTCTAGATAGTTGATTGTAATTGTAATTGGGAGATGAAACACTTCATTTCAATATAAAAAATAATGAAACATGTAAGAGGTGATATTGGAATAAGAATTGGTTAAAGGGAATGATTCTAAGAAAATGGTTTAGGGTGGCCGATAAAAATATGGTATATTTCTATGCCTGTATACAAAATAAAAAATTTTATGAAAAAATAAAGTTGATTCTTAGGGATGGTTTTTACTCACGTGAGGCACATCCCATTGGCACCATGGGGTCCCCCACCTCTCAAACATACTCAATGTTCTAGAAGAGGTCACTTGAGTGTACCCCAATCTATTGAAACTATATGAATTCTTTTTTAGGAAAATGAAGTGATATTTTAGAATAATGAGTAGATTTTCGAGGTATCCAAATCCCTCAATCCTAGTTACACTACAAAAAAGTATATTAGTGGTGGTTTAAAAAACCTATTAATAGTATAGCAGTGGTTAATAAAACTACCATGTATTGCAATATTGGTAATCATTTAGTGTATGTTTATTTTATTTCATGATGGTTTTCATGTGTATCAATTTTGGAAAATTTATCTATGGTTTCTTGTTTATTTAGCACCGGATAATTTATTTTAAAACAATTAGAGTAAATATAAAAAAATGAAAATAACCACTACTGAATATATGAGAAATGGGTTTTTAGGGGTGTTTAATTGTAATATCAACTAAAAATGTTTTATTTAATTTATTTAGTTGTGATTTCTACAAACCACAAATAAGTCATTTTTTATTTAATAAATAATTGTCCTGCAATAAAATAAAGCATGAATATATTATTAAACCATCATATATAAATTATAAATCAATATTCATGTATGAAAACATCCAGAGTGATCATAACCTCAGTCTTAGTCAACCCATACATCAGTCATACAATTCTTGAGCCATCAATATATTCATATGAAATATGTCTAAGAAAAACTAATTCCCAATATACATTCATGTCATGAACTCTAATACATTTATTTTCCTCTACATTATCTCATCAACTAAAAAAGGACACATCATATCATAAACTATAAAAAAATTTAATATGAAACATAATAAATCAGAATTATAGTAGAAAACAAGAAGAATGTCATGGATCCAAATATTAAACCTCTTGCCTACAGCCGACATCTGCCACCAACAATGAAAACCAATAAATATAAGGAATGAAATGTCAATGAAAAAATTAAAAAAATATATTCATAATGTTGGACATAAATTTTTTTATTTTTTTGATCAAATAGAAGATATTTTAACTTAAAAAATATATAATATAAAACATTTTCAAAACATAAACTTTCCTAATTAAGGTATGATTCCAAAGTTGCAATTGGAAATGGAATAGAAAATATTATTTTTTTAATGATGAGTGGTGTGCTTGAACATGAAATAATAATTAAATTTAATATATTTTTATATCACATTTGGTTTTATATTTTAGAAAAAATCTCAACATTGGTTTTCAATTGATTTCACATCAATATGAGATCATTTGATATGGTTTTGGCCATTCCACACAAGGTTTCTGGTTTTAAAACACAAGAAACTAATTCAAAACTATCACAGAGAAAACATAACTTGAAATGAAATACCATTATTTTCAACATTTGATAGTAAAATCTACGGTTATTTTCCCCTGATTTCAGGGAAATCTAACATCATTTTCTTGATTTTGACCCCCCAACACTTGTTTTAAAGGATTTTGTACCGTAAAGAAGTATTTTTCAAGTAATTACATCCACAGGGCATGCTGTATTGGTGTTTTTTATTCATTTATGTAAAGAATCATCTCAGTGTTGGGTTTCCCTTAATTTCACATCAATCTGAGGTAGTTTTCTATGGTTGTGACCATTCCACACACTTTTTAGTGATTTAAAACACTAAAAACATAATTACATCCATCCCAAGAAAAATTTATAAATCTCGTGTCATTGGTTTTCTCAATTCCAAATTAAATATATGATCAATCTCCCATGATTTTAGGGAAATATAACGTTGCTTTCATTATAATGACACGGAAATAACAAGATTTTTTTTCTTAATTTCTTTGGAATTTTACGAGTCTGTGGCTTCTGACGGCACTTCATTCTGAGGCCCTGTGTGCTCGGAATCAATTTTCAAATTTAGCTCGGGTACGTTCATTAAGAAAACAAGTGGGATCTTCTATCTTTTGAACTGGTTCTCGGAATTGAAATATGTGGGCACCGTTGAACTCACCGTGCGGGTTTTCGC
This sequence comes from Viscum album, assembly GCA_963277665.1. NCBI lineage: Eukaryota > Viridiplantae > Streptophyta > Magnoliopsida > Santalales > Viscaceae > Viscum > Viscum album. The sequence goes on from OY728145.1 coordinate 1,112,767,613, forward strand.
TTAGGAAGTCTTTCACCTCGACAACAGATGATCGAGTATGAAAGTTAGTTTTTTGGGTTTTACGTTGGTCAATAAAATAAAATAAGTGAAAATTTTATTTTATTTTGTTAAACACTTGTCATGCGAATAATGTTGTTAGAATCACCACTTGGGAGTTGGTGGTTGGACTGCCACACCCTAACCTCCCATGAGAGGTTATCGTGGTGGGCCCCACCGAGATCTAACCTGCCATGTGAGGTTAATTGTGGTGGAAACCACATGAGGCCTCCCATTAATGGGAGGGGAGTCATAACTTCTTGACTCCCCCTCATATATGAGGGAGAGACTCTAGGTTTAAATCCCCCTCTTAATTGAGGAGGATGAAACCTCCCTTTTTAATGGGGGGGCTACCTAGGCATTAACCACCCCCCTTTCCTTTTGGTGGTTAATTAATGATGGGAGCCCACCTGGAAATATCCACCCTTAGGAGGATATTCTTATGTGGGGACCACCCGGGGCAATAACCCCTTTTTGACTTTATCCCCATTTTAATGTGACACTACAGCAGATTAATTGGGTTGATCCCTCTGTCATAAATCCTCCATTTATGACTTGTGTGTCAACGAAGAACCCTCCCACTCTTATATAAAGTAGGATAGGGGAAGGAGTTCTGGACGACTTCTTCAAGAAGTGGAACGCTAGTAGTGAAGCACAATGCCCAACACATGTTGAGGTTTCATCTTCCTCTTCCTCCATTTGTGTTTCCTCATGATTGATATGGGTTACAAGATAACTTTGGTATAAATATGGGATTATATCTATGTAAGGGTTATCTATTGAGATCCTTCTTTGTGGTTATCCTTGTTGGATTTAGTGAGACCTTGGGGTTCTCGGGGTCTCTGCTGAGTATCGTTATACTCACCCATGCACGGGCTATGCCTACACCTCGTTGTGTTGGATGCATATGACAGACAACGTTGATAGAGACCAAGTGTATGAGGACTGGACGGTACACGGAGGTGGAACTCACGACGAGTCAGTACCCGGAGGTGGACTTCACAATGAGATGGTACTCGGAGGAGGTTTGAAGGAAAGAGCGTTGAAGAGGCTATCTGTACCAACCCTGTAGGTTGGATCTGAGGTGGATGACCCATGAGCTTCTTCTATCTTCCTGTTATTTTGTCTTTTTCTTGTACATTTCTATTGTACTTTCGTTCAGTTGTATTTTTACTTTTTAGTTGGGTTTGTATTCTGGCCCATTTACTATTTATGACTTCCTTTTGTACTTAGTGTATTACTTCCGCTTGTACTCTGGTTTGATGTGTTTATGTTTTATAAAGGCAATTCCTTCCCAATTATTGGGATTTATGGCTTTGGTGCTAGTCAGTATCCCCTGGCCTATGGAAGTCAGGCTTGGGGTTGTCACGACACGAGACCCGACGACGGGTCATGACAAATTGGTATTAGAGTAGTCGGTTCTACCACAGAACTTACGACTCTGATATTTTCATTCAGTGAAGCAATAGTGTTAAGTCTCCTATCTGTGGATTTCAGTTCAGGGAGTCAAGTGTTGGTGTGGGCAGCCGACCTATCCATACACCAGGACCCTGAATTCATATTTCCGACTTAGTGCATGAAAACACTGATTGTGTGTGTGTTTTCAAAACTTTCTTTTAAGTCAGCTCAAACCAGGTCAGCTCACCAGGTTTAGTATTTTGACCGTGTCACATCTGTTTCTTTCAGGATGTCTTGACCAAGTTAGTCAGCATGGGTACTGAGTGGGGAGAGCGATGATAGCGCACCAAGCAGTGAGGCCTCAGTACATATACCTTCACCATTTTAGACACAAGCAGAAATTGAACTCTTCTTGAGCATGTTGCACGAGTTCTAGCGATAGGGGCCTCCGAGGTTTTGAGGAAAGTCAGATTTTCAGATGGCTGGGTACTATTTGGAGTTTTTAGCATGAGATTTTAATACCGCTGGGACACCCGCTGACTAGATGGTGTACCTAGCTGTTAGTCTCTTTCGGGGAGTAGCTGAAAGGTGGTGGAGCCAGATGCTTCAGTTTTGTGATGAGATGACCATTACATGGGGAGACATCGAGACTTTATTCAGGGTGTAGTTTATACCAGCGACCCTACACTCTGAGCATGCTCAGGAGATGCTACCATTTCCTTAGGGTTCTCCGACTGTAGCAGAGCCTTCTGCAGCCGGTAGTAGACAAAATGACACATAATTCCAAATGGACTAGGCTAACAGGTGGTCGACCGCGTGACTCAGGATTAGTTTTATGGGGCACCGGGGGTGGAGTCAGAGCCAGGCGTGCCAGAAATGGGTAGTTTTTCTCCTGCAGCGGGCTTGGTCACTTGGCATGTCACTGTCCGACCCTCCGTGCAGACGATCAGCAGATAGATGAAGGACCTCCCTTCCAGAGTCAGAGGTCCACCCCGACCGCAGGGAATGGGTGCATATGGGAGATCCCATCATCAGGTACTTGAAGCATACAAAAATGGAGCTCCGAAAGCAGGTGGACAGGAGCGGGACTAGTTCCAAGTGTGGTGGCCTTTGTCATTGGTGCTTCTAGTTTCCATGTTGTCGTTGTTGAATTTGATTTGTGTCCTTGTACTTATAGATGAATTAATAAAAGACACTTATCTTTGTGACTTTTACTTTCTTGTCCTTTTGTAAGGTTGATACTAAGAGGTTCTATTTAAAACTGTTCACTTGACCCTCACTTTCGAGATTCCTACTTAAGGAGACCTAGTAACCACGCACAGATGCCGACAGTGTGACTCAACCCTTGGAGGCAAGAGTAATGGTTGGATCTCATGGTAGGTAGCATCGAGGCCTTACGTTGTCGTCTATGGCATGAAATAGTATCGTTCATGTCTGGATTGACTGTATTAGGCATTGAACGTGGTTCGCCCAGGGGATGAGACCAGATTTATCTTAACATAAAAGGAGAAATCCTTTTATCTCTTGTAGGAACAGAGATGGTTCAGGTTATGACGGAGAAGGTTTAGATCATCCAGGAGTAGATGAAGACTGCACAGAGCATATAGAATCCCTCTACTATTTGGAGATGAGACCACTGGAGTTCGAGGGTGATGACCACATCTTCTTATGGGTCTCACCTTGACGGGGTCTACGGAGATTTGGCCGGGGTGGAAAGTTATCTCTGCGTTTCATCTGGCCTTTCCACCTCAGATACACTGGGTGCACGACGTCTTCCACATATCTTAGCTGAGGAGATATGTGCTCAAACCGTTACACAACATCGACCACTGAGAGATGGAAATCGATGACATGGTGACTTTCATGGGGTTCCTATAGAGGTTGGGGATCGACATGAGTGGGTCTTATGTGGACGATCGATTCCTCTTGTGCGCTTTGGCTACCATCACGGGAACCTCTAGGAGAGCACATGGGAGCGGGTGGCTTAGATGTGTGCTCTCTACCTCCATTAGTTTCCCTAGTTTGTGTTATAGCTTTACGGGGATGTAAATCCCTGAGGTGGGAGTAGTGTAATGACCCGGAAATTGAAAGGAAAATTTTTTCCCGTGGTACCCGACAAGAGAAGTACCTCAACAGTCTAAGGTTAGTGAGAAGCGCCTCATAGTTGTGATAGGATCACTATACACATCAGAGGAGGAGCTCTTCAGCAGTTGTGGTTTCGATATCATTAATGGAAATCCCGGTTTGAGTTGATTCAATGACCTTTGTGTTTACCTCATGATTGAGTTGGGTCACTTGATAACTTAGGTATATGTATGGGCATATACCTAAGTAGTGGTTATCCGTTGATTTAAAAACCATTGTGTTTCCTCATGATTGAGATGGATTACTTGATAAAATAGGTATAAGTATGGGATTATATCTAAGTAATGGTTATCTGTTCAGATCCTTCATTGTGGTTATCCTTGTTGGATTTAGTGAGACCTAGAGTGTCTCGAGGTCCCTAATGAGTATCGTTATACTCACCCCTGCACGAGCTATGCCTGCACCTTGTTGTGTTGGATGCAGATGACAGGAAACACAGATAGAGATCGAGTGTACGAGGACTGGACGGTACCTCAAGGTGGACCTCACAATGAGGCAGTACCCAGAGGTGGACTTCACGATGAGATGGTACTCGGAGGAGGTTGGAAGGCGAGATCATTGAGGAGTCTATCTGTACCTACCCTTTAGGTAGGATCCGAGGTGGACGACCCAGGAGCTGCATCTATCTTCCTATTGTTTTGTCTTTTCCTTGTACTTTTCTATTGTACTTTCGTTCAGTTGTAGTTGTACTTTTCAGTTGGGTTTGTATTTTGGCCCATTTACTATTCAAAACTTCTTTTGTACATAGTGTATTACTTCTGCTTGTACTCGGGTTGAATGTGTTTATGTTTTATAAATGCAATGCCTTCCTAGTTATCAGGATTTACGCCTTTATTTCTAGTCACCAGCCCCTGGCCTATGAAAGGCAGGCTTGGGGTAGTCACGACACGAGCCCCGAGGAGGGGTCGGGACAAATTGGTATTAGAGGAGTCAGTTCTTTTTCAAAACATAGGACTCTGATATTTTCTTTCTGTGAAGCTATAGTGTTAAGTGTACAATTTGTGGTTTTCAGTTTAGGGAGTCTAGTGTTGGTACGGGCGGCTGACGTATCCATACACCAGGACCCTGACTTGTGATTTGAGACTCAGTGCACGAAAACACTGATTACATGTGTGTTTTCAAAAGTTTCTTTTCAGTCAGCTCAAACCAAGTCAGCTAACCGAGTATAGTCTTTTGACCGTGTCACATCTGTTTCTTTCTGGATGTCGTCACCCAGTCAGTCAGCGTGGGTACAGAGTGGGGAGGACGATGATAGCCCACCGTGCAGCGAGGCCTTAGTAAAGTGCCCTCCACCATTTGATACACCTGTAGAGAGTTCACGCTACTTGAGCGTGTTGCACGAGTTCCGGTGACAGGGGCCTTTGAGGTCTCGATGTGAGTCGGATTTTCAGACGGATGGGTACTAGTTGGAGTTTGTAGCACGATCTTTTCACACAGCTGGGAGACCCACTGAGTTGATGGTGTACCTAGATGTTAGTCTCTTTTAGGGAGCAGCTGAGAGGTGATGGAGCTAGATGCTCCTATTTTGCGATGATATGACCTTCACCAGGGGGGGGACATCAAGACTTTCGTCAGGGTGGAGTTTATACCAGCGACTCTACAATCTGAGCATTCTCAGGAGCTCCTTCCTTTTCCGCAGGGTTTTTCGACTGTAACAGAGTCTTCTCCAGTTGGCAATAGACAGATAACACAAAATTCCAAATGACCTAGGCCAACAGGTGGTCGACCGCGCAACTCATGATCAGTAGTGTGGGGCACCCTGGGTAGAGTCAGAGCCCGGCGTGCCAGAAACAGACATTGTCTCTCCTGCGGCAGGCTTGGTCACATGGCTCGTGACTGTTCGACCCACCATGCAGAAGATCAGCAGATAGATGAAGGACCTCCCAGGCAGAGGCAAAGGTCCACCCCAATAGCAGGGAATGGGTGGATATGAGAGAGCACATATTCATGAAGCTGAAGCATATGACAATGGAGCTTGAAAACAGGTGGACAAGAGCGGGACTAGTTCTAGGAATGGAGGACTTTGTCTTTGGTGCTTCTATTTTCCATGTTGTCATTGTTGAATTTGATTTGTGTCTGTGTACTTTGAGCTGCAGTAATAAAAGACCCATATCCTTGTGACGTTTACTTTCCTATCCTTTTGTAAGGTTGATACTAAGAGGTTACGGTTAAAACTGTTGACTTGACCCTCACTTTCGAGATTCCTACTAGAGGAGACCCAATAACCATGCACTGATTCTGACAGTGTGACTCAACCCTTGGAGACAAGAGTAATGGTTTGATCAGTTGGTAGGTAGCTTCGAGGCCTTACGACGTCGTATATGGCAAGAAATAGTACCATTTAGGTCAGGATTGATTGTATTAGGCAATGAACGTGGTTCACCCCGGGGATGAGACCATATTTATCTTCTCGACAAAGGATAAATCCTAGAAACTTTTGTAGGAATAGAGATGGTTCAGGATACGACAAAGATGATGCAGATCATCCAGGAGAGGATTAAGACTGCACAGAGAAGACAGAAGCCCTCTGCTGTTAGGATATGAGACCACTGGAGTTTGAGGGTGACGACCACGTCTTCTTATGGGAGGGTCTGCATAGATTTTTCAAGGTTGGTAAGTTATATCCACGTTTCATCTGAATTTCCACCTCAGATGCATCGTGTGCATGACGCCTTCCACATATCTCAGCTGAGGAGATACGTGCTCAACCCGTTCCCCAACATCGACCACTGAGAGCTTGACATCGATGATGGGGCGACATTCACGGGTTTTCAGTATAGGTTGAGGATCGACATGAGCAGGTCCTACGTGGACGATCAATTCCTCTTGTGCGCTTTTACTTGTAGCATGAGAACCTCTAGGAGAGCACATGGGAGCAGGAGGCTCAGATGCGTGCTCGATACCTCCTATAGTTGACCTAGTTTGTGTTATAACTTTATGGGGATGTAATGCCCTAAGGTTGGAGTAATGTAAAAACCGGGATATTTCAAGGAATTTTTATTTAATTTATTTTAAATTTTACGAGTCTGCGGCTTCTGACGGAACATGATTCTGAGGCCCGGTGTGCCCGGAATCAATTTTCGACGTTTAGCTCGGGAATGTTCAGTAAACGAATGAGCGGGATTTTCTATCTTTTGAACCAGTGCTTGGAATTGAAATCTAAGGGCACCATTGAACTCGCAGCGTGGGTTTTTGCTTAAGAAGACTTTCACCACTACAGGAGATGATTGGGTATGAAAGTTAGTTTTTTGGGTTTTACGTGGGATAATAAAATAAAATAAGTGAACAATTTATTTTATTTTTATAAACAGTTGCCGTGCGGATAATGTGGTTAGAAGCTCCACATGGGAGTCAGTGGTGGGACCGCCATACCCAAACATCCCATGAGAGGTTATGTTGGTGGGTCCCACCGAGATCCAACTTACCATTTGAGGTTAATTGTGGAGGAAACCACACGAGGCCTCCCATTAACGGGAGGGGAATCATAACTCCTTGAATCCCCCTCATTTATGATAGAGAGCCTGTAGGTTTAAATCCCCCTCTTAATTGTGGAGGATGAAACCTCACTTTTTAATGAGGGGACCACCCAAGAATTAACCACCCCCACCTTCCTTTTTGTAGTTACTTAACGGTGGGGCCCACCAGGAAATATCCTCCCTTTGGAGGATATTCTTCTGTGGGGACCACTCAGGCCAATAAACCATTTTTGACTTCCTCCCCACATTAATGAGACACCGCAACGGATTAATTGGTTGGAGCCCTCTATCATAAACCCTCCATTTATGACTTGTGTGCCAATGAAGAACCCTCCCACTCCTATATAAAAGTGGCTAGGGGAAGTAGTTCTGGACGGTTTCTTCAATCGGCGGAACGCTAGCAGCGAAGCATGGCGCCCAGCACTTGGAGTGTTTTCTTATTCATCCAACGAAGAATGAAGATTTCTGATACCACCCTTAGCTCCTTCCTTCCCAACATTGATGAAATGACGCCTGCCTTCCGCAACGCCCATCTTCCGTGACTCGCCATTGTTTATCGCCATTTTATGAGCTAGGGGGTTTTCATATTTTTTTGTATATGTGATTTAAACCATCGTTCTTTTGTATTTAATTGCAGGGTTTTTGTATATTTTTTATGAATAAATTATATCCTTGTCGTTGATTAATTATGGATTGAGCCTCCAATGTAGAAGGCACGAGCTAACGAACAAGCCTGACCCTACGCTGGTTCCTCTTTTGTGCACGGATTGACGGGAAACGATGAAACGGGACCGCAATGGTGTTCTAATGTCTTCTTAGTAAAGCTCAGGACCCAAGAAGACCGCAAGCGTAGACAGAAGCTAAAACGGACCACCGGAGCAACTCCAGTGGCCCGCGGAAGCTCCTGGGGGTGCGGGTTGTCGGCACGGAAGCACCAGCGTCTGTAGGCATCGGCGCCCCAGCGCGCTGCCAGAGAAGTCATAACGTGGTGACAGCCGCGGTGGTGTGACGAGGTGGATCCCGCAGCCGCTCACAATCCCGGGACTATGGCAGGAAGCGCTTTGCACCGCTGGTGTCAATTAGCACCCCCCCCCACCTCCCCGCTCCGCGCATTTCGCTCAGCCAAGCAGGCCGAGCCAGCTCCCTCGTCCGGGTCGGGGCGGGCCACGTGGGCCGGGCCACACCGGTCATGCCAGACCGCACCATCCATGCCGGGCCACGCATATCGGGCCGGACCCGGACCCGAGTCGGGTCGACCCGGTTCGGGCCGACCTAGGGGTGTAGGGCTGGGTCAGACCGGGCCCAGACCCCCTATTTTTCATGCCGTTTTCGGTTAAACAAAAATTTCTTGAGCTACGGACCTCCGATCGACGCAGTGTCAGTTGAGTAGGATTAATTGGATCAAGATGGTCATTTAGGTATATTACACTCACGGTTTCAGCGATGTTTCGGTGTGGCCGAGTTGGTTCGAACACGAAACCAACCGGGCCCTCAGAGCTGAAATGCTTATAACTTGAGCTCCGGATGTCCGATTGACATCCCGTCAACTTTGTTTGATTCCCATTGATGAGACGGTTCATTGGGAATACATAACCAGAGGCTTGGACACAGTTGTAGTAAGTTCGGGTTGGATTGTACCTGAAATCCAACCGGGCCCCTGGAACGGAAATACTAACAACTCTCGGACCGGACGTCTGTTTGACGAACCGTCAGTGGAATTTGTAATTAAGTTGAGAAACGGTACATTTGAGTATACCCATGGGAGTTCTAGGTACAGTTGACATATGGACGAGTTGGTTCGTACACGAAACCAACCGGGCCCCCGGGACTAAAAGGCTAATAACTCACAGACAAGGCATCTGATTAACGCGTCGTCTATTGCGTTGAGACCCCTATGGCGAGGTGGCCCTTTGAGATACTTCCACACGTTATTATGTGACCCTTGGAAGTATCGACCAGTAGCTCATGGAGTGGACCCTCCCGGAGACGAGCGTATGGAATATGGATACCTTGTAGCTGGAAGAGACATGTTGACTACTTGTCTGATTCGAGTCAGAGTGACTAGTATAGCCTAGTGGGGTGCACTACTGTGTTTGGGTGGTAGAACCACGGCGGGGAGCACTACTGTGTTTGGGTGGCAGACCTGCGGTACCCGATAGAAGGAGTACCTATGTAGGCTATTAGGGGGACCACTACTGTGTTGGGGTGGTAGACCCATGGCAGGGAGCACTACTGTGTTTGGGTGGCAGACTCACGGTACTCGAAAGGAGGAGTACCTCAGTAGTCTAAGGTTAGTGAGCAGTGCCTCGGAGTTGTGACAGGTTCATTGTACTCATCAGAGGAGGCTATCTTCAGCAGTTGTGGTTTCGATATCATTAATGAAAATCCTAGTTTGAGGTGAGTCAATGACCTTGGTGTTTACCTCATGATTGAGATAGGTCACTTAATTACTTAGGTATATGTATGGGAATATACCTAAGTAGTGGTTATCTGTTGATTTCATAAACTTTGTGTTTCCTCATGATTGGGACGGGTTACTTGATAACTTAGGTATAAGTATGGGATTATATCTAAGTAAGGGTTATCTTTTGAGATCCCTCTTTGTGGTTATCCTTGTTGGGTTTAGTGAGACCTTGAGGGTATCCGGGTCCCTACTGAGTATCGTTATACTCACCCCTGCATAGGGTATGCCTAAACCTCGTTGTGTTGGATGCAGACGATGGACAGCACTGACAGAGACCGATTATATGAGGACTGGACGGTACCTGGAGGTGGACCTCATGACGTGTCAGTACTCGGATGTGGAAATCACAATGAGACGGTACTCAGAGGAGTTTGGAGGGCGAGAGCATTGAGGAGGATATCTGTACCTACCCTTTAGGTAGAATCCGAGGTGGACGACCCAGGAGCAGCTTCTATCTTCCGGTTGTTTTGTCATTTTCTTGTACTTTTCTTTTGTACTTCCGTTCAGTTGTAGCTGTAATTTTCAGTTGGGTTTGTATTCTGGCCCATTTATTATTCTTCACATCCATTTCTACTTATTGTATTACTTATACTTGTTCTCTGGTTGGATGTGTTTATGTTTTACAAAAGCAATTCCTTCCCAGTTATCGGGATTTACGCCTTTGGTTCTTGTCACCATCCCCTGGCTTATGGAAGGAGGGCTTGGGGTAGTCGCAACACGAGCCCTGAGGACGGGTCGTGACATTCTTGGTTTTGACCCCAACACCTGTTTTTACGGGATTTTGTTCATTTATGAAGTTTATAATCGGTTATTAAGACCACACTACTGGTTAGATTGATGTTTTTTAACCCATAAACATAAAAAACACTTAATATGTGGTTTTAAATTGATTTTACCTCAATATAAGGTTGTTTTCTATGGTTTTGACCATTATGCACATGTTTTGGTCTTTTAAAACACTAAAAACATGTTTATATCTATCTAGGAAAAACCATAATTCAGAATGAAATGTGGTTGATTCCATCATGTCATAAACAATTTATGGATCATCATAATAAATAATCAATGAAATCCAATACAATTACTTTGGTTTGAATAGACCAGTTGACATTTTTACTAATTTGGATTTCAATTTTAAATAAAAGGATGTACTTAAATCCATACTAGGAACATCATGTATCATATTGAGGTGAGTTTGATTCATAATCATATAAAATGCACTATGGATCATTTACCTAATATATCAAAATTATATTAATCTGTTTTCTCAGTTCTTTAATAGGTAATTTGTCCTTTTTACTAAAATTGATGTCATTTTAAAATAAAAATATGCACATAGAGTCTTACCAGTAACAACGTGCATCATATTGGGGTGTGTGTAATTAATAAACATCTCAAATGACTAAAATATTGTTTTACAAATGTATCAAAATAATCATAATGTGTTTTCTTAGTTTGGAGTATGTCACTTTTCTTTTTAACGAAATTGTCAATTTAAACTTGAAACACACACTTTGACTCAGATTGATCACATCGTGTTCAGTTTTATATGAGACCAATTCCTACAAATAAAAAATTAATAATGAATTTATGTCATAAATTATCAGTACAATCCAAGTTGTTTTTCTCAGTTATAAATGAGTGTCACTTTTTTGAACTAAATTATTGATTCTAAATAGATAACAAACACATTTATTCATACTGAGCAAATCATTTATCATATTGAGGTGAAAATTTTTCTTATATGTCAAATATAACTTATGTTTTTTTCTAAAATTATCAAAATAATACGAATGTGTTTTATATATTTGAGTGGTTCAATTGACTTTTTTTTATAAAGGATATCAATTTTGAATATAAAATTACACTTAGATCCATTATGAGAACACTATGTATCACATTATGCATTGGTTGACTCTTAAACATAAAAATTTAAATATATATCAATTTCCTAATGTATCAAATCTATACAAATTTGTTTCTTCATATTTCAGTTGGCCATTTTACATTTTTCCTAAAATTGATGTCAATTTTAAATAAAAAGACACACTTGGTGTCATATTTGTCACACTGTGCATCATATTATTTTGATGTTAATTCCTATATGTCTCAAATGACAAATTTATTGTATTCCTAATTTTCCAAAAAATATTATTCTGTTATATATATATATAGTAATTCAGTTTTCATTTTTACTAAATTGTCATTTTAAACTAGAAACAATCACTTTGACTCATATAGATTACATTGTGTTTTAGTTTTTCATTAGGCCAATCTTACACATCAAAAATTATTTTTGATTTAATGTCCAAATTTATTGATAAAATCTGGGTGTGTTTTCTTGGTTTTCAATTAGTGACACTTTTTAAACTATAATATCGATTTTAAACAGGTAAAGGACACTATTAATAAAATTTGTCACATCATATATTAGATTGAGGTGATTATTATTCCTACAAATCACAAATTAATCATTTACCAATCTCGAAATATATCAAAAAAAATGTAATATGTTTTCTACATTTTCACTATGTGAGTTTTTTACAATAATTATTATCAGTTTTAAGTAAAAATAAGCACATCGAATAATATTGTTCACAATATTTTTTTAATTGAGGTGTGGATGATTATATCACATTCCAAAGTATCAAAATAATTCTAACATCAGATTTTACCAAGAAATTCATTATAATTCATTTTGAAGCTGCCAATAATGTATATTGGCTCACTTTTGTTAGCCAAAAAACATTTCTAACTGTTGATAGATAGAAGAGAATAAATAGCTCATGTGGCCATTATATCTAGATAATCCACCCATATGGGAAAAAGTTATTCCTCTAAACATTGTGAATTCAAATACTATGATGGTTTTTATCTAATGACATCAAATTAATATGTAGTGTTGGCTGTTTGAAAAAGAAAGAGAATGAAAAATTAAAACATGGTAACATTAGTAGAAAGAATCATTTTTTCTCTTTTAAGACTTATTTAATATAGTTGAAAAAAATATTAATTCATAAAAGATAAATGAAGAAACTAAATAAGTAAATAAAAAATATTGTAAATTAACTTAAAAATAGTAGATAAAATTATGTCAAAATTATTTAATTAAGTAGTAGGAATTAAATTGTTCAAGTTGTCTCTATTTATTCTTGATGAACTTCTATGTTGTCATTAACTTAATTGAATTCTTTAAGTCCAATATATAACGATCATCATCAGCTTTTAACATATTACAACAAATTGAATAATATAATACACCTTTATAAGAAAATAATTATTATATGAGTTTTACAAAAAATAAATATATTAACCTTAAATATGAAACAAAAAATCATAGTACAATGTAACCCCATTATAATTATAAAATATTTCATATATGTCTTAATAAATTGCGTTTTTTTATGAATTTTATATATCCGTGAATAGAAACTTATTTTATCTTATATTTTTACTTTTTACATTTTTATTTTTACTATAGTACCATGTGTTACCAATAAAAATATTTTTTTACTAAACCTATAAAATAACACATATAACAATGTTTTTTTGATTTTCATCGTCTGTTTTTATGAATTTAATGTAATGAAATTTTTAATAATTATAATGCAGACATTTAAAAGAAAAAAAATTATATATAGGAAATAAATTTATATAGATAAATGATTTGTTTACTATTATTTCTTATTAATATTATAATTCTTTTATTACTAGTAAAATGATTGTTTATAAAATCATATTTGTTTGTAAACATCAATACAATGTCATTATTTTAAACAGAACAATATAATTTTTTAGTCATATATTTTAAAGCATTAATAAATTAATTCATCAAAAATTGACTTTTTATCATTATCATGGTCATCAACTACAATTCTAGTAATTGTACATTTATTCACAAAAAAGAAATTATAATAATTACATAACATGATAATATATTTCTAAAATAAAATGTACATTTTTAAGTAATTTCCTTAGGTGAAATAAATTAATTTTTAAACTTTTCGTCTAAATCAATATTTTTATTAAAATATTACATATCCATGGAAACATATATATAATTGTTCTATAAATACCACAACGTATATTTACTGTTTGTACTATATATATATATATATATATATATATATTTCCCTTGGAATTCGGGGATGACCTCCTGGATGGGGGAATCAAACGTTCTGATCGGTTTCTAACGGGTTTGTTCGTAGAACCGAAAACATCCAATGATTACACATCCACGTGGACCTACTTTCCAAAGGTAGGCGCTTCATTAGTTTGTGAACTGATGAGGCTTTGGAATTTGCATTGGTCGAGAGGATGGGAGGTCGGACATATCACACCTTTTTGAGGGAAATTATTGTCTATTCTGGGACTCTCTTTATAGATTTAAGTTATTTTCGTGAATCCTTATTACATTACCAAGTATAAAATGAGCTTTCCTTCAGTTTTGACAATCAATGATTAAATATGTAAGAAATTTTGAGAATATTTTATATGTATTCGAGTTTCTTCATCAATAGATAATCATTTATATCTATTTAGAAATTCTTGGTCAATGGTATCCTTCAAAATATTTATATAAAAGTCTCTTGGTCATTATTATGACCAGGCTGGTTTTAAATCCACTCAGTGGGGCACATGATGTTTATTTTCATTCAGAAGGACATGAATTATTTCAGAGTTGGGATCGAACCCGTAGATGGGCTACCTACGTATCCTTTGTTTTGGAAAAGGAATCAGAACCCACGTAGTTCGAGTAAGGGAGTATGATGTTTATGATTGATGGCTCAAAGAAGGATGTCATAATTAATTTTACCCTCTAGGCTCACGTGAGTCATGCTTGGTGTGAGAAACAATAGGTATTGGTAATAAAATAGAAAATTGGGCCATGAAAGATGTAATCATAAGAAATGGTTTGGGGTTTATGTATGTATGACTTCCCAGATAGATGAAGGTTTAGGATTTACTTTAGGGAAGAAATATAGAAACAGTGTCCATAAAGGTATATGTGCTTCATGGAGATTTTGAATACTCTAACTTGGGGCTTACTCTTGAAAAGGAGGCCCAGATTAGGAGAAGTCTTATGATTGGGTTTTAATCCTAAAAAGGAATCCCAGATCAAAGGTAAATTAGGAATGCTTTAAGGGAAATTAAGACTGGGGATTATTCCTAAAAAGGTGGCCCAGGTCAAGGATTAAGGTTTGGGGATTACTCCTGAGGAGGATGCCCAAATTAGGTGACTGGGGCTTACTTCTACGGAGGATGCCCAGATTTGGAAATTTTAGGAATTGGGGCTTAATCTTAATGAAGATGCCCAAAAATTAAGGGACTTGGGGCTTACTCTTAAAGAGGATGCCCAGGTTAAGATATTTATGACTGGGACTTATTCCTGAAAAGGAAACCCAGGTGAAGGATTAAGGTTTGGGGCTTACTCCTGAGAAGGATGCCCAAATTAGGAGACTTGGGATTACTCCTAAGGAGGATACCCAGATTGGGGAATTTTAATAATTGGGGCTTACTCCTAAAGACGATGCCCAAAAATTAAGGGGCTTGGGGCTTACTCCTAAAGAGGATGCCCAGGTTAAGAGAATTATGACTGGGATTTATTCCTGAAAAGGATGCCCAGGTTAAGGATTAAGGTTTGGGGCTTACTCCTAAGGAGGATGCCATTATTTGAGACTAGGGCTTACTCCTGAAAAAGAATCCTAGGTTAGGGGATATGGGGCTTACTTCTAAGAAGGACGCCCAAAAATTAAGGGACTTAGGGATTACTCCTAAAAAAGATGCCCATATTAGAGGACTTATGACTGTGGATTATTCCTGAAAAGGAGACCCAGGTTAAGGATTCTCTCATTTTAAAGGATGAGGTTGAATGAATGAAATCTCAATATTTAGTGACATAAATATGTGTAAATCACTAAGTTTTGAGAGATATTCAATAAAATTCCTTTCAGATAAGGAAGACAAATCAAGAAATCATGCCATGAAATGTCTTTGAATACTGTCTTGAAGACTGAATCTTGAATAGGAAAGGTGTAATGTCTTAAGAGGGGTGAAATGGGCAAGAAAGGCACCAAAAAAGGAAGGGGTCGCAAGTCTTGGATGGCGCGCAGGTACTGCCTGGGCGCACAAGTATTGATCGCGCAGGTATACCTATGCGACATGGTAGGGTATTTGCGCGATATTCAACCAGCATTGAAACACTTAAGTGACTCCTTATTAAAGCCTTTAAGATACTCTTGAGGTTCTTCCCGCAAAGGGACGCGCAAGTTCTATCGAAGAAGTAAGGCGGCGTGCAAGTGTGGCCACTTCCCTTAAGGGCTGGCCACTCAGACGTGCTAGTGTTGATGAATTTCAACACTTAGGCCTTCCTCCCTCTCTTTAGATCTTCCTTTCTAGGTAATAAATTACCTTAGAAGTGTTTCGGAAGGTTTGAGAAGAGACTTGGGCATCGGGAGCTTCAATCCGAGTTTCTGGAAAAGAAATCCTCTCGAATGGGGGGCCCACAGGGTCTATTTATAGGCAGGAGAAGACCCTGGGAAGTTACCGGGGGGTTATCACTTAGGTCGCGCAAGTAGACTTGCACGACCACTAGGCGGCGCGCAAGTGTACTTGCACGACCATGAGGGAACTTGCGCGGCCTATGGGAAATGTTCTCCTTGTTCATCCCTTTGTCGATTTTTGATGTTTCTTAAAAGGATGAATCACTTTGGACTAAGGTATTCCCCTTTTTTCAGTCGTTAGACTCTATGACGGAAAACAGCATCAACAAAAGTCCCCCCTCAGAGTTGGATCCGGAGAGAAAAAAGGATTTGACTCTGAGGTGAAAACAAAAACAAGAAATCTGGCAGTTTAAAGTCATGAATGTCGGATATACAAAGGATAATGTTTAAAGTCGAAATAGCTTTGACCGAAATGGATTAGAATTAACTCAATTCCTTGACAACTCATCTGAAAACATAGTACCATACTCAAGTATGAGGGAAAATATATAAGCTATGACTTAAGAATATTTGAATCTGGGGAATGATATGAAAGAGATCTAAAAGGCATTAGAAGAAGTAGTTTCCAATAATGAAGTTACTATTATTTAACAAAACCTGTTAGGGGGTTGAATTATGCAGGGCCACCCAAGGGAATTTGCTGCATGGTCAAATAAATAGTCTCCTTCGGCTGAAAAGTCTTTTATGTGGACTATTTATTCAAGTCCACCTATGGGCACGTGTTGCATAGTCAGGCAAAAGAACTCTCAAAAATTTACTTTCCTAGTGCTAAAAGCCAGTGAAAGTTTATGGACATTCAAATTTTCTAAAGTATAGAGTTTTTTTTATGGAAAGAGGTACTTGAATATGGAGAAGATATTTCCGAACAAGAATATTGAAAAATTGAATAAATATTACTCCTACGAAGGTCTGACCCAAAAGTAGGGAAAGAGAATATGGAGAGTATAAACCATAGACTTGAATACTGTCAGATCATGAAAAAGGACATGGGACAAATTTGTTAAGGATGGATATTTTATTTGCAGATCCCTACATACCGTCATTTAAGAAAAATAAGGACAAAAGAGGCATTCTTCACATGAATGAAGTTACCATTATCCAAAAAACCCATTAGGGGGTTGAATTATGCAGGGATACCTAAGGGCATTGGCTGCATAGTCAAAATAAATAACATTTTTCGGCTGACAAGTCTGTTATGTGGACAGTTTATGCAAGGTCACCTATGGGCACGTACTGCATAGTCAGGAAAAATAATTCTTGGAAGTTTGACATTTTTGTGACTAAAAGTCATGAAAAGGGTTATGAAGATCTGAAAATATTTAAGGTTAGGATTATAACACATAAAGATGGGTATTGTCCAATGTATATAGAGATACATAGGTCAATGATAACCATAATCATGTTGTGGCTGGGTCCTGAATTGAAATTTTGGACTTCACTACGTATCTCATAAGAATGAGAATCAAGCCATACATAGTTCTTGAAATGCAGTTTAACGTCATGCAGGACGAAAGTATGAGAGATCTTAGTTTAGGGTCATAGAGTTCATACCATAATAATGAACACACAGTGTGTGGTTTCATGAGTATTTTTCAGCCAAGGGACTGAAAGTGAAA
This sequence comes from Viscum album, assembly GCA_963277665.1. Taxonomy (NCBI): domain Eukaryota; kingdom Viridiplantae; phylum Streptophyta; class Magnoliopsida; order Santalales; family Viscaceae; genus Viscum; species Viscum album. The sequence goes on from OY728145.1 coordinate 1,112,785,251, forward strand.
TTTGGGGTTAGGCCCAAAAGACTTGGGACTGGATTTGAGGGACACTCGAATGTTCCTACGTATCCCATAAGGATGGGAATCAAGCCCACGTAGTTCTTTAACTACCCTTTGTACAAATTTGGTTCGTACATGTGACGGGTGAAAGGGTAATTTAGTACAATGATGTTTTAACCCGAGATAAAAAGTTTACGCATTACCATGTATGCACGTATTCTTTTGAAATGAAACATGATTGAAAAATCAATGTAAATAATGGTTCCCTCTCAAATGAGAAAATCAAAGAGCATTGTAGTTTTTTGTCGCACCGGACAAAAGTGTTGTGTATTTTACCATCGTATAACAAGGACGAAAGTGAATCAAATGTAAAGATATTGATTCTAAAGGTGGTTTCACAAATCAACATCGTATGAGATGAAGGTGAAGCGAAGTGAAGAGATTGTTTTTGGTCTTAAACCTTTGGAGGTTGCCTACGTACCCATCCTGGAAGGCAAGGATCAAAATCCGCGTAGTTCAATTAAAGAATTAATTAATGATCAAGTTGTTATTGGGGACAACGACTTAAAAAAATGTTGTTGGGACTTATACATGGTTAGTGGCCCAAAGAGAGTGTTACGGTTGAGGTTTTCTCTAAGCTCACATGATTCATACTCGGTGTGAGAAACAAGAGGTAACAAAAACCTTAACGATGCATAGTTTAATGTCATGTAGGACATATATAGGGACTATGCAGTTTAAAGTCCTGCAGTTAGGACTATTGGTGCTGTACAGTTTAGTGTCATGTAGCAGGGACAAAATACAGTTTAATGTCATGTAGGACATATCAAGGAATTTCTGTACAGTTTAGCGTCATGTATTTAGGATGGTGGGGACAATATAGTTTAACGTAATGTTGGACAAAAAAGGGGGACTGCGAAGTTTAATGTCATGCAGTAAGGACAAAATAACACACCATTTACATCATGTTGGATGCATTGGGGATTTTTTCTACAGTTTAGTGTCATGTTGTACAAAAGGGAGAATAGTTTAAGGTCATATAAATGGACCGTGGATGGTGCAGTTTAATGTCATGTTGGATGGTGGTGTAGTTTTTAAGGTCATACAGGACCTTTGATGAATATGTAGTTTAAGGCCTTGCTGGACGTAAGGGACTTTTATACAGTTTAGCGTCATGTAGTTAGGATGTCATAGTTTTAACGTCTTGCTGGACGTAAGGGACTTGAAAATAGTTTACGGTCATATGCATGGACCAGGGATGGTGCAGTTTAATGTCATATAGGACCATGGTGTAGTTTAAGGTCATACATGACTTTTTAGGGAAAGTTTTCACAGTTTAACGTCGTGTGGGACGAACTTGTGGTTTAAGGTCATACTGGACCATTGCTGTATATTTTAACATCATATAGCAAGTAAGAACTGGTGCCGTACAGTTTAGTGTCATGTTGCGAGGAAAAAATATGAATACTTTGTAGTTTATACAAAATACTTCTTAAAAAATCTAGCATTAGTTGGATTAGTAATGATTTCTCCATCCATCGAAATTAATGAATAAGCTCCATTAGAGTAGACCCTATGTATTGAATAAGGTCCTTCCCATTTTGGCTCAAGCTTGGGAGGTTTCTTTCCTGGTATCATTGGAGTTATGAGAACTAATACCAATTCTCCCTGAATGAATGAGCAAAGACGAACTTTTTTGTTAAAAGCTCGTGATATTCGATTCTGATAGATTTCCAAGTGGTGCAAAGTGCACAATCTTTTCTCATCTAACCGTTCCAATTCATTCAATCACTTTTGGGATTTCTCATCTGTAGATAACTGATCAAAAATGGCTACTCTGAGTGAGGGCAATTGAACTTCAATTGGCAAGACTGCTTCCGTTCCATATACCAACGAATATGGAGTTGACCGCATTGCATTGCGGGTGGTAGTCCGATAAGCCCATAAAGCATGAAAGAGTTTATCAGGCCATGAACTCTTATCTTTATCCACCATCTTTTGCAGTATATATGAAAGATTTGTGTTAAAGGCTTCTATTTGGCCATTGGACACCGTATGATACCGAGATGAATCGATGGATTTAATGTTGTATTCTTGATACAATTTCTTCACCTCAGAAGAACAGAATTTGGTGTCGTTGTCCGTCAATATGGTATGAGGGACACCAAATATAGTAATGATGTTAGACCTGATGAAGCTAACAATGCATTTAGAACTGACTTCTTTAAGAGGTACTGCCTCCGCCAATTTGGAAAAGAAATCAGTAGAAGTAAGAATGTAGTTAAACTGCTTGGCCGTAGCTGACGGGGAAGGTCCCACCACATCCAATCCCCATGTGGAAAATGGCCACGAGTATTTAGCTGTATGAAGCAACTCTGGAGGTTGATGAATGAAGTTTGCATGTACTTGGCATGAATGACACTTCTTTGTGAAATTAACACAATCTTGTATCATTGAAGGCCAAAAGTATCCAAGCCTTTGAATTTTATCAGACAATCTATGTCCAGACTGGTAGGCATCACAGACTCTTGCATGCACTTCTTTCATGACAGTCATTGTCTCTTCACCATCAATGCATCTGAAGAGAACTCCATCAAAACCACGTTTGTATAGAATTTTCTCTAGGTGGTTTGGGCTATCATAAAGAGTAAAATTGACCACATGTCACTGGATTTGTTCTTTTTTGATCTATCAGGTGGAAGTGTTCCATTTTTAAGGTATTCCCTGATAGGTGACATCCATCCTGTAGTATGACCATACGATTCATGAATGGGACTAATTTCATTAATTTACTATCTTCTGGTTTGAACATAAGGTGAAATTGCATGACAGTGGGCAATACTAATGGTTGTCTCATCCCAATTTGGATCTGCTAGAGCTATGGCTATATTAGCCAGCGCATCAGCTTGAGCATTTTGTGATCTTGGGACATAAGAAAATGTCGGTTCTGAAGGGAATTCTGCCATTAACTCTCTGACGTAATCATAAAAAGGGATTAATTCTTATTTTCTGATGGCATAATCCCCATTTACTTGATTGATTACCTGGTCTGAATCACATTTCACCTTTAAGTGATTCACTTGTTCTTGAAGCGCTAACTCCAAGCCTGTGATAAGAGCTTGGTATTCGGCTTCATTATTGGTACCACCTTCCCACAATGAAAAGGAGTAAGGTAACAATGCCTTATCTGGAGAAATGAGTAAAATTACTAAAACAACTTTGTTGAATTTAGGATTTTCCATTTTCTTCCCTGTTGGACTTCTGGAAGCACCATCAAGATAAATTTCCCATGTTTGAGGACTCTCTTGAATAGAGAAAACTTCCTCATCAGGGAGTTCAATATCTGAAGACGTGTCTTCCACTGAAGGATGTTCAGCCAGGATAACAACCAGAGCTTGGCCCTTTATTGCCTTTTGAGATACATACTGAATGTCGAACTGCTGCAAAATAACTGCCCACCTTGCTAGATGTCCTGTAAGCATTGGACGACTAAGGATGAATTTGAGCGGATTATTGCGAGATACCAATTGGACCTCGTGATGTTGCAGGTAGTGTCTCGGTTTCTGGACTACAAAGATTAATTCCAGGCATCACTTCTCAATACTTGAATACCGGGTTTCGGCTTCAAGCATAGTTATACTGAGATAGTAGAGGCTATTTTCATCCCCAACATCATTCTTTTGAGCAAGAAAGACACCCAATGATCGCTCTAGAGCTGTCACATAGAGGATAAGTGGTCGTCATTCAACATGTGGCATGAGTACTGGAGGACTCAAGAGGTATTTCTTGAGAACATTAAACGCTTCTTGACATTCTTCAGTCCACTGGTAAGTGACTCCTTTTTTCAATAATTTGGTAAAGGGTAAACTTTTTCCTGCCAAATTGGCGATGAAACGCCGAATATTGGCTAAGTGTCCTTGAAGTCCTCTTAATTATTTCAAATTATGAGGAGGTGACATACCAAGGATTGACTTGTTATTCTCAGGATCGACTTCAAAACCACGATGGCGTACAACAAAGCCGAGGAATTTTCCTGAGGTTACCCCAAAAGCACATTTTAAGGGGTTCATCATCAAATTATGTTGTCGAAGCTTGTGGAATTTGACTTTCAAATCAGCCAAGTGATTAGAACTTTGTTTGGATTTAACCACCAAATCGTCTACATAGCATTTAAAAAACTTCCCTAAGAAAGGTTTGAAGATATGCTGCATGGCGCGTTGATATGTTACACCTGCATTCTTTAAACCAAAGGGCATCACCCGGTAACAAAACACACCTTGAGGGGATCTGAAGGCTATAGATTCCTCATCTTCTGGGGCCATTCGGATCTGATTATATCCGGAATATCCATCCATGAAGGAAAGTACTTCACAACCAGCCGTCGCATCAATTAAGAGTTCTGTAATCGGAACTGGGAAATCATCTTTAGGACAATACCAATTAAGATCTCTGAAATCGATGCAAACCCTAATTTGTCCTTTCGTCTTCTTTACAAGGAAAATATTACCCAACCACTTGGGATACTGAAATTCTCTGACTAAGTGAGCTTTGATCAACTTATCCTCTTCAGCTTCAATTTTGAAAGCAGAAGTTGGGTGTGTTCTTCTTGTGGCTTGCTTAAATCCTCGATGTTCTTTTGGTAAACCCAAATGATGAGTAGCAACATCAGGATCAAGCCCAGGAATTTCTATATAGTTCCAAGAAAAAATATCTTTATTTTGCTTTAGAAAATAAATATACATCTCTTGCTCTTCAAGGGTCATGGCCGCAATAATTAAAGCGGGGCGTGGATATTTCTTTGTACCCAGATTTATTTCTCTGAGTTCATCCACAGTGGTAGAGATACCCTCTTCAAATGCTGGAGGAGCATCTATAAGATCTTCCTCTTCCTCTTCATCATGTGCTATTTCTTTCGTTTCTACTTACATAGTAGATGACAAAACGAAATTTTCATGATCAGAGGAGATGTCAAAATTTGCACATTTTGAAGAAGAAGCTTCCATTTCTGACCCTATTGATGATAAAGGGCCTTCTTTGGGAAATAAAGAGGAGATGATGGATTGAGAATTGACATCATTATTCACCTTCGTTGTTTCTATAAGATATTCTAGCCTGATTGGTGAAGTATAGACTTGTTGGATTTCAATAGATGAAATGAAAACGTCACTACTTGTGTTTTCATCATTGTTTGGTAGGTAAAAAATTTCTCCCATGTTGTCTGGCTCGATAGCCGTAATTGACATTATGGAACTTTCCATAAGAGTATTTTTATTTGAGCCCATTTTGTCAATTTGACTGATAGGTAACACATAATCTATACTCACATGTGTAAATGGATTTATTGGAATCTTCTCCAAACCATATGGAGCATTAACTTTGGTAATTTTCTTTATTGTAGATTTCTCTCTTCCCTTTATGTGATAAAATTCCGCCTCAATGTATTGAGACTCACATGTCTTGAATGGGGTCTTATCACCATACAATGTTCCAACTTGACCATTGAAATAGTATTTGAGACATTGATGGTATGATGAAGGGATAGCCGCATGCTGATGTAGCCAGGGTCTTCCAAGAAAGACGTTGAAAGCTGAGTCTTGATCAACAATCATGAAATCCGAATTAGATACAAGATCTACAATGTGAGTTCTGAGAGTAACTTCGCCTAGTGGTTCTTGTTCATTCCTATCAAATCCTTATAACATCATGGTAGAAGGAGATAAATCAGATTCTGTGAGGCCCAATCGACGAAGTGTACGAATGGGCATGACGTTGACTCCTGAACCATTGTCAATAAAAGCTCTTCGGATATCTACACCATTGACTTTTCCAGATAAGTACAGAGGTTTTATGTTCCCATGAAGAACATCATCTTCATCTTTATCAGTAAAAGATATCACTGCCTGGCATTCTACAGGATTATTCTCTATGTGATAGACTTCAGCTGCAACAATTTCAGCTTCAAACTCACGAGGACTTGACAAAGCCTCAATGAGTGCTTCCCGAAGATCTTTTGATAGATTCAAAGCATCCAAAATTGATAACATGGCTGGTACATGGGCCAAGTGTTTCAATATATCATACTTTTGATCTAGAGGTCTGTGTTTCCCAATAGGAACATACGGTTTAGTAGGTACCTTGGAAGCAGATGCTTTGGAAGCTGATGCATCTTGTATTGGGATAGAAGTTGGAAACATCCGTGGTTTTGGAAGATTAGACCGATTAGATCCATTTACTTGTTGAGATAAAGAAGATGGAATCTTCAATTGGTCTTCCAAAATAATTGTGCCAAGACTGAGTTGACTATTGGCAGAAGAGCTTGCTTGTTCTTTTTGAGCTCGCTGAAGGGCTCTACCATGAGTTTCTGCTGCATACACAGTGCTAGAAGGGGTAGAATTGGAGTAGTGGATTCAGAAATATCCACATCTTCCCCTGTATCCTGAACCTCTGGAACATCCTCGGATTCTTTTATTTGATACATGGAATTCAGGGTCATCAAAATTGAAATTAATACTAGAATACGGATCTGTTAATTGAATCATATTAACATAACCGAATATTAACCCTTCGTCTAATAAAGACTCTGCCTGACTAGCCTATTTAGGCTATTTCATTTGATGGGGCGGTGGTCGTGGCTTTGAAGTAGACGGAATAAAGTCCGCTAAAGTCAAAGACAATTTAGGCTTTGACACATACTCATCTTCTTATGGAACTTTTTTCTTCTTTGAATCAAGAAGTTTCTTTGAGGACTTTCCCTTTGACGAAGAGGGTTTTACCGCAATATTCATGGCAGAAGACACAATTGGTTTCTTTAATTGTGTTCGCAAAATGGCATGAGTCTGATTGATTGTCTTTCTGACAATCCAATCATTATACTTATATGCATTTTTGCTTTTGACTTCTTGCCATTCACCTTCCTCCTCTAGAACTATAGCAGTAACACATGCTACCTGAGTCGAAGAATCTTTCAACTTGACTTGTCCCAAGTCCACCATCTTTTGCATGAGGTCTTTGAAGACAAAACACTCCTAGATGGGATGCCCTAACATTTGATGAAAGGGACAATAATTGGGACGGTCTTCATCTCCTTCCATGTTTGGCCTCTTGGGCACTGGTAATTGAACCAAATTATTTTCCAGAGCTGAAATGAAGTAACTAGAAACTTGCTCATTTTGGAAAGAGTATGTTTTACTCATCAAATCCTCAAATTGTTTTTGCTGTTGATCTCTTTGATCAATTGGAAGAAACAGCCTTTGTTGTTGGCGTTCAGGAGGTGGAGCCCTTCGAGAAGATGAAGGTTTGGAAGTAGAAATAGGTATAGGCGCTTGTTTAAGCATAACTGTAGCAGTTTTTGCTTTACCCATTCTCCTTCCTGGAGCTGATGGAATTACACGAGATTTAGCCTTAGCCTGTATGAGTGAATCTTCAATCTGTTGAGCGATTGAAGTAAGGTCTTGAAACCCTCCTGTGTATTTCACAGGGATCAATGGCATGCGTAATTCGTCACGCAAATTTGCCACATAGATTGGAAATATCTCCTCTTGAGGGAGTGCTAAACTCAGGGAATATGTTAATCCCTTCAAGCGAGCAATGAAATCAGATACTCTTTCATTCTCCCTTTTCTTGCAGTTTGTATGATCGAAAACTGTCATTTTTTTTTGCAAAGTTGAGCTAAACTGAAGAAGGAATTTTTCGTGAAGATCCTTCTCATCCAATGATTGACCGAGATTGCAAGCTTGTATACCAGACAAAATCTGGTCCTTGCAAGGTTCGCACGAAGCATCTGAGTTTCACCACTTCTTGCTGCTCTAGAGTTCCCATCATAGGATCAGAACAAGACAAGTAATGTGTCAAATGTTGTTCAGGGTCGTCTAATCCATTGAAAGTAGGGAAAACAGGGTTTCCAAAACTGGATGGAGGAGAAATTGAATCTACCCATTCAGGGTAAACATTCTTTTCTTGTTGAACATGCGCCTGTTTCCCTTTCATAGTTTCTAGCTGTGCTGTTAATGACTCAATAGTAGTAATTAAATTTTGAGAAACATCTGTTTGGATTTGGCCTTGAGTAGGTGAAATGAATGGAGTTTGGACAGATGTGGTGGTTGGTGCCGCAACTGATGGTAGCACTGACAACCGTTGTTGCGCTTGACCCGTAGGATTAGACCTCTAAACGTATACTGATAAAGGAGGATATTCCTAATCCCTCTCTGTAGTTGCAACAAATTCCTTCAGCTGTCAGACTTCAGCATTCTTATGAACAAGACTACTTTGAATTAGTTCTACATTCAACCTTCATAATTCTTTCATTTCTTCCTCCTGTTGTGAAAACCTCTTCTCTAATGAGAGCGATTGAACTTCTCTAGAGGAAGGATATGTATCCTGATTCGTTCCCCTCCCTTTGTTGGATACTTTTTGGAGAGGGCGAAGTGGATTACCTAGGTTTGAGTAATCCTTTGACTTCATGTACGCACACCTTCTTCATTTGTATTGGTGCATACATTTTACTGAGCAGGACGCTCTTCATCTAAGACCCCTGAGTGAGTCTCCTCTGGTGGATTAGCAACAACGTCATTAATGCCATTGATTGATGCATAATTCATCACATCCCTTCTATCAACATTTCTGTGATTTTGTCTTTTTTCATGTCTTTGATGAGATATTGCCTTTTGTTGATTCAATCCTTTAGGAACTTCTTGATGAGCTATAACTTGGAGGGAATATCCTGATAATTTGTCTCTTCATTCCTCTTGGGGATTCTTCCCCAATCGAGAAATGACCGATATTATTTGAGAAGGGGATTGATGATTTGATAGAGTCCATAGTCTCGTGAACTGGGGATGTTCCTGCTGTTTCCGCTCAACTCCTCGAATCCCATTTGTTGACTTTGAGGGTTGGGTTAATGGAGTCCCCAATCTGACAAGCTGGGGTGGCTATTGACATGCTATGTCTGAGACCTTCTTAAAAGCTCTCTTGATCTTGCGAATCTTAGTTCGGAAATTAGCTGGATGCATTAACCTGTATCCACTTTTATCACCTGGTTCAATAGACCGTTGGATGATTTCCAAAACATCTGTCATTTGATGATGTGTTTGCTCTATACGAGAGGCTTCTGCAATATTCTCGCCTGCTTGATGTAGGAGAATTTCAACAACTTGTTCTCTATATTCTTGATTTTGAGAGGAACTAGTTGAAGCATGTTCTTGAGCAAGCTTTTGATTATGAACAAAGCCCATTGACTATGGCCGACCATGGGCCATAACATTGCATGTGACCATTTTCGGCGGTATTTGCTGACTGGAAAGCACTGTGAAATGTAGTGCTTCGTGAACACCCCATCCTCTGATATGAACACCAGATGGAGCATTGGCAATTAACTGACACAATTTTCTTAGAGCACCAAGGCATGAACGTTGAAGCGTTCTCTGTTTCTTTTCAGCCTTCGGATACCGAGAGACTGGTAAAGATGCCAAATCAATCTGACGTTGTATCCCTTCTATTATCTTAAGATGATTTTCATATTCATCATAAGATAATACCTTCTTCTTCAATTGACAAAGAGTTTTCCATATGTTGAGATGAATATCATGGACTCCATCTTCCGTCAACATCTTTAGAATGTCATACTGGGAGTCAGCCAAAGGCCAAAACATGACTGGTACCTCACTTTTCTCCAGTTCTTTCCTCATGTTCAGCATTTCCTCTTCATCATTAAATGAAGATTCTTATATCTATTTTGACCAGAGTTGGTGTTTCCTTGTTGCTTCATCGGATTCAACAAGATTGGTAGAGAGGTCATTGATCAGACTAGAAGATGAATGACTTAGGGGTGGTTCAGAAAATGACCTACACCCTAGGCTATCTTAGGATTGAGAAAGTATTTCACTTGCTAGTGATAAAGCAACAGACATGACTGGTTTCGCATTTACAAGTGCCTCAAGATAAGAGGTATTTCTCGGCACTATATTGTCCACTAGAGTATTTTCTAGGCTATGTGAATCACTACTGCGGAGAGGAATTTCGTAGAGAAATTCATCATTATGGTGAGGACCACCATAATGGGTTACAGCAAAAGATGATATCTCTTGCTCCTTGGTCTTCTAACCACACAGAGGGTTCCTGTGGCTCTCATCTGAAGACGAAACTTCATGATTGACCGAATGGTCATGAAGCAAGCCTTCATGAGGAAGTGTCTGTTGAAGACCTTTAGAATTAATGTTCCCGTTATTGGAAAATGAGGGATTAGAATCTTGAATTCCAACAGATAAAAGTCTGAGGGCTTCAAGAACTCCAACATCGAGCAAGGCCTGATTACAGATTGTCCTTTGATCCCCTGACTGTGCTGGGTGGATCTTTTTCTTATATGCCTTCTTACTCGCTTTGGAAACCATTTTTTGACGAAAGTGGTTGCTCTGAGTAGGTGTATGTGCCTGATCAAGAAATATGGTTAGGTTAGGCAGACGATCTCCACTCAAATCAGGTGTATGTGCCTGACTTAGTTGTCCGTATGATATGGGGGAATATGCCCCATAACCCTCTTAGACTGGAACAGATGTGTTTGTCTATTCCGGAGTGAATCGTTGATTTTTCACTCCATTGTTAGGGATAGATTTATGTGTCTTTCCCTGAGATGATGCTGAAGCTGTTATGATATCCTGGCAAGCATCCAGAATATGAGCAGGAATTTGCTTCTACTCTTTCACCATTGAAAAAATATGCTTGGTGACTTCAGCTGCCGGAACGGGGATATACGTCCATTCCGAGCGTGGAGTAGGTGTATGTACCTGCTCCTGTCCTCCTTTTCCTGTCAGTGAATCCTGACAGTACTCAAGTGTGGAGGCAGAGAGTTGAGTCTGCCTCCTTTTTGTCGTCGGAGCATTCTGACTGACTTCTCCATATGCTACCAAGCGAGACTGTTGGTAGGCTTGATTAGCACTAGCAGGTGTATGTGCCTGTTGATTACACTTCGCCAAACACGGTTGATGAGATCCATCATATGTAGTCAGGCGAGCCTGCTGACTAACTGGTGATGTATAATCAGGTGTATGTTCCTGCCTATAGTACTCCGCCGGAATTGCCTGGCGGGATTGGCGTGGTGCTGCCAGACGAGTCTGCTGGACAACAGAATTAAAACGGATAGGTGTGTGTGCCTTCTCGTTGTTTTCCACCAAGTTAGGTTGGTGGACTTCTTCGGAGATGGCAGGGATAAAAACCTGCACATTGTTAACCGGATTCTGTCTCTGTCGGTTCGTCTTACCTGCTTGGGTTCGAGGAACCTGAGCCGAATGCCTGGAGTCGGTACCCTCATCATGTTGAGGGCACACTCCCGCATGAGTCTGGCAGCGATTGTTGATGGGAGCCCTTGGGAAGGACTCCTGTCTTTTTTAATCAAGGCCCTGAGGGACCTGCTCATTCACTTCCTCAGAGTAAGGGAGTGAATCGAAATTGTGTTCCGGGGATAACGGCCCGAAACAGTTGGAGACGGTAGTCAGCACCGCCTACCTCTTGATCACTGGTCATCGTTTTCCGGATGACCTGTGTGAGTTGTTCACTTGGAGGGCCTGTCGGGCAGCCTCCAGAGTTGGGATGGTACCATGTTGATGGTACTCCTTAACTAGTGCATTTGATACCCAGTGTTGAAGACGCTGAGTAGGTGATGTCATCCTCAGTGTGGATGACGATCTAGTAGGAATAGCAACAGTGGTATTTGCAGAAAAAGTATTCACAGGTCTGAATTTGAGAGCAGCCATTATGGAAATACAGAAGATCTTGTAAAAGAGTGCCTGTTTGATATAAAAGATGTAGTCAAGATAAAATTCAGCCACTTCATCCTTTGGATGAGCACACATGTCAATGATTTTTTTGTTTGCCCTCTTATTGAGTTTTAAATAGGGGTATAATAAATGGGTAAAACGTCATTTTAACATGGTTAAGGATTCACGTCGGGTTCACAATTTTTTGTTTCCCTCGGAATTCGTGGATGACCTCCTGGATGGGAGATTCAAACGTTCGGATCGGTTTCTAATGGGTTTGTTCGTAGAACCGGAAACATCCAATGATTCCACATCCACTTGGACCTACTTTCCAAAGGTAGGTGCTTCATTATTTTTTGAACTAATGAGGCTTAGGAATTTGCATTGGTCGAGAGGATGGGAGGTCGGACTCATCACACCTTTTTGAGGGGAATTATTGTCTATTCCGGGACACTCTTTATAGATTTAAGTTATGGTCGTAAATCCTTATTACATTACCAAGTATGAAACGAGCTTTCCATTAGGTTTTACAATCAATGATTAAATATGAAATAAATTTAGAGAATCTTTTATATGTATTCGAGGTTATTCATCAATAGAGAATCATCTATATCTATTAAGAGATTCATGGTCAATGGTATCCTTCAAAATATTTATATAAAAGTTTGTTGGTCATTATGATGACCAGGCTGGTTTTAAATCCACTCAGTGGGGCACTTGAAGTTTATTGTCATTCAGAAGGACATGAATTATTTCAGAGTTGGGATCGAACCCGTAGATGGGCTACCTATGTATCCTTTGTTTTGGAAAAGGAATCAGAACCCACGTAGTTCGAGTAAGGGAGTATGATGTTTATGATTGATGGCTCAAAGAAGTATGTCATAATTACTTTTACCCTCTAAGCTCACGTGATTCATGCTCTGTGTGAGAAACAATAGGTATTGGTAATAAAATGGACAATTGGGCCATGAAAGATGTAATCATAAGAAATGGTTTGGGGCTTATGTATGTATGACTGCACAGATAGATGAAGGTTTAGGATTTACTTTAGGGAAGAAATCTAGGAACAGGTTCCATAAAGGTATATGTGCTTCATGGAGATTTTGAATACTCTAACTTGGGGATTACTCCTGGAAAGGAGGACCAAATTAGGAGAAGACTTATGATTGGGTTTTAATCCTAAAAAGGAATCCCAGATCAAAGGTAAATTAGCACTGGTTTAAGAGAAATTAAGACTGGGGATTATTCCTAAAAAGGAGTCCCAGGTCAAGGATTAAGGTTTGGGGATTACTCCTGAGGAGGAAGCCCAAATTAGGAGACTGGGGCTTACTCCAAAGGAGGATGCCCAGATTTGGGAATTTTAAGAATTGGGGCTTACTCCTAATGAAGTTGCCCAAAAATTAAGGGACTTGGGGCTTACTCCTAAAGAGAATGCCCAGGTTAAGAGATTTATGACTGGGACTTATTCCTGAAAAGGAATCCCATGTTAAGGATTAAGGTTTGGGGATTACTCCTGAGGAGGATGCCCAAATTAGGAGACTGGGGCTTACTCCTAAGGAGGATGCCCAGATTTGGGAATTTTAAGAATTGGGGCTTACTCCTAAAGAAGATGCCCAAAAATTAAGGGACTTGGGGCTTTCTCCTAAAGAGGATGCCCAGGTTAAGAGATTTATGACTGGGACTTATTCCTGAAAAGGAAGCCCAGGTTAAGGGTTAAGGTTTGGGGCTTACTCCTGAGGAGGATGCCCATATTTGAGACTGGGGCTTACTCCTAAAAAGGAATCCCAGGTTAGGGGATCTGGGGCTTACTTCTAAGAAGGATTCCCAAAAATTAAGGGACTGGGGGCTTACTCCTAAAGAGGATGCCCATATTAGAGGACTTATGACTGGGGATTATTCCTGAAAAGGAGACCCATGTTAAGGATTCTATAATTTTAAAGGATGAGGTTGAATGAATGAAATCTCAATCTTTAGTAACATAAAGATGTGTAAATCACTATGTTTTGAGAGATATTCCACAAAATTCCTTTCAGATAAGGAAGACAAATCAAGAAATCATGCAATGAAATGGATTTGAAGAGTTTCTTGAAGACTGAATCTTGAATAGGAAAGGTGTAATGGATTAAGAGGGGTGAAATAGGCAAGAAAGGCACCAAAAAAGGAAGGGGCACACAAGTCTTGGATGGCGCGCAGGTACTGCGTGGGCGTGCAAGTATTGATCGCGCAGGTATACCTGCGCGACATAGTGGGGTACTTGCGTGATATTCAACCAGCATTGAAACACTTAAGTGACTCTTTATTAAAGCCTTTAAGATCTTCTTGCGGTTCTTCCAACAAAGGGACACACAAGTTCTATTGATGAAGTAAGGCGGCGCGCAAGTGTGGCCACTTCCCCTAAGGGGTGGCCACTCAGACGCGCAAGTGTTGATGAATTTCTACACTTAGGCCTTCCTCCCTCTCTTTAGATCTTCCGTTCTAGGTATGAAATTACCTTAGAAGTGTTCCAGAAGCTTTTAGAAGAGACTTGGGCGTCGGGAGCTTCAATCTGAGTTTCTGGAAAACAAATCCTCTCGAATGGGGGGCCCACAAGGTCTATTTATAGGCAAGAGAAGACCCTGGGCGGTTACCGGGCGGTTATCACTTAGGTCGCGCAAGTCACTTGCGCGACCATAAGGCGTCGTGCAAGTAGACTTGCATGGCCACTAGGCGGCGCGCAAGTGTACTTGCGTGACCATAAGGGAACTTGCACGGCCTATGGGCAATGTTCTCCTTGTTCATCCCTTTGTCAATTTTTTATGTTTCTTAAAAGGATGAATCACTTTGGACTAAGTTATTTCCCTGTTTTCAGTCATTAGACTCTGCGACGAAAAGGAGAGTCAACAATATATTTAATATAAAAAATATTAAAATAATTTTAATCCATTCATCTAATATATTAATGTAATTATAGTAATAGTTTTAGAAAAAAAAATTTCAACTAATATGATATAAAAAAAATTATTTATGAAAATTATGAAAAACTATTCATATGATAATATTAACATGATAGAATAAAAAAACGAGTGTTTATTTTATAAAACTAAAATATATAATCTTGATATTAAAAAATTATATATATAATGAAATGTGATTTCATTGAAAATTATAGTTTCAAAATTATTCAACTCTTTATGAGCTTACAATAATCTATGCATACGTAGATTATTCTATTATATATCTCTACCATGGTTATAAAATATATCACACTCTGATCTACCACTATAATGGATACACCATAAGAAAACCATTTTTTTATGCTATATGTAGTGTTTTATTTCCAATTATAAAGCTTCAGTGGATTTTTTTCCAAGTAATATTTTTATTTTATTTTTCTGTAAATCCCACTATGGGGAAATGTAAAAAACATTACAAAACCAAAACAACACTACAACTAGAGACAACCAGAAAACAAAAAAAAAACCATACCTCATTTGATAGGTTTCCCGGAGAGATAATCCGTACACTTCCCTTCTAATTCTCGGATATTAGTATCTAGGTGTTATGTGATGAAACCCTCTAAATTATTTTCAATAAAATCAATCTACTCTACAATAATTCTGATAAAGTATTGATGAATTATAATTTATAAAAAGGGGTTAATTATAATTACCCACTAATATTCTTAATATATTAAAACTATAGTTGTATGATAAACATTTTTCTTTATTTTACAAAACCATATATCATATTATTTCTATCCAATTAATCCATGGAATGAATAGTCAATAAGTTAGATAACCAAGTCCATAAACCTAATAGCGTTAAATCCTACACTCTTTTGTCTATAAATAAAATCAATATGACTGAGATTTCTAGGAGAAACAAAAATATACACAAATTCAATTACCAATTAACTAAACAACAAAGTGTAATATAATACCTTGTATATATAAAATCCTAATTATAGAGGTAAATTACCAGAAAATAAACCTTTTAGTAATAATACATTTAGGGTGATTATGGGGATGATGAAGAAACCTTTGAAAGGTTTGGGGGTCTTCATTTCCACCAATATGGGGTCAGGGTCGTGTAAATAGAGCAGGGGAGGGGAATTTTGGTTTTTTTAAATAGTGGAATATTAATTTAAACAATCCATAATTGTTAAAATAATAAACATTCATCTAACATTTTATAAAATGGACACAATATTATATTTTTTTAGAGGATTTAATTCAAATAAAATGCTAGAACCACTACTAATATAACACAACTAAGCAATGATTATCTTTTGTAGCACCCCTTGACCAGATTGATTTCCAAGAAACATGTACATAGAAGTTCAGAACATGATGAAACATGATATCATTAGTCTTGTACAAGATTTTTTCAATAGTGGATCGTTCCCCAAAGATATAACTTCCACATTTATTGTTCTCATCCCTAATGTGACCAACTGAAATGGGTTTGGTCAACATTGTCCCATCATCTTATACAACATATATTATAAGATTATGTCCTCCATTTTCAAAAAAATCCCTTTTTTAATAACTTTTGTCCTAAAATTTATAAAGAACAACAAGGTTTCCTCGAGGGAAGTAACATCTAAAAGAGAAAGGTATTTTCTCAAGTGATTATACCAAATATCAATAGATGGGTGATTGGTCCGTATATCATGATTTAAATTGATATGGGGATGAACTATGATAGTATGGAATAGAGCATCATCCTCATGGTCCTAAAGAAATTTTTTTCTTTACAAGTGGGATGATGACATCATTTTTTATATTTACACTTCTCCTTGATTTTCCATTTCTCCATTGGGAAGGTGTTTTTGCCTTGCTAAATCTATGTGGGGCACTTGACAAGGGAAAAATTACTCGCTGAACCATTTCAATCGAACTCAATATATTCTGAGTAGGAATCTAAATTTTTTCATATTCAATAGACTCATGAATATGTATAGTGTTTAGTATGTGTTCAACGATGTTTGTCTTTCTTTATTATTAATTTAAATTGGGTCAATCTCATTCTATTAATATTAAGAAATTCAAATTATATTTTATTTGAATATCTTCACTATGTGTGATTGTGATTCATGGATATGTATATGTGAAATTTTCAATTTCTTTTACCAATTATATTTGTGGTCTATTTGTTCTGCATTTGTAGGTTTATCTTATTATAATTCTAAACTATCACTATTGATCAACATTGATCCTGAAGGACCCCGGGACACACTGAGAGGGGAGGGGTGAATCAGGGTGACCACTTTTTCTTTTAATGTGATGGATCTTGTTCCCACGTTGGTAGGAACTTGTTGAACCTATATGATGATTATGATCAGAAAGCAAACATTCACATGCACAAAGAAGACACAACCCTTTTTACCTGGTTCACCACTAAGGGCTACGTCCAAGGAGCATACGCCGACAGGTTGTCGGTCGTACCAAAATCCACTATGCTTCACTAGCGGTAGATTACAAAAGTTCGGGTACAGTTACTCTGTCCCAGGCTCACTGCCTTTACAAAGTTTCAGGGATAGCCCACTACTCCCCTTGGGTCACTCCCGTTGACTCCCCCTGGCTCACTGCCGTTGGTGAAGTCCCACTCAGTTTATAGACGTGAAGGTCTCTTCATCATTTTCATAAGAATGCATCCTCTGTTGTATGTAGATGCTCTATTGAAGTCTGATTCTCACCAGAAGAAGAATATCACTATTCCTCGAATGTATCGGGTAGTCTCCCGGCTTTTCGTGCAGCTCCAAATAGGCCGTTGGGCTTCGGCAAAACCAGCCGCGCTTCCCCAAGACATTCGCACAAGTCCCACTACGGCGCGCAAGTCCAAATTAGCACGCAAGTGCCATCAACGCACCTGCGCGACTCTTCCTTCCCCGACGACAAACTTGCGCTGTCCACTTCCTTTCTCTTCCAAACTACCTTGGGCGCACAACCAACAACCAGCGTGCAAGCTCTACTTGCTCGACAAAACTACCACCTGCACGGCTCAACCACCTGCGCGACGAGATCTCGAACAATCTTGAAGTCTTGAGCTCCGTGAAAAATGAGAAGGGTTGGTTTAGTATTTATAGGAAAACTGGACCCCCTACGCGGAGGCGTGCAAGTCCCTCGACGGTGTGCAAGTCTTGTCTGCAGTAACCTCTGTCGCACAACTCACTTGCGCGACCCAACCAATACTTGCGCGACCTTCTTTCCTTAGCCAAATTTTGACGTTCTGATCCTCAAAAACATATGGCACGCAAGTCTTCTATCCTCCAAGACCTCGGCGTGCAAGTACCTTTGCCAAAAACACTTAACTTTATTGGCTGATTTTCAGGCCCAAAAATTTGACAAACACTAGGAAACGGCGCCACCTTCAATACTGTTTTCTGCTTGAACGGTATGATCTCTTTGTTGGTACACATCCTGAACTTCCACTAAGGATTGACAACAAACACAAACCATACGCCAAATCATGCTTTGAAGTCCCTAGTTCCAAAAATCTCCCCTTTGGGTTTGTTGGCAATCAGAATATATTCAATAGATCTCCAACCATGAGAAAACCCAAAACGCAAGAATCAACTCATCCAACACTCTAAGTCTACGTGATCAATGCTCAGTGTAGAAAACAAGAG
Organism: Viscum album; assembly: GCA_963277665.1. NCBI lineage: Eukaryota > Viridiplantae > Streptophyta > Magnoliopsida > Santalales > Viscaceae > Viscum > Viscum album. The sequence continues at coordinate 1,112,803,602 of OY728145.1, forward strand.
AGGAAGCTTGAATTGGGTTCCAGTGTTTTGAAATTCTCCAGGACGCCCGATGTTATCCTTCGTAAACTTCTTCATCACAATCTTATACTTCTCATCACAGAAGAATTCTGTGCCTTGAATGCCTTGAATTTATTCCTTTATCCCCCATTGACAATAAAACAAAAGACCGATATGTTGTTCAACGTTCAGCTCAATCCATACCCCCCTGAATAGTATCTCCCCCATAATCCTTCATCACATCCATAAGCAGATAAAAACAGTTGAAACAAATGGGGAGTGGGGATTTCTAGAGCCTCCTTTTGCAGTAGGAGGTGGTTGAACACCGAGGTTCAACCGATGCTTCTCAAACACAGCCGCGGACATTGGCTTGGTCAGGATATCAGCCACTTGCTCATCAGTTCCAACATGATCCATTCTAATCACACCTTGTTCAACCTTTTCTTTGATAAAATGATACCGTATTTCAATATGTTTTGTACGAGAATGCTGAACCGGATTCTTCGTAAGATCAATTGCACTATTGTTATCACAATAAATCACCATTGGTTGCTGCACCTTATCACCAATATCTGTTAGCTGCTGCTTCATCCAAAGAAGTTGAGAGCATGCTTTTGTGGAAGAGATATACTCAGCTTCAGCCGTACAAAGAGAAGTACTTTCTTGTTTCTTGCTCAACCAGCCAACACATTTCTTCCCAATATAGAAAGCTCCACCACTAGTGGAATTTCTGTCTACCACATCACCAGCCCAGTCAACATCTGAAAATGCGGATAATTCACTGTCCCTGCCTGAAGCAAAAAATAACCCGAAGTTATGTGTACCGTGAATGTATCTCTTGATTCTTTTTACTGCTGCCATATGTTCCCCTTTTGGATTACTCTGAAAGCGGGCTGCAATGCATGTGGCAAAGACAATATCTGGCCTTGTCGCTGTCAGGTACAGTAGGCTTCCAATGATCCTCCTGTACATGGTGGGATCAACAGAGTCCCCATCCTCATGCTTTCAAAGTTTAGTTCCAACTGTAAAAGGAGTTGACATTGGTTTGGAGTCTTTCATATTGAACTTCTTCAGTAGCTCTCTTGCATATTTTTCCTGATAAATGAATGTGTATTCTTTCTTTTGAATCACCTACAACCCCATGAAATATGTGAGATCCCCAATCATAGACATTTCAAATTCTGATTTCATGTGGTTGGAAAATTCATCCACTGATTTCTGCCTACTGCCACCAAATATGATATCATCAACGTAGACAAGAACCATGAATTGATCTTTTGGAGAATTCTTCACATAGATATTGTGATCAACTCCTCCTATTTTGAATTCCAACTTCTTGAGATATGAATCCAACCGTGAGTACCATGCCCGTGGTGCCCGCTTCAAACCATAGAGCATTCTTTAGTTTACAGACCTTTGTTTCATCAGTACCCAAAACAAAGCCCACTGGTTGTTCAATGTATACTTCTTCTTCGAGTACACCATTCAAGAATATTGTCTTAACATCCATTTGATATACTTTATATCCTCTTTGGAGAGACATGGTAAGGAAAAGCCTGATTGAATCCAGTCTAGCCACTAGAGAAAAGGTTTCTTCAACATCAATGCCTTCAATCTTAGTGTATCCTTTACATACCATACATGCCTTATTTCTGATGACCCTTCCATGTTCATCAAACTTATTTTTGAAGATCCATTTGGTACCAATCACATTTTGACCTTCGGGTCTCTGGACAAGATCCCATGTCTGATTCTTGTCAATCTGATCTAAATCATCATTCATGGCTTTCACCGAAGATTCATCATTAGCAGCTTCTTCGAATGAGGATGTCTCTACAACTAATAAAAATGCAGATTGCATGTTATTCCTCATTCTCCTTGTTTGAGTGGGTGCACTCTTGTCCCCAATTATGTTGGATGGATCAATCTCAGCTCTTCGATTTCTCCTGTGAGGTTCAGTATCATTTTCTTCAGCCATAGTTTCTTCTTCAGATTCTTCTTCTGAGTCAATATCATGATGTGACTGCTAAGTGTTTTTAACTACTTCATCTATTTCTGCATTTTTATTTTCTTCACGTTCACATTCTTCCTGACATTCTATCACATCATTATATGACATCCTTGAAGCATTCTTGGTTTTCTCTTCAATTATCTTCACATCACTGCTTTCCAAAATTCGTCCCAAACACTTGTTGAAGCATTTGTAGGCTTTGTTGTTCATTGATTAACCAAGGAAAATTCCTTCATCTGCATTGTTGCCATATTTCCCTTCATTTCCATCTTTGTTCCTGATGAAGCATTTACTTCCAAAGACACGAAAGTATTGTATAGAAGGCTTCCTTCCATGCCACAATTCATATGGTGTCTTCGTCTCACCCATATAAAGTCTTGTTCGATTTTGAATGTACACTGCAGCTTGAACACCTCTTTCTAGTAATGTCATGGAATACGACTCTCAATCAGCATAGTTCATGCCATGTTGTTCACCTGTCGATTCCTACGTTCAACAACTCCATTTTGTTGTGTAGTTCTCACAGCAGCTACCTCATGCTGTATCCCATGCTTCTCTAGATAATTCTCAAATTCAATGGATGTGTATTCTCCTCCATTTTCAGATCGCAATACTTTGATTGTTCGTCCATTATCATTCTCGGTGATTCGCCATTATGTTTTCATGCTGTCAAGGACATGTCATTTCCTGTGAATGACCATCACACATGCCATTCTACTGTAACCATATATGAAAAGGACAACGTACCTTTCTCCATGTGTTCCGGCAACATTTATTGGACCACAAACATCTGTATGAATCAGATCAAGAAGGTGAGATGCCTTTTTCTTCTTTGGCCGATATGAACTGCATACCATCTTCCCACGAATACAAGCATCACAAAATTTTTCACGCTCATGCTTCAGGTTGGGGATGTCCATGACAATTCTCAATTTTGATATTTTCTCCATGTCTTGTTGATTGATGTGTCCCAATCTCTGATGCCACAAATTGTTTTCTTCTTCAACAGTCATGTAACATAAATTTTCTTCACTATCAACCTGATACAAGTTGCCATCTATTCTGCATCCTTTCATAAGAGAATTGCCGGTTTTTCCCTTGATAGTGTAGCCTTTCTGATTAAAAGTAACTATAAGTCCTGAGTCACAGAGTTGACTCACACTGAGGAGATTATGACGTAGGCTATCTACGTGAAGGACTTCAGTCTTCTTTAGTTCTCCATTAGCTAATTGGGTACTTCCACTCCCTTTGATTTTCAGAGCCCCATCATTACCAAATCTTACTGTACCATCAACATTCTTTATGATATTCGTTAGTAGGCCGACATTAACCGTCATATGATATGAACAACCGCTATCCAGAATCTAGGTACTGTTGTTCTTTGTAGCTTTGAGGGCTACCTCTGCCAGGTTTGATTTCTCAATCTTCTTCCTTTCCTTCCATGAGATATTAGATTGAGTATATATAACTAATGGCCATTCAACTATATCTTCCGAATACCCAGGTTCTTCATAGTCAAAGTCTTCTTTAAGAGGTGAGAACCTCTTTGAAAGAGCAACATTGTCTTGCTGACGAGACTTGAATTGTCTTGAACTTCGGTATGAGGTGTCTATGTCCCTTCTCTGCTTGCAATTAACGGCCTTATGACCAAAGTTAGAACAACGAAAACAATATCCATAGAAATTATTTATTCTATGAGAATTAGGATATGAGATTGTTCTCCTTTGTTGAGCATCTATATCTTCTCCATTCAGATAGCTTCTTGCCTCTTCACAATAAGACATGGTATGGCCCAGATAGCCACAGAACTGACACTTCATGAGAGGAAATGTCTTCTCACTTGAATTTCTCCTTATACCTTCTTCCTTGGGAGAATAGTAAGACTGTCTGTCTTTTTTGAAAGTTTGAGGATAATTTTCGAGTCTCCTTTTAGTTTGTATTGAGGGTTCCTTTTTCAGCACTCTAGGTAACATGTCATCATGTTCAACTTTCATCTTTTCTTTCTTTTGGATCTTTTCACTTCCAGAAGTTTATGACTCAGCCTCACAGCCAATTCCACTCTTTCCCATGCAAGCAAGTCTTTGATCACTCTATATTTTTCCAACCCCATCTGAACCACACGTGGCTCTTGCTAGTAATTCTGCATATGAGAATCTTCCGAACTGTATTTTCTTCCTCGATTATTTTGGAACTGATTGAGTCTCCAGTTTACTCCTTAGAGTAACTACTTCCTCCTCAAGACCCTCAGCAGTCTTGGATTTTTCATCCAGTATGGATGTGAGTTCATTGATGACCTTTGCCTTCTCTTCAATTCTCAGCTTCAGATCAACTACATCATCATTGCTTTAAATTATTTTAGACTGTACCTTCACAAATTCTTCCAGTTGTTCAATTTCTGCTTCAAGTTGATCAACATATTCAGTTGATTCTTCTACAATTGATTTCCACTTATTGCAGCCCTGACATTTAATCTTAAGCTTTCTAACTGCATCCTTAAGTTGCACCTCAGGATCTACACAAGTTCTCAGTTTTTTTTCTCCATCAGTATCTTCTGACTTTTCAACAGTGTCCATCATAGAAGCATGGTTCCCAGTTTTGAATTTTGGTTCTTCTTCATCATAGAATTCATTTTCATCTTCTTCCTCCTCACAGACAAAACTCTTCCTTTGCATTTTATTACCAAATTTGAAGTCTCCCTTTTTGAAGAACCTTCTCTGAGGATTCTTGAAGTTTTCATCTTCACTTTCATCATCATTGATATTCTTCAAGCACTGAGAGGCAATATGCCCAACTTTTCCACAACGTAAACATGCGAGAGGTAACTTCCCTTTGAATTTCCCTTTCCCCTTCTGGAACTTATTTGCAATGAGAGAAAGAATTTCTTTCTCTTTATCATCATCACAACTACTATCCTTTGAGATTTTCAATTTATCCATGGCCTTGAATGCCATTTCCTTACTCACCCGAGTCGTAGCATCTTCTGGTTTGACTGTCATTTCATATGCTACCAAGATGCTCAGTAAGTCATCTAGAGAATGTTTGGAAAGATCTCCTTCCTCAAGGGCTGACACCATCGTATTATACAGAGGTGGAAGTCTTCTTAATATTTTCTTTACAATATCAATGTCTTTGATTTCATCGCCTAGACCCCGAATTTCTCCAACCACTTCAGTAATTCGATTGAAGAAAGAGTCTGCATTCTCGTCTGGGTGCATCTTCAGATCATCAAACCGATTGTGTAGCACTTGTAGTTTCACCTCCTTCACTTTGCTATATCCATCATAAATATTCTCAAGTTTATCCCACATGGATTTTGTTGAGGTGAAATTCATCACCTTCAGGTAGATCTGATCAGAAAGAGTTGTAGTGAGAGCATTCTGTGATTTAGCATCTACATCAAGAAGTTTCCTGTCTATTTCAGTCATAGCCATACCTGTTGGATTAGTGACTTGTATTCCTTGCACAGTAGAAAAAAGAACTTCCATTCCAAGAGATCTTAGATGAGATATCATTCTGTTCTTCCAGATCTGGAAATTGCTTCCATCGATGTGAGGGACTCCCCTAACATTGACCGCGTTTTCCATGACGAAGAAGGTCAAATTCAACGCCATCAACCTTTACGCTCTGATACCACTTGAAGGACCCTGGGACACCCTGAGAGGGGAGGGGTGAATCAGGGTGACCACTTTTTCTTTTAATGTGATGGATCTTGTTCCCACGTTGGTAGGAACTTGTTGAACCTGTATGATGATTATGATCAGAAAGAAAACATTCACATGCACAAAGAAGACGCAGCCCTTTTTACTTGGTTCACCACTAAGGGCTATGTCCAAGGAGCATACTCCGACAGGTTGTCGGTCGTACCAAAATCCACTATGCTTCACTAGAGGTATATTACAAAAGTTCGGGTATAGTTACTCTATCCTAGGCTCACTGCCTTTACAATGTTTCAGGGATAGCCCACTGCTCCCCTTGGGTCACTCCCGTTGACTCCCCCTATCTCGCTGCCGTTGGTGAAGTCCCACTCAGTTTATAGAGGTGAAAGTCTCTTCATCGTTTTCATAAGAATGCATCCTCTGTTGTATGTAGATGCTCTATTGATGTCTGATTCTCACAAGAAGCAGAATATCACTTTTCCTCGAATGTATCGGGTAGTCTCCCGGCATTTCGTGAAGCTCCAAATAGGCCGGTGGGCTTCAGCAAAACCAGGCGCGCTTCCCCAAGACATTCGCACAAGTCCCACTATGGCGCGCAAGTCCAAACTCGCGCGCAAGTGCCATCAACGCACCTACGCAACTCTTCCTTCCCCGACTACAAACTTGCGCGGTCCACTTCCTTTCTCTTCCAAACTGCCTTGGGCGCACAACCAACAACCAGCGTGCAAGCTCTACTTGCTCGACAAAACTACCACCTGTGTGGCTCGACCACCTGCACGACGAGAGCTCGAACAATCTCGAAGTCTTGATCTCCGTGAAAAATGAGAAGGGGTGGTTCAGTATTTATAGGCAAACTGGACCCCCTACGCGGCGGCGCGCAAGTCCCTCGACGGCGCGCAATTCTTGTCTGCAGTAACCTCTGTCGCGCAACTCACTTGCGCGACCCAACCATTATTTGCACGACCTTCTTTCCTTAGCCAAATTTTGACGTTATGATCCTCAAAAACATATGGCGCGCAAGTCTTCTATCCTCCAAGACCTCGGCGCGCAAGTACCTTTGCCAAAAACACTTATCTTTATTGGCTGATTTTCAGGCCCAGAAATTTGACAAACACTGCGAAACGGCGCCACCTTCACTACTGTTTTCTGCTTGAACGGTATGATCTCTTTGTTGGTACACATCCTGAACATCCACTGAGTATTGACAACAAACACAAACCATACGCCAAATCATGCTTTGAATACCCTGGTTCCAACAGATCCAACATCAGTCTTGGCTACCGGGTGTGTTTTCTCTATCCTGGATCGATATACATTGTTTTTCCATGATCCAATAAGTTAACCCTACATGCCCTTGTATGGTTAGGCCTCATGGTTATTTGAAAATTCTATTTCATCTGGGAAATCCATGTGCTCATCACTGGATAGATTCTATGCACTCCCAATGACATTCTCTAACACATAGTTAATGTGTTTCTTGTCTTCCTCAATCACTCACCTAGGTTTTGTTCTTTCAGTTAACTCGGAAATGAAATAGTGAACCATTGAGAAAGTTAAAACAATTTAGTTATAAAGATATTTTGATGAATGGTTGAATCTAAGATACCCAATCCAAACTGTGGTTTCCAAGTTCTCAGATTTCTGAACATCTAGAAATAGAAATCTTACCTGGTGGAGATTTTTTAAATATTCTAGCGGATAAATTGACCGAGGTGATCCTAGTGCAAGGAATGGACTCTGTAGGGTTCACATATTTTTCATAAATATATTTCTAGAAATAAATATGGCTCTATAGGAAATTAATTTCAATTTGTTTCAACTGATAGTTTTATCCTTTTATGTCGGGTGTGTGAGTGATCTTGTCTAACAGTGGATGATTCTAAAACCAGAGGATGAATTTCATCACCCCATCTGCTATAACAAGGTCAACCTCCTCAAATATATTTCCTAGTAATTTTCACTCATTCAAATGATATTTAGATTTCTTCTTTATTATTTTCTAATAAGAACATATCTCCTAGTGGTATTCTTTCCATAGACATAGGAAAATTATATCTATATGTTCATTCTCATTTTATTTTCTATTCTAACTTGAGAATTTACATTAATCTATAACTCATAATTTCTAAAGAAAAATTATTTATCTAAATCGAATTTTAACCATATCAAATTCCTCATTGAATCGAAGCCATTGAGTAAGAAAAAAAATTAAATATACCCCTACAAATTGTTTTCAGTGCCTTTTTAAATGTTTTTAAGAGAATCTATGATGATTGAAATAGAGAAATTCGTTGGTGAAAATGATTTTATTAAATGTATAATTAAAATGAATTATATGTTATATCATATCTAGATATTTGATTCTCCAAATGGTATCAATGAATATGCGGCAACTCTATCCACTGATGGTTATATCATTTTTTTATGTTTTTGATGATGTTCTTAGGAATCCTCATATCATCTTTTTTGTGTCTTTACGGGATAATCTTCTTAGAGAATTAGCCTATGAGTCTGATTTCACTAGTATCTATTCTATGTTAGAAATCAAATATATTATTAACTATTTATTTGGATGCTTATATAAAAAATTAGACTATATACCTTTAAAATGCACCCTAGAACTACAGTCAAGTCACATATTAACGACTTTACTTGGATTCTACTAGACCTATACAATATAGTAGTGGAAATTCTTAATAAAGAAAAATAAATAATTCATATGACATCATTTTATTAATGATATATTTATATTAAATTTTCAATTATATATAGTAGAGATTATTTAAATCTTTATGAAGATAAGTCTACATTGTTATCCAAATAAATCAAAAAGAAATGAACTTTAAAGAATGATGTTGGGGATCTAAATGTTAGAGTCAGTGGTGATCAGAGAAGTAATAGGAAATATAGGATTTAATTAAGAAAACACTCATCTAAATCTATGAATGTGGTGTCTAAAACTAAGTGTTCAAATTTTTTTCATTTTAATCCACCTGGGTACATGAAAAGTAATTTTAATCATCACGATAATGTATATAATATAAAATATTGTAAACATCTGTTGTTAATTGAACAAGAATTTGACCCAGATGATGTGTTGAATGTTAGTGATGATAGTACATATGAGGAATGGATCATGGACTTAGGATGTTCATTCCATATGTATCTGAATAGGGAGTCTTTCACTAAAATAAGCAAGATTGAATTGGGTATTGTTTTCATAGTGAATGACAAGAGTTTTTGCAATATGGTTATATGTTATGCTTATTTGGATCTTCATGATGGGAAAGTTAAAACTCTTGAAGAGGTTATGTGGGTAGCCAAACATAAAATAAACATTAATTCCATAGGAGGCCTAGACCTTGATGGTTATATGTTCAGGATCGGTTCTGGTTGTCTTAGAATCACTTGTGACTATCTTATTATGAAAGGAAATGATATTAAAGGTATTTATGTGTTAGAAGGTGGATTAGTTTTATTTAGTCATTATAAAAATCTTGAAACACATTAGAGTTAGTATACTATAAATTTTGGGGCCCCTCCAGTATATACTGTAACTCCCAATGATTTTATGGAATGTCTCTTTTAAAATATTACGTCTTTGATTATTAATTATTTACGCAACACCGAGTTATAAACTATAATATACTATTAAATATGACCATTGGAATAGTAATGTTACCATTATGATTATTAACATTTCTAATAGAATATTAACTTCACCTATGAATGTATAATTAAAATTTGGAAATCCTATAAATGAAAAAATGGTATATTTAAATCAGGGATCAAGTAAATAAATGTTTAAAAAATTGAAAATTTAGTGTTTGTACTCTTATGAAACATAATTATTATTTTAAAAAATTTAAAATATAAAAAATTATTTAAAATATAATTTATTTTCATAAAATACATTCATAAATTAAATTTTTTTTCTACAATTATAAGATAATTTTATGCGACCTTAATTAATATTTAAATGTGTCATAAAAAGTTTTATATTATTAAAATACAAATATATCAAGTAAATTATTATTTTATATAAAAATAAATTTTATAATATATAGAAAATTATTTTCCTAAAATCTTTTATATTTTAAAATTATAAATGTAAAAAAATAGTTAGGGTAAATCTTTGCGATTTTTCTAAAATAATTGAATTTTTAGTGAATAGTGAAACACCTTAAATTTCTGTATTAGCTAAATAGAAGAATTATTGATTTATGAATGATTTATTTTTTATTTAGGAACAATTATTTTCAAATCACTTTAAATCAATACTATTGATATTCTTGAGAGAAACTAAAAACTAATGAATAAAATAATAAAAACATGACTCTCTTCATTTATAAATACAACCACTTTTACTCACACCTTTAAATTCCTAGATATTATAAAAATCTTTCCCAATCCCTATAACAAACCTCTCTATAATGTTTTTTATTTCTGTTATTACAGAAAATAGTAATTCATATTTCATTATATATGTTTTGGAGAAGAGGAATTCAATAGGTATAATCTCCTTTCATTCTATGAATTTTAAATAAATTTCATTTCATTTAATATCCTTTACATACCTCTTATTTCCCAAAAACATGTTAAATATAGTATATATAATAATACTATTATTTTATTCTGATAATTAGATATCACGAATCAATTTTTTCTCCCACCTATTTATTCAAAAAATTAAAGCATCGTCTGTGAGGAGGCGATTTACCGCCTTTGTGGACGATGAGTATTTGTTTTTCAGTTCCTCATTCAAAGATGGTCATAAATAATTATGGATAAAGTCAGAATAAATATATATTATACATCTTCTTTAATGTTCTATAACCATTATATATATGTAATTATAAATCATACTAAAAAATGAGCTCATGATGATCCAAAAAAGCTAAAATTATCCAAACAGTTTGCATTAACGTTATATATAATGAATAATCCTCACATATGGAAACATGTTGATATATAACACCATTAAATATTTGGGTACATCATTAAAAATATATAATATCAATTTTGGATAACTATTCCCATTTTACATAATCTTTGACATAAGTAATGCAATAATTAAAACAAATAAACAAACACTCTCGAACGACAAAATTGATACTTATAACTCATATAAAAGGCTATAATTGAACTTATTAAAATTATTATAAATCAAAAAATGATTAATAGTTTACGAATTAAATTATTAAATATTCTAATTTCATTATCTGGAGCATTATGTCCATGTCAATAACACATTCAGACGTAAGGTAAGGGATTCTCCTAAAACCACAATTTTTCATTCGAGTTACGCAATATCTCTCTTTACCCCAATTTAACTCAAATTTATTTTCAAATATATCATAGAAAATTTGTGTAAATGTTTTAATATAATCTAACATGGTCATTTAATCTTTCATTAATGTGGAAATACATGTTTTACAAAGATCTATTTTTTATTCCTTTAGATAAGTGAGACTGATTTCTAGGAACATTCTAATTTCTTACCCATTTTCATGTACCATCCATAATATATTTTCAGACACTATTATTTCTCGAATATTAATATTGTTATCATGAAAAAAAAATTTGTTACTTTATTTTTTAATTAAATCAATTATCATATTTTTCTAAATACTCTGTTATATTATCTCTTAAAGTGCACTGAAGTATCCCATTTCAAAAGAATCTTAAAAACTCTTTTTATAAGTTTTCAATTCTGTTAGATAAATTTTTTTGCAAAACCTAATTTAATTTTCTGCCCCTTTTCATTTTTTGGATTTATATTTTTACCGTATGATTTTATGATAAATACAAATTATTTTTCAAAAAAACTCTACTTTAAAAACGAAAAAAATTAATTTATCTCAAGAGTCCTTAGATGATTTTACTAGAGTCTTTTAATCTATTTCATCACCCTCAGTTTAATATTAATCTTAATAGGGATTGATCTTCTATGATATCATCTAAAATGTTTTATTAAATAGTTTCTGAATAGTTTGACTATGGATGTCCTATCATGATACCATTAACCATATTACTCAGAATGATTAGTGATTATGTTTACTGATTGGGGAAAGATATTTTCATTTCGTATCTATATGATATTTATGCTTCACCCCATTAATATGATCAATGAATTGAGCATAGTATATTATTGGTGTGTCCTATTATATCTCCTCGATGTATCTCTATGTCTCATGAGATAAATTAAATATGGACTTGGTCAAGGCCTTGCCGATTTATTTTCAGATGTGGATTTTAATAAGCCATTTCTATATATTTGAACCATATTATTAAACTCTCATAATTATCTAATTCATTCAAGACACTAAATAGCTTTGGATACGAAAATATCATAATCTTTATATCCTTAGGTTTTTTGGATCCAGACCATTAGCAGATTCTAATAATGATAATCTAGAACATAGGATTGTCAAATTTATATTTGTTGGTTTTCACATGGGTGTTATGGGGTATAAATTATGGGTAGAAAAAATAGGTTATCATATGTGTATTATCATCCATGATGTAGGGTTTAGATATTTATGTAATCCAAGTAGAATTAATTTAGTGTCTCAAGAGACCAGTTCACCCCAAACCTTTGGTGTTGATGTTGGTTTTGACTCATGGGACACTTAGGAACCTAATCATACTCTTTCTATTCACCCCTCTAAATCCTAAGTGTGAATATGCATATTATTTTAATTAGGAAACCACTGAATAAGAGGATGGACATAGAGGATAAAAATTGACCTAATACTGAGATGGATGGGTTATCAAACCCCATGTTCGGTTCAGTCGTACTAATATAGTTCTTTATAGTTTTAGTGTTTCTGAAGTCATGTTTACTGATGAACCTAAAACCATTAAGCATGTTTCTAAATCAAAATAACTCTCACTATGGGTAAAAATAATGAACAAATAGACGAATTCAATTAAGAAGTATAATACATGGACTACTGTAACAAAACCTTAATATGAAAGGATTATCATTTGTATATGGATGTTTATGAAGGAGGAAAAACTAGAAATTAGAAATCAAATTTAAATCCTAATTTTACATTGTGGGATACCTCTAGCCCGATTGAATAGACAATAATGGGATTTTTACCCTATTATTATTCATTAGTATATATTTTTAGTTTCTTTTTATACTAAAAACGATTTCCATATTGAACAGTTAGATGTTAAACATCAATATTTTCCGGGTAAATTGGAGAAACATTTTATATTCGACCTCCGGAAGGTTATTAAAATATTTAAAAGTTTAACCATGCTTCCCTATAAAAAATTACTTGTGTGGTTTGAATCAGTCCTCTAGAATATGGTAAAAACTTTTCAATTATTTTATGATTGAAAATGGTTTCAATATGTAACATTTTGATGCATGAGTTTATTACAAAAATGGTAATCATTACATGAGTTATGTTCATTTATATTTTTATTACATGTATTTTATTTTTAAGAACGTGAAATAAATTATCCATATGAAAACACAATTGAATTATTCTTTTTAAAGTAATGGTTTAGGAAATGAAAAATATATGTTTGGAATATAAATAATTAGGCATAAATAAGACCATGTTTTTTGGATAATTCTTATTGGAAAAGTGTTTTGAAATTATATTTTTTATCACATTAAACTACTTGGCATAACCATGGGTCAATATATTTCATTTTAACTAAGCTAATATCTTACTAGTGAATCTAATATTGATTTCATGAGAAATATTCCTTATGTTAATGTTGATGGGATTTTTATTTATGCAATGGTTTGGTATGGACCAGATATTTCTTTTTCGGTGTATACACATAGTCGATTCATGTGGAAACCTAGAAAAGAACACTTGAAAACTGTAAAATAAATTATTAGGTATGTCTCAAGGTCTTCAAGATTATTCATTTGATTTAGAAAAAATATAGTTATGATGATGACGTTATAGGATTCCTAGACTCTGAATATGTTGATAATTTGGACACTCATTAACCAATTACAAGTTTTGTTTTCCATTTATATTGTGGTTTGATTTCTTATAAATATAACATGAAATAAGTAGTTTATCTTTACACCATAGTGGATATGTATATAGCCTTTATAGAATGAATTATGCAAGCTATTTGGTTTAATGGTATTGTTCAATCTTTTCCTTTATCTGTTTCTAATATTGTAGTAAACTTTGATAATTTTTATACTTTAAATTTTTCTAAAAACTGTTTTTTCTTTGGTATAATGATGATTATATATATTATACTTCACATTATTGGGGATATAATTACAGTTGGGACTCTTTCTATTATATAGATACACACCAGGAATAATTCATCTGATAGTCTGACTAATGATGGTCCACATTCCAATTTTAATAACTATTTAAATATTATTAAACATGACCCATTTCAATAGTTGTAATTATAATAACACCATCTTTTAATGAAAAATTTCAACTGAAATATGTATATTTGATGTTTTTATCAATGAAATACCATTATTATATTGAAATTCAAGTTTATATTATTCAATAATATATTCTATACATTCGTGGGTTTAATGGATTGACATACGTGTAATTATCATTTTCCTTTCTCAAATATATTTTCAGTATATTGTTACTTCATCAGTTGTTTTTACTTATTATCGTTATGAATTGATCAACCTCGATCCAATGGTTTTCATAGAACCTCGGTCTGTTTCTTTTATAATTGATCAATCTAATTTGTTCATCTCTATTCCAATATAGTACCTCTGAATGTACTTTCTTTATGTGTCTTCAAAGTTATTTGAATAGTCTGTTTTATCTAGGCCATCCATGTCACCTTCATATAATGGATTCTTTTCATTCTACCTACAATTCTCTAATACACAATTAATGAATATATTTTCTTCCTCTACTTCACATCTTAGTTTTTTTATCCAATTCACTTTGTAAATATATCATAGATCCTTTATAAAAGAGAGAACCAACTTGTTTTATAGAGATCTTGGAGAAGGGAAGATGATGAGTTAGATGATTATTTCACATGGTTTTTTGGTGCACATATTTCCATTCATCTCAAACTTTACATCTCATATGGTTGATATTTGGGGAGTATTCTAGTAGGTAACATAACTTCGATGATCACAATGCAAGGCATGGACACTGTTGGTTTTATATGTCCATCATAACCAAATTTTGTTAATGAAAAATTTCACTATAATCAATTCATTTCAATATATTTTGATGCACTATTGTATCATTTTATTCAGGATGTATGTATGAGACCATCTAGGATTGGACAGTTCTTACTCCACTTGACAGAGATCGTCACTACCACCAGTTTTAGCAACGACATCCATATCAGATATCTTTGTTGGTTCTTTTATTTCTTTTACATGGTATCTAATTTTCATCATTAGGTTTTTCTAATATGAACATTTCTCCAATTGGTGTTCTTGTATTTAATGTAATATCCCATGGATTAAAAACACATTACATCGACATTTTTGTTCTCATTTTCTTTTTTGTTTTAACTCGATCATTCACCATAATCTATTTGTTACGCATTATAAAGAAAAAATGATACCCTTAAATCACTTTGTAACCATAAAAATTCCTCAATGGATCTAGTCCATTGGATAAAGACAACCACGTCAATGTTTTCCCTAAAATATGATGAAATACTCTTGTTTATTATCAATTGGAGACACTCTGTTCTCAACTTCAAACAAATTTATAATTTTTACAACTGAAAGGGTGATCAATATATTAACAAAAATAACTATAATTCCTTCACATATAAATAATATTCTTGAATGGTCTCCCTGTTAATTGAGTAAAATCATGGAATAACCGGAAGGAAATTCCCAACGGAATATCTTGGTGGCCCGCTCTCCAATAGACGGATCTGAATAAATTAGGTTAATGGAATATGGAATGAAATCACCAGAAGTATTATGAATCAAAAAATTAGATTTATATATTTTGGAGGGTTTATCAATTTGTATAATATTGTCATGAAATATATCCCAATGGATGATATTTTTCTTTTAAGGACTAAAAATAATCTTATTAATAATATTGAATGTTTCTTAAACTCTTTCATTTTCGATTCTCACCAATAGGGGAAGCAACACTGGACAGGATGGGCTAGGCTATCCAGACATGTTAATGAGTGGAAAATCAATCTCAACATCATATCTGAAATCTTTTTATTCCTAAATTATATTCTATATTGAGGGAAAATATAGGTTAACTCTTTTTAGGCCTTGAATATTAGTAGAAAAACATAAATATTCAATATTTTATTGGATTGAGGGTCCTTAGGTCCAATTATCTTGATTTCCCTTTATGATTGTATTATAATTATTTATGAAAATGATCACTAGATTATTGGATGATGTCAAATCTCATTATTTATGGATAATTAGAATTTCCTACCTCTCATATTCCCTAGATTCAATTCATTGAATCTATGATTTGGGGAAACCATAACTTTCCCTCAGTCTATTGGATGTGGTTCCCAACAATGACCAGAAAGACACTTATAGTGGTATTCATCTTGTTAATCAAACTTATTAATTTATTTTTAAGCCATCCCCAACATAAAACTACCCCATCATTTTTTAATGTTATGGTTAATGACAAAAAATAGACCTCCTATAAAGAAACCTTTTTTGTAATGAAATTCTCATCAAACACAATTTTCATATATAGTGACATATAAATTTTGTACCCCATAAATCCATAAGAAAGGAATTCAACATACCTCAAAATACCTTTTTTACATGAATGTGATCTCCGAATCCATTTTCCATATTGTCAAGGATGGGGATATTTTATGATTCATATTGTCTAAAATGGGTTTTAAGGGTTTTAGATGGTTTTTAATGGGGGTGTGGGGGGGTATGATGGATTTTATTTTATTGAAAATTATCACCAATAATGTTTCAATGTATATATGGGCTCCATCTTGAATGAAAATGTAATAATATTCTCTTTACAGTAGGGTTTTTATTTATATGGGATTCTAAGATAGTTGTACACAATAAATGCATATTCCCTTGCACTATTTACCTTAAAACCAACGTATATTCTATGTTTTAATCCCTTATCTTCATGTATATAGAAGAGTAATGAACAATGCCATCATGAATTAGATCACCAAAAAAATTAAAGCCAGTTACATATATGGCTTATGGTCCATAGGTTCATGGGTATATAAGAAAGATTTTATGATGGGTCTTAAACTCAATACAAATTTATTCTTCTTACAAGTGGTTGTGAATGGAGGATTGGTTTGGGATGGGTGCAACTCAGTCACCAGGGATTTACCAACCTACTATAGAGAGGGAAACTCACCACAAGATGACGTGGAATTCATTCTTGATAGTGTCATCATTAATTGGTCTAACTACATATCCCTATCTATTTTTCAATCTGAATCATCCTTCTTTGGAAATTTTCTCTTGGGACACTACATGTGTCATTGGAATACCACATATAACACTAGGAATTTTCTCAATTTTCTTTCTATGAATGTAGAGATCCTGCATACCTAGAGGAAAGGGAATAATTTTTTCAATCTCCTAGAATCAATAGTTGAAAAACATATATAATTGAATATTATTGTTAGTTTATAAACATTATCTTTTGTTAATATCATCAAAGAGAATTCTCTTAATATCTATAACTTCAGTTCCCATACATCCTTCTCCATGTCCCCATTCTCTCTTTCCTCTTTTAGAATTAATTAATGTTAAATATTTAGTTATTCATGAATTCATGGATCATGCTATTCCCTTGTATTGGGGCCAAGGGCTAAATTACCTATGGTGAACTAAGATAACATCAATTCCATCACTTTCAATAAAATTAACAATTTTTATATTGATTCCTCTATATTAGACATTGTATAGGGTTCTATCAATCTCACATTATATATAATTTAAATAAATATTCAAAATCAAAAAAATCATTATTTCATGTCAAATGGGAATTTAAAACCTAGAAGTATGTTTTAATCACTTTTCACCATTACTTAGTCACTATAATAATCAATCAAAAATCTTTTTCCGAATATATAGTCTTTTTATTGTTTTACAACCCTCACCATGTTTTCTGGTAAATACTAATGATAAAAGGAACCCTACCATAATGATGGAATCCGTTAATAGTTTAGGAAATATAACATAATTAATATTAATATTAATATTAATATTAAATAGCGATCTTAATCATTACCCCTTGTGGGTTAGCTTACTCAACAATATAGCTCCGTGTAAAACCAATATTATATCTAATAAATAATATTAACATCTGTCATTGTTAATTAATATAGAAACATTAAATTTTACACACATGATTTATCTACTATATTTTAATCTATATAGGGAATATAAAATAACTATATATCATAAATATTATCTACATATATATTAACTATGCATAAAATAAATTAATTTTTTCTAAAATAAATTTAAATTGACACATAAAAACTAAGAGGAATAAAAAATAAATTTATTTATATATTATTTATCTGCATGCCATAAGAAGTCGCATCATTAATACCTTCTAAAAAAATGATACATCATATATAAACATATTTTAGATTTTTTTTAATTTCAATAACACATCTTAAGAAACATTCTCAATAACCCCAACCTCTCGAAAATAGATGTAATTTCATATTTTCCAATCCTAGAATATTGAACTCCATGTAGTCTATAATACTCAAATGATGTGGTCTTATGTCATAATGTAACATTATAAAAAACACTATTAAAATACCATTCAAAATTTATTTCCATGTAAATTTTTATTAAGTAAATTTCAATTGGTCTTCATACGCATGATTACCAATGTGAAATTTTCTCTTACATCTCAATGCATACCACATGCCTATTACTACCTCCAACACTATCAGAAATATCTAGGAATCCCATATTCCACCTTCCCTTTTCATAATACAAGATAAATTCATTTCGTAACACCTAATACATTTTATATGAAATGGAAATCCTTATTTTCACTCTTTTATATTGGAATCTAATTTTATACTACAACATGTCAAGTTCTAGTAATAAAACCATGATGATTTAATTTCAATAAAAATTTGATTATTTTATTTTTCTAGAAATAAAATAATTTCTTAATTCATACACATACATTTGTTTCATTAATATATACTATAGTATCCAAAAATAATGTCCAAGGTTTAACAATTCACATCACCTAGATAAACTCAGCAGAAATCCCAAATAGTATTTATAAATACCAAGCGATTTCTCTAAGAACCCTTAATATAAAGTTTAATAATTGGGAATGATTTTACCATTGAAATAAATTAAATAAATAGAGACTTAATTGATTAATATATTTTTAGGAATCTGTTGATTTGATATTCTAAAAATATAAATAAACTATTTTCAAAGAAAAAATAAATATAAACATAAATCATGTAGAATGAAATAAAAAGATCCAACCAATCATATGTTCATAACATAAAAGTATAATAAGAAACAATTAATTTATAATTAAATAGGTAATCTATAAAAATCCCAAATATAATCACATCAGGGTTTCTAAAAACACCACATGATCCAACTCCAAGTGATCCATGGTCACCACCAAATGATCAAACCACTTTATGGATTGATACGATATCAAGATACACTATCAAATTAAGTATCACTATAGTTCCCCAATCTTTTTAAAAATATTATTAAATGTTTTAATTATATACATATATTAATTTAAACCGAAATATCATGGGTCCTAGGGTATTTTAAATATTAGGTTCATAAAACATTAAAGTGATATAAACATAAAACATCTTTATTATATTCATCTGAATGATATCTACAATCCTTAAAATATCCTAAAACATTATTATGTAACTAAGAGAATAAATTTAAAAAAGTGGGGAGCTAAAAATATATATAAGGAATAAAAAATTTATGGAAACATAACATGTTAATCAATGGAATAACATGATATCATAAAAGAGAATTCCCAAGAGTAATCACATGGGAGCATAACATAAATAAAATCATATCAGAAGTATAAGGAATCATAAGAAATTTTGAATAAATATATAACATGACAACAACATGAATGAAAGATAACTTCCTTGAGATTATTAAATGGTGGAGAAACTCCCATAAAGGATTAGGTCTATTCTTTATTCATATACTTGATGCCTCATGATAAAGAATCATTACTCAATTAATTGAAGTGATATCATGGTCCACCAATCATAACATGTTTATTATTATGTGTACTGTCATGACCCGTCCTTGGGGCCCATGTCGTGACTACCCCAAGCCTGCCTTCTATAGGCCAGGTGCTGGAGACTAGCACCAAAGGCATAAATGCTGACAATAGGGGAAGGAATTTACTTTATAAAGTAAAAAAACACCACATAGTAAGCCAGAAGATGTAAACACTATGTAAAATGAGTACAATAGTAAGTGCGGAAGAGTAAGTGTGCCAGAATACAAACCCAAACTAAAATAATGTACAACTGGAAAGGAAGTATAGCAACAGAAAATTAAATCAGCAACATCATGCCGTCCACTGGAAATCCCACCTGAAGGGTGGGCAAAGATAGCCTCCTCAGCTCCTCGGGTCCTGCCGTCTGCCCCGCGTACGTCTCACCTAGTGGTCCAACTCCAGGTACCGACTCCTCATAAAATACACCTCCAGGCACTGACTCGATGTGATATCCACCTCCGCCACCGACTCCTCATGAGTTCCTCCTCTGGGAACCGTCCAACTCTACAAGCCTCTACCTCGATCAGTGATGTCTGTCGTCTGCAACCAACACAACATAGTGCGGTCGATAACCGTGCAGGGTTGAGTATACAATACTCAGTAGGGAAACCGAGACCCCTGAAGGTCTCCCAGAATCCACAAAGGATAATTCACAACGGAAAGATACAATCACGAAGTAACATACAACACTACTTAATTATATGCCCATACATATTCCTAAATAATCAATTCCAGTTCGTCTCTAACATCCGAGCCCAAGTTTGATCTAGTCCACATAGGATAGCACAACGAATCCACATATGATAACACAATCCAATCCACCTAGGATAGAATGTCAATAATATCGAATATAATGATTGAAAGTCAAGACTCATCTCACACAGGTATACTTCTTCATAATGAAAAAGGAGATGATCAGATGTGGTTACTGATTCATCTTGCTGGGGCCCACGTAGGATACTAGACCAGCTAAGCTGTCAGACCCACATAGGTTACTACAACAGAGGTCAATAGTGTCAGACCCATGTAGGATACAAGTACTATAGTTATCACTGCTGAACCCACTGAGGATTCCAGTATGGTTGTCATCGTCGTCGAACCCACAGAGGATTCCAGTACGATAGTCATGACCGTCGAACCCACGAAGGATTCTAGTACGATAGTCATCGTCGTCGAACCCGCGGAGGATTACAGTACAAAAGTCTTCACCGTCGAACCCATAGCTGCTGGGGAAATCCTCCTCCATCGAGTACTGTGGGAATGCCGCTACAACCAAGCGCTTCCCACTAACCTTGGACTACTGTAGTACTCCACCTGTCAAGTATTGTGGGTCTGCTGCTACAACCAAACGCTTCCTACCATGGGTCTGCCGCTACAACCAAGTGCTCCCCCTCATAGCCTATAGAGGTACTCCTTCTGCTGAGTACCACGAGTTTTCCACTACATTCAAGAACTCCTCCACCGTGGGTCTTCCGCTAAAACAAGCGCTCCCCACTGGGCTATCGAAATACTCCGAGTCGATAGATCACCAGTTATCAAGTCTCATCCAGCTCTAGAGTTTCCGCACTCATCATGCTCGTTCTGGGAGGATCCACTCCACGAGCCAAGAGGTCGATACATCAACTGTCATGTAGACCAGAGTTAATGTATCAAAAAGTTTCTTCATTTCCAAAGGAGCACAACGCGACAGACGACGCGTCAATCGGACGCCCGGTCTGAGAGTTAATGACTTTTTCGTTCCAGGGGCCCGGTTGGTTTTTAATTCAGAACTAACCCGAACGTACTCCAACTACATCCAATCCTCGATAAGAGTAATCCAAAAGGCCCGTCTCACTAAGAGGTATCTAACAAAGTCGATGGCACGTCAATCGGACGTCCGGAGCTCAAGTTATAAGTGTTTCCACTCCGAGGCCCCGGCTGGATTCGTGTTCGAACCAACCCGGAAATACCAAAAGTTATAAGAATCCTTGTGTGTAATATACCGAAACTACCGTCTCGATACAAGAATCCCAATGCAACTGACGGTGCATCGATCGGAGGTCTGAAGCCCATGATATGGGCAAATGACTGAAAACAGTCTAAAATGGGGGGTCTGGGCCCGGCCCTGCCCGGACGGACCCCCCAGGGTCGGCCCGAACCGGGTTCGGGTCCGGCCCATCAGGGTGCGTACCTACATAGATAGTGTGGCCCGGCCCAGCCGGTGCGGCCTGGCCCCGCCGGCGTGTCCCGGCTCCACCGGCGCGGCCCGACCCTGTGCGGTCGGTCCGGCCTGGGAGGGCGCGGCCCGCGTGGCCGGTCAGTTTGGTCATTTCAGCCGAGAGGGAAATGGGGGGTAGTGCTGCCCCCCCCCCCCTCTGATTGGTAATGGCGCAGCGTAAATGTCGCGCCCTCCTCCCCTAAACCGAGAACGTCTTAGTCGTTCCAGTCCACCGCAGCCAAGCCACGGCGGTCTTCACCGGCGGCGCGTCGCCACCGCCGCCACTGCTCCCTGCGGACCACCAGTTTCGCACCAGTGGTCCGTTTCACCCACCGTCTATGCCAGAGGACTTTATGGGACCCAAACTACACTACAAGAAACTTCAAATCATCTTTAAGTCCAATTTCATCTCCGCCCCTCAATCCGCACATCAACAACAAGTTGTGGAGGGTTGTCGGACCGTGTTTCTTCGCCCCGTGCCCTCCGCATTAGGTTTTATCAATTGGAAATCACTTAAACACATGATTTTAATCATTGATGAGGGTATAATTTATTCAAGTAAAAATTATACTAACATCATATTATTAAAAGCTCATTCTCTTGAGATAAATCCACTCGAATGGAAATTAAACAAAAATTTCCCTACCTCAATCCATAATACTTCAATGAATAGGGTATAATTTATTCAAAATAAATTATACAAACACCCTGAAATTAAATACACACACACGAGGGTATAATTCACATAAAAAATATATAATAAAACCCCCTACCTCGAAGAAAGCTCGCGGTTGTCAAGAACCACAGTTGATGGCGTCCTTCCCATCGTCGGTGTCCCCTTCCTTGTCAGGGAAGAGGAAGTAGATGGAGAATTCCAGGACCTCCAAGTCGACATCCTTCTTCAGAGACGTAGCGTTCTTCAATGAAGTAGATGAAGTTCTTCAAGGGAGGATGAAGATCTTCCAAAGCTATAGCTTTCTCTCTTCCCTTTTTCTCCACACAACAAAACTAACCCCCCCCCCCCCCAAAAAAATAATCTCCTTTATTTTATTTCAACAGGCCAAGGGTTTCCAACATAAAAATTTAATCTTAAACCAATTAATTGAATAGGTTCAATTAATTAAATAAGGTGTGTTGGAATTTAATTAAGAGGAGACAGGGGTGAGTTATTTAATAAAGGAATGGGGTTTAAAGGGGATGAGTTATGGGGGTTAGGGAATAGGAAGGGGTGGGGTTCATGTTGGCCCCACATAGCCTTTATCCTCACTAGGTTAGTTTCCCTAACATCCACACAAAGGTTAAAACTACTAGAAGAGAAATAAAATTGGAATAAAATTTTATTTTATTCTTCACTTAAACCTCAAATTTAAGCAACTCCTCCCGAGAAAATGCACCTTCCGAAAAGGTCTTCTTAAGCAATTACCGGCGTTGCGGTTTCATCGGTGCCGTCAGATTTTGATTTTGAGCACCGGTTCAAAAGATAGAAAAACCCGCTCATTCTTTCATTGAACGTACCCGAGCTAAATGTCGAAAATTTATTCCGGGCACACCAGGCCTCGGAATCATGTGCCTTTAGGAACTACGTACTCATAAAATCCCAAAGAAATTATGAAAAAAAATTCCTTGAAATTTCCATGTCTTTACATTACTCCCACCTCATGGAATTACGTCCCCGTAAAGCTATAACACATACTTGGGAATCAAAAGTGGTACTAAGCACGCAAATAAGCCTTGCACTCCATTATGCTCTCCTGGAGGTTCATGTGCTGCTAGTGAAAGCGCACCTGAGGAATAGACCGTCCACGTAGGACCTACTCCTGTCGATCCTCATTCTCCACTAGAACCTTTGTGAATGTCTCCCAGCCATCGACATCCAACTCCCTACGGTCGATGATGTGTGAAGGGTCATGCACGCATCTCCTTAGTTGAGATATGTGGATTTCATCGTGCACCCGGTGCAACTGAGGTGGAAAGGTCAAGTGGTAAACCACCTCGCCAACCCTGCTGAGGACCTAGAAAGGTCCGTTGAACCTTAATGATATTTCGCTGCCTCGACTGCATCTCCGTAAACCTCATCGAGGTGAGACCTGTATAAGAACAGGGTCACCATCCTCGATCTCTAGAGGCCTCTATTTCCAGATTAGAACTGAAACTCAAAAATCCTACAGCAACGAGGGTAAGGTTGGCTGACCCAAGAGTGATCGGCTACACCCTCTTAAGCATGAGTTAAACTATGCTGCATGGGGTCTCCTTTTCTCCGACCAAGGAATACTCATCCTGACATCTACCTAATACCATCAATTTGTAAATGAACTATGACTTCCCAGTACATACTCAAACTAACATCGTAAGGTCTCGACGTTGTCACCAAAAAGTTCCAACCAAAACTCTCACCTCAAGGGTCAGATCACACCGTCATCATAAGTGTGATTATCGAGTCTCCTCCAAAAGGTATCTCCAGACATGAGGGTCCAGTCAACGGCTTAACCGGAAACTCTAGGTCTGGGACAAGATTCATGGAAGGGATGATTCGTATCGATGTCTGTTGCTACGGCAGCTAGTAGAAGACATAGTCCATACATCAAATAATCCTTAGAGCCCTTTCGGTCTCACTCTTTGACCGCATCCAACTACTCTTTCCCATGCCCTCCATCTCCCTAAGCCTAGCATGGATTACAAAGGCGGGTGGTTGCAATATGTCAAAATTTTCACCACTCCACGTTGCTCTCCTACCTCTACTTCCACGTCTTCTACCCTGCAGATTCATCTGTCCTTTTCACTTCCTCTACTTGAAAAATTTTACACACCCAAGTCTTCGAGACTGGCGCCAGTTTCCTGCTTTCCCATAGCTAAGCTTCACTGACTGCATCCATTCAGTAACATAATTCTCAACCCCAAAGGTTATTTCTAGCACCCTAGCATATGTAGCAATGTATAAATAAAATGTGATGGCTCGAATGTCCTTAAATATACCCCGCTCAGAAGTCCAAGCCCTGAAGCACTGATCACATCGTATTCATTGAGTACCAATAATAGTTTGGTATGCCCCGATGAATTCTCAGCTGCTGACATGTCTTCCTACCGAAGCAGTATAAGCTCTAGGAAACTCTCAGCCACCACCTCAAGCCAGTCCTCAGCTTCCTGTGAGTCGGGCTCGTCTTGGAACCTGAGGGGTATATGATGCTGAAACATGTGTAAGCCACTAAGCCTACATGCGTACTCTACCGGTACTTCCAGTTGTAACTTCTGACCAACAGGTAGTGATATAGCTAAAACACTACCCGAATGTACTATCTCAGGCATCATCCCATGTACTGAAGCCTCATCACTATGCGGACCAACCTCATGGTCACTCATTGGGAAACAGTAGTAGTTAAGATCAACATCTCCACTACTAGATCTAGACTAGGTGTAGAACTCTAGCAATTGCCTCCATCCAGTCCACTACTGTCTGGAAAACTCTCTCGCCTCGTAACCTCAAAGGCCTCAGCTGCTGGAACTCGTGCAACGCACTCTGCTAGCATGCACTGTCCAATAGTACGGCTGGTGGCATCTGCTGCCTATCAGGTGGTGCTGCTGCTGGTACACCACCTGATGGTGCCAACATTGAAAGAGGGCCATGCACCAAAGTCTCGTCGCTCGGTGGGTCGTCATCGAGTACCCCCTCAGAACTCCAACTGTCTTTCTATGTGGAGACATCCTGAACAGATGTGACATAGTCAACGATTTATACCTAGTGAGGTGAGACAAAGTAATCACAAAGAAAACTTTTGAAACACACATACAATCAGTGTTTTCGGGCATTGAGTCGGATATCAGAAGTCAGGGTCATGGTGTACGGATACATCGGCCGCCGCACCAACACTGGACTCCCTGGACTGATAACCACACTCAATACCCTTAACTCTATTGCTTCACATAGAAGAAAGATCAGAGTCCTGAGTTCTGCAGTATAACCGAACCACTCTCTGATACCAATTTGTCATGACCCGTCCTCGGGGCCCATGTCATGACTACCCCATGCCCTCCTTCTATAGGCTAGGGGCTGGCGACTAGCACTAAAGGCGTAAATCCCGACAAAAGGGGAAGTAATTGCCTTTATAAAGTAAACAAACACCACAATGTAAGCCAGCAGAAGTAAACACTAAGTAAACTGAGTACAATAGTATGTGCCGAAGAGTAAGTGGGCCAGAATACAAATACAAACTGAAAGTAAAGTACAACTGGAAAGGAAGTACAACAACTGAAAAGTAAAGCAGCAACACCGTGCCGTCCACTGGAAATCCCACCTGAAGGGTGGGTAAAGATTGCCTCCTCAGCTCCTTGGGTCCTGCCATCTACCCTGTGTATGTACCGCCCAGTGGTCCACCTCCAGGTACCGACTCGTTGTAAAATCCACCTCTGGGAAACGACTCGATGTTATATCCACCTCTGGCACAGACTCATCATGAGTTCCTCCTCTGGGAAAAGTCCAGATCTACATGCCTCAACCTCGATCAGTGATGTCCGTCGTCTGCAACCAACACAACGTAGTGCGGGCGAAGCCCGTGTAGGGGTGAGTATATAATACTTAGTAGGGACGCCGAGACCGCCGAAGGTCTCCCAGAATCCAAAAAGGATAATCCACAGAGGAAAGATACAATCACGAAGTAACATCCAACACTACTTAGGTATATACCCATACATATTCCTAAGTCATCAATTCCAGTTCGGCTCCAACATCTGAGCCCATGTTCGATCTAGTCCACACAGGATAGCACAACCAATACACATAGGATAACATAATTCAATCCACTTAGGATAGAAAGTCAATCATATCGAAGATAATGATTGAATGTCAAGAATCAGCTCACATAGGTATACTTCTTCATAATGCAAAAGGAGATGATCAGATATAGTTACTGATTCATCTAGCTAGGGCCCACGTAGGATACTAAACCAGCTAATTTGTCGGACCCACGTAGGACACTACAACAGAGATCAATACTGTCGAATCCACATATGTTACAAGTACTGTATTTGTCACTGCCAAACCCACGGTGTATTCCAGTATGGTTTTCGTCGTCGTCGAACCCATGGAGGATTCCAGTACGATAATCTTCACCGTCGAACCCACGGAGTATTCCAGTACGATGGTCATCGTCGTCGAACCCACAGAGGATTCCAGTATGAATTTCTTCACCGTCGAACCCATAGATACAAGGGAACTCCTCCTCTATCGAGTACAGTGGGCCTACTGCTACAACCAAGCACTTCCCACTAACCTAGGACTGCTGTAGTATTCCACCTTTCGAGTAATATGGGCCTGCTGCTACAAGCAAGTGCTCCCACCATGGGTATGCCGCTACAACTAAGAGCGCCCCATCATAGCCTACAGAGGTAATAATTCTGTTGAGTACCACTGGTCTGTGGCTTCAACCATGATCTCATCCACCATGGGTCTGCCGCTACAACCATGCGCTCCCCACTGGGCTATCAAAACACACTGAGTCGATCGATCAACAGTCATCAAGTCTCAGGCAGCTCTAGGGTTTCCGCATTTAGCACGCTTGTTCCGAGAGGATCCGCTCCATGAGCCAAGAGGTAGATACATCGACTATCACGTAGACTAGAGTTGATGTATCGAAAAGTTCCGTCATGTCAAAAGGAACACAATGCGACAGACGACACGTCAATCGGACGCCCGGTCTGAGAGTTAATGGCTTTTTCGTTCCAGGGCCCGGTTGGTTTTTAAGTCAAAACTAACCCGACCATACTCCAACTATGTCCAAACCCCGATCAGAGTAAGACAAAAGTTCCGTCTCACTAATAGGAATCTAACAAAGTTGACGACACGTCAATCGAACGTCCGGAACTCAAGTTATAAGCATTTCCGCTACGAGGGCCATGTTGGATTCGTGTTCGAACCAACCCGTCCATATAAAAAGTTGTCCGAAACCTTTATTTTAATATACCAAAACAACATTCTCGATCCAAGGATCCCAACGCAACTGACGGTACGTCGATCAGAGGTCTGATGCCCAAGATATGGGCAAATGACTGAAAATAGTCTGAAATGGGGGGTCTGACCCCGGCCCGGCCTGGCCCAACCCCCCTGGGTCGGCCCGCACTGGGTCGACCCAACTCGGGTCCGGGTCCCGCCCATCAGGGCACGGCCTGGCGTGGCCCGGCCCAGCAGGCACGGCCCGGCACGGTGCGGGCGACCCGGCCCAGCCTGGGTGGCCCAACCCTGTGTGGCCGGTCCGGCCTAGGCGGGTGTGGCCCGCGTGGTCGGTCAGCTTGGCCATTTTGGCCGAGCCAGAAACGAGGGGAGGTGCTTCCCCCCCCCCCTTATCTGATTGGAAACTGCGTGGATCAAATGCTGCACCATCCTCCCCTAAACCCGGTGACCCTCCATCTGTGCCAAAGGTCTTTACGGGACCCAAACTACACTGTGGGAACTTCAAATCATCTTTGCGGCCCGTTTCATCTTCACTCATCGATCCGCACTTCAACAACAAACTGCGGAGGGTTGTCGGTCCGTGTTTGTTCGGCCCGTGCCATCCTCGTTAGGTGTTATCAATTGGCAATCACTTAGACACATGCTTTTAATCATTTACGAGGGTATAATTTATTCAAGTAAAAATTATACTAACATCATATTATTAAAAGCTCATTCTCTTGAGATAAATCCACTCGAATGGAAATTAAACAAAAATTTCCCTACCTCAATCCATAATATGTCAATGACTAGCGTATAATTTATTCCAAATAAATTATACAAACACCCTTCAATTAAATACCCATGCACGAGGGTATAATTCACATAAACACTATATACAAAAACCCCCTACCTCGAAGAATGCTCGCAGTTGTCAAGCGCCGCGGTTGATGGTGTGCTTTCCGTCGTCAGTGTCTCCTTCCTTGTCGCAGAAGAGGAAGTGGATGGAGAATTCCATGACCGCCAAGTCGATGTCCTTATTCGGAGACGTAGCATTCTTCAATGAAAGAGATGAAGTTTCTCAAGGGAGGATAAAGATCTTCTAAAGCTAGTGCTCTCTCTCTTCCCTTTTTCTCCACACAACAAAACTAGCCCCCCCCCCAATAAAATAAGCTCCTTTATTTTATTTCAATAGGCCGAGGGTTTCCATCATCAAAATTCAATCTTAAACCAATTAATTGAATAGGTTCAATTAATTAAATAAGGGGTGTTGGAATTTAATTAAGAGGAGAGTGGGGTGAGTTACTTAATAAAGGCATGGGGTTTAAAGGGGATGAGTTAAGGGAGTTAGGGAATATGAATGGGTGGGGATCCTGTGGGCCCCACCTCACCTTTATCCTCACTAGGTTAGTTTACCTAACTTCCACACAATGGTTAAAACTACTAGAAGAGAAATAAAATTGGAATAAAATTTTATTTTATTCTTCACTTAAACCACAAATTTTAGCAACTCCTCCCGAGAAAACGAACCTTCAGAAAAGGTCTTCTTAAGCAATTATCGGCACTGCGGTTTCATCGGTGCCCTCAGATTTCGATTCCGAGCACCGGTTCAAAATATAGAAAAACCCACTCTTTCATTCACTGAATGTACCCGAGCTAAACTTTAGATATTGATTTCGGGCACACCGGGCCTCAGAATCAGGTGCCGTTAAAAACTGCGTTCTCGTAAAATCCTAAAGAAATTAAGAAAAAAATTTCCTTTCAAATTCTGGGTCTTTACATGTACCACATAATATATATTGATCACATGACATAAACATAATAATTACCCATTGAATGAAAATGGTATGCATAATTATATCTCATATCATAATCAAAAGAAATTTTATAGTGATCATATTTAAGATATGAACAAAATTAATGTATAAACCAATCAATGTTTTGGAGAATAATATTGATATATATTTTATTGAAATATATAAAAAAATTATATGCAATCCAAAACATCCAAGGTTTTCATTTTTGATTAAAATGTTTTTAAAATATTACATGATATATATTAGAAAGAATTTTTTTCACTATCATATAACTTCATCAAAATCTAAAAAAATAAAAATATTATAGAACAAATTTTCATTAAAAATAACCATGAAAACTAATAAAGGAATTTTCAAAGATAGTGTGTTCATTATGGCATGTAATTTTGAATTGTTATATGTGTTTCAAAACATTTATTTCACTTTATTGTAGAATGGTTAAAAATTACCTCATTCAGAAAATGAAAGGAAGATTCCATTAAAAAAAAGTGAAAAAACTAAAACATGGGTAAAAATGTATTTGATAATTCTTTTTGAAGAAAGTTAAAAACATTTATTAATATATTTTTAGAAAACATGGATAATTAAATGAATTGATTTTCGACTGATGAGAAAAATAATGTAAAATTTTGTTGAAAACATTTTCTCAATTAATTTTAATAAAAATTATTCAAAAATTGTAATATAACTTGAAAATTTAATGAATAAATATATGATTTAAAAATATATTGGTTTTAAGATAAAAATATCAAGACACTATCTTAAGTTGGCCTTATACAAAAACAATCCAAAATGATGAGATTGGGATATAAACCCTAACGACTTTTGTAACTATTGAATTATAATACCTATAAAATAAATAAATAAAAATGAAACATTAAACACCATGAAATTAGGTAGATTATTGATATAAAATATCAATTTTTTAGTATATAAAAAAATAAGTGCTTAATGTGGCATATGTCTTACTAAAATAAAGGTGAACTGAAAAATCCCTTACCTCATGTCCCGATTGGCCATGTATGTCTGTTATATATTGAATAACAAACTTATATGAATTATTATTTTTATTAATATCCATTTCTACGATTAATCCATTATTGTTGAAATAGTTACATCATTTAATTTAATGATATTTGAAAGAAAATATTTTTATATCTTTATGCATGGTGTTTTGAGGATTCATGGATAATACTTTCAAAATGACATATGTATTTTTCCCATGGTCAAAGAGATCATTCATCCATAATTTTTGGATTAATAGTACTAAAATAAAAATAATTTTTATACATCAATTATACTTTTAAACACTAATTTTTTCTGGCATAGTGGAAGTCCCTTTATTGGATGTTTAATTAATTTTTTTAATTATTTGTTTACAAAAAACCCTATTTAGGATATTTCCAATTAAATATATAGTTACTTTATTTGTATCTATTTAAATTATTGCCTAATATTATGATATTTCATTGATGAAATCATTTATTTTCTAAAAAACTCTTTCATTTTACTTTCATTGAGCTATAAGTATTACAATGTAGAATCTCCCTATGAGTGATCCCACAACCCCATTTAATCTCTACACTTCCACAAAAAAGCTTTTCTCGGTGCCAACCTTTATCATCGCTAACGAAAAGCCCTAATAAAGGGGGTACCTTTATCAGTGCTAAAAAAAGTGTTGATAAATTTACCCCTTTATCAGTGCTTTTTTTAGCATTGATAAAGGTAAACCCTTTATCAGCGCTTTTTTAGTGCTGATAAAGGGTCCCCCTTTATCAGCACTTTTTTAGTGATGATAAAGGGACCCCCTTTATCAGATCTTTTTTAGTAACGCTGATAATGGGACCCCCTTTATTGACACTTTTTTTTAGTAGCGCTTATAAAGGGTCAACTTCAAAAAAAATAATTAAAAATAATATATAAATATATAAATATATAAATATAGTTATATTGATATAATTATAATATATAATTTTAAAATATATTTTAGACACGAATAAATATACATTTACTCATAAAATACTTAATATATAATATATTTAGTGAAAATGGATTATTAAAAAATTAAAAGAAAATATTATTAATAATTTTCTAATTATTATGGAGTAATAGTCATTTAATAACAATTTGAAGACTAAAAAAATTAGAAAAATTAAAAAAAGATCCAAAATATGTTGAAAGCGCAACTCGAACTTCAAACGACCGTAACTTTTGATCTAGGTGTCTATTTGAGCTCTACCACATATCAAATCGAATCCTGCGATGAGCTCTATAACCCTATGACCAGGGTGAAACCGGTTATAGTTCTTTGTGAGGCCAAAATATGCCCAGATTGCCTCCAAAACTGAGTTTTTAGTCGGGATACCCCGATTTTTTAACATTTTGTGGATATTCAACCTAATTTAAGGGGGTATTGTTAGATTTTTTGGGTGGGGACTGAATTTATTTAAATGTATTAAAATCATATTGATATTATGTCTTTGAAATTTTATCATTTTTTATAATTCACTGATATTTATAATCAAATATATAACTATATGTACATATTTTTTATATATTCACACCGAAAAATTTAATTTTTGAAATAAATAATTAAACATATTTACATATAAAATATATTACCTTTATCTAAATAATAACTAATATCCATTTTATTTAAAATACCAATATATGAATATTTATGTAACTATATATTAATATAACTATATATATATTAATATAACTATATATATTAATATTACTATATATTAATATATATAACTATACATATATATATTAATATAACTATAAATATATTTATTAATATAACTATAAATATATATATTTAGATAACTATATATATATTAATATAACAATATATATATTAATATAAATATATATTACAATACTAATAAATATAACTATATATATATATATTTATATATATTTATCGTAAATTAGTGAACAAATCAATATAGGAGAGTGGGAAAGGCTTCAGGCGTGCAGGGAGGAGGTCTCAAGATCAAATCTGGGTGGATGTAGGGGCACGTGTGCAAGAGTGAATTAGAGGGGCTAGTGCTGATAAAGGTACAGTATAGCATTGATAAGGGGTGAAGGCAGTGCGTGCAGGTGCTAGAGGTGCGGGAAAGCGCTGATAAAGGGGGGCTTAAGCGCTGTAAAAGCCCACCCCCGCCCCCCGTGATTGGTAGTATTTTTTTTATCATCACTAAAAACCGCTGATAAAAGGGTCATTTTATCAGCACTAAAAATAAAGATCTGATAAAAGAACCCATTTATCAGCAATTTTTTAGCGCTGATAAGAGGGGTCTTTATCAGCACTTTTTGGAGCACTGATAAAGGGGACCCCCTTATCTTCACCGGCTTTAACATCACTTTTCTAGTGTTGTTAAAGGTCATTTTTATCGCTGATAAAAGAGGTATTTGTAGTAGTGGACCTAAGAAACACCAATTGAATTGCATATTCTAGTGTGGTGAAACAATTTTCTTTCA
Organism: Viscum album; assembly: GCA_963277665.1. NCBI lineage: Eukaryota > Viridiplantae > Streptophyta > Magnoliopsida > Santalales > Viscaceae > Viscum > Viscum album. The sequence continues at coordinate 1,112,836,935 of OY728145.1, forward strand.
TTTATAATATTTAACATTAGAATAACCTTCAAGATTAACGGTGTTCTTATAATTATTTATTGATGTATATGAGGGATCAATGAGAGAGAGAGGGAGAAGTTTTTTGTGAGTAACGATTCATTATTCTAAATTTTTAATTATCAATAATAATATTCATAATCATATATTTATAGTGAAATTGTATAGAATAAAAAACTATTTAATTTCATAATAGAAAATAAATAATATAGTAATATTTATTCAACCTCATTCCATATAACAACGATCGTAATATTGTTATTTTATTGTGGAATGTACGCTATGTTGTGAAATATAAATTTTAATTTTACTAGCTTTTAAATTAATATTTATACACGGATGTGGAATTAGTCCATTAGAAGTATTTGATATTTTTAGAATACCCAAATAAATATTTTATTCATAAATAAATATTTTTCTCAACAAACACCAGAATAATTAGTTATTAATTATCCAATAAAATAATTAAATATATTTTATTCATAATTCAGTTAATAAATATTTTTTTATTTTGTGAGATAAATATAAAAATGAAAAAAATTATACCTCAGTATTGATACAAAAAATTTGTTCCATTAATTTAATCATATAGATTTCAATTAATATCAACAGAAACACATAGTGTGTTACCCTCATGGACTCATTCACATTGGAATTAGACGAGTACACATAATGATAATGATATCTATCTAGTAATAGATCTCGGAACACATGAGAAAGAACAAAATGTTTAAAATTTAAAAACCACATATGAATGATCCAAGTGTAACACAATCCATTTTTCTAAATATCTCATCTATATGGTTTCACATTTGTTTCATCAACCTATATACACAACATTTCTTTCTTTTAATATATGTAATTGACATGTCATTTCACCATGTCCATGGAAATTAATTTGAGGTTACTATTACAATCCAATGGATGGGATCTAATAATTGGAAAATATTATAGGGAAAAATCCTTCCATGATTTCTCCATTAATAGCATGTTATTCATGAAACTCCGACCATACCCTACCTACTTTCAACATATGGTGTGATAGTTTCAGTCAATAAAACATAGTGTCTGAGTCAGTAAATGAATCAATGATAATAATAATGTCTATGGTCCTTTATAGAAACTCATATAAATGAATATATACTGACACCCAAACATAAAAAATTCCTATGGCTTTGCCTATTCATATAATATCCCATCGTGGAGGTTACAATGTTAGAACATCATGAGAAAAATCCTCATCCACATATGAGTAATCACACCTAACAGTCTAAATTATATGTGTTATATCATATTAAATTATCCAATTATAGAACAATATTTACGAATATTGTCATACGACTTGTAGGTTCTCATTAAAGTGAGGAACATCTATAACCTTATAAATTCATTAGATAATAAAGAAATTTATTGCATAAAAATCAAATAAAAAATAAAAAATGTGTAATAAAATGTTGTATTAATATTCAAATTATCTAATATAAATGATATCAATGTACAAAAACATCAAAATATCCAATTAAGAATCCTCAACCACAATATTCTTGGAGATCTTCCAAATGAAAACACCTTGATTTAAAGTTAAGATGTATCTCGTCTAATTTAGAACAAAACATAAAAATATCCAATTGGGAATAATTCGTTATATCATATATTTACTAGGATCGTATCCCTATAATACTTGAGATACATAAAAAAAATTATACTTCCATCCAATGGAAATAACCCGGTCTGTCTTGATATATTCTAATGAAACATAAGGTGTAAGTGACATCTATCATTATACACAACATAAAATAAATGACTAATCCAATCATCATCCTATAAATGATCCTTACTATTTTTAAGGATTTTAGTACTTGAATTATTGGAATGACTAATTCCATGTGACAATAGAAATAATCCACTCTTAGTTTTTTCCATTCTAAATCTATTTAGTATCCATTCAATATATGGAAACTTATATAGGATGTGATGTTTCTATAATCTATCATGAAGAATCTTGATCCAAAAAATGTATACCACCTCTCCAAATTCCATTATGAAGTATAATTTCTTCAAACATGCCTTATTAAAATGTATGACTCGTATTTCATTTCTAATATATAATATTTCATGGACATAAATTATCATGACAATTACTTCACACCTACTAAACAATTTATAGATAAAACGATCACATTAATTATTTATAAAACCAAATAAATATATGAAATCATAAAATAAAATTTTAAGTGAAATAGATTGTTTCATTATTCCATAAATAGGATAATTCAATTTTTATATCATGTAATCGTAATTTGGTGTTACAAACCCTTCAGATTGTGTCATATAAACATCCTTTTGAATATTCTCATTAAGTAATTATATTTTGAAATAAATTTAAAAACCCTCTAGTAATTTAATTTCATAATATAATGTTGAATTATGATATATTTCTATATTGAAACTGTTAAAGTTTTTCATCGTTTTCAATACCTTCATGGGGTTTAAAACCTTTTTCAACCAGTTGTGTATTATAGGTTCTGACTTCTCTATCCATTTGAACTTTCTTCTTTAATTCTTGTTTAATAGTTTTTATATCCATTATATAATCTACCAAAATCCCTACACAATTTTGGTATATGTAGTCCATTTCAGAATTTATGTATTCTTGATACATGGAGAAATATGTTCCACTTACTTATTTATTATAGGTTAGAATCATTATTATCAACTAATAGTGAGTCACCACCCTCAGGGATAAAAAAACCATATTGTTCTTATTCTCTAACCTCTATTTAACTTTTATACATTACCTATTTCTCCTCATGGGGATTTGTGTAATCTTTTCACGTGACAACTCTTATATACCATGAACCTAAAAATCATAACAGTCTATCTCACTCACACTATATATTTTAGATATTTTTTACTTCTCAATGAACATGGAATGGTATTCCACTATTTTATTCTTTTATAAAGGTTTTTATTGGTTGTAACCCTTTATTTATTTGGTTTAATTTATAATGGTACATATTGATTATTGGGGTGAAATTCTATTAATCTAGGAGTCCCAAAAATATGTTCAACAACCCCATACATGTATGTATTGAAACATGAGTTTCTTTCAATTCTACAATTTGTATGTAATATCTACTGCTACATTAGTTAACACTTGTTTAAGAATATTTGTTATTGTTTATAATTTTTATCCCCAAAATAAGAAGGAATGACTCTTTATTAAACTCACCATGTCAAAAAATGTGAAATTAGTCCGTCCACACACACCATTCCACTATGGTGTATATGGAAGAGAGAGTTGTTATATGATATCAATATCTCAAAAATAATCAATGAACTCTTGATTAAGTTATTCTACAATGTTGTCTGATATGGATTTATTAATATTTTTACCATGTTGGATATCAACATTCCTCTTATATTCATAGAATATCTCAAAAGAATTGGACAAATACCACATAACATATACATATCTATATATATTACAATCATCAATAATATTATAACATATGAGTTCCCACCCCTAGTTTCAATAGAAAATTGGTTACATGCATCATTGTGAATTAATCAATAATCTATTTGGAACATTCACCATTCCAGTAAATGAAGATTTTGTTATGTTTTCTAATAAACATGTGTGACATACCCCCCAATTGGTTTTAGTTTAAATTAATCAAAATATCCATATTTTTTTTTGAATTAAGAAAATTATTTTCATTTACATAACCTATCCAGTGATTTCAATGTTTTTTTTGTGTGGGGCATGTGATATAGATTCATTAACAATTTATAATACAAAAAATGTGTAAACCACAAATAATGAACACAATTTAAATGTGTCTTACCAAAAAAAACTATCTTTATAAAAGAAGAAACATTTAATTGTAAACATGAAAATAAATACATCAATATCTTGTTAGGATATATTAATTATATCTTTAGAAAAGGATTACCATAAAAAATCCATAAAAATGGAGATAATTAGGATTGAACTTTTGAGGTGGTAGTCATTGATAGTAATACTAGTATTTTCAGCTCTGTCAGATTCTTGTAGATCAACCTCCACTCCATTAACCATTATGAATCTACTTGGTTATTTTATTTGAATACATATGTGAGAAACTAAATTTGTATTAATACCCAATTTATATAAATATATAGTGTGTGTTAGATAACAAAATCACTGAAATCATAAACTTTTTTCATAGGATGGATTTATTTTTTCTCCTTGTGGCCTATCATTCCACATGAGAATCAATTAACATCAATTTCCATTTGTGACCCCTTTTTTCGTTCACTCCTTGTAAGTGTGAGAAGACTTATTTGCCATGGAACTCATCGTTTTCCATTTATGTTTGTTAACATTAATGAAAAAATTATTATCATGCTTCCTATACATATATAATTGGAGAATAATTTGAGTAGAACATGGATATTATAATCAATGTTGGTCATGTTAAAATGAACAACAAAATCATATAATCGTTGAAGGAGTGATTCAAGAATGAGATCAGTGAACATTGGACTGTTGTTTTTATGTAGCAGAACCTATATGAAATCAATTTGGCTAATGACTATAACTATTTAAGGCATAATTGATGATCCATGCTCAAGATTACTTTGAATGATTTCCTTGAATATCTCAAATCGTTCTGTATATCACTCTCCTGGTATAAATAATGAATTTTCAAGATCATACTGTAAACATCTTGGTTTTCATGAAACATAATAATCTTAATAAGAATATATGATAACATTAAAAATTGAACATTGACCACATTATTTTTTTTATGGACAAGGAAGACTTCATCTCTTTCCTTATTATGAGGATGATTGGGAATAGGGCATTCCAGTATGTAATATTCATGATCATGATGTAGTATAAGCCAATGGTCATTGATCAACTTGAAGAAGTTACTAATAGTGAAGAAATGGTCATTATCTAGTATTGATCATAGGGATAGTGTGGATAATGAAAAATCCCTTTATTCTAAAATTATAAAAGTATATATTATTGGTAGATTACTTATAATGGACCTAGCCTATTAAAAATATTATATCTTGATTATAAGAAATATTAACCATCAAATATTGACCAAAGAAATTAAATTTTAGTTTATTGGATGATTATTTATAAAAAATTGATATAGAATAAATCAAAAACAATTAGTTATTTGCAATGGTCTCTAAACATATTTAGAGCTCTTAAATATGAATACTTTAAACAAGGGAATATATATACTAAATCGATAAACTAAAAGGCCAAGTAAGTTCATTTCCATAGAAATATAGCTCAATTCTTGGGTTAGATGGTATATCATGATGAAATAAATAATAATAGAACACAAATAAAAATATGGAAGAATAAAAGATAGAACATGGGATTAAGTAACCATAGAAACATATGAATGTGGGAAAAAATATGTCAATACATAAACATGTGTTAATGGTGACTTCTAAGACTATATCACATGGTGGAAACAGTCCTATAAAGGACTCAGGTATACACTTTGTCCTAATAAAATTTCCCATTATGTCACACCCATCTTGTAAATTAATTTTTATTGTATTATTTATTGGATATGGGTTCTCAATCCAAGGATGAGGTTTTTTCTCGAATTAATTTTTTTTCATTTAAATATTTTACTGGGTTTTGAACTCGTGCGCATTCACAACGCAGTTGGTGGTAGTTGTGCAGTCTTCCCAAGTGTTGTGGAATGGATTATTATTATTATTATTATTATTATTGAATTACTATCATTTTTTTCATTATTATTATTATTCGTATTGTTATTACTCTTATTCTTATTCTTTAAATTATTATTATTGTTGTTTTCTTTGTTTTTGTTTTTGTTATATTTATTATAATCATTTTATGTTTTGTTAATATTATTATTATTATTATTATCATCATCTTTTCTTTTCTTATTTCTATTATTACTGTTATTATTATTATTGTTGTAAGATAAAATGAAAAAAAGGAATCCAAACCCTAATCAACCCATACATTCCACGTTATATTAGGTTGTGTGTCCCATTCCCAAGCCCTCTCCCTCTTACAATTTCCACATCATCCTTCCCTAGTGCTGGCCTCCCACACTACAGCCCCCCACCGCCCTCGCTTTTCCCACCTTGCCTCTCACCCCAACCACACCCTCGGTTCCCCATCCTCACCACCCTCACCTCGCTTCACTATACCTATGTGCTCCAGTATACCCCCCATGTCACGCCACCAACCACCCAACAACGCAAGATCCACTCCAGCTGACAGCCTCTCTCGACCCTCTATGATTTAGCCTTTCCCTTCCCTACTCTATCCGGACAACCTCCTATTGTTTCTAGCGGTCTCTGTCGCATGACCTAAGGATGACCTCCCACTCCCACTAAGGCTGGTGCAAGTTCTCTAGTCCAATGACCTCATTGGTGGATGTTTTGTTAGTGTTTTTATTTATGTGTCCATACCCTAACATCATGGGTGTTTTTTGGTGTGTTTTTCTAGTTTATTAGGTTGTGTGATTGGTTAGTCGGGTGTCGTATTCTTGTTGTTGAAGGTTTCATCAGATCTGTACTTTTTGAGGTAGGAAAATCAACGTTTTCCTTTCATATTTTGTCCAATTAATACATGAGTGCTTTTAATTAAATTTTTGACTTAGTTCTCAATTTCTAAATTCACTTAGTTAAATTTATATAGGGTTTTCAAGCTATTTTTTTTGTTAAATATAGTTTTGAAGTATTATCTCCAGTCAAGTTTATCTATGCTTTTCAAAAATGTGTTAAATGGATGTAAAATTTTGTTTCAATATTGTTTTAAGCATGACACGCTCCATAAATATACTCATCAATAGGTTGGGATAGTGTTTCGTGTTTGAATGAATTGTTTATAAAATTTTCAGTCTGTTTATTGAATTATTTATAAATTGTTTCGTCTCAATAAATAAAAAACTAATAAATAGTTTGACATAATCTAAAAATCACTTATAAATTGATAGGTTTGTTTCATAATGTTTCCATCACTTTAGTGTTTTTTAAAGACGCAATGATTATGATTTGGTGTGTGTTTGGAATGGGACTACAGTTTCCAATAAGAAGGATAGTGTGCTCTCAATAAAGTGTAGTGGTTGGTTTTGGTTTTAAAACAATGTGATGAATTTTTGGATATGGTTTTCGAGTATTTTCTTGGATTTTAGGTGCTTATTGGATGTTGACACATCCATTGGTACACTAGGTGCACATATGGATGTTCCTCCAAATGGAGATGGTGACAAAAAATGGTGTTTTTCTTTAAAAACATGGTTCCGAAAAATGGATCATCCGATTCTAAAGGATTGGGGGATTCATTGTGAATTCTAAAAAGATAGGATTCATGTTATTCCTAAATATTTCGGTCAATTTGTCCTTTACAAATGATTTTGTGTGTAAGTCTGAAACTATTTTCCCTTTCAACTCATGGTGTGTGTTTTGGTGAATGTTTTCTTAAGGTATCATTGGGATTTGTAAATTTAAAAGCCATATTGGTAAGATTTTTTGGATAAATGTATCTAAACATGTTGATTAAAAGGCTTGTTTGGCACTTTTAATCCACAGATATTGTTTGTACTAACATTTAAAGAGATTGTGTGTTGGATAATGTGTATGCCCAGTTTGAAACATTAAGCATTTTAGGAAATGGTTTAAATATTAAATGGTATAGCGGACCAGTTGGAACCTTCATGTTATATGAAATGTATGTATATAAATATGTATCACCTTTATATGAGGGATATCCCATAGGGATTATTGTATATTGGGTTCCATTTTTTGGGTAGGAAAGTGCGGTGAAATAATTCACTCGTGGGAGGGCCTCAAAAATACAAAATATTATTATAACCACCATGGGTTCCTTGTAATCTTTTAGATTATAATGTGAAGGTTGATGATCAACCCATATTACACGGTTTGGTACCCCCTGGATTGGTTTTTAGGCCATGTGGGATTATCCACTAGATTTGATCAGTTTTAGGGTGGTCAATTGGTTATAGATTTAGGAGAATCATCATACACCTATAGGTTGTTCCGAACCGAGTACATCTAGGGGTCTTTTAGAAAATTTTTTGGATCACCCATGGTTATATAAATATTTTCAATTCTTATTTACATTCTATGGTACATGTTTATTTCCATCTTTCATTATATACATGTTTTACATTAGCCTAGTTTTGGTATCATTTATTTTGGGTTTCATTTATAAAATGAAAAATGGTGTTGGAAATGATAGGTAGTTTATGTGGGATTTTCTTTTAAAATTGAAACAAATGATTATTATTTTTAAAATGTAAAAACCTTTCCTTTATATGTGTATTTTAGAACTTTTGTTAATGGATTGATTCAGAAAATGGGACGTTGGATACTATGTTTTATCTTGGAAACCCTACAGTGCATTTTAATGCCCATACCTATTCTATCTATTCAAATATATGTTATCCTTTCTCGGGATCTATTGGATTAATTTCTCTTTATTAGAGCAAGGCCAGCCTTTAGTTGGGTGGTGACCTAGAGGGTCACCTGGAGGTATGTGTAGTTTTACATTCATTCCACTACTAGTTTTATTTTTATCGATAGTTTTTATTTAACTTTTGGTATTTTTTTATTGTCCAAATCATTCCTAATAGTTAAATTTTGGTTCCCAATAATAATTTACATCCAATAGGGATTAGAAACACCCCACGAGACATGTCGCGGACTGGATTGGGTGACCAGTTCAGGGTCAACCCTGGTTTATTCGAGACAAAATGGTATCGTTGAAGGACCTTGTTATTTGGGGTGTTCGGTTTATGGGGATTAGGAATTTCGAAACTCAGGTGGTGGGTATGGGAGGGGTGTCATGAACCCTTGTTCATTTCGAACCTGGGGTCTCCACGGGTAGTCTGCTAATCGGGTCCTTATCTCATTCTAATTTTTTTAGATTAAGGGATAACAGCAGAGGCATTCTGATTTTACATAGTGATTTCACATGGTGTAGTGACCCTTGTGGATTCTGAGTACACAGTTTATGCTCCTCCATGTTTTTGATTCTTACATGGGGTATGAACCACTATAATGTTGTCAGGTTAACCATGAATATTATGCCCTCACTATGATAGTTTGATTCTTGTTGAGTGTTTCCATGGATCTGGTTGGTTTAGGTTCACTTTTGAAAAAGAAAAATGGGTTTTGATTGAGAATTATTTCATTTAAATGGCTTAAAATTCATGAAATTTGTTTTAAAACAGAAACAACTTATTCTAAAAATCTAGAGTTTATTTGGAATTGGTATAGAAATGGTTTTCGTGCAACCTCATATACTCTTTATGAATGTTTTTTCATGTGAGGGGATGCGTGGAAAGTGTTTTTTGGTGTGTATGGATGAAAGAAGATTAATTCTTGTGCAATAGTTCATGGCGTTACTTGGGAGTGTACTATATATTAATGATATAAACTTGTTTTTCTAAAGTGTATTTAAAATGGAAAATGATTTTGTAAATTGTGTTTGGTTTCAAAAGTGGGTTTGGTATTGGGGTAGTTTCCTTGAACGAAGGAGGTATTTAAATATAAAATAAAAGGGGTTTTAAATAGGGAAGATTGTGTCTTTTTTGTATTTTCTTGGTTTTGAGCTGGTATTTTTGGTTTATGATTTTACTTTTTATTATAATTCGATTTGATACCAATTTCAACTTTTTGTTTTATAGGTTTTTTATAAAATGCCACCTAGAAAGGTCCAGAAGGTTATTGATAATTCATGTCCAGTTTTTGGTCATTCTCAGGCGATGCCTATCCTTCATGGTGACCAAGTTCCATTAGACGTAGTAAAGGGGACTGAAGAGGTCGTGTACAATTTCAGGGTATTGGGAAATCCTGATGCTGTTAGAGTGTTTGTCATTTTAGTTTTGTTCAAAGGTCTAGATCTAGAAGAATGGGAGTTGTTTGGACCACCATCAATGCATTTTGGGATGACATGGGATGTATTTAAATCTATCTCTGTATGATGGTTTATACCTGATCAGGTGAATAAAGAGAAAAGTGAAGACCTTATTGTTATTAAATAAGGAAAAATGTAGAGACCTGAAGCTTAACGTACATGGACATTACATTACTTTTGCGGAATACTTAGTACATAACAAAAAAACACACACACAAGGATCGTAATAGTTTAGTGTCTTTGGAAACTCGGAACGTAATCTTCTAATCGTGGTGAAAGATCTTCAATATCTCCCATAAAGATCTTCCCTTTTTTTACCTAAAACCATTCTTTATATCCTAGGGAAAAGAAAACATAAAAGGGTGAGCTCAAATTCTCAGTAAGGGTAAACATAAGAAATATCAATCACATCATATTCATAAGAACATAACATTTTGGAAATCATAACCTGTAAAAGTGAGCATGATTTCATAACATGAGATAAATCATGGCAGTGAAATGTAATCACAATAATCATAACTTAAAACATGAAACTTTGTGGCATACACACATAATCATAGAGAATCATTTCTTGTTAGTCAAGACTCATTGCCAAGACTATCTTAGTGGACAAAGTCCCTTTCTGAATCGAGTAACCCTCGTTTCAGTCCTGTTTCACTGAACCGGTATAACCTACCATTCCAGCCATGTCTATCTCATGAGATATAAAATCTTTACCCAATGCATTGGAGGGAGATATAGGTCCCACCCATCTCATAATGATACCATTCTTATGTGTGCCACAAAATCATAAACCATACATCATTGCATAACACATGTAATTCAAATGGGAATCTTAAACATCATGACATCATAAAACAATTCATATAAGATAAAGGAATTCATAAAAATAATTCCATCACAACATGATCAAATCAATGGATAAAAACAGTACCCTTTATTATCTTAGATGGAAAATAATTTTGATAAAACACTTGAACTCCATTCTTGAGGAAAATATCCTTTCTTCTTCAAAAACATTTTTCCTTTCATAACATGTCATGCGAATTTAAAATAAAAGAAGTAGATTAAAAATAAACTTGAAAACTTGTAAATAAAGATTCTTGGAAATAATGTTTTAAAAATCCATTCATGCCGTATAAGTTTAAAAAAAACAATTTTCGTACTTTTTTCGGAAATGTCAAAAAGTACCTCGTATGAAAAATGACAAAAGATTCCTTTCATATCTTTTACTAAAAACTCACCGAAGGGTAAAATTGGATTTAAACAATTGTAGTTGGATGGAAATAATATTACATATTTATGAAACATGGATGTGGATGATAAAATACACCCTAGTAAATACTTACGAATAAACAATCTCGGATAAAAATGAGATTGTGATATTTCCCTTACCTTAGGTCCGATTTGCTTCGTATGTGTCCGAACCTCCTGTATAATGATTTAAATAATGTCATTGACTTATTAAAGAATCATATTCATTGTTATGATATCATATATGGTTCACTTATGACATTATATTACCCGTTCTTTTGTAAATTCCATGTTAAAGAAGCGTTTTGGGTAAAATCGTTTCATTTATCGTAGGTGTTTTGACTTGTTGTTCTTGACATCATTATTACTTATATCATGATTTAATTACTTCCAGAATATAAAATATGATTTATATATCATATATATTCAGTATATATATATATATATAATTGATAGATAAATAAAATGAAAAACACCGTTCATGGAGACGGTAGTCCGTACGTACGCATGAACGCTGTTTTTCTTTCCTTATTGTCTTGAAATGGAAGTAAGTAGATGACATACATATGTATATATATACATAAATCCAGTAGCTTTATAATGTCATATATTTCATTATTATTTCTTATATATACATTATAATCATTCTTAAATGGTTAACATTGAGAATGAATCTCATCGCGTCGTGGAGACGGTAGTCCGTACGTACGCACGAGCGATGATATCATTTCCATAAATACTGAATTGAAATGGAGTGGATTATACAATATATCAGAATCAATATGATGTTGTAATAACTATTTATAGTTATTCTTTACACCATTATACTCATCTATGTAAGGTGGTGGTGGAAAATTGATTACACCACGGCGTGGAGACGGTATTCTGTACGTACGCACGCGCGGTGATTTCTTTTTCCGTAGGATGGATAGATGGTGAAATAGGGTTGTTTCATACTTATAATAACATATCAGTATATGAGTGATACTGATGTTATTACTTCATAATGAAACAACCTAAGAAGAAGAAGTGGAAGAAGAAATAAAGATGAAAGAATTGGTAATGGTAATTACCTCTTCTTTGAAGCGCCTCTTTGAGACCTCCTCTTAGGGCACTAGAATTGGTCTTTGAGGAAGACCAGAACCTCTAGGATGTTGCTAGGGAAGTGGAGAAGATATTTTGGCAGGGTTTGGCCTAGCTTGAGTGCTCAAATTGGTGTGAGGAGGAGGGGGAGGAGGTGTCCTTTTATAGGGGAGGAGAGGGGCACCTTAGGAATATCTCAAAATATTATTTTATATTAAAGTCAAAATCGGTTTATAATGGTTCCAAAGGGTCTTATTTCGAAGCTAAAGTGGGGATGGGTCGAAATCCTATCAACCAATAGAATTTATACATGTTTAGGATATTATTTTAACCTTATCAATTAGATTTAACTCCAAGTTAAATAATTTAACTTTTACCGTGTCTTTTTGTTTTCTTTCACTATATGGTTAATACACTTACTATAATATGCCAAAAGAACCCCAAATTATTTATTATTAATATATATATCCTTATCTAAGTCATTTGGCCGAACCTTAGATTTTTAGGAATAAAATAACAATTAATAATATAATATTTGATTTAAAAACTATTTTGTGTCAATTTTGACACTATTTGATATATGATTTTTGTGAAAGTCATAACAGAATTAAATGTTCGAACCAAGTTGATTAAATCAACACTAATATATCATAGTAACCTATAAAATTAGTGGAATTCATAAAAAGTCTCAAATTACATTTATTTTGTTGTTTATAACATCAATTATGTCAATATTTTATTAATAAGATAATTATTGCATCATCGTTGTGTCATAAATAAATTAAATTATTAGATGTCTAAAAATTACAAATAAAATACCATCATGTAGGAAATCTTTTTATCTTTCTAATGAATATTTACAATCGAATTTATCTTATGTATAACCCCATATTAAAAATGATTTACTTATTAAACTTTGATTTTAACTATTTTAATCTTTCTTTAAATAAATTAATAATAAATGTCCTAATCTAATCCAAGTGTGCCTAAATGGTCATATTTTATTCCTAAGTTTGTTTTTGTTCGAATTACACTTGTCCAATAGAATTAGGACATGTGTTAGAGTAATAGTAATATCATATTTACCCTTAGTAACCCTATTTACTATTAACCGCGGTAAAAAAAAGTAAAAAGTTACTATTCACCAAAAATTAGTTTCATCTCATTGAACCATATTTTAGTCCTTAATATTAACCGTGTCTGTCGGATTTTCAAAATTCTATTCACAGAAGCGGTAAAATTAAGTTTTATGCAAAATTCAGTTTTTTTAACCTACCACTTAGTAGTTTCACTATTCATCAAAAATTGATGTTTTTCAGAACAATGCCAAAATTTAATCCTAAGCTATATTTCATATTCCGAATTCAAAAATGAAATCTATTTTACCAAATTCATAACATAGAAGTAGCATTAATTAATTTTATAATTAAATCCCGCTGTTAAAATAAATAGCGTGTTTTTAGGAAACAAAATATATCAAAAGATTGACACTTGATTATGTCTGGTTTAAATGTGAAATTACAACCAATGACCAACATTGTATTAAATTGTAAAAATATATTCTAAATATACTTTAAAACCACTCAAATTAATAATTTATCACTATTAATTATTTCGATTAAAAAAAGTTGTTTTTAATTATAAATTAGTAATTTTCACTATTCATCAGAATATGAAAGTTATCCGAAAAGTACCAAAATTTCACCTTAGGCTAAATTCGATACTCCGAATCCAAAAATGAAGTTCATTTTGAAAAATAAGATTTACAGAATTTTAAAAAGTGGTTATTACTATTCATAACGGCTAGTTTTAATAATATTTTAATAGCATATCGATGTTTAGTGAAACTTGGTATTGCGTATTACACACGCTATCGAGGAAGGTCGCGATTGCGTGTAATGCAAGGCAAGTCAAGGATGCGTGTTATGCAAGCTCCTTTTGGTGTAGCGTACAACACAAGACATTAATAAAATTAAAAAGAATATTTTTTATAAAATCTTGGGCTGTTACATTCTACCCCCCTTAAAATGAATTTCGCCCTCGAAATTCGTCGGGGTTATAAATGGTTTACTATTCGAAATTTTCTTTAATAGAAACCCACATCGTAAAAAGGAATGTCAAAACCAATCTTTAAAAACAAAAGTATGAAACGTAACGGTTACCCAAATAAACTAATCATTGGGTTTCCACATAGGTGAAAATATGGATATGGAAGAGAAATCTAACCATCATGTTCTGATGGAGAGTGGTAGAGAACATGGCTATGGAAAAGCCAGTAATCACAAATCCATATATTTGTGATGATATAAGGTACCATCTGATTCATCAGGTATAAGATCACTAGGACAACATTTTTGGTTTTCAAGATCATTTCCCCTAAAGTTGAAAATTTGAATTAGAATAAATACTTACTTTATTTTGGTACAATCTCACTTTTGTTCGTGCCTTGAACAATTTCCACTTCATCTCTTAAATAAATTAAGTTGAATTTGTTATTCGTGAAGTGTTAGCAGATCATGTGATAGAATGACGGGTCATTCCATCTGTCTCAAACAAAAGGTTATCAAAAATTATATGCATAAATCGATCTATAGTGAGATTAATCATATATGGTTCCTAAAATGGACTTATACTTCATATATCATACTGCTTAATATAATAAAACTAGTTTCTACTAAACAGGGACTTCCTGTAGGCCAGTGGTAGGCGATAAAGGCCAGTCGCACTTCGGTTGTGGGTTCGATTCCTACAGCCATGTCCGAAGCGATGGGTTGTCGCCCGTCCTGCAGGTTGTCTTTTTTACAAAACTATATTACTATAACATCCCATCAATAATATTGAAAAAAAACTTCTATCCTTAAACAATACTAACTTATGTCCAACATAATCCATTCCAATCTTTAGGCTTATCCATAATACTACAGTCCATTCTCATAACATAGTGAAAACGATTACCAGAGATTTAACACCATCGTCGATCCCCATAAGATATGTCTTGTTGGTCACATTCTAATCATTCAAAGTCTTTAATCATGTATTCGCTTGAATAACTTAGTGAAAACATGAATGCAGTTTAAAGTTAACACTTTCCACATACCAAAATCCTCAAAATTCTATATACTCAAACCATGATATCACTTAGTCCTTATATCAATCATGAGCTCATGAATACAATCAAACATCTCATTATCTTCTTATCCTTTCATTATTCACATATCATCTACTTTCCAAAAGTATCTGAATAACCTTTCATGGTTACTGGTACCATTCATCATACACTTTCAAAACTTAAGGAAAGACAACAGTGTAACAATCCTTAGATGTATCCTTATTCCATGATGTTACTTATACAACATTACACATGATAAACATGTAATCATTCCACTATATTCTTAGACCATTCACCGAGCTTCAACATTTCTTTCATCTCACATATCATTTGTAGTCTCTTCATCATCATCCACATAAATACTTCCCATACGACCATACTGATTATCTTCATGAGACTTTCCCTTAGGGCATTGGTTTGCATAATGCCCGCACATTCCACATTTAAAACATTTAACCATTGTTGATGTCGTAGCAATACC
This sequence comes from Viscum album, assembly GCA_963277665.1. Classification (NCBI taxonomy): domain Eukaryota; kingdom Viridiplantae; phylum Streptophyta; class Magnoliopsida; order Santalales; family Viscaceae; genus Viscum; species Viscum album. The sequence goes on from OY728145.1 coordinate 1,112,852,817, forward strand.
ATTATCATCATCCATGTTGTTAACTGAACCTTTTCCTTTGCATTTACTTGCTTTGTGTCCTTCTTTTCCACACCCAAAGCATCTTCCAGTTCCTTTGAAACATTCTCCTTGATGCCTCTTCCCACATGATTTACATAGGGGAAATTGAACTTTCTTTCCTCTATGATCATCATGAAACTCCATCTTTCTCTTATTAGCCGAGTCAGGAAACTTACCAAATTTTACTTTATTAATCATATTATGAGATTGCTGATTCGGCATAATAATGATGTTTGGACTTCCAAATCCCATTTCATTTGGTTGCTCATGAAAAATATCATTCCATTGTCCAGCATATCCTCCATTATCATGAATCACCTTGTTTCCAGCCATTTTCTAAAACCCAAAAAGAATAGTGTGAGAGGAAAAAATCATGCTAGGGAAAACAACATTATAAAGGGGGAGTACCTTCAATATCTAACATCTTAGGTTTAATTCTATGATCGTTAGCGTAGTTCTAGTACTATAACCTATACGTATACTTAACCTTAGGGACATCCCTAGACATACCGTAGAAATATCTCTAGGAATCTCACTAACGTTTTCGCATCCTAGTTTCCAAAGGTTGACTAAACCTTTCCTCTGATACCAACTGTAGAGACCCGAAGCTTAACGTACATGGACATTACTTTACTTTTGTGGAATACATAGTACATAACAAAAAAACACACACACAAGGATCATAATAGTTTAGTGTCTTTGGAAACTCGGAACGTAATCTTCTAATCGTGGTGAAAAGATCTTCAATATCTCCCATAAAGATCTTCCCTTTTTTTTACCTAAAACCATTCTTTATATCCTAGGGAAAAGAAAACATAAAAGGGTGAGCTCAAATGCTCAGTAAGGGTAAACATAAGAAATATCAATCACATCATATTCATAAGAACATAACATTTTGGAAATCATAACCTGTAAAAGAGAGCATGATTTCATAACATGAGATAAATCATGGCAGTGAAATGTAATCACAATAATCATAACTTAAAACATGAAACTTTGTGGCATACACACATAATCATAGAGAATCATTTCTTGTTAGTCAAGACTCATTGCCAAGACTATCTTAGTGGACAAAGTCCCTTTCTGAATCGAGTAACCCTCGTTTCAGTCCTGTTTCACTGAACCGGTATAACCTACCATTCCAGCCATGTCTATCTCATGAGATATAAAATATTTACCCAATGCATTGGAGGGAGATATAGGTCCCACCCATCTCATAATGATACAATTCTTATGTGTGCCACAAAATCATAAACCATACATCATTGCATAAAACATGTAATTCAAATGGGAATCTTAAACATCATGACATCATAAAACAGTTCATATAAGATAAAGGAATTCATAAAAATAATTCCATCACAACATGATCAAATCAATGGATAAAAACAGTACCCTTTATTATCTTAGATGGAAAATAATTTTGATACAACACTTGAACTCCATTCTTGAGGAAAATATCCTTTCTTCTTCAAAAAAATTTTTTCTTTCATAACATGTCATACGAATTTAAAATAAAAGAAGTAGATTAAAAATAAACTTGAAAACTTATAAATAAAGATTCTTGGAAATAATTTTTTAAAAATCCATTCATGCCGTATAAGTTTAAAAAAAACATTCTTCGTACTTTTTTCGGAAATGTCAAAAAGTACCTCGTATGAAAAACGACAAAAGATTCCTTTCATATCTTTTACTAAAAACTCACCGAAGGGTAAAATTGGATTTAAAAAATTGTAGTTGGATGGAAATAATATTACATATTTATGAAACATGGATGTGGATGATAAAATACACCCCAGTAAATACTTACGAATAAACAATCTCGGATAAAAATGAGATTGTGATATTTCCCTTACCTTAGGTCCGATTTGCTTCGTATGTGTCCGAACCTCCTGTATAATGATTTAAATAATGTCATTGACTTATTAAAGAATCATATTCATTGTTATGATATCATATATGGTTCACTTATGACATTATATTACCCGTTCTTTTGTAAATTCCATGTTAAAGAAGCGTTTTGGGTAAAATCGTTTCATTTATCGTAGGTGTTTTGACTTGTTGTTCTTGACATCATTATTACTTATATCATAATTTACTTACTTCCAGAATATAAAATATGATTTATATATCATATATATTCAGTATATATATATATAATAGATAGATAAATAAAATGAAAAACACCGTTCATGGAGACGGTAGTCCGTACGTACGCATGAACGCTGTTTTTCTTTCCTTATTGTCTTGAAATGGAAGTAAGTAGATGACATACAGATGTATATATATACATAAATCCAGTAGATTTATAATGTCATATATTTCATTATTATTTTTTATATATACATTATAATCATTCTTAAATGGTTAACATGGAGAATGAATCTCATCGCGTCGTGGAGACGGTAGTCCGTACGTACGCACGAGCGATGATATCATTTCCATAAATACTGAATTGAATTTGAGTGGATTATACAATATATCAGAATCAATATGATGTTGTAATAACTATTTATAGTTATTCTATACACCATTATACTCATCCATGTAAGGTGGTGGTGGAAAATAGATTACACCACGGCGTGGAGACGGTATTCCGTACGTACGCACGCGCGGTGATTTCTTTTTCCATAGGATGGATAGATGGTGAAATAGTGTTGTTTCATACTTATAATAACATATCAGTATATGAGTGATACTGATGTTATTACTTCATAATGAAACAACCTAATAAGAAGAAGTGGAAGAAGAAATAAAGATGAAAGAATTGGTAACGGTAATTACCTCTTCTTTGAAGTGCCTCTTTGAGACCTCCTCTTAGGGCACTAGAATTGGTCTTTGAGGAAGACCAGAACCTCTAGGATGTTGATAGGGAAGTGGAGAAGAGATTTTGGCAGGGGTTGGCCGAGCTTGAGTGCTCAAATTGGTGTGAGGAGGAGGGGGGGGGGAGGTGTCCTTTTATAGGGGAGGAGAGGGGCACCTTAGGAATATCTCAAAATATTATTTTATATTAAAGTCAAAATCGGTTTATAATGGTTCCAAAGGGTCTTATTTCGAAGCTAAAGTGGGGATGGGTCGCAATCCTATCAACCAATAGAATTTAGACAAGTTTAGGATATTATTTTAACCTTATCAATTAGATTTAACTCCAAGTTAAATAATTTAACTTTTACCGTGTCTTTTTGTTTTCTTTCACTATATGGTTAATACACTTACTATAACATGCCAAACGAACCCCAAATTATTTATTATTAATATATATATCCTTATATAAGTCATTTGGCTGAACCTTAGATTTTTAGGAATAAAATAACAATTAATAATATAATATTTGATTTAAAAACTATTTTGTGTCAATTTTGACACTATTTGATATATGATTTTTGTGAAAGTCATAACAGAATTACATGTTCGACCCAAGTTGATTAAATCAACACTAATATATCATAGTAACCTATAAAATTAGTGGAATTCATAAAAGTCTGAAATTACATTTATTTTGCTGTTTATAACATCAATTATGTCAATATTTTATTAATAAGATAATTACTGCATCATCGTTGTGTCATAGATAAATTAAATTATTTGATGTCTAAAAATTACAAATAAAATACCATCATGTAGGAAATCTTTTTAGCTTTCTAATGAATATTTACAATCGAATTTATCTTATGTATAACCTCATATTAAAAATGATTTACTTATTAAACTTTGATTTTAACTATTTTAATCTTTCTTTAAATAAATTAATAATAAATGTCCTAATCTAATCCAAGTGGGCCTAAATGGTCATATTTTAATCCTAAGTTTGTTTTTGGTCGAATTAAACTTTTCCAATAGAATTAGGACATGTGTTAGGGTAATAGTAATATCATATTTACCCTTAGTTACCCTATTTACTATTAACCACGGTAAAAAAAAGTAAAAAGTTACTATTCACCAAAAATTATTTTCATCTCATTGAACCACATTTTAGTCCTTAATATTAACCATGTCTGTCGGATTTTCAAAATTCTATTCACAGAAGCGGTAAAATTAAGTTTTATGCAAAATTCAGTTTGTTTAACCTACCACTTAGTAGTTTAACTATTCATCAAAAATTGATGTTTTTCAGAACAATGCCAAAATTTCATCCTAAGCTATATTTCATATTCCGAATTCAAAAATGAAATCTATTTTACCAAATTCATAACATAGAAGTTGTATTAATTAATTTTATAATTAAATCCCGCTGTTAAAATAAATAGCGTGTTTTTAGGAAACAAAATATATCAAAAGATTGACACTTGATTATGTCTGGTTTAAATGTGAAATTACAAACAATGACCAACATTGTATTAAATTGTAAAAATATATTCTAAATATACTTTAAAACCATTCAAATTAATAATTTATCACTATTAATTATTTCGATTAAAAAATGTTGTTTTTAATTATAAATTAGTAATTTTCACTATTCATCAGAATATGAAAGTTATCTGAAAAGTACCAAAATTTAACCTTAGGCTAAATTCGATACTCCGAATCCAAAAATGAAGTTCATTTTGAAAAATAAGATTTAGAGAATTTTAAAAAGTGGTTATTACTATTCATAACGGCTAGTTTTAATAATATTTTAATAGCATATCGTTGTTTAGTGAAACTTGGTATTGCGTATTACACAGGCTATCGAGGAAGGTCGCGATTGCGTGTAATGCAAGGCAAGTCAAGGATGCATGTTGTGCAAGCTCCTTTTGGTGTAGCGTACAACACAAGACATTAATAAAATTAAAAAGAATATTTTTTATAAAATCTTGGGCTGTTACAAAAAAGGATAGTGAACGCATATATTAACAATTTCAAGGAACATGTGTCCTTTTATTTAGATGTAGCATTGTCGGATTCGATGAAGATTTTATCCTTCATCAGGGCCTTCGTCCAGAGATTAAGGAGTGGTTCATCCCTTCTAGGGACCATCATTTAGATAAGCTAGTGGCTGAGGTGTTCTTAGCAATTTTGGTCTCCGGAGCATATGTGGTTTGAAATTCATCATATCCAGTTGCTCATGAAAGTTCCTTATATGGTGAGTAGGATGTACCAGAGGGGCCTACTCTTAAAGAGCCTTATGTATTGGTTCTAGTTTCTAGTTTTCCAAACCATTCAATGGGTAGCAACCAGTGTGGCCAGTTCAGGCACGTGAAGCTGTCATGTCGCATCCCTTTGGGAGATGCTAGCGCACAGTCAGGAGTTACCGTTGGTGTGAAGCCTCGGTTCGAGTATTGTGTTCTATATTGGCAGTAAAACATTTAATGTCTTTTCATTTTTATTTGTATACTGTTTATTTTTTTACGATGTTATAGGTTCACTAATTTGTCATGATGATATGAGGGACTCGTTCTTCTATAATCCATGCAGTCTTGTTTGTGTGGATGTTGTTTTCTGAATCGTGCATTTTTCTTAAAACTATATTTGGACCTTGTATATGTTGATCTTGATTTAGCTATTTTTGTTTGGAGATGTAAATTAATGTGGATGAATCAATGTTTGTGCTAAATCTCAGGGTCACTGCTACGGTTAAGTACTTCTTGAGGGTTTTATCTTGTGTTGGGTGTTTTTTTCAGGGTCGAGAGTTCCTTGTTCCAATGGTTGTGTTGTTGGATCAGGCATCAGAAATTAGTTTGGATGAGTTGGGAGTTCCCATGTCACCCCACCCCTTCCCTGGGTGATATGTTTTGGGTGTTAAATTTATGTACTAGTTGAGTTCTTGTGGTGGGGTTAACCCTCTCATTTTCTCACTTTCTCTGGTATTTTTATTTCTTTTGATTTCAATTAGGCATGGCTTCTTATTTTCTGAATTTTTTAGTTGGGTGAATTTTTTGGGGAAGAATGTGTTTTTGGTGAAGAAAATTGTCACACCTGACTTTTGAATTATTTTATTATTTTATTATTTATTGTCTCTAGATTCTTGCACCAAGGTTCTAGTTGGTTCCAAGTTTAAAAAAATTTTCATTTGAAAATATTAATGGGTTTCAGACCCTTGTGCCGTCAACACACGGTTTGTGGTAGACGCGCTGTTGGCTTAGGTGTTGTGCAATTTCTCATTATTATTATTATTATTATTATTATTGTATAATTCTTAATCTTTATGTTATTATTTTTATTTTTACATTTACTTTTATTATTATCGGTATTTTTTATAATATTATTATTATTATCATTCTTGTTATTTTTATTATAATGATTTTTGGTTTTATTATCATTATTATAATAAGATGAATGAAAAAACAGAGAAAACCTAACCATAATATACCATAATAGTTCCCCCCGAGTTTCGCGTTTTGTGAACTGTACCCACATGATCTACCTCTCACCATTGCAACTCCAGCCTTTCCCATTTTCGGCCTCCCACAGTACCACCCTCCGTAGCCCTCACATCCCCACCTCACCTCTCGCCCTGACCTCTTCCCCACATCCCACTCCTCACAGCCCCATCCTCGCCATATCCAGCCTCACCTCACCACACCTCCACGCTCTAGCACACCCCCTGTAAAGTCCCAGAAATTCCATATATTTTTTAACGATTTATTTGGAATTATTATGAGTCATTAAAAATTGATGGTGCTTGATTCTGAGGTCCAGTGAGCCCAGAATAGAATTTCGATCTTTACATAAGGTACGTTCAGTAAATGTGCGAGTAAACGTTTCTACCTTTTGAATGGGTGCATGGTATTGAAATCTAAGGGAACTATTGAATTCATAGTTTCAAGATTCACATTAGTGAGTATTAACATTGACCATTGTTGGTCGAGATAAAAGGTTAGTTTTTTTTGGATTTTTGAAGAATAATAAACTAACATAAAATTGTTAATTTATTTTCCTGCCAACAGTATAGTGGAGGTGGTGGGACCAATGGGTTGTCAAGAAATTTAATGGATTGAATCTTCTGATTTATAACCACAACATTAAGAATTAATAGGTTCATTAATTAAAACTCATTTACAAAGGTCATTATTTCTTTTAATGCTTTAATCACCCTTCCTCTATATTTAAATGAAGCTCGAGTTTGCATTTTTTACACGAAAGGGGGATTCTCTGATGGTGTGTTTTGACGTCTTACACAAATGAAGAATAGAGGATTGGATGGAAATGTTGGAGGAATCAATCTAGAAACAACGAACGTTCAGGGCTTCATCAAACATTGATTCTTCTTCCACAACCATGATGTATCCTCTGAATCCAATGTGGGGGTTGTTTATGTTTAAATTCATGGGAATTTTTTTCTTTTCCTCATTCATGAAAAGCATGAGAAATAAAGAATTTATTGAATTGTTTTTAGTTTATATTTTATGATTTAATTATTACCCACTTTATATGATACAAATGCATATGGAATGGGACCAACATACAAGTCCCGGACCCTCTATCGCTTTAGTTTTAGTCATGTTCTTTGGGAGGATTTTGAACTCAACAGAAACTTCAATCTGAGAGCCACGCGGTGACTATAGCAACTCGAGAGGTCCGTAAGTACATTCAGAAGGGAAAACAGACCACCAGAGCACACCTGGTGGCCCGCAGAAGTGTATTTGACATGACACCAGTGCAGAACAGGCATGGTAGCAGCCGACATTCTCTGTCCTCATTGGTTCGACGAAGCGGCTGGCGTCGTCCAACCACGGTGGTAGCAGGGCGGTGCGTTATCGTACGATGTGGATAGAGTCCACATATTCGAAGTCACAGTTGAGGGGGACCTGCACCCCATGGGTACCATGGATATGGGCATCACCAAATGGCATCAATCATTGAAGAACCTGGACAGCTTTGTCATTCCGAAAAGAGGGTGGCCACCCTACTGGTGGACCGCGACAGCCAACGGGGTGGTCTGTGGCCTAGAAAGCCGAGCCCGCAACCCCACCCACATGGGCAGGATCAGCCTATTCTGTTCGGTCCACGTCGGACCTGGATCAGGTTGGGTCGACCTAGGATGGGTTTGGGTTAGGTGGGTCTGGCTGGGTCAAACCGTACCCAAACCTGTTTCGACAAATATATACTTAAAAGGTCGTACCATCCAAACCAAATGTATATTTCATAAAAAAAATATGTTCCACTAGAATCATTGGTGTTATATGGTCCATTTGAGATACCTCACCCGAGTTTTGGAGAATGTTGGAGTATGGATGGTTTGGATTGAACCCAAATCCAACCGGGCCCTTGGTACCAAAATGCTTATAACTCACAGATCGGGTGTCCGATTGATGTGTCATCTATCATGTTGAAACCCTTATGACATGGTTGTCATTAGGGATACTATAATTTGGATCTTAGTGGTATTTGAGGCATGATTGATATCTTAAGGATCATATTCTACAAAACTCAATCACAACGAGTGTGGGGAATCCTATGGTTGGATTTCAATTGAAGAGTGAACTTGTGTGGATCATCATCATAGAGACCCTATGTGAATCAGCATCATAAAAACCCTGTGTGGATCAACATAATTGAAACCCTATGTAGAGCCGCATCTATGAGACCCTCTGTGGATCTGTATTCTAGAAACCCTATGTAGATCAGCAGTGTGCGGGCGGACGGGGACCAACCATAGAGTGACCCATTGTGGATCAGTGACATATGACCCTATGTGGATCAAAAATAGAAAAAATCATTTTTGGATCAATTGTGGAAACATCCTAGTAGAATAAAATCATATAGCTTATGTCTAATCAACTTTATTCCTGAACTCTGAGTTGTACACCTAGTTTGATATATGCCTTTTTCTTTTTGCTTTTTCATTGAGATCATTCTTGGTGGGTTTCCTTTAAAGAATTCCGAGAGACCTTTGGGGGTCTCGGGATCCCTATTGGGAATTGTTATACTCACCCCTTCATGGGATTCGCCTCCACCTTGTTGTGTCTTGTGCGGACAATAAGAATCTTGGCTGAGACCTCAAGAGTCAAGACCCGATGGTACATAGAGGTGACTAATAGATGTGGAGTGCTATGGATATGATTTGAACCTAACCTTTACGTAGGATCCTTGGGGGACATTCTCAGAAGTGGTTTTCTATTTTAATTGTACATTTTCTATTGGGCTTGTATTCTGACCCATTTACATTTACTACACACTTTTACTTCTTCATTTTTACAACATTGTTTGAATCTTGTCGTCTTCATGGTCTTTGTGATTGTAGTATTAAAGACAATGCATTTCCACTTTCAGGTATATGCCTTTTTGGTGATAGTCACCAACCCTTGGAGTAAAGATGGATGGATTGGGGTAGTCACAGAATGGGCCCTGAGAGACGGGTCATGAAAAGTGGTATCATAGGATTCAGTTTTACTGAACAACTTGGACTCTCATATTTCCAATGGATCAATAGTGTCAAGTGATTTGATTGTGGTTTTCAGTTTGTTTAGTCTAGTGTTGGTGTGGAAGCTAATGTATCCATACCTCAGGAACCTAAATTCTGATTTCTGACTCAGTGCATAAAAACATTGATTTCATGTGTTTTGGAAATATTTTATGTCTTATCTCTTTTGAATCAGATCACTAGTTAAAAATTATTGATTGTGGTTCACCGGTTTCTTTACTACATGCCTCCACATAGACATCCATACCGGATTCTAGAGAGAGTTCATGGTGATGGCCCATCGAGTGATGAGGCATCATAGCAGGACACTCTTACAGTAATAACACCTTTCGGTTGTGTACATGCATCATCACTACCCATTGGGCAAAAATCGCCACCCGCCCCACAAGCGGATAGTGCATGCTGAATAAGCGTGTTGCACGAGTTCCATCCATAGAAGTCTCTGAAGTTTCAAGGAGAGACAGATCCCCAAGAAGTTGAGGACTAGATGGAGGTTGTGGACATAGTTATCTGCCTATTTGGGACACCAGTAGTGCAAATAGTGATCCTAACTAGTAGCATCATCTAGGGCACAGAAGGAAGATGGTGGAGCCAAACTCTTTATTTACATGATGAGGATACCATCATGTGTATAGAATTTGAAAGGCTATTTAGGTTTTTGTTCATTCTAGCATCACTACACTCTGTGCATATTTAGGAGCACCTGAACTTACAGCAGGGCAGCCTGATAGTATACAAGTACTCAGTGAGATTCACTGACCTCTATCACTAATCCATCGACATAGTACGAGATCGTATCTTCAAGTCTCAAACCATTGGGTAGGGTCTCCAGTGGGATATCCAAGTGTCGTTGATATCACCAAATATCCTAAAACAGGTTGGAGAGCCCAAGAGAGCATTATTGGTGGAGAACTTATTAGCTAAGCATGCACTTACAGTGAGAGCCACCACAAAAAAAATGTAGTTGAGTCAACTCTATCTAGCTTTAGGTCGATGACGTAGAGGTAAAATAGGTCCAAATCGTATGGAGGATGACCCAAGGACATAGGGTCAGAGGTTCGGAGCTCGCGAGGTAGAGATGGATAGCATAGGAGAAGATTGTGCTTCTCATGCGGTGGACAAGGCCACAGGGCTCGCGACCGGCCAACACGGCATACTGACAATCCATAGACGGTTGAGGGACCACCGAGGAAGAGGCAAATATTTTATTAAGAAGACCCGCAGGGTGGCGTACGAGGTTGAGGAGCAGGTCATGTAGAAAGCGGTGGGTGGCGATTTAAGGTTCTATTGCCACCACCTCTAGGTTGTCCACTTTGACTTCTGGGAGTAGGCGGACAAGGATGAGCCCAAATTCAGGCAGCCAAGGCCTATGACCATGGTACTCAAGAGATTATTTGAGGTACGATCTGTGACACTACTCTAGGAGGCAATAGATTTGGCTGGGATATACTTGTAGAAGCATCGAGGCCTTATGATGTCATCTTGTGTATGGATTTTTTATCCACAGTCCATGCTCATATTGACTATTTTAGGTGAAAATTTTGGTGTGTCTTTGATGATGGAATCAGGTTTTCTTTCACTGGTGAGAGGAAACCATTTCAACACAGGATGGTCTTTATTGTAGGAGGGAGCAGCTAATCACTCATCAGTTGGCTAGCCTTACCCTCAGATAAGTTGACATGAGGAGTCTCACTTATCATATAGTGGTGGACTAGAATGCTGACATCATTCATGATGATGTTCCAGGAATACCTCCTTGAATATAGGTAGACTTCTACATCAACCAATACCCCATAAAGAAACTGATATCTACTCCAAAATATTGGTTGGCTCCCAAAGAGCATTGTGGGTTTTGGGTAAATTTGGAGAAATTATAGAGGAAGGGGTTCATAAGGCCCATTGTTTCTCCATGAGAATCATTGATTTTGGTTCACCAAGAAGGAAGATGGGAGTATGAGTATTTGCATGGACTATCACATTCTGGACCATGTTATCTCAGAGCCTAGTGTTTTCATGGATCTGGCGAAGATATAGGCGGTGCTTTCTTGGGAGCCACCCAAGTGATTGACTGACATGCAGTGTTACTTGGGATTGGTTTGGTACTAATGGATATTTGTACCCAACGTTTGTAGAGATGTGACACCCTTTTCAAATTTGATAAATAAGGGGAACCCCTTCATGTGGATAGACAAATTCTAGTAGAGTTTTGATGATTTGAGGTATAGACTAGCGAATTCCCCCATCTCGAGGCTATCTGAGGAAGGATTTTGGTATTTAGTCTACTGTGACACATCAGGGACTAGACTAGGATGTGTCCTAATGCAGGAGTGAGTGGTGATCGACTATGTCTCATTTCAGCTGAGACGGCATAAGCAGAAATACTCAACCCCTGACCTAGAGTTAGCATCAGTTCTCATCACCTTGAAAATGTAGAGACACTACTTAATGGGTGGACAATAGACTATTTACTCTCATCAAAATAATATCAGGTATATCTTCTCCTAGAAGGACCTGATCCTGAGACATCTACATTGCCTAGTGTTTCTCCAGGACTATGGCTTTGAGATTGTCTACACTCTCGTTAACGGGAACATGGTGGCAGATTCACTTAGCAGGAGTTGTGTTCTACCATTACTGAGTGAGGTGACAGAGCATCTTTCCAAGTTGCAGTTATACTTTGTGGATATAGATAGAGCGACATACATCTAGTCTATGATAGCTACTCCCCAACTCAATTAATAAGTCAGGGAGGCATTGTTTGAAGGTGTACAATGTGAGGCCCAACGTGCTCAGATATCATCAGGACATGCTCTTTGTGGATTTTCTAAAGGTGGGGAGCACGAAATCCTCTTTAGATGATTCACTATTGTACAAATGATTCTATGGGATGAGGTGTTGAGATAGTTCAATACATACCATTTGGCAGTACATCCTGGAGTGCGGAAGATGTACCAGGACATTCAGCATCAGCACTGGTCACTGAGGATGATGAAAGTAGTGGCAGGGTTTTTATCACAATGCCTCACTTGTCAGCAAGTGAAGGCCGAGAATCCAGTATGAGCAGGTTTAGCTCAGGCACATTAGTTTCTGGAATGGATGTGGGGTGGTATATCCATGGACATCAGGACAAGGATACCATTTACGTTCAGGGGCCACGATTCCATATGGGTGATCATTGACTGAATCACCAATTCAAACCAATTTCTACTCATCTGAGGGAAGGGATCAGTAGAGAGAATGGGACACCTCTACATAAAGGAGATTGTACAGCTTTATGGGGTTCCATCGATGATCATATCATATAACGATTCTCTTTTAACTTCTTGTTTCTTGGATGAATTAAAGGAGGTGTTCAGGACTCGGCTATGTTTGAGCACTGCCATCCATCCTCAGACAGATGATCAGACGGTGTATACCATATAGAAAATAGAGGTAATGCTTCGAACTTGAATCCTTGATTTTCACTGTAGTTGGGAGGACCAACTTCCATTGGTGGATTTCTCATACAATAATAGTTATCAATCCACCATTGGAATGGATCTGTTTGATGGCATGTAAAGGCGACTTTGTAGCTCACTACTATGTTGGGCAGACTGAGTGGATTCAGCACTTATGGGGCCAGATTTGGTACAAGCTACCATGGAGAAGGTGTTGATTATCCAGGAGAGGATGAAGACCTACAAAGTGCAGAAAAAATTCATATTCCGACAGGAGAAGGAGACCCTTGGATTTTGAGGAGGGATACCATGTCTTCCTTCTGGACTGACCCCAATGAGGATAACATAGGTTTGTCTAGGATGGAATGCAATCTCGGAGGTTCATCGGACTTTTCCAAATCCTCAGTGGTGTCAGAAGGAGGAATACCATCTATATCTTCCCCCACATATACACCGGGTGCATAAGGATTTCTATGATTCATGGCTGAGGAGGTATGTGCAAGATCCATCGCATGTTATCAACTTGGGAGAGACAAACATCGATGGTAGGGAAATGTTTGAGGAGTTCCCGTTGGATATAATGGATCGATAGGAGTGGGTCCTTCGTTGGTGGTCAATTCCTCTAGTGTGTGTTTGTTGGCAGCATGGGAACCTATGGGAGAGCACCTAGGAGTGGGAGGCTCATATACGTTCTAAATACCCTAATTTGGTCCCCTAGTTTTGTTGTACCTTTACAGAATGAAAATCCCTAAGGTGGGGATATTTTAAAGTCCCAAAATTTCCATAAAATTGTTTTTAAAACTATTTTGGATTATTACGAGTCAACGAGAATTGATGGAACTTGATTTCGAGTAATGATGTTCCTGGAACAAAATTTTGAACATTTATTAAGGTTCGTTCAGTAAACGTGTGAGCAGGAATTTATATATTTTGAAATGGTGCTTGGAATTAATATCTAGGGGAACTATTTAATTCATAAAACTGGTATTCTCTTAGGGGGGACTTAACCTCAACTATAGTAGGTCGAGAGAAAAAGTTATTATTGTGAATTTTTCTTGAATAATAATATAACATAAAAATGTTATTTTATTTTTTTTCAACCGTTGAGCGGTGGTGGCGTGAAGGCTGGGATGTCAAGACATTTAATGGATTTAATCTTTAGTTTTGTAACCACAACATTGAGAATTTATAGGTTCATTAATTAAAACCCATTAATTATTACGATGTGTTATTCCTCATTCCCCAATATTTAAATGAATATCGGGCTTGGGTTTTTGACACGGAATAAAGGAACCTCTAATGATGTGTCACAGAATCTTCAACCAACGATGAACAGAGCCTTGGAAGATAATGTTAGAGGAATGAATCTGGAAGCGACGAACATCGATGACTTCATCAAACATGGATTATTCATCCAAAACCATTATGTCTCCTCTGAATCTATGGTTTTGGTAGTTTATGCTTAAATTCATGATAATTTTTTTCTCTCACTCGTTATTGAAAATAATGATGAATCGCGGATTTATTGAGTGGGTTTATGTTTATCTTGGATGATTTAATTACAACCAACTTGATATGATGATAATACGGATGGTGTATGTCAAAAGAACAAGGCTTCAATCCCCCATTACTTCGGTTTTCTTCGTATTCGGGGGTGGATTTTGAAAACGACGGAAACCTGAATTTAGGAGCCACACAATGACGGCGACAACCTAGGTTGCCCGTAGGCGCATTTGGAAGGGAAAACAGATCACTAGGGATTGCCCGGTGGCCCACGGAAGCCCCGGTAGCACGGCATCAGCGGGGTAGCGCCGGAGACCGGTGATGGAAGCGAGAGATGGAAACTTCCATAGAGGAGATGTGGTGCCCAAAGGTGTCGTGGTGGACAGATGTGGAGGCCGGCTTCAGCCAGCCGTGGTGGAAAAAATGGGGTGCGCCTTCATGCACCGTGGATGGAGGTCACGGCTTCGAAGATGCAGTAGAGGGGGAACCGGGCCCCATAGGTCCCGAAAATAGGGGGTGGTGCCACATGGCGCTGCTAGTTAAATAACCCAAATGGCCTTTCCCTTTATGATAGAGAATGACCACATGGCTGGCTGACCGTGCCAGCCAACGGGTTGGGTCACCTAGCGGGCCGCTCTATGTCAAGGCAGGTCGGGCCGGTCTGTGGCCCAATGGGTCGATCGTATAGCCCAAGCCACTCGAGCCAGCCCGGCCAGTTCGGGCACGGTTGGGTTGGACTCGGACCAGGTCGGGTTGGTTAGTCCATCCGAAATGGACCGGACCAAGACCCTTTTCGACCAAGATACGCTTAAAAGGTCGTATCTCACAAACTAGTCATCGGTTTGATGGACCGTCTACGGTGATGGAATCCAAGGAATGAGATGGTACTTTTGAAATATTCCACCTTATATTTTATGAATCTTTCAATATATCCAGGTTGGATTGGACCCAAATCCAACCGAGACCTCAAAATTAAAACGCTTATAACTCACAAACATGGCATCTGATTGACGTGTCGTCTATCGCATTAGAACCCTTATGAAATAGAGATCCATATGGTTTCTCATTTGTGAAACTATGGGGAATATGTTGCATGACCAATATCTTGAGGAGAAGATTCTACCGAACTCAAGCACACTGAGTGTGGGGAATCCTACAACTGCCTGTCAACTGTAGAAAAACCCCATGTTGATCAGCATCATAGCGACCCTATGTGGATCATAATCATAGGGACCCTGTGTGGATCAGTATCATAAAGACCCAATTTGGATCAGCATAATGGAGACCCTGTGTGGATCAGCAACATAGAGACCATGTGTAAATCAGTATCATAGTGACCCTGTGTGGATCATCATTATAGAAACCTTGTGTGGATCAGCATTCTAGAAGCACTGTGTGGATTAGAAGTGAATGACCCAATGAGGACTATCCTTAGAGCGGTTGGTCATGGATCAGCGAAATAGAACCTTGTGTGGATCAAAAATGGAATAAATCATTTCAGGATCATTTGTGGAAACTTTCTAACCGAATAAAATGATATAGACTGAAACTAATCATCTTTAATCCTGAACACTAATTTGTATACCTGGTTTGATCTGGGTCTTTGTTTTTTACTCTGTCATTGAGATCTTTATTTTTTGTTTAGCTTTTTGGAATTCTGAGAGATGTTTGGGGGTCTCGGGGGTCCCTATTGGGTATTTTTATACTCACCCCTACATGGGCTTTGACCCATCCTTGTTGTGTATTGCAAAGACGACGAGGATCTTGGATAATACATTAGAAGGTAGAACCATGCAGTACACTGAGGAGACTTATTCATGTGGAGATATATGGATATGAGTTGTGCCTACCTTTCATGTGGGATCCTTAGTGGATGATCCCATGATATGATTTCTATTATTGTTGTATTTATCAGTTGGGCTAGTTTTGGACCCCTTTAGTTTCAGTACACACTTTTACTATCGTATTTTTACAATGTGGTTTCATCATTTTGTGTTCTTGGTCTCTGTTTTTGTAGAATTAAAGGCCCTTTCTTCCCACATTCAAGGATATTCCTTTTTTGTGCTAGTTTCTAAACCCTATACTGTGGAGGTAGGTCTTGGGGTACTCACAACATGGGCCTAGGGGGATGGGTCGTCACATCCCCCCCCCCCTCGTCGCACCTCCAACCACCCAACCAATCGAGTGGCATTCTAATCAACTTCTTCCCTCGACCCTATACTATATGGCCTCTCCCTTCCCTACTATGGCTAGATGACTGCCCTTCATTTCTTATGGGCTCTGTCACACCACCCAACAATGACCTCCCACTCCCGCTCTACATGGCGCAAGTTCTCATGTCTGGTGACCACATTAGTGGTAGTTTTCATTATTTTTTCATTGTTTTTATATAATTGTCCAAACCATAACCAATTGGGTGTTTTTTGGTGTGTTTTATTTGTTTATCAGGGTGTGTTATTGGTATGTGGGTCATCTTATTCTTCTAGTTGATGGTATCTTCGCATTCGTGCTTGACTGAATTAGGTGAATCTATGTTTTTATATTTAATTAATTCCACTTAATACATGAGTTTTTTAATTAAATTTGTTTCTTAGTTCGCACCTTCAAAATACATATAGTTAACTTCTCTATTGTTTTAATGCTATTTGGTTTTGTTAAAAATTATTTTTATGTACTATCTGTTGTCATGTTTACAAGTTCTATTGAAAAATGTGTTCACTGAATGTAAAATGTTGTTTTGATAATGTTTTTTGCATGAAACAGTCCTTCGATATACTCGCCAATAGGTTATGATGGTGTTTCCATTTTGAAGTAATTTTTATAAATTTTTCATTTTGTTTATTGAATTGATTATAAATTGTTTCACATATTTATAAAAAAATTAATAAATTGTTTCACTTGTTCGGATAATTGTTTATAAATTTTTTTTATAATGATTCCATCAATTTAGAGTATTTGGGAGACATGATGAATATGATTTAATGTGATTTTCTAAAGGGATTGATTTTCATAATAAGAAACTTGGTGTATGCATGTGATGAATTTGTGGATATGGTTTTCAAATAGATTCTTCGATTTTGGGTGCTCCATTGGATGTTGATACATCCATTGGTGAAAAAGGTGCACACATGGATGTGCCTCCAAATGAAGATGGTTACATAAAATGGTATATTTCATAAAAACTATGGTTTCACAAAATATATCTTCATATTATAAAGTATGTGCAGTTCCTGGTGAATTTTTAATAGATGGGTTTAAATTAATTCCTCATGGTTTTGGTGTATTTGGCCTTGAAATATACATTGGTGTGTCTAATAAAAAATGTGTACCCGTTGGGATCTTGGTGTGGGTTTTGGTGAATTATTTCTTAAGGGATCATTGGTCTTTGTAAATTTAAAAAAGGTATTGCTAATATTTTTTGGGTAAATTTATTGTAACGTGTTAATTTAAAGGCATGTTTGGAACTTTTAACCCAAGGGTAATGTTTGTACTAACTTTTAAAGAGGATTGTGTGTTGGAGAATGTGTATGCCTGGTTGGAAACATAGATCATTTTATGAAATAGTTTAAATATTAATTGGACTGGAGGAATGGTTGGAAAATTCGCGTAATATTAAATGTATATATATAAATACGGGGAATTGTTATAAGAGGGATTTCCCCAAGGGGTTATCATATATTGGTGTCCGTGTTTGGGGTAGGCTTGTGCCGTGAGATTATTCATGTCTGTTAAGGCCTCCTACTAACAAAGTATTATTATAACCACCATGGGTTTTGGTGAATGTTTTAGATGATCGAGTGATAGTTGATGATCAACCCCAATTAGACAGGGTGGTACCCCCTAGATTGGTTGTTAAGATAGGCAGGATTTTTCCACTGAATTTGGTTAGTTTTAGGGTGGATAGTTGATTATGAACATAGGACCAACACCATATTATGGTAGGTGGATAGAACTGAGTACGTACAGGAGTGTTATGGAGATGTTTAAGATCACATAAGGTTGCTTATTTATTTTCATTTCTTTTTTACTTTTTCATTGTACTTGTTTATTTCTCATTTTCACTGTCTACCTGTTTAAAATTAGCCTAGCTTTGGTATCATTTGTTCTAGGTTTTATTTATAAAATGAAAAATGGTGTTGGAAATGGTAGGTAGTGTATGTGGTACTTTATTTTAAATGAGAAAAACATGTTGATAATTTTTAAAATTTGAAAACCATTATTTAATATGTGTAATTTCAAACAAGTGTTAATGGATTGTTTTAGAAAAAATAGATGTTGGATACTATGGTTTATCTTGGAAACCCTAATAAGAATTTTAATGATCATTTAGATTCTATCATTTCAGTGCTAGGTTTCCTTTACTCAGGTTATCTAGACAAGATTCTTCATTATTAGATCAAAGTCATCCTTTGGTTGGGTAGTGACCTAGAGGGTCATGTGGATGTATGTTTGGTTATACTATCTTTCTACTAGTAGTTTTATTTTTATAGACAGTTTTTATTTATCTATTTATCTTTTGAACATGGGTAAAAGAATTCCTGAAAGTTAAATTTTGGTGCCCGACACTAGTTTTCATCCCATGGGGAATGGGAATTCCCCTCGGGACATGTCGTGGATAGGCTTGGTTGACCGGTTTAGGGTCAACCCTGGTTGGTTCGTGAGACATGATACTAAAAATTATCCAATGCCTTGTAGCACTATATAGAATAACTTATCATAACATCTTCTTAAATATTTTTTCCATATGATGAATCAAACATAAACATAAGGTTTACCCATGCAATGAAATGGGTATCATAATCATGTGATAGTGCATAAAAAATGGGATAATCAAAACATTACCCATGAAATAATGGATTTAAATCAAAAATCAAAAGTTATAATTAAAAATAGACACTTTGATGGAAAATTATGTTCAAATAAAGTGAAAAAATATAAATTGTGCATTTATTAAACATTAGAATTGAGCCTCATTAGTGTGGTTTATGGGAAAATTTTAATAACTATTTAAAGAGGGAAAATGTATATTTGTTCGAATTAAACAAGAAATAAAAAATATAAATATTCATGATAGAAAGAGTGATTTTAGATATATAATGGTATCATAAATAGATTTTTCATAGTACTAGAAAATGAATAAGAAATTTTGAAGTTCCCTTTAATTGGGCTTGTTTATTTGGAAGAATTGAAAAGGGAACCTTATAAAAAATGTAATTCCCCATCAAAGAAAGAAGAATTATGTTAGAAACATATTATTGGAACATAAAAACCCAATTTAGGAAGGATACATATAATAATTAATAATTACATTTGTTTAAAGATAGATAATGCTTAACCTGATGAAAAATTGATGGTTTGGAGAGAATCCCACACCTTATGTTCGAATGTGTTTTATACTCATACTTATCATCCATTAAAATCATAGTAATTCTAATAATCAATTAATTTAGAACATTTTATACAATTATTCAATTTATTATAATTTTACTTGGTTCATTTATGGCCATTTTGTCGACCAATAGTGGTTAATTTCATCATTTTGGGGGTTTTTGTTTCAGGGTTTCATGGTCAGTTCGATTGTGTATAAAATTAAAAGTTATTTTAAAATGGAAGAAAAACTATAGAATTGGAATTATATGATATTCTTCACCTCCATGAATTTTAAATGGTCCCATAATTCATTTTCAATGATATGATATTGATTCCAAAGTTGAAACTTTTATTGATGAATATCAGTTTATTTTGGTGAATTCCCTATCATGAAAATTTGTTTTTTTCATAAATTAAAATTATAAATATAAATTTTTCCCAAACATGGAAAAAAATTATTATATAAATATTAACATATTTTTTAACATTTATTATAGTTTTATGAGTATCCTTGAAGGTGTTCATATAGAATGAAGAATCATTATCAACATGTGTGATGAATCAACAAATCAAAAATGTTGTTTTTTATGACAAAAAGTGAAGTGAAGAGAAATGTTGAAGGATATTCCATTAAAAAAATAAAATTAATATATAAAAATTATATTGGAGTAAACATATTATTTTGGGTATGGAGGTGATGGAAGGATAAGAAAATGAAACATGTTAAAAGGGAAATAAGTAGTATTTTACCTCTTCAGTGTCATCTCCTTAACAAACTCTTTACGGCAAATTGAAATAGTATATTGGTTTCACAAGTAAGAAACAAAATATAGAAAGAGTTTTGGGAGTTAAATTTAGTAGACTATAAGCAATATATAAGGCTCTAAAGTTATGAGGATATAATTTGGTTAGTGGTGTTATTTATAGGTGGATGATAGAAGTGGTCTCGATTATTTAATTCATTTCTTACCATTTTGGATCAAGTCTATATATAGTTTTTATTTCCAATACAAAATAAAATAATTTAATTTGAAATTTTGAAACAATGGGTTCTTACATCATCTATAAATCATCCATGAGTCGGTAATTCATGTATTTGTTTAATAACGTAAATTAACATATTTCTCTATTCCATAAAAATTCAACTATTTTTAAAAAATTACAATAATTAACCATGAAAATTTTATGATGTGTAGAATTCAAAAATGGACTCTATTTTATGTAAATAATTTTCTAAATATTATAATTTTTTATTCAAATCAGCATTTATTTGAAAAATATTGTTTTTAAAATGATAACTAATTTTATGACACTTTGAAAAATTAATTAATGTCTCATTAAATGATATTATAATCCTAAGAAAAAAATATTAATTTTTTAATCTACTTTATTAAAAAATATTTTCGTTTAAATTAGTATACGAATTATAAATTGTAAATAAACATTTCTATTTCACAAAAATTCCAATACTTAATTTTTCATTTTTAAAACATTTATTTAATTATTCCTTGATATTAATATATTCAATTTTCATTCATAAGATACCAAACATTTATTTATACATTAATAGTGTAGGATACTATTCTATAGTATAGTTTATAATTAATAATGGTCACATTACTATTCTAATGGGCAGGTTACTGTTCCATCGGTAATGGTTATTTAGTTTGTCGAAATGCCTCTTATTTTATTAATTCCTCTTTTATAATAATTTTATCAAGTTCTCTATGTGAATCAATATGATTAAGTCTATAATATATTATCATAAATAGTGAATTTACATTGATAAATTTCTTGTTCAATACATTCTTCCCCATTATGAAATGTCACTCTAGAAATATCATTTTTCGTACTATGGTGATAACTATTTGGGGTACTAATCCATCATCAATTCCCCATGTTCACATATTTCCACATCATACATATGTTTCTACCATCATACCTTGTCCAGGTGAGTAGTCAGGTTATGTAGAGCTATATCTCTATAGTCCAATTTCATTACTAGTTTCTCCTCATAAGAGATATCATTTTCCAACAATAACACCTCTATATATTGTATACATGAGGGATATGGTATGTACATTTACATGAGAGATATAAGGAATAAATCGGGTTCATGAGACATAGTTGGTTGAAGTGCAAGTGGATTGGCTGACACACTAACATGATAAAGAATATCTAAGGTGCTAATAGACTTAGGAAATGGATTTCCTTACTTCCCGAGTTTGATGATCCTCTTCCATAGAGATATGTGGAGAAATACCATGCATCATGCCTTAAACTCCAAGACCCATCCAGGATTATCTCCTTCACTATTCTATCAACATTGGTTATCCCAGATAGGTTTCTTAATTTTTATAATTATTTATACCATTTTTAAACCATTTAATGTCCCATGAGCTTTCGTTCACTAAATTCCTCCCAACATGTTGGTTTTATAGAACTTTTACCTTAGAGAGATTCATATGGAGACATTTGGATGATCGAGTGGAAATTGTTATTGTAAGAGTACTCGACCAGAGGTATATGTTGGTTTCATACCCCTTTGATGTCTATATAAAATTATTTTTATATTTCATATATGGTCTGAATAATCTACCTAGATTGTCCATCAATTTGAGGATTATAATCGATATTGAAGATCAATTTAGAGTTCAGAGAATATTGGATAGTTTTTTGAAATGAGGTGGTTAATCTAGGATATTGATTAGTTAAAATTAATAGTGGTACTCTTGGAAGCCTCAAAACATATTTGTGTATATACTTGTATGTTTATTGAGTGAGATTTCTGATTTAATAGTGATAAAATAAGATTTCCTTATAAGAAAATTTGCAATGACACTCTTAGCATTATATCCTCTGGATATCATTGGAAGCATAGTGAAAAATTCCATGATGATGTTTTCCCATTTCCATATAATAATGGGTTATAGTTTCATCATTCCCTTATAATTTGTCCTTATAGTTTTCACTTGATGACAGACTAGGCACATTGATGTTTATTTGTTAGTCTGCTTCATCATATTGTACCACCAATAGTGCTCTCAGATATTTTGATACATCTTTGTGATTCAAATGTGAATATAAATAGTTTAGTTTGGTTAATAATTTTTAAGATATTTATTTATATAATGATTGGATGGTACACATGGTTAGAACACAAATTTTACAACTCCTTCCATGTCAATTTTAATCACTGAGGATTTTCCATTTCTCGTATCTTCCCCCTTTTGTAGAATTTCTTCGTCATTTCTTTTAGAATCCTTTATTTTCACCATAAGGGATAATTGAGTAATAATTTGATAATGGAATGATGATATAACTTACTTAATTATTCTAATGTCCATCCATTAAATGTTCAATAAAAATAGATTCTGCTCAGTTCTTAATCTTCATAATATTTCATGATCCATTCTATATAGAGCATCTACACTATGTTTTCATTAACCAGAAAATAATGGAATGAGTAGTCATAATCCTTGATGATCTGTAACCATCTTTTATAACACATATTAATCTCTTTATTTGTGAATATATATTTGAGGCCATTATGATAATTATATATCTCTAACATCTACCAAAAGTGATTATGATGCTAGAATTACAATTCAAAGATCACAACCTCCAACTCTAAATCATGTGTGGGATAGATTTTTACATAAATTTTCAACTGCATGAAGGTGTTGGATATCACATTATAATTTTTTATTAGTATAAATCCTAATATAATATTTTAATCATCGATGTATACCACAAAAATATCCCCACATGTCAGTTCTGTTTATACTATTATAGTGAAATGCATTTTATAAACAATTTGAAGCAGTATTCACATTCTCTAATTTAGATAAACATTACTCTCTACTTTTTCGTCTTGGTTAGTGGTTTTTTCTATCAGGATATTTTTTTCACAGGTCATCCATAATACCCTTCTATACTAAGGAAACTATTGATCTCTATATTAGAAATAGGAATGGGCCACTCTTCAATTTCCTTTATCTTGGAAGGGTCCACATATATTCTTTTAATGGTGATAAAATTCCCCATAAATGATATTTCATCCATCTAAAACAAACATTTAATATAATTTTAATTAATTTTCTTGAATCATAGACTCTTTATCATTTTATTAAAGTTATCTTATTGTTCATCCTTTCTCTATGATTATATCATAATATCATCAATAAATACTAACATAAATTTCATAAGTAATCTATAAATAATCTATTTATTATGTCCATGAATGTTTATGGATAAATATTGAGTCTTAATGGAATCTCTATGAACTCATATTGTATATACCATGTCCAAAAGAATATATTGGGAATATCTTACTTCTTCAACATTAATTGGTGACATCCCAAACGAAGGTCCACCTTAGAGAAATAATTTCCACATATAGTTGATCAAAAAATTTATACATCTACAGAAAGAGATACATGATCTTTATAATTATTTTTATTAGCACACAATAATCAATATAGAGGCACATCGATCCATCATTATTCTTGATGAAGAGTACTGGCACATCCCATGGTGAAAAACATGATCGTATAAAACCATTTTCAGGAATCACTTATAACTCATTCATATGTTCCTCAAATTCAATAGTGTACATTCTATATGGTTTATTTTATATAAGAATATATCTAATAATAAGATCAATTGAAAAATAAACATATCGGTTAAAATTAAGACAATGAATATTTTCTGGGAACACATCAATATAGTCCTTCAAAATAGTCATGTCTCCAATCATGATTCTCTCCATTATCTCAATCATTTTGCAGGATCGAAATAATGATATAGACGCTAAATATACAAGAGGGGGGTGAATTGTACACTTTAAAAATTTTCTTAGACAAGGAAAAAAATCTATTTTTATCAAAGTTAAACTAAGAAAATTCACAACACCTCTAATCACCAATCAGAGAATTGGAACCAAGGTTTTCTATATAAGATTATACCTTAAAGCGTATAGAAACTAAAAAAATCAAAGTAAAAGTGCAAGGAAATATATGAATATTATACTTTCCTTAAAATATTAAAAATGAAGTAGAAAAACAAGTAGTAAATCTACAAGTAACAAGATATAAATATTTTTACCCAAAGAGAAAGGTATCCAACAACCATGGATAAAGGTCCCTTGATTTATAATTTCAAGAAAGTCTATCTTACCCACACCAGGGTAAGACCTCGATAAAAGATCGGAATCTATGTCTTTCTATCCCCGAAAGCCCTCAACTTCAAGGTAGTTGGAACCTCTGTCTTCCTCAGTAAGGAAGCCCTCAACTTCAAGGTAGTCGACACCTCTGTCTTCCTATCCCCGGAAGTCCTCGAATGTAATCACCAACATTCGGTGTCGCATAAAGAAATATGAACGAGCGGTTCAATACACACAAAGAATGAAAATATTCTCTCTCTAGAAATCACCTTAACAGCATTTGGTCTCTAGATTGATCAAATTAATGTTGATCTATTTCAGATGAGCTCATATTTATAGGAAAATTTCCAATGGTTGGATCCCTCCTCCAATGGTCATACTTTCCATGAAATTCGGAGGGACTTGTACACGTGTAACTCAACCAACGGTTAATTAGAAACAGAATGAATGACATCTTTTAATAATAAATCATGTAACTGAATGCACGACATCTTTTTTAAATGCATCATATGTAAGTAAAATCCATACAAAATTTCAGAGTGTTTGGAAATTAAAAGTTCAGAGTCTATCCAAAATGAAATTTGGAGTCTATGTTAAGAAATGTTTGGATTCTGTTTTATAGGAATTCGGAGTCTGGTTACACCAGAGATCAGAATCTGAACTTGCAAAGTTCGAAGTCAAACTAGTAAAAGTTTGTAATCGAACATCATAAGATTTCGGAGTTGAACTCATGAATTTTCGGAGTCGAACTTCATAAGAATTCGGAGTCGATCTCATGAATGTTCGGAGTTGAACTTCAGAACAGTTCGGAGTCGAACTCATGAGAATTCGGGGTCAAACTTCATAAGAGTTCGGAGTCAAACTCATGAAAGATCAGAGACGAACTTCATAAGAGTTCGGAGTCGAACTCATGAATGTTCGGAGTCGAACTTCATAAGTGTTCGGAGTCGAACTCATGAAAGTTCGGAGTCCAGAATTCGGATTGGAACTGCATTTCAGTTCACATCCAGAATTCGGAACCTAAAAATAGAATACTCCAAATCTTTACATTATATGACTTCTGGGATTTTGGGTATGAATCTGGTTTTTGAACATAATAAAAATATTTCTATGTATAAGAAAATCTAGGATAGGGTAAATTTCCTTAAAGAAGTAAATTTTCCGTATGGAGTAAAAACCTATATTTTCTTATGTATAAGGTGTTTGTGATTTTCAAAATAAGATGGAATGGAAAAGTCATAAGTAAATCCTTATTGAATCAACAATCTCCCCATTTTTTTAAATCACAAACATCCTTACGAAAAAGAGTATAAAGACTTTGAAAAAAGTTTCATTAGACTTTGAAATTAAAACTTATTTCCCTTTGTTCATGGATGAAAGTTAATACAAATAACTCACCCTTAGGCATTGAAACACTAAGGATTGTATTCTGAATTCTCAGAGTGGTGTTTTCATTACTGAAGGAATGAAAAACATCGTAGTGAGAAACTCCCCTTTATTTAAGGATACTTCACTTAGAAATTTTTCCTTTCTCCTCCTTCGGAGTAGTTCTTTTTCCTTCTCCCCCTTTTTTATTTTCAAAAAGAATTGAAGGTAATGGAAAAGAAAATATGGTACCTGAAACATTAGTATATAACAAGATACATCCAACAATATATCATTTCATTAGATATGGGAAAGATTTACAAAGAAAGAAAATTACAACAAAAGATCAGAGTGGGTTCATTTGTCTTCCTTTTCCTTCGGGATGAGCTTCTTTAACAAGGTTCTGAGCTTCTTCATGTCTCTTTGGTCTTCCACAACTTACCTCTCCAAGGATTTTACCATTTCTTCTTGGACATTTAAAGCTTCTTCGTGAGCATCCATTGCTTCTTTCTACAACTTTATTATTTCATCTTGCTTTTACAACTTCTGTTGAAACTCAATCCGGAAATCTCTTTTACTTTTCCAATTCTGAGATACTGAGTTAAGCATCCATTTAGGTCCCTGACCTATTGATTCCAAGAATTTTGCTCTTGGGTCAGCTTTTCATAAATCTCATTAACCTTTTTATACTCTATTTCAAAATCATTTTGAACTTTAGCCTGAAAACTCTCAAACAGAATTAAATCTTCATCAAATCTCTTAGACCACATGGTTACCTTACTACAGGACTTTCTATGCACATCATAATCGATAAGAAAACTTTTTTGTTCAGCTTCTATCTTCACAAACATATCCATTACCATGGATAAGGAATCCGATTTCTGATTCATACTTTGTTGCAGCATCTGGCATCTGGAATATATTATTGAAAAAATCAGAATGGTGTCCAACAAATTCTTCATAGATTGAACCACAAAATAATTCCCATGAGATGATGATTCCGAATCAGAAACTTTGATTGGAGACTGATCTTCTTCAGCTTGCACCAACATTCTTCTAGAGGTTCCACCAACCTATTTCTTCTTGATGACATATTTTATTGGTGTCTCCGTGAGAGCTTGCATACCTTTATCTTCTCTCAGAATAGGATCCTTATTAGGTGATACTTCTTCATATTCAGACACTTGAATGATCTGGTCTTCATCTGTTTTTTGTTTCTGTTGTCCTTCCTCAAGAAAATTCATCTCATAAGATTCTCCCTCATCATACAAGATATTTTCTTCTTCTTCTTCATGTTGTAGCTTATCATCATTATTAATATCTTCCTCATCTGAATTTCCTGAAGTTACTAACATTGCGGATTTAGCCTTATATTTATAGTCATGTACTTGCTTGATCAGGGTATCCAAATCTTCACTTTCCTCCTCCTCTTCTTCTTCTTCTTCTTCTTCAACTTCGTCCTCAAATTCTTTAGCAAATTATTTCTTATCTTATTAAACTACTTATTTACCCTTGGATTTATCCGGAGTGACATAGTTCATGGCTAGAGTTTCTGGTAAAGAAGGTTCATCACCAAACGTTTCTGGAACGGGAAGCATTCCGGAAGCTAACTCTGTAGCTTTCAGCAAGGATTGCACCACTTCAGCTTCAGAAAACATCTTTTTCATTTTCTTCTTCTTCGCTTGTTTCCCTAGCTCTTTCGTACCTTTTTCTTTTATAGCCTTAGCCTCTACATGTTCCAATCCGAATTGTGGATCCCCTTCCATCCTCTTCTCTTTTCCTTCCATCCACTTGGGTTCCACTTCATCTTTATAAGTCTTCTCCTTCTTCGGCTTGGGGGGAGGAAACTGAGTTTCCTTAGCCTGAGGATTCTCTATATCAGCACCCACTTCCTTAACCTTTCACTTTTTCATTTTCTTTTTGGATAGATCTGGATTATGTGTTTCTTGATGAGCTGCTTCATCCTCTTCCACAGATAGAGGGTAAAAATATCCGGATTCACTAGAAAAACCCATCCTCATCTTCTTCAGGGTATCATAACTAACCAGCATAAGTTTTCAATTCTGGATCTTTGATTTGCATGCAACCTTGAAGGATTCCAAGCACCGAACTATCAGCCACAATAGTAATTCAGGGTACATAATTATTTGAGTTCTCAAATTCCCTTCTTTGATGTTCTTAATCGTAATCAAGACATGCCTTATCAAATTTATCTTTCTTATATTTACCAAGAAATATAAAACATAGATATCACTTTTCTTCAAATTATCTTTGTCGCATCTTCTTGGAACGAGAAAACCTTGCACCCAAAGATGAAGAATCTTGTTTTTTGGAGTGAGAAGAGAAATCGTAGTAGTCGTAGCATCCTTACATCTGAGGCATTTTAAGCCCTTAACCTTGTTGAAACTTCCTTTCTCATATGGAAACTTGTGTGAGAAAAACTCAACTTCCCCCTCAAAGGAAAAACCTACCAAGCTCACATTCTTGGTGTAGGATAACTTATAAGTCTTGTTATAAGACTTGAAAGAAAACCATTCTCTGCCATCTTCTATGTGGAAGGAAATAGACTCATAGAACTCGATCAACAGATCACTATAAACTGGATCCTGCTTTTTTGACTTGAACAAGTATATATCTTCCCAACCATTCAACTTTATATTCTTGGTTACAATAGTATCATGCTTGCAGAAATCTGGATGAACTAACCTTTTCCTGAAGACTAACCACTTAGAGATTGGTTTCGCAGTTGACATATCTTGAGATGTAGCTTCTACATACATTCAGAGCGAAGAATTCTGAAGGATTCGGAATGGCTTTGCAAAGTTCAGAACCAGTCTTAAGAAGACCATCAGGGCTTCGAGACATGAAGGCTTTCAAAACCGATGTGGGACGAGTATTGGGTCCCCATTATATAGGCGATGGATGTGGCCTTTGGTTTTCTAAAATCCATCTAACGGTTGAAAAATCTTTGACCTGATCTGACGGTTGAAAACACTCCCACAAGGGAAACTTAACTCCAATATTTTGAGGTTTTACGGAAAACATCTAGATTTGAGGAAACACTAGAATCTGATTTTTTTTAACAAAAACTCCTAAAAATATCAACAAGCAAAATATGATTACAAATCTATGTAAGGAAATCATATCTTGCAGATTAGCTAGAATGATTGTTCATAATTGATAATATTCTTCTTGAATAAATGAATTTAAAAACAAACTCATTATGAATGTTCCAGTACGAAAATCTCGTTACGAAAAATTCAGTATGAAAATCTCATTACGAAAACTCCAGTACGAAAATCTCTATTTAGGAAGTTCTCAGTATGAAAATTTCCATTCCGGAAGTTCCAAGTACAAAAATCTCCATCCTGAAAATATCAGTTTTGGAAATTCCCATTCCAGAAATTTTAGTTTCAAAAAATTTCCATTCCGAAAACATCAATTCCGAAAAGCTTGAAAAACTAACTAAGAAAATTTTAGTTATACTGGGAAAAAATAGATTACAGGAAAAAAAATTAGTTACACTAACAATCAAATGTACTCCCCTTATGAATAAGAGTTTGTTACTATTAGGAGAATTGTTCAACAAGAAGTTAATGATGAATGATTAACTTATGGTTATCATTCCTAACTTTTGTTTTATGTATTCAAATCTATCAAAGTTTAATTATTTTGTGAAAATATCAGCAATTTGATCTTTCATTCCGATAAACTGAAGAATGTTATCTCTTTTAAGTGTGTGATCCCTAAGAAAGTGATGCCTAATGTCTATGTGTTTTGCACGAGAGTGATGTGCAGGGTTCTTACATAGGTAAATGGCACTTCTGTTATCACAAAAAATTTGAGTCTCAGTAAAACTCAGGCCATAATCTGTGAGTGTGTCTTGCATCCATAGCACTTGAGGACAACATCTTCCAGCTGCTACATATTCAGCTTCAGCAGTGGAAAGTGCTACAGAATGTTGCTTCTTCCAGGACCAAGAAACAAATGAATCTCCTATGAAATGACAAGTTCCAGATTTAATATTTCTATCCATTCTACATCTACCAAAGTCATCATCTGAAAATATTTTTAGAATAAAATCATTTCCAGAAGTATAAAATCATCCTATATCCATGGTTCCATTAAGGTAGCGAAAAATTCTTTTTACTCCATTTATATGAGAATCCATAGGATTGGATTGATATCTTGAACATAAGCATACTGAAAACATTAAGTCTGGTTGACTATCTATTATGTAACGTAGACTTCCTATCTTACCTCTAAAAGATGTTTGATCTACTGGTTTCCCAGCTTCATCAAGATCTATGGAGTTTGAGGTACCGATGGGAGTACTTATACTCTTAGTATTGTCATAACCATACATTTTGAGAAGATCGTTAATGTACTTATGTTGAGATATATAGGTTCCTTCTGGTCTTTGAGAAATTTTAAAACCAAGGAAAAAAGTTAACTCACCCATCATACTCATTTCAAACTCATATTTCATTAGACTTGCAAAAGAATCTGTTAAAGATTACTGAGTTGAACCAAATATGATTTCATCAACATAAATTTGAATAATTAAAAAGTTTTTCTTATATTTATTTATAAAAACATTTGGATCTACATCTCCATTAAGATAGTTATATTGAAGCAAAAATCCTGTGAGTCTATCATACCAGGCTCATGGGGCTTTTTTATGACTATACAAAGCTTTGGTAAGTCTAAAAACATGATCAGGAAGTTTTGTATCTTCAAAACCATAAGGTTGTTAAACAAAAATTTCCTCTTAAACATAACCATTATGAAAAGAAAATTTCACATCCATTTGATAATGTTTAAAATTGATGAATTATGCAAAGTAAAGTATAATAATAATAGATTAAAGTCTAGCTACCGGAGCATAGGACTCTTCATAGTCTATTCCCTCTTGCTGGTTATAGCCTTTAGCAACGATTTTATCTTTACTCATTAATATGACTCCATTTTCATCACACATGTTTCTAAAGACCCATTTTACTCCAATGACAGAAGTTTCCTTAGGTCTTTCAACCAAGGTCCAAGATTTATTCCTCTCAAATTCATTTAGTTCATCTTGCATGGCTTTAATCCAATCATCATCACCTAAAGCTTCAGCAGTGCTTTTTTGTTATAATTGGGAAAGAAATGCTAGATTTTCTACTTTATTTCTTAAGGAACTTATAGTCCTCTTAGGTTTATTTACATCAACAATGATGCTATCACTGGGATGATTCTTAAGAAACACCTGATTTGGGTTTTGTAAAACCTGTTCATCAACATAGGGTAGAAACTCTTCTGGGGTAAATGTTTCAGAAGTATCTTCTTAAACATTTTCCTTATCAGAAGGATCTTCTATCCAAGGTTGAAAATCAGTTTTTTAATACACATTCGAGGATGTAGGTTGGGATGGTTTGAAAACAAAAGGATCAAACTCATCAAATTTTACATGCACTATTTCTTCAATAGTACTAGTATTTTTATTGAAAACTCTATATGCCTTAGAAGTTGTGGAGTAGCCTAGGAAAATTACTTCATCAGAGTTTGGTGCGAATTTATATAAATTATCTTTAGTATTCAGAATGAATACTTTGCAACCAAAAACCCTGAAGTAGGAAAGTCATGGTTTTCTACCATTCCATAACTCATAAGGAGTTTTATTAAGAAAAGGTCTAATCAAAACTTGATTTATAGTATAACAAGAAGTACTTGCAGCTTCAGGCCAAAAATGTCTAGCTATAGAATATTCACTCAACATGGTTCTAGTTATCTCTTGAAGAATTCTATTTCTTCTTTCAACTACACCATTTTGTTGAGGAGTTCTAGGTGATGAAAAATTGTGAGTAATACCTTTTCAACTACAAAAAGTTTCAAAATCAGAATTTTGAAATTCTCCTCTATGATCACTATGAATAGTTTTCAGTGGAAGATTTAGCTCATTTTTAACTTCTGCTCCAAAACATTTGAAATAAGAAAAAGCTTTAGACTTCATTACTAGAAAATAGACCCAAGTAAATCTGGTGTAATCATCAAATAGAATAAACACATAGTATTTGCCTCCAATACTTCCAATTTGTGTTGGACCAAAAATATCCATGTGCACTAACTATAATGCATCTGTCGTTGAAACTTCACCAATTTATTTAAAACTAGAATTATGTTTCTTTCCATATTAACAAGGATCACAAACATTAGAAGAATAAAATCTAAGCTCTGGTAGATCCTTAACTAGTTTCTTCTTAGAAAGTTTACATAAGTTTCTTAGGTTACAATGACCTAGTCTTCTATTCCATAACCAGGAATGATCTTCCATTGCACTTATGAAAGGTAGGTCCTGGCTCCTGAGGTCTTCTACGTTCAAATTGTAAACATTCTCTTGCTTATTGGAAGAGAGAATAAATTCTTCCTTGGAGTTGTGAACTAAGCATTTATCATTCCTAAAATTCACAAGGTATCTTTCATCGAATAACTGACTTATGCTAATGAGGTTGTTATTAAGACCCTTAACAAACAAAACATTTGGAATCAATGTTTTATCAAGAATAACAATATTACCTATACCAACAATTTCCCTCTGAGAATTGTCTCTGAAAGTTACATTTCCTCTTTTCGTTTTGATAATCTTTTCAAAATAGCTTTTGTTACCAGTCATGTACCAGGAACATCCACTATCCAAGTACCATGTATTGTTGTTGGTACTTCCTCTATATTACTGGAAACAAGAAAGGAATTAGACTTTCGGAATCCAAACTTGTTTGGATCCGAGATTTCCAGACAACAAAATTTTAGGAACCCACACTTTCTTAGAAAAATAGGCTTTATGAAAACCTAGAGATTGGGTTTTATTTAAAGAACAATTCTTTGCCCAGTGACCACAACATTGACACTTGGTACAAAATGGGGCACTTTTTGGAACAAAGTAGTTGTTACTCAAAGTTGGTTTTGCATGGGTATAACCAAATCCATATTTGTTTCTTAAAGGTCGAATTTGTGAATACATTTTATCAAAATTTTCATTACCATGGGTAAAGTTTGATAAACAATTCTTTAAGGAAAAAATTCAGACTTTAGTTTAATAACCATGTTTTTATCTCCAAAATCATTAGATTTAGTACTAGATCTAGGCTCAAAAACACTTTTCTCAGAAATTACTTGTTCTAACTCTTTAGAAAGTTTGTTCCTCTCAGAACTTACTTCCACAAGATTTTTTGAAATACATACAAAATCAGCATTTTTTCTATCAAGATCTTTTGAAAGATCTGATATTTCTTTTGTAAGAATATAACTCCTAGAGTTTGCCTTATCAAGTTTCTTATTGAGTTTAGAATTCTCAATCTCAAGAAGTTCAACAATCCTAGAAACTTCTTCATAGGTAGGTGAAGTATTTTCTTTATCAGAAGAAGATTCTACATCTGAAGAGCTATAATACTTACTATCATTAAAATTTAAAGATACATTGGTCAATGATTCAGCATTTCGTACCTTAGCTATAAAGAAATGATTGTTAATGTGTAATCTAGCGATTTGACCAAGATTCTCCTATCATGAAGATTCATAATCCGAAGATTCATTGGAGGAGTCCCCACCACTGGCACTCCAGGTGTCATTTTCTTTTAGAACATTCTTAGCTTTGGTTTTGTAATACTTCTTTCTCTTCCTTTCAGAATGCCTTTCTTTTCCTTCTTACTTTTTGAGAAAAGGGTAATCTGGTCTACTATGTCCAACTCTCTTCCATTCATAAAAAGTAACTTCACCATATTTCTTGTCTTTCCATTCCTTTTTCTTATACTTGGATTGGAAATTTTCTCTGGCTAGCTATCTTGTTCATCCTTTGAGCAAGATTTGCTACCTCTTTTTTTGAGACTTCACTTTCACTAGATTCTGATTTAATAACCACCTTCTTAGACTTGTATCTGGTTACTCTCTCAGGAGTCTTAGTATTCATATGATTTGATGTTGTTGAAAAAGCAACAGTACCATTCACATTCTTCTTTTTGATGTTGTCAACAACTCTCTTCATTCTTGTTTCATATTGAAGAAGCGTTCCAAATATTTCATCTAGAGAAATTTGAGTGACCTTCCTGTTCTCACCAATAGCTGTTCTCATTGATTCCCACTCATTAGGCAT
Source organism: Viscum album (assembly GCA_963277665.1). Classification (NCBI taxonomy): domain Eukaryota; kingdom Viridiplantae; phylum Streptophyta; class Magnoliopsida; order Santalales; family Viscaceae; genus Viscum; species Viscum album. The sequence continues at coordinate 1,112,887,166 of OY728145.1, forward strand.
AATATAAATTATATTATACACAAGGGCTTCATCATCCAACCCTTTTTCTCCCATTGACTGTAAGCAGTTGACTATAGTAATAAATCTTGGTTGAACTTGACAGATTGGTTCTCCATACGGAAAATTTAATCCATGGTATTCAGTTCTAAGCATATCTCTCCTAGTCTCAATCCCTTTAGAAGTGCCAAAGTGTATAACTTCTAACATCTTCCAGATACAATTAGCTGCTTCAAAAGAAGAAATTTGGATATATATATATATATATATATATATATTCATTGAACATAGTAAAGTATTACATACCATATAATTGAGTTGATACTCTTTCTTTTTCTGGTTATTGAAAGTTATAACTTCCTTATCAGGAATTTTATAATCATCAGTAAGCATAACGAAATTATCCACTCCAGTATTGATAACAAAAGTCTTTATTCGATCTATCCATTACTCATAGTCATTACCATCAAAGATTGGTGGTCTTGTAGGGTTTAGATTATCAATAGAACCAACATTAATTCCTGTCATTCTTAAAAAAACTTTGGCAACCAAACTAGTTAGTGAAAAAAACCGTAACCACTAAGTTTAGAATGCCAATTAGGAGAGATAAAGTTCAGAATGAAAAAGTTCGTAATGACAAAGTTCAGAATGATAGTGGTCGGAATGACAATTTGGAACGACAAAAACTTTCTATGCAAGGATGAAGATCAATGAAAAAGTGAGCATGAAAAACTTATATATGAATATAAGTATTTCAGAGACCTACTCTGATACCAATTGTAGGATTGAAATAATGATGTAGATGATCAATATATAAGATGGGGGGTGAATTGTACACTTTAAAAATTTCCTTATACAATGAAAAAATCTATGTTTAACAAAGTTAATCTAAGAAAATTAACAACACCTCTAATCGCCAATCAGAGAATTAGAACAAAGGTTTACAATATAAGATTCTACCTTAAAGAGTATAGAATCTAAAGTAATTAGAGTACAAGTGCATGGATGTATAAAAATATTATACTTTCTGTACAATACAAAAAATGCAGCAGAGAAACAAGTAGTAAAACTACAAGTAACAAGATATAAATATTTTAACCCAAAGGGAAGTGCATCCAACAACCTTGGATAAAGGTCCGTTGATTTATACTTTCATACAATTCTGTCTTACCCACACCAGGGTAAGCCCTCGATACGAAGATCAGAATCTCGGTCTTTCTATCCCCGGAAGCCCTCAACTTCAAGGTAGTTGGAACCTCTGTCTTCCTCAGCAAAGAAGCCCTCAACATCAAGGTAGTCGGAACCTATGTCTTCCAATCCCCGGAATTCCTCGAATGTAATCACTAACATTCGGAGTCGCACAAAGCAATCTGAAATAGCTATTTATTACGTACAAGGCATGAAAATCTTCTCTCTCTAGAAATAACCTTAACAGTGTGTGGTCTCTAGATCTATCAACTTGTTGTTGAGCTCTTTCATATGAGATCCTATTTATAGGAAAATTTTCAACGGTCAGCTCCCTCCTCCAATGGTCATATTTTCCATGAAGTTCGGAGGGACCTGTACACGTGTAACTTAACCAACGGTTAATTAGAAACAGAATGAATGAAATCATTTAATAATAAATCATGTAACTAAATGCACGACATATTTATTAAATAGAGCATATGTAAGTAAAATCCATACAAAATTTTAGAGTGTAAGAAAATTAAAAGTTCGGAGTCTATCCAAAATGAAATTCGGAGTATATGTTAAGAAATGTTCGGATTCTGTTTTATAGGAATTCGGAGTCTGGTTTCACCAGAGATCGGAATCTGAACTTGCAGAGTTCGAAGTCGAACTAGTAAAAGTTTGTAATCAAACATCATAAGATTTCGGAGTTGAACTCATGAATTTTCGGAGTCGAACTTCATAAGAGTTTGGAGTTGAACTCATGAATGTTCGGAGTCGAACTTCACAACAGTTCGGAGTCGAACTCCTCAAATTTCGGAGTCAAACTTCATAAGAGTTCGGAGTCAAACTCATGAAAGTTCATAGACGAACTTCATAATAGTTCGGAGTCGAACTCATGAAATTTCGGAGTCAAACTTCATCAGAGTTCGGAGTCGAACTCATGAAAGTTCGGAGTCCAGAATTCAGATTGGAACTACATTTCAGTTCACATCCAGAATTCGGAACCTAAAAACAGAGTGCTCCAAATCGTTACATTATATGACTTCTAGGATTTTGGGTATGAATCCGGTTTTTGTACATAAGAAAAATATTTCTATGTATAAGAAAATCTAGGATAGGGTAAATTTCCTTAAATAAGTAAATTTTCCTTATAGAGGAAAAACATATATTTTCTTAAGTATAAGGTGTTTGTGATTTTTAAAATATGAAGAAATGGAAAATTCATAAGGAAAACATTATTGACTCAACACATTTTATCTATATATGATTGGTTTTAATTAAATAATAAAAACACCTGAGGTGATGATTATGAAATAGGTTCATATGCATCCTTAAACTTATGAAAAATTGGAGGATGCCTCATGATGTGAATATTGATATCCCATTCATGAAAGTTGATGTTGGATTTATATAATTATTGACAATCCATGACTAATGCATAATAGAACTACATCCATGGAAGTTAGTTGATATTTTCAGAGAGGTTTAGTCCCCCAAAATTAACTGGGTGAGAGTAATATAAATTTGATGTAATAATATCTCCATTTTCTATTCTCATAAATAACTAAAACCTTATATTGTGAGGTGGTTTTTTAATAGTTCTACTAAAAATGAAAGATAAGAAAGAGTTCATAGAAATAAAATAAAATAATATGTTTTGTATTCTTGAATGAATATCCATCATACATGTACCCACATCATTTTTATGTTTCACCTTAGTAGTATTGATATCATATTCCCTTCCGTGTTTCTACAGAGGTTGTTGTTGATTTCATTCAACAACCCTTGGCTTAAGGTATTTTATTACATAATTCCCATGTTTCTTGCACTTGAAAAACTATATTGTAGGATGAGTATGGACATGAACCATTTTTCTTCTTCCAAATTAGTGGGATTATTTATATCCTAAAGGTATTTATTATCCAAATTCCCCTCTCTCCCAAATTAGAAGCATCTATGAGTTCTCCTTAGGTAGTTTCCAGGAGGCTTCCTCCCAGAATTTTGACACATGGGATGTTAGTTTTTCATTCCATCTTGGGATTTTCCTTTTGATCATTTAATATTATACTCCATTTTATTCATTTTATATCTAGGACCAAGAGATCCCTAAGTGTATTTGATGTCAATTTAATCCTCTAGATAGTAATATATAATCACCTCATAGTTATCGATGTCTTAAATCTCCAACACTTTTCATAGTCTCGACACGTGTTTACTAAATAAGTGATCCACCATTCATATAGTGGTCATCGAGATTCCCAACGTGTACCATGCACACCATGTAAATTTATCTCATAAGCACCTATAGACTCATCTTAATTTTTATTCATTTATAGGTTCTTCCTCTATATCTTATTATAGAGATGCTGCGGAAAAAGTATATTGAAAAATATTATTCATTAAATAATCACATTCTATATAATAAATTTTCACCTAATATATTGTCTTTTTAAGATGTTTCCACCACTATTATGCTTCCCCAATCAAAACATAGACCACCAATATTAATTTCACTACTTCTAAGAATTGATGGACATAAATAATAATTTCAATGGAGTTGATCCATTGTTCTATGATGATGGGATAATAAGATAGACTAAATATGGGAGGAATTTATCATAAAATGGAATTAACCAAAACATTCTCTTTCTTTGGACAAGTAGGAAATTCCCCAAATGTCATGTAATTATTCAAAACGTAATCTAGTTGGGAGAATTTAATTTCAAAATTTATTGATCTCCTTTTATCATCTGATATGGTATTTCATTAGGGAAATCATCACATTTCCTATCACATTGATTATTGGAACATGTTCCCCTTATTCTAGAAATTAACTATGAAAAATAAAAATACAATTATGTGGTTTGATTATTCAACTAATAATAATATAAAATGTAAAAATTGAATGTATTTAGTAAAATTTTAAATGGAAAGTATATCATATCTTGTGATTCCCTAAGTTTTAAACAATTTTATCCATTGTGATAGAATTATCCTTGGGGATCTTAACAAATTTAAATAGCCTTCATATCCTAAAAAATGTGACCATCCTCTAATAACAACTATAATGGTTGGACCCTTTTAATTATATTATTACTTGATTTTAAGAATAATTAACCATAATATAAAAACCAAGGATTGTAATGTCTAGAATATTTGGAAGAGTAAGTACATAAAACTAAAAAATTTGAAATAGTATAACATATATTTATATTAATTATCTATAAAGACATCATATCTTCCTTTGATATCTCACATATTCATAGTAAAACCTAGGTTATATATATCAAAAAATGATGCGTTAAAATTCCCTGTAATTGTAAAAAAAATGAAATAATTCTCACCACATGGGTTATAAGTCTTAACAAGATGAAATAAAAATGCATGGAACATTTATTAACATATGGAAGAACATAATAAGAACATAGGGTAATTATGTAGTGAAAAAATAGGAATGTTACATAAACATAGAACTTGAAATAAACATGTGTGATGGATAACTCCAATGACATTATAACATGGTGGAAAAAGTCCCACAAAGGAATCGGGTTTAATACCTATCCCAACCAGAGGTCTCATGAGAGTAAATATTACCCAATGAATTGGATAACTATATGGGTTCACCCATCATAAAATTTTAAATCATATGTGTTCCACATGAATAATCCATCAAAAACATAGGGAATACCCATGGAATTAATTAAGAATCATAATAATGATGTAGAGCCTAAAAAATGGGTGAATCATAAAAGTGTCTATGAAAAAATATATTTAAATCTTCTATGGCCTTTAATACGTTAAAAATAAGATTTTTTCATGTTAAATGATGGTCAAATGAAGTGAGATTATCTAAAATTAGTGTTTAGGAAACATTATAAATGTTTATCTTTAGTGTGGTTTAAGGGAAAATATTAGAGAGATTTTAAAAGGGGACGTGGTATAATTCTGTAAATAAAACCATAAAGGAAAAATGTTAAATTTTAATGTTAAATTGAGTGAATTTATACAAGTAATTTCATCCTAAAATAGGTTATGAATAGTACATGAAAATGGGAAAATAGGTTTGGTGGTTCTTTTTAACCATGCTTGTTTATCAAGAGGAATTGAAAAGGGATCGAAATAAAACATTTATTTCCCCATAAAAGAACAAATAATTGAGTTAGTTACATATGTTTGGACCATAAAAATATAATTTATCTGGGTAAATAAGAATAATTAATAATTAAATTGGTTTAAGGAGAGAGAAATCATTACTTGAATGAAAAATGCCTTTTTGGAGGGAATCCTTAAATTATATCTAAATGTGTTATTCACTTGTACTTAATATACTAGATAGTAAAATTAATTAATTAATTAATTAATTCAAAACCTATTATACATGTACTTAATTTATTATATTTTCATATGGTTAATTAATGTCCATTTGGTTAATATATAATGTTTAATTTCAACATTTTGGGTATGTTTGTTTCACAGCTTAATGGTCGGATCTATTGTGTATTATTATGAATGTTCTTGTAAAATGGAATAAGAAACCTAGGGAACTAGAGTTATATGATATTTTTTAACCTATATAATTTAAATTTTTCTTATGTATTATTTTTTATATATTATAATGATTCATTAGATAATATGTTATTGGTTAATGTTAGTTTATTTTGTGAATTTTCAATCACCATGAACCAATTTTATTTCATTATTTAATATCATTTATATATGTTACATCTAGAACATAAAAATAAATATATTATGCAATTAAAAATAACTATTATATTAGGTTTATGAACATCCATGTAGTTGGTAATATAAATTAAAAACAATTTCGTCCATAAAGGTGGTGAATCGACAAATCAGAGTCAATATTTTGTTTTTTAAGATTAAAAGAGAATAGAAGTGACTTGATGAAGGATATAACATTAAAATAATAAAATTATGTTATATATATGATACTTAATTTACAATGTTAATATGGATATGGTGGTGGGAGAAGGATAAGAAAATAATAGAAATTAAAAAAGTGGGAGGGTTTTACCTCTTTAGTTTCATCTCTTTGATAACATCCTATAAAACATGGGATTAGTATTTTGGTGAGACGAAAAATACATTATCATGGGTAAGTGATTTGGAAGAGTAATTTGGAAGAATATAATAAATCTTTAAATATTATAATGTGTGAGGAGAAGATGTGGTGATGGTGGTATATACATGGGGAGAGGGGTGTTTTTTGAATCTTTTATTCATTTATATATTATTTTGGCTCTATAATATTAATAATATACATAACCATGACTAAATAAAATATAAGATTATATATTTTTTCAAAGAAATGTGTGATTACCTCATCCAGACAATATCCCTGACTCAATAATTCATGTTTTTCTTAAATAACTTACATTTCCATATTTCACTATCTACCAACAATTCAACTATCTTATAAAAAAACACCATTACCATTTTCATCTTGCATTTCTATCATATATAATAAAAAATGGACTCCATTTTATGGAAAAAAAATATTGAATATATGAAATTTAATTTTTACTTAAAATAATCATTAATTCAAAAAATTTTGATTTTAAAACTAAAAATATTTTTATAACACTTTGAAAAATACATTAAGATCTCACAAAATTATCTTATAATAATATGAGAAAAATTATTAATGTATTAATATATTTTTGGAAAACCAGTATTCTTTTAAATCATTATACTAATTATATAATTTTAAATAAACATTTACATTTCTTGTAAATAATAATATGTAATTTATCATTTTAAAAAACTTATTTACATCATCAATGATGTATATATATATTTTTTCATTCATAAGATACGTAAATATTATTTAAAATTTCAAATGTGTTTTTTCTACTCTATTGTCCTTTTTTCTATTCATACCGATAAAATTTCTATTCCAACGGTAATGTTACTATTTAATCATTAATGGTTCCTTAATTTCTATAAATAACTCTTATTTCATTTTTTTAATTATTTTTTAATGTTTGTATCATGATATATATGTTATTGTATTTTATTTATAATATATGAAATAATTATTAAAAGGGAATAAAAACTGTTAATATTATGGTTTCTTACATTACATTATTATGAAATTTGTGATAATTAATGAAACAAATATGATAATTATATCTCCCACTATTTTATAAAGTCCAAACAACCTCCACCATTTAACTCAAAATGCCTAATTGCAAGTACATTGTAGTTTCAGGGATCTATGTGACCCTTGAATAACCCCAATGTGTGTTGGTAAAACTACTGAGGAAAAATTGTCTTGATACACAATTTGTAAGTCAACCCTTATCCTTTATAATAATTGTATGTTAATAGAAAGTGTCCCAATGATTCTAGTTCAACAACTTAGTTCTAAGGATTTCATTATAATCATGTGACAGAAGGCTAAGCCCCACTTAATATTTAGTTGTGTGATTTTATTTTATTATGCATAAATTTTATCATGGTTTATACTTTACATAATTCATTAATTTTAAGGGGTTTCTATTAATTTTTTAATCAATTTAGTTAAAATATATTTCCCTAATCTATTTATTTAAATTATATATTTTACAATTAATTATTTTATTTATTGGATCATATACTTGCATTCATTAATTAAAAAATTTAATAAAAATAAATAAGTAAATAAATGACCCAACCAAGATCTCATATAATGGTTGATTTATTGAGTTAAAAATAAATTAATTGATGACTTTAGGGAATAACCCCTTGTGCTAGCGTTGGAATGCATCAATTTATTCCACCAGTCTTCTTGTGTATAAAATCGTTTGGAATAACAATCGATCCATCGTGTATAGACTATACATTCCTTGGTATAATCCACTAATTACATGTATTTATAACTCACATGCTGGTGAGGAGATCCATTGGATTTCCCAAAGGGTATTATATAAATAACGTTGGGCATAAGAGTCCTTTTTAAAACATGAGGTGGGATAACTTGTAAGACGTCATATTTAACTTAATAAAAATAATTTCAAATAATGAAATAAGTTAAATTAAATAATTTCATCATATATATTTGTCTTGTATGATCTCATGAGCCGTTGTACACATTAAATGAATATGAAAAAGTAAAACTGGTGAACATTATATTATTTTTCGTTCTTTATTGTTTTTATAAATGGATTGCGTTAATCAAAAAATAAATTAAAGAATTAATTTACTTTCATATTAATGACCATCTTAATTCATATAAATACTTCCATAAATATTGGAATTCATGGAAAATAAAAAACAAAACCAATAATACAAGATTTATTACAATTAATTAATTAATCATTTAATAATCATTATTAAATTATATAATACACTAGGTATGATAATAAATTAAATAATGTTTTAATACTATAACTTTTTATTAAATTTAATATAATAAATTAATATATATAGGTACTAAACTACATGCTATTATGGGATACACATCATGTACCATGGTTTTTATGTACCCATGTTTACACACTTCGAGGTTTGGTCAGATACCTCAACTAGACTAAATGACATGTTTACAAAAAAAATGAATGATGTATATAACTCATTTAGGGTTTCTTAGGTAAAATATTGGTATTATGAGTATCTCGTAATGACAACATGAAGTGTGCAAGACAACTAAACACCATGTTGTAAAAATCACTTGTTTCCAAGTAACCTCTTGAAGGGCTCAGTGAGTTCATTAGACAAAGAATCACACGATATCTACGCTAACTACACACCATGTGTTATTCTTTCAATTTTTCCTCTTGACTCACTAAAGTGATAGATTTGTATTTTGGAAATGTTAATTGATGAAGTACACACAGTGTACACAACCTTCAAATCATTAATATCATAAATGATATTGATTTTAATTCTCACAATGTTTGGTAGGGTTTAATGACCGCAATAATTACAATAATTTCCACACAAATATGTGGAGACTATGTGAAATGTATGCCAATTACACCCCATGTAATAGATAAACTCATGTGCCAAGCTTTCCTGGACTACATGTGATGTACAACAAATTCACTCAAAGTAGTTATTGTTTTACATGTCGTATATCCTATGGAATGTCCAAATATATTTTACATGGGAACACAACATATAATCCAACTATAAGTCATGTATTCAAATCTTACCAGGCATAAATTTGGCACTTTCTGGTGGAATCTATAATCATTCTTCATTTTTTCTTATACCATTAAAAATATAAATAATTTAAAAAAAATTATAAAAACTTTTATGTATGTTAATTAAAATCGGAATAAAGAACAAATAATCTTGAAATTTATGATCTATCCACTATTTTACATAGATCCAAAAAAATAAAAACACATAAATTTTAAAGTGACTATTCTAAAACAACATTAAGTATTTAAGCGTAGAGGATGTTCCTTTGTTGGGCATTAATGAAAAAATTAATTTAATCTAGATTATCTCAAAATACCAATACAAGCTATTGAATGTTAAATTTATAATTATTTTATTAATATCTGAAGAACTGATTACATCATATTACTGTCTTTCTTATACGATTTTGTTGATCTTTTGAGGAACACTTTCCAATTACATTCATTTCACTGTAAGGATTTAATAATATAACCCATATAGTGGTGATACACACATTTGATTTTGATCTCTGATAAAGGCTAATTAATTTTCATGTGTTATAGTGGTGAATTAATTACCTCATATTGTTCATTCCAATCACTCCAAGATCATTTGGTCTTAATGGAGTTATTTTCTCATTATAGAGGTAATCAGTGGAGGAAATATTTGGATTGTGTGTGTGTTAGTAGTAAGTTGGGTGATATGATTCTGTATTCTAAATTTTTTATAGACCCTACAATATATACAAAACCATCTATTTATATAACTAGATTTTAGGATAAAATTTATTAAATTTTATATTAGATATTAAATAATATAATATTTTTTTAATAAATCTCATTCAATATCAAAAGAATATTATTATTATTATTTTCCAACATGCGCTAACTTGCACAATAAAAAATATTATTTCACCAACTTCTAAATTAATATTTATCACAAGATATAGTCATGACCCATTTGAACTCCTAGGTATTTACTAAATACTTGAATAAAAATTATACTCATAAATAAGATTATTTATCCACTAACTAGTGAAAAAATATTTAAGAAATATTAAATGACATATTTTATTAAATTTCATTCACAATCTGTTGAATAAATATTTATTTTGTATATTATATAAATATAAAACATGAATAAAATTTTTACATGGTCTTGAGAATTATATTTGTTTATTTAATTAAATTAAAATAGGCTTTAATTGAGATCAATTAAAACCCTCTGCGTTCCACCCTCTAGGAATATTTCTCATTTTCATTATGCGGATAATACTAAAGTCCAAGATTTATGTCAAGTAAGAAGTCATGAATCCCAAGAGAATGAACATATTGTCGTAACATTTACAACCACATATGAATGATCGATATGTAACAAAATTTATTTCCCTCAATGAATCATAATGATGGTTTCACATTTGTGTCATCAATTGATTTTCTCGATATGTCTGTTGTTGATTATCTAAAATAAACACATCATTGAAATATATACATTGGAATTAATTTGAGGGTTCTATCCAATAAATGGTCATATTTATAAGCATCTATAATGATGGAAAGAAAAAAACCTTCATCAAATTATCCATTAATAAAATTTCATTCATGACACGCCAAACTTACCCAATATTCTACCAAAATATGAAATGACCATTCTGGTTAGTAAACCAAATTAACGATTTCAAGAAATACATCCATGAAAATCTCAACATCAATTTACGATAACAAATGATCAATGAAAAAGAAATTAATTTACACTAAAACACGTATAATTCATAATAATAGGAATTATCTCATCATCACCCATCATATAGATTATCAAGTGAGAACTTTATGAGAAGAAACCTCATATTCTTACGAGTAGTGACACCTGAAAGTATAAACACTATGTGTCTTTTCATAATATATTATCCAATCATATAAATATATTTAATAATCTCATCATAACACTTTGCGGTTATTATAATATGGGGGAACACCTATGACCTTGTCAATGTGAAATTTACTCTAGGGAGTTATTAAGTTAAATTTATGAAAAATTGGAAAGATATTTAAAATTGTGTTTTATTAATGTTCAGTTTATTAAATAAGTTAATAAAACTCTAGAAATATGTTCATAGGAATCAAATTCCAGAAAACAAACCATGAAACATGGTTAATAAAAATGAACTCTGTTAAAATCAATGAGATGATAGGTCATACATACGGAATAGTAACATTTCCAATATTAAAAAATAATGATGGAAATAATGTAGGTTATATTTAATATTTATGTAATAATAATTATGTAATAAATATAATATTATATATTTGAATATATTTACATATACCATCCATGTGATACAGTAATAAATAACAAATAATATCACTTTGTGAGGTATAAGTTCATCGTATACACAAACGATATTATCAATTTTCAATGGATGGTAATGTAAAGAGGTATATTATTTGTTAACATTATATAATTATTAATATTTAATTGATATAATATGTAATCATTAAATCTATAATCATGAATAGATGTGAGAGGCAATTATGGGAGACAAATTACATTGCATCTTGAGGTGGTAGTCTGATGTACACATGAATGATGGTTTCATTACACATTTTATAGGAGAGGAGACAGTTAAATATTATTCTATCAATATAATAAAAACTAAGTATATATATGATACTAGTGGTATTATATTTTACTTGTTATGACACAATACCTGGTAGAAAATAAGAATTAAAAAACAAGGAACATAGCGAAGCCAACTACCATCTCTTAGAAGAACATCATTTAGATCTCTTACTATGTACATTATTGTATTTATTTCTGGATGAATATGAGATATACAATTTGGATATGGAATTTTAAGAGATATTTTTGTAGGGTTGTTCTAGAAAAATTTCTTAAGGGATGTAATTAATTAACGGGTGGGGATTCCCTTTTACAACTTAGTAGGATTTGAATTTTTGTAAATACTTTAATAATTAAATAATGGGAAGTGACTCTCAATCCATGTGCCAAAAAAAATAATAAAGAATACATTAGAGTGCATATATTGTCGATGTATGAAATCACCACATAAAAATATTTTTTAATCCATTTTATTCCATTTACAAATAATGTTACTCAGTTTTCCCATTTTAGTTTTTCAACACTATAACAAGTTATTTTACTATTTTTACTATTCATTAAGACAAATGTTACATTGAATTTATTATCAAATATAAATTATGATGATTATAAATATGTAATAATTTTTATCAAACTCGAATATTTGAATTTTAATAATTTAATTTAAAACTAATCTCACAAAATGTGTCGAAAATGTTTTTCCAAGAAATGCCTTTTTCAATAAAATGATGTTCTTATATTAACTTTATGATAATAAATAATAATTATATGAATTTAAATTAATATAAATGGATTTATTTTATAGGAATTTAATATTAATATTTCCTTACTAGGGTTTATTTTAATTAATTAAAAATCATATTTTTTTATGCATTAAAAATAGTTTGTAGAAAACCATGTTTTTAAGCATATAAATAAACTTATAAAAGATTCATAAAAATTGATAATTTAAATGAAATTAATAAGAGTATAATAATTTTAATGTTTTATGTTTCACATTAATACCAAATAAACACTATTCTGGATCTCTTAAATTAATTTATTTAATGAAAATAATTGAAAGTATTTGAAAAATAACTAATTTTCACTATTTACTAAAAAATAATTTTTTTAAGAATATCAAAATTTAATAGTAAGTTAATTTTTCATTATGATACAAAAAATTTTGATCATTTTATAAAATGAAATATCTAAAATATCTATAACTAATTTATAATATTTTATCACAAAAATAAATTAAATTACTTTTGAAGGAAACATATTTTTTATCAGATAAAATAAATTTATTAAATGTTGGGTTATTATTTTGTAGGTATTTATGAATATATTTATTTTATGTTAAAACTATATATATATATATCATATATCATTTAATATTATTCATACACATTAGTTTAACAATTAGGAAACATCCGTCTTTTTTATATAATAACATTATATCGCCACTCATTTAAACCCAATGTTACTTGTTGAATACGCTTTCAAACATAGTGTTATTTTATAAAATCATGGTGTTACATTATACCACACTTATATTAATTTCATCCCCAAAATTTAAACATACACTCAGTAATCAAGGGTTTTGTATTGAAAAATTATTTTGACGAAACCCTACATCATAAAAAGGGTTAATGAAATATCCTATTACAAAAAAGAAAATAGAAATATAAAGGTAATAATAGAACTAGGTTTGTAAATTTGAGAACATTTGTGGTAAGTTAAAAAATTTACATGGATAGAAGATCAATTTTAGTGATAATGATATTCCATTTTTAAGAGATAATATATTGTAGATTAAATGAAACTTTATAAAAATTTTATTTCCAGATCCTTTATTAATGTTGAGTGATAATTTTACTATATAAATCTATTAAATAATGAAATATACATAAATTACAATTATAATTACATCCATTAACCAATATTCACCACAATCACATCTTTTCTCAAAAAATATGACTATCTTAGATTCCTTTTTCATTTCATAAGCACTAATGTTTACTTCTAATGGATCACATGAATAAATGAAATTATATCAATATATTCCTCTTATATTTAAATATTATCCAAAATTAGAAATTTTTATCACATAGTATGATAATTCAAAAAATTATTACACATTCATATTAATTTTCAAAATACAATGCTCAAAATAAATCATTCCATAACCCTACATCCCATATAACACCACATTCAAAACATTAATTGTATGCTTCCCAATAAATATTTCATGTTAAACTGTATGTTATACTGAAGTGTTACATATACCTAATACTAATGAAGCATTGCCCAAAATTCCATTAATCTCCTTAAAATCCTAGAAAATCAAAAATATTTAATCCTAAAATATATTCACCAAATTTTTCTAACTATTTATCCTAAAAATCATTAATGTAAAAAAGGTGACATTATAATTTTTACATCACTTGGGAATATGGTAGAAACTACACCCTTTTCATCAATCTGATATAGGTTTAATATCCCCAACTATTACATATACGATTATTAGTTTCCTAATATGAGGATTTACCATTTTTAAAAACTATATTCAAATAATTTTTATAACATTCACTAAAATATGAATAAAAAACTCAAAATAAAATTAATCATCATGTTGGATTTTAACTACTGAATTCTTATATATTGAATATTTTTTCCACTAATTCCAATATTTTTAATTAACTATATTTACCTCAACGCTGTGACCAAATCAATGATTATATTTTCCTCAATGATGTAAATTTCCATAAAATATCCCCTTACCATTAAATCACCAATCTTATTCATCAGAAAAATTCAATATATTCTTAAAAATACATAATGAATGAATACAACTAGAAAACAATATGGTGTTTCTTGAATCTTATAACCATCATGCCATTTATAAAAATACTTCCACAATATGATTCTTATGTTCCAACACCTAAACACATTAGTTATTCCACAGCAATGATTTTAATAAAATGTGGCTTTGGTAATTAATCATTGATTTAGGGTGTCAACACAAATAATGACAATGTTTCCCACATTTGCGACATTAACCATTTATTTGTTACTTGGGTTGAACATTATTTCATTGTTTTTTATTAACTAGACTCTTCATTTTTCTTCGTAAATTAGTAGATTTGTTCCTTGATTTTCCACACATTAATCGTCTTCTACTTCATTTTAGGAATGATCAATAGTGCCTATTATAACATTTTTTTATTGTATAAAATTGAATCTTCACTTAATTTTCATTTATAAAAATGGAAATTTAATTATACATCGCCCTTCTCATCATTGATATATTTTTTAAATTAAATTATGTTCCATTTTTTAATTTTAATTCAAGATCAGTCATTTAGAATTGTCAAAAGATATCTAATTCCATTACAATTTGGTTATGTATCTTGTTATGGAAATAATTAAATTTCCAATCACATTTGGTATAAGTATTCCTTTTTCATAATTTTTATCACTAAAAAACAAGAATATAAGAAATATGAGAATACATTCACATATAAAAGGGATAATTATTTACATATATGGAATAACATATAAATGAAATGTATATCCTATTGTTTGAGTCTCTTGGATTCAATCCAGGTTATATATGTTAATTTTTCTTATTATATTTTCTAAAATATTTTCTTGAAATATATAATAATAATTCTTGAAGAGTATTTTGAATTTATGAATCATATCCCCCGGAAATGATAAACTAGGTGTGCGGAAATGCCTATTGTCATGCACCTAGTTACGATCGAGTTCATCTCAATAAACTCTTTTTAGGGTGATTACACCTAGTTACATCTCTCCCGTAGACACATCCACTTTTTTAATCTAGATAAGGATGTATTTTGTAGGGAACCTCTTGCTTGATCCTTCAAAAAAATTCAAGGATACATCTCCTATTCAAAGAATTATCCTTTTGGATCTCATAAATATTTTCTCATCCTAGTTTCCAAATCATAAAAAAACATTTATTTAATACCAACTATATGGACCCAATACTTTTAAAATACTGTTTTAATAATTTTAGCATTAACATACATTGGTTTCAACCCATATATCTTGAGGCATAGTGTCTTTAGATGACTATGTTCATAAAACATAAATTTTAGACTAAAATAATACATATTTATTTTATTATCTCTGATGAGTTCGTAAAATTTTTTAGTCTCCTAAAACCTGGAGAATACAAAAACAACATAGTTGATCTATAAATACGAGTGTGGAAATAAACGTTATAAGGAAACATAATGTCTGAATGAAAGGTATGACATGATATTATAAATGAGAACACTCAAGAGTAATCACACGGGATAATAACCTATAGAAAATCATATCATAAGATCATGGAATCATAGAAAATGTGGTAGAAACAAATAACATGACATGAACAAGAGTCATGTCTAACTTCCTAGACATTATCACATGGTGGACAAAGTCCAATAATAGATTATGTTTAATCCATATTCCCATACATGATGCCTCATGAGACTAAAACATTACCCAATGAATTAGAGCACTATCTGGGAGTACTGATGTTAAAATGTTCATGATTAAGTATTCCACAAAATAGAAATTGATCATAATGCCAAAACGAATTAATTCACATGGAATGAAAATGGGATTCATAATCTTGTTTAGTGTTATAAAAAATCAAATTTTATAATGAAGAAATTTGAGAGGTGAATTTAAGGAATGTATCACCCCTTAAATTTATGGTAGTGTAATCTAGTAATATATATAAGTGTAATATGTACAATATTTATAATCATCACATTACATCAAATGTTTTCTTACTTGATGAAATTATCTTTAAAACATTACATAGAATATTTCTTGAGGAATATTCCATTTTATCTTTGATATCAATTCTTAAAAATATAAAAATTTCAAAGATATTAGAGAAAATTTATTATTTAAAAATAACCCTAAAAATTATTAACTAATATATATATAATTCTATGGTCATGGTGACATTAATTCCATGTATTATATATAAGATAATAAACATTTCTTCCAAAATATTGTAAAAAACTAAAAATTATGTCAATCAAAAAAAGGTAAGAATATTCCTTAAAAAGTTTAAAAGGAAAACATGGGTTATAAATAATATAATGATTTTTTTATAATATTAAAATAATTTTGGAATTTATTTTTAGGACACTTGGATGATGGCAAAAAAATATTTTCTTCTAAAGGGAGAAATAAAGTGAAATTTTATTGAAAACATTTTCTTAATAATTTTTCCTACTAAATGTAATAAAATTGAAATATTACATGAAAATATCAATAATAAAATAGGTTAATAAATTATAATTGGTTTATGATATAAATATTAAAAATTTACACAATGGGAAACTTAAACACAAACAATCTAGAATAATGAAGATATTTTAAAATAAATCCATACCACTTTTGTAACTATTGAATTGTAAGCCCCATGAATGAAAAAAATAAAATGAATCATTAAAAACAATGAACAAAAATATATAATTTATATAATAAATCAAATGGGGGTATATATGCCCCTAAAAATATAGCATTTATGAATATGGAATTTGTCTCATAAAACAATTTGAGAAGTAGAATCCCTTAACTTTAGTCCAGACTTATCTTTTATGCTATTTGTGTACAATATAATAAAAATATATAAATTTTTTTATTATGAAAATTTTTTAGATTTAATAAACATTACATCAACCTGTTATATAATTTATTTTAATGACATATTTAATAACTTGTTTAATTTTTTCCACATTAGTTTTTTTGAGGGTGCCCAGTTCGTAATTTTGAAATGGAATCGATGTGTTGACCATAGAAAAAGGGGTAACTCTTCCTCCATATATATAATACTAATAATCATGTGATAATTTAATTTTTATGCATAAATTATTCTTTTTTTACATACCATAAAATATGGTTATGAAAAATGATCTATGTTACAATCATTTAGATGATAGTTCGTACATATACAAGTGTAACGTATCCATTTTACTATGATAATGATGGAAGGAAAGTAATTTTATTTTTATATTTCATGATTTATAATTATTTCATGAATATAATATTATTTATTTAAATACACTTACAAATACCATCCATGTGATTCCATAATAAAAAAGGTATCACATCACTTTTTGAGGGGATAGTCCATCATACACACAAAGGATGTAACATTTTTCCTTGGATGGAAATGTAATAAGGTATATGATATGTTAATTTTTTAGAATAATTAATATTTAATGAATATGATATATAAAAAATAAATCCAAATTCATGGAAATTTGAGAGAGGTGGCATTAGAAATGTTATTACATAGGTTCGCTCCTTCGTACGCACGAATAATGGCTTTTTCCCATTTGATAGAAGAGGACATGGATAAATATTACTCCATAAACCTAATTACATATAATAATATATGATATAATAGTTTTTTATATTTTAATTGTTAATAAATAGTTAAATAAGTAAAATGATGAAGTAAAAAAGAAGAAGCTAGGTGAAGACCATAACCTTAGATTACAAGAACCTCCTTCAAATTTCTTATTAAAGACCCTAAGGATGATTTGTTGGGATGTATAGAATCTATAAAATGTGAATAAATATTTTTTGTATCAATTTATTTATTTATTGGTCTATATAAATGTCTTTATATGTGTAAATAGGTGAGGGGATTGGGTGCATAATTGAAGAGTAATGATTCTTTTTGTAAATACCCAAACCTATTAAAAAATATGAAGTCAATCTCAAGAAAATATCCTCCAAAATTGATACATAATGTATTGAAGGGGTTATATAGTATATCTAAACCACCATAATTCAATTATAAAAATGTTTTAAAATTTTTATCCAGTTTATCATTAAGTTTACTCACTTTTTCCATTTTAATTCTTCACTATGGTAACTAGTATATATACTCTTTTTTACTATTGATTATGATAAAAATTAGTTTAAATTATTTACGGATATCGATTAAAATTATTTTAAATATCAAAAATATTTTATCAAATTCAATAAATATATAATTTGGAGAAATAAATTTAAAATTAAAACCACAAAATGTTTCAGAAAATGTTTTTTCATGAAATGCATTTTTTTCAAGGAATAAATGATCTTATATTATTTTTATGATAGAAATAATAATTATATTACTTTATATTAATATAAATATATATTATATATTAATTTAATTTGATTATTTCTTTTATAGGTGTTATTATAATTAATTAAAATAGATAAACATTATGTATTAAAAATAGTTTACTGAAAATTGTGTTTTGAAGCATAAAAATAAACATACAATAACATCATAAAAATTGATGATTCCAATGAAATTAATTATTATATTTTATATAAAATGTTTCATGCTTAAATTTAATACCAAATGCAAAAAATTGGTACTTTTAAATTACATTATTTAATGAAAAGAAAAGACAGTATTTGAAAATCAGTAATTTTCACTATTCACTGAAAAAACAACTATCATATAAAAATAGTAATTTTTTACAAAACGTTAACTATGATATTATGAGTTAGAAAATTATTTTATTTTTATAAAAAAATTATACGTTCCATACATTAATTATAAAATTCATGATTTTTTTGTAGGAAGCTTGTGTTCTTATTGAGTAAAAGAAATTTATTAAAAGTTCAGCACATATTTCGAAATATTTTAAAAATAAATTTATATTTAGTAGGACCATTATCTATTTTTCATATAAGATAATATTATTCATACATTCTAATTTTATGGAAATTCTATATCAGTCATGTTAGTATAACAATATTTTAATATTATAACATTGTTCTTTCAAAATCTACATTATGTTTTGAATATTCCATCAAACATAGTGTTCATTTAAAATGTCATGGTTTAAGAAGATCCTTTACCATTATATTCAATATATAAAACCATATCTTAAAAACCCTAGAGGGTGTATTTATTTTTTGATAACTCACCTAATAGGATACAACTATTGATCTGCATGACTTATTTCACATAGAAAACCATTACTATTCAATAAAAATATGATTTAAAAATATCCCAATGTTATATAAATGAAAAAATTAAGGTTATTTTATTATTCTATTGAAACTATGAAACATTTAAGTGAGAGAGAGCATGATAGGGGAAAATACATTCATGATTCGTAAAAGACAATCATCACTAATTATTGAAAAATAAGGATTGAAAACATTGAACAAAAACATTCCTTGATCTTGAGACAACATAGGCTCTATCATCATGTAAAATAATAGAGTAACCTATTTGTTCCCTAATGGCACATATTATAGGTATAAAAATAGTTTTCAATTGAATAAAACAACATTAACATTGATGCTACAAAAATATTGAACATTATTTCATCAACTGGTAAGATCAATTATACCCCTATCCAAAAGAATTTGAAATAAGTAACATATTAGTATAAATAATAGGTAAAAAATAAAAGTTAAAAATGGTTTCTTAATGAATGAATTTTATTAAAAAACACTCACCATTATCCCTATAAACCCAGTCATGTTCACTAAATTGTAAAATTTTATAGCCAAAGAGGCCCTCGTGAACTCGATGAATCTAGAGATTAAAAATTAAATTACCCCCTTCCTTGATGGAGACCACCATGGTAATATAGGGATGAAAATCATAAAAAACATACATTAAAAATATTGGATAAGTGTAGAGGAAGAATAAATGATGTCAAATTAAAGGATGTATCAAATGAACCAACTTTATATTTGATGTGGAAGCCCCAATGAATTTTGAATATTTAGAGATGATGTTAGGGAGAATATTTATGTTAATATAAATTAAAACTATAATACCAAATGATATAAATTCATGTGGGGTTACGTAAATAATTTTTTGTCCCTTTTTAGAGAGATTACCCGGAAAGGTGGGGGGATTAGGGTATCACAGAATAAATGAATTTAAACCATTATATCGATCTTATTATCTCTTTCTGGGGAAAACATATATCTATACAATAATTTATATCTATTAAAAAGTAATTATATAATGTATAAAAATCATTCTATATTTTTTCCCTCACCAATAAATCCTATAGATCTTGCAATGGATATGTTCCTATACTCTTAAAATATGAGATCGCTGTGATTCGTTTCAGTTTTACTAAATAGCGTGGTCTAACTGACCCTCCAAACCACCTAATTCCACAACAATTGGAATACTCTCTTCCTTACCATGGATATAAAATCTATAACTTTTCTAACAAAACATTCTTTATCAAAGAATAGATATATACTATTACTCCAATGAAGTTGTGTCTCTACAACACTATTTGAATTTACACGGTGAGTAGAGACTTTTATAATCTCCATCTGAAATGTTAATATTTCTGATGAAATCCATAAAACATAGTTTTCACTTAAATACCTAATAATCCCTCTTATTTTATTCCTCATTGAATTAGAATAAATACAGAAGAAATTACGATACATCTCTATGATTTCAATAATTTATGTAATATCGTAATTCTTTGTGAACTATCTTTTATATCCATTTGAATCATGGATTTAATTTCATCTAATGCGCCATTATAGTTAACAAGACCTCTATAGTAATCTTCCCTTTTATTATGGGTTTCATCATGGATGTCTTTATGATCCACCATATTTTTTCTCTAACAAAAAAACTAATATCATAAAAATTATAAGTTAAAAATAACATCTTTATTTCACATTTTCCTTTCCCAGAAACCACACAATTTGATGTATTTTATTTTTAATGTGAATAAATTATGTTTAACTCACAATCTATCACCTATAAAAACCTTTCTTCATTTATGAAATGGATTATTGATCATATTTGTAGTAAAATTATTTTTTAATCCTTCATGAATTGATTATGTATCTTTTGATTTCATTTCACTACATTACATCATTCCCATAAAAGCGTACATGAAACAACCAAAATTACTATAAAATTTCAAACTGTTAGTAATAATCACATATATGGACCAATTTTTATATATTTTCATTCATATATATGGTTCCTTTATAACTTACCATACATGTTAATTTCATATTTCAACTCTATTAATAGCCAAATTCTCTTATATCACCATATTTGGATACCTAAATCCCCTCACATTTCTAAATTTTCATATATAAACATTGTAATATAATGGTCCTTTTTTTATAAAAATGTTATATAAATAATTTTCATCATGGATTCATGTATTCCATTCCGCATACAAATTACATCATAGAGTATAATTCCTTTTCATTGTTGATTCTATTATGTGACCATTCTTACAAATCAAAATACTCATACAATTGAACTTTTCCATTATTCAAAAAATGTAGAGACTTATCTATTATATAAAAATATTCCAGAAATATTCTAGAGAACATTAATTTCAATACATTGTCAGAAAAAATATAATTCAAAAATGCATGATTGAGTATTTTTTCTAACAATATCATCATTTTTTTATTTATAATTTAAAATTCTCTATAAGGACACCACGCCATCAGATCTAATCAATGATGTTAGGTCTTCACTTCAGTCCTTCTATAACATAATTCAAATATTCCATAACCCCACAATCTAATCATAAGTGATAAATGATTGGTATGATAAGAAATTGTTGAGTCAATAGAATATAATAATTACACATCCTATTCAGACATTAAAAAATAATATTCTGCCAAATTTTGTATTTTATAGGACACATGTCACTTACATATGTGAAGATTCTCCAACAAATAGATGTTTTTCAACCAATTTATCAATTAACATAAATATAGAACTTCACTATATTTTTAGTGAAACTTCCACAGAGGAGTAGGGTTCATTTCTATAATTTAATCTAATGTGATATATTTCGTTTGAATATATGATCCAACTGAATACATTCAAATTTTGTGTTACCTAAATCCATTTTCATTATTTCAACTACATGATTATGTATAGGAGCATAATCCAACATTGGAACATACAGTTACACTTTCTCCATTATGAAATTTTAATTAATCATAATGTGATTATTTTGTGATTGATGAGTGGTATTTATACTAATGTTAATCTCACTTGAGTTTTCACACATGAAGAGAATAGAAGATTCCACATTGATTCCAATGTCATCACTATATTGTCACATCCCTATTAGCCTGGTAATAGATTTAGTGTCAAAAACATATTATTCCAATCAAGTCCATACGAATGTGTGGAATTTATTTTTAAACTACCAATAAATAAAAAATTAGAATATTTATAAAAAAACCCAATAAGTAAATTTTTCATCATCAACAAAACCAACCCAATCCGCATCCATATGGAACACTAATTTTTATTCCTATGATTTACAATAATATATCAAGAATTCAATTATTTGGTTGATGTAAAATTATATTCACTACTCATCATGAATAAATAATTAATTTGGGAAACTATGGTACAAATAATATTGAAATATAGAGAACACACTATTTCATTAATTGGTTATCATTTAAATTTCACTACTAGTAATACTTTCATAAAGTGTCAAATCAAAAATCTCACTATCAGTGTCTATTGAAAATTTTATTTTGGTATCCATTGGATTACTTATGTTGTATAATTTTAAATTTAAATTTTATAAATAAATACACTATAATATTTATTTCTAGAAATAAATGTCTTGTACATCTATTGAATCTCCTTTAGACCAAGGAAATGAGATAATTAACAAATTAATGACATCTCAAATACAAACCTCATTAGATCAAAAATCTAAATAAATTGGGTGTCATATGAGCCTCTAAAAATGATTTCATCAACATATATAAGTTACATAATTAACTTACCTTCCTATTTTATAATATATTAGTTTTATTAAATACATCATATATGATATCCATTCTTTTTTACGTTCCAATATATCCCTAACTACCAAACCAATGGAGAATTTTTCATCTCATGTAACAATGTCTTCACCCGACACAACTTGATCTCATCAGAAATATGAAATCAATATTTTATCTCAATGTAGAATCCATTTTCAATGAATCCACACAAGAATAGTGATTTTCAATCATTTAGATACATATCAAAACTCTTTTCATAGTCATATCTTGGAACATTTTTATGGTTTCAAACCAAGATTCCTATGTAAATGATTCATCAATCTAAAACCCATCAATTTTGGAATATATTTCTCATCAAAGATATTGTGAATTATTTATAACAATTACATATTAACTATATTTTTTCGGAATGACCCTTTAGTTCTGATCACATTCTTATTTTTTTCCTTGAGAAAACATCCCATGTGTTCTTTTCTAAATATATTTAATCTCATCATGCATTTCTGGGACCCAAATTTCATCTATTGAAACATCATAAATTCATACTTTTAATTTGATAAAAAGGATGATTATTATTGTGTATTCACCATTAATATTTGAATCAATGTTTTCTAATCACCAATGATTTTTTTTTCAGTGATTTCCTCACTATATAACATATTTTTAATCCTACTAATCATATTTTGTTTACTTTTTCATCATATATATCATCATAGTTCATTTAATCCATTTTATATCTATATAATCCATACAAATCATCATTACATTCTACAAAAAAAATTATTTGTTTGGTGTATATTCTACTCCCTAAAGGGTGAAATCCTCTCAATTAATTATAAATTCTCCCAGTTTCATTCATACTTATATAATTTCATTCAAAAAATTATCCCATATTTTTTCAAATAACTGATATTATTTTCCCTTGTATGAATATATAATAAACATAACTTCATCTCCATGCACTTTTAAAATTTTGTACTTCTATTTTATTGGAATAAAATAATTTATTCAAATCACCTATATGTTTTTCCGGGTAGGATTCATTCTATACAAAATTTTCTGTATATTCTTATCCACATTTGGGTACAATGACTCACAATTAGATACAAAAAAATTCATTAGAACCACTTATTTATATTATTTAAATAGAAATGAATTATCAATGAGCACGGTCTTATCTATGTCACTGGTTAGATGAAGAATCCACTTAACAACACAAATTTCATGAGATATTAACATTACTAAATATTGATGTTGAATCCCTTTTTTAGGAATTCTTCCTCTATTGTATTGGTTAATTTCATACCATTGTAAATTTAAATCTTTTAAATTTGTAAATGAAGAATATTTTTAACCACTCTTCAATATTTTACAGTACACTTTCACACCTCAGTATTATGAGTAATCACTATCAACCAAGACATCCTTATAAAATCATTAACAAAAATCACATAGTACCATTTTAATTTAAAAAATAAGGAGAGAGTGTCCCATGTAAATCGACGTAAAAATGGAAAAAACTATTGATGATTTTCCTTCAATAGATTTAATTGATTTTTAATATTATTCTTATTAAAAAAATGTATCACATGAATGGGTTTTTGTTACATGCGAGTTTTGGATTGTCAAATTATCCATCATTTTTCTCCATAGTTTTCATTGATATTTTTCATAAATATTAGTCATTTGTGCCAAATAATGATTTTTTCTTCCTTATTAAACATATTAAAAAAATTCGACAACAAAAAAATCACTCCATTTGGTTCATCTTCATTTTACAATTAGTGAACCATCATTATCTTTAAATGTAAACAAATATTTTAAAAATTATATAGCATTTTTGAGTAACAAAAATCTAAATAACTTATAATATTGTGGTTATTTACTTTGTTCAAGGGAACATTTTCCTTTCTAAGCTCATTTCAACAAATATTGTCCTTCCCATTGCCAATTATTTTGAGTTCCTATGCTTTTCCAAAATGGATGACTCTACCTTTTTTAATTAAATTATGGTGATATTATTTTTATTCCTAGTCATGTGTTAGGAAAACACACAATATTAAACTAATAAAATAGACATATCTCTTTACCTCAAAGGAATATCATTAATTTTTTCCTTCTTGTACCATTTTTTCTTCTATATATATTTTGTAACTTCTATTTTTGATTCATACACCTATTACTCACTATGTACAATAATTTCATATTCTTCTTGATAAAATGTTATTCCTTTTTCATTTCTCAACGTGTTTGTAGATGTTCACAACTACTAATTTTAATGGTTAAAATACTTGTAAATCACATACCATTGATCCCTTGAGAAAAAATATGATTATTTTTAATCAAAACATTTACACCAAAATCAATAACCAATAATATAAATGAAAGGTAATGAAAAAATACTTTCCAATTTTTTTCATTTTAATTGAAAACCCATTATGAAATAGAGAAAACAAATTTAATGTGTCTCAATTTTCTACACTTAAATCACCTAATTTATG
Organism: Viscum album; assembly: GCA_963277665.1. Classification (NCBI taxonomy): domain Eukaryota; kingdom Viridiplantae; phylum Streptophyta; class Magnoliopsida; order Santalales; family Viscaceae; genus Viscum; species Viscum album. The sequence goes on from OY728145.1 coordinate 1,112,913,385, forward strand.
GTTTCATATTCCAATTTAGTTATAATGAATTATTAGAATTTTAATCTTCTAAAAAGTTCACATTCCTTTGAGTAGTATTTTCTTATATCCTTAAAAAGGTATGTCATCATTAATACAATGATCTGGATACATTATATATTTCCCTTTGTTTTTAATGTGTTTTACTTATGTGATTTACTAGTAGCACCAGAGAATTTTTGGATATAGTTTCAACTAATGTCATGGATCATCTTGATGTTATCCCAAATGTGAAGAGTATTTCTTAATATTCATAAATTTATAGCCAATACAGGAATTATTTATTGAGTTATCAAATTCATTTAACATTTCTATTCATTATTTTGTTAAGTAAATTTTTAATTAATATATGATCTCCAACCTTGATGTTACCCCCAACATCCTTTCTTTTTTTCTTGAATATTCATATTTTTTCTAGAGTCTCAAATTTCCGTTTGGACATATATTCCTCGTGTTATTTTATATAAATCATTGATTCACGAACAACTTAATATTACTTCTTATTTTTTAGCATAACTTCTTAAATATATTCAAGGGATTAATTATGGTTAACCTTATGATAAACTCTTCCCTTGAATCAATATCACAATTATTCTTAGTTTTGGTTATATTATTGATCACTACTATTTTATTATCCCTGAGGTCCTAATTTTCCCCCTCTTCTACCACTTAAGACTCATTTGAGGATTATTCTTCATGATATTAAATATTAATCATTTTTTAATAAACATTTTGGTTTTATATTAATTTTATCACATTTGAATTATTTATTTACAAAATAATCATTCTCACTATCTTCTAAACTTTCAAGATGCATAGTAGTGACATTACATTCCATACAACATCATAAAATAACTAGTGGAAGCTTATTGTTAAATTTTCATTTCCTGTCATAAGGTTAGAAGAAAAAAATATATCTCTAATCAACCTAATATTTATCTAAATCTCCATTAATAGTTATTTTATTTATTTCCTTGAATAAATTATTCTCAGAGTTATCCTTTAACATGACCACTTTGTCATCCTTTCAAATTTTATATGAGATAATATTACTATGAAGGCTATTTGGGGATAATTATTTTAGATCCTTATCTTTATGTTAATATAACATTTCATTGAACAATTGAAGAAGTCTCATCATGGTTCTCTTAATGAAAATTAAATATTCACTATTATCATTGATATCATGTGTGTCTTCTATTAGATATTTTAGGTAGCTAAAAAATTCATTAAAAATTTTATTTCAACTCATACTCAATTATTCCTATTTATTTTACAATACTTTCAGTTTTTTATCTTGGACATTAGAATCTCCTTCATATTATGAAAAATCTGTTTCCACAAGTTAAATATATTTAAAAACAAATAATATTAATATAGATATGTTTTTCTAAGTCCCACATAATAAATTGATTAACATTGTATCTACATCCAATTTTGTATTGTCACCTTCTAATTAATCCCCATATTCCAATTTCATTGTTATGAAATAAATGACTTTGTGTCATCGTCCATTACCAAATATCTAAATTAGTAATTAAAACTATTCTTCAATAATTAAATATTTTTATCTACAAAAATTTATATACATTCATAATAAAAACAACAATTGTTTCATTTCATTATAGATAGAATAAAAAAGAAATAACCTTTTATCTGATATTAATTTTTAATCCCTTATAAATGTGATTTATCAAGGGGTAGATGAGGGTTTCATATGACAACTTTATTTGAAACATGACATCAATATTATTCTCTATATGTGAGGAACAAATCATTCGGTAAATTAATTTCTCTTCAATAATGATGAAGAAATAAAATAGACATATTATTTTACTTGGTTGACCATAACTAAGCTAGTACATATAGAATGAAAAGGTAATGTTGTTATGTACCTAAACCACGTGACAAAAAAACTTCTGTTTGGTTTTATATAATAGAACGGTCTCACAAACCCTTCAAACACATGGTTCTCAAAATACTTTAATTAATCATGTCCTTACTGTTGATAGATTATCACCACATCTTCGAAGACAAATTTCTTCCTAACATAAATTTTATAAGGAATAGAAAAAATGATAATTTCTCTAAAAACACTTGTAGAATTTATAGAAATTATAAGTATCTATATATTCTATTTGTTAGAATATTGAATTACTAAATTATTATAGAATACGTCCTTTTTTTCCTTTTTTCACTAATATATACTCCTCGTAAATTCCAGATTTAGTCATAATGAATCCTAGAAAATCACATGATATATGTCCATGATTTTTATAACTATATTAAAACTATACATTCATTATAGACAATATTATATGTCCATTCAAAATGTGGATTTAATGTTTATTAATAAACTATTTTAATGGATTAATATTCCACTTTTACATTTCACTTATTTTATGGTGTTTATTATGGATAACATACATACGAAAAAGATCCCAGATCTCCCAAAAAGCACACATAATTAACAATTTCATGTTTAAAATAATACCTATGTAACACATTATCCATTCCTACATACTTCTGGATTATATCCCAATCATGTGTATAATGAATATATTTCCATTTAATTCATTATGCATCTCCTATAACATCAAGTAATCCATTTTGGCTTGGATAATGGAAATAATTTGATGCACTATGATGTTTGAATCATAATCAAATTGGTTTTTGATCATCTATTATAGTTCAATATTGTTAATCATTCCAAAATAAGAGTATAAGAAGTCATACACTTTATTTTATATGTAATATACAATCCACGAAAAACCCATATATGGCCCTATTTTCCTAATTCTATATTCACATTCATGGTTTCTTTTCAATTTCCCCAAAAAACAATTTCACACAAAAAAATAAATTGAATATTATTCATGATGTTTTATTATGTGTTATTGCATTTGGATATGTGAACTCACTCTTGTAGTGAAATTTTCTTTACACTAGCCTTTTAATATATTGAGCATTTGCATAATAAAATATTTACGTAGATAAATTGACATACATTTCAAGAAATATTATTTCATAGTTGAATTACATCATATATACAAATTCATTTCTATCATTGGTTTTATTATGTAAGCTCCCTTTCAAAGCTAGATATGCACACATGATAAAGTTTCCATTTTTCGGAAAAAAACTATAGACTTCCATATTACACTAATTTCCTCTAAAAACCTTCCATATAAGGTTCCATTTACTCCATGATCAAAAAAACACACCCCAATAAAAACCATTGATGGGATTTTTATAATAATAATTATATATTTTTATCTTTATGAAAAAATCACATGGTTTTCTGCATGGTTTGGAAAACCATTCAAAAACAATCTAACAACATCTCGAATCCAGACATAATGATTCATGGATTTACTATTATAAAATTTATTCACAAATTGTGTAATCATAGTTGGAATGGATCTCACCATATACATGGTTTGTATGTATGGTTATAACTAACAATGAACTAATGGTGCAGCCATCATTATCTATCCAATTATTTCATTTTCTAATCTTCAACCATAAAATAATTAAAATTTATATATATATAATACATACTGATTATAGCGGTAGTGTAACAATTTTCCCTATAATGTGACATTCTATACTATAACAGACATCATATTTTTTTTATTTTAAAATAGTGAGTCTATTTCATCCTCATCATTCCATTAGGATCTCATATATTAAGGAATTCAATATAATGCTTAAAAAACACATGTTTTAAATGGACTTATTTCCCATGTAATACCTCATTTCGGAAATCTAGGATGTGAACTAGGCATTTAACCTTAATAAAAGCTACACCAAATCTAAATGATCCCAGTCAACTATGAGATATGCATTCAAATGATATTTATTTAGTTCGGATAAATGGAATAAATCAGGAATGGATATAAATTTGGAAAACATGGCTATATTTGAGGATATTTCACCATGATATTCAGTTTTCACAAATGGCCAAACATATCATGACATGATTATACATTAATTAATGAATTTAATGTGACTTAACAAAAATTATACATTATGAAATACCTAATCACTATAAAATAATTCCAAGGTATAAAATAATTAAATGATATATGATTTATGGAAATTATTTTTAATTACCAATCATTTATTGATCATATGAACCTTACACATTTCCACTTAACCAATTCATGTCCCTATAAGATAACTATTAACATATTCAGCCAAATTAAAATGATATGAGAATGGTTGTCAACAAAGGTATTTGAATGGATGCATCATATTTGATTAATTATAAATTTTTTTAAAAAACCTAATTAGTATAGTTGTTTCTCTAATGAGCCTCTAGAATCCTTCCTTTATGACATAAACATATACACAATAATCTATAATTTTCAATAAATATGACTGTCTGTATTTGGATGATAATTAGTGATCAATTTCACTCCAGAAATCATTATTCATTAACACCCTTCCATTATAAAGATGTGAAACATGGGTTTCAACCAAAACAATTCCTTAATGAACACCATCGATCATTACAGTTGAATAATCATATGATTAACCAATATCCTACACCATGATTCTTTCCATTATAGAATGAATGTGGGTGGAATTTCTAATAAGGTTATTAAACATATATATCAGGTTATTAATATTAGAAGAACTTGGAAAATTGATAAAAAAAGGTATATAGAGATCCCAAATCATTTCTATAGCTGAATGGAATGAATTTTCAATAAACCGGCTGACATTTGGTACTCAACGTTTATCTTTTGAGATGTGTTTCCTTAGGACATAAAATTTGATAATTCACACGTCAAACCTGGAGACCAATACCATCATTTGAGATAATGGAAAATTATATTATCACTAGTATAACCAAAAAAACTAGAATGGTTCCCCCTATTCATCAACATTTACCTAAAATATAATAGAACCACACATTTATTATTGATGTTAATAAAAATATTTGAATGTTGAGACCGAACCATTTATAATTCCACATATACATTGAAAGTCTATATAACATACCTGGTCATTCCAAATCCTATCATCCAAGGAATGTGTGACTTTCATGATATATAAAAATACTCAACCAACATAATACTTCACCTAAAAATTTATCTTATTATGAGGGATCATTTAATTACATTTTATCTTTTATTATTTCATAACCTAAATAATAACTTTTTTAAACAAATCATCACCAATAAGATTCCAATTAAATTTCTTATATTCACAAAAAATTGTATCATTTGTAAATATTCTAAAAATAATCTATTCATTCCACTGAACTTCTTAAAGGAAAATATATATTTAAAATATTTATGATAAACACACATTGAAAAATACATGATAAAGAGATAGTGGAACCATATTTTTTATGCATATATCACTAATTCTATTTTCATATACTGAGAAGGGAAATTGTTCACATTAATGTAAAATATGGAAGAAAATAGGCCACAGCATGATCATGCTATTGAAAAACACACCTCAATCACATAACGAAGGTATAAAAATTTATTGTATTGCATTTATTAATTTCTAGACGTATATAGAATAGGGTGGTGTCTTCCTCGATTTCAATTCATCAAAATATTCCTTGCACATCCCACTCTTCTTAAATTTTGATATCTTATGGGTCATATTTGTCAATGTAGATTCAAATATTTCTAGACCAAAAATCATGTCCTTATAATTTCAAAAATGAATTATATTTATTCTAAAATAAAATAAATTCTTATTCCTTTCCAGGACATCATCTATTTAATATTCTTGGGATCCTTTAAATAAAGATTTATGAGATTATACAACCTAATAATTTCACTTCAAGAATCTTGAATTAAAAATAAAACTACTTCAAGGTTATAAGAATAATAACCAAATTAATTTTATGATCTTACATCATCATAGAGTAAACCAGAATATCAACCCCAAATCTAATAAAAATGTGTCATGTTATATATAGAATATTTATTTCATCAATGTTGTAATTACTATAGATGTATTTGTTATAATGAATTATATAAAAAGATACTTATAAAATTTTTCCTATAGTTGAAGGAGGCTTTAGGAGTATCACCTTCTATAACTCTCAAATTAAATAATCATAGTCAAATTAGTTTTTTTAAAATAATATCACTTAACTATATTTTTCAAATAATTAATTAATTTGAGTCAAAGGGGAGCAATATTTTTGACCACCTAGTAGAGAAATTAATATTCATTAAAATCATAGAGACATCTATTTTCCTTCATTGTGAATATAAACAAGGTTTCCCACATTAAAATACAAGGATGTATGCAAAAAGTTCTCTTAATATAATTGTGTTGTAATTTAAAATCTTATTATGTGTCTAGTTCCATTTGATATGATGGTAAATAGATGTAACACATCCTTAAAAAATATAAAAAATAATTCAATTATTTTCTCTAATGGTAACATAGATAAATAATCAAAAAATAGCTCAAGATACATATCCTCACTCATAGGGAATTAACCATTTGAACTCACATAAATATTTTTTGTGTGTTTTACAAATATATAACATGATATCAACATAATATGAGAAATAATTTATCAATCCTTAAATAATCAATGATGCCTCTCACCATGAACAACTTGATGATTCCCATTAATAGAATGTAATATATTGTTCTAATAGAAATAATCATGATAAAATTTAGAGTTGATCATCTACTATGTTACCTATATGAGGATGATATATAAAATAAGAACAATGAGACCTTTCACACCCCCAACATTAGATTTAATAATATGTACTTCTTATAAGGTAAGGATCTAATAAATTTCAGTCTAATCCTTTATTTTGGAACGATTAGTAATTCCAGATAAAGAAAAATATTTTTTGGGGTGTGTGATGCTTGTTTGAAACTCAAATCTCCATAAAGTGGATAAAGGACTAGGCATCTACGTTAGTAGAAACCATATGAATCATTCATCATGGCTTCCCAAAATAGTGCAGGGCATATCATATGAAACAGAAGGGTTCATGAATTTCCATAACAATGTACCTAGGGGCATATTCCTATGTGGGAAACACTATAACTTATTACATGGGAATGATTCATGGTTACCGCACAATTGAAAAAATGATGGGAAAAATCATGCAGGGCCGCTTCTTGATTTTAGGAGTGGTAGGGTAGGTGCACGGTGTGGCAAACCATTTATTAAAACCCTGAGACACATAATTTTGGGTGAAATAACAATTCCCCCCCCCAAAATTTATAATATAATTTTCAATACCTTATCCTAGCAGAATGAATACATTTCCTCCCTAATGTTGGTGATCTCAAACTCCCTTCAAGATATGCTCTTCAATTTTTTCAATGTCCAAAATCTGATTCAACATATATTTATCTCAATGAATTCCTCTAGGTAAGCACTTAAATCCTAAATATTGGTTCTTCATTCATCTTTCCCTCTATGATAATGTTTTTATATAGAACCATATATCTTATTTTTAGGATTAAACCATGATTTCTGTGGGTGAGATCCCTAGACTCAGTTGAATGATATACAGTGGAATACCTTGGGTGATGACCTTTGGATTACACTCTGACTCCTTTTATAAATTGTAGGTTATGGCTATGAGTTGGATTGACCATTGTGGTTAAGGATTATATGGCTAATATATTGGATCATCTTTCATAATTATCTTCATAATATGATTCCTTAGTTATACCATGAATCCTCTTACATCGTATCTATTTTATATTGTGTGGTTTAAACTTATTATAAATATGAACATAAATTATTAAATGATTTCATGGTCAGACACCAACTAAGATTGAACTATGTATCATGGTTTTTCCATTATTTTAATATATTTAATTTTATATATACCTACGAAATATATTATTTTATATTCACATAATGGATTTTATAGATTCCATTGGTGGTAGCCTTCCAAAATCTAACTCACATCCTATCTTGGCCAATGCTCATACCTGGGTAGACACTACGTGTCATGGTTTTCCCAAGGTGAAGAATCACAATTTGGACACCTAAATTGCTTGCTTTTTTAGGATTGAGGTTGGTAAAAAAAATACTGATCTCATGCTTAAGATGCTGGATTGTTTTTGGCTTCTATTTTTTTATTTTTTATAGAATGTATTTTTCTATTTCTATATATAGCTATTTCCTAGTTTTTTAGGGACATGAAATATATCATCACCATTCTATAGATTATTCTGCTTCTATTTTTTGAGTATTGTTCTATGTTTCTTGGTTGTTTATGTCTATAACCAGTGAGTTATTCATTATTACTATGCTTAATCTTTATATATATTTAATGTATCTAATTTGATACACTATAATAAGAGGGAATATTCTCCCTAAGTTCACACCCTAGGATTTTTAAATTGGTTCTCATCCTCTGATTAATGGGGAGGCATTCTTGAGTCCATGTGGCTCACCAGCTTAGGGAACCCATTTAGAGGTATCCATGTCGGGACGTCACGAAGTTGTATGAGATTGTTTTTTATTAAAGTTGGTAATATAGATAGTATATTAGTTCTATATTATAACTTAGTCAGAAGCCATGTCAGGGAGTACCCAACCCCTATTCATGGTAAATACCATGTTTCCAAGGAGTGGGATATTCTTCTTCTGTATTTTTCTTATTATAGTAGATATACTTCCTCCATTGGGTTACACACATGCTATGTGCTGTTTATTATTATTATTGTTTTGATGGAGGGTTAATTTTATTATTTGCCCAATGATATGAGGTAAAAGAAGAATAAATCATGCATAATTATACAGACCTATAATTCACAGTTCATTCATATTACAGGATATATAGGATTATTTTATTACTTGAATTTCCTATGTTTCATGTTATTGTTGAGTGATCCATGGTTTTTATATGTCCCTATTCTCCTAACGTAGTTTACAAGGTAATGGAATTAGTTAATTATTGTTTTATCATCAATCTAAATACTGTTATCATGTATAGGTTGATGGTGGAAACCTAAAAAGTTGGTTTCTTCCCTATTTAGCTATGTATATGTGGTTACATGAGCTAGGATTTTGTTAAAATTGGGTGAATATCAGTTCAAATTCATGAGTTTTAATGGACCTTGTGAATTATAAGGGTTAATTTACCAAGTCAAGCCATCATAAAATTCACATTACATTCTGGGACCGAATATTACAAAGAATGATTAACATTAAATGGGTGTCTCATTCAGTTATAAATTTTATGGTTCTTTATTATCTTCGAATGGTGATCCGTGAAATCAAACATTGATATATGTATATAAGTAAATAAAACTATAAAATCAAAATCATGACTTGTAAAATAAGAATGTTTCCAATAAATAAATAAGAAAGAGGATTTGAACCTTCACCTATAGGAAACGCTGTGAATTTAACATTAACACTTTCCAATACCCTATAATTCTATGTAGGTAGTTGAGGCAGTATAATGTGGGTAGTTATTCAATTATTTATTGAATTTTTTCTCTATTGTTTCTATATATATTTATTTTTTTCATATGTTTTGCCTTTTAATTTTTTAATTTACACCCCCATGATATCCTCTAGAAATTTACCAGTGTAATGGTAATGATCATGCTCTATAGGTGAAATTATAAACTCACTGTTATTTAGAGAATTTTTTTGTGATTTTTTATAAAACTTCATTAATTGTTAAATTTATAAATGATTCCCAGAATCATCCTCATATAATGATGTTTTAAGGAATTGCTACAAATGAAACAACATTTTTTTAGAAAACATAGCTATTTTAGTGATGCCTTTATGGAAACATTATTTATTTAATAAATTTCTTAAGAAACGTTGCTATTTTTTGTGCTTTAGGGAAACCCTGATAATTTGTCTATCGATTTCATTAAACATCACTAATTTAGCAATGATATTTAGGAAACGTTGCTAATTTAGTGACACTTTTAATGAATCGTCACTAAATTAGAAAAACATTTCAGGAAATGTCACTAATTTAGTGATACATTTTTGGGAAATGTTGTTAATTTAGCGACACTTTGTAGGAAATGTTGCTAATTTAGCGATGATTTTCATGAAGCATCACCACATATATATATTAATATAGATCATCATGCCACATCGATGTAAATAAATAAATATATATGTATTAATATATATATATAGACACATACAGATATATATAAACACATAGAGATAAATATATATATACATATATAAAAATAAATATATACATATATTTATATATAGAAAACATATATTTTGTAAATTTAGTCTCATTTTTAACAAATCATGGCGATTTTAATTGCATTTTTACTGGTGTTTTAAAACATAGGTAATTATATATGTGCGTGTGTGTGTGTCCAGACACATATATATTTATACACACACAACCCCAAAAATATATATAAACATATACATACATTCATTTTTATATGTATATATAAATAAATAAATATATATATATAATATAAACACATATAAATATATATTAATATAAACATATGATATATATGAAATATAAATATATAATATATAGGAAATATAATCACATGATATAAAAAATATAAAAAGATAATATTTAGTTCATATAAATATATATATATAATCACACATATATAATATAAAATAAAACCCCGTATGTAAAAAATAAACATATATGTATAATATAATATAAACATATATATATACACACATTAAATAATATATATATATATATACATATGTGTGTGTGTGTGTTAATATATATATATATATATAACATAGAATATAAACATATAGATTTAAAAAGACACACACACATATATATATATATCATGTAATCATATATATATAATATATAAAATATAAAAATATTTGAAAAATGTATATATATGTGTGTGCGTATACTATATTATAAGAAAAATATATATAATCTTAAAATATAAAATGTAAACATATATATATATATATCAATATATGTATATATACAAATATATGTATATGTATAAATATTAGTATATTAGTATATAAAAGTATATATATAATATATAATATTATTAATAGTTTAAAATATAAACATATGTATATAGTATAATATAAACTTATATATATATATAAACATAAAATATAAAACATTAACATATATATATATTTATGTATATTAATATAGAAAATTATATATATGTATATTAATATATAAAATTATATATATATAACATAATAATTTTTTAAATAGTTTTATAAATAAACAAATATATATTTAATATAAACTAATATATATAAACCTCAAATATACAATATACAAATACATATATATTGATATATGTATATAAATTTATATATATAATAAATTAATTTACTAATTTAGTTTATTTAATTGTATAGATATAAATATAATACAATAAAATTTTATATTAAAAAAGAGGTGTGTTGGTTAGATGCGTTGTCCATTTATTAAAAGTTTGTCGGTTCTAATCCTTGTTGAGGTCGGTTTTTTATACAGATGGGGAGGTGATAGGAGAAGAGAATGGAAATGAGAGGGAGGTAGGAAACTAAGGGAATGTAAGGGGGAGGGGGAGATAGTGTGTGGGTACATGTGAGCGAGTGGGGATGGGAGGGAGTTAGGATATCGAGGGAATAAGAGGGGGATGTGAAGAGAGGGCAGGTGCATGTAAGTGGGTGGGAACATGAGAGGGGGACGGGAGTGGGGCATAGTCTGGGAGGGCTGTGGTGTAGGGACGGGGGTAGAGGGTAATGGTGTAAACGAGAAGGGTTGAACAGGAGGAGAGGGTACAGGGGTGGGTTGGAGAGGGTTTGAATGGGAGGTGGTTTTTTGGAGGTTTTTTGGATGAATTTTGGGTGGGGGTTCAATAGTGTTATAGGGGTATAAGGGAGTGGTGGATAGGTGGTGCAATGGGAGGGTAAAAAGAAACTAAAAATTCAAATCAAAAAAATTCTCTACAAATAAAAGTCATAAATTTCAGTGATACAGTGATGATGTTTTTTTAGAATAATCGATAAATGAAAAATAATAGTGACTTTTATTTACCTAAAATTATAAATATCATTACTAAATGAGGTGTCTCTAAATAGAGATGTTTAAAAATGTCAGTAAATGAAAATTATTTAGTGATGGTTATTTACCTACATTTCTAAAGAACTTCATTAAATGAGTTGTCTCTAAATAGTGAAATTTAACAACATCACTAATTTATACACATTTATTTACTAACATTTCTCAAATAAGTCATTAAATTAGGTGACACAAAATAGTGACAGTTATAAATATCATCGATTTAGTAAAATTTATAGCTGTCACAAATTACCTATGTTTATAAACATCATAAATTTATAGACACAGAATTTTGAAACATATCTTGGAAAGGTCAGTAAATTTATTAGATACATTTATAAACAATGATAAATTTAAAAAAACATAGCTAGTTGTCGTTTTTTGTAGTGTAGTGGCCCCTGAGCCAACATTGATCCCTATAGTACTACCACCTATGGGGCCACATTTTATACTTGAATTGGGTACTGATTCTAAACATTGATATAATTTATTATGTCTGATTTAGTCCATAATGGTTGCTCCATTACCTGAACCTACTATGGATTATTTGACTCCTTAGTTCTAGATGCATTATCCTTACATATTTTCAAGGGATGGTAGTACGCATGATACATAGAATTAACCTGTGAAAACTATTTCTTCTTTGGTCTACAAGGTATTCCTCTAGAGAGGAGGGTCAAGATCTATACCTGCAAGTTATAATATTCCAAAAATAACTAGAGGTTTTTGATTAACCATTCTAGTCATCATCAACGATTTCTACATACGAACATCTAAGCCACTTTCTATGATTAATTTTCCCTTAGATGTTGATATCTTAATGATCAATGGATTTTAGGAACTTTTATTAGAATTATATGTTTTTATTGGGTATTGAACTTGTTATACTGAGTTTCAGCACATTTCATTACTTCTAATAGATGATATGTTATCGCAAGCACAATGTTTAATGGATGGTCACAAGTATTCCATCCATACTCTGGGGAATTTCATGAATCTAGATAGCATTTTTGATATAATTATTCTGGGTCTTTTAACTGGGTGTAATCTGAGAGGAAAATAATTATACCATATAGAAATTTTTATTGTTCAGGTAGGGTAGTAGTTCCTCCAGTAGAATGAAACATATCTTAGAGGTTCTCATCAGAGTAGTCATCCCCGAAGTATTCACACAAGTATCTTTATTTTATTCCAATAGTATGGACGACAGGGGAATCTGAATCCTCCCTATGATATTGACCCTTTTTAGTTCCATACTTATATCCATATGGGACATCATTGATGATTATATTTGGTATTTAAACATAGTTTCAATGTAAAAGGATTCACACCATATCCACATTTGGGGGTAGGTTCAATTGTGACACTTTAGGTGCAATGTTGGGGAGCAGTGGTAGGACATGATAACTAGGATGTCATGGTTATGATATATTGACCTCTAATTGTTAGCAAATACAGATCAGACCTACTCAAGGTAGTCTATAAATAGAACATTCCTATGGATAAAGCATGTTGCATTATCTACATTCGATACCTAAGGATCAGAGTGTAGTACCATCGACAGCTCAAGGTACTATTCTTGTATCCTCAACTGTTGTATCTTCATTATTTAATGTAGGTGCCTCTCACTACATTATGTCATTGGAAACCATAGAAATCCCCAATTAGGAAATTCAATATTAATGGGTTATGATGAACTTATACATACCACTGCTATTATAATCATAGGGAATATGCCAATGCAGGGGATACCCACTTGAGTTAGGTTGTTATCCCTTCTTTTGGGAAGTCTTCATCCTCGAGATGAAGGGATTCAAAGTGATTCATATTATAGATTGGTTTGATCCATATGATGACTATGGAGACTAATATCACTACGGGGTATCATTTATCTCACCATAGGGTGGTAGTAATTTTCACAAGGGTGATTGGAATATCCAGGCCTAAAAAGCTGGACCACTACATCATAGAATTGGTAGAGTGACCACCCAGATTGCTAGTATTTATAGAGGAGTGGGGATTTCCTCAGATCGATTTCCATATGATAATAGATCATTTTAGAGATGTGATTCCAAATTATTAATCTAGATTAACCAATCATATGGATTTATATTTTATGATAAACTAAATTCTAGGAGAATCTCATGTGTTTATTCCTCCATAGAGGATGTCACCTATTAAGATAAGGGAGGTCATGCGATACTTGGATGATCTAATATCAAACGGTTTTATCTAACCCATCAATCCTTCTTGGGATTCACTCATACTTTTCCCCATGAATCAGGATTTTACCTTTGTCTATAGATGGATTACCGAATATTTTACTAACCTTTGATTAATAACATGTATTGACTTCTTTAAATAGATGATCTTTTTGACTAGCTCTAAGGATCTAGTGTAATTTTTAGGATTGATTTGAGATCGGGCTATGATAATGTGCGATTTAGGACATCAGATATACCACATATAGATTTTCAAATTCAATATAGTTTATATGAGTATCTTGTTATGTTTTTTAAACATAAAAATACAATAGAAATTTTCAAGGCCTTGATGAATATGTTGTTCTAGTCATATCTAGATTCATTATTCACAGTCATTTTGGATGACAAAATGATGTATTATAATACTCATATGGACTGCACTATACATAATGATATAATTTTTATTTCCATGATAGAGAATTAGTTTTATTGCATGTTTTCTAGGATCCACTTTTTGTTCGAAATAGTTCACTTTATATTCTATATTATCTCTGAATCATGAGTATCTGTTGATCCAAAGAAGGTGAGTATTGTGGTTTCTAAAGGGAGGTGAAAAACATGTTTGATAGATAGATTTTCTTAGTGGTATGTGGATATTACACACATTTCATACATGACATATCACTCGTTGATGATCCTCTTAATGGTCTTACTATGAATGGTGTGAAGATCATGTGGTATAAAGTATGTGAGAAAGTATTTTTTAAGATGAAAGGATGACTTACCTCAAAACTAATTTATATTATTCTATAGCATGGAAGAGTATATAAAGTATTTCTTGATGCATCAGGCATTAGGATGGGTGTAGTGTTAATATATGTGGATATAGTCATTGTGCATGGATCTTGGAAGATGAGGTCTCACGAAAGGAATTTCTTATTTTATGACCTCGAGATAAAAGTTTTTCCATCCCCTATGTTTTTGGAGACACAATTTCATGGTTGGGATCTTATGGAGTATGTGGTCCAAAAGTACCTAAAATATATCATTACACAACGTGAATAGAAAATCAGACAATGAAACTGTGTTGAATATCTTCAGTCCTTTAATAATGAGATGATGTATATTCTAGGAATGTGTAATGTGGTAGCTGAGAAGCAAAGACAGAAGACTAAGGAACATGACGTATAGGAAGCCAATGATGAATGGAAAGTGAGGTATATCTATTTATAGATTCATATGATATTTCATGATAACCACAAGAAATATTTTTATAGCCTTAGTAATTACATTATATCTCATTGATATGTTGTAGAGCTAGAAGTTTTCAGATCATGCAGGGTTGGTTCTACCAGAGAATACTTTTGGTGAGGAACTAAATCCCTATTTGGTTGTTGGGAAGACAACATCATATGAATACATATGTTTTTATGGGTTATTAAGGATAGGAGATAAGAACTAATTCTAGTGTCCCATTATTCTTAGGGAGAATTTCATATATATTTCTTCAAGATGTATTCTGATATGCATCACTATTATTGGTTTCTTATGATGAAACATCATACAGTAGGTTTTATCCGTAGGTGCCCTAACTCTTAGCAGGTGAAGGTGGATCTCTAGCATATTTCTGGATTGTTAGATCTATTTCCATTACTAGGATTGAAATTTTATTATTTTATTATGAATTTTATATTTATATTCCCATTTTCTCCTTGAGGTTGTGATAAGGTTTTTGTAGTCACGGATTTACATATGAATGTATACCACTTTCTTTTTATCAGATAGACTTTCTTAGTTGATGATCTATAAGATTGTTTATCAGTGAGATCATATGGATAAATGGGGCTCCATGTACTATCATTTAATATAGGGAAACTCATTTAACATTGGGTTTCTAGATGGTGTTACACAGAGTTATTAGTACACACGTGCTTCTAAGAACAGCCTTCACCCTCATATTGGTAGCCAATTAGAATAAATGATATAGGTGTTTGAGTATATGCTCTAGGAATGGGTCCTGGATATTGTAATTTCATGGGATAATAATATCCCAATCATCTAGTTCACATACAATAATAACATTTAGGTGATACCTGTGTGGACATTTATTATACAACATGGAATTCAACTATGTACTAACAAAGGTAGGAGAGGAAACATTAGTTGGTCCCCGTCTTGTGTAGGAGACATTATAAATGGTTTAGATAACCAAGAAATGTATGTCTACTACTCAATCATGAAAAAAATCTTATGCAGAACACTATGAACCACTTCTAGATTTCCAGGTCATGGATCATATATCACTACATGCATCACCTAGTCTTGGTAACAGACCCACATAGAGGTTGGGGAAGCTATTGCCTCATTTTTTTGGATCATTTGAGATCCTAGATATAGTCAATCTGATTGACTATCAGTTATTAAAATATCATTGTTACCTTTCATATTATGATATCTTTCACATTTTACATATTTTCCTTTATTATGAAAACACATCTCCAAATTTTGATCATGATGATGTGGAGTTAGATTTTGATGATTCGTTTGAGAAGTATCTCATATGCATCGTTGGATGGAGGGAAAAGGCTCTCTATGACATTTATATGCCATTATCATGGGTGTTATAGAATTATTTTGATGTACAAGACAATATATGGTTGCAGAAGTCGAAAGTAAATTCCTAGTGGCCAGATTTATTCTCTGATAAATTTTTGCTTCCCATGGAAGGTGAATTGGGGGAACACTTCTTTTTATTGGGGGAGTTTGAAAGAACCTGGTTTTTCTATGGGATACATATCGTTTAAATTTTAATATAATCAATTATTTTTTAAATATTTTAAATTTATAATGGTTTCATGGGCGTTTTAGTTGGTGTGTGGGGATTTTTGGGAACTCCTAACCCCCTCCGATGGAGAAATAGACTATCCCACACTGTTAGTAGAAACCATGGAACTCCATCAACATAGTCACTACTAAATGTGAGGGTTGTTTCATATAAAAAATTATGGTGAACATCTTTCCATAATCAAGACCCTTGGTATATACATGTGTAGGTATCTATACAACTTTTATTACTGGTTTTCAACATAATTTTCACACATTTAGTCAAATCATGTTCATGAAACCATATGGGGTCCCTCTTTTGAAAGAGGTAGGTTCACATTTGGTGTAATGTTTTCCCAATAATGCAATCAATCAATGTGACCCAAAATTTATGGTTGAAATAAAAAATTTATGTTAAATAATCCTATAACAAAATTTTATGTTCCTCCTTTTAGATGACTAAATTCTTATCCTCCCACATGTTGGATCTCTCAAAAACCCTTTAAGCTTGGTGTTTTTATTGTGTCACTATCTGAAATCTGATTTGAGATCCATTATTCTAATTAGATTCCATCAGTAATATTTTCCATCATTAGGAAAGGTTATTTATTCACCTTTCCCTCAATGTGATTATTTTTAGATTGGCTCATATTCCATATTTTTAGAGAATTGAACCATTACTCTATTTTCATCTCATCCTGGACAAACTAAGGATCGATAATTGATTTTGATAGTTCTATAGGTATACTATAGGTGGTCTATGAATCTTCCCTCAATGTCTCTCCATTTTATGAAATCTTTCTATTTTTTTCACACCGGTATCATTGGGTGTTACTTATTAAATTTATAATCCTTTATTATAGTCATTATAATTTTATTTTGATACCATATTTTTATATTTCCATCACATCATTGGAGGTTAGAATATCATCTTCATCCCCCCCAAGTAGGGTGTGACCACATTTATTCATTTCTAACCCATGATGGGTTTATCTATGCCACCATTAGGGTGACCATGACTTTTACTTATTAAAGGTATGTGTTTTAAACAAATTAATGAATTATAAATAGTTAGATCAGTTATAGTATCACTTTACCCATCTAATGTAAGTGTTTCAAATTAATCAATGATCCTGAAAATTGGAAAATGTATGTATATTTATATGTATCACATGGCCTAGTTAATTCTAATTGAATGGTAATAAATGGTTGTATGTTCTTAGAAATCCTTTCGATGGGTATAAAAGGTAATGAAATGAAAATAGTTATTGAATATGGAATGATTGTAATAAATGGATTCATTTATTATTTAGAGTTATCTCCTAGTATGATTGGAAATGAAATAAACCAACTAAATTATTAAAAGTAATGAGTATACAAAGAATAAATTAAATTATTGATTATGTATAAGGAGTTATTGTATATGGAATTTTTTACCATTATAAGAGGGGTCATAATTGAGCCACCCTTGGATTTTAGATGGTGAATCAAGAACTCATAGGATGCTATTCCGATTCAGGGAGTCGGCTTCTAAGAGAGACACCCACATTGGAACCTGATCCCTGTCTACAAGGGGATTCACAACATTAAATTGTATGATATCACGCTATCCTTTGGATATTCGGATTCCTTAGATACACACCGTGGATATAACTGGATATCATTAGAGAGATGGAAACATGGATTAACTCCTTTAGGCCAAGTAATGTGTACCCTCAGTTTAACATGGATGAAATCCTTTGACAATGATAGAATCATTTACTATGGATATCTTTGGTGATACCCCTTAGATTACACTATTATCCTTTTTCTAAAAAACATCTAATTTCTATGAGTTTCCTTGACGCCTATGGTCAATGATTCCTTGGTTACTACCATGGATCCTCATTTATTATAATCAACATTATAGGATTCCTTTGTAATAACATGGTTCCTCTTACATCATATCTATTAGATTTAATATAGCTGAAAATTATTATAAACAATATCATAAATGATTAAATTATTTCATGGTCAGACACCAACTGAGTTAGAAGCAGATATCAGGGTATTTACATTACTTTATTTCCTTTACTTTTACATATACCTCCATACTATTTCAGTTAATATTCATATATTGGATTATATAGAGGCTGTTGGTAGTGTCCTACTAAGATTTATCTCACACAATATTCATTCATCCAATGGTACTATGATAGATTATTGGTATACATGTGTTGATAAGATGAAGAATCCTTCTTTGGACACCAGACATGAATGCTTTCTTAAGATAGATCCTAGTAGCATATGTCCGATCCATCACTTGGGATTCAGCATAGTTTTCTTATTCTCTTCCATTTATTTTTATATCATGTATTACCTCCTCCCATGTACAAATATTTTCCAAATTTTTAGAGATAAGTCATATATAATCACCATTTTTCGATGATTCAGTTTCCATGGTTTTAGTATTTTTATAGGTTTCTTGGTTTTTTATGTATGATTCCTCTATGTTATTCATTATTATTGTTCTTACTCTATTAAAATTATTTTTTTAACAATTGTGATACACTCTGACATTAGAAAATAGTCTTCATAAGAAAATACCCTAGGACCTCGATCATAGGCCTCAATGTAACATCCTAGGTAAACAAAGAAATATGGGATTTTCTTATTTATATAAAAATTTAAATTAAACAGTAATTTTACTTCAAAGGGGTTTCTATGTTTGATGGTGTACCAGATACGCAACAATGGGTTTCTTTGAAATCTTAGGTTGCACACTAATAATATAATATTATTATTTTATATGGAAATTGACGCCTAGCCATAGTATTGAAAGGAATGAATATAGAAAACTAAAATATGATTATAAATGTTTTTTATATGTTTTTAAATTTGTCAAATAAAATTTAGATTCATAAAATGTGAATGAATCTATTATTAAGCATTAATACTCAAATATTCTTCAAAAGGTCTGTTTACCGCCTTTTGATGGTGAACCCTCTTTTACTATAGTTTTGGTCACTTTTATTTGTTCGTTTTTAAAAAATAAAAATATTTTTTAGATTAGGGACATCAAAATATAATTTGGGTTAATTTTTGTTATTTTTATGATAAAATTCAATTCTTATGAATAGTGAAAATATTGTATTTTAATTAAAAAATTGTCTTTTAATATAATTTATTTATATGGTTTTATTATCTTTTTAAATGGTTTTAATGTGTAATTCGGTTATATTTTTACCAATTAATCCAAAGTCGTTCATTATAATTAATTTCACATTGAAATTGGACATAAACCAGTGTCAATCATTGTATAGTTATTCTTTTTTAAAAACATCCTATTTCTTCCAACAATGGTAATTAATTTTAAATTGAATAATGAAAACTATATGTTTTTAATTTCATAAAAAAGAAATAATTTTTGAATTCAGAATATCAAATATTGATTAGGCTGAATTTTTGGTGT
The DNA here is from genome assembly GCA_963277665.1 of Viscum album. Taxonomy (NCBI): domain Eukaryota; kingdom Viridiplantae; phylum Streptophyta; class Magnoliopsida; order Santalales; family Viscaceae; genus Viscum; species Viscum album. Next base: position 1,112,933,907 of record OY728145.1, read on the forward strand.
TTTTCAAATAAACATCAATTTTTTATGAATAGTGAAACCACATAATAGTAGTTAAAAAACAGACGTTTTCATTTAAATGAATTTTTACCGTTTTTGTGAATTTAATTTTGAAAATACGAAATACATGGTTGTTATTAGTGAGTAAAATGTGGTTCAATAAGATGAAAATATTTTTTGGTGAATAGTAACTTTTGACATTTATTTACCACGGTTAAAGGTAAATAGGGTAATTCAAGGTAAAAAAGAATATTATAATAATAAAAAATTACATTAATACTTGTCTTAAACTTATTGTATAAGTCATGGCCGGCCATGGGAATCCTTGGGACAATTTTGGGACCCCATGCAGCCACTTAAGAGTGATAATGACAATTCATTTTAATTAACTTAATGTAAATACAAAATTGACATAAAAAAATAACTTTTAGTAAATTAATATTTACATGGTGTTATATAAGTTTTTTTTCGACTATAAATATTATTTGGAAATATGAAAATATTTCCTACATCATGGTATTTTTTATCATTTTTATACATCAAATAAATTAAATTATTTAGGACATAATAATGGTGCAGTATTTACCTCATTAATAAATGATTTAAATAAATAAGATAATAAATTTTAAAATAACATCCAAACCATATCCAGTTTTTATTTGATGAATTTAGTTCGACCATTAGTCATCTTATCTGCAACCGTAGTGAGTTTTGGACCTTTACAAACCAAAAATAATTATATAATAAAATAATATTTTCACACTTTCCTAAATAGCCCCTCCTCCCCCATATACAAATCTCTCACTTATAGCTCATTCCTCAATCATCTAAATACCCTTGGCACGTCCAAGCACTTCCAAAACAAATCTCTCAAGATCCTTCTCTTCCACCTAGAAGCCTTACCTTAGGCATAAGTCACTTCAAGAAGTACTTTTTTCCCAAACCAAAGGGTGTTCCCCATATTAAAGGTAACAATTTCTATTTACTTCTTTTCTTTTATTTTACTTCTCTAACCCCTAATATATTTTTATTTCTTTATTTTATAGCAACAGCAGTATCCTCAATATACTAGGATGTTGTTATGATAATTATTCGAACTACACTTACACACACCTCCATCTAATGGATGAAGAACATATTGTTTCTTTGGATGGAAAACTAACGCTTCACGAACCTATGATTGTTTGATTATCCCCTACCGCCTCTCATGGTTGCCATTAAGATGGAACTATACTTATATATGATATATATTATGTTTATTATTTCTTTATTCTTCTGTTTTTGACATTTATGTTCTACCTTTATGGTTTCCATGATGGGTAAACGTGATAATTTCGTTTGAGGAAGTGAGGACTACTGCCCCCTCAAAGTGATATGACTCATTAATTCCATGTGTGGGACATATAAAAGATGGATTAGTGATATTATAAATGATATTATACTATAATTATAATATACCTATGTATCATTATGTTTTCAACCCATTAAAATATGAAATAGAAATGAATGTAGCATTCATAAAATCATACAGCTTACTGTCTTCATGAACGGTGCATTCCTTTTCTTTTCACCAAATGATAGATACAATTATAAATACATATATATAATTGTTATATATGATATATATGACATCTAAATAAAGAATATCATTCTAGAGATAATGGACTATTGACCACATGGACAGCTAGTAAATATAAGGTTTTCATTTTGTACTCAAGTACCAAATATGGACAAAACGACCGTTATTAACATAAATGACTTAATACTATTTATAACACAATAATAAGTGATATAAAAGGAAAAAAGAAACTTAAAAAAGGTTCTTAAGAAAGTAGAAATTAACTTTAGTTTATTATTCAGGAGATTAAAAGTCAAACGGGTCAAATCAAACACGAGGTAAGGGACTTCATCTCAATCTCCTTTAATTGGGGCATATTTTTTTTAATACACAACATTATTTTATACATTGTATAAACACCTTTGAAATTTCATTTCATTAAAATGTAATATTTATTTATGAATTTTTTTACTTAATGAAAAAAATATTGTTTCTTTTGAACATAAGTGGTGACAACGACCTTTCTGCCAATGCGAGTATTATTTGATATTTGGATTCCTTAACAAACCATAGTGTTTTTAAATGAAAATAAAAAATATATACCCTTTTATGTATTTTTGTATTGTAAATGGTTTTGAGAAAGAATTGATTATTTCAATATCTTGAAATGATAAATTGTGATTGAAATGTGGAAATTTATCTTTTCGTTAAGCTTGTTTTAGGAATTATGGTTCTTGGGAATTGTTTATGTATACGAGTGGTTTCCTAATAAACCTAGGGTGGGTAAGCCCAATATAGCTCTCCAGTGCATTGGCTAACGTTACACAGGTAAAAGTAAATGTTTATCCTAAGATATTTAGATATTATACTGTGATGGGTATTCCAAATGTAACTCCCTACGTAGCTGTGATAGATACAATGTAAGTATGATATGGATGCCAATAGTTACCTTTATGATTTATGTTTTCTATGTGTGATTCATAAATATTATGATTTAATGAGGTATGTTAAATAGATTATATTATGTATGTATGGATGAACTAATGTTTTCATTCTTTCTTTATAACCCTTACTTAGCTTTTGATGCACATCCCATGTTTTGAAATGTTTTGCAGAGGAAATAAAGATAAGTAGGTTCGATTATGGGATCATGTAAATGTCATGATCCATAAAACTTGGAACTGTAAATGACTATTCTTCATGAGTTTTTATTTTATGAAAAAAATTGAAACAGAGAAGAAGTGTTTACTTTGAATATTTTGAGATGTAATGTAATAGTTGTGGCCTAACTCTCTAAAACTCTAAACAAGAAAAGAACCTAAATGTGAATTATTAATTTAATTCAATATTATGTAATGTTTTATGGCCATGTTCTTGGAGTTTTTATCAGAGGTTGTTTTAGAAAACATTAGGAGTTATAAAATTGTTAAATTAATATCCATAAATTATTTTTAATTAAAATAATGATTGAAATGATATATCATTTACAGATTACCATATTTCTTTGCCTATGATATTTATGTGTTCAGAATAGTTTTCTGCAGATGAATCAGGGAAGCTATGTTGAGAAGACATCAGGAGGAAGACATCCTTCTAAATTAGCAACCTCAGATGGTCTGAATTGGATTTGAACAGTTTATTGTAGTGATGTCATGTTTGACTCGAGCTATAAATGGTGGTGGTATCCATGCATGAGATCATCTAGATCAACCACAGAAGAACATGTCAGTTGTGGGGCATTTCATGAGGCAACATCCCCCATCATTAAGAGGATCATCTGACTCTATACTAGCAGAAAGGTGGATTAAAGAACTGGAGAATTGTTTTGATATCCTGGGGTGTTCGGAACATAAAAATGTAAGTCTTGGTGTTTACCATTTCTATGTTGAAGATGGTCAGTGGTGGTCGATGCTGAAAAATATTTCGAAATGTGAGGATATTGATGATCTTGATTGGGATGAATTCAAAGGTATGTTTCATGATAAATATTTTCCTAAGGTGGTACAGCTTAGGATGGAAAAAAAAATTCCTAGAATTGAGGCAGGAGGATGACCCTATGGATGCTTATGATGAAAATTTCACTTGATTAGAAAGGTATGCTCCAAATTTCATATGAGATCTTAATAGTAAAATCAACCATTTTTTCTTAGGTTTAAAGCTACAGTATCAAAGGGTTTTAGCTTCTCATGAGTTCAAAAGTTATGAAAAACTTTTTTTTTGTGAAGAGAAGGTGAAAATGGAGTTTGTCAATGATCAGGTGTTCTTTGACAAAAAAACAGAATAAGAGTTCGAGGTGGCCGGAAAAAGGGAATAACTATTCAAAAAAGTATGATGGTAAGAAACATAAGTTTTCATTTTGTCAAAATTGTGGTCAAAATCATGCTAGGGAATGTCTTTTGAATTCTTGTAAGTTCTACTGATGTGGTAAAATGGGACATAAGGCTCATAATTTCACTAAACAATATAATGGTATTGGTAATAAAAAATAATATTTACAGTCAGTAAGATGTTTTATGTGCAAATAAATGGGTAGTTGTGCACATGAGTGTCCAACGAAGACCTCAATTGAGGGAAATCAGCCAGACTACAAGCAGAATGGTGTAGTGAAATATTTTTCAACTACTTTTGTAGATATTGGGCCATCGAATAAAGTAGTATCAGGTACACTATTAGTTTATTCAGATTATACCAATGTGTTGTTTTATTTAGGGCCTAAAAACTCTTTCATTTCTAAGAAGTTTTCTAGTAAATTGGTAATTCCATCTCAATATATGAATACAGAACATCTGGTAAAAACATATGGATGAAATGATGAGACAAGAAGAAAACATAAGAACCTTCATGTCTTTGTGTACATGAAGCATCTAACTGTAGGCCATATTGTTTTGCCTCTAGTAGAGTTTTATGTTATTTTGGGTGTGGATTGGATTTATATTTATCATGATAAGATTGAATATAGAGATAAAGAGTTTTATATTCAGAAATATTTTCCATTTGTGTACAAGAATGAACCCATTATTTTGATAACATAACAGGAATATATGAAACTAGTAAAAGATGTAAATGAATGTTACCTTGCACATATTGTTTAAAATAAAGGAACTTTTGAGATTAATGGCGTGCCAGTGTTAAATGATTACCTTGATGTTTTTTCTGCTGAGTTTCCTCGTATTATAACCAACTGGGAAGTTAAATTTACTATTTACTTAGTTCCTGATGCTAATCTAATTTTAAAACCCCCTTATCGAATGGCTCAAATTGAACTTTTAGAGTTACAGAAGAAACTACATGAGTTATTAGATAAAGGTTTCATTTATCCTAGCACATCACTATCAGTTTTTCTTGTCTTATTTGTTAAAAAGAAATATTGTTCAATGATTCATTGCATTGATTATAGAGCATTGAATAACATCATTGTAAAGAATAATTATCATTTGCGTCATATTGATGATTTGGTTGATCAGACCCAGGGAGCTCAGTATTTTTCGAAGATTGACCTGAGGTCGGGGTACCATCAGTTGAAAGTAGAATAATCTGATATTCCGAAGACCAAGTTTCATACTAGATATGTCCATTATGAATGTTTAGTTATGCCTTTTTGGTTAACCAATGAACCTGTTATATTCATGGATCTTATGAATAGAATTTTTTGTGAGTTCTTGGATAATTTTTTGGTTGTGTTCATTGATGATATTTTTGTTTATTATAAAATTAAACATGGGAATGATAGTCATTTTAGGGTTGTCTTGAAAACCTTAAAATAAAATAAACGGTATGGGACATTCTACAAGTGAGAGTTTTGGTTACAACAAATTTCATTCCTTGGTAAAATTGTTTCAAAAAATTTCATAATTGTTGATCCTGCTAAACCAAAATTTGTAGAAGAATGGCCAAGGCCCACAATTTTAACCGAGATCAATAGTTTTCATGGTTTGGAAGGTTATTATAGGAGTTTTGGTGAAACTTTTGCACAGTTATTTAGATCATTAACTATGTTAACTCTAAAAGGTGTTATGTTCATTGGGAAAAAACAATGTGATATCTGTTATCAAGAATTGAAAAGATGATTGGTAAATGATCCATTTTTGGCATTGCCCTCCAAAAATGGTGAGTTTATTATTTACAGTAATGCTTTGTTGAAAGGAATTGGTTGTGTCCTTATGTAGAATGATTAGGTAATTGATTATGCTTCACATCTATTTAAATATCATTAGTTAAATTACCCTACACATGATTTAGAAGTAGCTATTATTGTTTTTTCTTTAAAAATTTGGAGGCATCATTTGTATGGAGTAAAATATGAAATATATATAGACCACAAATGTTTAAAATGTATATTTCCTCAAAAATAATTGAACATGAGACCAAGGATATGGTTGTAATTAATCAAGGATTATGATTTCACAATCCTTTTCCATCCAAGAAAATAAAATAATGTGGATGATGCTTTGAGTCGAAAAAGTTCTGCTACATTTACCATGATACGTTTGGAACGAGATCCTTTGGTTTTTTATTTAATAAACACTGGGATATAAGTTTTTGGTATAGGAAATTCTTTTTTTTTGTTTCAGGTGTCAGTGAAATCATCTCAATCAGACAGAATTAAGCAAGCACAAAATGAAGACAGTGAGTTACAGAAAAAGGAAGAGTTGGTTCATAAGGGTATGTTACCTGATTTTAATGATGACAATGATTGTATTTTGAGGTTTGGGAAAATATTATGTGTTCCTTGTTATTCACAGTTGAAGAATGCTTTGTTAGGCGAAGCTCACAGTTCCCTATTTTCAGTTCATCCTGACAGTACAAAGATGTACATAGATCATCAGAAGTATTACTGGTGGGATGGAATGAAAAGAGATATTACTAATTTTATTATGTGTTGTTTGACTTGTCAGCAAGATAAATCATATTGGTATTTAACATTCTTAAATAATTACCAGTGACAGAGTGGAAATGGGAAAATATATCCAATGACTTCATTGTGGTATTACCAAAGACATCACAAGTTAATAATGCAATCAAGGTTATTATTGATCGATCGACTGAATCTTCTCATTTCCTTCCTATTTGAGATACTTTGTCTCTAGATAAAAATTCTAGTCATATGTTAAAGATATATTCATGTTGAATGGAGTTCCTTTCTACATTTTATCTGATCGTGATCCCAGGTTTACTTCTAACTGTTGGGAAGGCCTTTAGAAGTCGTTGGGTACTGAATATAATCTAGTACAGTTTTTAATCCTCAATCAGATGTGTAGTAAGAACATACAATTCAGACCTTGGAGAATATACTACGTTCTTGTTCACTTTATTACCAGGGGAGTTGGGACCAACATCTTTATTTTTTTTAATTTTCATATAATAACAGTTTTCATTCGACTTTATAGATATCTCCATTTGAGGCATTATATGGAAAGGGTAGTCAAACTCCATTTTGTTGGGATGAAGTAGGTGAAAGGATGCTGATGGGACCAAAATTTGTAGAAGAGATGGTAGAAAAGGATCAGTTGATTCAAAATAACATGAGAACATCTCAGAGTAGGAAGAAAAGTTATGTGGATAATCGGAAGAAGGATCTCTCTTTTGCGGTGGGTGATCATGTATTTCTCAGTGTTTCTCCTTGGAAAAGTGTGATACATTTTGGTAAAAATAGAATGTTGAGTCCAAGGTTCATTGGACCATATTAAATCCTATAAAAATTAGATTAACTATGTATACAGTGACTTTACCTCCATGTTTATCCTAGGTACATATTTTTTGTCATGTTTTGATGGTGAGAAAGAATATTCCTTATCCGTCTCTTGTTTTGAGCCTAGAGGTAGTTCAGTTGGAAGAGAATCTCTCTTATGATGAACAAACAATCAATATTCTTTACCATAGAGAGAATGTATTAGGGAATAAGGTAATTCATCGGGTAAAAGTTTTGTGTAAAAACCATATTGTTGAAGAGGAAATGTGGGAATCTAAAAATTCTATGAAGGATAAATACCCCCCATTTATTTGATAAGTGAATAAAAATATCGAGGACGCAATTTCCAAAGGGGGAAGGATGTAAAATCCTAGGAAAATAAATAAATAATAAATTTTCATATTTATTAATATTTATAAATTAGATAATAATTTTACTTTAAAGGGGTTTCTATGTTCGATGGTGTACCTGATACGTAACAATAGGTTTCTTTGAAATCTTATGTTACACACTAATAATATAATATTGTTATTTTAAATGGTTGTTAACGCCTAGAAATTGTATTAGAGGGAATGAATATGGATAATTAAAATATTATTATAAATTTTTTTAAATGTTTTTTCATTTATCTAATAAAATTTAGTGGCTTAAAATGTGAATGAATCTAATTTTAAGCATAAATACTATAATATTCTTTAAAAGGTCGATTTACTGCCTTTTGATGAAGACCCCTCTTCAAATATATTTTAGGTCACTTTTATATTTTTTATTTGAAAGTATAATTTTTTTTAGATTTGGGACATCAAAATTTATTTTGGGTAAATTTTAAGTATTTTTCAGATAAATTTCATTTTTTATGAATAGTGAAATATATTGTATTTTAATTCAAAAGTGCCTTTTAATCAAATTTATTCATATGGATATATTATTTTGATAATTGTTTTTAAATTGTAATTATATTATATATTTACCAATTAATCCAATTTTGGTCATTGTAATTATTTTCACTTTGAAATTGGACATAAACCAGTGTCAATCTTTTTATAGTTATTGTTTCATAAAAACACGCTATTTGATTTGAAAACTGGAATTAATTTTAAATTAAATAATGAAACTTATGAGTTTTGAATTTAGTAAACTAGACATCATTTTTGAATTCATATCTTCAAATATATCTTAGGCTGAATTTTTGGTATTTTTCTGTAAAACATCAATTTTTTGATGAATAGTAAAACCACTTAATAGTAGTTTAAAAACTAACTTTTTAATTTAAATGAAATTCTACCACTTCAGTGATTTGAATTTCAAAAATCCTACATATATGATTGTTATTAGTAAGTAAAATTTGGTTCAATAAGATGAAAATAATATTTGGTTAATAGTAACTTTTGACTTTTATTTACCGCGATTAAAGGTTAATAGGGTAATTCAAGGTAAAAATAATATTATAATAAAAAATATAACCTTCAAATCCTAATGTTATTATAATATTCATGGACGACCATGGGCATCGTTGGGTCAATTTTGGGACCCCATGGAGCAACTTAAGAGTGATAGTAACACTTTATTTTAAATAAATTAAAGTCAAGACAAAAATGACATTAACAAATATCTTTTTGTAAATTAATTTTTTACACGGGGTTATATAAGTTATCGTTTCGACTATAAATATTATTTGGAAATATAAAAAGATTTACTATATCATTGTTTTATTTTATAATTTTTATAAATCAAATAAATCAAATTATTTATGACACAATAATGATGCAGTATTTACCTCATTAATAATAATTTAAATAAATAAGATTATAAATATTAAAATAACATCCAAAACCTGTAAAATTATTATTAGATGAATTAATTTCTACTGTGGGTCATCTTGTCTTCGACCATAATGAGTTTGGGACATTTATTTTCTGGAAATCCTTATATAATAAAATAATATTTTCACACTTTCCTTAAGAGCCCATCCTCCCCCTTATAAAAATCCCTCGCTTATAACTCATTCCTCACACCTCTCAAGCCCCATATATTGTCCAAACCATGACCAAGTAATCTCTCAAGATCCCTCTCTTCAACCTAGAACCCTTAACTTAGGCATAAGCCACTTCAATAAGTTATTTTCGTTCAAACTAACAGGAGTTACCCAAATTAAAGATAACAATTTCTCTTAACTTCTTTTCTTTTAATTTACTTCTCCAACCCCTAGACACTTTTTATTTATTTCTTTTATAAGAACACCAGTATCCTCAATATACTAGGAAGTTATTGTGAAATTTATTCGAAATATACTTATATACACCTCCATCTAATGGGTGAGGAACATACAGTTTTTGTGGATGGAAAACTAACGCATCACGAAATGATGATTGTTCGATTATCTCCAACCGCCTCTCATAGTGGCCATTAAAATGGAAATATATTTTTATGTGATATATTTTATTTTTATTTTTTATTTATTCTTCTGTTTTTTACATTTATATCTTACCTTTATGGTTTCCATAAAAGGTAAACGTGATAATTTCGTTTCAGAAAGTGTGGACTACCGCCCCATCAAATTGATATGACTCGTTAATGCCATATTTGGGATGTATAAAATATGGATTTAATGAAATTATATATGATATTATATCAGAATTATAATATAACTATGCATCATTATGATTTCTTAACATTAAAATATGAAAAACAAATGAAATTAGTGCTCATGCGTACGTACGGCTTAGCATCTCCATTAACGATACATTTAATTTCATAACTCTAAATGATATTTACTATTATAAATACATTTATATACTGGTTATATATGATATATATGATATCTAAATAATTTATATCATTATGGAGATAATGGAAGATTGACCACATGGACAACATGTTATTATAAGGTGTTCATTTTTTTTCTCAAGTACCAAATATCAAGAAAACGACTGTTATTAAGATAAATGATTTCATAATGTTTATAACATGGTAATAAGTAATTTTAAAGGAATAATATACTTGGAAATTGTTATTAAGAAAGAAAAAATTATCTTTAGTTTAATTTTCAGAATATTAAAGGAAAAACAGTTCATTTCAAACATGAGGTAAGGGACTTCGTCTTAATCTCCTTTCCTTGAGGCATATTTTGTTTTAATACACGGATTTCATTTATACTCTGTACAAACCCCGTTTAATTTTCATTTCATTCAAATGGAATCTTTTTCTACCAATAATTTTACTAAATGAAAAAAATGAAAGTTTCTTTTTAACGCAAGTGGGGATGATGACCTTTACGCCGCCGTGAGTATTATTTGATCTTTGGCTACCTTAACAAGTTGTACTGTTTTTTAAAAGGAAAATAAATACTATATACCCTTTTTATGTATTTTGGTATTGAAAATTGGTTTGATAAATAATTGATTATTTCAATATCTCGAAATGATATATTATGATTGAAATGTGGAAATGGTATCTTTTGGTTAATCTTTTTTTAGGTCTTATGGTTCGTGGGAATTTTTTCTTTATACGGGTGGTTCTGATAAACCTAGGGCGGGTGAGCCCAAGATATATCTCCAATGAATATGGTAATGTGACAGAGGTTAACATGAATGACTATCCTAAGAGATTTAAGGAATATATTGTGATGGGTACTCCAAATGTAACTCCCTACGTAGCTGTGATAGTCACTATGTAAGTATGATATGGATGCCACAAGTTACATTTATGATTTATGTTTTCTATGTGTGATTCATAAATATTATGATTTCATGAGGTATGTTAAAGATCATATGTTATGTATGTATTGATGAACTAATATTTTTTTTCTTGGTTTCATAACCATTACTGGGATTTTTATGCTCTCTGAATTTTTGAAATGTTTTCCACATGACCTAAAGATGAATCGGGACAAGGATGGGATCAAGGGAAAGTCATGGTGTCTAAAACAAGGAACTGAACATGACACGTTTTCAAGAGTTTTTATTTTATGGAAAAAATAGAAACTGAGTAGAAGTGTCTACTTTGAAATTTTTGAGATGTAATTTAATAGTTAGGGACTAACTCTATAAAACTCTAAAACTAAAAATATACTCAATGTAAATTATTCATTTAATTAAATATTATGTAATGTTTTAAGGTATATTATTTATAATCAACCTCTAACATACATGGAGGCATGCTTGTGATCATGTGACCCACTATTTTGGGACGCGATTTAGTGTCTTCTGGGTCAGTATGTCATGTTAAAAACAACTAATTGTCCTAAAGGACACATGAATAATTGTGCCTTATTCATTCCAAATTGGGTGGAAATATTCATCAAATGAGTTCCCAACTTAGATTGAAAGACCCATGAATTACTAAATTTATAAGATATTAAATAATGTGATGCAAGAACATTGAATACTTTTATGACCATAAAAGATGCAAAAAACACTACATTTCTAATGGCCTCTAGCGTATATTCAAATTTTAGTGGGGAAAACCTATTGAATATAGGCATCTGGATTTAGGCCCATAATGAGACTTCTTACTTATAGAGGGTCACCCTCATGTGACTATGTTTCATAACCATCAATAAATGAGATTCCACTCACTTATTTACATTAAAATACATATGAGATCATCTTGTATTAGAAAAACCAAATTTTTTACTCTGATTTTTGGTTTTCATAGAAGATTTATAAGTGACCCAGTCCCCCACACTTATTGTGATTGTTTAGAGTCTCTTAAAAATTGGTTTTTAGTGTCTATATATCAAACATAGGAAGCATAAAAATATTTAATATCCTTAAAAAAACTGGAAGAAAATATAGTGATGTTGGACACTATCATTACGACCCCTATGAAATTACACACACATAAATTTCAATAAAGATGAATATCATTGATATCTACTCATATATAAAAGTACAACCCAAAACATTTTTTCATATCATATTATCCATAAACAAAATTTCTTTTTGGGAACATCAACATAGGTTTTCAAACAAAATTGAATGATCTTGGATCTAATTTTATGGTTCATATCCATCATAATTAACCAATAATTGGTACAATAATTATAGAAGAGTTATAGAGGGATATTTTGAAAATTCATAGACATATTGGAATACTACATTAATTAATGATTACATTAATGTAGATTAATAAAATCCTAATATTTGGAAATAATTAATGTCTATGGGTAAAATGGTTGGATGGAAATCTAATTGAACGTAACCCACAAGTTATTTTTAATAACCCTTTCACTAAAAAAGGTGCTATTTTAAGATTGGTTCTTCGATCATATACATTGAATAGTTTAATTCATAAGTATCAATAATATAATGTCAATAATCAATATTATCAAATTTAACAATCCATTCACTTGTTTTTTGAGACCATATATCACCTTGAAATGAAGGTGAGTACTTCATAGAAAATGTTTAATCATTATCTACCATTATATCTTGATATAACTCACCCAAATAACATAATTAATGAATATTAATAATAGTAGACTAAATAAGTTTTAGGAGCACATGAAGGTTTTCATGTGGAATGTTAGAAACCATGCCATCCCTATGAATCACTATACACATTCTGGGAGAAATCATTTTTAAAAACAAGAATAAAAAAATATGCATAATAAAACCCTATTAAATTCTATTTAACATAAAAATTCACTCTATAAATCTTTAATAAGAAATAATTATATTCAATGAGATTTAATTAATGGGTTCCAATGACTACTAAAATATGAATACTAACATTTCACACCTATATTTCTTTCTTATTTCACTATATATTTAATGCATCATAATACAAATCATGGAATACTAACGAAATAAAAAATTAAATGATTCTATATCAAAATATAACCATAAAATAAACTTATCATAAAGATCAAATTTATTTAATTATTCATGATAGCCCATGGTTATATGAGGTTCAATGTGAATAATTTCCCACCATAGAAATACAAATTCATTTATCTCTATCTATAATGGTCTCATATCATATGTACCATTACATCCAAATTAAAAATAGGTATTTGCTACCATTATCTAATGATCTGACATATGTTAACCTACAATTTCCCACATATTAGCTTCACTCGGGTCTCAAACTGTGTTATTCATCACCCCAAACTCGAAGAAGTGATTATTGTATCAAAGAATTCAATTGGGTAATATTTCCACTGAAAAATTCTATAGTTGTGTCAGAGGACATCAACTAGTAATTATGCACTAGGCATCTATATATTAGATATACATGATAGAAAACAATTTTTATCAAAAACATCCAAACATAGAAAAAGTCCAAAAAATTAAAATAATCATCTAACAAACATTTCATTAACCAAATGTAGGGTAAGATACAATAAATTTACAATCCAAGAGAAACCAAAAAAAGAACGTTGAGTCAAATAACCAAATAATCATCTAATGAGTGATCACGTGAGAATCCTAAAATAAACCATATAAGAAAAATACTTATGCCACATGGTCTCTATATTGAAGTCACACTATGTGGGTTATATATTAAGATTCAACCAACCCCACCAACAGAAGATACTATATTACCTTTACATATTTTAGATAAAACTAGATCATCATACACTCAAATGATGGTTTTACGGTGTTGTAAATCTCCCTATAGGGAGAAAACATGAATCTAAAAGACATCATTCACATAGAAAACTATTGTCCCTTATTTTACATAAAATTGAATAAAATGGCATGCTATATTTATATAATTATAAAAAATATATTTCTTTTTTTATCTCAAATGAAAAAATATTGGAATTGGGAGACTATTGTAATGACTAGTGAAAACATATCAACTGGTCATAAATAATGACAATTGCAATGAAAACCAAAATAGAGAATGAAAAATTAGAACATGAACATGCTTCAACTAGGAAGAAAATGGGATATAACATTGTGTTAAATAATTAGGTTTCAATAGACCTCTCTTGTGGTTCTCCTTATATGGACAAACATAGTTTAAAATATAAAAACAAAGAAAAACCCATTTAATTTTAAATTTTATTAATTAAAATTTCAATACATATATAGAATATTTAAAATATATCAAATAAAATATGATAGACTTACCAGATTAGCAGCAATAATGTTTTTAAATTCCAAGTAATAAATATATTCTATAAGGAATGTATTTATGTATAAACACATACCATTTACCATTGAAATGTAGTCACCATCTCAAAATGTATAGAATTAGAGAATGAAGGAAACTCAAAAAATAAATGAATTATGAGATTCAATATTATAATTATTCATAGCCATGCAGGTGACCACCATGGATAGTTAAGAAATTAAATAATGATAATCATTGAAGACAAACAAAGCAGTAGAGAAGAGAATAAAGAAAATAACATAATAAGGGGTATTTACTGAGAAAAATAACAAGAAATTAAGAAGGTGGACTCTAGGATCATATAAGAGTGTGTAAATCTACTTGGAGGAGATTTCTTGAGATATTAAGTGAGGTGAGAGGGAAAAAATAGATATGTTATTTAAAGGAAAATTTGAAATTATAAATTTTCATGTTTCTTGGAAAACCAAATTGTTTGGCTCTATGATTTTGGGTACTGTGTCCTAAGAATATAATAGACATTTTAATTTCTTATGAAAGATATATATATTGACTAAATAGTTAAGAAAATAAGGACTTCCCATCAATAATTCCTCCCCTAGTTTTCATGGTTGTGATTCATGTTTAGATATAGAAATGCACTAAATATGCATCCAATATAGTCTGCCAAATTTTTAAATTTTTCAAACTGAAATTTCTAAAAATATATAAATTTTTTAGATAAATAGAATAAATTCATACAAATAATTATGTGAGTGTCATATTTTTTTGTTCTATAACAACTCGATAAAATTCATCACACTCTATAAATACTCAAGATTGTGATAATCATATTATATGTCCTCGACATACCTATATTTATCTTTTTTCAAATGATCAATACGTAAAATACAAATTTAAATTTTTTTCTAAACAATCAATCATTTTAGGTTTTTTGGAAAAACTATTCATTATTCACCACATGACACGTTTATATAATTAAAAGAAATATTAATTTAATTATAATTGACAAATAAATTATATCTACTCACACTAAGAGCATAGTAAAATACTTTTATATGATAAAATGAGTAGATAAAATAATAAAATATAATATATAATAATATTATTTCATAACCCATAATACCATATAAAAACAAGTATATTACACTATAAAAATTAGTAAATATTCAATTATTTAGAAATATTTATGTTCTCCATCCATTAATTTATCTTACCCTTAGTCCTTGAATCTAATCTAAATAATCTATTTATTTTTCCATTTTTATTGGAATTCCCCAACAAGTAATATTCTTACACTAAATTTATTCTCATAATTCTTATGAATTTATTATGAAAACAATATTAGGTAAAAAAATTTCTTTCAATACAACATTCACCTGATAAAATATATTATTCTAATAATTTCTTAGGGGATATGGGGATCTTAGTATACATTAAAAGGAATGATATGATTGAAATACATGGTCTAACCAATTTCATTTAAAATATGCTTTTTGAAAGTATTATTTACGAAATAATAGACCAGATCCTTGTCAAAAAAACATTATCATTGACATTGTATAATATATATTTTCATTAAAAAATGATATTTAATATACTAAAATTTTATCCTTAAATGATAATATTATTATAACAACACATTGTGATAATTATGAAGTCCCATTCAACGTAATCCTTGAGATTTTCTTCATAAAAATAAATTTACAAAATCCTTATACCACAATTTTGAAATCACCCTCTGATATTCTCAAAAATATAAATACATTTATCTTGGTAATATATGAAGTATAATTAAATCAAAAAATAATACACATGGATTTTTATTTTTTGTCATCTATCAAATGTAACTAATGTGGATTGTTAAAGTGAAAAAACATTTAATTATAACTCATTAAAAAGTACATGGTGTAATTCATTATAAAAGTACATAATTTATTATATCTTTCACATCATATAAGTGATTTTTTTTTAATTTTATATCTTTATGCTTAATATGAGGAATATGAAGCATTATTTCTAGTTATTATATAAATAACTATCTATAATATATATATATATATATTATTAGATTTTTACCAACTTTATACCTTTTTCATTAGTGATATTTATACATATCCCCCTTTTTTAAATAATTTTATTTTCATCCATATTAAAACATTTATTAAATCAATAAAATATTTAAATTCGGAAATAAATTACCTAAAATAACATTGATTAACTAGAAATCCATCAGAATATTTTATTTCAATATTCATTGACTTTTCAGACTCACTTGTAATTTTCTCAAATAATACCTTGAATCCTTCATCATTAAATATTCTAATTATGATTTGAGAAACAATGAACAATTCTATTATCTAACATTGTAAATCGCATTCATATTTATTCAATGTTCAAATTTTAAACATTGGAATACTATATTAATTCTGAAAAAAAAACCATTCCTTAAATATAACACTCTTGGTTTTTTCTTCATCTCATTTCATAATTTTTTTTATATCGTAATTTAATAAAATAAAATTTGTATCCTCTTTTGTTCCCAATGTCTACATTTTCTTCTAAAAAAATTACAAAAATGTCTATTTTAATAACATTAATTGTATTTTAAATAACTATTGAATAAAAATTTCCACAAATAGATATATCACATTGAATCTAAATACTATCATAATTGGTTTATCAATATCCAAAACATTTATTTAATAAAAAACATCACAAACTGACCTTTTATTTTGTTGATCACTTACGCATATTTATTTAATCTCTCCGAAAAAAATAATATATTTTTTATCATCGGTTTTTTTATCATCGTAAAAAGATCCATTGTGTGATTAGCCTATATTTTGATTATAATTACATTCATCATATAGAACAAATATTTTTGTGATTTATTATTCTTAAAATTACTTTGGGGCTATATATTACAAGATATTTTATTAGAAAAATGCACCTTTATCTTTGAATTCACAAGTCTAGTTTTATCACAAAAATTATTATCTTTAATGGTTTTGAATATCATTTCTTTATTAAAAAAATTATAAAGGTTTCATTCACTAATCCATAATCGTAATCTACCAAAATAAAATTTAACTAATCGTATTTATCATTTTAAAACATTGGAAATTATTATAGATTTCCATATTATTGAATAATTACTATTGTTCTATATAATTTTCATATTTATCTTCAATCAGGTTGATATCCTATATTATGATCATATTTATGATTCATTTTTAAATCATAGATAAAGATTTATATGGAATGTGTATCCATTAATCAGACTATTATTAATATTACTCTTGAATCTTCCAAATTTTCATTTTTTATTCCTGATACTATAATTAATTATAAATATATAAAATTTCTTGAGATTTTTATTTTTCTTTTTATCAAATCTTTCATGGAGAATTTTTTTCACTATGGTGTAAAAATTATTATATTTTTATATAAAATGAATCTAATATATCATTATTCAGAAAAATAATAATCCCTAGTATAATAAAATATTCCCCAAACTATTAATAATTATATTATATAACAATTTAAAAACATTATTTTTTGTATTTATCAAAACTAAATAATTATTTAATATCTCATGAATCTATAAACAATCTTGAAACATGGTATTTTAGAATTTTTCAACATTTTTGGATCACAAATTTATGATAATTTTCATAGAAATAATTTCATTTCCTATTATATATCTTTTTATGAAATCCCTTAATTAATATTTTTTAAATATATATGTCACTCAAATCAATAATTCTACATTTAGAAATAAATCTTTACCTCATATAGTCCATTGGTTTAATTTGTTATGCTCATCAATATGTAATATAATTATTCTCTATTTTGACCAAAAAATCATGGATATTTAGTTTTTAAATTGTAGTTTTCATTCTCGAACAAAACCAAAATTATGATGTTGATTTAGATTAATAAAATGAATATATATAAAAACACAATTATTTTCTAGTTTTTCCATATAGTGCTCATTTATTTAGATATGATATTCGTTCCTCAATTGTTTACATTTACCGTTGATATGAACGAATAGTCCTCCTCTCTATTTATTTATTAGTTATTTCCACTTTTCATTCTTACCCTATCACCAAAACACATACTATTACTTTAACCAATAAATAATTGAACATGAAATTTGTGGTATCGTACAATTTATAATGTTGACATATAATGAGAATAATATAACTTAGTCTTTAAATGAATAATAGATATGTTTTTTCAATGTTCCTTCTACTAAAATTCCCCCTAGTACTTTCATTTTAAAAAATCAATCATTTCTTTAATGAAATTTTATATCATTCATTTGATTGATGAATTTATATAAAATTATATTTTTCCATAACTTTGGAATAAAATTTTATTTCAATTAGTCATTTATTATCACCTTGATAGGACATGAGAACATTATCAAATATATTTTATTTCTTAACATATATATTGTTTATAAATTTAAATTCATTTATCAATATATGTAATAATGCATCACCTTCTTTTCCCATCTATCAAAAACCATCTTCCAAAAATAATAAAAATTGGTTTTCTAATTTAAACAGACGATTTGGTTCCCCTCATAAAAACTTTCTAGTAAGTGGATTTAATCTTATCATGGGTTATATATTATACATGGATTATATGTAATAATTTTTTTTAATATTATTAATAAATAATAAAGCATTATAAAATTATTTTTTTAGAGAATATAATTATAATAATCCATTTCCAGTCTTTATGTAATTTTATCATCACTATTCGTATTTTTGTTGGAACATGTTTTCACTATAAAATTGAAAAAAAAAATAATTTTTAACATTCAAGTTTAATAATTAATTTATTAGTTATTACTATATAATTCCTAAATATTCTCATTCTTATTATTATCTTTCTCATTAGATATACATCAAAAATTAAATAATTTATTAACTATAAAACTAGGCATTGAGAGTGTGAAATGATCTTCATGTATTCTTTTATCATTAACCACCTCAATCCTGAGTTATTAAATGTTATATCATTTTTACATAAATATAAATATTAAGTAATCCATTATTCTATCTTGTTCTTATAATTTTGATCCTGAGATCAGTCCACATCCCAGGTTTTCAAAAATATCACCATATATGTATAATAATATTTTCAATTAATCAATAAATTTCTTATTATTGTTATTTAATATATATATATATATATTCCAATAATAAATGTAATTTAGAAAATTTTCATTATATTTCCATCAAAAATCAATTTCATCTAAGATTTCATATATATCAATATTTATTTATATATTAAATTCATTATAACTATCATCATATTTATTATTTTTATAATAATTATATTGATTAGAAAAAGAAATAAAAAAATAAAATCATTTTAAATATTATCGTTTTTTGGGTTTATTAAAATTATAAGTATTTAAATAATTTGGTTGGACAAGTTATAATTTTTTTATCATCAAAAACGATTCATTGATTCATTATTCTCTTATGTGTCATCATCAAAATTCACCTTTTACCACGTAAAACATTTTTCTAAATTTACCATCAATAATTTGGAAATTCCCACAATAAAAGAAAATTTCTCGGAGTAATAATTGACATATTTGGTTTCAAAATTTTATATTATAGTATTTAAGATCAATATAATAATCCACCAACTATTTAATTTAAAATTACTATACATATAAATTCATTATGGACATAAAAATCATCTATTAGACATTATTTCTGATAACAAGAGTATCCCATGTCATATTCATCTTATATGAAATATCTTTTCTTTGTAAATCAAAGTAATAAACCACTGAGAAATTTCATTCTTTAATTCTATACACAATTTGATTGATGTAATCATAAAACCTCAATAAGTCTCATTCATCAATGTTCACATATTAATATACCTCAACTAGTACAAGAATGTGTCCAATAATATAAATAACCTGGTTGAAAATGTATCTAAAAACTCATTTTGTATCACATTAAAAACCTAAAACATGTTCATATAGTATAAATCTTTGCTTATATAAATTTTGAATATCATTTATTTTTATTATTTATCATTTTTCAAATTACCTGTAATGATTAACATATCCTAAAACTATATATATTGTATTTTATAATTCTCCCCCAATGGAATTCGTACATTTTATATCTACATATAATTTTTTGTGCATAAAGAATAAAGTCTTTATATTATTTTTATATATATCAATCCTAAAACATATTTATCTATATAGAGAAATTAATAAATATATTAACTAATCTTTTAATATTGACAAATAATAACAATCAATAATCAATAATAACAATAGTTAAATACCCATTAAAATAATAGAGGAAATGAGTTACACAACCCATTAATTTAAATAATGTTTGCATATATCAAATTTATACATAATCAAAATAGGAATTTTTTTATATAATACCTTCCATAAAACTCCATTTTATATTATTTTTTAATTTAAATGATACTTTTTAACTTGGTTAAGGGGGGACCTTTAAATGACCCTTATAACTTCGAATATTGGGACAAAAGGCCTAAAGGTAAAATTTTATAAACATTAGAAACTCCATCCCACCATGACATGGTGCATATTAGTCAGTACTAAAAACATTATCATTCTATGTTTTCATTAACTCTACCTATAAATTAATATTTTTCCCTTATATTTCTATCTATGAACTTAAAATTCATTATATTTGAAATTTTGAAAAAATATTATTTATTTAGTTGTATTTAATAAAATGACATATTCAACCATCATTATAAGGATATTTTATTTGGAATTTCATACATGGAATGTCCCACCAGTCTCCATTGGTATGGTTACCACCATGCCTTGTTGTCTTCCTTCCAGGACTTTTATATTTCAAAAACTATAATGTACTATATCACTGCTACAATTACCATGGAATAGTACCTTATTCATTTAATCTATTTGAATGAGAACTATATTTTTTTCTTTAAATATAATATATTTATAGTTTATAGGTAACAAAAAAGAACCACAAAAAAGTACTAAATATATTTAAAGAGAGATTCAAAATTCAATGGGGTAGTCAATTCAAAATTAAAAATCCCAAGGAAGTCATCACATCCAATAACATGGATCTTGAGGAGACTGCAAGTCTGAAACCACACACATAAGCTAGAATCACATCTCCTACAATACTATACCACAACCACTATCATCGTCAACATTATCACAACTAAAGCCAATAACTGGACATAATATGCATTCAAAAAAATATAAATAAGAGATATATTTTAAACACCATACACAAACTATAAACTAGTCAATGTGATAAAATTGGAGTGAGCCACCATCATTTTCATCCATCACAACCATAATAGATAAAACCCAATAGATATTAAACAATAGAAAATGAAATTAAACCATATAAACCTCAAATCATCGCACATTAAAACACCACAACCCAATTTCATCATTGATGAGGTGAAAAACAATAAACCTACTTAAATAGGTCCAATTTAAAACATTCAATGGGTTTTTAATGGGTTTATTTAATTATATATTTTTAATGGGATTGGGTTTTTGGTTTTTCAAAAACGGTTGATAGAATCATGAACCCCATTCATAATTCTTTAAAAAACATTACAAAGGTGGAAAGAATTTGGTTCACTTCTCTGAATAATGAAAATATATAATTAGATATTCCTCCCCCTCTATTTTCATTTGTTCTGATCGGATTATTTCTCTGAAACCCTCCTAAATTTATTTCTCAACAAAGATTTTCATTTATTATGAATGAATGTTTCTTTTTAAAATTTTTACTTTTTCTTTATTTTTAAATATTTTGTTGGTATGATATATTTGTTTAATATTTATAGATGTATAGATGTATTGATATATGTATGTATGGATGTATGAATGTTTAAATTATTAATTTTTATAATTTAAGTTCGGAAGGAGTTATTAATTTTTTGTATGATTTAATTTAAATTTAATGATTTATGAATTTATAATATGGTGTATAGATAATTAAAAGTATATAGAAAAATGTTATTTATATGAATGGAAATATTATATAATAGAAAGTGTATTTATTTATAATTTAAATGGTTGGTAATTATAGCTCAATAGGTTTATAAGTATATATTATATATTATATATTAATTAACATAAATTTAAATTTTATTATTCTATGTACATAAGTAAATAAAGTTAATCTAGCATAGTATTTTATAAATATTATATTAGGAATAAATTTTAATAAAAAATACTAGTTATATTAAGTAATATATTAAAATTTATTTCAATATATATTATATTATTTTTATTAAAATTGTATAAAAAGTTTACTATAACTGAAAATATTAAATTATATTAAATATAAATAATTATTATTCTTGGTAATAATGTAGAATGTATAATTATATAAATTATGGGAAGTATAAATACTACCAAAATTTTATTTGTACATATGTTATTTTGTAAATTAAAAAATAACATAAGATTACAATACTATAATGGTTATTATGAAAGTGTAAATTATATTGCTTTTATTACCAAATTTAATAAAATTTATTATTAAAAATATTTTCACTATTTTTGTATAAATTAAAAAATCATAAATTTAGAAAATTTTAGTAGTTTATAAAAGTATATTTATTTAATTTTTAAAATATTAGAAATAAATTTTAATATATTTCACCTTGTAAACATTTATGAATTATTACATAAATATATGTATATGTGTGTATAATTTTATATTATATCTAAATTTAAATATAATTAAATTATAATATTTGTTTCACACATGTTTTAAAAATGAATCCACATATACATATTGTTTCAGACGCTTTCGCCGGGGCGCGCGCATCCATCTGTGGAGGACGTGCAGCTGCTGCCCCGTATTCCTGCTTTCCAAAGGCGGGTGGCATTCGTTCCTTGTTCAGGGACATTTGCTCCTTGATCGAAACGGGATGATGGGATGTCAGTTTTTTCATTCCGTGGATTCCTCCTAGGAGCTCATTACCTAGTCCGGGTCTCCCTCATAGATTTAAGACGTTCTCATGAATCTCGTTCCCGATGCCATATCTTCATGGACGCCGGTTAATTACACTACTTCTGTCGAGACATTCCATGGGGTCTTGACATGGTAGCGACCTTCAGTCGGAGTAGACGGCAGCATCAGGCATGTCTGGGCATCTCTGGGTGCGTGGACATAGGGGAACCTGTATTCATACTCAAAAGAGGGCATCTCAAGGGTGCAGAACCCGAGGCATCCCACATCGGATGCGGGGAATCATATGACATCTGGGGTTTTCCTCAACTTCCCATGTTTATCACGGGGAATGCCGCGAGTTTAACATCTTGTGGAGACGGTTACTCCAAATGCGTGTCATCCGAGGTTTTCCTCAGGCATCTCATGTTTATCGCGAGGTAGGCCGCGAGTTTAACGTCTTTCTAAGACGGTTACGCCAAAGGCATGTCATCTGAGGTTTTCCTCAGGAATCTCATCTTTATCACGAGGTAGGCCACGAGTTTAACGTCTTGAGGAGACGGTTACGCAAAGGGCGTGTCCTCTGAGGTTTTCCTTAGGCATCACATGTTTAACACGAGGTATGCCGCGATTTTAACGTCTTGCGGAGACGGTTACGCCAAGGGCGTGTCTTCTGAGGTTTTCCTTAGGCATCTCATGTTTAAAACGAGGTATGCTGGGATTTTAACTTCTTGCAGAGACGGTTATGCCAAAGGTGTGTCATATGAGGTTTTCCTCATGCATCTCATGTTTATCACGAGGTAGGCCGTGAGTTTAATGTCTTACGGAGACAGTTACGCCAAAGTCATGTCATCTGAGGTTTTCCTCAGGCATCTCATGTTTA
The DNA here is from genome assembly GCA_963277665.1 of Viscum album. Lineage (NCBI taxonomy): Eukaryota > Viridiplantae > Streptophyta > Magnoliopsida > Santalales > Viscaceae > Viscum > Viscum album. The sequence goes on from OY728145.1 coordinate 1,112,958,104, forward strand.
TCACGAGGTAGGCCGCGAGTTTAACGTCTTGCAGAGACGGTTACACCAAGGGCGTGTGTTCTTAGGTTTTCCTCAGGCATCTCATGTTTAACACGAGGTATGCCGCGAGTTTAATGTCTTGCGGAGATGATTACGCCAATGGCATGTCATCTGAGGTTTTCCTCAGGCATCTCATGTTTATCACGAGGTAGGCCGCGAGTTTAACGTCTTGCGGAGACGGTTACACCAAAGGCGTGTCATCCGAGGTTTTCCTCAGGCATCTCATGTTTATCACGAGGTTGGCCGCGAGTTTAACATCTTGAGGAGACGGTATGAGGGTGATCAGAATGTCCCATAGAGACGGATCAGATTGGTATATCCCAAAGGGAGAACACCTGGAAGATGAATGGATCAGAACGCCCAATGAGGACGGATCCATGGTGGTGCGCCCCATGTAGGGGAGAAGTCACACCGTTGCTGATCTGAACACCACTGAGGGAGGATCAGGGGAAGTGCGCCCCAGGATGGGTAACACCATGGATTACCATTGGTTGGGATTGAACCTCTTGGAGGTTTCCTACGTACCCTGTGTAGAGGACAGGGATCAAAACCCATGTAGTTCGAAAGGGGGATGGTCTGGGTTGTACACAAAAGACAACGACCCGGATACATGTTGGGGCTTACACGTGGATAGCTGCCCGGGTGCCGCAGGGAGCGGCACTGGTGGATGAATGGCATTATCTCACCGGGATGTGGCGGCCCTGGTAAGAATCAAGATGGGTGATGGATGGATGAATGAGGTGGAGGGGGGATGAAATGGGACCATCGCAGGGGCGACAGTGAAGTTGGGCTTGATCCTTAAAGAGGCTTCCTATGTATCCTCATTGCAGGGAATCGAAGTCCGCGTAGTTCGAGAAGCATTGGGGCTTACGCAAGGGTACTGCTCGGGTGCTGCTAGGGAGCGGCAAAGGTGGATGGGGATTACGCTCTGAGGCGGCCCACAGTGTATGGGGCATACACTCTGAGGCGGCCCACAGTGTATGGGGCTTATGCTCTATGGCGGCCCATGGTGGATGGTGAACCGACGTGGAGAGGTTGGAACAACCGGGTGGTGGGCTTGAACCTCGTGGAGGCTTCCTACATATCCCCATTGTATGGAATCAAAGTCCACGTAGTTCAGGAAGGATTGGAGCTTACGCAAGGGTGCTGCCCGGGTGCCGCTAGGGAGCGGCAAAGGTGGATGGGGCTTACGCTCTGAGGCGGCCCACAATGTATGGGGCTTATGCTCTGAGGGGGCCCAAGGTGGCATGGGGCTTATGCTCTGAGGTGGCCCAAAGTGGATATGGGGCTTACACTCTAAGGCGGCCCATGGTGGGATGGGGCTTATGCTCAAAGGCAACCCAAGGTGGAATGGGGCTTAAACTCTGAGGCGGCCCATGTTGTATGTGGATTATGCTCTAAGGAGGCCCATGGAGGATGTCATGGTCGATGCCCTCTCTAAGCCCACATGAGTCATGCTCGGTGTGGGAAACAAGAGGCAGCAGCGACCAGACGATCACGTCGTGAAGGGTGTGTCCGTGAGAAGCGGAATGGGGCTTACGCCTTGAGAAGCCCATGGTGTCTTCCTCATGTCTGGCCATGAGGGAATCCCAACTCACTAGCGGGTTGAGGTAATCACCTATGTGCTAGTGCAAAAGCGGGATAATGCCAAGGGCATTGGAATCTATCCCAACAAAGGGAGATTAAAAGGGTGAATCACATGCCCAATATTCAGAACGTCGTGAGATTGGTGTGGTGATGGAGGATAACTGTTGACCGTGGTGGAAACGCAGCATCCATATCATGTTAGCTAGGAATGAGGACAAAAAATGAGGGCTGACCGCTGACCATGTTCGCAACACGGGGCCTAACTCAAATATCGTCGATCAGTCTTCCGGAATGTTGGACCAGGACAGCAGGCGGACCATAGTTCGAGCATCCATACTGTTAGGGGGTCCCTCTAGAGGTGATCAGTCTTCCGAGGTGTTGGTCCAGGACAGTAGGAAGACCAAAGGTTGAGCATCCATACTATTAGGGGGTCCCTCCAGACTTGGAAGTGAGTGACGATCCGAACGAAGGACATGAAAAGCGTGAGGTGGAGTGATGGAATGTTTGAATCGATTCCAACGCTCTTGATATTACGCCACTGTAATCATGGAATTATGAATCTTATGCTTGTTGCACAAGGCATCTCTTATTTGGAACAAGAGGCATCCTATATTTGGAGCACAGGGTTTACTACAGTTTATAGTCATGTAGATAGGACTACTGGCATCTCATGCTTGGAGCATAAGGCATCTCTCGTTAGAAGCGAGAGGCATCCTATCATTTGTTAGATAGGGAGTACTACAATTTATAGTCATGTAGATAGTACTACTAGCATCTCATGCTTGGAGCATAAGGCATCTCTCGTTAGAAGTGAGAGGCATCCTATGTTTGGCACATAGGGATTACTACAGTTTATAGTCATGTAGATAGGACTACTGGCATCTCATGCTGGGAGCATGAGGCATCTCTCGTATAGAGCAAGAGGTATCCTATGTTTGGAACACAGGGATTACTACAGTTTATAGTCATGTAGATAAGACTAATAGCGTCTCATGATTGGAGCATAAGGCATCTCTCATTACAAGCGAGAGGCATCCTATGTTTGGAACATAGGGATTACTATAGTTTATAGTCATGTAGATAGGACTACTAGAATCTCATGCTAGGAACATGAGGCATCTCTCGTATAGGGAAAGAGACATCCTATGTTTGGAACACAGGGATTACTACAGTTTATAGTCATGCAGATAGGACTACTGGCATCAGGTGCCTAGAATGGCTGGTGTTGGGTCTTACGCAAGGGCAGCCCTTGCTGGTTCATCCTTGCATGAGAGCCAGGGGATAGGGTTTGACGGAGCTCCCTGAGGAATGGTTTGACTCAAGGTACTCGGGGGAATTGATGATGAGAATCTCAACTCACGACATAGGAAACGAACTAAGAGGAATATGTCAACTCAAGGCGTTTCGCAGCGTGCAGAGGAGTATCTGAAATCGTGGTATTCCCTAGGGGGAAGGTGGCTACGCATAAGGGCACAATGGAAAACCCCAACGTCCCGGCCTGAGAAGTTCGCGGTGTGACTCTCCATTTTTCATGGGGGTCTGTGACGGTAGCGAAGGGATGGCGCGCAATAGGCGCGGCGGGCGCGCAATACCAGATGCGGGTGCGCAATAGCGGCGGGGCGCGCAATATGCGGCGTCGCGTGCAATAGGATCGGTGCTGCACTGGCGCATAAAAAATCGGGCTCAGCGGCACTATTGCACACAACTATTATGAGTTGCATGGAAAACTGGGTAGGTTGGCCCTTTTCCGCGCAAAACTAATGTGTTGCGCGCCGGAGGGGAGTTTTCCGCACGAGCGCGGAAACTGCGGGCTTACGCGCATCAGAGCGGCGACCGACCTCCGGGGCTCCTCCATTTCCAAAGCGAGGGTGCCCTCATATTTATAGGTGGAACCCGGACGCTGGTGCGTGGAAAATTCCGCGCACGCGACGTGTTTTCCGCGCGCTAGGCGCCGCGCAGAGAATTCTGTGCGGGCAAAGGTGGTGCGCGCAAAATTGCACGTGGGAAAAGTGTTGCGCCTAAAATTTCGTGCCCGCAAATATGGGTTCATAATATTCCGCGCGCGCACATGCCTTTCCCCGCGGAACTCCTTTTTTACGCGCAAATCCATACTTCGCCCCTAAACCGTCCTGGATGGCCATCCCAAGCAGTCCAACTTCAAACAGCCATAACTTCTGATCCGTAACTCCATTTGGGCTCCACGACCAGACAAATCGAAGCTTGCGGAACGAGCTACGCTGAGGGATCATCTATGGGGAAGTTTGGAAAATTTGGGACGCGTTTTCAGGGGTAAACATATATATAGACTCACACATAATGAAAGTTTTAAATTTTGGAAAGAAGATAATATAAATACATGGATGCATATGGGGATATTTATTATATTATAGGTATGGTTATATGTAAATTTATAATATGTATAAAATAATAAGTATCAAAAAAATAATGTTACGAGTATTGTATAATTAATGATCTTCATATGACTGACCAATGCATGGTAGAAATTGAATGAAAGTTTTATGTATATAGTTATATAATATGTAAAAATAGAATTTTATTTTCCTTAATGATGACCTACATATAATTCCTCTCTTTATGTACATAAGTACCTATGTGTCTGCATAACAAATGTTATATTTCTCAAACCCCTAGAACCTCTCGGCTTCATAGGAGTAATATTGTAATACAAATCTATTGGGAGAGAGGATTTTGACAAGAGGCATTTGAAAAGACGCATTTTAATTTTAGAGGAGGTTGACGGTTTCTTAAATATAATATAATAGAGTATCCAAGGGTTTAACGCATGCTTTTGGGTGGTTTATAAAATAATGATAAATGAATCCTTTGAAAAAGTATCAAGATAAAGTCATAGTAATTTATTCACAACCAATTACAATATGTTAAAAATTTGACGATATGGTATAAATATAAATATAAATATATATATATATATTAAATTTTCACTGGTAATCATATCACCACCACTATACATCAACAATGAGGTTACTTATATTGATCTATGTTTTAGTTATAGTTTTCCTACAACAAGAGTGACAAATCATTTTCAAATTATTAATAAAAATCGATATATATATATATATATATATATATATATATATATCTGTGTGTGTGTGTGTGTGTGTGTCTATGTGTGTGGTATTTATTAATTATAGAAATACGAAATTTTAAAAAATGTATAATTTAATAACTATCTCAAAAAAACACATGTTAGCAATCTTGTATGATGACAGATCTTGAGGTGACCTTCTAATTTATCATTGAAATTTATTATTGTATATATTTTTGAGTCTAATTATAGAATTTTAAATAATATAATGATATTTTTATGACCGACCAATGTATGATTAAAATTTAAAATTATTTTTTTAGTTATATAATTTAAAATAATTTTATTTTAATTTCCATATTGATTACCCATGCGACATCCCTCTCTCTAAGTATGTAAGGACCTTCCTATTCGTATAAAAACATTTATGTACCTTATACCACTATATCATTCCATGTTCATCTGAGTACCATTGTTAAAAATGGAATTCTATCAAAACTGTTTCTATTTTAAGATAGATTTTTACATAATACCTAAAAATAGAGTAATGGCCACTGAAATTTGATATAATAGAGGTGTTATTGTCCACATAGGTTTTTTATCAAATAATGATAAACTAATCAATATAAAAAGTATCAATATCATGTAAGAATTATTTAGTTATAAAAAATGTATTTATTTTAATCCATTCAAGATGTAATATATAACACATTATTAATTATTTTTTATGTATGTATTAATGTATGTGAAACTATAATGCAATGGTGAGTTAATTTATATAGATTAGCATTCTAGCTATAGGTTCCCACCTACATGAGTGGAATATATGCATTAATTTGTTCCATTGGATGATGTTCACAGGAAGATTTATAGTTGTTTTAAACTAAGAGATGATCAATAAATTATATCAATTACAAAACGACATATTCAATATTCTAAACATTTATACAACATTGTGTATCCTTTGGTTGATGATGATTATTGGATGAATTCATCTTTCTTGTTCAGAAAACAGTTTAGTAATGGTCTAATAGAATTTTGTTTTGGGATTTCTAATTTTGATGAAGTGAAATATACTACTACAAAAATATTTGTGAGATATATAGAAGTTGGAACTTAATAACACTATTATTAATTTTAGGCTCATATGGCCATAGCTATTGAAACAATTTATGAATAAGAAGATTGGGATTCTGAAAGCACTGTAGGGGAAACCCTATTTGTACTAATGATTTACTCAATGACACATTATTTTATGAGGAAGTATATAGTGATGCATCTGGAGATGATTTTTATGGCGGTATAATGGGGTAAGAACCTTATGAGGTTCCATTGATAGATAGGAAGCCTCCAGTTAGTGGAAATCATCCTAAATTATTGACATCCTTTGTCGATGGAATTTTGTGTGCCTAAAATTTTCATTGGGATGTAAATGCACTGTCTATTAAACCCCATATAATTATAAGTAATAGATCTGTATCGACTGATAAATCTATCTATATTTTGTATGAATTTGAAATTAAATCTTCCCTGAAAAATATAATGAGACAATACCATATAGAGTGTCATTTTCCAGTTTTTTGTTGTTGAGCCAAAGATGGAAAAATATCTCAATCATTGTGACAAATATCCAATATAATGTAAATTCTAAATGGGGGAAATATATGATAACTTGTTTCTTGTGGGAAGATAACATCATTATAAGGATCACATACTTGTGAAAATACACGATTTATCCAAGATCACTCATCACATATTGGTAACATTATAAAAACTACTACTCTAGAGAGGGGGAGAATGTATCCTGATGATCCCATATCCAATTTTCAAGAACAAAAAAAAAGTTGTTTAAATATAAAGTATCCTATAACTATGCTTTAAATGCTAAACTGAATGAAAATATGAATGTTTATGGTGATTGGTATGATCATCTAAAAATTTTCTATAGATTATGTGATTTTTATCTCTCATAAATTAAGTTATTTTTCATTTGGAAACTACTATGTTGGACTCCCTAGATCATATAGTTGATCAAAAAATGTGATGATCCATATGATGTTTTGGTAATTTAGTCAATGTTTCTGTGATTTCTCAAATTATAAATATTTCATTCATGTTACTGAAACCATTATTAATTTCAATTATAAGTGTTTTATTCATATTGTTTCCACATTGTATGGTAATTTTGATCCTCTAACCCTTGCATTTTCATTGTTGAAATGGATAATTTTGAATCCGTGAGTTGGTTTCTTGCATGTATATTCATTCATGCCCCCCAAAGCCTAAAAGTATGTATGATATCTTTTTTCCATTGACTGATTACAAATTTCATTAATAGTTATGATGTTTAATTGGAATAATAAAATTTTTACCATCGAAATTTCATTTGACAAACTTCCAGTAATGTGAAAAAACATTTTAATTATAAAGAAATAAATAAAGAAATAATCACATAGGGTATGTTTTCTAAAACTAATTTTTTTAGAAGGAAATATTTTATCCTTTTAAATATTTTATTTTAATACAGTTTCATTATAAAATTCCCAATAATAAATGTTATATAAATTTTTCTCAGAAATTTTTAGGGGATAATTAGGATGTATATAATTATATAATTTAGATTTTAAATGAAAAATGGTTATTATAATATGATGGATGAATGAGATATAGCCATATGACCACTTATATGTTGGAGTGCATATATGGGGTCTTCAATGGTGTGAAAATATAATGATCATAGGGTTAGTAAATGAAAAATTTAATAGACTTTTAAATTACATTACTGAATGATCAAAAAAAATATTATCAGCGGATGTAAAATTTAATGTGTTTTGGATATAATTTCTAAAGATACATTTATTAGATAATATATGATGAATCATCATTATGTTTTAGAATGTTTGCCTGGGTACGTAGTCTATTTCAAGTAAGGTAGTGCAGTGACCTACTCATAGGAAATAGTTTTCAAGTAATGTTTCTCATTTTGGAATGCAGGTACTGTGACCGAAATCACTTCCAACAAATTAGATATCCCATTTCACATGTTATGAAAACCATTAAATCATTAAACAAATAATGTGAGCCCTATGTTTTCCTAGCGTATCATGTGAACAATATGGTTACCTTTTGTAGTTCTCCATGGATGTATTTTGGATAAATTAATTATATTTCCTTGATTTTGGATTAGAAAAATATGCACCCTAATGTTTCTATGTATAGTATTATGGATTTTTTATTTATATATTCATTCATTTATGAATTTTTTCATAATTTTTTTTACTTTTATAGTTTCATTTTAAAAAAATTGTGATATTTAATACTTTTACCTTGACCAATAATTAGTTGATTCTACTTCCCCGTATAACTATGTTATTCTGTTAGTGACAAGTAATGCTTAATCATATCTAAAATGTGATGGAATAGATTTAGAAACTATGAGGGGGGCTATGATGCAAAAATTTTCACCTAGAAGGTCATACTCGTAAGATATTCCCCCAAATAAATGTACATATATCCACTTCACATTTCCTTGATCGATATTTCATATTTTATTATGAATGAGTAGATTTTGTTCATATTCTTACTTTTCATTAATGGATCCTTTTATTTCAAATTTTTGTTATTTATGTCATATTTCATCATTGTTTTATTTCATTTCTAGATTCAATCATAAATAAGATTTTGGTAATTCAACATTTGAAAAGTAAACACATGATAGAAATTAATAAAAATAGGTATATCCTCTAAATGAATTGTCTTCAACTCTATCCTTCAAATCATATAGTCAATTGAATATATCATAAATTAACAAGTTAATTTCAAACCTTCATCACAGATGTTATAAATATAAATATTTACAAATAAATTAATCAATATTGGTGATCATTAAAACAACAAATTGATAGAAAACCCAACAACATCAATCATATCTGTTTCTTTTCCTCATTTTATATAACAATGTCAATAAATGAATACTAATTTTTTACCTCATTTTTATTCGTGATATTTTTTAAAAACTGTATTATAAATATTATTGAATTAAATAAAAAATAATGATGATAAAAATATAGAGATGAAGTGTCATTCATTTATCATATTATAGGATATTCATGTTTCTTATTTTGTCATAGAGGGTCTTCGAGTTCATGATTTGAGTGTACATAGATCTCACCATTTCCATCACATTGAAACACCACCATCCGTCATCTATTATAATCATCGTGTTGGATTCTATGGTGTAGCGATGTGAGACTTCATATTTTTCCATAATCACCTCATTTCTATGCACATAAAGAAATAGAGTTCAAAGACACATTAAATCCACATTTCATGAAGGATTTATTAATATTAAACACGAGGATGTAACCATTATGTTGTGCCTCCTCTTAGATGGTGTGGTTGTGATTGGATGAGTGAGTGAAGATTTTTTTGGTCTAGTTCATATATTATTAAGAATTGAGGTCCCTGATTATGGAATCTCATTCAACGGTAGTAAATTAAACATTCAATGGATAGATGATCACTTTTCTCATCTTGGTAATGAATCTGATGAGATCATTGTGCTATTATTTTCACTAACTAAAAATTAAATTTTTTCTTTCAAGCACTTTTAAGAAAATTGAGAAACAAAGAGTCACTTTCATACTTGAGGAAAACCATACAGGTTCACAACATACATAACCACAAAATTAGAGCACGCAATCAAACAACAAGAACATACCCGCAAAACCACTTCCAATCATAATATCCATACTTGTCACTGCAACCAACACAGTATTCTATTATGTAGTAGCAGGTTACTATTCAAAATCTATATTATAATTCCTCGAGATATTATCACCTGTACCCGACTCCTCATTTGATCCAGTGAGAGCTACCCTAGACAAGATTTCTTGGACAAGCTATTTTTTTGAATGCCAGGATCACCCCGCCTTCCCGCATTGATGAAGCTTTGGTATTCACCCATTGTGGTAGGTATGAAGTGTCATTCCATGATCTTCATCTTGGAATAGTAGAAAACACCCCTTCATCCTCTGTCATCCACATTCCCACACCTTGTACAATATCACTATATGATTGGTTGGACTGACCACTCACATTTTCTTAAACATTGCAAGAAATATTCCCCCTATTTCTAAAGAGGTTCTATGAAATAGGTTCCTTGCATCCCATATCATTCCCTCTCCTCTATTCAGGCATGTTTCATTCAATCGTTTAAATACACCTAACATCAACTCCATTACCTTTCCTTCACCCTCAACTTCTTCCCTTCTGTATGCTGATTTGTACTACAGATTGTTGATATCTAGACTAGGAGTCTCTTCCATAGCCATAGAGGCCCCCTTGGGACCCAAATCTTCATCAAGTTAGTTATCCTTGTATCCCCCCTCAACATCACTAGGATTTATCAGATTTGAATTCAATCATGCTTCTATGAGTCCATTGAACCTATTTTTCAATTGATGCACATTCCTGGTCGAGCGAATAGGACCATCAACTTTCCTAGTTCGACTTAGATTTACCACTTCCAAATAAGTGGTAACCCCCCTCCCTAAACCTGATTCTCCATAACATCTATAGTTCCATTCCTATGATGTTCCACCTGATCCAATACAAGGATCAAATCAACATCCTTCCATAAGCCCAGCCTAGAAGGGCCCACCAAATCCTAACTCATCCTTCTAAAAACATCAGCCACCTTTAGAATAGTTTGGGTCACCATAAATTCCATCAACTCGGGAACATGAAGGCTGACCCCAGCCACCTTTTTAACACCCTACACTACCACCAACACCAATAGACTAGGTGACTAAGAACCTCCAACGCATCCATCTATGCCAATTTCCATCTATTCCAGACCAACACCCCGGTAAGCCATAGAAGCCTTACCAATTGAAACTTTCTCCCTCCTTGCCGAAAATGGGTGTTCTTGACAGAGAGTCTCCAAAGTAAGTGCTACAGGTCCCCTTTGGAAATCTTATGAAGAGTGTCCCAAGTGATTGAAGGTTGAACAAAGAACTCTCAAATTCTCATAAACCACTAGTCTATTGAACTTGTATTCCTCACCAATAGTTATTGAAACAAATTAGAAAGGTAACTGAGATGAATCAACATCTAAACATAGACAAGGATTGACTGAATGGTACACTTCCTTAGTGCGGCTATTAGAGCATAGAAACCTACGAATGATGTTACCCTACATTATGATAACATATAGATTTTCAAAAGATAACTGATTATTGGGGAATCTTACCTAGATCATCGTAGAGGGGGAATTGCATTTCATGGGGAAGTAAAAGGACCAGTGTAGGAGGAAGTATCAAATCACACTAAATTTATAAGGTGCCCTCCATCAGGCTTTGATGAGTTCCACCTCCGATTTGAAGAGAATCATGATATGGTTTCTGTCAGGAAATACAACTGTCACCTTTTCTTTAAGATCCCATGAGACGAAGAAAAATCTTTCAAATGCATCAAAGGATGGTCGCCTCTGCTTAAAATGAGCAACCAGTGTGATCTTCATAAGCGCTGAGATTTCTGTGAACTCAAAAGTAAAAATATAAAGGTTCAGAAGTCCATCAAGAAGATCCATGACTTTAGGGATTACCGACGATTTATGAAAAGGGGGAGAAAATCCATATTAGAGAAGGGGCATAATGTTGATCCTGCTCTCCCAAGGGATGACGATGTCCCCTCCCCCACCAAGGGGGGAGGAGCCGAAGCTGAGGTCGTCATCATCACCAACTAGAAGAGAGCATCGTGAGGGTTTTTTCTTGACACCCAGATAATTTAGGATGGTTGAAAAGCATAATCTAGGTCTCCCTAGTATATCATCCTAGTGTGATTTTAATATTCATTCATTTTAAGGATTATTACCAGCACATTCATAGTTTATGATTCAACTAAATATGTACATTTAATATATATATATATATATATATCTCTGTGTGTGCATTTCCGACACTTTCTCCGGGGCGTGCACGCATCCATCACGTAGAGGACGCACTGCAGTTACCCGTCATTCCCGCTTTCCAAAGGCGGGCGACATCTACTCCATGTTTAGGTACATCTGCCCCTTGGTCGAAATGGGATGATGGTATGTCAGTTCTTCATTACATGGATTCCACCTTGGAGCTTGTCACCCAGTCTGGGTCTCCCTCATATATTTAATATGTTGTTCGTGAAACTCTTCACAGCGCCATATCTTCATGGACACCAGTTAATTTCACAGCTTCTGTCCGGACATTCCAAGGAGCCCGATCAGGGCAGCAACCTTCAGTTAGGAGAGTAGTCATGTTGGGTATCACTAGCGTGTCTTGACGCTGGGGGATTGGCATGTCAGTATTTTGTCCCTTATTATAGGGATTCTCGAGGGCGCAGAAGCCCAATGCATCCCACATCGAACGTGGGGAATCATATTCCATAGGCATGTATATGAGGATTTCCTAAACTTCCCATGTTTAACACAGGGTATTCCCAAAGTTAAATGTCCAGATGAGACAGATCGGACTGATCGGAACACTGATTAGAGTGGATCAGACTGAGGAACCCCCTGGAGGGAACACCAATATTGGGGCCAGCACATGGGCAGCTTCCCAAAAGATGTGGAGGGGAATAAAGTGACATGATCTCACCGGGATGCGGTGGCCTGCGTAAGGATCAGGATGAATGATGGATTTGGGCTTGACCCTCGAAGAGACTTCCTACGAATCCCCATGGTGGGAATCAAAGTCTGCATAGTTCAATGAGATGATGGGACACCTAAGGAGGCAACCCATGAGAATGGATTCATGGAAGGGACCCAGAAGAAGTGGAATCTCCATGTTAGGTCATGAGCTTCCCGAGACACATGGGATTGAGGGAGAGATCAGGGTGCTCCAAGAGCGAGGGTCTTGAATCTCGTAGAGGCTTTATACGTATCCCTATGGTAGGGAATCAAAGTCCACATAGTTTGGGTGGTGAATACAGTTTAACGTCATGCGGGACGGGGGAGAACCGACGTGAAGGGGGGTCCGAAAAACTGGGTGATGGGCTTGAGCCTCATTGAGGCTTCCTACGTACCATGCCTTGACATGGATCGAAGTCCCTGTAGTTCAGGATGGATTGGGGCTTACACTCTGAGGTGGCCCAAGGTGTTGGGGCTTGAACCTCGTAGAGGCTTCCTACGTACCATGCCTTGATATAGATCAATCTCCCTGTAGTTTGGGATGGATTTGGGATTACACTCTGAGGCGGCCCAAGATGGTGGGGATTGAACCTCGTGGAGGCTTCTTATGTATCATGCCTTCACAAAGATCAGTGTCCATGTAGTTTGGAATGTATTAGGGCATACACTCTGAGGCGGCCCAAGGTGTGTCATGGTCGGTGCTCACTCTAAGCTCACGTGAGTCATGCTTGGTGTGAGAAACATGAGCTTGCAGAGACCTGACGATCACATCATGAAGGGTGCGTCTGTGGGAAGCGGAGAGAGGCTTATGCGTTGAGCGGCCCAAGGTGTCGGGACTTACTCCCAGATGGATGCCCGAGGGTGATAAAGTATAGCGGAAGAGTCATTTGGGATGGAAGAAAGGAGAAGCACCTCTACCCATCACCCCCTAGGCTAGCATTGGTGCCGAGGGAGTGAAGTGGAACATGGGTGTTGCCTCCTGCAAGAAATGATAGGGGATTCCACCAAGGTGGCTTCCCTACCCCATGGACAATATCCACTTAAATAAGGAGGATATTGTCCCCTATGATGGGTGATCCCATCCCCGTTGAGACGAGTGGGCATGGAGAATTTCCAAGGCGGCCGGACCCTGCGTGCAAGGCATGGGACCAGGTCACAGTTTAACGTCATGTGTTGAGGACAATGGTACTTGGCAGTTTAATGTTCTACAGCTATGACGAGGTGGGTTTCCTCCACATCCCTAGGACATACATAATCGGTACCCTCTGCCCCTTGTGGGATAGAAGGCATCGGCAAGGCCGTAGTGAGGGGTTTTTGTAGGGATAACCATTGAGGGGTCCATGTTAGAGTGGCTATGCGAAAAGTCAATAGCTGTTAGCATGCCAATGCGAAGAGGCATGAGGAAAAGCAACGCAATGGGAGGAATTGTTTGAGGGACTTTGAAGTTACCTCGTACAAGCCTAGAAGGTCACATGGGAAGACAATGCATGACATGGATACCCTGGGAACAAAAGGTATCAGCGAATGGCACCCACAAGAAGAGCATCATCATGAGGTGTCCCATGGAATTGCATGAAGTCTTTGAGGCTTGCACACGAAATAATGGACCACCGCCAAAAACACCAGGCTAGCACGAAATCAGTGATGCTTGCGCATAATTTGGGAAGAGGTTTTGCGCATGACTAGGAGGATTGCACACAAGGAGTATGAAATTCACACAAGTGACAGAGGCCACACGCAAGGACAGGTGTGCGCGCAATGGAAGGAATTTCATGCAATCGACCGGCATGTTCGCAATGGAGAGGATTGCGCACAAGGGGGGAACCTCGAAGGCATTGGAATTCAGTATAAGCCTCGGGGATCTCACGCGAAGGTAGACCCCTGGGAAACATGTTGTGAAAATAACCATACCTAAAGTATATTTTACGCGTGTGGAAGATAAATTTCACGCACAATAGCTGGTTCAGATTCTTCAGTCCAGAAATGGAAGGGGGTTGCCTTCTATTTATAGAAGTCTGAGGGGGCAGAAAATCGCTCGGAGTGAAATTATTGTGTGCCCGAGGCAGCGACGTGATATGTCAACCATGTGGGGCACGGGCACGAAATTATTTCGCGCCTGTGCGGGGGACTCTTCGTGAATCCCTGAACTTTTCGCGCGGTACACATTTTTTTGCGCACTTCACCGTTTCATTCACGCAACACCACCAGGCCTCCCTAGACCGACTCTCTGGGTCCAAATATGAATTTGCTTTATCACTTTGAAACATTCTTCAAAACTTAACCAATTTTCAGTGTCTACAAATGGACCCCTCATGGGTCCCTGTAAGAAAAAATATGAAGCAGCACACAAAACTCAGCCAGGCGCCAAATTCGTTCTTCATGTGGGCGGGGAATTAACCTTACGCACGGCACAAAACCTAGTATTTGACTATAAAAGAAGTCGAGGGTCCCATTCTGCATACGAATTTTCTCACGTGATAAGCCTTGAGCTCTCATGCGCGAAATTACCTCTGGTCTAGCATGTAAAACTGCTTTGTCTTTGTGTAATCCCATCGATATTTGGCATCATTTTATCCCCAAATCTAGGGTTTTTTGCACCAAGGTCTGAAATTTCGTGACACCCTCTATTTTTATGTTTCAGGATCTTAGGTTTCACAGTAGCCTTCTAGATTTCAAGGCAGCTACTAAAACACTTGGTCGGAAGAAAATGGCTGCAAACCGGGTTAATATGGGGGAAGCCGCTACTCACAGAGATGAAATGGTTGTGAACCTAGAGGTTTATGACACAAAAAGGGCTGTCTCTAATAACAATATCCTCTTAACATACTAAACCATGCCCAAAACGAGTATGACCTATTTGAAAATCTTTCATTGTGAGACTTCAGCATTCTGGAGGAGGTTCTTTTGTCGGGTTTTTAGGTTGATACACCGCGATCAGAGGTGACCCGTGAAGACGACCTTCCTCGATACAACATCAACGAAAATGGTCACCCTACCAGAGAAATCGGGAACATGGATGTATATGTACTAAATCCCAGTACTATGACCATTTTTGGGGGTGACCCTATTGTGGATAGCTCTACGGCCCTCTATGCAAGAACTTTCTATCAGAGTATCACTCACGAGACCAAAGGTTGGCTGCTAGACTGGGATCTATGGTCCGGAGGTAACTTCACCAGTGAGTGGGCCTAGGCATACTGGGTTCGCCATACATGCGACTAATTTGGGGCTGAGCTGCGGCATATTGGTCTGTTCAAGGCGGTATGTACATCGCAATTCCACTTCTACTGCCAGCCTGAGCTTGGTCCAGAGATGTTCACCTGGGGGTCCCCTGATACCAACACATTCAATCTCCATCGCGGGAAAGTTGGCATTAGTCTCTAGGACATTCACTACATCATGGGTATCCCATTATAGGGCCATCAGTATGACGAATTCCTTTCACCAATAAATAACTGGGGAGACATATCACGAACCCCCATACTGACTTGGCACCTGCTCGAGATGGCCAAGGAAAATCTGCGGGTCAAGGAATTCCTAAAGGATATCTCCAACAAGGACTAGTTCATCCTGTTCCTGGAGAGGGATCCAGAAGTCAAGATTCCAGTGCGGGGAACACGGTGTCCAACCACAGCACAGAGAAGCAAGAGAAGATCATACTGGAGGATCCTGGAGGTGGGGCACTACCAATCGTGGGGATACAACATAAATGTGTTCTGGGACCTGAATGTTCGGTACGCCAGATTCCTCGCCACAAGACTGAGCAGTTGGCTCTTGCCGGTGAGGGATGCAAGGATGGGTGTCCGTCCAGCAACCCTGGTGATGGCAGGCATCATGGATTCCAACAAGAGGTTCAACCTGGGGGTCCCCGTGCTAGCCCAGCTGTATGCCATCTTGGGATGAATTTCGATAGGGGGATCTCCTAGGAGAGTATGTGTCCCCTTCCAGATTTTTCATGGCTGGGTTGTGTCTCATTGTGGTAGATACAATTTCCAAAATGCCATCCTGCTTCTGGGCAATGGCCTACGACCCTCTCTGCTGAATATTTTCGGGTCATGACGTTGACTCTCAACGAGGAGGGAGTACGGATCAGGATTGGTAACCATGCTCACTTCACCTTTAGCCCATCCCCCACTCCAACTGTTCAGCTGATAGATAATGGTAAAGGCTCACTAGAATAGAAAGAGTACTTCTAGAGAATTAGAGGCAGGGTTCTTGTGGCCCGGATTGATGGGAAGATCCTTTGCGAGCCTTATGTGTCGTACAGGTTTGCCATGCTGTTTGGGTGCCTCCATTGAATGCTGAAAAAATATACACAGATGTCCGGGAGGAGAGGCATCCCTGTGTTCTTCGTCAATTGTGGCTGATGTTCAAAACCTACGGCTATGGTGACATCATCACCTTTCCTCCCACCAGAGTCAATGCTGGCCTCTCAACCAAGTATGATGAACATTTTACTATATCATACCCTGAGGGGATTCTGCGGAAATGAGTTCAGTAGATCAAGGTCACCAGTGTGGAACCTGGGCGGTGAGAGAGAAGGCATGGTGCTGCTAGGTGGGGGAAGATCAGGTGTGTGTCATGCGACGTGGCCCACGCAGGATGGAACCTCAGCTGCGGGGGCGTCGCATGTCATTGTTGTACCCTCGACGCCTAGAGGAGGAGGGTCCAACGGAGCAGCCAGAGAACTTACTAGGAAACAAATAAGATTCCTACTTCAAACTTCTCAAGATGCCATCTTCCACGTGTTGTGGTTGACTTGGCTAACCCTACGGCAGTCAGCGAGTACCGAATCCATCTGGCAGAAGATTCTGTGGGACGACATCTAGCAACCAGAAGTCGGGCTTGTTTAGATTTCTGAAAAAGTGAAATTTCATCGTTAGCATGAATATCTTATGGCCATGGACATGTACGCATGCCAACGGTGTCGGCGTGTGGAGCCACCTCTCTTTGTGAAGGTAATGATCGGCCATGAGCATGATCCGGAAATGATACCACCAAGGGAAGATGACAGCGACGATGAGTCAAAGGGAATAGAAATTGGAGAGGAGGTAGAAAGATAAGGGGAAGATGAAGGTGAAGGAGAAGAGGATCATGAGGGTGAAGGGTCTCAAGGGGAATCCTACCAAGGGAGTCTCTGGGAGAGCGACGAGATCATCGGCTCTAAAATCGACGTAACCGAGATACTCGAGGTCTGATTTATCCCTTATCTATCCTTATCCTTTCATTCGCTTTCCTTTCCAATCCATAATCCACCCTTCTTGTCCTACTCAGGAAAATATGGGCGCTGATCAAGAGTCCCTTGCCAGAGTTGGGGAGAAAGAGCCAATGAGGAAATGTGGGGCACCGACGCCCATTATTGAATTGACGAGTGCTTAGGGATCCCCTGCCACGATAACTCCTGTAGCGGCCAGAGCACTAGAGGATGATTCCTTGGGCTCCTGTAAGTTCCTTTCTTCGAAACCAGTACTCACTTACAGGGAACTCAACTGATTTGGGTGCTCCTTGTATGTACAGTGATCATGGAATTGGAGGCCTGTCAGGCTACTGAGCCCAGACCATCCACGAGCATTCTGATGGAAAACCCACCACCCCATCCAGAACATGCCTCCCAAACTGAGTTGGCCCAAGCAATTGGTGAGAGGGGAGAGGCAGACACCAGTGGCGCTATTGTCGGGGCGAGGTCAGAAGTCAAAGAGGGTGCCACCAAGATCGAGGGGAGAGTGGAAGGTCACCCAGATGCTGAGGAACCTATTCCCCTGGGAGGAATCTCTGAAAAAGACCCTACTGCTAGCCTATTGGTTGTTTTCCCTGTCTATCGGTCGTCTGATCCTGAAAAAAATGATGATTCAGATTCAGAAGCGACCGAGGAGAGCCGAATGACACGACACAAGGGATGGAAGTGCATCTGGCATTTTCTCCATAAGCCTCAGGAGGAATGGCTGAAGCGTATTGGGTCACTCCACGACTCGCTGTGTTTCCTATGTGCTAGAGGGGAAGATGCTTAACACCTTCACCTGATGGTTCATGATTACATGTCAGAGAAGATGCGTGAGAGGAGTCGGCGCTCTGATGTTACCCAGTTTCGGGAGGATTCGGGGAGTACCTGAGTGTTTCTGAGGGTGGAGTAGGAGGTCCAACACCTCGAGGAAAAACTGAATGAACATGAGATATTCATCGCAAACTGCTCTGAGCTTGTGGAGCAGCTAAGCGCCCAGCTGACAGACACCCAAGAACAACTTGTGGAAGCGAGTTTCCAGATAACTGAGCTCCATACTAAACAGGCACGGGTACGGGCCAGGGTCAGCGAACTGTGATCCATGGACATTGACAAAGAGAGAGTCCTTAGGGGATGGTAGGAAGTCTTAGAGGCCACCATCCAAAAGGTGGTGGAATTTGAGAGACCCATCCAATATTCCGACCCTTAAGGGCCATGTTCTGGCCAAACCCATAAACATACCTCTCCTTACTGCTTCTTGTCTCATTTTTTAAACTGTATGTATGGAAATATTTACTAACTTTCCCCTTTTATTAACATACTTATCCATTTGGTTTAACATTCTCAACCATAATCCCGAAATAAATAGCAATCCATCCCTAAGCTCGCGTGGGTCGTACTCGACGTGAGAAACAAGGGATGCTCGTGTTACCACTTCCATTGATCATGGGAGCACCAACCAAGCTTCGTGCATTTGAAATTTGAGCACATATTTTCGAGGAGAAGAGGGAGGCCCGATCAAGGGAAGAGGACCTTAGACCAATCGATGTATCATATTCTCAATGTGCTCTAGTGCACGAGCGGGGCAATGGCATCGAAATTGGAATCGATACAAACATTGGGAAATGAAAAATGTCAATCATGTTACCCATATTCGAAACACTATAGGAGGGGAGTGGAAATAAAGGACAACTATTGACCGTGTTTGATACACATCATCCATATTGTGTTAACCTAGAATGGGGACAATAAATGAGGGTTGACCACTGACCATGTTCGCAACATGGGACCTAGCTCAAATATCATCCATCATTCCTCCGGAACATTGGCCCAGGAAGGCAGGTGCACCATAGGTCCAGCGTCCATACTGTTAGGGGGTCCCTTCAAACGTGATCAGTCTTCCGAAATGTTGGCCTAGGATAGTAGGTGGACCATAGGTTGGTCAACCATACTGTTAGGGGGTCCCTTCAATCATGATCCGTATTCCGGACCATTGGCCCAGGACTTCCGGTGGACCATAGGTCAAGCATCCATCCTCTTAGTGGGTCCCTTCAGACATGAAATAGGATGAGGATCTGAATAAAGGGGCACACAAATCATGGAAAGTGAAGTGGTGGTTTGTTCGAACAGAATCCAACACTCCGAAAATTACGCCACTGTGGTGGAAGCACAATAAAAGTGCCCATTAATCTGAAAATTGATCATCCCTATTTGTTTAGATAGGACCTCTCTAGTGAGGGAACTATCACATCCCAATGACATCATGGGGCATCCCGGACTTCTTCAGGGAAAATGTTTCAGTTACACAACTCGCCGTGGAGGGGTCAGGCCAAGGGGCCAATGGTGGGGGAATGGATGGGATTTGTGATTCCAGGGGCTGTACTTGAGATGAAATGTATGGGCATCCCTACGTATTCCATAAGGATGGGAATCAAGCCACACGTAGTTCATGAAAAGTAGCACGGTAAGGTACCATCGCAATGGATGAGAGGGCTGTGTGAGTTTATTCCTTGCACTAAAAGAAGGTTCATATGATATATATTGTTTGTCCTTTAAGGTGAATGGGGGTTTTTTTGTGAAGTGACGGGCCTATGGTAGAAATTCCCATTATCTCCATAAGAATCAAGCCGTATACAAGCATTGAAAAATTGTACAATGGATTACCGATACCCAATGTGATGTCCCCTATGATGAGGTCATCACAATGCAGCGCCATTTTTTGTCATGCTGTCAGGACAGTACTATCACACATCAAGGTCATGTGATAGGACCAAACAGCATAGTTTAAGGTCATATGGATTGGACCTGAGGGAATCATCACGATGCGATAAAGCATACTTGATGTGAATGACGACGAGATCCACGCCACCACTATGCGCGATTCCGGGAGAGGAGCCTCGGGCCAGGATTCCAGTGAGGGTCAAATGATAAAGGGTAGAAGAAACTAGCTCCCAACTGAGCTAGAGCATGAAGCACAATGTCTAGGCGATTCCACGTATCCCATGGGAAAGAGGATCAAGTCGCACATAGACCTTAATGAAGATCAGAGTTTATGGTCTTAGAGCTCGGACCGTGGGAGCCCTAAAGGACGTCGTATTGCAGCTCTGTCCCCTTGACGTGCGGAGGTGCACTAAGGGATAGTGCCTAAGTGTCGAGATTCCACTTGGACATGATGGGGAGGAACATAATGTAAATCATTCAACCAACATTCAAGGCCTGAAGGGGCTAGCGTGACGATGGAGGATTACTGCTGACCATATTCGCAACACAGCATCATGTCTTATTAGCCTGAAATGGGGAAAAACAAATGAGCATCAACTGCTGACCATGTTCACAACAAAGGATTTGTATCAATTTTTTGTTTGAAACCTGCAGGGGTGTTGTTCTGTAACAGTAGGAGAGCCCTTATGCGTGGTATCTATGCCGTTTTTGGGGTCCCTTTGGGTGTAATAGATAATGGGGGCACAAATGAAGGGGAACACAAATCTTGAAAATTGGAAGGAACATGCCTAAGTTGAATCTGACAATCCAGGTCCTAGACTAGAGGACTCTTAGCACATTGGTGAACCACTACAGGGGGTCAATGGACTCAACTTCAGAGCGGCCAAGAGATAGAGGAATCCCAGGAGATGGGGGCATTGTGATAACAACCCAATGCGAAGGAGGGAATAACGCTATACCACACCTATATATCCCCCTCGTGTAGAGGGACATGACAAGTGGCCTAGGTGACCGGGAGATCAGGAGATCTATGAGAGATGGGGATGGAACCAAAATCTAAATGTTCGAGCGGTCCTATGTATCCCATACGGATGGGAATCAAGCCACATGTAGTTCCTGAAGATACAGTTTAACGTCTTGTGGGAAGACATTCAATTTACCGTTATGCGGGATGACATAAAGTTTAACATCATGCGAGAGAACATACAGTTTAATGTCATGCAGGACAAGCGTGCAATTTAAGGGCATACAGGACCATAATCCAGTTTACGGTTATAGAGAACCCGGATAATCATTGGTCAGGAAAAGTATTGTTTGAGGAACATGGCATTGGTGGGATGATTTATACGCTCACTATCCATGGTCACCAGGGAGTACACACCATTGGGATAAACCTTATTAACAATGAAAGGTCCTTCCCATTTGGGATGCAACTTGGGTGGCTTCCTACCGAGGATCATTGGTGCTCTAAGGGATAGTACCAAGTCACCCTGCAGGAAAGAGTGGTGGTGAACCTTCTTGATGAAAGCTCAAGCCATCCTACTCTGATGCCTTTCTAGGTTATGCAAGGCACGAAGCCTATTCTCATCCAATGCTTCCAATTCAGCTTGACGGATCTCAGCCATTCTATCTGGCTCTTGCTGGTCATCGACCATTATGCACAGTGAGGACAATTGAATCTCGATGGGCAGGATGACCTCAGCTCCTTACACCAAGGAATATGGGGTCACCTGGCTGGATTTACGAGTCGTCATCTGATAAGCCCATAGGGCGTTGGGGAGCTTATCTGGACAACTCATCATGGTCTGACCAACCATTTTCTGCATAATGTTAGGGAGGGTTTAATTGAATACCTCAATCTGTCAATTTTCTAGCACGTGATAGTGGGAGTTATGGTTAGACAGAATATTGTACTTGGTGTAAAATTTCATCAGCTCGGCTGCTCGGAAGTTGGTGTCGTTATCGGTGAGGATAGCGTGAGGTGCTCTAAACTAATAGATGGAATTGGAACTCATGAAGTCGATGATAGAATGGGCCTTGAATTCCTTAAGCATAAATGCCTCTGCCCATTTGGAAAAGAAATCTGTAGCGGTCAGAATAAATCTGCATGGGCGAGCCGTTTCCGATGGGTATGGTCCCACGACATCTAATCCCCAGACTAAAAAGGGCCGAGAGTACTTGGTAGTGTGGAGAAGCTTTGGTGGCCGATGCAAAAATTATCATAAACTTGGAACATGTATAACCTCTTCACGAACTCGATGCAGTGGTGGATCATGGAGGGCCAAAAATACCCTAATCTTTGAATCTGGTGAGACAGTTTTGGCCCCTCTTGATGGGCACCACATGAACCTTCATGAACCTCTTGCATGACCTATGGAATCTCAACACCTTGAATGCAACAGATGAGAACACCATCAAATCCACTCTTATAGAGGATCTAATCAAGACTGGGACCACACTAGAGAGAAAACTACAACACGCGACATCGGATTCTCTCATGTTCATCCTGATCCGACATGAGATTACCGTGTTGGAGGTATTCGACCAAGGGTGTCCTCCAATCAGAAACCACTTCAATCATCACATCTGGATGACTCAGGGGTCTTGACGCAATGACACCAGTAGTAATATGTCTTACATATGGGCCTTCATCACCATCAGGGGTAACAGGACCTATGACTCTCCGATGCGCCATGTGGATAATCAGATTATCCTATTCTGGCTCTGCAAGTGATGCAGCCAAGCTATCAAAGGCATATTCTCGACCGTTCTATGACTGAGGGACATGGATAACCTCTGGCTAAGAAGGGAACTGGGCCATTAGCTGGAGAGTGTGTTATAAAAACAGTACAAGCTTTGGATTCTTGACAACATAGTCTCTATTGACCTGCTTAATGACTAGCTCGGAGTCCCCTTTCACATTCAAGTGGGGCACGTCGATCTCAAGGGCCAGCTCAAGACCAGTAATGAGGGCCTGATACTCTGCCTCATTATTAGTGTATCCTTATGAAAACAGGAATGATTATAGTAGGAAAACTTGTTCCAGTGTAATAAAAATGATACACAGGCCTACTCTATTGAGCCTATGATAATTGATCCTCCTACTGGTGGGGCTCCGGGAGGCACCATCGAAGTGCATATGCCAACATGGGATGGATTGATCGACTGAGAGGATTGCCTCATCAAGAAAATCTATCTCCATGGACTGATCTGTGGAGGTCGTATGGGTATCCAGGAAGTCTGCCAACGTCTGCCCTTTGATAGACTTCTGAGGCATGAACCTGATGTTGAACTTCTAGAGGATCACTACCCACCGTGCTTATCGGCCAGTCAACAAGGAGCTATTCATAATATACTTCATCGGGTCTACCAGATAGATCAACTGTACCTCGTGGTTCTAGAGGTAATGTCTCAATTTCTACAGAGAAAATATGAGCACAAGGTAGCTCTTCTCAATGGGGGAGTACCAGGTCTCTGTATTGAGGAGCATGTAGTTCAGGTAATAGAGGTTGTTCTCCATCCCCTCATTGTTCTTCTGGGCAAGAAGGGTGCCGAGGGGCCATTCCAGGGCAGTGACATAGAGGACCAGTGGCTTCCCAGAGATGGGTGGCATCAATACCGAAGGATGTATCAGATACTGCTTGATTTACTCGAAGGCTGTCCGGCACTCCTCATCCCACTCATAAGTAGTGCCCTTCTTCATGATATGAGAAAATGGCTTACACCTGCCATCCAGATTTGCAATGAATCGGTGTATGTTGGCTAAGTGGCATTGGAGACCTCAAAGCTCCTGAATATTTCCTAGGGGGCATCTGGTTGATGGCCTTGATCTTCTCAGGGTCCATCATGATGCCCCTGTAATGGACAACAATGCCAAGGATCTTCCCGAAAGTGACCTCGAAGGTGCACATCAACGGCTTCATCTTCAGTTGGCGAGAATAGAGGAAACTGAACTCTTTCTCAAGGTCCATGAGATAGTCCTGGTGCTGGAGAGATTTTACTACCAGGTCATCCACATAGAATTCCACCAATGTTCCAAATATTGTCTTGAATCTTCGATGCATGGCCTGATGATAGGTGGCCCCTACATTCTTTAGGCCGAAGGGCATAACCTGGTAACAGAATGTACCTTGCAGTGCCCTAAAGGCTGTGGACTCCTATTCCACGAGGGACATCCTGATCTGATTATATCTGGAGTAACCCTCCACGAAGTAGAGGGCTTGGAACCCCTCTGTAGAATCAATCAACAATTCTGTCACTAGAAGGGGAAAATCATCCTTCGGACAATGGTGGTTGAGGTCATGGAAGTCGATACAGACTCTGATCTTCCAGTAATTCTTCCTGACTGGCATGATGCTGGCTAGCCACTTGGAGTACTAGACCTCCTTGATGAAGTTGTCTCTAATGGTCTTGTTAACATCAGCCTTGACCATGGCACCATGAGTGGGGTTCATATTTCTGAGAGGTTTCTTGAATCCACAATGATTTTTCGGAAGTCCAAGGTGGTGGACAGCTACCTAAGGATCTAGTCCTAGCATCTCATCGTAGCTCCTGTGGAATACATCACGGTGCTGTTTAAGGAAGACTATGAACTATTGCTTCTCATCAGGGGACATAGCGATGTTGATCAATGCGGGTCTCGGGTCTACCTCTCTTCCAAGTTTCACCTGTACCAACTCATCAACCGTGGCTGAGACGCCTTCCTCAAAGGTAGGTGGAGCGTCCTCTATATCTTCTTCTCCACTTATGGAATGATCCTCCATAGTGGAATTTGCTTCTGAGCTACCAGACCCTGATGAGAGGCTGCTACCAGCATTTGCTATAGTGGTTGTTGCATCGGGGAACTCCGGCGCCGCCGAGACCATGGATATGAAGGCTTTCGACCAGATCCCATCGGGTCTCTAGCCAAAGGGGCCACACTTGACAATATCAAAGCAGTAGTGGTGCATCAACTGAAGCTGAATTATTCCAACCTAGCAAAACAGACATGTAAGATGTACCATTGGTACCATGAGCCGGACATCCCGATACCTGATGGGCTTGGGAGGCTCAAGGATCACTACAGCCTGATTCGTATAAGAACATGAAGTGATCTTCCGAAGCTACCTAGATTTGGGAGCATGTTTCCCCTTTGTCCTAGAAATGATGAAACATTTCCCCATATCGAGGGTCGTGGCCTCCATCCAATGGATCAGGGAGACATAGGCATCATTCAAGCCTGCCCAAGGGTCGGTCGTAGCGGAGATAGGCTCAAATTCACTTTCCTATACTTTCTTATCCTTGCTCGTGTAATAATCAGCATCCAAGTAGCGGGCTTCGCAAGAGGCAAAAGGAGATGCATCACCTTGGAGTAGGCCCACTCGACCATTAAGGAAGTACTTGAGGCATTGGTTATATGATGATGGGACCATAGCATGCAGGTGGAGCCACGGCCTTCCCATCAATGCATTATACACGGTGCCCCGGTAGACAACCATGAACTCGGTGCTGGAAACTAGGCTGTTGAACTGGGTCTTCAGACGGATCTTGCCGAACGAGGTCTTCTCTATCCTATCATATCCATGGATTCATATATCATATGGAGTCAAGTTATCTACAGATAACCCTAGATTCTGCAGCATCTTTGTCACGATATGTTTGATCATAGAGCCGGTGTCAACGAGATAGCGGCGAACTTCCACGTCGTTAAATTGGCCGGTGATATACAGCGGGCGGATGTTCCCCTATATGGGGGATCCTTCATCCTCTCCATAGAATTAAATGATGGCCTGACATTCGGCATCTCCAACTGCTTCAGCATGGAATGATTCTACAGTTGCTATCTCCGTCTCAAACTGGAGGGGGATTTTTAAAGCCTCGGCGAGTGCTTCGCGCATCTCTTGCGACATGCGAAGGGCTTCAAGGATGGAAAGTGTCTATGGGATGCCGGAAAGGTTCTTGATAATGTTGTACTTATGTTATAGGTGAGAAATTATTCTTTTAGGGAGACGTTCTGTGATGGAAGGCATGGCGGGCCATGCCGGTCAGACTGGCTGCTGACTAGTACTAGGAACATCCCAAAGATCACTAGTCGAATCATGGAGAGTGGCTATCAGATATGGACCGAATGTTTGATATTGGCCTGTATCGGGGAAACACTGGTCGCAGCATGTCTGAGGGGGTTCTACCTGATCCAGTAGTACAAACGGTGGTAAAGGTGGTCCTGACGACACCAGATGGGGAGGTTTCGAGTGGTGAGCTCTGCACTGGGCCTGCTGTCTGGTCTCAGCGGCATGCACGACCAAACTGGAGGTGCCAACTAATGTGCCTCGATGACCCATACGTCCATGGATCCACCAACATTGGTGTCGGCTGGGGACATTGGAGAGGTTTAACTTGTGGTCCCTCTCATCGGGAGTCATATAGGGGTTTACTAACTTGACGGTGTTAACTAAAGCGTACCCTTGGCTGTCACATGACGAATCATCCACCACTGGGCAGATCCTTATAGGAATCTCCATCTACGGGGGCATAAAGTCACCGAGAGTTCGGGATAATGGCGGTATTGGCGGGGTGCGTTGCTTTTTCTTACGCCACCGATGCTTGCTCTTCTGGGAAAATGACAGCTGAGATGATGACACAGGGGTGGTGGTTGCAGCTCTTGAAGGCTTCGATTGATTCAGACGTGCAAGGAAAATTCCATGGGTGCGGGAGACTGTCATGCGATCCATCCAGTTATTATACTTCTGAGACCCGCAGTCAGAAACCTGCTGCCCCTCACCTTCGTCGTTGCTACTGCTCTCTAATAACACAATGACACCCGCCACTAGTGTCGGGGTCGGGCCCAACCTGACTATGTTGTTGTTGATCTGGTCTTGGAGCCCATCCTTGAACACATTTCATTGCTTGATTGTGTGCCCCAGGATCTGGTGATAAGGTAAATAGTTGGGGTGATCAGTGAGATGCACCTACTCTGGCTTTATGCACTTAGGTAGTCGTAAAATCCTCTGCTCTAAGGCATTGTGGAAATAACTGGGGACCTGGGCCTCATCGAACGAGTAGGTCCGATTTCTTTTATCTGGAAAGGTTGCTCTAGGGGCCTGACCCAGGCGGGGTGTCGATGGAGCCTGCCATGGAGGCGGAACATGATTATCTCATCTAGGTGGTGGGGACGTGTTACGCGAGGGCGCGTACCGATTCTGAGGACGCTGTTGGGTTGGAAGTAGTGCCCATGGTGGTG
Source organism: Viscum album (assembly GCA_963277665.1). Taxonomy (NCBI): domain Eukaryota; kingdom Viridiplantae; phylum Streptophyta; class Magnoliopsida; order Santalales; family Viscaceae; genus Viscum; species Viscum album. The sequence goes on from OY728145.1 coordinate 1,112,985,621, forward strand.
GACCTCTGCGAGAATGTGGAACTATCTCCATTGGAAGCAATTATATCTGACTGGGGGCCTCTATTTGGGCCACCATGGCGAGCTCAGCTATGGAATCCCAATTTGCTGGGATCACTGGGGGCAGTGGGTGTGCCTGACTAGCATGTTGCTGAGCTTCTTCGAGGCACATGTCCTTATCTGAGAAGTCTCAGAACCCTTCAGGATAGTTCTGAGTGATTTGGGAGGGAACTAGTTCGGTCATGACATTCCCTACGCACATTGTTAGTAATTTCTCCTGAGTCAGTGGCTTGTCAAGGGAGTATGTGAGTCCCTTCCACCGGGCGACAAAGTCCACGACTCTCTCATCAGGCCTTTTCTTGAACTTGAAGAGCTATGTGATGCTGGTCTTCTGGGTGGTAGAGATGAACTAGTAGAGGAACTTCCTGTGAAGGTCCTCCCAACTGGTCATGGATCCGATGTAGAGATGGTTGTACTAAACTAATGATGGCCCCTCCAGTTTCTAAATGAAATAGCGGAGCTTAGTATCCTCCTCCTACGTTGGGGTCCCTAACATAGGACCACACCTTGAGTTAAAGTGGGATAGATGCTTCAGCAGGTCCCTCGTCCTAATAAAGGGTGCGACGGTGGGGTTTCCGAATCCCGGGGGTGCTGGCATATCATCCACCCATGCCGGGTATGGCTTTCCATCTGGTGGGATGGCCACCTATCATGTTTCCAAAGCCTCTAGGCAGAAAATGACTGTCGCCATCAGATCATTTGGACGTGGGTCCCTGTCCTGAAGGGGATCCTTGACCACAAGCACGTTTTCATGCTCTTCAATGTTGTAGCCAAGATCAGCAGCTCATGGAGCGGCTGGTGGAGCGACCCTTGGGGATTTCGGAAGAGCCCGAACGAGGTTACATGGATTTTCACTCCGTTTAGGTGGGTTTGGTGAGACATATCGCACCCTATTTCCATATGTTCAGGCCTCTACCCTTTCTGCATGGACATGATGTTTAGGGTTACCTGAGGGAAATTCGCTGGGGAGAAGCTACATCTGTCCCTGCTGTATTGGATGAGGGTCACCATAATCCGGACGCTATTCCACAATGTGTTCTTCCAGGAGGTCATCAACCAGTTTCTTTTTCTCATCAAGGTGATGGCACAACGCGGCCTTCTCAGGATCTTCCTATGTCTGCTTTACTGAGGTAGACGGGTCAGAGTGTTTGGTGACACTGATATACTCCTTTCCCATACCGAGATTTTGGCTGAGTACCAATGCCTCTATGGGTGGAGGGTGACCCAGGAGGTTCCTCTACTGTCGATTAACTCACCCCAATAGGTCCAGTAGTTGGGGCACGTCCTCAGGGAGGAGGTTCCCACCAAGAATTTCTAGCTCATTTTCCCCTCCCGACAGATCGGTCATGTTGACCCTGAATCTTCGTGGGGGTATGTCCTCGATGTCACCAAGAAATTTGGGTTGCCGACGAATAGCACTTAAGAGGAGGGCATCATACATCCCCCATCCATGGACTTGCGCATTGGGGGTATCCTCCTTATTAACTTTGTGGAGTACTTGGAAACTCTGGATGTATTGTCGTTGGAGGGTCCTACAGTGACCAGGTGACATGAGGTGCTGGACCATAGGGAGTGTGGCTAGTTCAACCAGAAATTTTTTTTCATTAATGTGTTCAATGTGCTCTTGGAACCCGGGATAAGTCACTCACCGGTGGAAAAGACGGAAGTGATTCACCCATAGGTTCTGGCGGAAACATTCAAACTCTTCTGGGGTGAGCGATTCTGGTGTACCAAAATTTGGTCCTACGACCGACCAAAGCTTATTGGGGAAGTTTCCCACTGTGATGATGGTCAAGAAACTCCTCAGCTCAGATTTAGGTCTGGCCATTGGTTTTCCCACTCGTCAATTGTGTGTGGTTGTGGTACTGGCAGCGGCACTGAGGCAGGCCGTTGAGCTGGTGGGCTAGCCGGTGGATAATACGGTGAGGGGGCTGATTGGCCGCCGAAACATGGTTGTCCCCTGAGGACTGTAGTGACCTGGCCACTATATCATGATAGAATAGACCAGCGACCACAGCTCCTGACATAGTATCAATGCCCGCCGAGGGTGTTCCATGTCACAGCTCTCCTTCCATTCACTCCCAAAATAACCCTTCGTAGTCTCTAGCCAAGATAGAAGGCACCTCCGGAGATGGAAGTGGTGACTGTGTGGTCGGTCCTCGAGGACACGCTAGGTTATCGTCCTCCTGGATATATCTTCGGAGTGAGGAAAGTATCCTATGGACCTCACATTCTATGAGCACGAGGCTAATGCGCCTCTTTCCTGCCCTAGCCATTGACTCAGAGGGTTGAAGAGAGGGCTCCTACGATGAGTCGTACTCCGCCTCAGAGTCTAAGAAGAAGACTGGTCTGATTCTTGTCTGTCCTTCCCTAGAATTCCTCTTGCGGAGGTGACGACCCGCCTTCCTGCTCTTGGGTGGCTCCTTGGGACGGGGCTCCCTTCCGACATGGGGTCTTCTGGCCACACTAGTGCTGGGGCAGAGAGGGTTCCACCTGAGAAAGCCGGGGTTCGGGGTTCAACAGGACAAATGTAGAAAGGGACACGGGGATGACCTCCGTGTTGGGGATTGGTGAAATGGGGTTGGCCTCCACCTCTCTGATCACTAATGTGAGGAATACCTTTGGCGATTGGGATGGGGACATGGGGAGGACCTCTATGTTGGTGAGTGATCAGACATGAAATGTCTCCGTACTTGCATTCTATGGCAGGGGGAGTGACCCCATACCTAGTGTAGTGAGCATGGGAGAGACCCCCACACGGAATGTTGTTGTCATGGGAAATACCCTCTCCTGGGATGAAGGTGGCACTGAGCAGACCTCTAAGATGAAGTTGGAAACACGGAGGGCTCTCACCTTCCGCAGAGGCGGTATAGAGTAAGCCTCCACACTGGGTGGAATTACTACGGATTGATCTGCAGCATCCATCGCATGTGCCGACGAACAAGAGAGTCGACCAAACCTGCCTGTGGGGTGGTTGGGGCCTCGATCCGGGTCAGACGTATAGCTTCCTCTGCTCAACGTATATGGGGAGTGGGTGATATGATTCAGTGGTGGCTCGGGTCACAGTAGTTGCTCACGTTGATTCCCCATGGCGGACGCCCTCTTCAATTTACGCCCGATGCTGGTGTCGGGTCAGATGAACTAGATCCAGTGGTGCAGGCGTGTGGCTTACATGCTCTTTGGCTTGGGGAACAGGGCGGTGGCACTGATGTGGCCTATTGGGATCCCTCTCCAGGAGCCCTTATAGCAGGACTCTGATTGGGTCAACTTGGGTATCCCAAACATCATCGGCGTAGGGGAGGGACTTGTCAAGGCGTTCCGGGGACAGGGTCCCAAAACGATTGAATGTCGTGGTGGGGAGGAGAGGCTCCCTGTACGGCCCTCGGGGGCGGCGTTGATGGTGATGCATAGTGGCCTCGAGATCCAAGCATTCCATATCCCTTTATTGGATGATCCCCTCATCCTCATACCTATGTACATAGTAATTAATTAACCTTCGCTGGATAATCTCTGATGGGGAGAGGGGGCGTTGGTGCCCAACATTAGTGGTGGTAGAAGTCGTCATGGAAGAGGCAGGACCGTGCGAGGTAGTTGCGTCGATATTTCCACTGATCCTGTGCCAGTGGTTATGTGATCGGGCTCCAGATGCAACAACTTGGTTCCTAAAAGTAGGGAGATTAACTCATTAATACTACTAGGAAAATGAATCGACAACTAGTTCCCCAACATCATTCTATCTTTCATGGCTGGTAAGTGGGATCCACGCTGACAATGTTGCCAGATGGGATGCTCAATGTCCTGATTGTCCCAACATCTGGCGTGTTTCACGTTAGGCCTGCTTGGTGGGACCTGGTACTGGATGATAGGGTCAGATGACATGCTTATCCACCGATGCCCTGAATGCTACTAACCTCCATGCTGAGGAGAAGACCATTCACGTTGAGTTCACCATTTCAATTTTTGACGCTTTCACTAGGGAGCGTGCACATCCATCACGTAGAGGACACACTGTTATTACCCTACATTCCTGCTTTCCAAATTGGGTGGCATCTGCTCCTTTTTTAGGGATGTCTTCTCCTTGATCGAAATGGGATGATGGGATGTCAGTTATTCCATCCGTGGATTCCTCCTCGGAGCTCATCACTTAGTCTGGGTCTCCCTCATATATTTAAGACGTAGTTCGTGAAACACGTCCCAGTGCCATATCTTCATGGACACCAGTTAATTACACTTCTTCTGTCAGTACATTCCAAGGAGTCTGGTCAGGGCAGTAACCTTCGGTTAGGAGAGTAGTCATGTTGGGCATCACTAGCGTGTCTTGATGCTGGGGGATTGGCATGTCGGTCTTTCTTCCCATATTATAGGGCTTCTTGAGGGAACGGAACCCTGAGGAATCCCACTTCGAACGTGGGGAATCATATGACATAGGCATGTATCTAATGTTATCCTCAGCTTCCCATGTTTAACATAGGGTATGCCTCAATTTTAACGCACAGTGGAGACGGATCAGACTGATCAGAACATTGATTAGAGTGGATCAGAATAAGGAACCCCCTGGAGGGAACACCAATATTGGGTCCCGCATGTGGGTGGCTTTTTGAATTCTATGGAGGGGAATGAAGTGGCATGACCTCACCGGGATGTGGCAGCCCGGGTAAGGACCAGGATGGACTATGGCTTTGGGCTTGAGCCTCGAAGAGACTTCCTACATATCCCCGTGGTGGGGAATCAAAGTCTGTGTAGTTCAATAGGACTATGGGACACCTGAGGAGGCGACCCCTGAGAATGGACACATGGATGGGACCCAGAAGAAGTGGAACCTCCGGGTTAGGGCATGAGCTTCCTGAGACACGTGGGCTCGAGGGAGACATCAATGTGAAACATGAGTGAGGGGATTGCACCTCGTGGAGGATTTTTATGTACCCCCATGGCAGGGAATCAAATTTCATGTTGTTTGGGTGGAGAATACAGTTTAACAACATGTGGGATAGGGGCGAACTGACGTGAAGGGGGGTCGGAACGACCGTGTGATGGGCTTGAACCTCGTGAAGACTTCCTACTTACCATGCCTTTACATGGATCAATTTCCTCATAGTTTTGGATAGATTAGGGCTTACACACTGAGGTAGCCCAAGGTGGTGGGGCATGAACCTAATGGAGGATTCCTACGTACCATGACATGACATGGATCAAAGTCCCCGTAGTTCGGGATGTATTCGGTATTACACTCTGAGATGGCCCAAGATAGTGGAGCTTGAACCTTGTGGAGGCTTCCTACAGACCATGACATGAAAAGGATCAATGTCCATGTAGTTCATGATGGATTGGGGCATACACTATGAGGCAGACCAAGGTGTGTCATGATCGGTGCTCACTATATGCTCACGTGAGTCATGCTCGGTATGAGACACAAGAGCTCGCAGAGACCTGACGATCATGTTGTGAATGGTGCATCCGTGGGAAGCGGAGAGGGGTTATGCTTTGAGCGGCCCAAGGTGTCGGGACTTACTCTAGGATGGAGGCCTGAGGGACACAAAGCGCAGTGGGAGAGTGATATGGTATGTAATAAATGGTAAGCACCATTCCCCATCACACCCTTGGATGGCCTTGGCGCCGAGTGAGTGAGGAGGAATAGGGGTGATGCCTCCTGTAAGAAAGGTTTGGGGCTTATACAAAGATGGATTCCCTTCCTCGTGGACAAACTCCACTCCAAAAATTAGGATATCATCCCCTGTGAGGGGTGATCCCATCCCTGTTGATATGAGTGGGTGTGGAGAATATCCAAGGCGGGGGGGGGGGGGCCCTACGTGTGAAGCACGGGTCCAGGTCATAGTTTAACATCATTTGTTGGGGATGATAGTTTTTTGCCATTTAATGTCCTGCAGCTCAGACGAGGTGGGTTCGCTCCACACCCCTAGGACATGCATAACCGGTCCCATCTGCCCCTTGTGGGAGGGAATGCATCGGCAAAGCCGTAGTGAGGGGGTGTTGTGGGGTGAACCATCGACGGGTCCATGTTAGCGTGGATATGCGAAGAATAAATAACTGTTAGCGTGCCTATGCGAAGAGGCATGAGGCAAAGCAATGCAACATGATGAATTGTCTGAGGGACACTGATGTTACCTTTTACGAGCCTAGAAGGTCTCACTAGAAGACGGTGCATGATGTGGATACCCGGGGCACAAACGGCATCCGCGAATGGTACCCACAAGAAGAGCATCGTGGTGAGGGGTCCCGGGTAATTGTGCACAACCTTTGAGGATTGCGCGCGAAATAATAGACATGTGTGAAAATCAAATGGTTGGCATGAAATCAATGATGCTTGCATGTAATTGGGGCATAGGTTTTGTGTGCGACTATGAGGATTGGGCACAAGAAGCATGAATTGCGTGCAAGTGGCAGAGGCCTTGCTCAAGGACAAGGGTGTGCACAATGGAAGGAATTGCGCCCATTCGATCAGCCTGAGCACAATGGAGGGGATTGCATGAAAGGGGGGAACCCCAAAGGGATTTGAATTCAGTCTAAGCTATGGGGATCTCAAATGAAGGCGGACCCCAGGGCGAATTGGCGTGAAAAGAATTGTACCTGAAGGCCATATTGCGCACGTGGGAGACGGATTTTTCACATGACACCCAGTTATGATTCTTCAGCCCCAAAATGAAAGGGGTCGCATTCTATTTATAGAAGTCTGGGGGCGCGGAAAACTGATCGACGTGAAATTATTGCGCACCAGAGGCGGCAGTGCGATATGTCAACTGCGTGGGGCACGGGCGCGAAATTTTTTCACACCTATGCCAGGGACTCTTTGTGTATCCCAGAACTTTCCATGTAGGACACATTTTTTTCGCACCCTTTTCCTTTTTTTTCGTGCAACACCACCGCCCCCACCCCGACCGAGTCTTGAAGTCCTAATATGACTTTTCTTTGTCGTTTTGACACATTCTTCAACACTTAAGCACTTTTAGAATATACAATATATATACAATTATTGGAAGACATAGACTATGTAGTGATGTATATATGGGGGTCCATCTGTATTTACTATACATACATAGTACTATGTACTTCAGGTCACATCGACAAGATGCATATCACTAGATATTTTATTCTAATAGAGTTATAGATATGGTAGCAAATCCCTTACATATCTCCACATTCATGTGCGCTATTTACTATATATATTTTAGGAGTATCTTCATGTAGGTGATGGTATGTTTTTTCTTTTCATCTAATATGAAAAGAAAATGTATTAATTTATATTATGAAACATAAATATAATAATGAAATCTACAGGTGGTGTCAAGAACATAAATATTTAGAAATAGAAAGTCATGATGTCCACGCTTACAGACATATGTTGGACAGTCTTTAATTGGATGTTGTAGATGGTTATTAAGTATATAGTGAATTATTATTGTGTATAGAAGAAGTATTCATTTATTAGTTGATTATTTTTTGAAGACTACATGGAATTCATTTCTTGAGGCTATCATGCATAGTATCCCACCATACTATACAATGATTTTGGTTGTCTTCTCATCTGTCATTGATATGTTTCTTTTTCATACTATTGAGTGACATAATTATGATAATTTTATGAGGTATTATGACTTATATAATCACATTTTTATATTACCTATATAGTTACCTTTACTTAATTCCCTAATTATAATAGAGAAGTGAAGCTTTGACTATAGGATATATCATGAATGATATATTGATATTTTTGGGACAAACATCCCGAGTCCCCACTGTGAGGGGTCAAAAAAGTACAAATGAATTTAACAAAAAAGTTGGATTATGGATCCTCATACTGTAGGTCCCCAATGAGATATCTTTTGTGAAATGGATGGGGTTATCATGACCTTGTAATAATTATTCAATCCATTTTTGAGTAGTATTTTTATTAACATTAGATAACGGTATAATTTTTTTTCATGGGATTCCTAAATCACCCATATTCATTAAAAATATTTTCCCATAGAGCACAACACAATTGACCTAACATATTTTCATAGAATGGTAACTGTCACACATCCTCTTATAGAAGAAATTTTTTATGAGATCTTATTTTTTTGGTCCAGATGATTCTGAGTGTACAAAGGCTGATATATATGTGTTAGGGGTGACGAATCTAGTATGGATGTAGATATAGCATAAGAGAAGCATGTTCATCATGATTAGAAAAATTCTCATCTAATACCTATTTCATAATATCCCTAGCCACAAAACCAAAAACATTTTTTTCCATGGATGATTTCTCTATAGAGATAGATGTAGTCTGTCCTAAGTTAAATAAATTATTTACCTATGATTCCCAAATATCCACTACACAGTTTCAGTCTTCTCCACATCTTAGGATATTTCACATCCAATAGCCACTATCATTGGATGTATGATAGGGTACATGGGTTGAGATAGTTGATCCACCACCTTTCATACAATATGATTTGGAGGTCAGTCCAAGGGATGATACACCAGAGCTATGTATGCAAGAGCATAGACATAGACATACATGACATGGATTCATTATATGTACATATGGTTGAGGAAAAACTAGACCATATGTATATTAGACTGATAAATATTATATTCTTTTTAAATCATTACATATACATTATCTAAAAACATACTAATATATTATTTTTTGTAGAAATCATAAAATTTATATAATTATAAGATAATAAAAATATTTTTGAACAACTAAGAAATTGTATTATTAATAACTGTCTTGATAACAATAATAATTCATATTTTCTATTTATGTAAATACTTATTATTATTCTTATTATATTTATTATATATAATAATTATTCATATTTTTTTAAATATTAATAATATTTAATTATTCACTAAATAATATTTATATTAACAAAAAATATTATTGTATTTCTTATATAAATATATAATTTTTAGAAAACATTATATATTAAGAACAATATTCTAATTAATTAGTAAATATTTTTCTCAATTAAAATTATTTTATTTATAGCATTATAAAATAAATACTGGATATAATGTTATTGAATATACAAATAACATAATAATTAATTATTAATTAATAATAGACAAAACAATTGATAATTAATAAATATTTTACGTATTAATTTATTACTAAAAATTATATTTGTAAAAAATTAACATAGATTCGTACTTATAATTTTATAAATATTTTTTACTACACGATTAATTAACCAAAAACATAACAATATAATACTAACTAATAATATATAATGAAATTTATTATTAATGAATATATTACATTATATTAAATATTTAATATTTAATATCAACAAAAAAAGATCACAAATATTTATAAATAATATTCATATAAATATTATTATTATAAATAGTAAATATTATGTTATTAATTACTAGAATTGATAATTAATAATAAACACACACACACACAAACACACACATATATATATATGGGTGAATACATTCAATGATTTTATACCAAATGGGGAATCATGAACTGAATTTCACATATCCCGAGACCCATTTTTTAAAATAGTTATGAACCTATCCTTTTTTATATTTTAATATTGTAAAATCTATTGAAAAAAATACCCTTCAATGATTAAAAGGGAAATATCAATACAAACCAATAAACCATAAAATAAGAAAAACAAGAAAAACAAATCCACACACCCGAATGGCATGAAGGCCTAATTTTTTATTTTATTATAGATAATCCCCCTTTTAAGGGTTGAAGGGGAACCCGTACATGACCCGTATGCCCATGGCATAAGGCCCAACATGACCCGCAATACATGACCTGATGTCCCAGAGGCATACCATGCCCATTACATGACCTGTAGGCCCATCCCACTAGAACTTCCGCTCCCCATAATGTTTCATCATTGATCTCCTTAACTCCCCACCTTTCATTTCTGATCGGCTAGCATTTCCCCATAGAAAGTTGCACAGTGCCTGGTCCCGATGGTGGATGTCATACCCTCTAATTCTTGCAATCCGGTTAGCTCTAAATCTGGTGGCTGATACTCCTATTGGTTTGATCATCTTCTGTGGAATGTTCTATGTGAACTGGATTACTCCATGGTCTACGTGACCCGAAGGCCCTGTGGCTGTAACAGCCCAAGATTTTATGAAAAATATTCTTTTTAATTTCACTAATGTCTTGTGTTGTATAAAACACAAAAAGGAGCTTGCACAACACGCATCCTTGACTTGCCTTGCATTACACGCAATCGTAACCTTCCGCGATAGCGTGTGTAGTACGCAATACTGAGTTTCACGAAACAACGATATGCTGTTAAAATATTATTAAAACTAGCCATTATGAATAGTAATAACCACTTTTTAAATTTTAGAAATTTTAGCTCTCAAAATGGACTTCATTTTTGGATTCGGAGTATCGAATTTAGCCTAAGATGAAATTTTGGTACTTTTCGGATAACTTTCATATTCTGATGAATAGTGAAAATTACTAAATTATAATTAAAAACAACTTTTTTAATCGAAATAATTAATAGTGATAAATCATTAATTTGAGTGGTTTTAAAGTATATTTAGAATATATTTTTACAATTTAATACAATGTTGGTCATTGGATGTAATTTCACATTTAAACCAGACATAATCAAGTGTCAATCTTTTGATAGATATTGTTTCTTAAAAACACGCTATTTGTTTTAACATCGGGATTTAATTACAAAATTAATTAATGCAATTTCTATGTTATGAATTTGGTAAAATAGACTTCATTTTGGAATTCGGAATATGAAATATAGCTTAGGATGAAATTTTGGCATTTTTCTGAAAACATTCAATTTTTGATGAATAGTGAAACCACTAAGTGGTAGGTTAAAAACTGAAATTTGCATAAAACTTAATTTTACCGATTCTGTGAATGGAATTTTGAAAATCCGACAGACACAGTTAATATCAAGGACTAAAATGTGGTTCAATGAGATGAAAATAATTTTTGGTGAATAGTAACTTTTTACTTTTTTTTACCACGGTTAATAGTAAATAGGGTAACTAAGGGTAAATATGATATTACTATTACCCTAACACATGTCCTAATTCTATTGGATAAGTGTAATTCGACCAAAAAAACCTTATGAATATAATATGACCATTTAGGTCCACTTGGATTAGATTATGACATTTAATATTATTTTATTTAATGAATAGTTAAAATAGTTAAAATCAAAGTCTAATAACTAAAACATTTTTAATATGGGGTTATACATAAGATAAATTCGACTATAAAAATTAATTAGAAAGATAAAAAGATTTCCTACATAATGATATTTTATTTATAATTTTTATACTTTAAATAAATTAATTTATTTATGACACAACGATGATGCAGTAATTACCCTTTTAAAAAAATATTAACATAATTGATGTTATAAATGCTCAAATGAATGTAATTTGAGACTTTTTATGAATTACACTAATTTTATAGGTTACTATGATATATTAGTGTTGCTTTAATCAACTTGGTTCGAACATATAATTCTGTTATGACTTTCACAAAAATCATATATCAAATAGTGTCAAAATTGAGACAAAATAGTTTTTAAATCAAATATTATATTATTAATTGTTATTTTATTCCTAAAAATCTAAGGTTCGGCCAAATGACTTAGATAAGGATATATATATTAATAATAAACAATTTGGAGTTCGTTTGGCATGTTATATTAAGTGTATTAACCATATAGTGAAAGAAAACAAAAAGACACGGTAAAAGTTAAATTATTTTACTTAGAGTTAAATCTAATTGATATGGTTAAAATAATACCCTAAACTTGTCTAAATCCTATTGGATGATAGGACTTCGACCCATCCCCACTTTAGCTTCGAAATAAGACCCTTTGGAACCATTATAAACTGATTTTGACCTTAATGTAAAATAATATTTTGATATATTCCTAAGGTGCCCCTCTCCTCCCTTATAAAAGGGTACCTACTCCCCCTCCTCCTCACACCAATTTGAGCACTCAATCTCGGCCAACCCCTGCCAAAATCCCTTCTCCACTTCCCTAGAATAATCCTAGAGGTCCTGGTCTTCTTCAAAGACCAATCTTAGTTCCCTAAGTAGAGGATTCAAAGAAGCGTTCAAAGAAGAGGTAATATCCATTACCGATCTTTTCAATTTCTTTCTTCTTCAACTTCTTATTCTTTAGTTTCTTCATTATAAATTAATAACATCAGTATTTCTTATATACTGATATGTTATTATAAATATGAAACAACTCTAATTAACCTTCAATCCATCCTACGGAAAAAGGAAATCACCGCACGTGCGTACGTACGGAATACCGTCTCCACGCCGTGGTGTAATCTATTTTCCACCATCACCTTACAAGGATGGGTATAAAGGTGTAATGAGTAACTATATATGATTATTATAAAGTGATATTGATACTTAAATAGTATACATACACTTTAACACAATTCCACGACCATGGGAACGATATCATCGCTCGTGCGTACGTACGGACTACCGTCTCCACGACGCGATGAGATTCATTCTCAATGATTAGCCATTCATGAATGATTATAAAGTATATATAATAAGTACTAATGAAATATATGACCTAATAATGATATTGGAATTATTTATATTTATATGTATGTCATCTACTTAATTCCATTCAATTCAATAAGGAAACGAAAACAGCGTTCATGCGTACGTACGGACTACCGTCTCCATGAATGGTGTATTTCTTTCAATTTACTGATTTATTTTATATGTATATTCTGAATATATATATATATATATATATATATATATATAAATCATGTTTTATATTCTGGAATTAATTAATCATGATCTAAGTAATCATATGAATAATTACAAGTTAAAAACACGAACGACAAATGAGACGATTTTACCCAAAACGCTACTTTAACATGAATTTACAAAAGAACGGGTAATATAAAGTCATAAGTGGACCATATATGATATAATAACAATGAATATTATTCTGGAATAAGTCAATAACATGATTTAAATCATTATACAGGAGGTTCGGACACTTACAAAGCAAGTCAGACCTAAGGTAAGGGAAAATATCACAATCTCATTTTTATCCGAGATTGTTTATAATTTGGTATTTACTGGGGTGTATTTTATCATCCACATCCATGTTTCATAAATAATATTATTTCCATCCACCTACAATTGTTTAAATCCATTTTTACCCTTCGGTGAGTTCTTAGTAAAAGAAATGAAAGAATCTTTTGTCGTTTTTCGTACGAGGTACTTTTTGACTTTTCCGACAAAAGTACGAAGAATGTTTTTTTTAATTTATACGGCATGAATGGATTTTTAAAACATTATTTCCAAGAAGCTTCCTTTACAAGTTTTCAAGTTTATTTTTAATCATCTTCTTTTATTTTAAATTCGTATGACATGTTATGAAAGGAAAAATGTTTTTGAAGTAGAAAGGATATTTTCCTCAAGAATGGAGTTCAAGTATTTTATCAAAATTATTTTCCATCTAAGATAATAAAAGGGTTCTGTTTTTATCCCTATTATTACATAGATTTGATTATGTTGTGATGGAAATATTTTTATGAATTCCTTTATCTTATATGAATTGTTTTATGATGTCATGATGTTTCAAGAATCCCATTTTTGTTACAAGTGTTATGCGATGATGTATGATTTATGATTATGTGGCACACATACGAAAGGATTCATTATAAGATGGGTGGGACCTATATCTCTCTCCAATGCATTGGGTAAAGATTTTATATCTCATGAGATAGACATGGCTGGAATGGTTGGTTATACCGGTTCAGTGAAACAGGACTGAAACGAGGGTTACTCGATTCAGAAAGGGACTTTGTCCACTAAGATAGTCTTGGCAATGAGTATTGACTTACAAGAAATGATTCTATATGAATATGTGTGAATGCCACAAAGTTTCATGTTTTAAGTTATGATTATTGTGATTACATTTCACTACCATGATTTATCCCATGTTATGAAATTATGCTCTCTTTTGCAGGTTATGATTTCCAAAATGTTATGTTCTTATGAATACGATGTGATTGATATTTCTTTTGTTTACCCTTACTGAGCAATTGAGCTCACCCTTTTATGTTTTATTTTCCCCAGGATATAAAGAAAGTTTTTAGGTAAAAAAAAAGGAAGATCTTTATGGGAGATGTTGAAGATCTTTCACCACGATTAGAATATTTTATTCCGAGTTTCCAAATACACTAAACTATTACGATCCTTGTGTGTGTGTTTCTGTTATGTACTAAGTATTCTGCAAAATTAATGTAATGTCCATGTACGATAAGCTTCAGGTCTCTACAGTTGGTATCAGAGGAAAGGTTTAGTCAACCTTTAGAAACTAGGATGCGAAAATGTTAGTGAGATCCCTAGAGATATTTCTAAGGTATGTCTAGGGATGTCCCTAAGGTTAAGTATATGTATAGGTTATAGTACTAGAATTACGCTAACGATCATAGAATTAAACCTAAGATGTTAGATATTGAAGGTACTCCCCCTTTATTATGTTGTTTTCCCTAGCATGATTTTTGTCTCTCACACTATTCTTTTTTGGTTTTAGACGATGGATGGAACCCGAAAGAACCGTGTTGATCACTGTAATGGACAATGCAATGATTGTCCTCTTGAACAAACAAATGTTATGGGAGATGGAGTGCAAAATCTTATTTCTATAATTACACAAGCTATGAATAATTCTGGAATTTCAAATGAGCAGAGAAAGGAACAATATTCTATTGAGTCCTTCATGAGGCAACGTCCACCTTCTTTCAGTGGGTCTTCTAATCCACTTGTTGCTGAACAATGGATCGGTACCACTGAAAAGATATTTTCAGTTCATCAATGTTCTGAGCATGATAAAGTCATCTTAGCAGTATATCGTTTGGAAGGTGAAGCTGATCAATGGTGGAATATTATCAAGAATACGAGGCCAATAGATGAAATTGAGTCCATGGAATGGGATGAGTTCAAGAACTTGTTTTTCAGTAAGTACTTCCCTCGTATTTTTCGGACAAAGATGGAAAATGAGTTTCTTGAGCTGAAGCAGAAGGATGATGAATCTGTTGGTATATACGAAGTGAATTTTACAAGACTTGAAAGGTATGCATCTGGCATTATAATCCAACCTGAAAGTAAAGTTGATCGATTTTTCATTGGCTTAAAACCAAGTCTTCGAAGGGAATTAGCTATAAGAGACTTCAGTAGCTATAAAGAAATTGTGCGTTGTGCTATCAATGTTGAAATGGAAGTTGGTGTTACATATCCATCTCATGGTTTTGACAAGAAACAAAAGATGGAGTTTAAGGAGAAGTCTCAGAATAATGGTGAAAAGAAGATAAATGTTTCCTTATGCACAAAGTGTGGAAAGAAGCATGGTGGAGATTGTCTTAAAAGGACTAGAAAATGTTTTAAGTGTGGAAAAGAAGGTCATCGAGTAGCTGAGTGTCGAAGTAATGGAAAAAGGGTTTCTAATGATGTGAATAAATAAAACATTGCAGAGAACGCACCACCAACACTTCAATGCTTCAAGTGCAAGGAAATGTGGCATTATTCTAATAAATGCCCTAATCCAAGGGTTAGTGATGATCAACAAGTGCAACCGCTTAAGGCAAAGGACAAAGGGAAGTCACATGCGATCACTATTGGCGATGTTGAATATGACAACGATGTGGTGGAATGATTAAGTGTTTATGTAATGGGATTCCAAAATAATGTTGTATCATAAAGTATTGGAATATTTATGTATTGGTCTAATGTGGTATTCAAAGTGATTGAGATATTTTTGGAAATAAGATGATATGCGTGTAATGAAGGGAAAACGAGCTAATGAAATGTTTAACAGTATTCATGAGCTCATGATTGATATAAGGACTAAGTGATATCATGGTTTGAGTATATAGAATTTTGAGGATTTTGGTATGTGGAAATTGTTATATTTTAACTGAATTCATGTTTTCACTATGGTTCAATCGGTATTCAAGAGAATACATTATTAAGGACTTTGAATGTTTGGAATGTGACCAACAAAACATATCTTATGATATATGGGGATCGACGATGGTGTTAAATCTCTAGTAATCGTTTTCACTATGTTATGAGAGTGGACTGCAGTATTATGGATAAGCCTAAAGATTGGAATTGATTATGTTGGACATATGTTAGTATTGTTTAAGGATATAAGTTTTTTTCGATATTATTGATGGGATGTTATAGTATTATAGTTTTAGAAAAAGGAAAACCTGTAGGACGAGCGACAGCCCATCGCGTCGGACAAGGCTGTGGGAATCGAACCCACAACCGAAGTGCGACTGGCCTTTATCGCTTACCACTAACCTACAGGAAGTCCCTATTTAGTAGAAACTAGTTTTATTATATTACGCTGTATGATATATGAAGTATAAGTCCATTTTAGGAACCCCATATGATGAATCTCACTAGAGATGGACTTATGTATATTTTGATAACCTTTCTAACCTTTTGTCTGAGATAGATGGAATGACCCATCATTCTATCACATGATCTGCTAACACATCACGAATAACATATTGAACTTAATTTCGTTAAGAGATGAAGTGGAAATTGTCCAAAGAACGACAAACGGTGAGACTATACCAAAATCACAAAAGTATTTCTTCTAATTCCAATTTCATCAACTTTAGGGAAATGATCTTGAAAACCAAAAATGTTTTCCTAGTGCTCTTATATCTGATTAATCGGATGGTACCTTAGATATTCACAAATTTATGGATTTGTGATTGTTGGCTTTTCCATAGCCATGTTCTCTACCACTCTCCATCAGAACATGATGGATAGATTTTTCTTCCATATCTATATTTTCACCTATGTGGAAACCCAGTGATTAGTTTATTTGGGTAACTGTTAAGTTTCATACTTTTGTTTTAAAATATTGGTTTTGGTATTCCTTTTTACTATATGGGTTTCTATTAAAGAAACTTTGGAATAGTAAACCATTTATAACCCCGACGAATTTCGAGGGCGAAATTCATTTTAAGGGGGGAAGAATGTAACAGCCCAAGATTTTATGAAAAATATTCTTTTTAATTTCACTAATGTCTTGTGTTGTACGCAACAGAAAAAGGAGCTTGCACAACACGCATCCTTGACTTGCCTTGC
This sequence comes from Viscum album, assembly GCA_963277665.1. Lineage (NCBI taxonomy): Eukaryota > Viridiplantae > Streptophyta > Magnoliopsida > Santalales > Viscaceae > Viscum > Viscum album. Next base: position 1,113,002,818 of record OY728145.1, read on the forward strand.
ATTAAACGCAATCGCAACCTTCCTCGATAGCGTGTGTAGTACGCAATACTGAGTTTCACGAAACAACGATATGCTATTAAAATATTATTAAAACTAGCCATTATGAATAGTAATAACCACTTTTTAAATTTTAGAAATTTTAGATCTCAAAATGGACTTCATTTTTGGATTCGGAGTATCGAATTTAGCCTTAGGTGAAATTTTGGTACTTTTTGGATAACTTTCATATTCTGATGAATAGTGAAAATTACTAAATTATAATTAAAAACAACTCTTTTAATCGAAATAATTAATAGTGATAAATCATTAATTTGAGTGGTTTAAAAGTATATTTAGAATATATTTTTACAATTTAATACAATGTTGGTCATTGGATGTAATTTCACATTTAAACCAGACATAATCAAGTTTCAATCTTTTGATAGATATTGTTTCTTAAAAACACGCTATTTGTTTTAACAGCGGGATTTAATTATAAAATTAATTAATGAAATTTCTATGTTATGAATTTGGTAAAATAGACTTCATTTTTTAATTCGGAATATGAAATATATCTTAGGATGAAATTTTGGCATTTTTCTGAAAACTTTCAATTTTTGATGAATAGTGAAACCACTAAGTGGTAGGTTAAAAACTGAATTTTGCATAAAACTTAATTTTACCGCTTCTGTGAATGATATTTCGAAAATCCGACAGACACGGTTAATATCAAAAACTAAAATTTGGTTCAATGAGTTGAAAATAATTTTTGGTGAATAGTAACTTTTTACTTTTTTTTACCACGGTTAATAGTAAATAGGGTAACTAAGGGTAAATATGATATTACTATTACCCTAAAACATGTACTAATTCTATTGGATAAGTGTAATTCGACCAAAAACAACCTTATGAATATAATATGACCATTTAGGTCCACTTGGATTAGATTATGACATTTAATATTATTTTATTTAATGAATAGTTAAAATAGTTAAAATCAAAGTTTAATAACTAAAACATTTTTATTATGGGGTTATACATAAGATACATTCGACTATAAATATTCATTAGAAAGCTAAAACGATTTACTACATAATGATATTTTATTTATAATTTTTAGACTTTAAATAAATTAATTTATTTATGACACAACGATGATGTAGTAATTACGCTTTTAAGGAAATATTAACATAATTGATGTTATAAATGATCAAATGAATGTAATTTTAGACTTTTTATGAATTCCACTAATTTTCTAAGTTAATATGATATATTAGTGTGGTTTTAATCAACATGGTTCGAACATATAATTGTGTTATGACTTTCACAAAAATCATATATCAAATAGTGTCAAAATTGAGACAAAATAGTTTTTAAATCAAATATTATATTATTAATTGTTATTTTATTCCTAAAAATCTATGGTTCGGCAAAATGACATAGATAAGGATATATATATTAATAATAAACAATTTGGGGTTCTTTTGGCATGTTATAGTAAGTGTATTAACCATTTAGTAAAAGAAAACAAAAAGACACGGTAAAAGTTAAATTATTTAACTTAGAGTTAAATCTGATTGATAAGGTTAAAATAATACCCTAAACTTGTCTAAATCCTATTGGATGATAGGATTGCGACCCATCCCCACTTTAGCTTCGAAATAATACCCTTTGGAACCATTATAAACTGATTTTGACTTTAATGGAAAATAATATTTTGAGATATTCCTAAGGTGCCCCTCTCCTCCCTTATAAAAGGGTACATCCTCCCCCTCCTCCTCACACCAATTTGAGCACTAAAGCTCGGCCAACCCCTGCCAAAATCCCTTCTCCACTTCTCTAGAATAATCCTAGAGGTCCTGGTCTTCTTCAAAGACCAATCTTAGTTCCCTAAGTAGAGGATTCAAAGAAGCGTTCCAAAGAAGAGGTAATATCCATTACCGATCTTTTCAATTTCTTTCTTCTTCAACTTCTTCTTCTTTAGTTGTTTCATGATAAAGTAATAACATCAGTATTTCTTGTATACTGATATGTTATTATAAATATGAAACAACTCTAATTAACCTTCTATCCATCCTACGGAAAAAGGAAATCACCGCGCGTGCGTACGTATGGAATACCATCTCCACGCCGTGGTGTAATCTATTTTCCACCATCACCTTACAAGGATGGGTATAAAGGTGTAATGAGTAACTATATATGATTATTATAAAGTGATATTGATACTTAAATAGTATACATACACTTCAACACAATTCCACGACCATGGGAACGATATCATCGCTCGTGCGTACGTACGGACTACCGTCTCCACGACGCGATGAGATTCATTCTAAATGATTAGCCATTCATGAATGATTATAAAGTATATATAATAAGTACTAATGAAATATATGACCTAATAATGATACTGGAATTATTTATATTTATATGTATGTCATCTACTTAATTCCATTCAATTCAATAAGGAAACGAAAACAGCGTTCATGCGTACGTACGGACTACCGTCTCCATGAACGGTGTATTTCTTTCCATTTACTGATTTATTATATATGTATATTCTGAATATATATATATATATATAAATCATGTTTTATATTCTGGAATTAAGTAATCATGATCTAAGTAATCATATAAATAATTACAAGTTAAAAACACGAACGACAAATGAGACGATTTTTCCCAAAACGCTACTTTAACATGAATTTACAAAATAACGGGTAATATAAAGTCATAAGTGGACCATATATGATATAATAACAATGAATATGATTCTGGAATAAGTCAATAACATGATTTAAATCATTATACAGGAGGTTCGGACACTTACAAAGCAAGTCGGACCTAAGGTAAGGGAAAATATCACAATCTCATTTTTATTCGAGATTGTTTATACTTTGGTATTTACTGGGGTGTATTTTATTATCCACATCCATGTTTCATAAATAATATTATTTCCATCCACCTACAATTGTTTAAATCCGTTTTTACCCTTTGGTGAGTTTTTAGTAAAAGAAATGAAAGGAATCTTTTGTCATTTTTCGTACGAGGTACTTTTTGACTTTTCCGACAAAAGTACGAAGAATGTTTTTTTAACTTATACCGCATGAATGGATGTTCAAAACTTTATTTCCAAGAAGCTTCCTTTACAATTTTTCAAGTTTATTTTTAATCATCTTCTTTTATTTTAAAGTCGTATGAAATGTTATGAAAGGAAAAATCATTTTGAAGTAGAAAATATATTTTCCTCAAGAATGGAGTTCAAGTATTTTATCATAATTATTTTCCATCTAAGATAATAAAAGGGTTCTGTTTTTATCCCTATTATTACATGGATTTGATTATGTTGTGATGGAAATATTTTTATGAATTCATTTATCTTATATGAATTGTTTTATGATGTCATGATGTTTCAAGAATCCCATTTTTGTTACATGTGTTATGCGATGATGTATGATTTATGATTATGTGGCACACATAAGAAAGGATTCATTATAAGATGGGTGGGACCTATATCTCCCTCCAATGCATTGGGTAAAGATTTTATATCTCATGAGATAGACATGGCTGGAATGGTAGGTTATACCGGTTCAGTGAAACAGGACTGAAACGAGGGTTACTCGATTCAGAAAGGGACTTTGTCCACTAAGATAGTCTTGGAAATGAGTCTTGACTAACAAGAAATGATTCTCTATGAATATGTGTGAATTCCACAAATTTTAATGTTTTATGTTATGATTATTGTGATTACATTTCACTACCATGATTTATCCCATGTTATGAAATTATGCTCTCTTTTGCAGGTTATGATTTCCAAAATGTTATGTTCTTATGAATACGATGTGATTGATATTTCTTTTTTTTACCCTTACTGAGCATTTGAGCTCACCCTTTTATGTTTTCTTTTCCCCAGGATATAAAGAAAGGTTTTAGGTAAAAAAAGGAAGATCTTTATGGGAGATGTTGAAGATCTTTCACCACTATTAGAAGATTTTATTCCGAGTTTCCAAAGACACTAAACTATTATGATCCTTGTGTGTGTGTTTTTGTTATGTACTAAGTATTCCTCATAAGTAATGTAATGTCCATGTACGATAAGCTTCAGGTCTCTACAGTGGCCCAAAGTCCTTTGATGACCCGAAGGCCCTCAAGACCCGTAGGAAAAAACCGGTGGCCCGAATTCCCAAATCCGGTGAATAGTTTCGGCTACTACAGTACCGAATAGTAACTACTACAGTACTGCTATAGTGACTGCTACAGTGCCCCTGAAATTCGCATCCACCTGGTTTTGAACCCGGGTCTCTTGGTTGCCAAGCAGGAGCCCTTGCCACTAGGGTACATGGTCGTTGGAAATCCACATAAAAAATCAAATGATGGTTATCCAGAAGCACTTGCACTCACTCCACTCCACCAAAACACAATCCCAATAGAAGATTAGTTCATCAAAATGAAATGGGGGCTACAATAATCGAACTCTAAGATGATAGGGATGTTACTTAAACCTGATATGCCTCAGAAAATGCTTCCTAAAGATGTTAGTAATGGAAGAAACATCCAAGTGATTTCCATCTTATCATGAACATGACTATAAGAATGGATGTTATTGATGCAAAGCACTCCATTGTAACAGTTATGAGTAAATGAAGGTAAAAAGAACCCCAAGGAATTAAAATGAAATGGAAATGGTGGTAAGTCGTTATGAAAAAGGATCGCACTAAAAAGAATCCTGAAAAAATAAATTATTAAGGATGAAACACCACCAATGAAATCAATATAAAAGAATATACATCTTCATTGATCATGGGTGAAAGGGAATGTAACCAATGCCATCACTTCAACCCATCCTTTTCATAAATAAAGTGAAATTTTAAATTCATTATCCATGAAAACTAAAATGAAATTATTTTTCCAAGTACCCCCATTATTTACAAGGACAATAATATTTTCCTTCAAAATATTATAATCCAATGATAAAAATATAAAATTTAATTATGAAAAATGTCATTTAGATTTTATTATATTGCATTTGAAATAATATTCTATTACACACTCCATATACGAAATATAGAAATTTTATCGTTGCATGGTTTTCTCTATTACCACTTAGTAATATTCATTCCCTCTAAAATTTATCCAAAATATTTCCAATATCCCTTATGAGATTGAGAGTATTATATTACATTAATTTTAAAATAAGTACAACACCAACAAAATATAGGTTTTAGCAGTGGTTTTTTCTCCTATAGGTGGTGGTTTAAACTACTACCTACTGGTTTAGTGGTGGTTTCAAAACCCTAAGGGTATTTCATGGTCTGGTATAATTTCATTGTAGTTTGTTACAATTTGTGGTGTTTTCTGTAAGTTTCATTTTTGGGTACAATAGATGCGGTTTTTACGAAAAACCTGAAAATATAAGATGAGCATTAAGATTGCTAAATTGGATTGCAGTAGTTAGGTTTAGTGTAATTTAAAATTAACTACCACCACTTATTATTCTCATTAATTTATTTTTTTGACATTCCTAAAAACATCACGAAAATGTATTTTTAAATTATTATTTTTTAAATATTTAAAAAAACATATAAATATAAAAACAACATCAATTAGTAAATTTAAACATAAGTGCATAATAAATCCATCATATATAAAACATACATGATACATCCAAATTTATAGATACAAGAATCCACAATCATACCAACATCAATCTCCATTTCCCCAATTAACTAATATCCACAGTCTAACCTCATAATAGACAATAATATGAAGATATAAAATATTTCAAAAAATAATCCATGCCCAATGTACATCCACCGCATGACCTCCGATACATCCATATGCCTCGACATCTTATCCTTAACTTAATCTAACAACATCATCTCATCAATTATAATATAGGAGTCAGAAATGAGAATTAAACATATTAAATCATAATTACAGTAGAATCATTGATATAAACTAAACATACCATGGAAATACAAACACATATCTATCATTTAGTAGCACGCAAAAAGGTCTTTAATAGTGCTAAAAATATTGTTTTTCCTCAGTTCTGATAAATTGGGGGTCAATTTTTTGAGTTCTAAAAAGCACTAATAAATGCCCCACCAATATTAACGGTAGTTTAAGCACTGATAAATGCCCCCCTTTATCATCCCTGATAATATCAAACCTACTATAGATTATTATATGAATAATCATACACTATATAAAATACACCTATTACCTATATGAAAATACACCTATATAAAAATATAAAATTTAATTGAAATAAATTTTTCATCAATAATACAAAAAAAACACTATTATATACATTAGAAACATTTTTATGTATAATTACAATTACAATTAATTTCCAAATACTTTTTAAAACATTAACATTTGATCATATTTGTAACCATTGACCCCTATCAAAAACACCCAACCATAGTATCAGATTCCGAACATGTAATGACCTGAAAATCTGAAGAAGGAGAATTGAATTTGATAGACAATATGACATGAAACACCAAGTGCATAAGTGAATAAAATATCCGGATAATTTATAATATATTTGACATTCAAAATAAATTCAATATATTTTATATCATTCATTATAGGTGACATTGAGTTATTTTTAGTTTCATTCAACAACATCTTTCTTTAAAAACTTCCATTACACATAAGACCGAGTTTTACCGAAAAACAACATATTTTTTTGAATATAGTAATTAAATATAATAATACATTACCCGACTGTTAAATCAGTGGTTATGAATATTATTAACTTAAATATGAAAATATATGGTATACACAAATATAAAATGTCTTCACTGGTTAAAACTTAAGTATAAATGGATATAAGAACCAATTTAATATAACCGTAATTTTTTTATAAAAATTGTTTTTATGCTCAAAAATGTTTTTATCTAAATAATTTAAATTAATTACTATTAGTTAGAGATATTAATTTAATATATATATTATATATTCAATAAAATATTTTTGATATTCATCTAGTATACATTATATTCATAAGATAAGAAAACCCCCAATATTTCGCATAAAAATAAATATTTTTATAAATGAACCTTTATCACCTTTTAATGGAGAAACTATTTTAAATATAATTTATTTAAATTTTATAAATATTTTATATCATAAGAAACATCAACTTTGAAAAATTATCCTAAAAAATTATCTTTGGGTGAATTGTTCATAATTTCCTCTCAAGTTTCACTTTTCAATGAATAGTATAAAATAATAAATTTTAAATCAAAAATTATTTTAATATAATGAATTAATATTGTTATATTATATTTTAATTTAATTTAATTGAAGTTACATAAATTAATTCAATTAAGGATATTTTAATAACTATTACCTTCAAATTCAGTATAAAAATATTGAAATATTTTGAATGATTTTACTTTAAAAACCCACACTGTCATCCGGTATATGAGATTAAATTTAAATTAATTTCATCCAGTTATTTGTTTGAATTTAGTAAAAATGGATTAAATTTTTTTAATCATAATAATTTATAATTTATAATTTATAATTTATAATTTATAATAAAGTCATCTATTAAGATTACATTGGGTGTTTTTACCACTTTTATCAAAGTAATCTTTTATTCGCATTCCAAATAAGGCATTTCTCTAATTTTTTACTGTGAAAAGGGAATTTTCTTTTTAACTCATATAGAATTTATAGATTTACCCACCATAATTTTCGGAATATTCCATTCCATTTATAAAATTTGATATTTTAATTAAAATGCATTCCAAATTTTTTTTAATAAAATATTTTTCAAAACGAACAGATATTTTCCTTAATAATGTTTTTAAAAGACCTTTCTATAGTATTTCTATTCATCAATGACATCAACCCTTTTATTTTACACCTATTTAGATATTTTGTATTGATAACATCATATTTCATTCTCAGTATGGTCAATGATTGATTCGGTAAGGATAGTATTCTCATTCACATTATTGATTAATTTATGGTATACCTCTATAAATATTCTAATGATCATTGAAAATTAAATTTCCCCTAATTATCCATATCACTTTCCTTTGATATATTCATTTCCTAAATCATATATAATTTTAAATATAGTGATTACATTTAATTTTATTTGATTATTTGAGGAATTATTTATTAAAATTTATCCTTTATTAAATATGGATATTTGATAAGTCATTTTTTATATTCAATATTATGAATTCTAGAGAAATTAATAACAAGGGTTGGGGACTATTTTAAGAAATACCTATTGGTTGGGGACCATTTAATGAAATTCACTCGATGTATCAGTAGTTTCATTATATGAAATTACATGGCGAAAAAACCTTAGATTTTGTTTCCAAGTAAAATATTCAGGTTTCAATACATGGGTTTAAACCATTTTGTGAATGTTATTAATGGTAGTGGTTCATTTTACAGATAATTGAAACCCATTAATCAATCATTTCCAAAAATGTTAATCAGTTATTATTTATTCATAGTATATTCACCCAAATATATATGAATGCATGTCATTCTGAATTCAATGATTTAATATCATGTGTACCATTTTAGTACCTTACCATATGGATTTCACCATACCTAGTAATTTCAAATGAATAACATTCAATTTATAAAAATTCCATTTTTTATGCACTTCCTTTTCATTTTTTTGATTACATGACATGTGTTCTCAGTTATTTACCCTGAAATTATAATTAATCTCACTTATTCATTGTTTTTTTTCACTATACTTTACTCGGACTAAGCATTTGATATCATGCATATTTTTTCCCCTACATTGGATTTCAAGAAGTGTATTATGAATTATAAATCATGACATACTAGGTGGAGTAAAATTATAATCAAAATAAATATTTATTTAATTAATGTATTAGTTTTTTGTTCAATAATCAGGTGTGTATCTTGTTTACCAAGACTACTAAACTATTTGGTCCTTTAAGACACAAAATAGTTTTATCTTATGCCAATTTAATTTTAGGAAAAAAAACTCTGTTCTTTCTAGTGTCAAGTCACTACGGTTGGCTGTAGAGAAAATTTTTTATCAACCTTAGAAACTATATTTAGAAAACATTTATTAATAAACATAAACCTAAGGTATAATTTGTGGATATTAACAGAATAACATCCATGAAATTTAGTAAGGTAAATATATTTTGTGGTAATTTCTGGAAATACATCTATGTTTCTATACTACAAGTTGAAGTGGTTTTAGAATAGATGTACCAAGTGGTAAAAACTATATCAAGGTGCATCAGGACTATCTCATTATAACCTAGTACATGGAAACTGGCCTCACCTCTCCCCTTATTTGACTCTCCCAGGGGATATGCTTAAGATAATTTAATTTATCTTTCAATCCATTTTGATGGATTTGAATATATAATGAAGATTAATGATCTAGTATTATCATTATATTAAATAATGACCTATGTGGAAATAAATGGATAAAGTTTTTATATATTAGGGTTATATTCAAACATTTTTTAAAAGGATATTTAGTGATTAACATTATTTCAAATATCTTCATCACATTTATTTTGGAAATTATATTAATATGTTTTTAGAAAAATATAAACTCTAAGCTAGGTTAGAATACATCGAATCCTAAAAGTCCACATGACTTAAACCCATCAAGGAAGGATGATAAGTTTTTGACACCTACAACTTCCCTACACAATGTAATGGTTAATGTATCATTATTTTTAGATTAAAAAATTGATTAATATATGTCAATGGTAACCTAGTGGTTTCAATTTTTATGTTTAGACATTAATTGCTTAACCATATCATTTTTGGAAATAACTAGGGAAAAATATTTAGACTTTTCACTCTTTTAGAGTCCTTAAGTTCCATTGGGAGTATATTTCAGTGCTTTAGATATCAAATTTCATTTTTATATATCTATTTTGTGATGTAAGGGATGAATTGTAAATAGATCTAAGAACAACAAAATTATGAAATTTCATTTTTATATATATTTCAAGTATGTATATTTATTTTTATTATTAGAAAGAAAAATAATTACTTCACATTAAGAAAATGAAAAAACAAAATAATGATGTCCTAATACCATAATTTTTTTTGAACTGTTGATCTTCTAAGTCATTGTATATTTATGGATTTGGGGACCTAAAAATTACATTGATCATCATTTTTTTTATTTATTAACCCAATAACTCCCTATGAATAGTTATTCTTTTCATCCAAGTAAGTATCTCTACTTTCCATTAATGTTCTCCTTCTTTGAGACCTAGTTAAATTGTAGTCAATGTGACCTTTGTACTACCCAGTCTATCTTTTATAGAGGATTTCTTACGATCCCTTCATATGATGTTGTATTTCAAACATAGTAAATATAAATCAACATATTACCATGATCGAGTCAAAATTTTGAGGACCGAAATTTATTTTATGTGGAGTGAATGTAACACCATGAAAATATAAAATAATGTATTTTGTATTCGATAACATGTATGACACGAAACACCAAGTGTGAAAGGTGGTATAATATTATGATAATTTATAATATATTTTTAAATTTAAATAAATTCAATGCATTTAATTTCTTTCAAAGAACGCAACAATGATTTATCTTTCATGAGGTGCACCAAAGACTTTCTTCTGAATCATATATTACATTCTAGACAGAATTTTACAGAAAAACAACATAATTTTAAAAAATAATTATTTAACATAATAATAATTAAAATATAAATTAAATTATAGTATATGAATAGTATTAATTTGTTTTTTGAAAATATATGGTTTAAAAAAATATAAAATGAATTCTTTAGTTAGAAATTAATTGTAAATATATATAATAACCAAATGAATGTGGGGGAAATTTTAAAAAAAACTGTTTTTATACATACAATGTTTTTTTATAATGATTATTTATATTAATTAAAATTTGTGTCTGATATTAATTTAATATATATATATATATTATTCAATAAAATACTTTTGATATTCATCCATTATATTTTATAATCATAAGATAATAATAAACTCAATGTTTCACATAAAAATCAGTATTTTTAAAAAGGAACTTTTACAGCCTTTTAATGGATGACCTATATTAAATATGATTTTTGGAACATTTATAAAGATTATATGTCAAAATAAAATTACTCTATGGAAAATAAACTTAAAAAATATCTTATGAATATTTTTTTGTTAATTTTATGCATAGTTTCATTTTTTAATGAATATTGAAAAACAAAGAATTATAATTCAAATCATCTTTTTTGCCTAAAATAATTATAGATGTAAATTAAAGTTTTAATATATTATAAATGTTAAAATATATGAATTATTTTTAAATTAATCGATTTTAGGTCATTTGAATAAATTTCACTATGAAATTGCGTTAAAATTCTAAGACATCCTTTAAGTTTTTTACTATAAAAACCTGCATTAACATCACATCTATTGGATATAATTTAATTTAGTATTATCCAATTATGTGAATGGAATTTTTAAAATTGTATTTAATATTTTTAATAACAATATTTAATAATTTATAATAATTTCAAATTATTTTTTACCAATAATATTTATAAAAGTAATTAAAATTATTTTTAATGTTTAACGTGAAATTAAGCTTAACAAGGAACTAATCCATAGAGTAAGGGAAAATTAACCTATAAACACATTCAAATTCCATTTTATGTCCAGATCTATACCCTATAATCCCTTTATTGATTTTGGCCCTTTATTTTAGCCAAATTCAATGGGAAAAACATTGGTGGAATTCCCTTTTCCTAAATTTACAAGAGTGCCACTCATCCTCTAGTATAAAAAGGCCTACTCTCATCCCACTAACTCACACTACTAAGGACAGTTTGGGTCAGAAAATATCTAAAACAATATCTTATAAATATCCCTACCAAGTCTTATAATCCTACCCTTGGGAATAAATTCATCCAATTAAGCCCTTTGTTGCAAACCGAAATGAGTTACCCAATGAAGTCGTAATATTCTTCCTCAAGACCCTTAGTTTTATTTCCGTTATCCATCCCCTAAAATACCCTTATTACAAGATTTTATAACCAAAATAGTGAACTCAATGTAATCATTTTTTTTGAGAAGTTTAAAACCTATAATTAAGCGCACACCCATCTAATGGGTAGTAATCACACCATTTATGTGCACGGAAAACTACCACCTCAAGTAACGATGATTGTTCATTCTCTATTTACCACTATTCATGGTTGGTAATTTTTATTGGAAAAGTTTTTATATAAGTTAGATATTATATTTATCATGTATTTATTCTTATCTAATTCTTTTATAACGCATGCCCTTAAAATTTCAATTTTATGTAAATACGATAACATCGTTTATGGATGTGTGGACAACCGCCACCTCAAAGCAATGTGATCCATTCACGCTATACATGGAAAGTATAAAGGATGGTTTTAGTTAAAAATATGTGACATACAATGAATATATTTTATATTTATGAAATAATTACATTTCTATATATACAATATATCATTTTCATTATTACACTTTCAGACACATTAAAAATGATAATGTCGTTCATGGAGGTGTGGACTACCACCTCATCAACATGATGTGATTACTTTTACATCACAATAATTATATATAAAAGTATATATGACTAAATAATATTTCATTTATTATATAATTAACACTATTTAAGGATTAATTTTACTTTCCCTCTTTTCATAATGATCATTGTAAAATGGGAATGTCACTCATGCGTATATATGACCAAGTGTCTCCATGATTGTAATGTCTGTTAATTTTTAATAACCATATTTATTTATTATTTGTAAATGTATATTTTAAGTATAAATATGATATTTATTTCATAATTACTATTCCGGATATATTATTTAAAAACACCTTTGACTTAGTTGACCTACCAATGTTGTTTTTGATAGAAAATAAAAAGTTTATAAAAGCACCCAACGTAAATATAATTATTTATGTGCATGTATAAATCATTATAATAAGTGAAATAAAAGTAATTATAAACATTAAAATGTTATAAATTAAGGATATAATTATAATATTTTTATTCTTCAGGAATATAAATACACACAAGATAAGTCAGAATAATGGTTATGGATTCTATTATCACATTTTACGTCTATGTGAAATTTTTCATATTCACCACTTAATTATTTTGTGTGGTGTATCTACTAACCCGTTTTATCCCTAATATAATTAAACCAATTATATTCATGTTATTTTATATATTCATTTAATTTTATTCATTCCTTAGGAATTTTATTTTAAAATTTTCAAAGTGGTACAGGGTACCTTGTAATGCTCAAATATTATTTCCCACCAAAACAATTTAAATGATATTTTTTAGTATATCTATTCATAAATTAAAAACTGCATATTTTTACCACACTTGGGATATGTAATATTAATAAAATCCTTTTTATTTCTATGGATGGTTTATGGTTGATTTTTCCAAGGATAATACTAACATTCACTTCCTAGATTAATTTTTGGTATTCCCATTGTAATATTCAAATGATCATTGAATGATTAATTTACCCTAATTATCAATATCATATAGCAGGGATATGTTAATTAATGTAATTACATATAATTTCCCAAATTTATTCATAAAAATTATTTTTGAAAATTCCGAGACCAGATACAAAGAAGACGTGCGATTCCTAGGCCCAATGTTCCTGGAATAATTCTCTGAATAATGTTATGTTTTTATAGAACACACGCATGAAGATCTTTAAAGAGTAAAATTAATTACAATTGTTTTCCAAGATTTTAAATATTAGGGCTCTATTGATCTAAAAATAGTGTAATTACCCTTGGCATGACCTAACCATATTTAGTATGGCTCATTTGTAGAAAATTCCACAAAGGTCATAACTGTAAATAAAATTATTATATAAAATTATTTAATTTTAGAACCCTAATAACACATTAACAGTAAGAATTAATGGAAATATGAGACCAATTTTGAGTTCATAATGGTTTTATTTCCATGGGTGAGGCTTAACATCCGCCAGCATGGGCCTTCTATGGAAGATAGTTTATAGATGTAAACATCATTAAAATAATTTAATATATAAATTATTTTTTATGATGAATTTGTTTTTTCATAATATTTCCTACTGTATGAAATTTAGGTTTATGACATCACCTTGTAAATACACTGAGGTAATGATACTAACCCCTCGCAAATTAATGCTGGTAGTTTGGCGAATCAAGAACAATGAACAATGTATTCAAAGGATATTGACCATGCCAACAATATGATGACCATTTTTCATCAGCAATCGAACCGAGTCGAGGTAGGTCATCTGATTTAAATTTTTTTCTTCTTTTCTTTTATTTCATATAATTAACGTGAATCAATCAATGAATGTATTGATTCACAGGTATTGTGTATTGTGGTATGGTATTTTATTTTATTGGTTTTATAATTAGGGTTGGTTCATGGAGATCTTCTTTTTATTCTTGATCTTTCTTTCGGAATGGACTAAGGTCAGAACGAACAACAGTCAAGGTTCATTCTTAGATATTTTCCACAGATTCTATCCCTATATGTTCTTTTAGTTCATTTTATTCTTTTCTATTTATCAATGGATGATCACTCCGCATTTGTTTCATGGAACAATGATCCGAAATCGATTATCTAATTTCAGAATGACTTATTGGAGGTGCGATGGTGATGGAAGCAGTTGGACCAGAGCGAGTCAAAATATATCATCATTCAATTGTATTTTTATTAGGATGAATCCAGACATTGATTTTTACTAAGTGAAATGAAGAACCTAACCATAGGATCACATATGGGCTTTGATTTTGAAAAACATAGCATCATAGGAGAACTGGTGGCATGTGGAAGGGGCCACCATCACATGACGGTGTCCATGTGTATGAGGCAGATCACTAAAGTGGTAACAGCCATTTAACCATGGCTTCATAATAGTTGGAGGAGGCCACATAGTCGGGGTCCAGGGTATAGGCAGATGGGGTGGTCGTCTGCGTTGAATGTGGTGTCACCGTGTCGACTATAGGGATTGCGGTCTAACAGACTACATGCGGTGTAAAGGCAAACCTGAACATGGTGGCCAGATCAGTGGGTCCAAGTCTATTTAGATTTCCATGGCTCTTCTATCTTTAAAATAAGGTGTATATTCCTAAATGGTCAGGTCGGACCAGGATGGGTCTGGCAGTACGTCGAGTCAGAATCTTTTTGTTAATGTTATTGTAACCTTCAAACATATCATATGTTTGGATAGTCGTGTGCAGCCTTAGAACCCTTACGATGGGTCATTTGTTAATGTTATTGTAACCTTCAAACATATCATATGTTTGGATAGTCGTGTGCAGCCTTAGAACCCTTACGATTGGTCATTTGTTTTGATGTGGCATGGTGGGTTTTATTTGGACCAGTAGAGGTTGGGAGTGTTCTCTTTATCAATTCATATGAGGGTTCAACATAGGATCTCATTCCCATCATAGATTGTGATAGTAGAGGTTGAGAGCATTCCCGTGGTCTTTTCCTATGAAGTATTAATGTGGGATCTCATTTCCATCCTAGAGAATGACCCATATTCTAATATGATTTGTCTCATTCATACTTCAATAGTTGAATAATTGGTTTGGTGCATGTATCACCCAGAGACACCCAATCAGTTCTCAATTATTATCGTGGTACCATAGATAGGGTTTGAGCATAGGTGTGACAAATATTTACATGGGAAACTATCCACTGACTATGATGATGTTCCAAGTAGTTCTAGGAGTCCCCTAGTGATCTTTGGGCATTGACCTCCAATCTGTGTGCTGATATCTGATTCATTCCATTTTTATGGCAACACTTGACGAGCATGATTTTTGGATGTTTTTAGTGGTTGATGTTTGGTAGTGATTTATCAAGACTATGGGTCTTATCGAGACTACATGTCTCATGGAATCTATATGACTTATCAATACAGTGATCCTTTGTGGTTACCTTTGAAATATCAGTTCTATGTACTTCTATCAGATAGCTCGAGGATTGAGATCTCCTAGGATGAGCATTTTAGGAGTATAACTGAATATTTGGTTTTGGATTAAACTTTGAGGATTAGAATTGTTTTTGAGTATACCAAGATTTTCTTATTATATGTGTTTTTTGAAAGAAACCTATGTTGAATTTACCATATATTTTTAGTGGTGTTTCCTTTGTGGTATTTTACTTCATGTTTTCAGGGTTCCCTACTGATTATTTTTTACAAACCCCATCACAGTATATGCTTGTAGGTGTTGTGTCTGGTTTAGATGATTCCAACTTTGATAGAGTCCTAGGTGGACTTGGACCATGTGGTTCTTGAATAACTAATAAATCAAGGTTTGATCCTATGGATTCAAACAGCTAACTAGTACCTTACCCATAAGGTAGAGTTTTCTGCATATGAGTATAGGAACTAGTCAATGTCTTTTATTTGGTGGGATTGTATTCTGGCATATCTTTACATTATTGTACATTCCTTTCCTTTTATACTATGTTGTTGGTATCTTATTGTATTTATTCATTTTTTACATAGTGTTTTTAACCTTTTGTATTTTTTTCGTGGATATGTGTATGTGTGTATAGGTACATAGGAAAATGTTTCCCATTTATGGGATATGTCTACTCGGTCCTAGTAACCAGTCACTGGCCTATTAGAGTTGGGCTTCGAATAGTCATGGCATGGGTACCTCCAGAATGATTCGGGAAAATGTTGTATCACAGTGGATTAATAATAATTTAGGACTAGGAGTCTATGAGATTGGTTTGGGGTAACAATATTATTTTTTTCAAGTTTATTTTTCAGGCCAGGGACTCTAGTGTTGGTGTGACGACCAACATATACATAGACCAGAACTCTGGACACCTTATTTTTGACTCGGTACATGAAAAAACTTGTTTCAAGGGAAAAAATAAATTTACATGGATCATATTGGAATGGGTATTGTTTTCTATGTCCTACTTTATTCATCTCACCTGATATACTCTTTTTACCATGATACATCTTGTTTTCAATAGGATAAATTCATAGTGCTAGCCGGTGAGGATTCCATAGAAGGATTGGTATTTCGAAATAATAATTCATGATGCCTCCCTATGGGGTCTAGTCAAGAAGATGTTTTTCTTAAGGATGGTCATAAGGACTAACTTTCTCATGTTGATCAGTTCGAGGACCCGCCACTAGTGGTTCAGGTGGATGCAGGTTGTTAGAATGAGTCATACAAGTCTTTATTGGAACTCAATGATGATATAAAGGGTTAAAACACATATCATAGGCTTCCAAGGTATTTATCACCATAAATCAATGGTTACCATGATCAACATATATTAGGTGCATGATGAATATTATAGAACATGAGGATTCAGTGGAATTTCAAGAGGTGTTCTAGTTCCCTAAGGAAGAGGTGTTTCTATGCTTGTCAAGAGAAGGGTCATTTTTCATGTGATTTCCCCACCATTTATCATACAGTCAAAGATTTAGTTGATTAACTGGAATGGAAGAGGTAGCAATAGTATTAGATAGGTCTATGATGTTGTGTACATTGTAGAGGAGCTAGGTAAGCAGTAGGAGGTGGCCATCATTTTGAATTGTTACCACCACCACCCCCAGGTGGTCAATACTGGAGTCACCGAGAAGGAGGACATGGGAGGAGACAGTTGTAGGAAATATAGGTTTATAACCCCAAGACTCCAAAAATTGTTCAAGGTACAATCTCTGTCTATTTACTTTAGTTGTTATAAAATGAAATTTATGCTATTATTTCCATTCTTCCCAGTTCTATGTAATGATACATGGTGATTCTGGTTAAACGATTTACGGGACCCTTATGCTTAGTGACACTGACTATAGGAGACTTAAAGATCTCACACTAATTCTGAATGCGTGACCCAATTATTAAATGGTAAAGTTTCAATTATGATATCACGGTAGTAGTGTCGAGGCCTTATAATGTCATTATTGGTATGGACTAGTAACCACATTTCATGTTTAGGTTGATTGTTTTAGAAGAATGATGTGGTTCTTACAAGGTAATAGAACCAGATTTCCCTTTTTATCATTGAATGGGAAATCCGTAAAAATCATGATGAACTCATGCATAGGAGGGTTCACTTGGTTACTCATTAGTAGGATATACTATCCATTAGTGAAGTATATTTTTTGAGTCCACAATTTACTCTAAGTGTGGTGGAGTATAAATACCTCTTCCATGATGATGTTCCAAGTTTACCTCCCCACTAAGAGATACACTTTTGTGTTGATCTACCCCATGGGATAATACTGATATCTACACCAGCATATTATATGGTTTCTAAAAATCGTCAAGATATGAGTGTGTAGTTGGGGGAGTTTCATAGGGAGGTATATGTGAGACCTAGTGTTTTACCCTCGTAAATCATATCTGGTCTTCATTGATGAAAACCTAGTGTACTCAACATCTGAGAAGGAGAACGTGAGACACTTAAGGATGGTCCGGGACACACAATTAGAGAACTATATTTACGAGAGGCTATTGGAGATTCATCCATGTATTCGAGATGTCTATTTTTATGGGACATATCATCTCAGAGACTGGAGTACCAATGGATCTAGAAAAGGCTATAAAAGAGTTTGAAGACTTCTACCATCTTATGGTTTCTAGAGGTGGGTGTCGAGTACGTAGTGTGTTGTGATGCATTAGGAATTGGTCATGGACATATCCAGATATAGAGAAAACAAGTGATTTTCTATGGTGAATTATAGTTGATTTTAAATGATTAGAACTACGCAACCCATGATATTTTGTTAGTGGAAGTATTCTTTGCATTGAAGAAATTGTGACACTACCTGATGGGTGAGTAGTTTATCATCTACTTCGACCATAAGAGTCTCAGGTATATATTCTCTCATAAGTATTAGAAAATGAGATAGAGGAAATGGCTAGAGTTCCTCTACGAATATTACTTAGAAATTTAAATACTCATGGGAAAGGGATCATGGTAGCAGATGCTCTCACCTGAAGATCTATCTTGCTGTTGTTGAATGAGGCATTGATGGAGTTAACCTCGTTGCAGATAACCATTGTGGATGGACTTAGAGTAACATATCTCCCATCAATGTCTGCCACACCTCCTCTCTTTTAGTGAGTCAGGGAGTCACAAAAGTGGGATACTAATTTTGAGTCACTACATGATCAAATTCCCACAAGGCATGCCCATGATGGATATTCGAAAGGTGGGGATCACATTTTTTCCTTAAAATAATGCATGACGATACGAGTGGGGTTGAGAGAGTAGGTTCTGATGGAGTTTAATGAATCCAATTTAATAGTACATCGATGTGTGGAAATGATGTACCAGTTCCTTAGACATCAGTTTGGTGGCCACAGATGATGAAGGAAGTGTCCGAGTTTGTTTCTCAATGCCTCACTTGTCAATAAGTGATGGTCAAACACTAGGTTCTAATGAGTTCTAATCAACCCCTTGAGGTTCTAGAATAGAGGTGTGATGGGATAAAAATGGACTTTTTAAGAGTTCTACAAGTACGTCTAGGAGTAACAATACCATCTAGGTTATCATTTACCGATAAACCAAGACATCCCACTTCCTAGATAACCAACAGTAGAGTTCAATAGACAGATTGGGATTCCCCAACTTGTAGCGTATAGTCCAGTTCCATGGAGTTCTATCAATGATTTTTTTCAAATCATGATGCTTTCTTCACATCCCGGTTGTGGATGGGATTACAGGAGGAATTTGGGACACAGTTACACTTAATAATATTATATCACACATAAATGGATGGTCAGACTAAGAGGGCCATTAATTCTCTAAAGAAAATGGAATGGGCTTTCATGTTATGTTTTTCACATTTTTTATTATTTCATACCTATGGGGGATTTTGGGTACAACAAAAAATACCCCTACACCATCAAAATGGCACCATTAGGAGCTTGGTACAGGTGACCCTCCATCTCACCACTTTATCATACTTCCCAATTCGATTCAGCTCTAATGGGCCCAGAGTTGTTGCAAGAAACTGTTGAGAAGGTGTAGGTCATCTAGGAGAAGATAAATACTACACAAAGCCGTCATAAATCTTATTATGATAGGTTATAGAGGAAATTGGTTTTTATGGAGGGAGGTCATGTGTTCATCTAAGTCTCTCTTTGATGCGGGATGTAGAGATTTGATCGAGATGACAAGATATCATCGAGGTTCATCAGCCCTTTTCCTGAAACTTTGTAGAGTTGGTGATGTGGCATACCTTTTATATCTAGCCCCTTAGTATTTCTGGGTACATAATTTCTTCCACTTGACTCAAGTGAGCAGATACATTCCAGACCCATCACACATCATTGACCGAGGTGAGATAGACCATGATGATGGGATGACTTTTGTTGAGTACCTAGTGGAGACCAAGGGTTGATAGGATGGGATCATTCTTGGGTGGTTTATTCCTATAGTGTGAATTCAGTGGTAGAACCAAAATCTCTAGGAGAGATAATGGGAGTGGGAGGCTCATATTCGCACTCAGAACCCTCAATTATTTTAGTATCCCATTGTTTATTCTTTGATGGAAGTAAATTCCTTTTGTGAGGAGAATGTAATTACTCATATTTCCCATAATTCATTTTTTTAAATTATTTTTGAAAATTACGAGACCAGGCATAGAGATGGTGTTTTATTTTGAGTCCTGGTGTGACCAGAACAATTCTCTGAAGAATGTTATGTTTTTAATAGCTTGCACGTACGCCATTTCATAAAATGTAAAATATCTTCTAACAAGTTTCTAGTATTAGAAATCCAAGGGCACCATTGATATTAGAACCATGGGGTTTCCCTAGGTGATACTTAACCTTGGTTGGTACTAGTCACCAGTAGATAAACCCACCAAGGATGTAACCATAAATAAAATAGGTAAATAAAATTATATTATATTAAAATCTTAATAACTCGTATATGGTAACTTGGATTAGACATAAAAGACCACCATTGAGTTCGTAATGGGGTGTTTTCTTTAGGCTAGGACTAATAGTGGCCAATGTGGGCCAGTTGTGAATGATAGTTTTTTGATGTAAACATCTTTAAACTAATTTATTAAAACAATTATTTTTTACATAGTATTGATTTTATTTTAATATAGCATAATATTTGGAATACATGGTTATGACATAACTCTATAAATACTTTGAGTAATGGATATGGATCACTTTCTAACAAACAACTATGGATTGTCGAATCAAGAATGACAAAGATCGTATTTGAATGATCTTGACCACAAAAAAACACAATGATAGTTCTTCATCTATGATCGAACAAAATCAAGGTACTTCATGTTATTTTAATTTATTTTTCCCCCATTTTATTTACTACAAATGACATGAATCAATTTATGAATTGATTTATACATGGGACATGTGTATTGGGTGTTGGGATTATATTTTTGGTGTTTTATTATTAGGTATTGTTTATGGATATCTTATTTTTTATCTTTCTTAAAGAGTAGATCAAGGACAGAATGGACAATGGTAGAGGATCATTCCTTGGGTCGTTCCTAGTTCTTTCTACCCTTTTGTTCAATTAATTCTTCACATTATTTTTGGTTTATAAATGGATGATCATTTCACCTATGTTTCATAGAAAAATGATCCAAATTTGAGGATCAAATTTCAGGACGACTTAGAAAATGTGTGAAGAAGATGGAAATGAACAGATAAATGAGATTTGGGAGATAAAACTATTTGATTGTTTATTTATCAGGATGACACATGACCTTGATATAAGCCCAGGGGGATGAAGAACATGACCCAAGGATTGTATATGTACCTTTGTTTCAAAAAATGGAGCCCCATAGGAGAACCAGTGGACCATGAAAGGGCCCCACAACACGCTGGTGGAACATTATGGAGGTGTCAGCTGTGTGAACCAGGGATCAGCCACATTTGAAGGATCCAACAATGTTGGCGGCCCCGAGGTAGGCGGGCACAGTGGTTGTTCACGTTGAACATGAGGACACTATTTTTACAAGGGGGCATGTGTTTCAGTGGACCGCACATATGGGTTGGATCAGTGGGGTGGGTCTGATCATGTAGCTCTATGGGCTGAGTCTAATGGCCCAGTGGGTTATGGCCCATTGTTCCAATATACTAGTCCCAGCTACGCATCATTCTTGGCCAAACCAGGTCGGGCTAGCTAGCGGTTTGGGTCAGACCCTTCTTTAGTAGTACATCCTTAACATTCAAATATAGTTTTTTATAAGATGTCTAAGGAATTTGTAAGCTTGAGATGAGGTGGTGCTTTTAAGATGGATTGGTTGGTTTTAGTTGGACCAATAAAGGTTGAGATCATTATCATTGCCTATTCCTTTAAGGTTTTGATATAGGATTGTGTTCCCTTCAAAGAGGCTGATAAAAGATCTTAAGACCATATTTTTTGTCTTTTCCTATGAGGGTTTGATGAAGGATCATGTTCTTGTCATAGAGGATGATGGGTATTCCAAATGGATTTGTCTCAACCTAGTTTAAATGGTTTACTCACTTGGTTGGAGCATGTATCACATCGAGAGGCCCTGTTGGTGCTCAATTCTATTCTTGGTACCTTAGATAGGGTTTGTAGAGAATTTGTGACCTATATTTACATGGTAAACTATCCCTTATCTATAATGATAGATCCCGAAGGGCATGGGTCCCCACAATGAGTCCTCAGTTTTGACCCCTATCTGTGTATTGAGATCTAATTATTTCAGTTCTTCGTGACTAAACCCGAGGAGCGTCCTTCTAGCAGTTTTTAGTGGGTGTGGTTTGGCTATGATGTAATGAGACTCTATGTCTTAGAGAGACTAAATTACTTAGGGAGCTATGTGAATTATCAAGACCATTCATCTCTATGGTTACTTTTGGTATATCTATTCTTCTTGCTTCTATCATATATCTTGAGGAGTGAGATCTTTCAGGACCAGTGGGGTATGAGCGGAACCTTGTAGGTGTCAGTAGATGAAACTTCTAGGATTTGAATTATTTAGGATTATACCTAGAATTTATTCTAATATACATTGTTTACACATAATTGTGTTGAGTTTAATATAAATTCTTAGTGGTGTTTCCATTGGGGTATTTTACTTTGTGTTTTCAGAGTGTCCTTCTGAGTGTTGTTTTACTCACCCTTGCATGGGATATGCCCACACTTTTCATGTATTATGTAGACGATTAACATATTGAAAAATTCATAGGTGGCCCAGTACAAGGTTGTTATTCGAGAGACCAGAGAGTCAAGGAATGATCCTACAACTTTAGATAGCAGACCAATACCCTTCCCTTTAGGTATGGTTTTCTGAATATGAGTTTTTGTAAATTTTTCACCCACTCTTGCAAACACTTTCTTTTGGTGGGATTGTCTTCATTTCGAGTTGCACATTACTACACTTTACCTTACTGTCGTAAACTATGGATTGTATCATAGTGTATTTTTTCATTTTTTGTAGAGTTTTTACACATCAATACTTTGGTCTTTGATATGTGTTCATGCATACAGGGACTTTCGCAAATGCCTCCCATTAATGGGATATGCCTACTTGATGCCAGTCACCAACCCTTGGCCTATTGTACATAGGATTTAGGTAGTCACAACATGATCCCCTCTCGGGAGGTTCGTAACAATTTCCTTAGACATATGGTATTTTTATATTATGTTTCCTTTGAAATATATATGATTATTTGTAGAAATATTGATAAATTCATATCCATTATTAAATATGGATATGTGATAGTCATATTGTTTACTCGATATGAATAATTATTGGGACATGAAAGACAAGGGTGGAGGCTATTTACAAAAATCCCTATGGTTTGGGGACCAATTAATGAAACCACATCGATGCTACAGAAGACTCATGAGATAAAATGTTTTGGTGAAAAAACCCTTTGAGCTTTTTTTCAAGTATAATGAATAAGTTTATACACACAGACATAAACCATTTTGTGTGAGGTATTGATGGTTGTGGTTCATGTTCCAGATAAGTGATACCAAATAATTAAGCATTGCCTTCATTTCGAATCTGTTATTATTTACCCATTATATTTTTCATCAATATAACTATGGATTCCTTTAATTATCAGTTCATTTATTTATTGGAACATGTTTCCATTTTATACCCTTCCATGTTGATTTTGACTCATATAGTTATTTGAATGGAATTTATTTCTTGTTATTACATTTCCATATTTTTTATGCACTTCCTTCATAGTTTTTTTATTACATTGTATGTGTGTTTAGTTATGTTCCATGTCATATTTATTATTCTCATTGATTCATTATGGATTCCCATATACGTTACCCTTACTAAGAATTTTAGGTCACCCTTATTGTGTTTCCCTTCTATGATAATCCATGAAGAAAACTATGATAGATGTGTAGGGATATACTAGATTTAATAATGTTATCCTCGAAAGAAAAAAACTATTTTAATAATATTGTATTAATTTGTAACTAAAAAATCATGAATATATCTAGTTTACCAAGAGTACTAAATTGTTCAGTCATTTCGGAAATAATTTACATTTATCATATGCCAATGTAATGGTAGTGTACACCCACTCCAATATTTTTGTGGTTGGGTCACTATAGAGCAACCCAACCCAACTCAAGAAAAATCATCCACCTATATAAAGAAAAATTATTGTTTTATTAATAATGTAAAAAATTATATGAAACATAAATATGAAAGAATACATTAATAAATGTCAATTTTAAACAATAATAATCACCTTCAGTTATACCGGCCACACCATGAGTTGTATTGTGGTGTGATTGAGTCATACGCATCAACAATGACTTATGTATCATTTTCATAATGTATCAGGACAATTAGAATGTGTTTTATCATTTTTCAATATGTTAGTTGTTCATTTTACTAAAAATAATATCAATATTAATTAAAAAAGATACACATGGAGTTGAACCGGTCACCACCGTTCATCATATTGAGGTACAACTGACTTATACCATTCAAAAATTATGTATGGATTTTTTCCCGAAATTATCATTAAAAATAAGAATTTTTTTATTAGTTTTGAGTATTAAATTTGCATTTTTTTATTAAATGTCATTTAAAACAAAAAACAAGCTCTTTATGCTCTACCAATCACATCATGTGTCAGTTTTATGTGAGAATTATTCCTTCACTTCATAAATTACATATTAATGATTTTCATAAATTACCGAGATAATTAGAGTGAATTTACTTGGAATTCAATGAATGTCACACATTTTGAACTAAAATGTTCATTTTAATCTTATAACAACTACATTGAGTGATACTGGTTATACCATTTATTAGGATTATGTTGTTTTTGATTCATACACATAAGAAATGAATTATAGATCATTTTATTAAAGTAACAAAACCTAAAAAACTTTTTTTCATAATTCTCAGAATATCTTCTTTTTAATGAAATTATTGTTTATTTTAAATTGAATGGAGCAAATAGAGTCATACTAGTTACACTATGCCTTAGATAAGATTTTAGTTGATTATTACATGTCATAACTAACTTATGGATCATTTACCTAATGTTTCAAAATAATATGAATATTTTTTCTCGTATTTTAGTATGCCACATTTTCATTTACTAAAACTAATGTAACTTTTAAATAAAAAGACTCCATTAGAATTATAATAGGCACAACCAGTGACCGATTGAGGTGCGCCTGATTCCTGCATGTCACAAATTATGTATGTACAGTTTTATATATTTAAACATAAATACAAAAGAATTTATTATGTTTTTAAGATGTTAGTTGATTTTCTTACTAAAATTTCATTTCAAACTAGAAACATGTACTTTGTGTCGTATCGGTGACATTTTGTGTCAGTATTAGATGATAATATATTCTACATGTGAAAAAAGACTTATGAATAATTTTTCTAAATTATCAAGGAGATCTGATCATGTTTTATATGTTTTTAGTGAGTGATACCCATTTTAAACTAATAATTATAATTTTAAATGGATAATGGACACCTTGAGTCATACCGGTCACACCATGCATCGGATTGATGATTGGTTGATTCCTATACATCCAGAAGGGAAAATGGATTTTTCATAATGTATCGAAAAAATCAGAATGTATTTTATCGATTTTGAGTATGTCGCATTTTCTTTTTTACTTAAATTAGTGTCAATTTTAAATTAAATGATACAATTGAAGTCACACCGGCTACATCATGAATTGGGTTGTGGTAAGGATGATTATTACACATCAAAAATGACATATGTATTGATTTACAGTTATATAAAACATATTAGGGTGTTTTACATAATTTGAGTGTGTGGTGTGTGTTTTGAACTAAAATGTAAATTATAAACTAAATACATACAATCTGAGACATACCTAGGATAATGTATATCTGATTGGGGATCCACTAAATGAGTATGTGATATGTGCTTCTATTTCAACGATCTACAAATATCTTACTCTGGTGGAATTCTTTGGATGGAAAATGCCTTCATTGAATTCCATTGATCAGTTCACTTTGGATTTCTAGAAGAAGCATGAATGAGATATTATAGGGATCATGGACAGGAGACATTTCGTTATCATATTCACGTATGAAGATGAGTTAGTATCTGATTTCTTGAATTCCCCACACATTGTTTCAGGTTTTCACTTTTACCTTTTTTGGTGGTTGTTTGATTTTAATTTTAAGCATGATTATCCTATTATAATGATTTGGATATCCCTCTCTAGAATTATGTTACCTTTTTAAAACCTAGAATTCATTTGTATGATTAGTAACAAGGGGAAGGTAACTTTTTACTATAAAACAAACACACACAGTTTCCCACCCCAATTCCATGAGGATCTATATCAAAGTTGATGTCTCTAAGTGTATGAGCTATTTTATCAGCATCGATATAGAATCTAAGTTGCATTGGAAGAAGAGGTTATATTATAAATCATGGGTTATGTTTTGTTCTTCATGTAGTCTTCATGGACATGACACTTATAGTCTCTGGCTAGGAACATAACGGAACCTCTCACAAGACACCTTTGGGGATGGACATCTATTTACGATGCTTTCATCAGGGCATGCATCGTCTGTTGGGATGTGTGGGTTAATTCTTTGCATTCATACTTTCTAATGGTGGGTGAAATTGGTCTCTTATTCATGGATGTTTTCTCCTTGATCGAAAAAAGATGATGGGGTTTCATGTCTCTCCTTCCATATATTCCTCCTCATAATTTGTCACCTGGTTCGGGTCTCCATTAAATATTAATAAATTTTTCATGAAACTCTTCTCTGGTTCCATAACTTCATTGATGCTAGTAAATTACACTACTTCTGTCAGGACATTCCAAGGGGTCAGGTAAGGGTATCAGCCTTCGTTCTGGGGAGTAGTCACATTGGAAATTTTTGGTGGTTCTGGATGCTGAAACAAGGATATGTATTGGTTTATTCCCATTATTATATGGCTTCTTGAGGACACAGAATCCTAAGGTATCCCAAATTGAGTGTGGGAAATTATATGAAATAGTAATTCCCCTGAGTTTTTCCTTGGATTCACATGTTTATCATAGATTATTCCCTGAGTTTAACATCTAGCTAAGACAGTTACGCCAAAGATTTGTCCTTTGAGGTTTTCATTTGGAATCTCATGTTTAACATGAGGTAATACATGAGTTTAACATCTTTTGGATACATAATGAGAGTGATCAAAATATCTCATAAAGGTAGATAATATTGGTACATCCCTAGATGGATGGCCAAAACCTACCAGGATGTGGTGGCCCGGGTAAGAACCAGGATAGATGATGGTTGTTTGAATGACAAGGATGGTGAATGAGATGGAAAAATCATAAAGATAATGATGATTTTGGACATGAATCATAGGGAGGCTTCCTACGCATCCCCATGGCAGGCAATCAATGTCCATGTAGATCAGTGGGGAAATGGGACACCTGAGGAGGTGGCCCATGAGAATTAATGCACGGATGGGACTCAGAGAATGTAGATCCCCCAGGTTTGGGGCATGACCTTTCTGAAGCAGAAAAGCTCAAGTTAGATACTATTATGGGATAGGAGTACTCGGATCGAACCTTAGGGAGGCTTCCTACAGATCCCCGTGGTAGGTAATCAATGTCTATTTAGTTCAGGATGGGGCATGGAATCATTGTGTATGCAAAGGACAACAACCTGGTGACATGATGAGGGTTACATGTATTTAACAGCCCATGATTTGGTCTGATTCCACTATGGTATGGACCAAGGATGTGGTTCCCAACAAAGGGGACACTGAATTTTACATGTGTTTGGGATTGATCCTCATGGAGACATCCTACATACCATCTCTAGAAGATAGGTATTAAAACCCACATAGTTCGATAGCATATAGTTTAACATCATGCAGGATGATGGTGAGCCAACATTAAGTGGTTGAGGATAATGGGTGATGGGATTGAACCCTAGGGAGGCTTCATATGTACCTTTCCAAAAAAGGGAAAGGATCAAATTCCATGTAGTTCAACATGGGGCATATAATCATAATTTACACAATGGCCAGTGTCTATAAAACTTTCTTGGGATTTCGTGTGGTTAGAGTCCCATCACAATAGGGACACTCTAGGTTAGAGGAGTGTATATTTAGTGTGGGGATTATACATGGTTAGCTCCCCAAGAGCTGGTCTCATGCCACTAATGGAAGGACCAATGATGTGGGTTCCATCAAAGGGGACATCATAGTTTACCAGTGATTGGGGGTAAACCTCGTGAAGGATTATTATGTACCATGTTTATCATGTAGGGTTCAAAACCAAAGTAGTTATAAATCATATAGTTTAACTTCATGTGGGAATAAAAGGGTAATACAGTTAAACATCATGTGAGATGAGGTTGAACTGATGTGAATTGGTCAGGACTAATGGGTGATGGTCTTAAACCTCAGGGAGGATTCCAACGTACCTTACATAAAAAGATAAGGAATAAAATTCTATGTAATTTAGTGGTGACGTATGGGGATTACACACTAAGGCATCCCTAATGTGTTTCATGATCGATGCATACTCCAAACTCACATGAGTCATGCTCGGTGTGAGAAATAAAAGGCAACAAGGACATGATGATCACCTCATGAAAGGTGCATCCTCATGGAATAGAGTAGGGCTTACACATTTTTAGTGGCCCATGGAGATGAATATTAGGACATACTATAGGATGGAGGCCCAATAGTGATAAATCCCAAAGGGAGGGGATAGGGCATCAAGAGTCCCCTCTTCCCATATCTTTTATGGTCTTTGATCATGGAAGAGGCGAGGAGGTCCAAATTTGATTCTTCCTGCAAGAAAGACTAGGGGCTTACACAAGGATTGTTTCACTTCCCCGTAATAAGATCTTACTCCCGTGGAGAATAGTGTGCATGGAAACTGTTCGATACGGGTCACCCCAGGTGTATTGAATTGGGCGGTTCTATAGTTTAACATCATGTGATGAGGATGGTGATTCTTGGAAGTTTAATATCCTGCAGCTCAGATGATGGGGAGTCAATCCTCACATATAGGACACACATAACTATCACATTACAATTGTTCATGAAGGGAAGGAACCAGCAATGCCATATGTATATGGGGTTGTGGAGTGGTTCATTGAGGGTATCATGTTTAGAGGGCTATGTGAAGAAGCTATAGTTGTTATCTTGCATATGTGAAGAAGCATGAGGCAAAGAAACAGAACATGAAACATCGACCATGGGACGTTTAAATAACCACGTACTAACTGGATGGAATGTATGGGAGAAGTAGTGTTTGCGATGCAAAGGGATTCACAGGAAGGGAACTTTCAAAGCTCTGGTTCTCCACAAAGTGGAGAGACTCTAATAATGGGTAAGCTTCGTGAAGTGAGGTGGTCTCATCTATGCATGGATTATACATGAATATGAATAGTTATTTGTGAAGTGTAAGGTCTTTTGCAAAGTAAGTCTTTTTGGAGCATTCCTTTCACAGTACGGCATTGCAAAGCAATGTACATCATGAAGCGTACTGATCCTACCATAGCATGCGGTTCACATGTGAATTGAAGGTACATCACGAAGCATGAGTTCTTTATGAATACCTAAGTTCCCATAGGGATTTCCTTCATTGGAAATGGAACATGGGATTTGCGAAAGGAATCCACACATTGAGAGTGGATGAATATTAGAAAATTTAAAGTTATTTCAAAATAATCGAATACATTCAGGAGTTAATTTTCTCAATGTTTCACAGAGCATAGGTAAATTATCAATTTGTTATATGGGAAAGAGAAATGTCTAGGTATTAGTATTTTTTTTGTTAAATCCTAATATTTATAGGGAAGAGGTAGCACAAATATCATTGGTTGGGTCATGAAAGAATTAGACCTCTAAATCGGCAGGTGATCCATCAAGTTCCTCAGACTCTCATAGATCTCCATATGATGTTTTGAAACACTCACAGAGTGATCTATCAAGTGTGACATAGTCATGAAGTTCTCTATCATCTACTCTGTAGTAGTGCAGTGCACCTCTCTCAAGTGTGTCATACTCATGTAGTGATCTGTCAGCTACTCTGCAACAGCCGCAAAGGAGGATCATCCAGCTACATCATGTCGATCGTCGAGCTAGAGGGGATTTGTGAGGCTTATCTATGAGGATTATCTGTGAGGAAAGATTACTTGGAATTTTGGGGGGTTTTGATTGCCTAATGGAAACATTTTGGCACCAACAAATCCCGCCACCCTATAATGGGAGGTGAGAAGAAACTAGTGTTATATTATGTGGTTAATTCCCCAAAATCATGGTATATCGTGAAGAAGAAATGAAAAGTAAGGGTGCTAAGCATGGTTCTCTGGAGTGCACGATGCACCAAAATGCTCAACAGCCATAGAATATATATAGAGGGTGGTGACCACTAGTTCTTCTTCATATTATTATAAATGCCAGTGTGTTCCCTCTCGATTTGCGAAGCTCCTGCACACTCTTTGATATGTCTGTGTGAATCTAGACTCTGTAGAATGGTGTTATGAAACACTACTCTACAAGTTGTTTCACTGTGTTCCCAAGCTACTTTTTCATGCATCTTTGGTTTTGACTTTGTGAAAGAACGCTTCACACACCGAGATCCATGAGGGGGCTCTGCGACTGTATTTCATGACCGAGCTCTACATCTGATATTTTCAAATCAGTGAAGAAAAGAATCTATAAAGGCTTGATTAGAAGAAATGGACAACTAAGAAGTTGTCCAGGAGGTCCTTGTGGAAGCTTCCCTAAGGGAGAAAATAGAAAATAACCTGGGGGTGGTGAATATGTTCATAGCAACTCAGATCATGAATCCCTAATGGCAATTCTCACAGAGGGACAGAAGATCTATACCTTGTCAAATAGACTATCATTGTATGAATTCGGTCTAAGGGATGAGGTCTTCATCTAATATGTTTTTAGGGGTGAACCGACCTACTCGTTTTAGAGAAACATGTGCCAGGTTCAATGGTGTATGGACATTGATGGCTATACGTGGCCCAATCGTACATCCATCACTACCACCTACTTATAAAACCACACACATGATTATGAATGGAAGTATCTATAGGATTAGGTGTCCCCTCCTCAATATCACACTATCCTGAAGACAACTCTACGAAATTCATCAAAGGGATAGACTAATGAGTCGGACCTGTTCTAGGGAAGCAACATCATAAATGACTAGGCTTGGGCCCAATGTTTATGCACAAACTATGATGAGTTTTTGGTAGATTTGAGGTGAGTGGGATGGAATTTGACAACATGGGCTTCTCAATTCCATATCTACCAGCCGAAGAGTGTAATGTCGGATCTGTTGAGAATGTGGTCACCCGGTAATGAAACCTTCCATATTTATCATGAGGGAGTTGGCATCAGTATCTAGGAAATCTACAAGATCTCTGAGATTCCCATTCTTGGGGCTATTTATAATGAATTCTTCCTAGTATAGAATGTGTTGGGAGACATGGAAAAGATTCCAAGTCTAGAAATGGCACTGATTGTCCTAGTGTTGTGTGAGGATAAGCAATCAGTAACGTACGGGCATTTCATGTTGTGGTTCAGGTGGTTTCTGAATCACACGTTAAATAAGAGGTTCCTAGTAAGGCCTACCACTTTCCCAATGGGGTTCAACGTAGCAAAGTACAATCATACTAGTGACTCTTGTATGATATCAATTATAAGAAAAGGTGGTTTAACATCAATTGTGAGTTGTAACCGGTGGTTAGGATGGCTACGTTCATCTTGACATTCATCTATTGCTAGATGATGCCAGTGAGAGATACGAACATGGGTGTATGACTGAGTACGTTTTACATGGAATCCATGCTACTTACTGGGTAGCGGGTCAACCTCGGGATCTTGGTACTGGAGAAGTTGTAAAAAAATGTTGTGTCAAATCTGTGAGGGGAAGAATCCGAAGCAGGTGTGTGGTCCATTACAATTCTTGTATGGAAAGGTGGCGGTGCACGTGAGGGGTTATGAGTACCCGAAAGTTATTTCACATTAAGGTTCAAACATTCTTCCCTCCATCTTGAATGTAGTTGAAAGCTTTCCAACAACGATGAGCCCACATTGTGTGATAAATATCATTTGGAATGCATATGTGTTTTTATTCCACACATTTCCACTACACATTGTGGATTTCACCAATGACACTCGAGATAAAAAGGACCATCTTCCATACCTTATGGAATCCATGAGTGGAGTTTTGGTGGTGCGGGTGCACTATGAGCCCATATGCAAGTCATACACCCTTCACCGATTTGTGAGGAAATTTCGGTGCATGCATAGGATGAACTCAAATGTTTATCTGGGGTGCGTCATGAGGATTACACTAGTGTAATGAGGCACATGTGGCTCATGTTCACATGAGAGGATGTGATGAAGCAAAATGAGGGACATCTAGCCAATGTTGCATTCGTGTTGAAGAATAAATACATCAAAATATGTGAGTTGGCTTATCCAAGGTAGATTTTCAAGAGGAAAGCCATCATATTCAATGATGGAGTGTCTCCTCATCCTAAATACCAACTTAAAAGAGTGATAAGAAGGTGTTTTGGTGGAAGTGCAGCGGCAAGGGTGAGGCTGGAACTATTAGATCCTACACTAGGTTGTGAAAAAGTCAGATCGGCAAGCCCATCAGTCCCAAATAAATAAGGTCAGGAAGGGAGGATGGTTTCTAGAGGGTTTTTCTGGGTTCCCAATCAAGTTCTCAGGAAGGGTCTATGCCATAAAGGCATGCCTCTAGATGCTATATTTCTGAAGGCTTGGGACAATTGGGAGTTCAATTGAAAATTCCTCATTCCTATATAGATATGGGGACATATCAACCACCATGGAATGGATCATTTAGGAATTGGTCATTCCATGGTCAACTTTGTTGTGTCTTGGGAAGAAGGGGATAGAATGTCACCGATCGAGATGAGTACGTGAATTCTTGTGGTGCTCCATGTTCAATGATTAGCCAGTTGAATGTACTTCATGGTTAGATAGTCCTGTCACAAGCATTATTTGTTGAGCTAAGGGATCACATCCCTTTTCATGAGGATTCGGATAGCTCTTGGGGAAATGAGGTTGACAGGGGATGTCCATTGGAAGAAGGTGATGTCGGGACATCAGAGTTGGTATCTTTCTCTAGATGTTTCGAGGTAACCTCTAGACCATTATTTTCACCATGATTTTATCCATGCCACCCAAGCTACTCAACAATAATTTTTTATCTATAAGAGAACCATATGGATGAGAATCCCACTATAGTGCCTATGGATGTGGTCTTAGGATCCGCACCTAGGATGATGGTGATCTTAGAGTCAAGAAAGGCTATGAAAACTAGGATAACCTTTCTAGAGTCGTCATATTTCCCAATAATACATGGGGGAACATCCTAGGATACTGTTGATGAAGTCCCATGAATGGAAGAAATCCTTCAACCTTCATAAGTCTTTATTCTCACAGAATCTCGAGTTGTTATCTATTGAACAAATTCTAACATTTTCATCTCTGTTTTGAACAGTTCATCAAATGTTGTGGGCTATATTGGTGAGAACGATTGTGGGTCCTAAAACCCCTCTATATAGGGTGGTACCAATTATTGTGAAATATTTTGTCTGGGATGACCACACTATAGTGTCAAAGGATGTGGGTGGTATAACATCCCAAACATTAGATTCATGGTTATTACTTCAGAATTGAATCATACTTATTTCAACATATAACAAAACCATGAAAGGACCGTATAGGTATAGTGTCTTTATAAACTGGGAAATATAAACAACTGGTTCATAAATCATCTAAATTGTCTCCCATTTATTTCATCATATCTAGAGTCCCTTTTGGCATATCCTACTTAATACCCTTCTTCCAGACCTGGGAAAAAGAAAACATACAAAAGGGTGAGCTCACATGCTCAGTAAGGTTAAACAAAAGAAATATCAATCATATCATATTCATATGAACATAACATTTTTAAAATCTTAACCGGAAAAAGTGATCATAATATCATAACATTGGATAAATCATAGTAGTGAAATGTAATCCCAATAATAATAACATAGAACATGAAATTTTGTGGCATACACACATAATCATAGAAAATAATTTCATATTAGTCAAGACTCATTTCCAAGACTATCATAGAGGACAAAGTCCATTACTGAACCAAGTTCACTCCTTGTTCCAGTCATGTGTCACTAAACCGGATTAACATGCCATTCCATCCATGTTTATCTCATGAGATATAAATCATTACCCAATGCATTGGAGGAAGATATAGGTCCCACCCATCTCATAATGAATCCATTCTTATGTGTGCCACAAAATCATAAATCATACATCATATCATAACCCATGTAATAAAAATGGGATTCTTAAACATCAGAACATAATCCATATAAGATAAAAGGACATCATAAAATTAATTCCATCATAACATAATCAAATCAATGTAAAATAGGGATAGAAACAGAACCCTATATTATCATAGATGGAAAATAATTTTGATGAAACACTTGAACTCCATTCTGGAGGAAAATATCATTTCCACTTCAAAAACATTTTTCCTTTCTTAACATGTCATACAATTTTAAACTAATAGAAGTTGATTAAAAATAAACATGAAAACATATATAGGAATCTCCATGGAAATAATGTTCTAAGAAATCATAAAAATCCATTCATGCCGTATAAGTTTAAAAAACATTCTTCTCGTACTTTGGCTGGAAAATTAAAAAAATACCATGTACTAAAAATGACAAAATAATCCTTAATATATTTTACTAAAAACTCACCAATGGGTAAAATTAGATTTAAACAATTTTAGGAGGATAGAAATAATAATAAATATTGACGAAACATGGATTTGGATGATAAATATGCCCCAGTAAATACCAAAGTATAAACAATCTCGGATAAAAATTGAGATTGTAATATTTTCCCTTACCTTATGTCTGATTTGATTCGTATGTATCTGAACCTCATGTATAATGATTTAAATAGTGTAATTGACTTATTAAATAATAATATTCATTGTTATGATATCATATATGGTCATATTCTTATCTTCTTGTTAGTAATATTTCATTTCTACTTATTGTTCAGGTGTTTATTGTTTTATGTTCTTATGCATGTTTTGTCGAATAAATTTGTATTCTTATTTTTAGGTTATAGATACCACATTTCCAGAATGGTATTAGTGTAATATATATCATATTTAATCATTAAATTAATTGATATAATCATTATTCAACGAAGATCATGTAGAACGAGTCACATCACATCGTGGAGACGGTAGGCCTTACGTACGCACGAGCGATGATATCGTTCCCATGATCATGGAATTGTATTGAAGTGTATTTATACTATTTAATAATCAATATAACTTTAAAATAATCATATATAGTTATTATTTACACCATTATATCCATCCAAGTATGGTGGTGGTGGAAAATAGATTACACCACGGCGTGGAGACGGTATTTTGTACGTACGCATGCTTGGTGATTTTGTTTTCCGTAGGATGGTTATAAGGTGAAATAGAGTTTTTTAATATTTATAATAACATATATGTATATGAGTGATACTGATGTTATTACTTCATAATGAAACAATGAAATAATAGGAAGTAGAAGAGGAAATAAATTTGAAAGAATTGGTAACGGATATTACCTCTTCTTCGACAAGCCTCTTTGAAACCTCCTGTTAGGGCACTAAAATTGGTCTTTGAAGAAGACCAGGACCTCTAGTATGTTTCTAGGAAAGTTTTTAACGGAAATGGGCAGGGTTTGTCCGATCTTGAAGGCTCAAAGTTGTGTAAAGAGGAGAGGGAGGATGTTCCCTTTTATAAGGGAGGAGAGGGGCACCTTTGGAAAAACATAAATATTATTTTATAATAAAGTTATATTCGGTTTATAATAGATCTAAATTGATTTATTTTGAAGATAAAGTGGGTATGGGTGGAAATACTCTCAACTAATAGGTTTTAGACATGTTTTGGTTACTATTTTAACCTTATCATTTAGATTTAACTCTAAGTTAAATATTTTAACTTTTACCGTGTCTTCTTATTTTCTTAAACAATATGGTTAATAAACATACTATAACAAGCCAAAAAAACCCCAAGTGGTTAGTTATTAATATATATAACCTTATATATGTAATTTGACCGAGCCTTATATTTGTAGGAATATAATCACAATTAATAATATTATATTTGTTTTAAAAACTATTTTATGTCAATTTTCAAAATATTTAATAATTTATTTTTGTGAAACTCATAACAGCATGGTTAGTTCAAAAAGAGTTAATTAAATCCATAATAACATGTCATATTAACCTATAAAATCAGTGCAATTCATAAAAAGTATCAAATTACATTTATTTGTGGTATTTATAACATCAATTATGTTAATATTTCATTAATAAGGTAATTACTAAATCATCATTGTGTCATAAATAAATTAAATTATTTAATTTCTAAAAATTATAAATAAAATACAATTATGTAGGAAATAGTTTTATCTTTCTAATGAATATTTATAGTCTAATTTATCTTATGTATAACCCTACAATAAAATTTTTTTAGTTATTAAACTTTGATTTTAAGTATTTTAACACTTCTTTAAATCAAATAATAATAAATGTCCTAATCTAATCCATGTGGACATAAAGGGTAATATTTTATTCCTAAGGTTGTCTTTGGTCTAATTACACTTATCCAATAGAATTAGGACATTTTTTAGGGTAATAATAATATCATCTTTACCCTTAATTACCCTATTTACTTTTAACCATGGTAAATAAATGTAAAAAGTTACTATTCATCAAAAATTATTTTTATCATATTGACCAAATTTTACTCCTTGATATTGACCGTGTCTCTTGGATTTTAAAAATTCAACTCACAGAAGTGGTAAAATTAAGTTTTATGTACAATTGCAAATGCTCCTAGGAGGTGGGTAAAAGACGGTGAAAAGTTCAATAAACTTTGTATATATATATAATTATTATAAAACATCTCCCATGAATTACATTGAACTTCTATAAGTATTGTGTATCTATATTAAAATAAATTTAAATAAAATAAATTATTATTTAAATAAAAAGTCAGGTTTATACAATAACTCGTTGTTTTCACTATTCATAAAAAATTGAATGTTTTCAAAAAAATACCAAAATTTCACCATAGGCTAATTTCGATATTCCGAATCCAAAAATGAGGTCCATTTTGAAAGATAAAATTTATAAAATTTCAAAAAGTGGGTATTACTATTCATAATGGCTAATTTATATAATATTTTAATAGCATATCGTTGTTTAGTGAAACTCGATATTGCGTACGACACACACTATCGAGGAAGGTTTCTCTTATGTATAACGCAATCCAAGATAGTGCTGTGTGTAGTTAAAGATTCTTGTATAACATAAGACATAAAAAAAATTCTCATAAAACATTAGGGTGTTACATTCTACCCCCCTTAAAATTAATTTCGACCTCGAAATTCGTCACTTCCTAATAAACAGATGAGGATACCTCTCCCTCATCATATCCTCAAGCTCCCGTGTTGCTTATTATAATTGGTGGTTCCTCCATAAAATTTTCACCAAGCGAGTGGTCTTGCTCTGTAGAACTTTTTCGCTACGATCTAGAATCTCTATCGGTTGTTCTTCACAAGAAAGATCTTGCTCCAGCGGTAAAACTTCTGAGCTCAGTACATGTGAAGGATCGGGTATGTACTTTCTCAGGAGAGATACATGGAACACATCGTGAACTTGAGAGAGATTAAGTGGAAGCGCCAATCGTTAAGCTACTGTCCCAACACGATCCATTATTTCGAAAGGACCGATTTACCTAGGGGTCAACTTGCCCTTCTTTCCAAATCTCATTACTCTCTTCCAAGGAGATATTTGTAAGAACACTTTATCACCCACTTCAAACTCTAGGTCTTTTATTCGGTTATCAGCATAGATTTTTTATCGACTCTAAGCTACTCTTATGTGTTTTTGAATAGATCGGACCTTTTCTGCCATCTCATCAATAAGATCAGGTCCTAATAGCTTTCTTTCCCCAACTTCATCCCAGAAAGTTGGATTTCAAAATTTCTTTCCATAGAGAGCTTCATAAGGAGCCATCTGAATACAGGAGTGAAAGCTATTATTTTAATAAAATTCAACCAAAAGAAGGTGTTGGTCCCAATAACATTTTAAATACATAGATCAAGCTCTCAAAATGTCTTCTAGAGTTTGAATTGTCCTCTCAGATTGACAATCTGTCTAAGGATGATAAGTAGTGTTGAAACACATCTCTATATCTAGAGTATGCTGAAGACATCGGCAAAACTTCGAGGTAAACCTCGGATCCCGATCAGATATAATGGAATGTGGTACTCCATGCAATATTACCACTTCCTTCACATATATCCTGGAAAGATGATCCAGAGATAAATCTTCTCTAATAGTAATGAAGTGTTCCTACTTCGTAAGACGATAAACTTTGACCCAGACAGCATTATTGACTTTAGATTTTTTCGGAAGTCCAGTGACAAAGTCCATAGTGATGGTTTTCTATTTCCATTCGGGTATTGGTATTGGTTATAACATCCCCTTAGACTTATGTCTCTCATCTTTCACTTGCTGACAAACCAAGCATTAAGAGACATATTCACCAACATCACATTTCATGCCATCCCACCAGAAGTACTCTTTCAGGCCCCTATACATCTTCGTGCTTCCAGGATGAATAGAGAATGAATAACTATGAGCCTCATCCAGAATTTCCTTCTTTAATTATGGGATAAGAGGAATACATACATGGTTCCTAAACCTTATTATTCCAAAAAAAAAATCAAGGTTGAATTCAGGAACATTTCTCACCTTCTTTTTTAACTCTACATCTTCGTTCTTTGCCTCTTCAATCATCACATGTATAGATGGTTGAACATTCATTTGAGAAAGATAGGATTTTCCCCTTACATTAAAATTCCAAGATCCATACTTTGTACATCCATAAATATTGGATATTTTGTGATCCTCATCATGGATAAGCTAGCATGCTCTTGTCGACTTAATGCATCTTCCACCTTGTTTGCTTTCCTAGGGTGATAATGAATTGACCAGTTTTAATCCTTAATCTACTCCAACCATCTTATTTTGTGCATATTCAGATCCCTTTTTGTGAAAATATATATTAAAATTTTACGATCAGTATAAATATCACACCTTTCACCATAAAGTTAATGCCTCCAAATCTTTAATGCAAATATTACCGTAGCTGACTCCAAATCATGGGTTGGGTAATTTTTCTCATGGATTCTCAACTGTCGTGAGGCATAAGCTATTACTATATCATTTTTCATGAGAAAACACCCCAATACATCTTGGATTCATCACTATAGATCACAAACATTTCTCTACTACAAGGCAGTGTGAGCACAGGTGCACTGGATAACCTTCGTTTTAACTCCATGAAATTTTCTTCACACTCCTCCGTCCAAATGAACTTAACTCCTTTTCGAGTCAACCTGGTGGGTGGATTCGATAACCTTGAAAAATATTTCACAAAATATCGATAATATCCAGCCAGACCAAGAAAACTTCGGATCTCAGTAACTGTTGTTGGTCTCAATCATATTTTGATAACCTCTATTTTTGCTGGATCTATAGATATCCACTCTTTTGAGATTATGTAACCAAAAAATGAAACTTTTTAAAGCCAAAATTCACTCTTGGTAAATTTGGCATAAAGCTTCTCCTTTCTTAGGGTCTTTAATACAATTCTCAAGTGATCTTCTTGTTCTTCCTTGCTCTTTGAATATACAAGAATATCATCAATAAAGACTACCAAAAACTAATCAAGATAGTCTCTAAGGACACTATTCATCAGATCCATGAAGATAGCAGGGGCATTTGTAAGACCAAATGGCATCACTATAAATTCATAGTGTCCATACCTTGTACGGAGAGCCGTCTTTGGTATATACTCCCTTTAGACCCTTAATTGATGATACCCTAAATGAAGATCAATTTTGTAAAAGTATTGAGCTCCACGTAGTTGTTCTAATAAGTCATTAATGCATGGGAGAGGTTATTTGTTCTTGATAGTGATCTTGTTAAGTTCTCGATAATCAATGCAGAGTCTCATTGATTCATCTTTCTTCATAAAAAACAGAATAGGTGCTCCCCAAGGTGATGCTCTAGGGCGTATGAATCCCTTATCAAGATTCTCTTGGAGTTGCTTCATCAATTCCTATAACCCAATTGGGGTTCTTCTATAACGTGTCTTTGAAATAGGCATAGCACCCGGTATGAGTTTAATTGAAAACTCAACTTCACGATTTGGTGGAAGACTTGGCAATTACTCCGGAAAGACGCCATCAAACTCACGTACAATGGGTGTATTCTTAATCGTGAGTTTCTCACCAACCATTTGAGATAAATAACCTTAATTTAGTGGAATCAAGACCCATAAGATGGAAGAAATTTCCACTGGAAGGTCATGTTCATACTTACATCAATAGATGATCATAGATTGATCTGGAATATGAAATGTGACTTCCCTTTTTGGCAATTGATATGAAATCCATATAAAGAGATACAATCCATCCCATGAATCACATCAAATTCCACTATAGGAAGGATCATAAGATTTGAAGGAAGCACTTTCCCACAAACTTCAATCGAAGAATAATTGTAAACTTTTGATGTGACCGCTGTGCCATTAAGAGTTGTCACAGCTAACTCAACATCTAATTGTTGAGGTAATTCAGTGATACCAATAGAAAATTCCTCAGAAATAAAATAGTGAGTGGATGCAGAATCAAATAAAACATTTTCTACTTTAGAGTGGATGGTAAGTGTACCTTTCAAAACTTTGTTATCATACTCCACATCGCCGATAGTAATTGCATGTGACTTTCCTTTTTCTTTGGCCTTATGAGTTTGTTGACGTCGATCATCATCAACAACCCTCAGATTTGGGAATTTATTGGCATAATTCCCAATATCCTTGCACTTGAAACATTGAAGTGTTGGAGGTTCATTCTGTGTATCCCTTTCATTGTTCGCGTCATTAGACATCTTCTTCCCATTATTTCGATATTCAATTTACCAATGACCTTCTTTTCCACACTTAAAACATTTTCATGACCCTTTAAGACAATTCCCTCCATGTTTCTTTCCACAATTTTATCATATAGGAAAACTCATCTTCTTTTCAGTGTGGTCTTTATAATTTCCTTTAAATTCCATTTTCCAATTCTTATCAAACCCATATGATTGGTGGGTTGCTCTAATATTCATCTCAACCTTGAGAGAACATCGAACAATTTCCTCATATCTATTGAAGTCCCTTATGGATAATGCCCTTCGAAGACTTGGATTTAAGCCACTATAGAATTGATCAATCTTACTCTCAGGTTAGATAATAATTCCGGAAGCGTACCTTGCAAGTCTAGTAAAATTTGCTTCATAGGTACCAACAGATTCATCATCCTTTTGCTTCTGTTCAAGAAATTACTTCTCCATCTTTGTTCGAAGAATACTAGGGACGTACTTATTGAAAAATAAGTTCTTGAACTTGTCCCTTTCCATGGACACAATTTCATCCATTTTTCTCGTATTCTTGATAAGATTCCACCATTGATCAGCATCACCTTCCAAACGATATACTGCTAAGATGACATTATCATGTTTAGAAAAATGAAGAACTAAAAATATCTTTTCGGTGGTACTGATCCATTGTTCAGCCACCGATGGATCAGAAGACCCGCTGAATGAAGGTGGACGGTGCCTCATGAAGGATTCAACAGAATGTTGCTCCTTCATTTTCTCGTATAGAAGTCATGCATGATTCTTATATTGAGAAAGTTATGTGATCATGGATACAAGATTTTTCATTCTGGATCCCATAACATTTGGTTGCTCAGGCAGACAATCATTACATTTTCAGTTGCATTCAGCATTAACATGGTTCCTTCAGTTCCAGCCATTGACCAAAACCAAGAAGCATAGTGTGAGAAACACCAATCGTAATAGGAAAACCACATAATCAAGAATAAAATTTCACACTTTAGGTCTTATGATAGGTTTTTCATGGCCATTTCTAAAACACTAATATTGTGTTCTATTCTTAGATATATCCTTAGGGTTCTTACTAAGCCTTTCACATCCTAGTTTCCAAAGGATGACTATACCTTTCCTCTAATTCCAACTATAACGACCCAAACATTAGATACATGGTTATTACTTCAGAATTCAAGCATTCTTATTACAACATATAACAAAACCATGATAGAACAGTATAGGTATAGTGTCTTTAGAATTTGGGAAACATAAACAACTGGTTCATAAATCATCTACATTGTCTCCTGTTTATTTCATCATATCTAGAGTCCCTTTTGTAATATCTTACTTAATACCCTTTTTCCAGACCTGGGGAAAAGAAAAAATACAAAAGGGTGAGATCAAATTCTCAGTAAGGGTAAACAAAAGAAATATCAATCATATCATGTTCATAAGAACATAACATTTTGAAAATCTTAACCTACAAAAGAGATCATAATATCATAACATGGGATAAATCATAATAGTGAAATGTAATCCCAATAATCATAACATAGAACATGAAATTTTGTGGCATACACACATAATCATAGAAAATAATTTCATATTAGTCAAGACTCATTTCCAAGACTATCATAGTGGACAAAGTCCATTACGGAACCGAGTTCACTCCTCCTTCTAGTCCTGTGTCACTGAACTGGATTAACTTGTTGTTCCATCCATGTCTATCTCATGAGATATAAATCTTTACCCAATGCATTGGAGGGAGATATAGGTCCCAACCATCTCATAATGAAACCATTATTATGTGTACCACAAAATCATAAGTCATACATCATATCATAACCAATGTAATAAAAATGGGATTCTTAAACATCAAAAAATAATCCATATAAGATAAAGGGACATCATAAAATTAATTCCATTATAACATAATCAAATCAATGTAATATAGGGATAAAAATATAACCCTATATTATCTTAGATGGAAAATAATTTTGATAAAACACTAGAACTCCATTCTTGAGGAAAATATCCTTTCGACTTCAAAAACATTTTTCCTTTCTTAACATGTCGTACAATTATAAAATAAAAGAAGTTGACTAAAAATAAACTTGAAAACGTGTAAAGGAAAAATCATGGAAATAATGTTATATGAAATCATAAAAATCCATTCATTCCGTATAAGTTAAATAACATTCTTCTCGTACTTTGGCCGGAAAAATCAAAAAGTACCTCGTACTAAAAATGACAAAAGATTCCTTTAATATCTTTAACTAAAAACTCACCAATGGGTAAAATTGGATTTAAAAAATTGTAGGAGGATATAAATAATATTAAATATTTACAAAACATGGATGTGGATGATAAATGTGCCCCAGTAAATACCAAAGTATAAACAATCTCAAATAAATATTGAGATTGAAAGATTTTCCCTTACCTTAGGTCCGATTTGCTTCGTACATTTCCAAAACTCATATATAATGATTTAAATAGTGTCATTGAATAATTAAATAATCATATTAATTGTTATGATATCATATATGGTCATATTCTTATCTTCTTATTAGTAATATTTCATTGCTACTTGTTATTCGGGTGTTCATTGCTTTATGTTCTTATGCATGTTTTGTCGAATAAATTCTTATTCTCATTTTTAGGTTATAGATACCTCATTTAAAGAATGGTATTAGTGTATTATATATTATATTTATTCATTCAATTCATTGATATAATCCTTATTCAATGAAGATCATGTAGAATGAGTCGGATCACATCGTGGAGACGGTAGGCCGTACGTACACACGGGCGATGATATCTTTCCCATGATCGTGGAATTGTATTGAAGTGTATGTATACTATTTAATTATCAATATCACTTTAAAATATCATATATAGTTATTATTTACACCATTATACCCATCCAAGTAAAGTGGTGGTGGAAAACAGATTACAC
This sequence comes from Viscum album, assembly GCA_963277665.1. Taxonomy (NCBI): domain Eukaryota; kingdom Viridiplantae; phylum Streptophyta; class Magnoliopsida; order Santalales; family Viscaceae; genus Viscum; species Viscum album. The sequence continues at coordinate 1,113,047,342 of OY728145.1, forward strand.
CACGGTGTGGAGACGATATTCCGTACGTATGCACGCGCGGTGATTTCGTTTTTCGTAGGATGGTTAGAAGGTGAAATAGGGTTGTTTCATATTTATAATAACATATCAGTATATTAGTGATACGGATGTTATTACTTCATAATAAAACAACTAAAGAAGAATAAGTAGAAGAAGAAATAAATTTGAAAGAATCGGTAACAGATATTACCTCTTCTTCGACACGACTCTTTAAAAACTCCTCTTAGGGTACAAAAATTGGTCTTTGAAGAATACCAAGACCTATATTATGTTTCTAGGGAAGTTGAGAAGGTAAATGGGCAGGGTTTGGCTGATCTTTAAGGCTCAATGTTTTGTAAATAAGAGAGGGAGGGGGTGCCCTTTTATAAGAGAGGAGAGGGGCACCACAAAAAAACATAAATATTATTTAATAATGAAGTCATATTTGGTTTATAAGAGCTCTAAATTGATTTATTTCGAAGATAAAGTGGGGATGGGTTAAAATAATCTCAACAAATATGGTTTAGACAAGTTAAGGTTACTATTTTAACGTTATCATTTAGATTTAACTCTATGTTAAATATTTTAACTTTTACCGTGTCTTCTTGTTTTCTTAAACAATATGGTTACAAATTTACTATAACAATCCAAACGAACCCCAAGTGGTTAATTATTAATATATATAACCTTATCTAAGTCATCTGGTCAAACCTTAGATTTTTATGAATATAATAACAATTAATAATATATTATTTTTTTAAAACATATTTTTTGTCAATTTTGAAACTATTAGGTAATTGATTTTTGTGAAAATCATAACAGAATGATTAGTTCAAACAATGTTAATTAAAATAATAATAACATGTCATAATAACCAATAAAATTAGTGTAATTCATAAAAAGTCTCAAATTACATTTATTTGGTGGGTTTATAACATCACTTTTGTTAATATTTCATTAATAAGGTAATTACTGCATCATCATTGTGTCATAAATAAATTATATTATTTAATGTCTAAAAATTAGAAATAAAATACCATTATGTATGAAATCTTTTTTTATTTATAATTAATATTTATAGTCTAATTTATCTTATGTATAACCCTACATTAAAAATATTTTTAGTTCTTAAACATTGATTTTAACTATTTTAACACTTCTTTAAATAAAATAATAATAAATGTCCTAATCTAATACAATTAGACCAAAAGGGTAATATTTTATTACTAAGGTTTTTTTGGTCTAATTACACTTATCCAATAGACTTAGGACATTTTTTAGGGTAATAATAATATCATATTTACCCTTAATTACCCTATTTACTTTTAACTATGGTAAATAAAAGTAAAAAGTTACTATTCACCAAGATATTATTTTTATCTTATTGAACCACATTTTACTTCTTGATAATAACGGCGTCTCTTGGATTTTCGAAATTCAACTCACATAAGCAGTAAAATTTAGTTTTATGTACAATTGCAAATGCTCCTAGGAGGTGGGTAAAAGATGGTGAAAAGTTCAACAAAATTTTTATATATATGAAATTATTATAAAATGACTCCAATGAATTACATTGAAGTTATATAAGTATTATGTATCTATTTTGACCTAAAATAAATTTAAATAAAATAAATTATTATATAAATAAAAAGTATGTTTTAACCAATAACTCAGTGTTTTCACTATTCATCAAAAATTGAATGCTTTAAGAAAAATACCAAAATTTCATCCCAAGATAATTTCAATATTCTGAATCCAAAAATGAAGTCCATATTGAAAGTTAAAATTTATAAAATTTTAAAAAGTGGGTATTACTATTAATAACGGCTACTTTATATAATATTTTTATAGCATATTGTTGTTTAGTGAAACTCGATATTGCGTACAAGACACGCTATCGAAGAAGTTTGTTCTTGCATATAACACAATTCAAGCTACTGTTGTGTGAAGTGAAAGATTCCTGTATAACATAAGACATAAAAAAATAATTTTCTTAAAATATCATGGGTTACAGGTGGGGAAATTGGTGGGGAAGAACTAGATCTTTTTGACGTCATGCTTAATAATTTTGATCAGCCCCATGATGCAGAACAAATTTCTTCTATCAATGATGAAATTGAAATTCCTGATAGGAAACTAGAGAAGGACCCCGTCGTTGAGCTTCTAGAAGTAATCTATGAGTATAAACTCTCTGAACCATAGGATCAATATGAGACTCCTCGTGATAAAAAGGATAGAAACGTCGTACGCTGTCCATTAGGGAAGTTGATCAAGCGCTTCATTGGGGAGACCCCATAAGAAATATGGATAAACCATATAGGGAGGATTTGTTCCAGGTTATGCGAAAAATGTGATGGGGGAGTGGATTCACATATTCGACATATACTTATTCGAGACTATATGTCATAGAAAATATAGGAACCTGACTGCATCCTCGCGGTGGGATGGAAATGAAGGATGTCAATTAACATCAAGAGACTCTAGGAGGCTGATCATGATATCCAATGCTTGAGGGAATATGAGAATTAGAATTTTTCATTTCTCATTGCACAACCGAGACTCATATTTCTACTAAAGGCCTATTCGGAAGCGGATGAGGAGCATATGTTGTGAGCTTCTCAAGAGATGGTTGTTATCCGAGATTATGAAGATCAGGTCCGGATCATGGCTGATGAAATACACCCCATTTCAATTGAAGATGATTAGGATCCTAAAATGTGATAATGGATCCTGGATTCTACAATCCAGAGATTGGTGGAGCTTGGATACTCTATTTAAGGGGTCAATCCTTCTATTATAGGGGCCAATCCTTGGGCGTTGTAATTTCTGTGACCTAAAAAATGTAATTTTCTTTATTTACTTGTTTATCTTGGTTGTGTGAATTAATTATGTTATCTATTTTTCTTGATTAATTTTCATCATATCCATTAAATATCCACCAGTCTATCCCTAAGTTCACATGGGTCGTTCCAATGTGAGAATCAAGGGATGAATGCATTGTTATTTTGTTTGAATACGAGAGTGCCTACCAATATCTGGGAATCTGGGGTATGAATGACCACTCTGTGATTCTGATAAAGAAAAGGGGGTCATGGTATGAGAATGGGACTATCAATATATCCAACCCTCCCTCTCCCAACATTCACTAGTGCACGAGTGGGATAATGTCAGGGGTGTTGGATTAAATCCGAATATATGGGAACCAAGAATGTGAATTATGATACCTGAAATTTGGAACCCTGTAGGGATGGCATGATAATGAAGGATAACAATTGAATGTGTTCAAAACATAGTATCCCTATTCTGGTGTCCTAAAATGGGGACTACAAATGAGGGTTTTCCATTGACCATGTCTGAAACATAGGGCCTGTCTCGAAATTTCATCCACAGTCTTTCAAAACGTTGGCCCAGGATAGAAGGTGAGCCATAGGATAAGCCTCCATACTGTTAGGGGGTTCCATTAGATGTGTAAGAGGAAAGGGATCCAAATAAAGGGAAATAAAATCATGGAGTTTGGATTGATCGGTTGTTCAAATAGTGTCCAGAACTATTGAAATTATTCCACTGTGATGAAAACACATTAGGTAATCGCATCAGTCTGATCAGGGATCTTACTATTTTCTTTAAAGGATCTCTCTGGTGAGAACCTAGAGTGTCCATAATATTTATATCCTGATAATGAGGATAACATAAATGTAGTTTAACATCGTACGGTGAGTATGGGGTTACCGATAAAGAAAATTTGTGGTATGTTATATATCCTGACATGAATGAGGATTGTATGATTCCACACCACACCACGTGTTCCCAGTGGAATTCAATAGACCATAGACTATAAGTGTACTATCATCGGTCTGGACCCAATAGAAAGGGTTTGGGTATTCCTACATATCCCATGAGGATGGGAACCGGTTAATATGTAGTTCTAAAAATTCATGCAGTTTATCATCATGTGATAAGGTTGAGGAGTAATAGGGGAGATCCCAAATGGGGGAGTATACATTCAACCATTATATACCTGACGTGAATGAGTACCCATTCAATCTATACCGAACCACATAATCCCAGAAATATTATTAGGTCTATCAACCGAAGATGAAAAAATATGGGCTAGGACTAAGACAAAATGTATGGGTGTTCCTACGTACCCCATTAGGATGGGAATCAAACCACACATATTTATGAAAGTTCATTTTGATGTTATGCATGAAAAATGGAATGTGTGGTTCAAATTCACTAGTACACATCCTACTAAAACAACTAATCCAACATGAATCGTGATCGATATGTGAAACAAAGAGTAGTTATGGTATTTAACTTGTACTGGGAGGAGCACATTATGGTAAATGGAATGCTAGGTGGATGAAGTACCAATAAAACTGACCTACCTACTTAAGGAACATAGATGAATGGAGGATCAAAAATGAGTGTTCTGGAATCCCACTTAAACATAAGGAATTGGAAATCTGTGAATCATGGCACCCAAGATCTGGACCACAATGATGGTTGTTTGAGGTTGGAGGATAACTATTAAAAATGTTCAAATCACAAGATCTATTTCACATTAGCTATGAATAGAGACATAAAGATGATGGTTTACCACTGACCATGTCCGAAACACAGGGCCTATCAAGAAATGTCTTCTGAGGTCTTCCGAGGCATTGGCCCAATATGGTATGCGAGCCAAGGTGGCATGAGACCAGGTCATAAAGGGGGTACCTTTGGATCAAGATCCAAATATTGAGATCATGAAGCATGGACAAAAAATTTGGGTTTTTCCTTGTGGAATCAAACACTTTAGGTTCCACACCATGATGCATTTGAGTATTCCAATGAGACGTTTCAGAGAGAGGGAGTCGTATAATTTTCCAAAAACAAGGCTCTTGGGATTGAAAAATCCTAGAGAGTGGACCATTAAAAGGGGACATTGTTAAATGGAATTTGTGCTGGATAGCCAAGTAGAAAAGCCTAACTTCGATAGGGACCAAAGAGGCCTTCAATCATAACGAACATTATTAATGAAAACCCACACATAGTTAAATGTCATGATGCATAGAATAGGGTATGATGTTTAACATCATTCAAATGGGCGATTATAGGATTTGTAGTAAATAGGGATAGACCTTAAGAATAAATTTATTGGTGTTACTATGTATCCCTTGATTATGGGAATCAAGACATATATTTCTCTCTGGGGGATATCTTAGTTTATGGTTTTAGAACTCGAACATGGTTGGGAAGAGACAAGGTAGACACATGATGCGGTTGTTGTGAAACCCAGCATGAATAAGGATAGTATAATTCCATTCTGTACCATGTGCTCCCATGGGATACCTTTGGTCTAGGGACCAAAGGTGGAATTTTGTTTGGGACTGAGATAAACATTCTAGGTGTTCTTACATATCTGATGGGTATGGGAATCAATCCATACATAGTTATTTAATGATTTGTGTAGTTTATCATCGTGAAACAATGACGTAGAAAAATGGAAGGAATAATCTTGAAGGGAAATACATGGTTTGGTTATCATAAACCTGATGTGAATGAGGACCCAAGAGGTCCTCACCAGACCACATGAATCGGATAGAATTTGGTCCAATGGGGGCGAAAAGAGGGTAGAATTTGAGATACTTGGGGCTGAACCCAAAGATGAGACTTCTGGGAATTCATACATATAGTAGGAGGATGGGAATCAATTAACATGATGTTATTGAAAATAAAATGGTAGGGTAAAAATTCCATTAAAAATACTATTTTGTAGTTCTCTCCCATACACCAAAAGAAACTGCATTTGATAGATCTTTTTTATTCATTAGGGTGGATATTTTTTTCGAAACAAATCAAGGATGGAGAATCCAAGCATCGCTGCATGAATCAATCCATATGTGGGCTTTGAAAAATGGCATGGTGGATGACTGAGACCAAACATGATGTCCCCTCTAGAGATGACACCACAATGTGATGCCATTTTTCATTATGTGTCCAGGATGATAATGTCATAGTTTAGGGTCATATGATAGGACCATCCCATGGATTTTAACGTCGTGTAGAAAAGAGGCAATAGTTTTTTAGTCATGTGGGATTGGGTAGAATATTTTAAAATCATATGGCTTGGATTCATATAGAAGAACAAGGGTTTAAAGGGAATTAAAAATGTGTGATAAAGAATAACTGGCATGAATGAGGACATTAGTCCACTCCACATCACGTGCAACCCCAAATGGAGGAGATCTTAGGCCAAGGGACCCAAAAAATCAAAGGATAAGGGGTTGGACCCAAAGATGAAATGTATGGGCCTTCGTACATATCCCATAAGGATGGGAATCAAGATATATGTTGTTCTCAAATGCGGTGCAGTTTAACATCATGAGACAAGAATGGAAATTGGAGAGAATATATCCAAAGGGGTGAGTACATGGTGAAAATATTATAGAACTGACGTGAATGGGAACATATGTCCACGTACACCACACCCCATAATCCCAAAATAATTAGATACAAAAGGAAGAACAAAAAAATTAATAGTGGAGTCTGAGCTGGACCTGAAGACAAAATGTTTAGGTGTTCTTATGTATCGGGAATGAATGGGAATCAATCCATCCATAGCTCTATAAATTCATTCAATTTAATGTTAAGTGATAAGGATGGTGTATGGGGTCTTAGTTTATGGTTGTAAAGCTCCGACTGAAATAAGTGGGATTCTACCATGGAGGTGTAAACAGTGACCATGTCCCAATGGCCATGTGAGCTACATTCAATGTTGGAAATGAGGGTAGAGATGATCTTGAAACATGTGGAATATAGAGAAAGGGGAAATAGTACAGAGCCTCTAATGACACCATTTTGTCGATTCTTCCTCTTAACATGCAAAGACACACTGATAGATAGCACCAAGAGTGTTGAAATTCATCATGATCATGATGGAGTTGGAAGGGATGTGATTCACACAACCAATATTTAATGCTTAATGGGGGTGGTGTAAATATGGAGGATAACTCTTGACCATTTTCAAAACATAAAATCCATATTTTGTGACCTAAAATGGGAAAAAATAAATAAGAATCGAATTCTGACTATATTCGCAATGAGAGACTGGTGTCAAATTTTTATTCAAAATCCTCAGGGACGTTGGCCCAAGATGGTAGGAGGTCACTGATTCCAAGCATCAATTTTGTTCGGGGGTCCTTCCGGATGTAAAAGATGATGAAAACCCCCAAATAAAAGGAAACATAATGCCTGGAAATGGATGAATACTTGTCCATGTAGATCCCATTACTCGGTGACCCAAACCATAGTGTGTTTAGGAATGTTTGTGAACGTCCAAAGAGAGTAGAGGTGGCTAATTTGAGAGTAGATGACTCGAGAATATGAGTGGAGGAAAGTGGGGTAGAGAGCTCTCAAGAGAGAGGAATTTGGCATGGTTGTTGAAAACCCGATGTGAATGAGGACATAAGACCACACCACACCACATACCACCTCTATGTACTTTGGCTATGTGGCCGGAGGAAAGAGAAGGTTTCTAATAAACAAGGATATATTTGAATATAAAATGTCTATGCATTCTTTTGTATCCCATGAGTATTGGAATCGAGACATACATAGTTCTGATGTGTTGTGAAATTTAACATCATACAACAAGGATGATGGGAAGGGGTATCTCGAAGAAGAATGACTATGGAATGGAAAATAACCCAATTTCAATGAGGACATAAGCACACATATGCCACACCATTCATATTTCAAGGAGATAACTCAGACCGAGTAGTAGAGAGAGATCAGATGATCCCAGGATGGACCCCAGAACAAAATATTCTAGCATTCCTACGTATCCCATGAGGATGGGAATCAAGAAATATGTAGTTCTCGAGATGTCGTATAGTTTAATGTCAAACAATAAGGACATGGTAGAACTTAGTTTATTATCATAGAGTTGTGACCGTATATTCCATGTTTAATTTAGTGTGTGAGGGACATAAGGGTTGAAAATTTGAATCACCACACCCATCATTTGGGAGACCATGGAACGACAAAAATTATTGTGGATAACTACAAATCATGTTTTCAACACAATATCCCTCTCTTTTTACCAGGAATAGGAATAAAAATTTTACCATCGCCCACTGACCATATTATCAATGTGGGACTTGTGTGAAATAGATAATTGAGATCCCCTGGGACATTTTTTCATAACGGAAAGTGAGCCAAGGTTGCATAAGGCTAGACCATAAATGGGGGTCCTTATGGAATGATGATAGAGACCTAAATGTCGGGATGCATGAAGCATGGTGGTAATCATGCAGTTTAATGTCTTTCAGTATTGGTAATGGATGGAGTAGGGGTTTCTAAAAGGGATTTGTGTGGCATGGAAAAAATAGCCTGTAGTGAACTAAGACATACAGTCCATACCACACTGAACAATCCAAAGTGACAACATGGTCCAAGAGGCTGGAAAGGTTGAGTGACCTGAGATTGGGCCATAGATAAAAGATCATGGAATTCCTAAATATCCAATGAGGATGGTAATCAATCTATATATAGTTAGGAAATTTCATTTATTTTAACGTCAGGTGATAAGGATGATGGAGATATTTGTTTTAGATCATAGAGCTCAGAACATTTTTCATTTTATCTTCACGCAGGATGTGGGTGGTTGTTTAATGTCCCATTGGACGAGTGTAGGTAGTTTAACATATTGAGGTATTGTAATACAGTTTAACATCATGCGGGAAAATTGATGGGTAGATTTATGACCTTCATCCTAGATGGATCACGTAGTTTAACATCATGAGGTAAAGATGAAACTATTTAACATCATGTGGGACTTCTAAGAGAAATTCTACATGAGGAATTTAGCATTGGTGGGAGGTATTATATTCTCACCATCCTTGGTGACTAAAGAGTATTCACCATTTGGGTGAACCTTTTGGATTATATAATCTCCCTCCTATTTGGGCTCTAGCTTCGGTGGATTCCTACCAAGTATCATTGGAATTCTCAAGGCCAACACCAAGTCACCTGGTATGAATGTGCAGAGGTGAACATTCTAATTGAAATATCTAGATATATTTCTATAATGCCTTTATATATTGTTAAAGGCACCGAGCCTGTTCTCGTCAAGTGATTCCATTTCGACAAGACATATTTCAGCTACCCTCTCTAGCACCTACTAATCGTAGAGGGTTGTACATAATGAGGGTAACTGGATCTCAATAGGCATGAATACCATTATTTCATTCAATAGGGAATATGGAGTCACCTATGTTTAATTACTATTCATTGTCTGATAAACCCAGAGAGTAGTAGGGAGTGTTTTGGGCCAACTCTTCTTATTCTGACCTACCATATTTTTCAAAATTTTAGGGAGGTTTTTGCTGAATTCCTTGGTCTTCCAATTTTCTTGCACATGATAGTGAGAGATATGATTTTAAAGGATGTGGTAATTGGCGTAAAATTTATTTAGCTCTGTATTACAGAAGTTTGTGTCATTATCAGTGAGGATGGAATGAGGAACACTGAATTAGTAGATGATATTAGAGATCACAAATTTAACGATAAAACTGTTGTTGACTTCATTTAGCGGAACTTCCTCTACGCACATAGAAAATAAATCTATAATGGTTAGGATAAACCTACACTGATGGGTTGTTGCTGGTATATATGGTCCCATGACATCAAGTCCATATACCGAAAAGGGATAATATTACATGGAAGTGTGTAGAGGTTTGGTCGGATGATGCAAAAAATTAGAAAGGATTTTTCATGCATGGAACCTCTTGGAAAACTTAATATAGTCACAGATCATGCTATGTCTATTGTACCCCAATATAAGGATGTGATGAGAGAGATTCAGCACTGTCTAATGAGCCCCCCCAGGAACCAACATGAACTTTTAGATGGACCTGAGAAATATAACTTCTCTGAATGAAACGAAGGAGAATTCCATCAAACTTGTGTCTGTGGAGGACCTTATCAATATTAGGACCACTCTGAAGGGTGAACTGCACACACACCTTTGGATCCACTGATGTTTATCTCGGTCTGTCAGGAGACTATCGCATTCGTGATAATCTAAGGGAGTGGTCTAGTCAGGGGTCCCTTCCAACACCATGGAACGGGGACATGGAGTTCTTGACATGGAGGTACTAGTGATAAGGTGGCTTACCTATAGGCTATCATCATTATCCAGGGTGATGGGAGTGATGAATCTCTGATGTGCCACTGTAGACTCCTAAAAATTCATCCAAGGAGAGGAAATACCCCCACAATTGCTTTTCAAAAGGAATCAAGAACCTCTATAAGTTTATCAAGGCTAAGAGACTCAAATTGAGTTGAATATCTTTAGAAGAACATTAATGAATTAAATTTTTCAAATGGTCTATAAACCATCACTGAGAAAGATATGGGAAGAAGATGGATCACAAATTTCTAGGTATGAAGAATGGTTTGCAAGCCACTGGCTCGCAAATCGATGTCCAACAAGCAAGGAAAATAGTGAGCCGCATCAACTGAAGGATTTTTTCATGCAAGACCATATACGTACCATGTCGTGAACCCCAGAATTATCCAATTAAGAGGATGTGTAGGGTTTTGCAAACCATTATCGCGAACCTAAGCCTCCATAAACCATGGTTGAAAGAGTCTTCTACGGGTCATAATATTGCTTCAATGGGCCTATGCAAATGGTGGTGCGTGCTTAGTAGATATGATCATGCTGATGATCTAGAGAAGGAGCAAAGTAGAAGAGGAAAAGAGGAGATGGGTAGAGAGAAGTATGGGTGACGAAACCTTGAATGATAATTATAGGTTCACTCTGGCTTCCTTATTGTTTCATCGGTGAAGCACAAACCACAAACGACTCCCCCCACGGGTATGGCTTACTGCAAAACAAAAATAATGGGGGAATCCAATATTAATAATAGAACCACGAAACTAACTAGTGAGACATGAACCAATACCTCTTTTAGATGAATTTCCCATGAATGGAAATCCTTCGAACCCTCATGGCATACCACTACACATGTGGGATCTAGTGCCGCGTACCCAATCGGTATGCAAATGTAACCCAAAAAGACATGGTGAGACACTTACCACTCTGGTACACAGTTTTCAATACCCATGCATGTGTACCCCATCGATATGCAGATGGACCTCCTATCCACATACCACTATGGTATGCAGAGCCTTCCTCATCCAGCATGAGAAACCAGTACGCATAATGGGGTGTTTTTGGATACTGTTCCTTCCATTTCCAACCTCACCCCTCCATTACCATCCAGTCCTCCATGATCCCTCTGCTAACCAATCCTCTGGTGCAATGTTAAATCCTCCTCCAAGTCCACCAGACCCATATGATCAGACCATCGGGTGCATCAGTGCACCATATTGAGTATACATACCCATGGTAAGTGGAGTTACGAAGGTCCTTAAAATAAAGGTACCAGCTTCAGAAATGCCTGTAAGGTTACATTCCCATGGTAACCCAGATTCCAACCATGGTATGCTGACGTGCATTACCCTATTCTCAGGATAAGGGGTGATCACTTTTTTCCATCCAATGAGGAATGGTGATAAGTCAAAGGGGGTATGTTTGATCCCTCCTTTGTTGAGTAAGAAACTTCTCCCCTTCCTAAAATATGCTTTGTAGCCATCTCATTGAGGTAAGTCCCCACTATTTGGAGGTAGGGATATGTGACCATTAATTCTGTTTCATGTGGAAAGGTTCATTGCTCTGCACCCTTTCCCACGGTCCCCTCGACCTCTTCTATCGTGGGCTATCCCTCCCCCACCAATAGGGGAGAATTCATTTATGTTGTTAAATCTTCTAAATCCTCTTATTTATCGCACTGAACATGACTCATGTGGTCTTAGATGTTTGTGTGGATTACAACATCGGCAAACATTCTAAACAATGAGAACTCTAATTCCTGAAAAATCAGGATACATAGGACACTTGGTAGAAGGCCTAAGCTCAAAAATGGTGCCCATACATAAAGGTTCCACCCAAAAAAGTGTGTCAAATGGGAAGCTTCCATGCATAATCCCCATACATTCTGAACTATGAGAACTCTGATTCCTAACCTGATCAGGATACGTAGGATGGCTTCCAGAAGGGCCGAGCTCTAAAATGGTTCCCATCCTTAAAGGGTCTACCCAACCATTCCCCCTAAAATGTGCAGATTCCATGCGTAAGACCCACACATTCTGAACTACAAGAATGCTGATTCCTGACCTGATCAGGATATATAGGACACCTACTAGAAGGATCGATCTCAAAAAGGGTTCCCATCCATAAAGGCTCCACCCAACCAAGCCCCCTCAAATGGGTAGATTCAATACGTAAGCCCAACACATTCTGAACTACGAGAACTATGATTCCTAACCAAAACATTATATGTAGGATGCCTTCCAAAAGGCCTAACCTCAAAAAGGGTGACCATATATAAAGGGTCCAACCTACCTTGTGTGTCAAATGGGAAGCTCCCATGTGTAATCCCCACTCATTCCAAACTACGAGGGTTCTGATTCCTCTCCTAAGGATAAGTAGGAATCCCTCCTTGGGTGATCGATTCCAACATCAAGACACCTTATGTCCCCCTAGATGACAATAAACTCCAGAGTGCCTTATAATATGGCTAAGTCATTATCGCATCCATAGCATCAAATGTATATGAATTATTACAACGATCCTATAATCCAAGGGTAGCATATGGACTCACTCTTTGGGAAAGAACCAAGGATTAACCAACATATGAACATGAAATAAATCTATAAGAGAGTCCCGAAATAGGAAACAATCCTCCCCCAGAATGGTGCAGTGAGCCTGACCTCCCATCCTCTCGACCAATGGAGTCCTCAGGTGTCATTGGCCAAATTTTCAGTCGACGAGCACCTGCCTTTGGAAAGAAAATACATGAATCATGGATATCAGGTCCGTTGTGCATTCTTGGATCTATGAATAAACCCATTGGAGACCATCTGATAATGCTAAATCTATGAATTACCGATTTCATGAGTGCTTGACCCCCACGCAATCACCCATTGTGACCAACAGTTCCCCATAGGGTTAGTTCAACCTTCTTTAAACAATAATGACGCTGAATGGAAGGTTCAAAACAAAGGAGTGGAAAAATTGGTAGTAACCAATATCTATGGAAAATGGGACAGGTGATGATACTCATCATTCCATTTCTACATCCCCCCTAAATACCCCACCTTAGAGTCGAACAAAAATAGTGAACCTGACGTTAATCCTTAACCATGGTGGTGGTTTTACCCCATTGATAAAAGACAAAAGGACATTGCACATCAGGCCATTTTGTTCACCTAGTTTCACACAAAATACTCCACATGAGAGGTGAAATAGAAATGGTGAACCTGACATGAATTCTTAACCAAGGTAGCGGTCTCAACCCACTTAGGCCCATTCTCCCCGCAGCAAAAGAGAAGGGGATGGGAGCCAGGATGAATCGCAAAATATGCATATGTTTAAAGGAATGGTACTTTGACAAGGTTTTGTGGTTTTTATGTCATATACATGTATTTTAGGTTCCCATAGAGTGACCTTCGATCCAAATGACATCCCCACGATCTATGAAGATGTGCACATCGGCAATCCTGCAGGTGGCTGGGGCGTCAACAATGAGTAGGACCCCATCACCTACCCATCATCTTCAACACTAGGATTCCAATATACTGATCAAATAGTACCACAATAATGGTACTCTACCTAGGATAGAGGCCACAAGACAATCCCTCTAGTCTGTGAAGATCTGCTAGATTCCTCTTCGGTCGTTTCCATTACCTTAGCACAAGGTGGCCGCAATGGTCATCTAAAACCGTTTCGGGAGCCTGTCCCCAGAACATGACAATGTGTACCTAATTTACATTAGGGAGGCATATGACTTCATTTATGATGACTTAATCTCAAATTCATAGGGGCCCTACCCACAGGCCCCTTCTAGAGAGCGTTGTCGCCAACACCGGATGTCCAGACCTCCTCCCACTGAGAAGGACCTTATGTCGAGGGCACCTTCCAATGTCCAATAGAACGGGGCCCCTCGGGCTTCCTGCCAAGGGCAGAGAATACATGAATAGAAACACACTCTCACCCTAGTTCGTGAGGAGTAGATCTATTATACTAATATGACACACGTCAATGGTCAGACATACAACTATACCCTCTCCACTCAATCCCACCACGAAAATAGTATGGCACAATACGAGCACACAAACATTTCTGCTAGTTCTCGCTACTCCTATAATACAAATGGAGTAGCAAGATATATGAATATGCAGATATCTACTGATGCACAACAATCCCACTATCAAAATAGAGTGGAAACCAGCTCTACATTGGAAGAAACTTCTACTGATGCATTTCAATCCTACCAAAAAAATAGGGTACCAACAGGATATACGCAGGAAAAAACACCTACTGATTCACTTCATGCCTACCATCTAAATATGGAAGAAACATGTTATATGAAATCACAAACACCTTTTGACTTGTTTGAATCCTTCCATCACAATAGGGAAGCAACAAGCTATACGCAGGAACAAAAACTTGTTGATGCACTCCAATCCTGCCATAAAAATTGGGCGGCATCCAAATATGGGAAAAGTTAAATTCCATCGGATGCATACAAATCTCGTGAGACAAATATAGCACAAATCGAGTGGATAAAAATCCTCTCTCGTGAATATGAAGACCACTGGTCACATATGGTGGACACTGGAGAATAAAATCAGTGACAGACTCGTTCCTCTATCCCAACACAGGAGACCTTCCAATACCTACACACTAATCATGGAGGGTTTGAGAAGGCACAAACTCCTACTCCGACATCGGAATGGGAATTCATACTCATTCCACCCAAAGATGTGTCTTAACTAATCCAAGAAATTATGTAATATAAGATGTTGATTCCAGACCATATCCTACAAACATACAAAGATATCATTGCATCAGTTTAAAAGGAGTGAAATTGAGCCCACTGCTCGATTTCCCAGAATGGAATGACTCGATCACAAAATGGTTTTGTCACTCTGGATTAGTTATGCATCCCTAATTCAATCCAGTAGGGTCAATGACAATATCCTATGACATACGAACAACATGATTGGAAACAAATACCCGTTCCAACTCGGGGACACTGGTTCGTTGTGGTGGCTGCTCTAGTGCTGGCATATATCCATGCCAAAACTCAAGATTCTCGACAGTATATCTGAACGACATCGCATGACCCAAAAAAGATAGGAACCCATATATGAAGGACATTACAAATATCAAATGGCCTTAGTTACCCCAAATAGAGTGCCCATAAATGAAAAGTTCCAAAGGTATTCAGAAAATTAATAGCACGTACATGATCCTACTCTGCTGTAAGATGGGGTTCTTGATGCCCTCAAACACATATCAATAAATTATCAAGAACCTAGCATTCCATTACCAAATTATGGAAGTGACAGTTGTAGTTGTGATTGTCCTCCCTGCAATTTCGCTACCAGCATCTCTGAAGGTCCTCTACAGAGCACCAACAGGGGCTTATTATGTGGGTCAAGAATGATCGATCATGACATCCTATCTTTTTATGTGCATCATGGTAGTCCTCCCCTGGGCCTGAAGATCAGACAGAAATAATTCCCTCCCCTTTTTTCATCCTCCCTGATGGTCCTCCCCATTGTATATGCTGCAGATATGCTTCTCACTATATTCAGACATCAATTCATAAAGGTAGTCCTCAGCCTGATGACGGTCATTAAGAAGGCCCTCCCCTCAATGCCAATTATATTGAAGGTCCTCACAATACTAACTCCAAGCAATGAGAAGTTCCTCCCCGCATTTCAAGACATCCTGAAGGTCCTCCCCACAATATACACTGCACAAATTCTCCCAACATCTAGGTATCAAGTCATGATAGTAGTATGTGCCCTGATGACGGCCATTTCTAAGGCCCTCCCCACAATGAACATTGTTGTGAAGGCCCTCCCCACAATGATTTCAAGAATTAAGAAGGTCCCCCCCCTTTCTACATCCCACATTTAAGGGTCTTCCCAGGGTACACACCATCATGAATATTCTCATGGTCAGGTAGCAAGTTTCCATGGTAGTCCTCTCCATCACATAAACACAAGCAAAAGTCATCCTCGCAACCATAATACATGCTGGAAAGAATGTCCTCCCATTGCCAGAACAAATATGTGAAATCCCTCCTATGCCGCGGTGATTGGAATGGAGTCAGACACCTTAGGAATTCTTTCTATAATGAGTGATATTTCTTCTCAATAAGAGGATAGCACGGGGCCATGCTCATCTTTTGAGCCACCACAACGGTGTCTGCAAATCGATAAGGCTCCCACCCGCCCAGTTTCTTCAAAAAAATTTATCAAGAAGCATTCGAGATGGGCATATCAGGTAGAAGAGCCTCTCTAAGAACAACAGCTTGATATGTTTCTTGTGAGAAGACAACTAGCTAGAGAAAATATACTAGTGATGTATTGGCCTATTAACACTTCTCACTTCGACATACTAGGATAATTTTCCGAGGAATTCATGTATGAAATTCGCCTCAATATATGGACAACTCTTTGAAATATGAAAAAAATATTCCTACCCGATGAAGGGTATACAGACAATGTCATAAAAATGGGGAACTTTGCCGTATAATCAACTTGGAATCCCTCCCACCCGCAAGGTATCCACAATCATAAAGGAGAAAGAAAAACCTTTAACTATTTTTCCTCCATGAACTACATAACTTGCATCACCTAATTGGTAATTCCCTAGATGGAGTTCACATTCGGGGGTGGGGAGAACATGGAGCTTTACACATCACCCCATGTATCATTCATTAGGACCCGATAGAAATGACATCATGTAATGTACTCACCTAGAGGTTTCAATAAAATGAAACCCCTTGTAATAAAATATGAGATACTCAAAATAACCAGCCCAGAGTAAGTCTCTAAAGCATCAGGACCAATGATATCAAGCCACCATAAAAAATCTAAGTCCGGGGACCAAGAACATCCAATAGGCTTTTTACCTAAGAGAATCCAACCAGAAATAAGTACTCATGTCTTCGAAAGAACATAGACTCTCTACAGGACCAATTCCACACTCATCTTAAACCTATGTGGGAGTATATGAAATTTAAAGAGTGTAAATAGCGGCGACTACCACCATGATATGGGAACAATCCTGGACCACTGGGATGGGGGAATTGTTAAATCAAAATTCCCTCATAAGACCAAAAAATCCAAGTCATAGCGCATCGACAGGAGAATGGGAACAGCCCCAGCCCGTAGGGCTGGGGGGATTTTTACCTCAAATCCCCACATAGTGGACGTCTATCTTCTACCATTTTAGAAGAACGATGGATAGAGTAGATACCCATTCCTCCCTTCTAGTGTTTCACACCCTCCAAGGCCAAGGCGCATTAGGAAGACATAATGGGGATCCCTTAAGGTCAATCTTCGTCAAGACACTCGAAGAATACCGTATAATGGAAGGAGAAAGTCCAATGAAGGGCACAATAGTCCTTCCTACCATTCAACATTGGGTACGCCACCCACAATGTGGTATGCCTCAGTGAACATGGTGAATGTCAACCCAATGGATCTCATAGTAAATGACGCAGGGTGAAAAGATGCAAAGGAAGATGGTTCCCTCCCACTGTGTTTCACATGGAGCATGATAGTGTGCATACCCAGAACCAGAGGGAGATTCTAAATCTGGGTCCCCCCTCAGCAAATCTTACATTTCCTCCCACGCATAACTCAAAAAAAATAGAAAAATAAATACAGGGTCATCTATGACCCACCCCCTCCTCCCCATGAGGATGTATCCCTCACCCTCAATGAATGGTTCACCAAGAAGGATGGAGAAATGAAAGAGCTTAGATGAATTAATGTCGAGCTACGTCAAGGGATTTATCTCACCAGATGTGTTCCCTATATAGAACTTCAGTATATGCTCCCAAAAAAGGTGTGCATACCACATGAACTCATTCCAAGGAATTAAGACAAGTTCAGAGGGCTATTCAACCAGGCCTTGCAAGGACATCAAGACTTCCCCCTATTGGGATGTAAGTTGGAATATACCCTGGTAACCAACAAATGATGCCCCCAGCTAGGAATCTATCCCAAATTCTAGCAGTGTTGGCACACCCAATCATGGACCCTACCACACCAGATCAACCTCAAGCCCGAAAAGATATGCATCATGGGCTCTTAAACACTTTCGAGTAGCTAACAGTCTAAATATAATCCATGGATGGGCGGTGCGCTCCAATACAACTAGAGAAAAAATCCAACCCGAGTGGGTGAGCAATGTTCCGCCACCACCAAACATCGGGAACCCCGTATTCCTGTCATTCAGTGGCTCGGGGACCCAGAATAGAATTTGATGCATTATGCCTCCTACTCTGACCCCATGATGGTAACTCCAGAGCAGTAGGAAGCTGTAAACTGAGGTGCTTCATATGAACCTTATGGGGATCAACTTTTGTACGGTGTACTAGTCTGCCTTCTAATTCAATCACAGGCTGTGAGGACCTCCGGTGACAGTTTCTCTTCCAGTTCAGTTCGACGCGTCCTAAGACAATGGTCAGTGATATCATAAATTTCAATAAATTATAGAAATAGAGATTCTTAGACTTCATTTCAATATGTAAAGTCCTGACATATTCCATAAACCTGACACTCCCCTAGGATGAGATTCTCTCCATGTGCATCAATAAACATTGAGATGAATTGTGAATGCCACTCATCCCGATGAAGTAAACCTGTGGGTTTAGAAACTTCTCTGCCATTTCCCAATGGAATGAAGACTCTATGAAAAGGACCAATCTTGAGTCCCAAGTAGCTTAATTGTCCCTTAGAAATAGAATATGAAAAGATAAAGCAGTTTATGTCACGCTTAACCCACCCCCCACATCAGCCCCATTTGCAAGGCCCGCACCAAATCGTGCGGGACCCCCTAGATTCCAACATATAACTCCACCTCGACAAGATGAGGGACGAGGTACTAAAAAATAAGTTACACTAATGAATAAATAGAGTTTATTCATTCAGAGATGACCAGGTCCACGACTATTTCATAGCCTCCATGAATTCCAATATACATCGGCTTCCAGAACCAATGTGAGTCGATGAAGTGGGTCTTGAAGATCTTCCAACTATTGTATGTATCACTGGATACTAGGACACACCATTCTGTAATGATTTCTTTTTAAGGATCTCCTGCAAAATATAGTGGATATAGGGAATGATAGGTTGGGCTTGCCACCAGCACAAGTGGCATATGTTTCCACCTCCAACTCAAGAAAGGATGAAGCATGAAAAATAGTCACCAGAAAGAATGAGAAATTTTTTGGCAACAAGATGACTTGAAAGACCATAAAATGATTTTTTTGAATCCTCCATAGATAGTTTAAACAACCTACTATGCCCCCCAAATGATACTAATATAGCATAACTATCATTCTCATCCCCACAGTCCTCTAATGGAAATAAGGCCAAAAAGTAAGAGCTAGAAGATGAGCTGACACCAAATATGAATTCAATGTTGACACCTTCATAATTCATTCCAATGTACTTGGTTCAATGGGAACCACCTTGCCAAATGTTACAATGGGCACCACCACACCAAACGGTACCATTAGAAGGAGGCAGTCAGACATGAATTGTATTTGTTCAGGAATTGATCTTCGGCTCCATTAACATCATTCACTTTATGGACCACTTCTCTGATGAAGAATATGGCCATGAACTTAAATTACCCACACCCAACTGGGGAGTCATGGGAAGAGGATGTAGAGTTCAGAGGTTTCTTAGAAGGCGTGATCATGGTAGGTGCCAAATTCCCAGCCACGCCACAAGTCAAACTGTTAACATCACAGATACTCATGGAAGGACTCTCCAGTAGATGCAACGAGAACCGAAATTCTCCTTTTCCCCCTTCAGAAAAAATACAAGCCCATTTATATTGGATTACCCATTAGGGGAAGAACTAACACTGAAAAACCCAATGTATACAGGCAGGTTAGTCCGACCAGACGTGGATAGAACTGCAGCACCACCGGCTCCAGCTACATAGGGAGATCCATCTATTTCCAAAGATCAAATCCCTAAAGTGTCGATGAAAGAGCATCATCGAGTTTGGAAATGCTGACCTTTACAGAAGAGGTATAAAATTTTAATGATATTGGATTCAGTACCAGCAAAAATATCAATCTTGGACACGTTGAGTTTCTCGGAAAATCTTAGGGATGTACTCATCGAATCCTTACTATGTCCCGATGAGTTCAAGGCAGAAATAACAGCGGTTGAAATATACCAAACAGAGACTAGTCTCGAAGAATGTTAGGTTGTCATCCCCTTCACAAATAGGGATTATGACACCATCATGAAAGGGTATATACAACCTTTATGTGTGTCTGAAAAGATAAATGGAATTGATTCTTAGAGGATCTTCATCGACAACAGCTCTGGAGTGAACCTCCTCCTGCTGAGAATGCTTCGTCGACTGGGATATGATGAAGACATCTTGACACCCTACACTACCACTCTACTAGAATATGAAAAAAGTGAGTAGAAACCATTAGGGTGAATCATGTGTAAAACATGGCTGAGTGATCTTATATCATATTCTGAATTCCTGGGGGTGTGTCAAATTATGTCCTTCAACATCATGTTAGAGAGGCCTTGGCTATATCAGCATGATGTGATTTCATCCTCATAACCTTAGTGCATCAAATATTGCACTAATGGTAAAAATGAGACGTTTCAGGTTGATAAATCCCTGTTTGAGTTTTGTTAGTTTCATTACATCGACTCATTGTTCTATGAGTCATAGGAAAATCATATTTTGGCCAATGATGTTGATTGGATCAATGCCCCGAATGGTTTGGAGATGGCTCATACAGACCCCTTCCAGCAGCTTGGGTAGGAGTACTTAATACCCATCAACCAAGATTAAAGCATACTTACAAGCCCATATACAGATTCCGCAGTCTGCATGGTCTCTACTATGACCACAAAGTCCAAAGACACAGAACCACAGGGTGACTCTATTTTTGTCAAGAAAATATATATCAAATATTCTCCCAGTTCGTCCTTGGGACATCAAACTACCCTTACCTCACACACCAAGGAAAAAAGAAGATTTACCTTTAAATATTGAAGATGTTATCTCAAAGATCCTTTCTCCATCACAAGTGAAAGATGACGAGGATGTTGAAGAAGAAGTGGAAAAATACATCAAAGATTCCCCTCATATATTTGAAGAAGGTGATTCCACCACCATCGATGAACATAAGGAGATAAATATAGGCATTGAAAATAACATGCGGCTCACTTTAAGCAGTATGGCCATACCAGTTGAGGAACATGAGGCATATACATCTTTCCTAAAGAAGAATCAAGATGTGTTCTCCTGTAATTAGATAGAGATTCCAGGACTCGATCCTGAATTCACCACCCATCTTTTAGGCTTACCAAATGATCACTCGGGCTATAAACAAGCTGCTAGAAGGACCCACCCAATGCATGCTACCAAAATAGAGGTGGATGTTGACAAAATGGTCAATGAAAACATCATACGAGAGGTCCAAAATCCAATCTTGCTAGTAGATATAGTCCCTTCCGAAAAGGAGAATGGACAAATTAGAATCAACATTGACTTTAGGGACCTTAATCGGCATTGCCTAAAATATATCATCTCGAAACTGATCACGAAATTGTTGATCAATGTAACAACCTGATAAAAATCCCTCTCCTTCATGGATGATTATTCTGGATACAATCCAATCTAGATGGACCAATGATATGAAGAAGCTAATAATTTTAGGGCCCCTTAGAGAGTTTTCTATTATAAAGTGATTCCATTTTGTCTAGTGAATGTTGGCTTCACCTATCAGTGCTCTAGTAATCACATATTCAAGCCTTTTCTTGGAAAATTCGTCGAGTGTTATGTCAAAGACTTGGTGGTTAAGTCACGATAGAATTCGAGCCACCGGGACAACCTTGAAACATTCTTCAACAAATTGAGACATCATAGTTTAAAGATGAATCCCCTGAAATGCGCCTTGGTTGTTACCGCGGGAAAATTTATTGCCTTCGTCATATGCCATCATGGAAAAGAATTCAACCCTCAGAAGACGAATGAAATTATTGGAATGTCCCCAACTCGCAACCTCACTGGGTTGATAGGCCTCTAGGGGTAACTCTCCTACATTAGTCACTTCATAGCCAACCTAGTTGGTAAATTCTTACCTTTCACCAAGCTCATGAAGAAAGGAGTTACGTATGAATGGGGTAATGATTTTCAAGAAGAATTTGAAAACCTATAAATATATCTCCTAATCCAGCAAGCGATCCTACCTCCAGTTGAGGGGGGACTGATTGTCATATACAGAACTTCCCTATAATAGTCTTTAGGTGCATTCATCATGCCAAAAAAATGATGTCGGTAGTGAGGAGAGCCTCTACTACCTCATCTGGAAAATGATTGATGTCGAAACTAAGTATTCGAATGTGGAAAAGAACTATCTAGCCCTATATTTGTAGTTTAGAAGCTCATCCATTATCTAAATCACCATAAGGTCTACCTAGTCTCCCACTGCAACCCGCTCAAGAATATCCTCAATCGTCCCCTACAACATGGGTGCCTATCTTGGTGGGAAGTCATCCTGCAATAGTTTGACACACAATACGTGCCCTAAAAAGACATCAAAGGATAGATGTTAGTAGAAATATTGGACGAGAACACCTCAGAAGAAACAATACTATTGGATGCTGACATTCTGAATGAAGAAGTGTTTTCAATCTAGGGGAACCCCAAGATGTTGGAAATGTACATCGACGGTGCTTCCTGAATCCTGACAGGGAAAGGTTGGTGGATCCTTAGCTCAAAAAAGTGGGGTTGAGAGTTGTACTCATATCTATAAAAAATTAAATCTTGTTGTACTCTTTCCTACTTTCGAAAGGATGTACCAACAATGATGTGAAGTATCAGGCCCTCGTTGTGGGCTTGGAATTGGAACTCTAGGTGAAATCCAAACACCTAAAAATAAATGGTGATTGGGAAAAAGTCATCAAACCGGTCAAAGGTGACTATTCTATCAAGAAAGAATTATCGGTCTCCTTGATGAACCATGTTCAAAAACTAATGGCATAATTCCCATTAGAAAAAACGGTGACTCATGTCCCCCAATCATAATATACTCAAGATGATTCTTTGGAAAATGCAGCCACAACCCTGGATGATCCCGAATAGGATGAAACATTCATTAGCATTGCTCCCCTTCAGATGGTATTGTTGTTCATCCAAAGAAATACGGGGGAAATTGATGAAATTATCGTTGTTCTAGAGCCTTATATTCATTCCACTGGTGGGATGAAAGCCATTAAAATTTACCATCGGAATGGGGAACTCCCACCAGTTAGGGATGAAAGGGAGTGGGTCTGAAGGTGGGCAGTCTATTTTACCCTATACAATGGGGTGAACCAAGAGAAGTTTCTCTTCAAATGAGGCCTAGACAGAGTCCATATCAGGTGCATTGATGGAGAAGAGGTCGATTCAATCATGAAAGATGTGTATGATGGAGCTTGTGGGGAACACCAGTCAGCAACCAAGGTCTCTCACCGAATTTGAATGCTTGGGTATCACTAGACCACCATGATACAGGATTGCACCATATTTACTAAGAAGTGTCATTCCATCCAGGTTCATGCTAATTTCATGAATCAACCCAAAGAGTTCCTTCATGAGGATAAATACTCTTGGTCATTCATTACCTGGGAGATGGATGTTATGGGACTATATCCTCCCCCTACAGCCAGATGATTCATGTTCATACTCATAGAGACAGACTTCCTTTCCAAATAGGCTAAATCCATACACCTTAAGGAAGTTTGGCCAAAAATATTCATCAGCTTTGTGAAGTATAACATCATCAACAGATTTGGTGTCCCTCATACAATACTGATGGACAATAATGCCAACATATACACTGCTAAGCTGGATAAGCTGTACTAGGAACATGGAATCCCGGCTAACTCATCATCCCGATTCCATGCGGTGACCAATGGGAAGACAAAGTATTTCAACAAGACTATGTCAAACATACATTAAAATATGGTTAACAAGGATAATAATTTATGTCCAGATGAGTTTCTTCATGCTTTGTGGGCTTACCGGACCATGACCCACACCGCCACTCAGGCAGCCACATACTCACTAGTATATTGGGAAGAGGCGGTGTTACCTGTTGACATCCAAGTTTTTTCACTTTGTGTGGACATTTTCTATAAACTATCCATGTACGAGAAATACTAGAGATGGTTTGATGAATTGGAGAAGTTAGACAAAAAAAATGTTTCACACACTACACTATTTGGAAATCTACAAAATCTGGATTTCACAAGCCTTTTACAAAAAGGTTCGCATTCGATCTTTCCTCGAAGGATAAATGATGTTAGTCCTCTAAACCATGATGATACTATGGAAGAAGTTCCCAAAGCTTGAAAAAGAGTAGGAAGGACCATATGTCATACATTGGGTCTATTCCAATGGAGCATACTCCATGAAATAAATGGGTGGAAAGCTCATCACAGCTCCCATAAATGCGATGTTCTTGAAGAAATACTTCGCATAAAAATGCCCCCATGTTATGGTCTAAACTCTAAGACCATAACCTATGGGTAATGATAATTCCCCATGTTATAGTCCAAACTCTAAGATCATAAACTATGAGTAATGACAATGTCCACATGTCATGGTCCAAACCCTATGACATTTAACTTTAAGTAACGACAATTCCCCCTTGTTACGGTCCAAACTCTAAGACCTTAAACTATGAGAAACGAAAATGCCCCCATGTTATGGTCCAAACTCTCTGACCTTAAACTATGAGTAACGATAAATACCCCATGTTATGGTATGAACTCAATGACCCTAAACTATGTGTTATGTCACCCCAAATAATAATTCTATGCTCTACGACCCTAAACTATGAGTCATACAGGATCCCCCATGTTAAGGTCCAAAAACTAAGACCATAAACTATGAGGTTAAAATGTTCCGATATCAGGGTCCAAACTCTAAGACCATAAATATTGAGTTATAAATGCTCCCATATCATGGTAAAACTCTACAACCCTAAACCGTGAATCATAAAAAAAACCCAATGTTATGGTTTGAGCTCTACAACCCTAAATTATGAGTAAAAAATATCTTTGGATTCAAAGGTCCAAACTATAGGAAATTAAACAATGAATAATCTTACCTTCCACATAACGTTAAACTATAAGGAACTCATCCCTGGAACATGATAATAAACTTTGACCTATGTCCTCACCGTAAGACGTTAAACTACATAGCATAAAACTTCTTAATTGCATGACAATAAACTGCATGATATTTCACATAACTATTTATGGATTGATTCCGGCCATCGTAGGATATGTAGTGACGCTTCGATCCTTGATCTTTCCCCCCCCCCAATTGAAAAAATACATGCATCATGCCCCCTATCTACCCATATTCATTGATAAAACCCTTCTCACTCCTTGTTTCTCACATGAATTTAAACTCCCTTGATCATAGGAATGGTGATAGAGATTCTCTTATGAAGGACAACTATGGAGTAACATGGTAGACTTGACAACCATGATGGGTAGAATGAATGTTCCCCTACCATTTGGATGGAGCCAAACCTGTACGTGGTACACACAGAACTATGTACAGCTATATTCTTGGCCTCGCAGGATACATAGCGACATGTCGATCTTCAATCCTGACCTAGCGCCATCGGGAAGGAAAATGAAAGTGCCCCCATAATATTCTAGGTCACCTTACACTTGCGAAGGAGAATCTCTAACCACTCCATGTTTCTCCCATCGAGTATAACTCATGTGATATTTGGATCAGTGGTATGGATTCTCTTACGCAAATAAACCATAGGGGGGTATGGTAGGTCTGGTACCCATATCAAGTAAAACCAAAATTCCCTCAAATGTCAGCAACACATCATAAAAATGTTTTTAAGGAACACATAGAACTATGTGTGGCTTGATTCATTCCCTCACAGTATACGTATTGATGCTGGGATTTGACATCATGACCTTTCCACCACAAAAAAATGCCCCTTTCCCCCATGCGTGAGACGAACCTATGTGGATGCTCCAAGAAGTTCATGGTTAATCATGGTCTGGATATTCTCACATTCCCAGACACACCTTTCCCATTCGTCAAACTCCATGCATCAGGAAAACTTTGATCCGCATAATCATCCAAGGCTATCTGGGATGGAAGTCCAATCTCATGCGGACACCTTTGATTGACTATGCACATCATGCCTTAGTGGCTCTGCATATTTCGCCAAAAAAAGGCCATCAATCAAAGAAAAATTCAACTATATGACAGTCCTCCCCTATCTCAGGACACCAAATGTCTTCCAAGACCCATGTCATCCCTCCCGATTCAAGTCACCTTGGGACTATGGTTCACACGTTCTATCATCACTCACGTCTAGGGAATACTGGAACACAATGACTGTGATTAACCTGAAACATTTCAAGTCCTTTACATGGCCAAAATCATCTTCACCACACAACGTTAAACTGCAAGGCCAAAATCGTCCTCACCGCAAAATGTTAAACTGCAAGGAAAAAATCTTCCTCACCGCACGACATTAAACTACAAGTCTAAAATCATCCGCACCACACAACGTTACAAAGTAATGGAAAAATCATCCTCACCGCATGATGTTAAACTACAAAGCCAAAAATCTTCTTCCCCACACGACATTAAACTATAAGGCCAAGATATTCCTCACCGCACGACGTTAAACTGCTAGGCCAAAATCATCCTCATAGCATGACATTAAACTTTAAGGCCAAAATCGTCATCACTGCATGACATTATGTAGCAAGGTGAAAATCATCCTCACCTCACATTGTTGAAATGCAAGGCTAAAATCATCATCACTGCACAACGTCAAACTTCAAGGCCAAAATTATCCTCACCACACGGCATTAAACTGCATGGCGAAAATCATCATCACCACACACCATTAAACTAAAATACCAAAATCATCCTCACCACACGACGTTGAACTGCATGGCCAAAATTGTCCTCACCGCACAACATTAAACTACAAGTTTGAAATCATCCTCACCGCACAAAGTTAAACTGTAAGGCCAAAATCTACCTCTCCGCACGAAATTAAACTACAAGTCCAAAATTGTCTTCACCGCATGATGTTAGAATACAAGGCAAAAATAATCCTCGCCACACAACGTTAAACTTCAAGACCAAAATTTTCCTCAACCCACAAAACTAAACTGTAATGAAATGGATTTTGCCTAAAAATTCCCCATAATTATTAATTCATTATTATAAGATGGTGACATGGAACCCTTGTAATTAATTGTTTCTCACATCAAGCATAGCTCACATGAGCTTAGAGATATTATCATGGGATCCATCGTGACATTATTGAAAAAATGGCCCAGAAACATGGTCCTAGAAGCTTGACCCTAAAAGGCATATCACAGTTCCCTACCCTAAGAGGAACCCCATGTCCTGGCCATGTGATGTTAAAAGATCGAGTATCCTAATGATAAAATGAATACATAACCATGTTAATGGTTTGTCTCTACATAAGGGACACCATTCTATGATTATGTCGCAGCACAAATGTCCCCAATATGTCTAAAAACAATATTTACATATTACAAACTCTGTGCTTTTAGTGATACTGAATCACCATAACCCTCCAAGGCCATCTGGGAAGGAAGGCCAGTGTTCTGCAGACATCTTTAATTGACTATTCACATCATGCCCTGGTGACTCTGCATATATCACCCACAAAAATGGCCATCAATCAATGGAAAATACATCCCCAAGAGAGTCCTCTCCAATCTCAGTATGACCAGTGGCTTCCAAGACTCATTCCATCCCACCTGATTCAAGGGATGTCAGAGTCATGGTTTATATTATCCTCATTTACAATAATTTGGAAATATAGAAACATATGGGCCCATTTCACCTCTAGTATTTTTTGACGATTCTAAAAGAAATCGTATCCTCATGTGAGAAGATTATTTTCATTTAATGGAAGATTTACCTGACTCATTTCTGGCTTTCACTAAATAATTTCAGCTAAAAAATCCTCATGTTGTGATTAGGGGAACATCTGGTCGAAGGTCACGCACCACATTTAGAAAGTTCCAAAAATACATGGTCCTCAGAGTCCATCGGGGCAGATGTCCAGTGTCTTATGGAAACCTTTTTTAGACTATGCATATCATGCCCTGGTGGATCTGCATATTTTACCCACAAAAATGGAATTCAATGAAAGGAAAATTCATCTTTAGTAGAGTCATTTACAACCTTTGTATGCTCAAATGACATTCAAAACTTGTCACACCCCCCAGAATTGGAAAACATTTGGATGACAGCTTATGTATCTCTTTCTTCCCAAGTTCCCCTGACATAAAAAAGACCATTAACTGAACTGACAACATACCCGCTCTCCCTCTCACATGTCATAAATGTGTGGGAACAATTTCCCACTCAAGGCTGATATGAATGTTCCTAATGTTCTCAAAAGACAATACTCAAACCAGCCACCTATTGTGGCTCCATACATCAAGATAAGTC
Source organism: Viscum album (assembly GCA_963277665.1). Lineage (NCBI taxonomy): Eukaryota > Viridiplantae > Streptophyta > Magnoliopsida > Santalales > Viscaceae > Viscum > Viscum album. Next base: position 1,113,076,008 of record OY728145.1, read on the forward strand.
CAAAATGTGGAAAATCCCACTAGGTCATTTGAAAAAAAGGCCAATTTCCCAGGGACACCTTTTATTGACTATACACATCATTCCCTGGTGGATTTACATATGTCACTCACAAAAATGGCCATCAATAAAAGAGAAATGTGTGTCTATGAGTGTCCTTTCCTAACTCTATATGCCTAAAGAAAATCTTGAGCCTCATTCATGTCCTAAATCCACAAATCTAGGGTGAAGAAAAATCCCAATCCCATTTCTAAAGGATACTAGAATATTCTTGACTAATGGTCCTGAGTCGGGGCCATACCTCATTATGTTTGGTCAATGATGCTTGACCTAAAACATCATTATTAAGTTTTATTGGTAGGAAAGTGAACTTTCAGTAAAAAAGAAGATATACTCGCTAGAGGGAAATCATCCAGAGGAACCTCTAAGTAAAATTCGAGAATTGGTTCTAAAAAAAACACATCGAGCCATCAAAAAGGTGAAAATCTTGTTGGGTTGGAAACCCACAAAGTGAATCCTAAGAAAAGGCCATGTTATGCCCTCTAAGCCTGTATCAAGCAGGATTAAGAAAAAATTAGGGTAATAATGAAAAAGACATAAATATTTTTGATGTATTCCATTAAACCTCAGTAGTATTCAAACTAAGCTCGATAAGTCCCTTGGATTAGGAAATACTTTGAGCTTGATTCGGTTATCTCAGTTTACTGATTTCAAGTCATGGATTAAAATTAACACTTGATTGAAATAATTTTGACAGGAAAAGATGGAGAATAAGTATTTAAAATACAAATTTGTTTCATTGGGTTTAGAAAAAATGGAGGAACATCCTCAATTCTGAGTCTCTCCAGAGTAAGAAACAATGTGGGGGAGGGTACATGCGGTGATTTGGGACCAAACTACAACATGGACCATTTCGATCATTCCAAATGGATGGAGAGTGATTGCCACAGGCCATTGACGGTATGTCCAAATGAAGTTATTTCTTTCATTTTGACTTTGACCTTTTGAGGCACCTGCTCTAGGACAGTTTTAGGGCCTTTCCATTTCTTTTGGTCGACATCATAATTGGTGCACGAAGAGGTCAGTTTCACTCAAAACCTGGTTATTTGGGCTTCTCACTCATGTAGCTCCTTCTTTTGAGCCAACACGAAATCATGGGCCTTCACCTCCTCAGCCTTTAGATGATCAAATTCTTCCAAAATATCTCGGAATGTTGCTACCTGGTGATGAGAAGAATTTATCCTGGACATCTTTTCTTCATAGGAAGTGAGGTCTTATTAGGAAATGATGAATTGGTAAATAAGGAAGTGAAGGTTTTGATAATAGAAGTGGCTAGAACCCACTATAGTAAATAACTACCGAAAATTTTCACCCTCATCAGAAAAATTTTCCAGGGGTGTCTCCACGGCAAGAGAATCTAATTAGATCCATGCCTCGTTGTTCACTACCTAGAGTCTCTCTGTATTATTGGCACTTCAATCCTCCCTTGATTCCATGTGTTTATAAGTTGGAAGAATCCCCATAGTAGTGGAGAGTGACCTATGTCTACTCACCCAAGGTGGGAGACTCTCTTTTCCCTCAGAGGGCCCAACCACTAGAGCCAGATGCGGAGGATTAACTATGGACTATAGGATGATTGGAGACACTCGATGAATTCCAGTTGCATTAAGATCTTGGGAAATATCCACAGGAGGGGAGTAGTCTGAATTACTCCCCTTAGAAATCAGTTTTACTAATAACACCCCTCCCAGACACTTCTGATGATGGACCAATAACCTTATTACCACAATAGTAAGAGCAGTAGGTGTATCCATCTTGATTACTAAAGGGACAGAAGTAGAAGGCATAACATTTTCACTTATCGTAATAAATAGAATGTGTGGAATTGTTGTTGGGGCAATAATGGGACAGAAAATAGTCATGGGTTTCTGTACCCACCGAATTAGTTATTTCAGCATCCCCACAGGGTAACAATCGACCCATAGTTGGGCATACTCCAGCAAAAGGAATGTCGGGCCCATCGTGTTAGGAATGATAATCACTCTAGAAGCACCTTCCTGTATCGTCATAAGCCACAATTGGTCGAACCCCATAGGATGTGATTCTCCCCTTAGACAAAAAAATGGAAATAGCATGGTCTATTGAAGGTATCTAAACTGGTTGGGAAACTAGTAATGGAGGTATGGTTCACAAATAACCAATCGATCTATACGGGAAGTGAGCATACAGTCTCGAAGATTTATGAGTTATAAAAATTCCTCCAAGAAACTTCCCTTTTCACCTCTCAATGATTCATGAGGGGTAGGATGTAGTGTGAACGAGAAATGATAAGTGTCGTTCAAAATCCAGACCACATCGGTAACAGATAGAGTCCTCGGACGAACAACAAAAATGTTTAGAAGGGTAGGATGAATTTCAAAATGGGGAATCTGTTTGGTATGTCGATATTAATAACCGGCGAAGTGTTATACCATCCACCTGTACATGAATTGGAACAGTCTATAGAGATGATGTGCAGACCAACCTTCCTAAATTTATCCCAATAATTCATAAAGTAGGGTGAGGGTAAGATGGGACAAATTAATGGGTCGACCCTCCACAAGACTGTTCATCATCATCATGGTACAGGCCCAAACCCTGTTGTATATGCCACAGGATAGGAAGAGAAATCCACTTAAGAACAAGGCAAAGAAACTCGCTAGCCTATGCGCAAGTGAAATGTTAGGCCAAAGCTCATATCCCCATGTGGCATATAGCACTGCATCAAGGGTAGAACAATATGACCCTAGAGTACAACAGGACTAGTGGTTTTGGTGAGTTAGATTATGGAACACCTTCAGCTTAGGCATGTTCGTTTGATTGAAAAACCTCATCCATGCTTCAAATGAGATGAGGGAACTATCTTCGAGGGGGTAATCTAGTGATTATGCTACCATGACTGTTAAGATATTTGTCAATGGAGACATGTGATTAGTTTCATTCCATGGGGAGACTACTGGGATAAACTCGTTATACATCTCTCCAAGGATAGTGAGACCTCCAAGATGGTAGATGTCCCAGAAACTGATCCCCACATCTCCATGCAGTAGGTGAAAGCTGTTGGTACTTGAACACCAGGGGCTCAGTAATTCCATAAAGATATTTTTTCGAAGAGAAGATTACATACTGAGACCCCCACACTGCCTGGTGCAAGCCCACCACCTCTAGCTGGTAAGGGGACTCCATAAAATTCTAATGCACTGAGGATACCCATGCCCACTCATCTGAGAAACTACCTCTATCATGAAAATCCCACTTGGTGCTCCACCTACCACTAGAATTTTCACGATAGATGCTGATAATGGATAGGTATTCTTAGATTTATAGTCTTGGGACACCATTGTGGCACTTGTTGTTGCCCTGATTCCTTGTCGAACCTCGCAATATGAAATTTTTTTCCTAAATAGGATTGATGATGACTTATCCAGTTAGGGAAATGTTGGAACGATCATGATATTGTGGCACCTCTAAAAGGAAAAAAGGGATGTAAGGGTCAGGCAGTAGAGGAGGCATGTCGGTTGGAAGACCAAAGCTGTAAAGTGGAAAATGTATGGACAATGGGTAAGCTAGAAACTCTGGTATAAAAATGACCCTTAGAAATTTGTCATGGGGAATGATGTTGGTTTGAAGATTATCATTGCTATTCCTCGCCATGGCGGCCCTCATATTCATTGATTTATCAACAGCCTTTGAATTATCCATTGTAGCATGCATAAGATGATCTAGAAGCCGATGAGAAGTTAATCTGATTAAAATTGTTGGGAAAGGGATATAAAAAATAAAAAATATATTGCTAAAGGACATAATACATGTTTGCAAAAGACTCTGTGTACTATTAATAAAAGCGGTATATGGAAAGAGCATTCTGCATAGAGCATGACACGAAGAAGCTACTCTGCCTAAATCTATTGTATTATGATGAAATTCACTACATACAGCCATGGTACATGGAATGACCGCAAGGAATAGACCATATGAACCGTTGGTCGGCGAATATAATGGTATGAGGAATATAGAGGCTGAGAACCTCGACCGAAGTTATTTTTTCATTCAGAAGATCTGGATAAAAAATTATTCCTATATTAATAGTTTTTGAGGTTCGTCAATTCATATTCAGTATGCGAACAAGTCATCCTCATAGCGTTCTTCCTCAAGGATTCTAGATTTTATGTTTTAAATTTCCACAGACTCGTTTGAGGAAACCAAGATATGGTATGAGGATAGGGGAAATGGCGAGTAAATATGTTTACAGAACATACAGAGTAGTTCACGAATGAACTTTTCGCAAGGATCATGGTACGTGAATATGAACGAGGTTGGGAAATCAGGATCACTTTTTTCCGTGAGAAATGGTAAAATAAAAAAGACATGGGTCACTATATATAGGCATGGTTTACTCCTACCGGGTCTACCTTTTATTCCACGAACCATTTCAGTTCAATACCTCTTCAACATCAGAATAGTTCCCTTTTCATTCTGAACGAACACCATTCCGATGGGGGAATTTGTAAGGTCCTGAAAATTACCCAAGGAGAGTAAATACAACATCAATCACTTTTCAGAAAGAATCAAGAACTTATATATGTTTATAAAGGTTAAGGGACTCAAATTGAGTTGCATTTAATTGATGGAACATGATGGAATTCAACTTTCAAATGGACCATGTACTATCACTGGGAAAGTTATGCGAAGAAGATGGATCATGAACCTACAGGTATGTGGAATGGTTTGCCAACCACTGGCCCGTGAAGCGATGGCCAACGACCAAGGAAAAATTGAAAACATGTCAACCAAAAGAGTTCGGCACGGAATACCATCCACCTACCATGGAGCGAACCCATTAGATCATATATTAAGTGAATGGGAAGTGTTCAATGAACAACTATCTTGAACTGAAGCATCCACAAACCCCGGTTGACCGAGTCTTCTGTGGGTCAGAATATCGTTTCAATGAGCCTTCGCAAATGGTGTTGTGTACCCAGTAGATACGATTTCTTTGATGCCTTGTATAAGGATCATAGTAGAATAGGAAAAGAATATATGTAAAAAGATAAAGATGGGTGAAGAAAGATTGAGGGAGACTCAGAGGTTTCACTCCAGCTTCTGTCTTGTTTCATCAGCGAAGCACGAACCATGACCCATTTCCTTTGCAGGTACAGTCGGCCGAGAACCATAAAAATGGGGGGAAATTTTAATAATAATAGAACTACGAACCCAACTAGTGAACCCTTATCCAAATAATACTCGTGGATGAATTTCTCGTGAAGGGTAATCCCCCGTACCCTCCATCGGTTTGATGCCTCATGTAGGGTACCGCTATGTAGATGGGATCCGGTGCCGCATACCCAATCGGTATACTGATGTAAACCAAAGTTGCACAGTGAGATGCATACCACTCTGGTACGTAGTTGGAAATACCCATGCCCATGTACCACATCAGCACAAAGATTTCACTTTTATCTGCATACCACTATGTTATATGGAGCCTTCCCCATCCCTCATGAGAAACCAGTACGTGGATTGTGGTGTTTTCGGGTACTATTCCTTCCAATTCCACCCTCACCCCTCGATTACTGTCTATTCCTCCATGATCCCTCCACTAAGAAGTCCTCCAGAACTAGGCTAAAGCCTCCTCCAAATCCATCAGACCCGTATGATCAGACCATCTGGTGCATCTTCACACCTTATTAACTCTAAATACCCTTAGTAAAGAGGAGTCAGGAAGGTCATTCCAGCAATGGTGCGGGCTTTGGGAATTCTGGAAAGGATAGATTCCCATGGAAACCTAAAATCTAACCATGGGATACCTACATTAACCTCATTGTTCTCATAATAAGGGGTGATCACTTTCTTTTCCTTTCAATTAGGAATGATGATCAGTCGAAGGGTTTATGTTCGCTGCCCCTTTTGATGAGTTCGAAACTTCTCCCCTTCCAAGAACAAGCTCTAGGGCCCTCCCACTGAGGTAAGTCCCTAATATTTTGAGGCATTTCCTTGTGAAATTTAATTACATTTCACATGGAAAGGTTCATCACTCTACGCCCTCACCCATGGTCGCCCCGACCTCTTCTACCACGTGATCTCCCTCCCCATCAATAGGGGAGGAGGCTTGTTCATTGTTGAATATTTTAAAACCTATTATTTCTCACAGAGAGCATGACTCATGTGGGCTTAGAGTTTTGTGAGGATTACAACATTAGATCACATTATAAACTATAAGATCTTTGATTTCTTACCAAATTAGGATATGTAGGACACCTTCCAGAAGGCCTGAGCTAAAAAAGGGTGCCCTTCCATAAATGGTACAAACAACCATGTGTGGTAAATGGGCATCTTCCTTGCGTAATACCCACACATTAAAAACTATTATAACTCTGATTACTAACAAAATTAGGGTATGTAGGAATCTTTGGAGAAGCCCCAAGCTCAAAAAGGGTCCCCATCCATAAAGGGTCCACCCAACCAAGTGTGTCAAATGGGCATCTTCCATGAGTAAGCTCCGCATATTTTGAACTACGAGAACTCGTATTCCTATAAAAATAAAGATATATAGGTTGTTTTCCGAAAGTCTCTAGCTCAAAAAGGGTGCCCATCCATAAAGGACACACACAACCATGCCCCCTAAAATGGGCATCTTCCATGTGTAATCCCCACACATACGGAACTAAAAGAACTCTGATTCCAGACCAAATTACGATATTTTGGACGCCTTCCCAAAGGAATGATATTAAAAAGGGTTCCCATCCATAAAGGGTCCACCTAACTATGTGTATCAAATGGGAATCTACCATATGTATGCTACACACATTCCGAACTACGTGGGTTCTAATTCATCTCCCTAGAATATGTAGGAAGCCCTCCTTATGGGACCAATCCCAAAATCAAGTCACTTTTCCCCCCTGGATGATGATAAACTCTAAAGACCCTTCTAATATAGATAAGTCATCATCGCCTCCATAGAATAAAATGTTTGTGCATGCTTATGATGATCCTGCATACCAAGGGTAACCCGTGGACACACTCTTTAGTAATGAACCAAGGATTAACAAACATATGAACATTACCTAAATCTCTAAGGGAGTCTCAGTATAGGAAACAATCCTCGCTATAAAAGGTGCGGTGAGCCTGGCCTCACATCCTCTTGACCCATGGAGTCCTCAAGTGTCATTGGCCAAATCTTCAAACAACAAGAACCTGCCTTTGGAAGGTATGTCCATGTATCATGGATACTAGGGACTTTGGGAATTCTTGGCTCCACGAATAAACCCATTGGAGACCATATGAGGATGTTACATCTAGGAAGGACTGATTTAATGAGTTATTGACCCCCACGCAATCACCCACTAGGACCAACAGATCCCTATATGGTCAGTTAAACATTCTTTAAAGGATAATGACGTTGAATAGATGGGTTGAAACGAAGGATTGGTAAACTCGACAGGAACCCATCTCTATGAAAAAATAGACAGGTGATGATCCTTATCATTTCATTTCTGCATCCCCCCTAAATGTGCCACCTCAGAGATAGAACATCCACATGGATAATAAAATCATCTTGGCCATGCTCTACAACAGATGCGATAAGGCTATCCAGGGTGTCGGCTCGACCATTCTATAAATACGGGACATTAGTATATTCTGGATGAGAAGGGAACTGGGACATCAACTAGAGGGTACAGTCTAAAACTAGTATGAGCTTCATCTTTATGATGATGTATTCTCCATTGATATGCCTGATGACAAGTTTAGTGTCCCCTTTCACCTAAAAGTGGGGAACGTCAATATTGAGGCCTAGATCCAGACCAGTGATCAGAGCCCGGTACTCTAACTTGTTATTGGTATAGTCTTCTGACAAAAATAACAAATAGGGCATAAAAAGATGTGATGGAATGATTAGGATGATACCCAGAACTACACTCTTGATTAAGGTATCATTGATTATTCTACTAATGGGCATTGGGATGTTCCATCAAAGTGAATTTTCTGACACAGAATAGATTGATATATTTAGAGAATTCCCTCATATAGAAAATCATGATCTAGTGTCATATCTGCGGTAGATGTATTTCCATAAATGAATTGTGCCAATGCATACCCTTTAATAGCCTTCTTGGGAATAATCTTGATGTTGAGATGTTGGAGGATCATTGCCCACCAAGATAGAGGCCTGTCAACATGGTGCAGTTCAGAATGTACTTCAGTAGATCCACTCAGGACACTAGATGTATCTCATGGCGATGAATGTAATTTCACAATTTCTACATTTCAAAAACTAGCTTGAGGCAACTCTTCTTGACAAAGGAGCATCGGGTCTCCTTATTGAGGAGGATGTGGCTGAGATAGTATAAAATGTTCTATGTTTCTTCATTGTTCTTATAAAATATAAGAGCATTAATAGACTATTCAAGAGGGGTCAAATAAAGGACCAGTGGCTTTCTTGGAATGGGTGGGATCAATACCAATGGTCATAGTATGTTATACTTTATTTCCTCAAAAGAGGTCTGACACTCTACATATTACTGATAATCATCACTTTTCTTCATGATCTATGAAATGGGATTACACTTACCTACCATATTTTCTCTAAATCAGCATTTGTAGGCCATGTGGTGTTGAATGCCTCTGATCTCCTAAATTATTCTCAGAGGAGACATCTGATTAATGTCCTTGATCTTTTCTGGATCGATCTTAATTCTTTTGTTTCAAACAAGGAAGTCGATAAACTTTTCATAGGTGACCCTAAAGGAAAACATCAAGGGTTTAATCTTAATTTGGTTCATGGCATGCTAATAGGTGGAACGGGAAATATTTAGACCAAAGATCATTAACTGGTAGTAGAAAGTACCATGTCATTCCTTTAAGGTAATATACTCTTCATCCTCATGGATTATTTTGATTTGATTATACCTAGAATACCCATCCATGAAAGATAGATCCTTGAATCCAATGTTGGAATCAATCAACTGTTCTACCGTGGGAAGGGAAAATTCATCCTTTGGACAATGAGATCGATATCCCACAAGTCAATGCAGACTCTTATCTGTCTATTCTTCTTCCTGATGGGAAAAATTTTAGCTAACCACTTGAGGTGTTGGGCCTCCTTGATGATGTTGGATCTAATGATCTTATCAACCTCGTCCTCGACCATGGCATCAGGATAAGAGTCCATCTTTCTGTAATGTTGTTTGAAACAATGATGATTTGATGGAAGACCAAGATGGTGGATGGAGACCTGAGAATATAGCCATGGAATATCATTATAACTCTAATATAATATGTCATTATGATTCCTTATGAAATACATTTAGCGATGTTTCTCTTTGACATGAATAGGGGTGTTGATCACTATTAGTTTCGGAACTGTCTCATTCATGAGGATCACTTGTACCAATTCATCGAATGTGGTAGAGACACCCTCTTCAAATGTTGTAGGAGAATTCTCCAAATACTCATGTTATTCCATAGAGGGGGTATCATTGACAAGAGTTAATTGTTCATAGTCTATAGATCCTGACATGACACTGTTACCAACTTGAGTGGTGGTTCAAACATCAACAGGAAACCCCTGTGTTGCTGAGACCATAGCAACAAATGCTTTTAACCGGATCCCATATGTCCTTTGTCCCAAGGGTCCACTTTAGATGATATAAAAGAAATAGTTTCATTTCATCTTGATCCAGTTTATCCAAACCCATTGAAACAATCAAGTATGACATATTGTCATTACCTTGGGGTGTACATCCCGGTACCTTATGGGAGTAATGGGCTCTTTGATTACCCAAGCTAGATTTTTATATGAAAATGAGGTGATCTTCCAGTGTTAAATAATCATTGAAATTCGCTTTCACCACATTAAAGAGAAAATACAACATTCCCCCAAATCCAATGTCGTGGCCTACAATCAGAGAATCTAGAAAATGTCGGTGTCGTCCATATCTGTCTGCAGGTCAGTTAGAGTTTTAGCATGTCTAAAACTATTATCCTCAATCTACATGTCCTTGATCGTGTAATAGTTAGAATCCAAGTACCGGGCTTAAAAATAAGAAAAGGAAGATTAATCAACATGTACTACACTTACTATACCATTAAGGTAGTACAAAAGGCATTTATGATATGATTAAATGATGGCCACATGCAGGTGGTGACATGGTCTACCCATAAACGCATTGTAAGTAGTGTCTTGTGAGAAAACCATAAACTTGTTGTTGGAAGCTAGGCCATCAAACTAGGACTTAAATTGAATTTTTTTAACTATCATATGCTTCTTACTATCAAAACCATAAATTATTAGGTCAGAGGGAATCAGATCAGCCTCAGATAGTCCCATCTTTCGGAGTGTCCTGGTCAGGATAAGGTTTACCCCTGAGCCTGTGTCGATAAGAAAACAATGAAAATCAAAGCCATTGAAATTGATAGTGACGTATAGGGATTAGATATTCCCATGTATAGGGGGGTAATCATCTTCCCTAGAGAAAGAGATAGTGGCCTGACATCCTGAATACATGAATTCCTCGACATGGAAGGCTTCTACAGTTTATATATCTATCTAAAACTAAAGGGGCTTCATAAAGACCCTGTAAGGGCTTTTTGAATATCTGATGGTAGTGATAGATTATCAAGTATTTATAGATTTACTGAAATGGTGGAAATATGATGGAGAATATCATACATCCAGGCCTCGTGTGAACTTCTACTAACTGAAGGTCTTTCTATGGAAAGAGGTATTAATGGACATTTTGGTTGAATTGGATGCTTCTGGTTGGTGTTGGGAATGTCTCGCTACACACTACTTGAACCACATGGAGTGACTACTGGATTATGGATAGTTGAATGAGGTAGATCCATATCGAAACATGGATAATAATATTTCCGTTTTGGTGGATTTACATGATCAAGTAGCACAAATAATGGTGGGGGCGGATCTGATGTAATTAGATAAGAAGGTTGTGTGTGCTGAGATCTGTGTTGGTCCTACTATCTAGTCTTTGTGGAAAGCATGAATTAGCTGGAATCACTTAACAATATATTTTGGAGACTCCCATAACCAAGGCTCAATCAACACCGGTGTCGGTTGGGGATGTCGGGAGGATCCGTCTGGTGCTCCTCATTGTCAAGAACCATGTATGGATTTTCCAACTTCATGGTATTGAATACAGAATACCCTTGATTATCACATGATGAATCATCCATCATTGGATGGTTTCTGGGGGAAATCTTCATTTCTAGGGGCATGAAATCGCCTAGAGTACGGGATGACGATGGAATCATTGTGGGACATTGTTTTCCTGTGTGTTGTTGATGCCTACCATTCTGGATGGAGGAAGGATGAGACGTTGATGCAGAAGTATTATATGTAGATAATGTGGTGACTTCTAATGGACAGGTTCATTCAAATGTTCATGGATAATACCATACTAATGGGTGACTACCTTATGATCCTTCCGAACATTGTACATTTGAGACCCACAGTTAGGAACCTACTGTCATTCCACTTCACTATCACCATCTATATCAGTCTTTATGAACACACATGCCACCTATCTCGGGGATGGACCTAACCTACCTTTGTTTTTATCAACATGGTCTTGGAACCAGTCTTTAAAAACATGGCACTTCATGGAGGTGTGCCCATGGATCTGGTGATATGGTCAGTAATTGGGGAAATCAGTGAGATCCACCTTTTCAGTCCTCTTGCATTCCCACAACCATAGGATTCCTTGGACCAACACACATTGGAAATAACTAAGGACCTAATCCTCGTTAAATGAGTTGGGTCAGTTCCTTTTTCTCGGAAGTTGGTTATAGGAGCCTAGCCCTGATGAGGGGCTCGAGGATCCTATCAATGTGGTGGAACATAATTATCATTCCTATGTGGCGTTTGTGCATTACATGGGGGTGAATAACTATTATGTGGTGGGAACTATTTCACCAGAGGATATGCCTATGGTAGTGGGACTCAATGAGGCTATGTAGGTGATTCCACTAGTAATAAGTATATATTTTTTGGGGCCTCTTTTTCGCTACCATGGTGGGCTTGGCCTTGGTTTCTCTTTTCATGGGAACTACAATAGGCAATGGGTGAGCCTTCTCGGCATTCTATATGGATTCTTATAGATGTTGGTCTTTGTTAGACAAATCTTGAAATACCACTTGGTAGTTTTGAGTGGTGATATAGGGGACCAGTTTGGTCTTCAAATTCCTTAAACACATCGTTAGTTGTTGTACCTCAGTCAAGAGAATATCAAGGGAGTACATGAGGCCCTTGCATGTAGTGACAGTGTTTGTGATGCATTTGTTGGGCCTCAGCTTTAATTTTAAATGTTTGATAATACATGTCATCTAGTGGTGGAACTGACCCTGTAAAGAAACTATCTACAAAGGTCCTCTCGAACAACTATTGACTCAATGGTAACTAGTTGTACCAGAAAAATGTGATCCCTTCTAGTGTCTATAAAAAACAACAGAGCCTGGAGGCCTCTTATGATTCTAGAGTTTCAAGCATAGGTCTGCACATTGAAATAAAGTGGGATAGATGCTGTAGTGGGTATCACATCCCATTAAATGGGGATAAGGTAGTATTATTGAAACCAACGGGTTTTTTCATATCACCCACCCATGTCGGACACAACATTCCATCAGGCAGGATTTCTACCTATCGAGTTTCTAGGGCCTGGCGGCGGGAAATGAGAGAATCCATTGGATCATCTAGGTGGGGATTCCTATCTTGATGAGGATCTATGAACACTAGTGCATTTTAATGTTCTTTATCATGATAATCAGGCCTAGAAGAACGTAGAGTGGCTGTTGGTTTACTTGTGGGGCCACTAGAGGGAAGACATATGGAGTAGCTGCAGGAACCTAAGCTGGGTCCTGAGGAGGGTTATTGTGCAAATCGGGTGGATTTGGTAATGCATATCACACCCTCTTTCCATAAACTCCAACTTCAACTCTGTCTATATGGGCAGGATCGTCAAGGCCACATGGAGGCAACTCCCTGGGGGGAAGTTGTACCATCCCCTCCTACTGAGGTTGAGGATTACTATATTCTGGTCACTATTTTGTAGCACATTATGTGACAAGGTAATCGACCATGTTTTTATGTTTTTTGGGATATTAATTCCACACATCCTTTTCATGGTCATCTTCTTTATTTTTCACTGATTCAAATGGATCAGAGGGTTTGACAGCCCTAGAGTTCTTTTTATCCTTATTGAGGTCATGTCTGAAGGATACTGACTCCAAATGTGTAGGATGGCCTAGTAAATTTATTTTCTAGTGAGTAACCCTACCCAATGTATCCAATAGGTGTGGAACCAACATAGGGAGTGAGTTATATTCATGAATCCCTTACTCAATCTCTTCCACTGATTGGTCATCCATGTTAACTGAGATTGTACCTGAAGGCATATTGTCAATATCACATGTAAATATGGGATGGTGTTGGATACTTCTGAAATGAAGAGTAGCATAAATCCCCTTAACATGGATCTGAATGTGGGGGAATCCTTCTTAATAATTTTTTGGGAAACTATAATGCTATGGATGCATCATTGTCGGAGGTTCCGATGATGACCGGGCGAGTCAGGGCGCTGAGCCATGAGGAGCACAACTAAGATAAAAATTGCCACATTACTGGACAATGAATTCAAATTGTTAATGGATATTAGTGTATGACACCTACCATTGAAATAGATTAATGTGTGTTTCCAAAAGGGTCTAGAGTATGAACATGGCCTTTTCCTGGGTGAGAGATTTTGGAATACTGAAACATGTGATTGCAAAGGTCTAAAACATATCTGGGAACTGTTCCACTATAAGGATGTCCCAAAAGCTCCTCGGATCAAACTCAGGATATGGCCATTGGTTTCCTAATTCAACTACGTGGGTTGTATAAGGGACCAGTAATTACACTGATGTGGACTATTGTGATAGTAGGCTGGCTGGTGGAGAGTACAGCGTGCGTGCTGAAAAGCAACCACATCATCGTCTTTCTTCTGACGAATACCCTAATTATACCACCATATATTTGTAATATGGAATAATGAAACATGCTTCCCATTAAAGGGCTAATGTTACTATTGTTGGGTTATAATATTTCTTGTCCTTTATCGGTCCCTAGAAAAACTCTATGTGTTCTCTTGTTGAGGTAGAGAATGATCATATTGATGATAGGGAGGATTGCACGGCTAGGCCCCAGAAAAAGGCCAAATATTCCTACTCCTTTTGAATCTTTGGAGGGACAAAAATATTGTGTGGACCTCACATTATGGACGGATGAGGATTATACACATTGTTCCTACCCCGACCACTGAAAAAGTTGATCAGGATAATGGTTTCATCCCCAAATTGCACTCCTCCATAGAATCTGAAAAGTACACGAGATTAAATGCAATCTGAAACTTCTTAGTATTCCTCCTTCAGTGAAGGTGGCCCATCCTCCATCCCAGAATGATTCTCTTGGATAGGGTAGGTTTTTGATAGGAGGAGGAGATTAAGCCAAACTAGTACTGAGGAGGAGTGGACATCCTCCTGGGAGAATTGTGGTGCGAGGAGCACCCAAAAAATTTCCAATGGAACATGGGGAGGGCCTCTATGTCCATTATTTGGTGCACCAGGGGGGCCAATGTTAGAATTTATAGAGTGGGTATGATCTCCAATGGAGATTGTGGGAGCATGTGTAGTGATTCCTTGTTTTTTCCCTTAGCGGTGATGGTATGTGGGGGGACTTCGTACTGGTCAAACTAAACATGGGGAAGACCTCCGCGTTGGATGCCAATGAAGTGGGGAAGACCTCCTATTATCTATTTTTCAGGATTGGGGGACCTCTATCGGCTGTAGTAAAAAAAATTGGAATACCTCAATTCTTATGGTTGACTGGGAGAGGGGGGTCTTAGCATCAATGACCTGCGATAGGAGTAAAAAATCGATACATGGGATTTAGAGGTGTGAAAGGAACTTGTGTATTGCATGTCTGTGTGGTAGGGAGGGCCTTGACTAAGAATGATGGTGGAATGGGGAGGGAATCCATGCAGATCTTGGGTGTGGGGTGGGCCTTCTCTATCATTGATTGTAGAATGGGGAGGACCTCTGTGTTGGATGTCATCATAGTGGATCGACCCGCGATAGGTAATACCTGTGCTAGTAGCCAAGAGTTTCATACCAACCTACCCATGGGGAGGTTGTGGCCTTAATATGTGTTGGGAATATAAGTGCCTATATTCAGTATAAAATGGGAATTGATAGTATGTATCAGTGGGGGCATTGTCCACTACAGTCGTTGATGATGATGCCCCCTGGCGATCGTCCCCCTCAGTTTGCACCAAATGTTGGAGTCAGGTTAACCGGACTATGGATGGTGGTGCATGTGTGTTACTGACCTTTTCCTCATCCTATAGGACCGGGTGGTGGAACTGATGTATCCTTGTGGTATCCTTCCTTAGTAGCCCCCGAGATGGTTTCACAATCGGGCTAGCCCAGACTTCCCTTACCTTAGTGTCTTATGGGATCGAGTCATCAAAACATTCTGGGGAGAGACTCCTAAAATGGTTGTAGGTTGGAGTGGGGAGGAGTGTCTCCCTACATGACATGTGGGGGCGGAAGTGATGGTGAGGCGCAGAATCCTATAGGTCTTAACGGGCCATATCTTATGTTGGAATAATGCCTTCATCGTCATAAAATCAGACAAGAGGGTTGATAAACCTCCACTGAAAGAGTTTAGATGGTGAGATAGGGCATGGGTTCCTAGAATCCATGGATGTGGATCCATTCATAGAAGAGATGGATACAAGTGGGATTTTTAAATTGGTGTTTCCCTGGCCCCTGTGTCAGTGGGAGGGTGGTGATTGGTTTCCTAACACATCATCTTGTTTCCTACAAAGAAGGAATATTCGACTATTAGAACTGATAAGAGGAAAGAGACATCCATTTCCCTATCGTTGTTTCATCTACCCTGATTCGTAAGAATGATCCATACTGAAAATGTCATAGACTACGATTTCCAACGTTCAACTAAGCCGATCTATGGTGAGTTTAATGCTAGGCCCACTATTTTCTTGGATGAACCTGGCGCCAGATAGTTGGATCTGGTGACATTATTATCTAATTATATATTGAATTATTCTAATGTTCATGTTGAAGAGAAGATTAATGTAGGGTTTACCATTTCTATTTCTGATTCTTTCTCCTGGGCACACCCCATCAATTGGGATGCATAGGTTGTTTCCCCCAAATTCATTCTTTCCAATGAAGGGTGGCATTCAGCGCTTATTCAGGTATGTTTTCTCCTTGACTGAAATGGGATTATGGGATATTGGTCTATCTTTCATAGGATTCCTCCTCAGAATTCATCTCCTAGTCCGAGACTCCCTTAAAGATTAAGACATTATTCATGAAATTCTTCCCTGATGGTGTACATTCATGGACACTAGTTAATTAAACTACATCAATCAGGACATACCAATGGGTCAAGTTGGGGCAACAACCTTCGATCTAGGGAGTAGTCACATTGTACATCGCTGATGTGTCAGGATGCTGAAATGCTGGTACGAATTGGGTTCTTATCATTATGATAGGGCTTCTCGAGGGAGCACAATATTTAGGCATCCTAGGTTGATTGTGGGGAATTGTATTCCATAAGCATGTATTTTAGTTTTTCCTCATCTTCCCATGTTTAACACATGTTATGGCATGAGTTTAATGCATAGTGGTGATGGTTACACCAAAGGTGTTTCTTATGAGGTTTTCCTCATGAATCTAATGTTTTACACGAGGTAAGCCCTGAGTATAATGACTTTCAAAGATATAATGTGAGTGACCTGAGCATCACATAGAGACAAATCAGATTGGTACATCCCTATGAAGGGAAATATGGTAGGTTTACAAGATGATCTGTCAGAATGCCAAATGGGGATAGATCTGAGGTGGTGTTTCCCAGAGAGGGAAGATATGACACTGTGCAGGTTAATCTGGACACCATTGACGGAGGATCAGGGAAAGAGCACCCCAAAAAGGGGAACACCAAGGTTTACCATTGGTTGGGATTGATCCTTAGGGAGGGTTCATTCATACCCTATCTGGAAAACAATTTTCAAAACAAACATAGTTCTAATCGGTTATTAATGAGGGTGTATAAAAAGGAAAACAACGTAGAGACATGATGGGGATTACACATGGGTAGTGTCCCATAGTTAGAGGGACACTCTTGGTTGGATGGTTATGTATTGTGTGGATCTTATCCATGTTTAGTTTCCCAGGTGGATAGAAAGATTTTTATGTGTTGTGGAGGCCCATGTAAGAACTAGGATGGATGATATAGGATTGAAGGACTTGGATGGTGAATGAGATGGATCGATCATGAAGATGACGGTGATGTTGGAATTGGATCTCGGGTAGACTTCCTACATATCCCCATGGTGGGGAATCAAAGTCCACATAATTCGGTGTGGTTATGGGACACTTTAGGAGGCGGTATATGAGAATGGAAACATTGATGAGACCCGGAAGACGTAGATCCCCCAAGTTAGGGCATGACCTTCATGAAGCACATAGGCTTAAGGGAGAGACAAGGATGTGATATGAGTAATGGTATTAAACCTCAGAGAGGCTTACTATGTATTATCATCATAGGGAATCGAAGTCAATGTAGTTCAGAATGGGGTATGGAATTAGGTTATATGCAAAGGAATGTGACCCAACGACATGATTGGGGTTACACATGGTTAGAGTCCTGAGAGTTGGACTGACACCACGAGGGGATGAACAAATGATTTGGGTCCCAAACAAGGTGACACTAAATTTTAAAATTTTCGGGGTTGAACCACATGGATTCATCCAAATTACCATATCTAGGAGAAACGGATAAAATCCCATGTAGTTCTAAATCATACATTTTATCATCTTGCGGGATGACGGTGAGCTGAAGAGTTGCAGTCGGGGCTGATAGGTGATGGGATGAAACCTAAGAGTGGCTTCCTATGTACCTTGGATGAAAAGGGAAATGATCAAAGTCCACATAGTTCCACATGGGGCATAAAATCAGGGATTACAAGAGGTATAGTGACCCAAAAACATGTGGGGGATTACACATGGTTAGAGGCACATGGAAAGAGGGACACTCTTGATTGGAGGAGTGTGGATTGAGTGTTGTTCTTATCCATGGCTAGCTACCTGGAATCCGGTCTGATGAAACTAAGGGAAGGACCAAGGATATGGGTCCCAATAAAGGGGACATCGAAGTTTACCAGTGCTTGGGGTTGAACCTCGTGGAGGATACCTTTGTACCATGCCTAGGAGGTGGGGATCAAAACCCACATAGTTCTAAGTCATACAGTTTAATGTCATTCATAATCAAAAAAAGAATATTGTTTAATGTCATGTGGGATGAGTCTGAACTGATGTGGATTGGTCAGGAATGATGGGCAGTTGTTTGGAACCATAGAGATGAATCCTACATACCATTCCTCAAATGGTCTAGGATAAATTTCCATGTAGTTTTGTGGTGAGAGATGGGGATTACACACTAAAGTGGCCCAAAAGGAGTGTCATGGTCGATTCTTACTCTAAGCTCATGTGATTCATGTTTGGTGTAAAATACAAGAGGAAATAAGGACCTAATTATCACATCACGAAAGGTGTGTCTGTGAGGAATATAGAGGGACTTACACGTGGTTAGTGGACTAGGGAGATGATGATTCAAACTTAATCTAGGATGGAGTCCCAATGGTGATAAATCCCAAAGAGAGAGGGATGGGGTATCAAGATTCAATAGTGAGCATTGATCTTCTAGTATTTTCTCTTAAGAAAATATTAGATAATCAAAATAACCAGCCCAGAGTAAGTCTCTAAAGCATCAGGACCAAAGATATCAAGCCAACAAAAAACATCTAAGTCAGGCGACCAAGAACATCCAACATGCTTATTGCCAAAGAGAATCCAACCTGCAATAAGTGCTTATGTCTTCGAAAGAACATAGACTCTGTACAGGACCAATTCCATACTCATCTTAAACATATGTGGGAGTACATGAAATTGAAAGAGTGGAAATAGCGGAGACTACCACCGTGATATGGGAACAATCCAGGACCACTAGGCTGGGGGAATTGTTAAATCAAAATTACCTCACAAGACCGAAAAATCCAATTCATAGCGCATCAATAGGATAATGGGAAGAGCCCCAGCCCGCAGGGCTAGTGGGATTTTTACCTCAAATCCCCACATAGCGGACGTCTATCTTCCACCATTTTAGAAGAACGATGGATAGAGTAGATACACATTCCTCCCCTTCTAGTGTTTCACACCCTCCAAGGCCAAGGCGCATTAGGAAGACATAACAGGGCTCCCTTAAGGTCAATCTTCATCAAGACGCTCGAAGAATACTGTAGAATGGAAGGACAAAGTCCAATGAAGGGCGCAAGAAGCCTTCCTACCATTCAACATCGGGTACGCCACCCACAATGTGGTATGCCTCAGTGAACATGGTGAATGTCAACCTAATGGATCTCATAGTAAATGACGTTGGGTGAAAAGATGCAAATGAAGATGGTTCCCTCCCACTGCGTTTCACACGGAGCATGATAGTGTGCATACCCAGAACGAGAGGGAGATTCTAAATCTGGGTCCCCCTTAGACAATCTTACATTTCCTCCCCCGCATAACTCAAAAAAAGAGAAAAATAAATCCAGGTTCATCTATGACCCACCTCCTCCTCCCCATGAGGATGCATCCCTCACCCTCAATGAATGGTTCACCAAGCAGGATGGAGAAATGAAAGAGTTTAGATGAATTAATGTCGAGCTACGTCAAGGGAGTTATCTCACTGGATGTGTTCCCTCTACAGAACTTCAGTCTATGCTCCCAAAAAAGGTGTGCATACAACAGAAACTCATTCCAAGGAATGAAGACAAGTTCAGAGGGCTATTAAACCAGGCCTTTCAAGGACATCAAGACTTCCCCCTATTGGGATGGAAGTTGGAATATACCCTGGTAACCCACAAATGATGCCCCCAGCTGGGAATCCATCCCAAATTATAGCATTGTTGGCACTCCCAATCATGGACCCTACCACACCAGATCAACCTCATGCCCGAAAAGATATGCATCATGGGCTCTTAAACACTGTCGAGTAGCTAACAGTCTCAATATAAGCCATGGATGGGTGGTGCGCTCCAATACAACTAGAGAAAAAATCCAACCCGAGTGGGTGAGCAATGTTCTGCCACCACCAAACATTGGGAACCTCGTATTCCTATCATTCAATGGCTCAGGGAGCTAGAATAGAATTTGATGCATTATGCCTCCTACTCTGACCCCATGATGGGAACTCCAGATCAGTAGGAAGAAGTAAACTGAGGTGCTTTATACGAACCTTATGGGGATCGGCTTTTGAATGTTATACTAGTCTGCCTTCTAATTCAATCATAGGTTGTGATGACGTCCTGTGACAATTTCTCTTCCAGTTCAGTTTGACACTGCCCAAGACAATGGTCAGTGATATCATAAATTGCAAGAAATTTGAGAAAGAGAGATTCTTAGACTTCATTTCAATATGTAAAGTCCTGACATATTCCATAAACCTGACAATCCCCTAGGATGAGATGCTCTCCATGTGCATCAATAAAATTCGAGATGAATTACGAATGCCACTCATCCCGGTGAAGTAAACCTGTGGGTTTAGAAACTTCTCTGCCATTGCCCAAAGGAATGAAGAATCTATGAAATGGACCAATCTTGAGTCCCAAGTAGCTCCACTGGCCCTTTGAAAAATAATATTAAAAGCTAAAGTAGCTTCTGTCACGCTTAAGACACCCCCACATCAGCCCCATTTGCAAGGCCCACACCAAATCATGCGAGACCCCCTAGATTCCAACATATAACTCCAACTCGGCAAGATGAGGGATGAGGTACTAAAAAATAAGTTACAAGAATGAATAAATAGAGTTTATTCATTCAGAGATGACCCGGTCCATGACTATTTCATAGCCTCCATGAATTCTAATATACATCGGCTGCCAGAACCAATGTGAGTCGATGAAGTGGGTCTCGAAGTTCGTCCAACTATTGTCGGTATCACTGGATACTAGGACACACCATTCAGTAATGATTTCTTTTTAAGGATATCCTACAAAATATAGGGGGTTTAGGGGAAGATAGGTTGGGCTTGCCACCAGCATAAGTGCCATATGTTTCCACCTCCAACTCAAGAAAGGATGAAGAGTGAAAAATATTCACCAGAAAGAATAAGAAATTTTTTGGCAACAAGATGACTTGAAAGACCATCAAACGATTTTTTGGAATCCTCCATACATAGTTTAAACAACCCACTATGCCCCCCCTAATGATCCTAATATAGCATAACTATCATTCTCAGCCCCACAGTCCTCTAATGGAAATAAGGCCAGAAAGCGAGAGCTAGAATATGATCTGACACCAAATATGAAGTCAATGTTGACACCATCATACTTAATTCCAATGGACTTGGTTCAATGGTAACCACCGTGGCAAATGTTACAATGGGAACCACCCCACCAAATGGTACCATTAGAAGGAGGCAGTCAGACAGGAATTGTATTTGATCAGGAACTGATCTTCGGCTCCATTAACATCATTCACTTTATGGACCACTTCTATGATGAAGACAATGGCCACAAACCCAAATTCCCCACACCCAAATAGGGAGTCATGGGAAGAGGCATTAGATTTCAGAGGTTTCTTAGAAGGCTTGATCATGGTAGGAGCCAAATTCACAGCCACACCACAAGTCAAACTGTTAACATCACAAATACTCATGGAAGGACTCTCCAGCAGATGCAACGAGAACTGAAATTCTTCTTTTTCCCCCTTCGGAAAAAATACAAGCCCATTTATATTGGATTACCCTTTATGGGAAGAACTAACACTGAACCACCCAATGTATACTGGAAGGTCAGTCCGGCCAGACGTGGATAGAACTGCAGCGCCACCGGCTCCAGCTACATAGAGAGAGCCATCTATGTCCAAAGATCAAATCCCTAATGTGTTGATGAAAGAGCATCATCGAGCTAGGAAATGCTGACCTTTAGAGTAGAGGTATAAAATTTTAATGATATTGGATTCAGTACCAGCAAAACTATCAATCCTGGACACGTTGAGTTTCTTGGAAGATCTTCGGGATGTACTCATCGAATCCTTACTAAGTCCCGATGAGCTCAAGGCTGAAATAACAGCGGTTGAAATATACCAAACAGAGACTAGTCTCAAAGAATGTTAGGTTGTCATCTCCGTCACAAATAGGGATGATGACACCATCGTGAAAGGGTACATACAACCTTTATGTGTGTCTGAAAAGATAAATGGAATTGATTCTTAGAGGATCTTCATCCACAATATCTTTGGAGTTAACCACCTCCTTCTAAGAATGCTTCGTTGACTGGGATATGATGAAGACATATTGACACCCTACACTACCACTCTACTAGGATATGAAAAAAGTGAGAAGAAACCATTGGGGTGAATCATGTGTAAAACATGGCTGAGAGATCTTATATCATATTCTGAATTCCCAGGGGTGTGTCAAATTATGTCCTTCAACATCCTGTTAGAGAGGCCTTGGCTATATAAGCATGCTATGATTTCATCCTCATACCCTTAGTGCATCAAATATTGCGTTAATGGTAAAAATGAGACGTTTCAGGTTGATAAATCCTTATTTGAGTTTTTTTTAGTTGCATTACATCGACTCATTGATCTATGAGTCATAATAAAATCATATTTTGGCCAATGATGTTGATTGGATCAATGCCCCAAATGGTTTGGAGATGGCTCATACAGACCCCTTCCAGCAGCTTGGGTAGGAGTACTTAATACCCATCAACCAAGATTAATGCATAATTACAAGCCCATACACAGATTCAGCAGTCTGCATGGTCTCTACTATGACCACAAAGTACAAAGACACAGAAGAACAGGGTGACTCTATTATTTTCAAGAAAATATATATCAAATATTCTCCCAGTTCGTCCTTGGGACATCAAACTACCCTTACCTCTCACACCAAGGAAAAAAGAAGATTTACCTTTCAATATTGAAAATGTTATCTCAAAGATCCTTTCTCCATCACAAGTGGAAGACGACGAAGATGTTGAAGAAGAAGAGGAAAAATATATCAAAGATTCCCCTCATATATTTGAAGAAGGCGATTCCACCACCATCGATGAACATAAGGAGATAAATATGGGCATCAAAAATAACATGCGGCTCACTTTAAGTAGTATGGACATACCAGTTGAGGAACATGAGGCATATACATCCTTCCTAAAGAAGAATCAAGATTTTTTCTCCTGTAATTAGATGGAGATTCTAGGACTCGATCCTGAAGTCACCACCCATCTTCTAGGCTTACCAAATGATCACTCGGGCTATAAACAAGCAGCTAGAAGGACCCACCCAACAGATGATGCCAAAATATAGGTGGATGTTGACAAACTTATCAATTCCATCTTCATACGAGTGGTCAAACATCCAATATTTCTAGTAGATATTGTCCCTCCCGAAAAGAAGAATGGACAAATTAGAATCAACATTGACTTTAGGGACCTTAATCGGAATTGCCTAAAAGATATCATATCGAACCTGATCACGAAATTGTTGATCAATGTAACAACTTGATACAAATCCCTCTCCTTCATGGATGGCTATTCTGGATACAATCCAATCTGGATGGACCAATGAGACGAAGAAGCTAATAATTTTCGGACCCCATAGATAGTTTTTTATGATAAAGTTATTCCATTTTGTCTAAAGAATGTTGGCTCCACATATCAGTACTCTAGTAATCGCATATTCAAGCCTTTTATGGGAAAATTCGTCGAGTGTTATGTCAAAGACTTGGTGGTTAAGTCACGATAGAATTCGAGCCATCGGGACAACCTTGAAACTTTCTTCAACAAATTGAGACATCATAGTTTAAATATGAATCCCCTGAAATGCGCCTTGGTTGTTACCGTGGGAAAATTTCTTGGCGTCGTCATATGCCATCATGGAATAGAATTCGACCCTCAGAAGATGAAAGAAATTATTGGAATGTCCCCACCTCGCAACCTCACTTAGTTGATAGGCCTCTAGGGGTAACTCTCCAACATTAGGAACTTCATAGCCAACCTAGTTGGTAAATTCTAACCTTTCACCAAGCTCATGAAGAAAGGAGTTACGTATGAATGGGGTAATGATTTTTAAGAAGAATTTGAAAACCTATAAATATATCTCCTAATCTAGCAAGTGATCATACCTCCAGTTGAGGGGAGACGATTGTTATATACAGAACTTCCCTGGAATAGTCTTTATGTGCATTCATCATGCCAAAAAAATGATGTCGGTAGTGAGGACAACCTCTAATACCTCATCTGGAAAATTATTGATGTCGAAACTCGATATTCGAATATGGAAAAGAACTGTCTCGCCCTATATTTGTAGTTTAGAAGCTCATCCATTATCTGAATCACCATAAGGTCTACCTAGTCTCTGGCTGCAACCCGCTCAAGAATATCCTCAACCGTCCCCTACAACATGGGTGCCTATCTTGATGGGAAGTCAACCTGCAATAGTTTGACGCACAATGCGTGCCCTAAAAAGACATCAAAGGATAGATGTTAGTAGACTTCTTGGACGAGAACCCCTCAGAAGAAACAATATTGTTGGATACCGACCTTCTGAATGAAGAAGTGTTTTCCATCTAGGGGAACCCCGAGACGTTGGAAATGTATATCGACGGTGCTTCCTGAATCCTGACAGGAAAAGGCTAGTGGATCCTTATCTCAAAAAAGTGGGGTTGAGAGTCGTACTCATATCTATAAAAAAGTACATCTTGTTGTACTCTTTCCTACTTTTGAAAGGATGTACCAACAATGATGTGAAGTATCAGGCCCTCGTTGTGAGCTTGAAATTGGAACTCTAGGTGAAATCCAAACACCTAAAAATAAATGCTGATTGGGAACAAGTCATCAAAAATATCAAAGGTGGCTATACTATCAAGAAAGAATTATTGGTCTCCTTGATGAACCATGTTCGAAAACTAATGGCAGAATTCTCATTAGAACAAACGTTGACTCATATCCCCTGGTCAGAATATACTCAAGATGATTCTTTAGAAAATGCAGCCACAGCCCTGACTGATCCCGAATGGGATGAAACATTCATTAGCATTGCTCCCCTTCAAGTGGTCTTGTTGTTCATCCAAAGAAATATGGGGGAAATCGATGAAATTATCGTTGTTCCAGAGCCTTATATTCATACCACTGGTGGGATGACACCCATTAAAAATTACCATCGGAACGAGGAACTCCTACCAGTTAGGGCTGAAAGGGAGCAGGTCTGAAGGTGGGCAGTCTATTTTACCCTATACAATGGGGTGAACCAAGAGAAGGTTCTCTACAAATGAGTCCTAGACAGAGTCCATCTCAGGTGCATTGATGGAGAAGAGGTCGATTCAATCATGAAATATGTGTACGACGGAGCTTGTGGGTCACACCAGTCAGCAACCAAGGTCTCTCACCAAATCTGAATGCTTGGGTATCACTAGACCACCATGATATAGGATTGCACCATATTTACTAAGAAGTTTCATTCCTTACAAGTTCATGATAATTTCATGAATCACCCCAAATAGTTCCTTCATGAGGATAAATACTCTTGGTCATTCATTACCTAGGAGATGGATGTTATGGGACCATATCCTCCCCCTACAGCCAGATGATTCAAGTTCATACTCATAGAAACAGACTTCTTTTCTAAATAGGCTAAATCCATACACCCTAAGGAAGTTGGGCCAAAAATAATCATCGTCTTTGTGATGGATAACATCATCAACAGATTTGGTGTCCCTCATACAATACTGATGGACAATAATGCCAACATCTACACTGCTAAGCTGGATAAGCTGTACCAGAAATATGGAATCTAGGCTAACTCGTCATCCCAATTCCATGCGGTGACCAATGGGAAGACAAAGTCTTTCAACAAGACTATGTCCAACGTCCATTAAAATATGGTTGACAAGGATAATAATTTTTGTCCAGATGAGTTTCTTCATGCTTTGTGGGCTTACTGGACCATGACCCACACCGCCACTTAGGCAGCCCCATACTCACAAGTATATGGGGAAGAGGTGGTGTTACCTGTTGACATCAATGTTTTTCCACTTTGTGTGGACATTTTCTATCAACTATCCATGTATGAGAAATACTAGAGATGATTTGATGAATTGGAGAAGTTAGATAGAATAAATGTTTCACACACTACACTATTTGGAAATCTACAAAATCTGGATTTCACAAGCCTTTGACAAAAAGGTTCGCATTCGATCCTTCCTAGAAGGAGAAATGGTGTTAGTCCTCTGAACCATGATGATACTAGGGATGAAGCTCTCAATGCTTGAAAAAAAGTAAGAAGGGCCATATGTCATACATTGGGTCTATTCCAATGGAGCATACTCCATGACATAAATGGGTGGAAAGCTCATCACAGCTCCCATAAATGCGATGTTCTTGAAGAAATACTTCGCATAAAAATGCCCCCATGTTATGGTCTAAACTCTAAGACCATAACCTATGGGTAATGACAATTCCCACAGGTTATAGTCCAAACTCTAAGACCATAATCTATGAGTAACGGCATTGTCCACATGTCATGTTCTAAACTCTATGACATTTAACTATAAGTAACGACAATTCCCCCTTGTTAGCATCCAAACTCTAAGACCTTAAACTATGAGAAACGAAAATGCCCCCATGTTATGGTCCAAACTCTCTGACCTTAAATTATGAGTAACGATAAATCCCCCATGTTATGATATGAACTCAATGACCCTAAAATATGTGTTATGTCACCCCAAAGAATAATTCTATGCTCTACGACCCTAAACTATGAGTCATATATAATTTCCCATGTTAAGGTCCAAAAACAAAGACCTTAAACTATGAAGTTAAAATGTTCTGATATCAAGGTCCAAACTCTAAGACCATAAATATTGGGTTATAAATGCTTCTATATCATGGACAAACTCTACAACCCTAAACAATGAATCATAAAAAAACCAATGTTATTGTTTGAGCTCTACAACCCTAAATTATGAGTAAAAAAATATCATTGGATGCAAAGGTACAAACTATATGAAATTAAACTATGAATCATCTTCCCTTCCACATGACGTTAAACTGTAAGGAACTCATCCCTGGAACATGATAATAAACTTTGATCTATGTCCTCGCCGTAAGACGTTAAACTACATTGCATAAAACTTCCTAATTGCATGACAATAAACTGCATGATATTTCACATAACTATGTACGGATTGATTTCTGTCATCGTAGGATATGTAGTGACGCTTCGATCCTTGATCTTGCCCCCCACCCAATTGAAAAAATGCCTCCATCACTCCCCCAATCTACCCATATTCATTGATAAAACCCTTCTCACTCCTTGTTTCTCACATGAAGTTAAACTCCCTTGCCCATAGGAATAGTGATAGAGATTCTCGTACTAAGGTCAACAATGGAGTAACTTGGTAGACTTGACAACCATGATGGGTATAATGAATGTTCCCCTACCATTTGGATGGAGCCAAACTAATACGCAGTACACACAAAACTATGTAAAGCTATATTCTTTCCCTCACAGGATACATAGCGACACGTCGATCTTCAATCCTGACCTAGCGCCATCGGGAAGGAAAATGAAAGTGCCCCCATAATATTCTAGGTCACATTACACTTGAGAAGGAGACTCTATAACCACTCCATGTTTCTCCCATCGAGTATAACTCAAGTGATATTAGGATCAGTGGTATGGATTCTCTTGCGAAAATAAACCATAGGGGTGTATGGTAGGTCTGATACCCATCTCAAGTAAAACCAAAATTCCCTCAAATGTCACCAAAACATCAAAAAAATATTTTAGGGAACACCTAGAACTATGTGTGGCTTGATTCATTCCCTCACAGTATACGTATTGATGCTGGGATTCGACATCATGACCTTTCCACCACAAAAAAATGCCCCTTTTCCCCATGCGTGAGACGAACCTATGTGGAAGCTCCAAGAAGTTCATTGTTAATCATGGTCTGGGTATTCTCACATTCCAAGAAACACCTTTCCCATTCGTCAAACTCTATGGATTGGGAAAAATTTGATTCTCATAATCATCCAAGGCTATCTGGGATGGAAGTCCAATGTCTTGCGGACACCTTTGATTGACTATGCACATCATGCCTTAGTGGCTCTGCATATTTCGCCAACAAAAATGGACATCAATCAAAGAAAAATTCATCTATATGACAGTCCTCCCCTATCTCAGGACACCAAATATCTTCCAAGACCCATGTCATCCCTCCCGATTCAAGTCACCCTAGGACTATGGTTCGCACCTTCTATCATCACTCACGTCTAGGGAATACTGGAACACACTGACTGTGATTAACCTGAAACAT
This sequence comes from Viscum album, assembly GCA_963277665.1. NCBI lineage: Eukaryota > Viridiplantae > Streptophyta > Magnoliopsida > Santalales > Viscaceae > Viscum > Viscum album. The sequence goes on from OY728145.1 coordinate 1,113,104,497, forward strand.
TTGAAGTCCTTTACATGGCCAAAATCATCTTCACCACACAACGTTAAACTGCAAGGCCAAAATCGTCCTCACCGCAAAATGTTAAACTGCAAGGAAAAAATCTTCCTCACCGCACGACATTAAACAACAAGGCTAAAATCATCCTCACCACTCAACATTAAACAGTAAGGACAAAATCGTCCTCACCGCATGATGTTAATCTATAAGGCCAAAATCTTCTTCCCCACATGATAGTAAACTATAAGGCCAAGATATTCCTCACCGCATGACGTTAAACGGCAAGGCCAAAATCATCCTCATAGCATGAAATTAAACTTTAAGGACAAAATCATCATCACTGCATGACATTAAATAGCAAGGTGAAAATCATCCTCACCTCACATTGTTGAAATGCAAGGCTAAAATCATCATCACTGCACAACGTCAAACATCAAGTCCAAAATTATCCTCACGGCACGGCGTTAAATTGCATAGACAAAATCATCCTCACCACACAAAATTAAACTAAAATACCAAAATCATCATCACCGCACGACGTTGAACTGCATGGCCAAAATTTTCCTCACCGCACAACATTAAACTACATGTTCGAAATCATCCTCACCGCACAAAGTTAAAATGTAAGGCCAAAATCTCCCTCTCCGCACGAAATTAAACTATAAGTCCAAAATTGTCTTCACCGCATGATGTAAAACTATAAGGCCAAAATAATCCTCGCCACACAACGTTAAACTGCAAGACCAAAATTTTCCTCAACCCACAACACTAAACTATAATGAAATGGCTTTTGCCTAAAAATTACGCATAATTATTAATTCACTATTCTAAAATGGTGACATGGAACCCATGTAATTCATTTTTTCTCACATCGAGCATAGCTCACATGAGCTTAGGGATATTATCATGGGATCCATCATGACATTATTGAAGAAACGTATCAGGAACATGGTCCTAGAAGCTTGACCCTAAAAGGCATATCACAGTTCCCTACCCTGAGAGGAACCCCATGTCCTGGCCATGTGATGTTAACAGATCGAGTATCCCAATGATAGAATGAATACCTCACTCTGTGAATGGTTTGTCTCTACGTAAGGGACACCATTCCATGATTATGTCATAGCACAAATGTCCCCAATATGTCCAAAAACAATCTTTACATATTCCTAACTCTGTTCGTTCAATGATATTGAATTACCATAACCCTCCAAGTCCATCTGGGAAGGAAGGTCAGTGTCCTGTTGACATCTTTGATTGACTATTCACATCATGCCCTGGTGACTCTGCATATATCACCCACAAAAATGGCTATCAATCAATGGAAAATACATCCCCAGGAGAGTCCTCTCCAATATCAGTATGAACAGTGGCGTCCAAGACTCATTCCATCCCACCTGATTCAAGGGACGTCATAGTCATGGTTTATATTATCCTCATTTACAACATCTTGGAAATATAGAAACATATGGGCCCATTTCACATCTAGTATTTTTTGAGGATTCTAAAAGAAATCATATCATCATGCATGAAGATTATTTTCATTTAATGGAAGATTTACCTGACTCATTTCTGGGATTCACAGAAGAATTTCAGCTAAAAAATCCTCCTGTTGTGATTAGGGGCACCCCTGGTTGAAGGTCACACACCACATTCAGAAAGTTCCAAAAATACATGCTCCTTAGAGGCCATCGGAGGCAGAAGTCCAGTGTCCTATGGACACCTTTTTTGGACTATGCATATCATGCCCTGGTGGAACTGCATACTATACCCACAAAAATGGCCTTCAATGAAAGGCAAATTCATCTTTAGTAGAGTAATTTACAACCTTTGTACGCTCAAATCACATTGACATCTTGTCACACCCCCTAGAATTGGAAAACTTCTGGATGAAATCTTATGTATCTCTTTCTTCCCTAGTTCCCCTGACATAAAAAAGACTCTTAATTGAACTGACAACATACCCACTCTCCCTCGCACATGTCATAAATGTGTGGGAAAAATTTCCCAATCTAGGCCGATATGAATGTTCCCAATCTTCTCAAAAAACAATACTTAAACCAGCCACCTATTGTGGCTCCATACATCAAGATAAGTCCAAAATGTGGAAAATCCCACTAGGTCATCTGAAAAAAAGCCAATTTCCCATGGACACCTTTGATTTACTATACACATCATTCCCTGGTGGCTCTACATATGTCACCCACAAAAATGGCCATCAATAAAAGGGAAATGTGTGTCTATGAGGGTCATTTCCTAACTTTGTATGCCTAAAGAAAATCTTGAGCCACATTCATGTCCTGAATCCACAAATCTAGGGTGAAGAAAAATCCCAAACCCATTTCTAAAGGATACTAGAATATTCTCGACTAATGGTCCTGAGTCGGGGCCATACCTCGTTATGTTTGGTCAATGATGATTGACCTAAAACATCATTGTTATGTTGTATTGGTAGGACTGTGAACTATCAGTAAAAAAGAAGATATACTCACTAGAGGTAAATCATCCAGAAGAACCTCTAGGTAAAAGTCAAGAATTGGTTCTCAAAAAAAACATGGAGCCATCAAAAAAGGTTCAATTCTTGGTGGGTTGGAAACCCACAAAGTAAATCCTAAGAAAAATCCAAGTTATTCCCTCTAAGCCCGTATCAAGAAGGATTCAGAAAAAAATAGGGTAATAATGAAAAAGACATAAATGTTTTTGATGTATTCCATTAAACCTCAATAGTATTCAAACTAAGCTCGCTAAGTCCCCTGGATTAGGAAATACTTTGAGTTGGATTCGGGTATCATAGATTACAGATTTCAAGTCAAGCATTACAATTAACACTTGATTGAAATAATGTTGATAGGAAAAGATGGAGAGTAGGTATTTAAAATACAATTTTTTTCATTGGGTTTAGAATAAATGGAGGAACATCCTCAATTTTGAGTTTCTCCAGAGTTAGAAACAATGTGGGGGAGGGTACATGTTGTGATTTGGGACCAAACTACAACAAGGACCATTTCAATCATTACAAATGGATGGAGATTGATTGCTACAGACCACTGATGGTATGTTCCAATGAAGTTATTTTCTTCATTTTGACTTTGACCTTTAGAGGCACCCTCTCTAGGACTATTTTAGGGCCTTTCAATTTCTTTTGGTCCACATCATAATTGGTGTACAGAGAGGTCAGTTTCTCCCAAAACCTGGTTATGTGGGCTTCTCACTCCTGTAGCTCCTCCTTTTGAGCCAACATGAAATCATGGGCCTTCAGCTCCTCAGCCTTTAGATGATCAAATTCTTCAAAAATAGCTCGGAAGGAAGCTACCTACTAATGAAAATAAATAATCCTGGACAACTTTTCTTCACAGGTTGTGAGGTATTATCAGGCAATGATGATTTGGTAAATAAGGAAGTGAAGGTGTTGATAATCGAAGTCTCTAGAAACCACCATAGTAAATAACTACCGAAAATTTTCACCCTCATCAGAAAAATTTTCCAGGGGTGTGTCCACGGCAAGAGAATCTAATTAGAGCCATGCCTCATTGTTCACTTCCTGGAGTCTCTCCGTATTATCGGCACTTCAATCCTCCCTTGATTCCATGTGTTTCAAAGTGGGAAGTATCACCATAGTAGTGGAGAGTGACCTATGTCTACTCACCCAAGGTGGGAGACTCTCTTTTCCCTCAGATGACCCAACCACTGGAGCCAGATACGGAGGATTAACTATGGACTATAGGATGATTGGAGACACTCAATGAATTCCAGTTGCATTAAGATGTTGGGAAATATCCACAGGAGGGGATTAGTCTGAATTACTCTCCTCCAAAATAGGATTTACTAATAAAACCCCTTCCCAGACACTCTTGATGACAGATCAAGCACCTTATTACCACAATAGTAAGAGCAGTAGGTGTATCGATCTTGATTACTAAAGGGACGAAAGTATAAGGCATAACATTTGCACTAATCGAAATAAATAGAATGTGTGTAATTGTTGTTGGGGCAAGAATGGGACAAAAAACAGTCATGGGTTTCTGTACCCACCAAACTAGTTCTTTCAGCATCCCCATAGGGTAACAATCGACCCATAGTTGGGCATACTCCAGCAAAAGGAATGTGGGGCCCATCCTGTTAGGAATGATAATCACTCTAGAAGCACCTTCTTGTATCATCATAAGCCACAATTGGCTGAAACCCACAGGATGTGATTCTCCCCTTAGACAAAAAAAATGGAAATAGCGTGGTCTATTGAAGGTATCTAAACTGGTTGGGAAACTATTAAGGGAGGTATGGTTCACAAATAACCAATCGATCTATACGGGAAGTGAGCATATAGACCTGAAGATTTATGAGTTATAGAAATTCCTCCAAGGAACTTCCCTTTTCACCTCTCAATGATTCATGAGGGGTAGGATGTAGTGTGAATGAGAAATGAGAAGTGTCGTTCAAAATCTAGACCACATCGGTAACAGACAGAGTCCTCGGACGAACAACAAAAATGTTTATAAGGGTAGGATCAATTTCAAAATGGGAAATCTGTTTGGTATGTCGATATTAATAACCGGCGAAGTGTTATACCATCCACCTATACATGAATTGGAATAGTCTATAGAGATGATGTGTAGACCAACCTTCCTAAATTTATCCCAATAATTCATAAAGTAGGGTGAGGGTAAGATGGGACAAATTAATGGGTCGACCCTCCACTAGAGTGGTCGTCATCATCAAGTTACAGGCCCAAACCCTGGTGTATATGCCACAGGATAGGAAGATAAATTCACTGAAGAACAAGGCAAAGAAAACTGCTAGCCTATGCACAGGTGAAATGTCAGGCCGAAACTCATATCCCCATGTGGCATATAGCACTGCATCAACGGTAGAACAATATGACCCTAGAGTACAACAGGACTAGTGGTTTTGGTGAGTTTGATTATGGAACACCTTCAGCTTAGGCCTGTTCGTTTGATTGAAAAACCTCATCCATGCTTCAAATGAGATGAGGTAACTATCCTCAAGGGGATGATCTAGTGATTCTGATACCATGACTATTAAGATATTTTTCAATGGAGACATGTGATTAGTTTCATTCCATGGAGAGACTACTGGGATAAACTCGTCATACATCTCTCGGAGGATAGTGAGACCTCCAAGATGGTAGATGTCCCAGAAACTGATCCCCACATCTCCATGCAGTAGGTGAAAGGTGTTGGTGCTCGAACACCAGTGGCACAGTATTTACAGAAAGATATTTTTTCGAACAGAAGATTGCATACTGAGACCCCCACACTGCCTGGTGAAAGCCCACCACCTGCAGCAGGTAAGGGGACTCCAGAAAATTCTAATGCACTGAGGATGCCCATGCCCACTCATCCGAGAAACAACCTCTATCCTAAAAATCCCACTTGGTGCTCCATCTACAACTAGAATTTTCTCGATAGATGCTGACAATGGATAGGTATTCTCAGATTTATAGTCTTGGGACACCATTGTGGCACTAGTGGTTGCCCTGATTCCATGTCGAACCTCACAATATGAAAATGTTTTCCTGAATAGGATTGATGATGACTTATCCAATTAGGGAAATGTTGGAACGATCATGATATTGTGGCGCCTCTAAAAGGAAAAAAGGGATGTAAGGGTCAGACGGTAGAGGAGGCATGTCGGTTGGAAGACCAAAGCTGTAAAGTGGAAAATGAATGGACAATGGGTAAGCTAGAAACTCTTGTATAAAAATGACCCTTAGAAGGCTCTCATGGGCAATGATGTTGGTTTGAAGATTATCATTGCTATTCCTCTCCATGGCGGCCCTCATCTTCATCGATTTATCAGTATCCTTTGAATTATCCATTGTAGCATGCATAGGATGATCTAGAAGCCGATGAGAAGTCAATCTGATTAAAATTGATGGGAAAGGGATATAAAAAATAAAAAATATATTGCTAAAGGACATAATACATGTCTATAAAAGACTCTATGTACTGTTACTAAAAGCGGTATATGGAAAGAGCATTCTGCATATAGCATGACACGAAGAAGCTACTCTTCCTAAATCTATTGTATTCTGATGAAATTCACTGCATAAAGCCATGGTACGTGGAATGACCGCAAGGCATAGGCCATATGAACCGTTGGTCGGCGAATATAATGGTATGAGGAATATAGAGACCGAGAACCTCGACCTATGTTATGTTTTCATTCATAAGATCCGGATAAAAAATTATATCTATATTAATAGTTTTTGAGGCTCGTCAATTCATTTATGGTATGCGAACAAGTCATCTGCATAGCGTTCTTCCTCGCGGATTCTATATTTTATGTTTTAAATTTCCACAGACTCGTTTGAGGAAACCAAAATATGATATGCGGATAGGGAAAATGGCGAGTAAATATGTTTGCAGAACATATAGAGTAGTTCACGAATGAAATTTTCGCAAGGATCATGGTACGTGAATGTGAACGAGGTTGGGAAATTAGGATCACTTTTTCTGTGAGAAATGGTAAAATAAAAAAGACATGGGTGACTATATATAGGCGTGGTTTCCTCCTACCGGGTCTACCTATTCTTCCATGAACCATTTCATTTCAATACCACTTCAACATCAGAATAGTCCCCTTTTCATTCTGAACGGACACCATTCCGATGGGGGAATTTGTAAGGTCCTGAAAATTACCCAAGGTGAGGAAATACAACATCAATCACTTTGCAGAAAGAATAAAGAACATATATGTGTTTTAAAGGTTAAGGGACTCAAATTGAGTTGCATTTCATTGATGGAACATGATGGAATTCATGTTTTTAAATGGACCACGTACTATCACTGGGAAAGGTATGCGAAGAAGATGGATCATGAACCTCCAGGTATGCGGAATGGTTAGCCAACCACTGGCCCGCGAAGCGATGGCCAGCGACCAAGGAAAAATTCAAAACATGTCAACCAAAAGAGTTCGGCACGAAATACCATCCACCTACCATGGATAGAACCCATTAGTTCATAGATTAAGTGAATGGGAAGTGTTCTGTGAACAACTATCGTGAACGGAAGCCTCCACAAACCCTGGTTGACCGAGTCTTCTGCGGGTTAGAATATCGTTTCAATGAGCCTCCGAAAATGGCGTTGTGTACCCAGTAGATACGATTTCTATGATGCCTTATATAAGGATCATAGTAGAATAGGAAAAGAAGATATGGAAAAAGATAAGTATGGGTGACGAAAGATTGAGGGAGACTCAAAGGTTGCACTCGAGCTTCTGTCTTGTTTCATCAGCGAAGCACAAACCATGAACCATTTCCTCTGTAGGTACAGCCAGCCGGGAACCATAAAAATGGGGGAAAATATTAATAATAATAGAACTACGAACCGAACTAGTAAACCATTAACCAAATAATTCTCGTGGATGAATTTCCCATGAATGGTAATCCCCCGGACCCTCCTTCGGTATGATGCCTCATGTAGGGTACCGCTATGTAGATGGGATCCAGTGCCGCATACCCAATCAGTATACGGATGTAAACCAAAGATGCACAGTGAGATGCATACCACTCTGGTATGTAGTTGGAAATACCCATACCCATGTACCACATCATCACATATATTTCCTTTTTATCTGCATACCACTATGGTATATGGAGCCTTCCCCATCCCACACGAGAAACCAGTACGTTGAATGAGGGGTTTTCGGGTACTATTCCTTCCAATTCCACCATCACCCCTACATTACTGTTTATTCCTCCATGATCCCTCCACTAAGAAGTCCTCCAACACTAGGCTAATGCCTCCTCCAAATCCGTCAGACCCGTATGATCAGACCATCTGGTGCATCTGCACACCTTATTAACTCTAAATACCCTTAGTAAAGAGGAGATAGGAAGGCCATTCCACCAAAGGTGCGGGCTTTGGGAATTCCTTCAAGGTTACATTCCCATGGAAACCTAAAATCTAACCATGGGATACTGACATGAACCTCATTATTCTCATAATAAGGGTGATCACTTTTATTTCCTTTTAATGAGTAATGATGATCAGTCGAAGGGTTTATGATCGCTCCCCCTTTTGATGAGGTCGAAACTCCTCCCCTTACAAGAAAAAGCTCTAGGGCCCTCCCACTGAGGTAAGTCACTAATATTTTGAGGCATTGCCATGCAAAATTTAATTACATTTCACATGGAAAGGTTCATCGCTCTGCGCCATCACCCATGGTCGCCCCGACCTCTTCTACCGCGTGATCTCCCTCCCCCATCAATAGGGGAGGAGGCTTGTTCATTGTTGAATATTTTAAAACCTATTATTTCTCACAGAGGGCATGAATCATGTGGGATTAGAGTTTTGTGAGGATTACAACATTATCACACATTATGAACTATAAGATCTTTGATTTCTTACCAAATCAGGATATGTAGGACACCTTCCAAAAGGCCCGAGCTAAAAAAGGGTGCCCATCCATAAAGGGTACAAACAACCATGTGTTGTAAATGGGCATCTTCCTTGTGTAATACCCACACATTAAGAACTATTATAACTCTGACTACTAACCAAATTGGGGTATGTAGGAAGCTTTGGAGAAGCCCCAAGCTCAAAAAGGGTCCCCATCCATAAGGGGTTCACCCAACCAAGTGTGTCAAATGGGTAGCTTCCATGAGTAAGCTCCGCATATTTGAAACTACGAGAACTCTTATTCCTATACAAGTAATGATATATAGGTTGTTTTCCAAAAGTCTCGATCTCAAAAAGGGTGCCCATCCATAAAGGACCCACCTAACCATGCCCCCTAAAATGGGAATCTTCCATGTGTAAGCCCCACACATTCGAAACTAAAAGAACTCTGCTTCCAGACCAAATTAGGATTTGTTGGATGCCTTCCCGAAGGAATGATATTAAAAAGGGTTCCCATCCATAAAGGGTCCACCTAACCATGTGTATCAAATGGTAATCTCCCATATGTATGCTATACACATTCTGAACTACGTGAGTTCTAATTCTTCTCCCTAGAATACGTAGGAAGCCCTCCTTGTGGGACCAATCCCAAAATCAAGTCACTTTTCACCCCTGGATGATGATAAACTCGAATGAACCTTCTAATATAGATAAGTCAGCATCACCTCCATAGAATAAAATGTTTGTGCATGATTATGATGATCCTGCATACCAAGGGTATCCCATGGACACACTCTTTAGTAATGAACCATGGATTCACAAACATAGGAACATTACCTAAATCTATAAGGGAGTCCTGGTATAGGAAACAATCCTCCCTATAAAAGGTGTGGTGAGCCTAGCCTCACATCCTCTTGACCCATGGAGTCCTCAAGTGTCATTGGCCAAATCTTCAGACAACAAGAACCTGCCTTTGAGAGGTATGTCCATGAATCATGGATACTAGGGACATTGGGAATTCTTGGCTCCACGAATAAACCCATTGGAGACCATCTGAGGATATTACATCTAGGAAGGACTAATTTAATGAGTTATTGACCCCCACACAATCAACCACTCGGACCAACAGTTCTCTATATGTCCAGTTCAACATTCTTTAAAGGATATTGGTGCTGAATGGATGGGTTGAAACGAAGGATTGGTAAACTCAACAGGAACACATCTCTATGAAAAAATAGACATGTGATGATCCTTATCGTTCCATTTCTGCATCCCCCCTAAATATTCCACCTCAGAGACAGAACATCCACATGGATAATCAAATCATCTTGTTCATGCTTTACAATAGATGCGATATGTCTATCCAGGGTGTCGGCTCGAACGTTCTATAAATACGGGACATTAGTATCTTCTGGATGAGAAAGTAACTTGGCCATCAACTAGAGGGTACAGTCTAACACCTGTATGAGATTCATCTTAATGATGATGTATTCTCCATTGATTTTCCTGATGACAAGTTTAGTGTCCCCTTTCACCTACAAGTGGGAAACGTCAATATTGAGGCCTAGATCAAGACCAGTTATCAGAGTCCGGTACTCTAACTTGTTATTGGTATAGCCTTCTAACAACAATAACAAATAGGGAAAAAACATGTACAGGAATGATTAGGATGATACCCAAACCTACACTCTTGATTCAGGGATCATTGATTATTCTACTAATGGGCATTGGGATGTTCCATCAAAGTGAATTTTCTGACACAGAATAGATTGATATATTTAGAGAATTCCCTCATATAGAAAATAATGATCTAGTGTCATATCTATGGTAGATGGATGGCCATAAATGAATTGTGCCAATGCATACCCTTTAATATCCTTCTAGGGAATAATCTTGATGTTGAGATGTTGGAGGATCGTTGCCAACCAAGATAGAGTCCTGTCAACATGGTGCAGTTCAGAATGTACTTCAGAAGATCCACTCAGAACACTAGATGTATCTCATGGCGATGAATGTAATTTCACAATTTCTACATTTCAAAAACTAGCATGAGGAAACTCTTCTTGGCAAAGGAGCATCGGGTCTCTATATTTAGGAGCATGTGGCTGAGATAGTATAAAATGTTCTATGTTTCTTCATTGTTCTTATAAAAGATAAGGGCATTAATAGATCATTCAAGAGTGGTCAAATAAAGGACCAGTGGCTTTCTTGGAATGGGTGGAATCAATACCAATGGTCATAGTATGTTCTACTTTATTTCCTCAAAATATGTCTGACACTCTACATATTACTGATAATCATCTCCTTTCTTCATGATCTATGAAAATGGATTACACTTTCCTACCATATTTTCTCTAAATCAGCATTTGTAGGCCATGTGGCGTTGAATGCCTCGGATCTCCTAAATTCTTCTCAGAGGAGACATCTGATTAATGTCCTTTATATTTTCCGTATCTATCTCAATTATTCTGTGTCAAACAAGGAAGTCGAGAAACTTTTCATAGGTGACCCTAAAGGAAAACATCAAGGGGCTAATCTTAATTTGGTGCATGGCATGTTGATAGGTGGAATGGGAAATATTTAGACCAAAGAGCATTACATGGAAGTAGAATGTACCTTGTGGTGCCTTTAAGGTAATATACTGTTCATACTCATGTTTTATTTTGATTTGATTATACCCAGAATACCCATCCATGAAAGAGAGATCCTTGAATCCAACGTTGGAATCAATCAACTGTTCTACCGTGGGAAGGGAAAATTCATCCTTTGGACAATGAGATTGATATCCCAGAAGTCAATGCAGACTCTTATCAATCTGTTCTTCTTCATGATGGGAAACATTTTAGCTAACCACTTGAGGTGTTGGACCTCCTTTATGATGTTGGATCTAATGATCTTATCAACCTCATCCTCGACCATGGCATTAGGATAAGAATCCATCTTTCTGGAATGTTTTTTGAAACAATGATGATTTGATGGAAGACCAAGATAGTGGATGGAGACCTGAGAATATAGCAATAGAATATCATTATAACTCTAATAGAATATGTCATGATGATTCCTTATGAAATACATGTAGCGATGTTTTTCTTTGACATGAATAGGGGTGTTGATCATTGTTAGTTTCGGATCTGTCTCATTCTTGAGGATCACCTGTACCAATTCATCGATTGTGGTGGAGACACCCTCTTAAAATATTGTAGGAGAATCCTCCAAATCCTCATGTTATTCCATAGAGGGGTATCATTGACAAGAGTTAATTATTCATAGTCTATAGATCCTGACATGACACTGGTACCAACTTGAGTGGTGGTGCAAACATCAATAGGAAACTCCTGTGCTGCTGAGACCATAGCAAAAAATGTTGTCAACCAGATCCCATATGTCCTTTGACCCAAGGGTCCACTTTAGATGATATAAAAGCAATAGTTTCATTTCATCTTGATCCAGTTTATCCAATCTCATTGAAATAATCAAGTATGACATAATGTCATTTCCTTGGGGTGTACATCTCGATACCTTATGGGAGTAATGGGCTCTTTGATCACCCGAGCTAGATTTTTATATGAAAATGAGGTGATATTCCAGTGTTATATAATCATTGAAATGTGCTTTCACCACATTAAAGAGACAATATAAAATTCCCCCAAATCCAATGTCGTGGCCTATAATCAGAGGATCTAGAAAATATTGGTGTCATCCATATCTATCCGCAGGTCGGTCAGAGTTTTAGCATGTCTAAAACTATTAGCCTCAATCTACATGACCTTGCTCGTGTAATAGTAAGAATCCATGTAGCGGACTTAAAATAGGAAAAGGAAGATGAATCAACATGTACTACACTTACTATACCATTAAGGGAGTAGCAAAGGCATTTATGATATGATTAAGTGATGGCCACATGCAGGTGGTGACATGGTCTACCCATAAACGCATTGTAAGTAGTGTCTTGTGAGAAAACCATAAACATGGTGTTGGAAGCTAGGCCATCAAACTAGGACTTCAATTACATTTTTTTAACTATCTTATGCTTATTCCTATCAAAACCATAAACTATTAGGTCAGAGGGAATCAGATCAGCCTCAGATAGTCCCATCTATCAGAGTGTCCTGGTCAGGATAAGGTTTACCCCTAAGCCTGTGTCGACAAGAAAACAATGAAAATCAAAGCCATTTAAATGGATAGTGATGTATAGAGATTAGATATTCCCATGTATAGGGGAGTAATCATCTTCCCTAGAGAAATATATAATGGTCTGACATCCTGAATACTCGACTTCCTCGACGTGGAATGATTCTACAGTTTCTATCTCTATCTAAAACTAGAGGGGCTTCAAAAAGACCCTATAAGGGCTTTGTGAATATCTGATGGTAGTAATAGATTATCAAATATTTAGAGATTTACTGAAATGGTGGCGATATGATGGATAATATCATACATCCAGGCCTCATGTGAACTTATACTAACTAAAGGTCTTTCTATGGAAAGAGGTATTAATGGACCTTCTAGTTGAATTGGATGCTTCTGGTTGGTGTTGGGAATGTATCGCTACACACTACTTGAACCACATGGAGTTACTAGTGGATTATGGACATTTGAATGAGGTAGATCCATATTGAAACATGGATAATCATATTGCAGTTGTGGTGGATTTACATGGTCAAGTAGCAAAAATAATGGTGGAGGCGGATCTGATGAAATTAGATAAGAAGGTTGTGTGTGCTGAGATCGGTGTTGGTCCTACTATCTAGTCTCTATGGCAATCATGAATTGGCTGGAATCACTTAACAATATATTTTGGAGACTCCTATAACCAAGGCTCAATCAACACTGGTGTCGGCTGGGGATGTCGGGAGGATCCGTCTGGTGCTCCTCATTGTCAAGAACCATGTATGGATTTTCCAACTTCATGGTATTGAATACTGAATACCCTTGATTATCACATGATGAATCATCCATCATTGGATGGTTTCTGGGGGGAAATATCCATTTCTATGGGCATTAAATCGCCTAGAGTACGTGATGGTGAGGGAATCATTGGGGGACATTGTTTTCCTTTGTTTTGTTGATGCCTACCATTTTGGATGGAGGAAGGATGAGAAGTTGATGTAGAATTAGTGGATGCAGATAATGCGGTGACTACTGATGGGTCAGGTTCATTCAAATGTGCATGGATAATACCAAACTATTGGGTGACTACCTTATGATCCATCCGAACATTGTACATTTGAGACCCACAGTTAGGAACCTACTGTCATTCCACTTCACTCTCACCATCTCTATTAGGCTTTATGAACACACATTCCACCTATCTCGGGGCTGGACCTAACCTACCTTTGTTTTTATCAACATGGTCTTCGAACCAGTCCTTAAAAACATGGCACTTCATGGAGGTGTTCCCATGGATCTGGTGATATGGTCAGTAATTGGGGAAATCAGTGAGATCCACCTCTTCAGGCCTCCTGAATTCCCACAACCATAGGATTCCTTGGACCAACACAATTTATAAATAACTAAGGACCATATCCTCATTAAATGAGATGGTTCAGTTCCTTCTTTCTCAAAAGTTGGTTCTAGGAGCCTAGCCCTGATGAGGGGCTCGAGGATCCTATCGAAGTGGTGGAACTTAATTATCATTCCTATGTAGCGATTGTGAATTACGTGGGGGTGAATGCCTATTATGTGGTGGGAACTACTTGGCCAGAGGATATGCCTATGGTGGTGGGACTCAATGAGGCTATGTAGGTGATTCCACTAGTAATAAGTCCATATTTTTTTGGGCCTCTTTTTTTGCTACCATAGTGGGATCGACCTTAGTTTCTCCTTTCGTGGGAACTACAATAGGCAATGGGTGAGCCCTCCAGGCATTCTATATGGATTCTTCTAGATGTTGTCGTTGTTAGAGAAATCTTGAAATACCCCTTGGTAGATTTGAGTGGTGATATAGGGGACCAGTTCGGTCTTCAAATTCCCCAAACACAATGTTAGTTGTTGTACCTCAGTCAAGAGAATATCAAGGGAGTACATGAGTCCCTTGCATGTAGTGACAGTGTTTGTGATGAATTGGTTGGGCATCAGCTTTAATTTGAAATGTTTGATAATATATGTCTTCCAGTGGTGGAACTGACCCTGTAAAGAAACTGTCTACAAAGGTCCTCTCGAAAAACTATTGACTCAATGGTAACTAGTTGTACCAGAAAAACGTGATCCCTTCTAGTGTCTGTAAAAAACAACAGAGCTTGGAGGCCTCCTATGATGCTAGAGTTCCAAGCATAGGTCTTTACATTGAAATAAAGTGGGCTAGATTTTGTAGTGGGTATCACATCCATTAAATGGGGAGAAGGTAGTATTATTGAAACCAACGGGTTTTGTCATATCACCCACCCATGTCGGATACAACAATCCAGCTGGCAAGATTTCTACCTATCGAGTTTCTAGGGCCTGGAGGCGGGAAATGAGAGAAGCCATTGGATCATCTGGGTGGGGATTCTAATCTTGATGAGGATCTATGACCACCATTGCATTTGAATGTTCTTTATCATGATAATCAGGCCTAGAAGAACGTAGAGTGGCTGGTGGTTTACTTATTGGGCCACTAGAGGGAAGACATATGGAGTAGCTGCAGGAACCTGAACCGGGTCCTGAGGAGGGTAATTGTGCAAATTGGGTGGATTTGGTAATACATATCACACACTCTGTCCATAAACTCCAACTTCAACTCTATCTATATGGGCAGGATAGTCAAGTCCACATGGAGGAAACTCCCTGGGGGGAGGTTGTATCGGCCCCTCCTGCCCAGGTTGAGGATTACTGTATTCTGGTCACTATTTTGTAGCACATTATGTGACAAGGTAATAAACCATCTTTTTATGTTTTTTGGGATATTAATGCCATGCATCTTTTTCATGGTCATCTTCTTTCTTTTTCAATAAGTCAAATGGATCAGAGGGTTTGACAGCCCTAGAGTTCTTTTTATCCTTATTGAGGTCATGTATGAAGGATACTGACTCGAAATGTGAAGGATGGACTAGTAAATTTATTTTCTAGTTTGTAACCCTACCCAATGTATCCAATAGGTGTGGAACCAACATAGGGAGTGAGTTATATTCAAGTATCCCTTACTCAATCTCTTCCACTGATAGGTCGTCCATGTTAACTGAGACTGTACCTGAAGGCATATTGTCAATATAACATGTAAATATGGGATGGTGTTGGATACTAATGAAATGAAGAGTAGCATACTTCCCCTTAACATGGATCTGAATGTGGGGGAATCCTTCTTAATAATTTTTTGGGAAACTATAATGCTATGGACACATCATTGTCGGAGGATCCAAGGATGACCGGGCGAGTCAGGGCGCTCAGCCATGAGGATCACAACTAAGATAACCCTGCCACATTACTAGCCAATGAATTCAAAGTGTTAATGGATATTACTGTATTCAACCTTCCATTTAAAGAGATTAATGTGTGTTTCCCAAAGGGTTTAGAGGATGAACATGGACTTTTCCTAGGTGAGAGATTTTGGAATACTGAAACATGTGATTGCAAAGGTCTAGAACATATCTGGGAACTGTTCCACTATAAGGATGTCCCACAAGCTCCTCGGATCAAACTCAGGATCTGGCCATTGGTTTCCTAATTCATCTACATGGGTTGGATAAGGGACCATTAATGACATTGAAGTGGACTATTGCGATAGTAAGCTGGCTGGAGGAGAGTACAACGTGCATGCTGAAAAGCAACCACATCATCATCTTTCTTCTGACGAATACCCTGATTATACCACCATATCTTTATAATATGGAAAAATGACACATGATTACCATGAAAGGGCTACAGTTACTATTGGTGGGTTATACTATTTCTTGTCCTTTATCAGTCCCTAGAAAAACTCTATGTGTTCTCTTGTTGAGGTAGAGAATGATCATATTGACGATAGGGAGGATTGCACGGCTAGGCCCCAGAAAAAGGCCACATCTTCCTACTACTTTTGTATCTTTGGAGGGACACAAATATTATGTGGACCTCACATTATGTATGGATGAGGATTATACACATTTTTCCTACCCCGACCACCGAAAAAGTTGAACAGGATTATGGTTTCATCCCCGAATTGCACTCCTCCATAGAATCTGAAAAGTACACAGGATTAAACGCAATCTAAAACTTCTTAGTATTCCTCCTTCTGTGAAGGTGGCCCATCCTCTATCCCAGAATGATTCTCTAGGATAGGTTAGATTTTTGACATGATTAGGAGATTAATCCAAACTAGTACTGAGGAGGAGTGGACATCCTCCTGGGAGAATCGTGGTGCAAGGAGCACCCAAAAAATTTTCAAATGGAACATGGGGAGGGCCTCTATGTACATTGTCTGGTGCACCAGGGAGACCAATGTGAGATGTTATACAGTGGGTATGATCTTCACTGGAGATTGTGGGAGCATGTGTAGTGCTTCAATGTTTGTTTCCCTTGGCGGTGATGGTGTGTGGGGGGACTTCGTACTGGTGAAACTAAACATGGGGAAGACCTCTGTGTTGGATTCCAATGAAGTGGGGAAGACCTCCTATTTTCTAATTTTCAGGATTGGGGGACCTCCATCAGCTGCAGTAAGAAAATTTGGAATACCTCAATTTTTATGGTTGACCAGGGGAGGGGGGTCTTCGCATCAATGACTTGCGATAGGAGGAAAAACTCGATACATGGGATTTAGAGGTGTGAAAGGAACCTATGTACTGCATGTCTGTGTGGTAGGGAGGGCCTTGACTAATAATGATGGTGGAATGGGGAGCGAATCCATGCTGATCTTGGGTGTGGGGTTGGCCTTTTCTATCATTGATTGTAGAATGGGGAGGACCTCTGTGTTGGATGTCATCATAGTGGATTGTCCCGCGATAGGTAATACCTATGCTAGTATCCAAGAGTTTTATCCCAACCTACCCATGGGGAGTTTGTGGCCTCAATATGGGTTGGGAATATAAGTGCCTATATTCAGTATAAATTAGGAATTGATAGTATGTATCATTGGTGGCCTTTTTTCCTATAGTCGTTGATGATGATGCCCCCTGGCGGTCGTCCCCCTCAGTTTTCACCAAATGTTGGAATCAGGTTAACCGGACTAGGGATGGTGGTGCATGTGTGTTACTAACCTTTTCCTCAGCCTATATGACTGGTTGGTGGAACTGATGTAGCCTGGTAGTATCCTTCCTTAGCAGCCCCCGAGATGGTATCACAACCGGGCTAGCCCAGACTTCACTTACCTTAGTGTCTTATGGGATCGAGTCATCAAAACATTCTGGGGAGAGACTCCTAAAATGGTTTTAGGTCGGAGTGGGGAGGAGTGTCTCCTTGCATGACTTATGGGGGCAGTAGTTGTGGTGAGGCGCAGAATCCTATAGGTCTTAATGGGCCATATCTTATGTTGGAATAATACCTTCTTCCTCATACAATCAGACAAGAGGGTTGATCAACCTCCACTGAAAGAGTTTAGATGGTGAGATAGGGCATGGGATCCCAGAATCCATGGATGTGGATCCCATCATAGAAGACATGGATACAAGTGGGATTTTGACATTGGTGTTTCCCTGGCCCCTATGTCAGTGGGAGGGTGGGGATTGGTTTCCTAACACATCATCTTGTTTCCTACAAAGAAGGAATATTCGACTATTAGAATTGATAAGAGGAAAGAGACATCCATTTCCCAATCGTTCTTTCGTCTACCCTGATTCGTTAGAATGATCCATACTGACAATTTCACAGACTAAGACTTCCAACGTTCAACTAACCTAATCTATGGGGAGTTTAATTCTAGGCCCACTATTTTCTTGGATGAACCTGGTACCAGATAGTTGGATCTGGTGACATTCTTATCTAATTATAAATTGAACTCTTCTAATGTTCACATTGAAGAGAAGATTCATGTAGGGTTTACCATTTCTATTTCTAATGCTTTCTACTGGGCACACCCCATCAATTGGGATTCATAGGTTGTTTCCCCCAAATTCGTTCTTTCCAAAGAAGGGTGGCATTCATCGCTTATTTAGGTATGTTTTATCCTTTACTGAAATGGGATTATGGGATATCGGTCCATCCTTTATAGGATTCCTACTCAGAATTCATCTCCTAGTATGAGACTCCCTTAAAGATTAAGACATTATTAATGAAATTCTTCCCTGATGGTGTACATTCATGGACACTAGTTAATTACACTACATCAATCAGGACATACCAAGGGGTCAAGTTGGGCCAAGAACCTTCGATCTAGGGAGTAGTCACATTGTACATCACTGATGTGTCAGGATGCTGAAATGATGATATGAATTGGGTTCTTATCATTATGATAGGGCTTCTCAAGGGAGCATAATATTTAGGCATCCCGCGTTGATTGTGGGGAATTTTATTCCATAAGAATGTACTTTAGTTTTTCCTCATCTTCCCATGTTTAACACATGTTATGACATGAGTTTAATGCATAGTGGTGATGGTTAAACCAAAAGTGTTTCTTATGAGGTTTTCCTCATGAATCTAATGTTTTACACGAGGTAAGCCATGAGTATAATTACTTTCAGAGATATAATGTGAGTGACCTGAGCATCACATAGAGACAAATCAGATTGGTACATCCCTAAGAAGGGAAATCCGGAAGGTTTGCAAGATGATCTGTCAGAATGCCAAATGAGGATAGATCTGAGGTGGTGTGTCCCAGATAGGGAAGATATCACACCTTGAAGGTTAATCTGGACACCATTGATGGAGGATCAGGGAAAGAGCACCCCAAAAAGGGGAACAACAAGGTTTACCATTTTTTGGGATTGATCCTTAGGGAGGGTTCATTCATACCCTATCTGGACAACAATTATCAAAACACACATAGTTCTAATCGGTTATTAATGAGGGTGTACAAAAAGGACAACAGCATAGAGACATGATGGGGACTACACATGGGTAGTGGACCATTGTTAGAGGGACACTCTTGGTTGGATGGTTATGTATTGTGTGGATCTTATCCATGGTTAGTTTCCTAGGTGGATAAAAATATGTTTATGTGTTGTGGAGGCCCATGTAAGAACTAGGAAGGATGATATAGGATTTAAGGACTTTGATGGTGAATGAGATGGATCTGTCATGAAGATGACAGATCGGTATGGTCTTCCATACAAATCCTCATATGGCGCCATATGATTAGTTTCCTAGAAACTGTTGTTGTAGGTGTACTCAACCAGAGGAATATGCTTCTCCCAAGAACCCCCAAAGTCTAGAATGCATGCTCAGAGAATATCCTCAAGCACCTGGATCGTGCGCTCGGACTGGCCATCAGTCTGGGGATTGTATGCTGTACTCAAAAGTACCTGTGTAACCAAGGCCTTCTGGGGTCTCTACCAGAACTGAGAGGTAAAGCGCGCATCCCTGTCTAAAACAATGGAGTGTGGAACTCCATGCAGACGAATGATCTCCCGGATGTATAGTCGTCCCAGATCATCAACAATGAAGGTCTCCTTAATCACCAAGAAGCGTGTAACCTTCATAAGCATGTGGACGACAACCCAAACAACATCATTTCCCCGAGGCGATCTCGGCAACCTAGTCATGAAATCCATCACGACGTCGTTCCACTTCCAATCCAGAATGGGTAGGTACTGTAAAAGGCCATCTGGTCGCTGATGCTCTACTTTCAGCTGCTGACAAGTAGAACACCTCATGACAAAGCCAGCAACATCCTTTTTCATACCTGAAAACCAGTACTGGTGATGAAGGTCCCAATACATCTTGGTGATGCCAGGATGAACTACCCAAATAGAGGAATCGAAATCCCACACCAGCTCCTCGCGTATGTCTGTTGGCACCCATACGCATCCTTGGAAACGCAAGATCTCATCCCTGCCCATTGTCTATCCAGGAAGAGGGTCCTCTCCTGACACACTCTCCCGCATGACTAAGACTTCAGAGTCTGATAGCTGCCTCATTTGTAACCAATCAAGAATTGTAGAGGTAACAGTTATAGAAGATAGAAAGGTCTGTCCTTGTCTATCGTGCACCTCCAGATGCATCTCAGAGAACGGAGCCATCAGCTGACACTCACTACTGGCTTCTTGAACTGCCTGAATCTGAGTTCTCCTGCCCAATGAATCTGCCAGGGCGTTGCCCTTTCCTAGCATATAGGCAAGCTTTAAATCCAATGAATGCAGATAATCAACCCACCTGCGCTGCCTCAGATTTAGATCACGCTGAGTGAAGATATACTTGAGACTCTTGTGGTTAGTGAAGAGCACAAATTGATCTCCCAGAAGATGGTGTCTCCAATAGTGAAAGGCATGAATAACAGCTTCAAACTCCATATCGTGTGTCAGGTAGTTCCTCTCATGTGGCCTCAACTGCCGAGACCCATACGCAATGACTCCATCTCCCTGCATAAGCACAGCTCCCAGCCCGATACCCAAAGCATCATAGTAAACAGTGTAACTCTTGCCTGGATCTGGCAAGACTAGTATCGGTGCGGACGTCAACCTCCCTTTTAGCTCCAAAAAGGTTGACTCACAAGAATCTGACCATAATAACTTCTCCCCCTTCTTGGTCAGTCCTGTCAAAGGTGCTACTAGACGAGAAATGTCTCGAATGAAGCGTCTATAGTATCCAGCTATCCCTAGGAAGCTCTGTACCTCAAAAAAGTTCTTCAGATTCTCCCAGGAAACTACAGCCCTCACTTTCTCTAGGTCCACAGATACTCCTGCCTCTGAGATTACGTGACCCAAGAAGTGAATCTAATCCATCCAAGAGTGGTACTTCGAGAGTTTATCATAAAGCCTATGCTCTCTCAGTGTACCCAAAACGATCTCAAGATGTGTGGCATGGTCGTGTCTAGTGTGAGCGTACACCAAGATATCGTCCATGAAGACCACAGAAAAGGATTCCAAGTAAGGATGGAAGACTCGGTACATTAGTGCCATGAAAACTACAAGTGCGTTCGTGAGTCCGGAGGGCATGACTGTATACTTGTAAAGACCGTACCTCCTCCTAAAGGATGTCAGAGGTATATCTGATGGTCTAACACGCAACTGATGATAGCCGGATCTCAAGTTGATCTTCAAGAACACCCAGGCTCCTAGAAGCTGGTCGAAAAGGTCATCAATCCGCAGCAATGGATATCGGTTCTTGACCGTCAACTGGTTCAGCTTCCGATAATCCACACAAAGCCTAAGGGTACTGTATTCTTCTTTGCGAACAGAATAGGTGAAACCCAAGTAGAAGTACTAGGTCAGATGAAGCCCTTAACCTGTAGCTCCTCTAACTACTTCTTGAGCTCCTGCAAGTCAGGTGTGGCCATCCTATTGGGAGGAATGGACACCGTTGCTACTCCTCACACGAGCTCAATAGAAAAGTCTACCTCACGCTCTGGAGGCAAACCTGAAAATTACTCTGGAAAGACATCCCTGAATCCATCCACCACTGGATGAAAATCCAACTGTGGAGTCCCATGATCATCCAGGTAAAGGCTAGCAATCTGGGCTATCACCCCTCCTAGCCCATGATGCTCGAGTACCACCCGACTCACTCGAACGTCCCATTCGCCTCTATGAAGGAAACATTCACCTTCTTGTGAAATGAAACTGACTCTGTGGCGATAACACTCAACGAATGCCCTGAAGGGAATCAACCTATCCATTCCAAGGATAAAATCATAGCATGTCATCTCTAGGATATAGAGATCCAATAAGAAGTGATACCCTGCCACCTCGAGAGGGCACTCTCTACACTGGCGTACACTAGATGTCCTCGTTCCCAAAGGTGTGCCTAGTGTCAGT
Organism: Viscum album; assembly: GCA_963277665.1. Classification (NCBI taxonomy): domain Eukaryota; kingdom Viridiplantae; phylum Streptophyta; class Magnoliopsida; order Santalales; family Viscaceae; genus Viscum; species Viscum album. The sequence continues at coordinate 1,113,126,650 of OY728145.1, forward strand.
GAGTCAGCAGAAGAAAAGATGCAGAGTCCGAGGCTCTCCACAATAGAAATAGAGATAAATCTATGCGTAGCACCAGTATCGAAAAGGGATGAAGATAAATCTAAGGATACAAAAATCATACCTTGAACAGTAGAAGGGTCGGGATCCTGCTCATGATAAGTCTGCTCCCCGGCGAAGGACTGGCCCGTACCGCGGACATGCGCCCCTGGCTGACCACTCTGGGATGAACCTCCCTGATGGTGCTGAGGAACTGGTGGCTGACTACCACGACCTCAACCTCCACCTCGGCCCGAACGGCCGGAAGAACTCCAGTTCCCCGACTGGTGAGAAACTGGGGGGGGGGGGGGGCTGCTCCTGAATGAGGAGTTATGGAAGAAACCCGATCACCAGCTGATGGTGAGAAAACCTGGTAGAAACGTTGAAGGTGACCCATCTTGCCACAAGACCGGCACTCCACAGGGTCTCTCTAGCACTATGGCCTCATGTGCCCTATCCAGCCACACTGGTAGAACGTCACCTGGCTGCATGATGATGCATCTCGCTTCCTCGAATCACCATGTGTAGGCTCCCTACGGCACTTCTTGCTATCATCTGGAGGAAAGCTATCTCTGGAGGCAGAACCGCCCTAACTCGCAGCTCCAGAGTCTCTCAGATTGCACTCCGCAATCAGTGCCCGGTTGACGATGGAATTAATGGATGTCAGCTGGAAGATGTTCACCTGTGAGTGGATCTCCTGCCTGAGTCCATCCTCAAACTTCCTCACCAAGAACACCCCACTCCCATCCCGAAGGGGTGTAAAATGTTGCAGATCTGTTGTTTCGCACGGAATTCGTGGATGACCTTCTGGATGGGAGATTCAAACGTTCCGATCGGTTTCTAATGGGTTTGTTCGTAGAACCGGAAACATCCAATGATTCCACATCCGTTTGGACCTACTTTCCAAAGGTAGGCGCTCATTAGCTTGTGGACTAATGAGGCTTAGGAATTTGCATTGGTCGAGAGGATGGTAGGTCGGACTAATCACACCTTTTTGAGGGGAATTATTGTCTACTCCGGGACTCTCTTTATATATTTAAATTATGTTCGTGAATCCTTATTACATTACCAAGTAAAAAATGAGCTTTCCTTTAGTTTTAACAATCAATGATTAAATATGTAAGAAATTTAGAGAATCTTTTATATGTATTCGAGGTTCTTCATCAATAGAGAATCATCTATATCTATTTAGAGATTCTTGGTCAATGGTATCCTTCAAAACATTTATATAAAAGTCTCTTGGTCATTTATGATGACCAGGATGGTTTTAAAGCCACTCAGTGGGGTACTTGATGTTTATCGTCATTCAGAAGGACATGAATTATTTCAGAGTTGGGATCGAACCCATAAATGGGATACCTACGTATCCTTTGTTTTGTAAAAGGAATCAGAACCCACGTAGTTCGAGAAATAGAGTATGACATTTATGATTGATGGCTCAAAGAAGGATTTCATAATTACTTTTACACTCTAAGCTCACGTGATTCATGCTCGGTGTGAGAAACAAGAGGTATTGGAAAAAATTAGACAATTGTGCCATGAAAGATGCAATCATAAGAAATGGTTTGGGGCTTATGTATGTATGACTTCCCAGATAGATGAAGGTTTAGGATTTACTTTTAGGGAGAAAATCCAGGAACATGGTCTATAAAGGTATATGTGCTTCATGGAGATTTGAATACTCTAACTTGGGACTTATTCCTGAAAAGAAAACCCACATTAGGAGAGGATTGATAACTGGATTTTACTCCTGATAAGGAATCCCAAATTAAACGAAAATTTTGGACTGGTTAAGAGAAATTAAGGGACTTGGGGCTTACTCCTGAAAAGGAAGCCCAAAATTTATGACTGGGACTTATTCCTGAAAAGGAAGCCCAGTTTAAGGATTAAGGTTTGGGGATTACTCCTGAGGAGTATGCCCATATTTGAGATTGGGGCTTACTCCTAAGAAGGATGCCCAAATTAAGGGACTTGGGGCTTACTCCTAAGAAGGATGCCCATATTTGAGATTGGGGCTTACTCATAAGAAGGTTGCCCAAAATTAGAGGACTTGGGGCTTAATCCTAAGAAGGATGCCCATATTTGAGATTGGGGCTTACTCCTAAGAAGGATGCCCAAAAATAGACGACTTGGGGCTTACTCCTAAGAAGGATGCCCAAAATTAGAGGACTTGGGGATTTCTCTTAAGAAGGATGCCCATATTTGAGATTGGGGCTTACTCCTAAGAAGGATGCCCAAAATTAGAGGACTTGGGGCTTACTCCAAGAAGGATGCCCATATTTGAGATTGGGGCTTACTTCTAAGAAGGATGCCCAAAATTAAAGGACTTGGGGCTTACTCATAAGAAGGATGCCCATATTTATGACTGGGACTTATTCCTGAAAAGGAGACCCAGGTTAATGATTTCATTCATCTTAAAGGATGAGGTTGAATGAATGAACTCTCCATATTTAGTGACAAAAAGATATTTAAATCACTAGGTTTTGAGAGATATTTCACTGAATTCCTTTCAGATAAGGAAGTAAAATCAAGAAATCATGCCATAAATGGCTTTGAAGAGTGTCTTGAAGACTGAATCTTGAAAAAGAAAGGTGTAATGGCTTAAGAGGGGTGAAATGGGCAAGAAAGGAACCAAAAAAGGAAGGGGAGCGCAAGTCTTGGAAGGCGCGCAAGTATTGTGGGGGCGCGCAAGTATTGGTCGCGCAGGTATACCTGTGCGACATATGTTGTACTTGCGCGATGGTCAACCAGCATTGAAAATACTTGAGCGACTCTTTATTAATGCCTTTAAAATTCTCTTGAGGTTCTTCCAGAAAAGGGACGCGCAAGTTCTATCGAAGGAGTAAGGCGACGCGCAAGTGTGACTACTTCCCTTAAGGGCTGGCCACTCAGGCGCGCAAGTGTTGATGAGTTTCAACACTTAGGACTTCCTCCCTCTCTTTAGATCTTCCGTTCTAGGTAAGAAATTACCTTAGAAGTGTTCCGGAAGCTTTGAGAAGAGACTTGGGCATCATGAGCTTCAATCTGAGTTTCTGGAAAAAGATCCCTTGAATGGGGGGCCCACAGGGTCTATTTATAGGCAAGAGAATACCCTGGGCGGTTACCGGGCGGTTATCACTTAGGGCGCGCAAGTCACTTGCATGACCAAGGTCGTCGCACAAGAGGACTTGTGTGACAGTGATATAACTTGTGTGGTGCAGTTGCTGTTGATCCTTTGTTCATGCCTTTGTCAATTTTTTATATTTTCTTCAAAGGTTGAATCACTTTGAGCTCAGATATTCCCCTTTTCCGATTTTTTAGATTCTGTGACGAAAGGAGCGTCAACAAAAGTCCCCCCTCAGAGTTGGATCCGGAGAGAAATGAGGATTTGAATCTGAGGAAATCGAATCCATCCAAAGGAAAAGGGGGCGCGCAAGTCTTCAAGGCACAGAGGGTGGCGCACAAGTGTGCGTCGCGCAGGCCTTAAGCGCACTGTGTACGGCGCGCAAAGTCCCGACTGCGTCTATAAATAGAGGGCCTCACTTCCGTACAAGCATCCGAATTTCCGGACTTCATACCTTCGAGCTCTCGCCGCGCAGGTCACCTTAGCCGCGCAGGTTGTTCTTTTTTCCAGTGTTTTCCTTGATGTCGCGATACTGTAAAGGCATTTGTACTTGCGCGGTTTATATTTGCGCGTCAAAAACTAGCGTGGCACAAGAATACTTGCGTGCCATTTTTTAGACTTGTGCGCCATTATGCCTTATCCATTTTTTCCGAATTCTTTCACAAATTTTATGAAAAATTAACCCATTTAAGAGTTTAATTTATTCAACTTTTGTGCAGATTCAATGGATCTTAGACCCGGATTAATTGATGAACTGGCTAGAAAGCGGATAGATGATATGATGAACATCATTGGCCATGATTACTATGATATTTGTGACAGAACTCTCCCAGATTTGGATAAGTACTTGAAGAAATATCATCTTAATTTCCAACAGAGCAACTACCTGCCTCTATATGGTCATGGTCACCTACAAGGAGTCAATGTTCCAGATACAAAGAACTATACACCTGAAATGAAACTCCACTGCTACTCCTTCATTTCGGTTATGTTGTGCATTAAGAGCAACAACAATGGTGTGAACTTTCAAATTCTTCCTCCATGTCATTTCCTTGTAGATATGAAAATGGAAAACCCATGTGCTGAAATGTTTTCCACTATCGGTTGGTGGAGAGAAGACCAACATGGTATTAGAGAAATATCTGAAAAGAGTACTCTCTCCAAATGGCTCTTTACTTCCAATGCTCCATTCTCATATCCATGTATCCATCTTCCAAGCCTCTTCGATAGAAACAGAGTCACTGTTTGATCAGCAGAAAAATTTCTCAAACCGCACTCAAGAACATCCTTTTACAATTGTTCCAAGAAGAGTATCATTGCATCTCTTATTGTATCCAGTTTAATGAATGAATTCTAGGTGGTTGCTGATGAAACTCGGGATGTCGTAAATCAAATGAAGTGTTTTGTTGAAAGCCTCTTGTAATTCTTGAAAAATAGAAGAGACTCCGGTATTTGGATGTCCTTCTAACTCTTGTGTATCAATGAAAAACACTTTCACTTTCACTTATATGTACCTGCATTCTCTCACTACCTGCTTCAAATTTACTTAAACCGATGGGCCTAGTAAGAATAGTTTGATTTTTACTAGGATTATTACAAATAACCCTACAAACTTTGAATCTTTTCATTGCTCAATATTACCTAAATCATACAAAATGTATGTTTAGTGAGCTAGAACTTGACTTTTATTCAGAGTTCCTTCTTCTTTTGTGGGCAGTTTAAAGTCATGCATGCCGGAAATAAAGGGGCTAATGTTTAAGGCCGAAATAGCTTTGACCGAAATGGATTATAATTGACACAATTCCTTGAAAGTTCATCTGAAAACATACTACCATACTCAAGTATGAGGGAAAATATGTAAACTATGGATTAATAATATTTGAATCCGAGGAATGATATGAAAAAGAGCTAAAAGGCATTAGAAGAAGTAGTTTCCAAGAATGAAGTTACTATTATTTAACAAAACCCATTAGGGGGTTGAAATATGCAGGGCCACCTAAGGGAATTGGCTGCATGGTTAAATAAATAGCATCTTTCGGCTGACAAGTCTGTTATGTGGACTGTTTATGCAAGGCCACCTATGGGCACGTGCTACATAGTCAGGCAAAATAACTCCCATAAATTTACTTTCCTAGTGCTAACAGCCAGTGAAAGTTTATGGAGATTCAAATTTTCTAAACTATAGAGTTTTTTGTATGGAAAGAGGTACTTGAATATAAAGAAGATATTTCCAGACAAGATTATCGAAGAACTGGATGAATATCACTCCCACGAAGGTCAGACCCAAACGTAGGGAGGAAGAATAAACCATAGACTTGAATACTTTCAGATCATGAAAAAGGATATGGGACAAATATGTTAAGGATGGCTATTTTTTGCGGATCCCTACATACTGTCGTTTAAGACAAATAAGGAAAAAATAGGCATTCTTCCCAAGAATGAAGTTACCATTATTTAACAAACCTGTTAGGGGGTTGAAATATGCAGGGCCACCTAAGGGAATTGGCTGTATGGTTAAATAAATAACATCTTTCGGCTGACAAGTCTGTTATGTGAACTGTTTATGCAAGGTCACCTATGGGCACGTGCTGCATAATCATGAAAAATAATTCTCAGAAGTTTGACATTTTTGTGACTAGAAGTCATGAAAAGGGTTATGAAGATATGAAAATATTTAAGGTTAGTATTATAACACATAAATATGGGTATTTTACAATGTATATAGAGATACATAGGTCAACGATAACCATATTCATGTTGTGGCTGGGTCCTGAATTGAAATTTTGGACTTCACTACGTATCTCATAAGAATGAGAATCAAGCCATACGTAGTTCATGAAATGCAGTTTAACGTCGTGCAGGACGAAAGTATGAGAGATCTTAGTTTAGGGTCATAGAATTCGGACCATAATAATGAATACACAGTGTGTGTTTTCATGAGGACTTTTCAGCCAAGGGACTGAAAGTGAAATTTGGGGTTAGGCCCAAAAGACTTGGGACTGGATTCGAGGGACACTCGAATGTTCCTACGTATCCCATAAGGATGGGAATCAAGTCCACGTAGTTCTAGAAATACCCTTTGTACAAATTTGGTTCGTACGGGTGAAAGGGGACTTTAGTGCAATGATGGTTAAACATGAGACAAAAAGTTTAGGTATTACCATGTACGCACTTAGTCTTTTGAAATGAAAACATGATTGAAAAATCAATGTCAATAACAGTTCTCTCTAAAATGAGGAAATCAAAGATTATTGTAGTTTATTGTCATACCGGACAAAAGTGTTGCATAGTTTAACATCATATAACAAGGACGAAAGTGAATCAATGTAAAGATATTGATTCTAGGGGTGGTTTCACGAATCAACATCATATGAGATGGTGGTGAACCGAAGTGAAGAGATTGTTTTTGGGCTTGAACCCTGGGAGGTTTCCTACATACCCATCCTGGAGGGCAAGGATCAAAGTCCGTGTAGTTAAATTAAAGAATAAATTAATGATCATGTTTTTCTTGGGGACAACGATCTAAATAAAATAAAAAAGAGTTGTTGGGATTTATACATGGTTAGCGGCCCATAGAGAGTGTTACGGTTGAGGTTTTCTCTAAGCGCACGTGAGTCATACTCGGTGTGAGAAACAAGAGGTAACAACAACCTTAACAATGCATAGTTTAATGTCATGTAGGACATATAAAGGGACTATGTAGTTTAAAGTCTTGCAGTTAGGACTATTGGTTCTGTGCAGTTTAGTGTCATGTAGCAGGGACAAAATACAGTTTAATGTCATGTAGGACATATTATGAATTTTCTGTACAGTTTAGCATCATGTAGTTAGGACGATGGGAACAATAGAGTTTAACGTCATGTTGGACGAAAGGGGGGAACTGTGTAGTTTAATTTCATGCAGTGAGGACAAAAGAGTGCACCATTTAACGTCATGTTGGGCGCATTGGGGATTTTTTTTTCACAGTTTAATGTCATGTTGGACGAAAGTGTGAATAGTTTAAGGTCATATGCATGGACCGTGGATGGTGCAGTTTAATGTCATGCTGGACCATTGATGATTATATAGTTTAAAATCTTTCTGGATGTAAGGGACTTTTATACAGTTTAGCATCATGTAGTTAGGACGTCACAGTTTAACGTCTTGCGGGACATAAGGGACTTGCAAATAGTTTATGGTCATATGCATGGACCAGGGATGATGCAGTTTAAGGTTATGCTGGACGGTTTAGGGAACGTTTTCACAGTTTAAAATCGTGTGGGACGAAGTTGTAGTTTAAGGTCATACTGGACCATTGCTGTATAGTTTAACGTCATATAGCAAGGATGAACTGGTGCTGTACAGTTTAGTGTCATGTTGCGGGGACAAGTTGTTGTATAGTTTAACGTCATATAGCAAGGACGAACTGGTGCTGCACAGTTTAGTGTCATGTTGCGGGGACAAGTTCTTTTCTACAGTTTAATGTCATGTTGGACGAAAGTGCAAATAGTTTAAGGTCATATGCATAGACTGTGGATGATGCAGTTTAAAGTCATACTGGACTTTTAAGCGCTTATGTAGTTTAACGTCTTTCCGGACGTAAGGGACTTTCCTATAGATTAAAGTCATGTTGGACGAATTGTATGAAGAAATTGTAAGAATCTTGGTTCTGGGGACCATATTTTGTGTTTATACAAAATATTTCTTCAGAAATATGGCATTGGTTGGAGTCGTGATGAGTTCTCCATCCATTGAGATTAATGAATAAGCTCCATTGGAGTAGACCTTATGTATTGAATAAGGTCCTTCCCATTTTGGTTCAAGCTTGGGAGGCTTCTTTCCTGGTATCATTGGTGTTCTGAGAACCAATACCAATTCTCCCTGAATTAATGAACGAAGACGAACATTTTTGTTAAAAGCTCATGCTATTCGATTCTGATAGATTTCCAAGTGGTGAAAAGTGCACAATCTTTTCTCATCTAACTGTTCCAATTCATTCAATCACTTTTGGGATTGATCATCTATAGATAACTGATCACAAATGGATACTCTGAGTGAGGGCAATTGAACTTCAATTGGCAAGACTGCTTCTATTCCATATACCAACGAATATGGAGTTGACCACATTGCATTGCAGGTGGTAGTCCGATAAGCCCATAAAGCGTGAAAGAGTTTATCAGGTCGTGACCTCTTATATTTATCCACCATCTTTTGCAGTATATTTGAAAGAGTCTTGTTAAAGGATTCTATTTGGCCATTGGCCGCCGCATTATACCGAGATGAATGGATGGATTTAATGTTGTATTCTTGATACAATTTATTCACCTCAGAAGAACAGAAGTTGGTGCCGTTGTCCGTCAATATGGTATGAGGGACACCGAATCTAGTAATGATGTTAGACTTGATGAAGCTAACAATGCATTTAGAACTGACTTCTTTGAGAGGTACTACCTATGCCCATTTGGAAAAGAAATCAGTAGTAGTAAGAATGTACTTATACTGCTTAGCCGTAGCTGAAGGGTATGGTCCCACCACATCCATTCCCCATGTGGAAAATGGCCACGAGTATTTAGCTGTATGAAGAAACTCTAGAGGTTGATGAATGAGGTTTGCATATACTTGTCATGAATGACACTTCTTTGTGAAATTAACACAATCTTGTATCATTGAAGGCCAAAAGTATCCAAGCCTTCGAATTTGATCAGACAGTCTATGTCCAGACTGGTGGGCACCACAGACTCCTCCATGCACTTCTTTTATGACAGCCATTGTCTCTTCACCATCAATGCATCTGAAGAGAACTCCATCAAAACCATGTTTGTAGAGAATTTTCTCTAAGTGGTTTGGGCTATCATAAAGAGTAAAATTGACCACACGTCGCCGGATTTGTTCTTTCTCGGCTCTATCAGGTGGAAGTGTTCCATTTTGAATGTATTCCCTGATAGGTGACATCCATCCTGTAGTATGACCATACAGTTCAGGAATGGGACTAATTTCATTAATTTCCTCTGTTCTGGCTTGAACATAAGGTGAAATTGCACGACGGTGGGAAATACTGATGGTTGTCTCATCCCGATTTGGATCTGCTAGAGCTGTGGCTATATTAGCCAGTGCATCAGCTTGAGCATTTTGTGATCTTGGGACATAAGAAAATGTTGGTTCTGAAGGGAATTCCTCCATTAACTCTCTGACGTAATCATACAAAGGGATTAATTCTTCTTTTCTGATGGCATAATCCCCATTGATTTGTTTGATTACCAGGTCTGAATCACCTTTCACCTTTAAGTGATTCACTTGTGCTTGACGCGCTAACTCCAAGCCTGTGATAAGAGCTTGGTATTCAGCTTCATTATTAGTACCACCTTCCCACAATAAAAATGAATAAGGTAACAATTCCTTATCTGGAGAAATGAGCACAATTCCTAAACCAACTTTGTTGAATTTAGGATTTTCCATTTTCTTTCCTGTTGGACTTCTGGAAGCACCATCCAAATACATTTCCCATGTTTGAGGACACTCTTGAATAGAAAAAACTTCCTCATCAGGGAGTTCAATATCTGAAGACGTGTCTTCCACTAATGGATGTTCAGCCAGGAAATCGGCCAGAGCTTGGCCCTTTATTGCCTTTTGAGATACATACTGAATGTCGAACTGCTGCAAAATAACTTCCCACCTTGCTAGACATCCTGTAAGCATTGGACGACTAAGGATGAATTTGAGAGGATTATTGCGAGATACCAATTTGACCTCGTGATGTTGCAGGTAGTGTCTCAGTTTCTGAACTGCAAAGATTAATGCCAAGCAGCACTTCTCAATACTTGAATACCAGGTTTCTACTTCAAGCATAGTTGTACTAAGATAGTAGAGGCTATTTTCATTCCCAGCTTCATTCTTTTGAGCGAGAAAGGCACCCAGTGATCGCTCTAGAGCTGTCACATAGAGAATAAGTGGTCTACCTTCAATAGGTGGAATGATTACTGGTAGAATCAAGAGGTATTTCTTGAGAACATAAAACGATTCTTGACATTCTTCAGTCCACTTGTAAGTGACTCCTTTCTTCAATAATTTGGTAAAGGGTAAACTTTTTCCTGCCAAATTGGTGATGAAACGCCGAATACAGGCTAAGTGTCCTTGAAGTCCTCTTAATTCTTTCAAATTTTGAGTAGGTGACATACCAAGGATTGATTTGGTCTTCTCAGGATCGACTTCAATACCAGGATGGCGTACAACAAAGCCGAGGAATTTTCCTGAGGTTACCCCAAAAGCACATTTTAAGGGGTTCATCTTCAAATTATGTTGTCGAAGCTTGTGGAATATGACTTCCAAATCAGCCAAGTGATTAGAACTTTGTTTGGATTTAACCACCAAATCTTCTACATAGCATTCAACAAACTTCCCTAAGAAAGGTTTGAAGATACGATGCATGGCGCGTTGATATGTTGCACCTGCATTCTTTAAACCAAAGGGCATCACCCGGTAACAAAACACACCTTGAGGAGCTCTGAAGGCTGTATATTCCTCATCTTCTGGGGCCATTCAGATCTAATTATATCCGGAATATCCATCCATGAAAGAAATTACTTCATAGCCAGCCGTCGCATCCATTAAGAGTTCTGTAATCGGAACTAGGAAATCATCTTTAGGACAATACCGATTAAGATCTCTGAAATCGATGCAAACACTAATTTGTCCGTTCTTTTTCTTTACAGGGACAATATTATCCAACCACTTGGGATATTGAACTTCTCTGATGAAGTTATCTTTGATCAGCTTATCCACTTCAGCTTCAATTTTGGAAGCATAAGTTGGGTGTGTTCTTCTCACGGCTTGATTAAATCCTCGATGTTCTTTTGGTAAACCCAAATGATGAGTAGCAACATCAGGATCAAGCCCAAGCATTTCTATATAGTTCCAAGAAAAAATATCTTTATTTTGCTTTAGAAAATAAATATACATCTCTTTCTCTTCAAGGGTCATGGTCGCACTAATTAAAGTGGGGCGTGGATCTTTCTCTGTACCCAGATTTATTTCTCTGAGTTCATCCACAGTGGTAGAGATACCCTCTTCAAATGCTGGAGGAGCATCTCTAAGATCTTCCTCTTCCTCTTCATCATGTTCTATTTCTTCTGTTTCTACTTGCATAGTAGATGAAAAAACGAAATTTTCATGATCATAAGAGATGTCAAAATTTACACATTTTGAAGAAGACGCTTCCATTTTCGACCCTATTGATAATAAAGGGTCTTCTTTGGGAAATAAAGAGGAGATGATGGATTGAGAATTGACATCATTATTCACCTCTGATGTTGCTATAACTTCTTCTAGACTGATTGGCGAAGTATATACCTGTTGGACTTCAGCAGATGAAATGAAAATGTCACCACTTATGCTTTCATCACTGTTTGGTAGGTTACTAATTTCTCCCTTGTTGTCTGGCTCGATTGTCGTAATTGCCATTATGGATCTTTCCATATGAGTATTTTGATTTGTGCCTATTTTTTCAATTTTACTGATAGGTAACATATAATCTGTACTCACATGTGTAAATGGATTTATTGGAATCTTCTCCAAACCATATGGGGCATTAACTTTGGTAATTTACTTTATTGTATATTTCCTTCTTCCCTTCATGTGATAAAATTCCGCCTCAATGTATTGAGACTCACATGTCTTGAACGAGGCCTTATCACCATACAATGTTCCAAATTGACCACTGAAATAGTATTTGAGACATTGATGGTATGATGAAGGGATAACTGCATGCTGATGTAGCCAGGGTCTTCCAAGAAAGACGTTGAAAGCTGAGTCTTGATCAAAAATCATGAAATCCGAATTGGATACAAGATCCCCAAACTGAGTTCTGAGTGTAACTTCGCCCAGTGGTTCTTGTTCATTTTTATCATATCCTTGTAACATCATGGTAAAAGGAGATAAATCAGATTCTGTGAGGCCCAATCGACGAAGTGTACGAATGTGCATGAGGTTGACTCCAAAACCATTGTCAATGAAAGATATTCGAATATCTACACCATTGACTTTGCCAGATAAGTACAGAGGTTTTATGTGCCCATGCACAAAATCATCTTCATCTTTATCAGTAAAAGATATCACTGCATGGCATTCTGCAGGATTATTCTCTATGTGATAGACTTCAGCTGCAACAATTTCAGCTTCAAACTCCTGAGGACTTGACAAAGCTTCGATGAGTGATTCTCGAAGATCTTTTGACAGCTTCAAAGCATCCAAAATTGATAACTTGGCTGGTACTTGGGCCAAATGTTTCAATATATCATACTTTTGATCTAAAGGTCTGTGTTTCCCAACAGAAATATGCGATTTAGAAGGTACCTTGGAAGAAGATGCTTTGGAAGCTGATGCATCTTGAATTGGGATAGAAGTTAGCAAAATCCATGGTTTTAGAAGATTAGACCGATTATATCCATTTACTTGCTGAGATAAAGAAGATGGAATTTTCAATCGGTCTTCAAAAATAATTGTTCCAAGACTGAGTTTATTATTAGCAGAAGAACTTGCATGTTCTTTTTGAGCTCGCTGAAGGGCTCTACCATGAGTTTCTGCTGCATACACAGTGCTAGCAGGGGTAGAATTAGAGTAGTGACTTTGGAAAGATCCATGTCTTCCCATGTATCCTGAACCTCTAGAACTTCCTCGGATTCCCTTATTTGATACAGGGAATTCAGGCTCATCAAGACTGGAATATGGATCTGTTAATTGAATCATATTAACAGAACCGAAGATTAACTCTTCTTCTGATAAAGACTCTGCCTGATTAGCCTATTTAGGCTGTTCCGTTTGATGTGGCGGTGCCCGTGGTTTTGAATTAGATGGCATAAAGTCTGCCAGAGTCAAAGACAATTTAGCCTTTGACACATACTCATCTTCTTCTGATTCTTTTTTCTTCTTTGAATCAAACCGTTTCTTTGAGGACTTTCCCTCTGACGAAGAGGGTTTTACCGCAATATTCATGGAAGAAGACACAATTGGTTTCTTTAATTGTGTCCGCAAAATGGCATGAGTCCGATTGATTGTCTTTCTGACCATCCAGTCATCATACTTCTATGCATTTCTGCTTTTGACTTCTTGCCATTCACCTTCCTCCTCTGGAACTGTAGCAGTAACACATGTTACCTGAGTCGAAGAACCTTTCAACTTGACTTGTCCCATGTAGACCATCTTTTGCAGGAGGTCTTTGAAGAAAAAACACTCCTGGATGGGATGCCCTAATATTTGATGAAAGGGACAATAATTGGGACGGTCTTCATCTCCTTCCTTGTTTGGCCTCTTGGGCACTGGTAATTGAACCAAATTTTTTTCCAGAGCTGAAATGAAGTAACCAGGAACCTGATCATTTCGGAAAGAGTATGTTTTACTCTTCAAATCCTCCAATTGTTTTCGTCGTTGATCTCTTTGATCATTTGGACGAAATGGCCTTTGTTGTTGGCGTTTAGGAGGTGGAGCTCTTCGAGAAGATGAAGGTTTTGAAGTAAAAATAGGTACAGGTTCTTGTTTAAGCATAATTGTAGCAGTTTCCGCTTTACCCATTCTCCTTCCTGGAGCTGATGGAATTACACGAGATTTAGACTTAGCCTGTATAAGGGAATCTTCAATCTGTTGAGAAATTGAAGTAAGATCTCGAAACCCTCCTGTGTATTTCACAGGGATCAATGGCGTGCGTAATTAGTCACGAAAAGTTGCCACAAAGATTGGCAACAGCTCCTCCTGAGGGAGTGCTAAACTCAGGGAATATGTTAATCCCTTCCAGCGAGAAATGAAATCAGAGACTCTTTCATTCTCCCTTTGCTTGCAGTTTGTAAGATCGAAAAATATCGTTTTTGGCAAAGTTGAGATGAACTGAAGAAGGAATTTTTGGCGAAGATCCTCCCATCCGATGATTGACTGGGATTGCAAGCTTGTATACAAGACAAAAGCTGGTCCTTGCAAGGTTCACACAAAGCATCTGAGTTTCACTGCTTCTTGCTGCTCTGGAGTTCCCATCATAGGATCACAACAAGACACGTAATGCGTCAAATGTTGTTCAGGGTCTCCTGATCCATTGAAAGTAGGGAAAACAGGGTTTCCAAAACTAGATGGAGGAGAAATTGAATCTACCCATTCAGGGTAAACTTTCTTTTCTGGTTGAACTTTCACCCATTTCCCTTCCATAGTTTCTAACTGAGCTGTTAATGACTCAATAGTAGTTATTAAATTTTGGGAAACATCCGGTTGAATCTGGTCTTGAGTAGGTGCAATGAATGGGGCTTGGACAGATGTGGTGATTGGTGCTGCAACCGATGGTAGCACTGCCAACCGTTGTTGTGTTTGACCCATAAGATTAGACCTCTGAGGGTGTACTGATAAAGGAGGATATTCCAGATCCATCTCAGTAACTGCAACAAATTCCTTCGACTGTTGGACTTCATCATTCTTAAGAAGAAGACTACTCTGAAGTAGTTCTGCATTCAACCTTCTTAATTCTTTCATTTCTTCCTCTTGTTGTGCAAATGTTTTCTCTAATGAGAGCGATTGACCTTCTCCAGATGAAGGATATATAACCTGATTCTTTCACCTCCCTTTGTTGGATACTTTTTGGAGAGAGGGAAGTGGATTACCTAGGTTCTGAGTAATCCTTTGACTTTGTGTACGCACACCTTCTTCATTTGTATCGGTGCGTACATTTTCTTGAGCAGGACGCTCTTCATCTGAGTCCCCTAAGTGAGTCTCCTCTGGTGGATTAGCTACAACGGCATTGATGACATTGATTGATGCATAATGCATCTCATCCCTTCTATCAACATTTCTGTGATATTGTCTTCTTTCATATCTTTGATGAGACATTGCCTTTTGTTGATTCAATCCATTAGGAACTTCTTGACGAGCTATAATTTGGAGGGAATCTCCTGATAATTTGGCTCTTCGTTCCTCTTGGGTCTTCTTCCCTAATCGAGAAAACACCGACATTCTCTGAGGAGGGGATTGATGATTTGAAAGAGTCCCCAGTCTTGTGAACTGGGGATGTTCCTGCTGTTTCCTCTCAACTCCTCGAATCCCATTTGTTGAATCTGAGGGTTGGGTTAAAGAAGTCCCCAGTCTGACAAGCTGGGGTGTCTCTTGACATGCTATGTCTGAGATCTTCTTAAAATCTCTCTTGATCTTGCAAATATTAGTTCGGAAATTAGCTGGATGCATTAACCTGTATCCACTTTTATCACCTGGTTCAACAGACCATTGGATGATTTCCGAGTCTTCTATCATTTGAAGATTTGTTTGCTCCATACGATAGGCTTGTACAATATTCGCGCCTGCTTGATGTAGGAGGAATTCAACAACTTGTTCTCTATATGCTTGATTTTGAGAGAAACTAGTTAAAACCCATTCTTGAGCAAGATTTTGATTATGAACAAAGCCCATTGACTGTGGCCGGCCATGGGAAATAACATTGCATGAGACCATTTTCGGCGGGCTTTGCTGACTGGAAAGCACTGTGAAATGTACTGCTCCGTGAACACCCCATCCTCTGTTATGAACACCAGATGGAGCATTGGCAATTAATTGACGCAATTTTCATAGTGCGCCAAGGCATGAACGTTGAAGGGTTCTCTATTGCTTTTCAGCCTTCGGATACCAAGAGACTGATAGAGATTCCAAATCAATCTGACGTTGTAGCCCTTATATTATCTTAATATTATTTTCATATTCATCATAAGATAATAGCTTCTTCTTCAATTGACAAAGAGTTTTCCATATGTTGAGACGAATATCATGGACTCCATCTTCCGTCAACATCTTTGGAATGTCCTACTGGGAGTCATCCAAAGGCCAAAACATGACTGGTACCTCACTTTTTGCCAGTTTTTTCCTCATGTTCAGTATTTCCTCTTTATCATTAAATGAAGATTCTTCTACCTGTTTTGACCAGAGTTGGTGTTTCCTTGTTGCTTCATCGGATTCAACAATATTGGTAGAGAGATCATTGATCAAACTAGAAGATTAATGACTTAGGGGTGGTTCAGAGAATGACCTACACCCTGGGCGATCTTCTGATTGAGAAAGTATTTAACTTGCTAGCGATAAAGCATTAGACATGACTGGTTTCGCATTTGCAAGTGCCTCAAGATAAGAGGGATTTCTCGGCACTACATTGTCCACTGGAGTATTTTCCAGGAAATGTGAATCACTACTGCAGAGAGGACTTTTACAGCGAAATTCATCATCATGGGGAGGACCACCATAATGGGTTACAGTAAAAGATGTGATCTATTGATCCTTGGTCTTCTGACCACACAGAGGGTTCCTGTGGCTCTCATCTGAAGACGAAACATCAAGATTGACCGAATTTTCATGAAGCAAGCCTTCATGAGGAAGTGTCTGTTGAAGACCTTAAGAATTAACGTTCCCGTTATTGGGAACTTAGGGAGAAGAATCTTGAATTCCGACAGATAAATGCTTGAGGGATTCAAGAACTCCAGCATCGAGCAAGACTTGGTTACAGATTGGCCTTTGATCTCCTGACTGTGCTGGGCGGGTCTTTTTATTAGATTCCTTATTACTTGCTTTAGAAACCACTTGATGACGAAAGTGAATGCTCTGAGCAGGTGTATGTTCCTGATCAGGAAAGATGGTCAGGTTAGGCTGACGATCTCCACTCAAATCAGGTGTATGTGCCTGACTTGGTTGTCCGTATGATATGGGGGAGTATTCCCCATAACCCTCTTGGACTGGAACAGATGTGTGTGTCTGTTCCGGAGTGAATGTTTGATGTGTCACTCCACTGCTAGGGATAGATTTATGTGTCTTTCCATGAGATGGTGCTTAAGCTGTTATGATATCCTGGCAAGCATCCAGAATATGAGCAGGAATTTGCTTCTGCTCTTTCACCATTGACAAAATATGCTTGGTGACATCAGCTGCCGGAGTGGGGATATACGTCCATTCCGGGCTTGGAGTAGGTGTATGTGCCTGCTCCTGTCCTCATTTTCCTATCAGTGAATCCTGACAGTACTCAATTGTGGGGGCAGAGAGTTGAGTCTGCCTTCTTTTTGTCGTCGGGGCTTTCCAACTGACTTCTCCGTGCGCTACCAAGTAAGACTGTTGGTAGGCTTGATTAGTATTGGTAGGTGTATATGCCTGCTGATTACACTTCGCCAAACGCGGTTGATGAGATCCATTATATGTAGTCAGAAGAGCCTGTTGACTAACTGATTATGTATAAGCAACTGTATGTTCCTGCCTATAGTACTCTGCCGGAATTGCCTGGCGGGATTGGCGTGATGCTGCCAGACGAGTTTTCTGGACAGCAGAATTAAAACGGACAGGTGTGTGTGCCTGCTCGTTGTTTGCCACCAAGTTAGGCTGGTGGACTTCTCCGGAGATGTCAGGGATGAAAACATGCCCATTGTTAACCAGATTCCGTCTCTGGCGGTTCATCTTGCCTGCTCGGGTTCGAGGAACCTGAGCTGAATGCCTGGAGTCGGTACCCTCATCATGTTGAGGGCGCACTTCTGCATGAGTCTGGTGGCGATTGTTGACGGGAGCCCTCGGGAAGGACTCCTGTCTTTTTGAATTATGGCCCTGAGGGACCTGCTCATTCACTTCCTCATAGTAAGGGAGCGAATGGAAATTGCGTTCCCGGGATAACGACCCGAAACGGTTGGAGACGGTAGTCAGCACCGCCTGCCTCTTAATCACTGGTCGTCGTTGTTCGGATGACCTATGTGAGTTGTTTACATGGAGGTCCTGTCGGGCAGCCTCCAGAGTTGGGATGGTACCGTGTTGACGGTACTCCTTAACCAGCACATTTGATACCCAGCGTTGAAGACGCTGAGTAGGTGATGTCATCCTAAAAGTGGATGACGGTCCAGTATGAATAGCAGTAGTGGTATTTGCAGCAGCAGTATTCACAGATGTGAATTTGAGAGAAGCCATTATGGAAATACAAAAGATCTTGTAAAAGAGTGCCTGTTTGATATAACAGACGTAATCAAGAAAAATTCAGCCACTTCATCGTTTGGATAAGCACATATGTTAATGATTGTTTTTGTTATCCCTCTTACTGACTTTTAAATAGGGGCTTTAACAAATAGGTAAAACACAACTTTAACTTGGTTAAGGATTCACATCGGGTTCACCATTTTTTTTCGCACGGAATTCGGGGATAACCTCCTGGATGAAAGATTCAAACGTTCTGATCGGTTTCTAACGGGTTTGTTTGTAGAACCGGAAACATCCAATGATTCCACATCCGTTTGGACCTACTTTCCAAAGGTAGGTGCTCATTAGCTTGTGGACTAATGAGGCTTAGGAATTTGCATTGGTCGAGAGGATGGGAGGTTGGACTAATCACACCTTTTTGAAGGGAATTATTGTCTACTCTGGGACTCTCTTTATAGATTTAAGTTATGTTCATGAATCCTTATTACATTACCAAGTAAAAAATGAGCTTTCCTTTAGTTTTAACAATCAATGATTAAATATTTAAGAAATTTAGAGAATCTTTTATATGTATTCGAGGTTCTTCATCAATAGAGAATCATCTATATCTATTTAGAGAATCTTGGTCAATGGTATCCTTCAAAACATTTATATAAAAGTCTCTTGGTCATTTATGATGACCAGGCTGGTTTTAAAGCCACTCAGTGGGGCACTTGAAGTTTATCGTCATTCAGAAGGACATGAATTATTTCAGAGTTGGGATCGAACCCATAAATGGGATACCAACGTATCCTTTGTTTTGGAAAAGGAATTAGAACCCACGTAGTTTGAGAAATAGAGTATGATATTTATGATTGATGGCTCAAAGAAGGATGTCATAATTACTTTTACACTCTAAGCTCACGTGAATCATGCTCGGTGTGAGAAACAAGAGGTATTGGAAAAAATTAGACAATTGTGCCATGAAAGATGCAATCATAAGAAATGGTTTGGGGCTTATGTATGTATGACTTCCCAGACAGATGAAGGTTTAGGATTTACTTTTAGGGAGAAAATCCAAGAACAGGGTCCATAAATGTATATGTGCTTCATGGAGATTTGAATACTCTAATGTGGGACTTATTCCTGAAAAGGAAACCCAAATTATGAGAGGATTGATAACTGGGTTTTACTCCTGAGAAGGAATCCCAAATTAAACGAAAATTTAGGACCGGTTAAGATAAATTAAGGGACTTGGGGCTTTCTCCTAAAAAGGAATCCCAAAATTTATGACTGGGACTTATTCCTGAAAAGGAAGCCAAGTTTAAGGATTAAGGTTTGGGGCTTACTCCTGAGGAGGATGCCCATATTTGAGATTGGGGCTTACTCCTATGAAGGATTCCAAAATTAAGGGACATGGGGCTTACTCCTAATAAGGATGCCCATATTTGAGATTGGGGCTTACTCCTAAGAAGGATGCCCAAAATTAGAGGACTTGGGGCTTACTCCTAATAAGGATGCCCATATTTGAGATTGGGGATTACTCCTAAGAAGGATTCCCAAAATTAGAGGACTTGGGGCTTACTCCTAAGAAGGATGCCCATATTTGAGATTGGGGCTTACTCCTAAGAAGGATGCCCTAAATTAGAGGACTTGGGGCTTACTCCTAAGAAGGATGCCCATATTTATGACTGGGACTTATTCCTGAAAAGGAGACCCAGGTTAATGATTTCTATCATCTTAAAGGATGAGGTTTAATGAATGAACTCTCCATATTTAGTGACAAAAAGATATTTAAATCACTATGTTTTGAGAGATATTTCACTGAATTCTTTTCATATAAGGAAGTAAAAATAAGAAATCATTCCATAAATGGCTTTGAAGAGTATCTTGAAGACTAAATCTTGAAAAGGAAATGTGTAATGGCTTAAGAGGGGTGAAATGGGAAAGAAAGGCACCGAAAAAGGAAGGGGCACGCAAGTCTTGGAAGGCGCACAATTATTGTGGGGGCGCGCAAGTATTGGTCGCGTAGGTATACCTGCGCGGCATATGTTGTACTTGCGCGATGGTCAACCAGCCTTGAAAATACATGAGCGACTCTTTATTAAAGCCTTTAAAAATCTCTTGAGGTTCTTCTAGAAAAGGGACGCGCAAGTTCTAACGAAGGAGTAAGGCGACGCGCAAGTGTGACTACATCCCTTAAGGGCTGGCCACTCAGGCGCGCAAGTGTTGATGAGTTTCAACACTTAGGCCTTCCTCCCTCTCTTTAGATCTTCCATTATAGGTAAGAAATTACCTTAGAAGTGTTTCGGAAGCTTTGAGAAGAGACTTGGGCGTCGGGAGCTTCAATCTGAGTTTCTAAAAAAAGATCCCTTGAATGGGGGGCCCACAGGGTCTATTTATAGGCATGAGAAGACCCTGGGCGGTTACTGGGCGGTTATCACTTAGGGTGCGCAAGTCACTTTCACGACCATGGTAGTCGCGCAAGTGGACTTGCGCGATAGTGATATAACTTGCGCGGTGCAGTTGATGTTGATCCTTTGTTCATGACTTTGTCGATTTTTGATATTTTCTTCAATGGTTGAATCACTTTGAGCTCAGATATTCCCCTTTTCCGATTTTTTAGATTCTGTGACGAAAGGAGCGTCAACATCTGTGAAACGAGAGGAATACTCCATGACAGATGGAGTACCCTGCTCTAATCTCATGAACTCCCGGGCTCGGTCATCCCTCAGGGTCTCTGGTAGAAGTAGTCATAGAACATGCGCTGGAACTCCTCCCAAGTCATAGCCTGCTGTTGACCCGCCTGTGAGACCACGTCCCACCACCTCTTGGCGGAGTCTTGGAACATGTAGGTGGCGAGCTTGACCCGACTCTCTGGAGGCGTCTCTAGATTCTCGAATATAGTCTGCATGGCTTCCAGCCATGACTCTGTAGCCTGATGTCCTCCCTCCCCCGAGAATGTGGGAGGATGCTGCTGCTGGAAAACCCGCGTCATGTCTACCATAGACGGGGTAGGAGGTGGTTCTCCCAAGAAGGCCCGCATCATCCTCATGAAGCCCTCCCTGAACTGCGCATCAGCACCTGAAACTGGTATGACAGCCGGTTCCATCGCTGGCTCGGGTGGGGGATCGACAGGAAGTCCCTGATCAGCCATATCTGGCATCTGATCACTGCCAGATGACAAATGTATGACCGGAGGACGTCTCGGAGGCATAGCTCTGAAATATCAAAAGCACACCTTAGATCATAAAAACAAGGACAAAGATCACAAGGGTACAAAATGGGAACAGGGGAAGAAAACACAAAATATTGCAAAAGAATACTACATGGCGTGTATAAAAACTACACAGCGTGTCTTCTTATGCCACTGACATGGGTGTGTACTCTGGCCCTATAAATTGTGTACACTTCAAACTACACGGTGTGTTAACCCCAACTCGCGGCATGTACTTGTAACTATTCCCCTGCCCGAGTTCCTTACACGGCTAACCCACACGGGCCGACTTAACCCGAGACTACACGGAGTGTTTGAAACAAACACGGCGTGCACTAGACAAGGTTTCAGTGGTCCGTGTTGTTGAGTACACGGCCGTCTACACAGCTGGACCTTACATGGCATGCTCCGAGAAAACACGGCGTGTATAGGTGAAGGAAACATTGTCCCGTGTTGTTCGTGACATGGCCGGGTACCTGGGAAAGACTACACGGCATGTTCCAAACAAACACGACGTGTGGAAAGTAAGGTAATGTTAGCCCGTGTTGTTCATGACACGGCCGGGTAACTGGACAGGACTACACAGCGTGTTCCCTATTGACACAGAATGTTCTATACGAGATTCCCTGGCCCGTGTTGTTAGTGACACGGTTGGGTACACGGCTCCGAAATCACACGACGTGTACCAGTGGTACACAGCGTGTTCCTACAGTTACTCCCACGACACCGTGTTCTGCTCACACAGTCTGTGACACATCCTGAAAACTACAATGCGTGTATCCAAAAAGTACACGCTGTGTATTCTGGGTTTTCTGTGCAGTAGCACAGAAACTGTGCAGAGTTTTTTGAAACACTAAAAACAAGGGAAAAGATTCCAAATTCCAATCTGTGAGGGCCCATAACACCTCAAGAACTAAAACTTGGTGTTAATTTTAAGCAAAGAACAAAACAACAGTTTTCTAACACAACAGGAGAGAATCTATCAAACATCTATCACAACAGCATGCATAATCTACATAGAGCCTATCACAACAGCATCAAATCACTAATTCACCCTAGATGGCATGTCAAGAATGAATTACATGTGATTTATACAACTGCCTATATGATGCATGATATGGCATACCCTCATCTCATCAGGTTGCGACAGAAATAGAACTGAAATATCAATACAATAACCACACAAGTCATACGAATCACTCTTGGTGAAAACATACCAACCATAAAAACTAAAATCCAGAAAATTGAAATTAACAAGGTAGTATGTCTTTTCCCTGTACATGGGTTAGCTACTCACATGTCGGAGGATTGAAACCTCCCTCTGATACCACTTTGTAATGACCCGAATCCGGAGCCCCTCCACTGGTGCCCCATACCCGGTTCACCACATGACCTCAAGCGCGATTCCCCAAATTCCAGAGGCTTCCAACTAGTAGAGAGGGCCTTGGTGAATCGGTGGGGAAACTATGCCCTCATTCGGTAAAGTATACAGCAGAAAACAACCAATCACAATAGCAGAATCAATAAACAACATACAACAACAGAACTGAACAGTGGAAACAATGGATAACTAATAATGATGCAATATGGTACATATGTCTATGGAAATTATCAAACAAACCAATGTGTTGAAGTACAAATGATAAAAAGTGCAAGGAAAACAAAACAAACTCCTCAGCATCGTGAGCCACGGCTCAGTCCCATGCTCTCCAGCTCCAAGCAATCATGTACCGGAAGTCGAAGGGTGCTTGCCCTTATCTATTCCTGCAACAACAAAGTCTGATTGGGCCCAAAAACATGGCCCAAACAGGGTGTGAGATACAATCCCAGTAGGAAATCACCCAAAGATCTGTGCCTAAAAGTCAATGAATAAAGGTAAGTAATAAAAAAAGAAGCAGTAAACGAGAATCCACAAGCAGCTACAATCCACAGTTCTAACAAGTAAAGTACACACGTATGCATCCAGCAACAAGAAGAAAACAGGTAACCCTATGGGTAGCTCTCCCATCCTAACCCCTATGGTTCAATCTATATTACTAGCAACCCTCTAGGAGGCACACACAGTCTCACCCCACTTGTTCAGCTATGTAATTAAGCAGACTCTCTGGGGAAGCACTCACCGTCAATTCCCCTTATAGTCTCGTATCGTGCTAAAGGCTCTCTGGGGAAGCACTCAACGTCAATTCCCCCTGTAGCCCACGTCGTGGAACTATATACTCTCTGGGGAATCACTCAACCTCAATTACCCTTATAGTCTCATATCATAATTAAATGATACTTTGGAGAAACCCTTTGGTCAATTCTCCCTTTGGTCTACTACTCTAGGTTCTCATAGTCCTAAGTATTACTAAACATTCTTAGAGCGCATATATCATCCCAAGTAAACCTCAATAACTACTTGGATAACATCTAAGGTTCAACAGTATAATAAAACAATAGTTCCACTATCCTACAACTAGGCATGGCAGCTGGCAGAATGCCCAACAGGAAAAACAAGCATGGAATAGCAACCTGAGCACAAAATAAATTATTCTACTCACAATAAATAACCTCTACTAAAGCAAACGAGAAAATGCAGGCAATCAGCAGGGAAAAACTGGAAACACGCAATACCCCGTTCAAGGGTATTAGTGGCATTTGCACATAATATTCATCAACTCTCTATGGAAAGGCACTAACCACCTACCTTGATCCTAGGAGATCGATATACATGAAACTCGACGACAGATTCCTCTTAGAACAATGTAGATCTGAGAAAACGCACGAAATGTTCATCCCCTGATAACATGGAAACGAGGAGGAATCAAGAATCAAGGCTAAAGTAGAAGGAAGAACTCACCGCTGCGATTCCAACGCAATCGACCGTGATCAAATCGTAGAACGGACGGTGAGGCGGGATCTTGGAGAAGATTCGGCCGTATGATCGCTCCCAGGTGGACGAAATCTGGAGAAGAAGGTGAAACTGGCGGTTAGGCGCGACCCCGGTCTGTTTAATGAAAAAAAGAATGTACACAGCTTGTACTTCTTGAGTACAATGCATGTACTTCAATTTTTCCAAAATCCGAAATAACCGGCCTCCACCTCAACTTTACACACCGTGTGTGTGGCCCGGACACGTCTAGCACACGGCTCGAGCCGGAAAATAGTACACGGCGTGTACTCAGAAAGTACACGGCGTGTACATTGAAAATTTCCAGAAAATTCATTTTTCATAAGAACTCCAGAAAAAGGGAAAACGTACTTGAAAGGAAGATCTGGGTTATTACATAAATCATTAGTAATGAGTACCCAACAGTGGGAAAAAAACAAAAATTAATAAGTAATGAAAGGAAGGAAAATATATTTGATATTATTAAATTGTGTATTTTTACCTTTACATCATTTTTATTAAGAAGAGTATATCATCTATAAGTTTGACATCAAATGATTTGGCCATTTCTTCAACTATTGCATCAATTTCAACTAATTCCATTTGGGTTTTTTCTATAGAAGTGTTGTGAGTACTAATGTGTCCTTAATTATTTTCATGGGGTAATAGATTCAATTTATATTCATATATATGCCTACAAAAAATAGAATTGAATTTTTTTAATTAACATGGTAGATCATCAATTGAAAACCAATCATGAAAACACACCTCATTTATATATATACAACTAAGACTCCTAGGAATTCATACACGAGGATTCAATTTATATTCTCAAGGTCAAGGAACCATGTAATGGATGCTCCTTAAATTTTTTCTTAAAAATCAACTATGTGATTACTGCTATTTTTTAACTTTGTATCTGCAAGAACATTCAATTTTAGTAAATATAAATATTTAATTGTTGTGGTAACACTTCTTTATGAAGAAATTTTTTATACCTTGGTTGATCCTTTAGATGTTTTTAACTCAAAAATCTATTTTATATCCTTCCTTTTTACATTATATGATAAAATTCCTCATTTATGACCATATTTCATTAATTTTTATGGTTTTAGTATAAAAATAAATTAGAAATTAAAAACTTATTGTCGACAATTTTTTTTCATGCTATGATGGATTTGTTAATAATGTTCTAATTAGTTTCATGAGAATATAAATATCTACATCATCATGTTTAATAGGTATCTTGGTGCTTCACTCATTTTCATTGATAATCCCAACTCTCACCTAACATATTGGAAGTGTTTTATTGTGAAGTGTGTCTTCTTGGATATTGAACATGGTATCCCTCTTAATAAGGTGATTGGTGGGTGTTGATAGATTTAAATAATAGGTATATTCACCCAATAAAATATCAGTATAGGAAATGTATTAGTGTGTTCTAGATTAAAATTTCATTAAAAAAATTACCAGAATATTGATTACCACATCTAAGAAATATCTTTGAGTAGAATGACTTTCATCAATTATGGTAGGGTCAAGAATGATCTTCATGCAGTGGTGGCTATTGATTTTTTCATCTCTGTTCTTCCCCCTAAAAAATTTTCTAGAAACTCGGATTGCCGATGATAATTTTCTTCAAATGTAGATAATCATTAATGAATCCCTTCCACTTATTTATATTTATTCCATTGTTATTTTCTTTTCTCCAAATATATTTGAGGTTTTAACACATAATATGCACCTCTAACACGAAAATACTATTCTAGCCACTTCAACACCACCGATAGTAGGTGCTCATCTTGTATAGATATTGATTATTCCTATGTCTATATCAGATATAAAATATAGAATATTAATTAATCATTTTTTAATGTCAATTTATACTAAAACATTTTTTTTATTATGTCATACATACAAACGCTTCTAAAACCTTTTGTGTATTTTCAAATTTTAGTATCCCATAATTATTTACACAAGCCTTCTACCATAACACAGGATGTGGTATGGATGTTAATTTGGAATTTGATTGAACAATATGCATATAATCATATAAAAATAATTTTTTTTAATGTAACATTTATTAATTACAGTAGATTAAAAATACATACCATTTTTTTAGGTGAATCGTACACCATCATTTATTTATTATAGATAGTACATTGTTTTTTCGACATATTCATTATTTTTAGCACTTATTTGAGGATTTATAAATTAAAAATTCATAATCATTGTTTTTAATACATATATTTTTGAACAATTTATTACTAGCCATAATGTACATGAAATTATATTTCCTCGTGATAACCAATAAGTGAAGTCCAGGCTTCATGGATTATCAGGTTTACATATATATAAAGAGGGTGATGGTTTATTTTTTGTTCACCATATTTGATATAAAAGTTTGATATAATTGTGTAAAATCATTTGTGATCCATTATAGTAAGCATTCAAAAAAAATTAATGTGGGATTAATATAACATAAATTCCCTTTTTAAGGGATAATCAAGAGTAATTCAATGTTTCATTTTTTATTTGTAGTAATGTAAATAAATGATATCATAATGTAACCCAAATTTCTTTCAAAATCCATATTTTATGTATGGGAACAACATGGTTTTGTGTATCTACATCAATCTTCACACACTGTCGAGTGATGATCCCAATGAAACTAATGAACATGGCCTTGTTGGGGATAACATGATAATTACACACAATCAATCTAACCATGAATTGGATGCCTTTTCTTTTCTCCTTTATAATTTTTACTAACACCCTGGTGCTACGAAGCTCTTATTTTTTCTAAGAAAACGGTTCCTTTTCTCCAAATATTTACACATGTTAAACATCGTCAATAAGTTGTTAATTTGTATTATTATAATCGACATGTGCATAAGGTCATTGTTACTCTACATTGGGGGCAGGAGTATAGAAACCAAATGTTATTTTGATTGGAAGCATCAACATTTGTAAAATTATACATCCATAAAAGTGGTTAAATATTTAATTTTTTTTACATAAATGCAGTAGTGAGCATATAATAACATGATTTTACACAATTTATATTAAAAAAATATTACATGATTAATGACCTCTTTTTTAAAATGGTTAAAAGGATTTGACCATTCTATCATGTATCCAAATCTATTTATTGTGGTTTCCTAAAATATAAAAGACCTCATTTACATTGAGAATATTGTGAAATGATTATGACATCCCAATCAATGGGTAAACCTCGGTTGAATTTTCATCTAATCCTTCAGTGGTTTTGGTGGGGAAAAAATTAAACACTTTCAGTTTGTGGGATCTATAGCCTAAAATACCTGTACTATTTTGATTCTTTTATAAATGATTCATATTTATTTAAATTCTTATTTAAATCTCAATTAATGTATCTTAGTTCATCTATTTTAATAAATATCTTATTTATAGAAAACATGTATTGAAAAATAATAACATGGAATTTTTATATAATCTAACTCCCATATTGTTTTGCAGATGCCAATTTATGATATATTTGAATAAATTGGATTTCTTTCTTTTATAACTAATACATGAATCACTTCATCCAAAATATTAATTCCACTATTTTTATGGAAGTTAATTCATCATGTTAATTTTTGTAGAAAATATAACCCATTGTTGCATAAAAATTATAAGATAATACATGTACACATGGTCCTCTAGTTAGCCACCGAAGTTATTTTGAAATTTAAACCCTATTTTCATCTGATTCATTAAAAATATGGTCTCTAAACCATCCAACAAACTATTGATTATGTTTATTTCACATCTATATTTCATCCCTTGGTGGATTTAAATGCCTATTAATTTTTTGGTTGATTTAAACATATGGGGTAACCTCTATAATGTTATGGAAAATATAAAGGTCGACTTAATTTGGAACTATAATAGTGATTGTGAAGTTAAATACTCCATAAATTCTGTCACCCAAAGACCTCCCAATGTGACAATATTTTGATATAGCAATACTCTCCCCATCGAATAGGTAGTCTGTATAGTATTTAATGTATTTTAAAATAGTATATCATTATGTAATACAACCATTTTTTCAAATTTGATTTTTGAAATACCCTTTCCAAATATTCATATATCATTCAATGGATTACACACATCTATAATGTAAGAACCACATAGTCAAATATCTATCACTAAGTGAACCATCATGTGAATCATCAAATCACATAATTTTGGTGAGAAGAATATTTGTTATTCACATAATAGGACGATAATTTCCTTTTACTTATTTATAAATTTCTCTGGGTCTATAACATTTATTTATAAATCTTTTAAAAGGAAACATCAATTAGTAAATGTATGACAAAAAAATTGGAGAAAGGAATGTTAATTCAACTATAATTAGATCTGGTATTAATACAGAAAAGCGAAGTGATTTTAGACCCATTAACATCAAATCAATCCTTGATATTATTCACTTGAAATTATATAAATACCACTATAAAACCATTACTTCATTCAAGAATATTGAAATTAATTGTCCCTCCTACCTCAAAATAGTATAAGGATTTTTTGGAAGAGAATTTTTTTTCACCCATCACATGTACCAACTAATCCTATATTAACAAGTCAATCAACTCCAACCTATACTTAATTTTGTCTTTTGTTTATTCGGGTTCAATTAGTAATGCTCTAATGAATCTATCACATAATGATTTTTCAACATACATAACATCAGAAAAAAGTCTGATGTATAGAAATTTCTAGTTTTTTAATTCAAAAAAACAACTCATTTTCAAACTATTTCTCAAAAGGTTTTTCAAAAATGGTTTACTGAAAGTAATGTTGATATATTTAAATTTATAAAATAGTTTATCACTTATTAGTGGAGATAGTTTTATATTTTCTTTTGAACTCTCATCAAATGATGGAACCCAATATCGGTACTTATGTCAACAGGGTAGAAATATGTGATATCTGGAAACATAGCCTTTGATGAATGTTTCATCCTAATTGACTGTGCACCTTGTTCACAAATGGGACACCATTGAGTTCCTATAATTCTATATGCTGACAAATTTCCATAATATGAAATGTCATATATTTTCATGTACAAAATGTCTCTCAATGTAAAATATTCTTTTATCTATGAATCATACAATGTAACACCTGAATCCAACAATAATTTCTAATATTAGATCGATTGATCCAAATAAACATCATTATATTTACCCAATTTTTTGGGTTTTGATATAATCATAGATAACATAATTTATTTTCATTTCATGCATAACCATGGAAAACAATTATAATTTTTTGGAGTCGGTTCCTTAGAACAAATTTATTTTCTACATTATGATATCTTATATTCAAGGTTTTGAATATAAATAAATTCCTTATCATATCATGATTATTATTTTGTATAACATTGTATATGATATTGTTCTATGAGTAAATGACAAAAAAAGGTTATAGTAGATCCCTGCTGTGAAGAGAACATAGAAGTTCCATGACACTACTTTTGAATATATATTCTATAGCTAGATGATATCACTTGAGGGACATAAATGATATAGGATATCAGGAGTAGAGACTCGTAGGAATTTGAGGCACCTCTTTCATAGTGTACACCCTTGATGATATCTAGTCAGATATTATGATACAGAGACCTAGAAATAGGAAATACACATTTATAAGTGTCATTGGATGTTCCTATCTATAGATGTGTGTGTTGGTACTTATAATTTAACATTATTATTATTGTATGTTATTAGATGAAAAGTTTTATGTATTGATGAAAATCGTGATGAAAGATGTTTTCGGTGAGGTAGGATATGATGGTTGTGTCGTGAGTAATATTGCATTGATGAATAATGCAAGAAATGATTTATCCTGTCTGTTCTTTGGTTAAAGATAATATCTTAGGCCCTTTGATGGAAATGATAAAGCCTAAATAAATCAATGTCCATGGTGATCAATAGTCATGTTCTATTTACAGAAAGTCCAAGAAAGATATATTGAGCATATAGGATTATGGAACTAACATGAAACCTATTATATTAGAGATATTGTGATAAAGTGATATATTACACAGTAAGAGTTTTTATAATATGACATGTTATGGCATTAACTTCTTTCTCTATGGGTTCCATGGCATGTTTGTATATGGTAACTTTGGACATTATACAAGTTCTCCTAATTCCACTAATAATGAGGTCACCAGATTCACACACTATGTGTATCTAGTATCTCAATTAATTAATTTATTATTTAATAAGTTGAATAAAATTTATTCCCAGCCGTGGTGTAATAATTATTCATGCATTGCTTATCACAATTATTATTTCATTAGTTATTGAAGAAAATATATTATGTATGGGATAATTAATAAATATTGAGAAGAATTTGTAGACACAGATTAATCGTCTAGTGAAAAATAATAATATTGAATATTATTTAATTAAATAAGGTTTAATTATTACTCGCAAGTTAAGAACATGTTGGAAAATTATAATATTGTTGTTATTATTTGACATGGGGTTTCACTAGGATTAATGATATAAATAAAGGAACTTATAAATATTATTTATTATTACCCTAGTAAAATAAATTCCCAGTTATAGTATTCTCTTAATTATCTATGGAAAAGCCAAGAGATGCATGTAGTGTTGAACATATTGAATTAGAGGAAAGCCCTCAAGCCTAGAGAGTTCTTACCTCTCTATGAATGCTCTCAATTACAAGAGAGATCCCCCCCACCAGATCAATGTGAAAACATTGGAAGAGTTTCTCAAGGATATTGAAGGAGGATATCAAAAGAACAAGGATATTCCATGCTAGCACCTGGAGAATCCTTTTGCGACATCTAGAGATACACAGAATACATGTGCATCCCCTCTAGAGGATATCTACCATTTATCTCAACAATAAAATGATGAGACACCTTCATATCTATTACGAAATTAATAAACACAGTAACAATCACATTGGAGGTAATAATTATTTAATTGAAATAATTATAAACAAAATATGTTGATCATCTCTCATGGTTCATGGTTTCTATTCATTTTACTTATTTATTTGATTCAATTCCACAAATCATAGTGTTCATCATTACCTATATCCCAGATTTTTCATTTACTATGAAAATTATTAATGTTGGGTAATGTACCATTCGTGATTCCACTAATCCTTGAACATACAAGTGGTATCATAGATGGCATATTATTGTTTATAATAAGTTAATAATCCTATATGATTTTCATATTTATAATATAGTTTTTCAATTCAAGTTTAATCATTCCTTTTTAATCTAAATGTTGAGATCATTTTATTCCTCAATCATTTCTCACAGATCTAACCTAAATGATAAGTTTTATGATTAAAATTATATCATGAATCTCATCTGGAGGAGAAAAGGATTCTTTCTAGGTATCAATGCAATACACACTGTGTAATCATAATTTCATGTTTTGTAGTTTTGTCCAATCCATTTGTAGTATTTTAGTAATTACTTAACTTGTGTGCATTAATGACTGGTGGTATATTTAATTCTTCCGCAACGTGTTGACCGAGATATATAGGTTCATGATCAGCCAGAATACATGACATGTGTCCGACTAGACATAGTGTGTAGTCCTTTTTGGGTTAGGGTTGGGCCATGTAATCCATACATGACCCTCCTAACCGGTGAACATGTAAGACGAATTCAACATAATATGTGGACCACTGTACATTCCATGTACTCCAAGATTTCTAATGTACATCCCACACACCGAGTCCCTAGCCATGTGGTTTGGATATATGATGAAAATTTATACACGTTGTATAGATCAGATCTACACACTATATACTTTTATCAGATATGAAGATTTAAAATTTGTTATATTGTGTAACCCTTAAGACATGTACTTTCTTGTGAGAATAATGTTGGGAATGCCATGTAGACTTTGATATATAAATATATATATTAACATCTTTTTAATATTCAATATATTCACATCATGTCTGAATTGTATTACATCTTTTATTCTATGTGCATGCTATATGTCATGAAAAATAAATTATATAAAATGATATATCTTGGGTTTTTTTATATCTGTATTCACCGAGTTTCCTCCATGTTAAATGTTATGAACAAAATTAATTTTAAATTAAATTATTCATTTTTTTAAAATTATAATGGTTGAGAATCTCATGGAAATTTTGAAAAAGTTTTAAGATAAAATGATTTTTTAATTGAAGATAATAATTAATCTATTCGAGTTAAATTTATTTTGAATTATAATGATTAAGGAAATGAATGTTATTTTTATTAAATGTGTAATTAGTTGTATGAATATGGATGTTTCAAAGCTAGAACAGACCTTTGTATGTGATTGGTTTACTTTTAATTTATTTTTAAATTTGATTATTGTCTTGTGTTCCATCTCTCCTCATTAACATGTTTGTTATGGGTGATTGTGGGTTCAATAATGTAAAGACCCTTTTACCATTAACCTAGGTGTGATTAAAATCATATGTAATGGATGAAGAACCCAAGATAGTGGAGGAAGTTCAAGTTAGGATCCAAGATGAATCTTATCCAAGTAGATACAAAGGTGGACATGTGGAATGTTGTAAACACAAACCTTAAATGATTTAATGTGTTTCTCCCCTAGGATAGTGTTTAGTTTATCAATACCTTGATAAACTGACCATTATAATAATGTCATGGTCATACCCTTTGTTTTATTTCGGTTACATTGAGTCGTTGTTCATTATGGATGTTTTTTCAAGGTCACATAATTAATGAATTGAGAAGAATGAAATATGGAACTAAAATAAAATATCTTATGTTTAAAAATTATTTATGAAATGGATAATCAATTAATAATATCCTACTTAATATTAACAATCATATGAAAGGATAATAATCATAAAATTATTCATAAAGAAAAAATCCCTCAATAAGATATTATGTATCTTTATCCATCGATTACATTAGTTATGATCAAACCATAGTTCAAAATGTTTGACCAGAGAATGATTGGGTATATTCAATTAATAGAGAATTCTAATTTGAGGTTTTGGGTTGACATAGCTTGATTAACATCAAGGGATAACTTCTAATGTAGGAATCAGTGTAACTAAAAGGCAAAGGTTGAGGGAATATAAATTAATGATTTCAGGATTGGGGAGTCCACTCAACAGATCAAGGAACTATGAGTTAATGCAATTGGTATTTCAAATGCCTACGTCAATCGTTTCATGTTTCTGTACTAACCATTGTTGTGGTAATGAGAAGTGTAATATGGATCCTTTCCACTTGAATAGCCCATAAAATTGATATTTCAAAGCCAATGGTGAGGGATATTTGGTTTTGATAAAATAGTGGCAGACCAATAAATATTAATTTAATTATTTGACTTATTTTATTAAGACAAAGTAATAAAATTATGCTCATCCTATTTGTAGAAACAAAATAAATATGGAATCAAACTTATCATTGTGATTCATACATGATAAGGAAAATTTTATCAAGAGAACTAATTTCTATGAGTGGAAAAGGTTCATATAGGTCATCCTTCTCCATGAACGGAAATTTTATGTGCTGGAAGAACTATTACCAGTTGCACCTAGAAATGAGGTGAGTGATGAAGAGATCTCTATATACGTGAAACATCTGAATGATACTACAGTTGTTCATTACTTTATTTCATCATCCAATTATAATTATCTCTCGAAGAAACATGAGGAAATGGATTCATAGAGTATTATGTCTCACCTTTGGGATCTCTATCAAGACAAGGAAACACAAGAGAGTTGTGAGATTTCTAATGCTTTGTTCATTACTATGATTGGGGAGTTGACCCCATCTATTCCCCATGTAGTCAAGCCTATCAGCTATATTGTGCATCTAGACATCTTAGGGATTTAATTCTTGGATGATTGGCTTACAGATATCAAACTATCATAACTGCAAAAGGCCTTATCTTGTTTTATTGTGAAATATAATATCACAAATAATGACAAGATCATATCATAACTTCTGGCCATGATTCAGCAAGTGGATAAGGACGTGTGGTGTGACAAACCTACAATCATCGTGGTGAATAAGAAGAGGATAGAAAACGTAAAGGGTTCTAGGATTTATAAATATTATAATTACCGTTATAATTGTCTAATCATGAAGTAGAACATCCCTAGTTAGGGAAAGAAAAAGGAGGAAGAAGGTTTTCCAATTGGAAAGTCATGCCACTGGAAGAGGAACTACACCAAGAGGCAAGGGGAATCCAATGGTTCATTCATTATCGAGTAAAATTGATAAAATTCTACACATTGGGTACTAGATATAGCTTGTGGTGCTCACATCTATATTCAATTATAGGAACAAAGTAGATTTCAGAAAATTTATATAAGAGATGTGGATATGTGAGCCTCTAATGGTGTGAGGATGGATGTTATTAACATTGGTAACTACCACCTTTCATTTCCCACCAGGATGATTTTGGTTTTACATGACTATTTTTATGTACCAGTTATTACCAAGAAAATAATTTCTATATATTGTATATATATATGGGTTTATTTTTGAATTCAAAAATTAAAATTTTTTCTATTATAAGGACAACATATGTTTTGGTAAATAACATTTAAATAAGGTTATGTATGTATTAAATATTAAAAACCATGTGTTGGAAATCAATAATGAAACAATTTCACATGACTGACATAACACCCAATTGTGGAATCACTATCTAGGACATGTAAACAAGAAGTGAATAACAAATCTCTATCAAGATGGTTATTTAGACTATTCAAAGCTAAAACAACTAGATAGATTTCATGTTTTTTTAGAAGGGAAAATGAACAAAACACTATTTTTTGTACAAGGTGAAAGATCCATATAGCATCTACTATTGGTACACAATAATCTGTGTGTACCGTTTATAATATAGGATAGAGGTGGATATTCATATTTTATAACTTTTACTAATGACTTCAGTAGATATAGATATATTTACTTAGTGGGTTATAAGTCTGAGTCGTTAATAATTTCAAGAATTTCATAATTTAATTAGAAAATAAATTTTGTTATACGATAGAAACACTTTGAACATATCAATGTTGGAAATATCTTAAACAATAGTTCGTAGAATTTTTATAGGGGTTCGTTGTTTTTTCTCAACTCTTTCTACCTTATACACCCCATTGGAATGGTGTTTTTGAAAGGAGGAACCATAACTTTTTGGACATGGTAAGGAAGATTATGAGTAATGCTAATCATATATTTTCCATTGGGGGAAGTAAATTACAAAATGTGGTATACACATTAAAGTGAGTACCAAATAATGTGGAAAATGGAATTCCCTTTGAGTAATGGACTGGGAAGAAACCCATTATATCACATACACAAATATGGGGATGTAAGAAATTTGTTAAGGCTTCCTCAAGAAATAAACTATAACTCTAGGGAAATAAGTGTATCATTATAAGGTATCCTACTGAGACAAAAATAGATATCACCTATACAACCCCTTATATTAGAAATTGAATGTTTCCAAACAATTTTTCTTTATTTAGAGGGAGAAAATCCTCAAAAATGATAGTGGGAGCAAGATTTAATTCTATTAAGTTGATGATAAATATAAAAAAGAGGTGTTACAGGAATAAGTTCTATTGGTCCTTATGGAAGAAGTAGTTTTTGAAACATAAGTATTGTGTAAGAGTGTAAGAGAGGTAAGGTAACTTGAGAGATTTGGTTTTCTTGTCACCAAGTATGGTGAATCATTATTATTGGACAATGATTAACCTCTCTCCTAAAATGAGTTAGTAGAGAGTGTAGAAGAAGAAATATGTCCAAAAAATATGAATTCTGAGATGGATACCATGTTACATAATGTAGATTTTGTTCTAGTTTGTGCTCTAATTGATGCCGATCCTCTTGGGGGTAAATGGGTATTCAATAGGAAACTGGACATGGAAGGTAAATTAAGAACATATAAATCAAGGATAGTGTCTAAAGGGTTTCAAAATCATCAAGTAATTGACTACGATGAATCCTTTTCTCCAGTATCCTAGATTAAATCGATATAATTCATATTTTCCATAGTATCTTTCCATGGCTATGAGAATTGAAAGATGGATTTCAGAACTACATTCCTTAATGGGAACCTTTAGGAATATTTCTATACTACACAACTGAAAGGGTCTGTTGACACAAGGTGATGCCAAAAGGATTTTCAAGTTGCATAGATCCATTTATGGATTGAATAAAGAATCTAGGTCATGGAACAATCGATTCGATGAATCCTTGAAAAAATTCCATTAAAATAAAATTTGAGTCATCTGTTTATAAAAGGTTTAGTTGTATTGTTTTTTGTTATCCTAGTTGTATATGTTGATTTCATATTTCATATTGGAAATTACATAATAGTCTTACAATCTGTTAATGACTCGTTGAAAAGTTTCTTCTCTAAAATGGACTTTGGAGAAGCATCCTATATTTTATGGATCCAGATCACTAATTATACATACATGAGGCTACTTGGACTAAACCAAAGTACACATACTTACTATATACTAAATTTATTTATTATGGTACAATCCATGATTGGTTTGGTTTTAGTGTCACATGGTTTACATATTTATATAAAAATTTGTCCCCAGACACAGCAGGAGGAATATAGATTGAGTATGATCCCATATTCTTTGGTGGTAGGATCAATCATGCATGCCATATTATGTGAAAGACATGATGACTCTTATGCATTGAGAATGGTAGGAAGATATCAAGCAGATCCAGGAGAGCAGTATTGGACTTCTATTGAGAATATCACTAAATATATGATAAGAACTAAAGATATGTTTCGGGTGTATGGAAGAGACAAGGATCTTGTCATCAGAGGGTATGTTGATGATGGTTTTTAGATAAATCAAGATGGTCTAAAGTCAAAATCTTGATATGTTTTCTATCTCAACGAAGGATCTTTGAGATTGAATATTTCAAAGAAGCTAGTTGTAGATGATTCTACAGCAAAGTTAGAGTACATTGTTTCTTTTTATGTTTCCAAGGAAACCATATGGATCTAGAACGTTATCTAGGATCTTGATGCCGTACCCTGCAGTAAATACCCAGTCACATTATAATGTTATAACACTGTAGTGGTGGCTCTTGAAAAAGATCCAAGGTCACAACAATGGAAAAATCACATACTCCATAAGTATCATCTATTTTGGTATTTTTAACATAGGGGTGAAATTATAGTGATTAGAGTATTGATGGAGGAGGACATGGAAAAACCCTTGACAAACGACCAATCTCAGCATAAGCATGAGTATTATATGAAGGCTAGTAGACTGAAGGTTATTAGTAGTTGACTATAGTTCATGTGGGAGCCTATTTGATTTGGTTCCCTAAAACCATCTTCTTTTTAACATTATGATAACTTATATTTACATTTCATTATTTTAATAAATTCCTTATCACATAATTATTATTCTTCTCTATAGTATTGTATGTGATAATGTCCTAAGATTAATTGTCACACTAAATGGTAATAGTAGATCCCTACTATGATTAGAACCCTATGTTTCATGACATTACTCTTCAATATATTTTCTATACATGGATTATGACATTTTATGTACACAAATAATAGATTCTATCAGGGGTGGAGACTCATAGGACATTAAGTCACCTTCTCATGGTGTATGGCCTTCATGATATCTAGTAGGATATTATGAGAACAAGACCCGATGGAATAGAATCCACAATAGTAAGTTTCATTGGATGTTTCTATATACATATTTTTGTATTGGTCCATATACATTAAGATTATTATTATTATGGATATTAGGTGTCACATAATTATATATATTGACGAAAACTATGATGACGGATGTTCACGACAAGGTAAGATACTCTGGGTGATTCATGAGTAATATTCCATTAATGAATATTTTAAGAAATTATTTATCACATACATTCCTTAATAGAAGATAATATCTCTATATATATGATGGAAATGATATAGCATAAATAAATTCATTACCATAGTGATCAATATGCATGTTCTATTTTTGTAAATTCAAAGAAAGAGATATCAAGCATATAGGTTGATGGCACTGACAAGAAAACTGATCTATTAGAGATATTTTGATAGAGGGATTATATTACATGGTTAGTGTTATTATAAGGTGACATGTATTTGTAGAATTAACTTCATTTTGTATGGGTGCCTTGGCATGTCGCTAGATGCTAATCTGGGACATTAAGAAGGTTAGCCTAATTCCTCTAAGAAAGAGGCCTAGATGGTCACACACTAAGTGTATCCAGTATCTCAGTTAAATAATTTATTATTTTCCAAGATGAATAAATATTATTCATGATCATTGTTTAATAATTATTCATTATTTATTGATCATATTAATTTTATCACTAGTTATTCAAGGGAATATATTGTAAGTGGAATAATTAATAAAAATTGAGGAGGATTGGTAGACCGAGTTTAATGTTTTTATTGAGAAATAATAATATTGAATATTATTTTTATTAAATAATATTTAATTATATATCTACGGTTAATCACATGTCAGGAAAAATAATATATTTTGTTATTATTTTAAATGGGGTTTCACTAGGATTAATGAAATAAATAAAGTCACTTGTGCAGATTATTTATTATTACCCTAGTGAAGTAAATTTTTTGTTATATTATTCTATTAATTATCCAAGGGAATGCTACGTGATGCCTATTGTGTTCTGCACAATGAATTGTTGAAAATATCTCAAGATTATAGAGTTCATATCTCTCCAATAATGCTCTTAAGAATGAGAGTGATCATCCTCCATCA
Organism: Viscum album; assembly: GCA_963277665.1. Classification (NCBI taxonomy): domain Eukaryota; kingdom Viridiplantae; phylum Streptophyta; class Magnoliopsida; order Santalales; family Viscaceae; genus Viscum; species Viscum album. The sequence continues at coordinate 1,113,165,599 of OY728145.1, forward strand.
AATCAATGAGAACGCTTTGGAAGCTGTTCACAAGGTGATTGATGGTGGAACTCACAAGCACAAGAATCGCCTGTGATAGCACTTGGAAACTCCTAAGGTGGCATTCAAAGATATGTGGAACTTGTCTGGATCAACACTAGAGGAGATATACCCTTGATTGCTACAACACAATGATGGTACACCAGCAGATCTATAGCCGAACACGCCAACAAAGAAAGAATCACCTTAAAGGTAATTATTATTTAATTATTTTAATTATAAACAAAATATTTTCATCCTCTCTCTATGATCTAGATTTAAATTTCTTTATACTATTTCATTGATTCAATTCCATGGTTCATGGTGTCCATCATTGCATAGATCCTAGATTTTGTATTGAATATGGGAAAAAATAACATTGGGAAAAATACCATCCTTACTTCAGCTCCACCCGGAACATATATAATTTACCAACATAAATGTCTGTGAATTGTGAGGGATATGTTGAAAACCAAAAGGATCCAATCTATCTATTGATATCAAAATAATAAGGTTTCTTAGCTAATTTTGAAATTCAGGATACTCATGAACACTTCTCAACCACATTGGAAAGTATGTGAGGTGACTATGTTTACCATCATTATTTCATGTATCCATGTTCCATGTAAATTTACTTGCACTCTTATCACATCCATTTAATCTCATAAACCTTGATTTGATTTCAATTTACCATTCAAATTACAAAATACCAGATTTATCTTTCTCGAATGAAGAAGAACTACAGTTTGGGAATTCTTGAAGTGATTATTGGTCTATATAAAACTATATTTAGTCATTTTGAAAGGCATGTTTTATTATGGAGATCATAACCATTAATCATAATGTTCTTTTAATGAAACATTTTAGTCTAGGAAACTCATTATATCGAGTAGTCATATCAATCAAGAGTGAAATTGGTTCTATGAAACTGGTTTCACCCCATTAGATTCCATATTTTAAATTATATTGCTTTAGTATAGCTAATAACACTATATATTTATTTATTCATCATACAATGGAATCATTGGACAATTATTCAACTTATAAGAAAATTGTACAATAAAGAATTTAATATTCAACTATCATTTTCATTTCCTCAATATAATCGTCATCATCATTCACAATTGTAATCACATACTTGATATAGCCTCCTTTGTTATTAACACTTGGAATCAAACCATATGATCAATAAATAAATATAAAAAAGGGGTTATTTATATTAGGAAAACCCAACCTTTGAAAAAGGCAGGTTTATAAGTCTCATGACTGAATTTCAGTGACTAAAGTGAACATCTAATTCTTGTGGGTGATGCAGGAAATTAATTCAATAAAAACCATAATGATGGAAACCAATATTAGAATAGATAGCATGATATAAGGGTGTGTTATTATCAATGGTATTTCGTATTCCTAACACTGGTATAATTATCCTTTTTTATCTTTATTGCTATTTTTTTGTATAAACATGGTTATCATTTTTGGTGAAAATTATTTTTCATTTATATATTATCCAGCCATTAGAGTTGATGGTATCAATGTTGTCTAACATTTCAAAAAAAAAATAAATATTTTTTTGATGAGTTCTACGTAGGAAAGTTCATAGAAAACTAGTAAATTTTTTTTACTATTGGATACATGTATTATTATTTTAATTAAAAAATAATGAGAAATTTAATATAAGTTATAATTTTTGTTAAATAATGTGACATTAATTAGTAATAGGTTTAAAAAAATAATAAATTAATACTTAATCATCTTTATTTTTAATTTCAAAAGTTTAATTATTTTAAATTATATTAAAAATAAATTATTTATGATCAATGATTACTAATTAATATCAATTATTATTTAACAAAAATTTCGAAAAGGAATTCATTACAAAAGTGTAATGATTTATATTTTAATAAATTAGCTAATAAAAAATTGATTATTATTATTAAATAAGTAATATTTACTATTAATATAATATTATTATTCATGTTTATTAATTAAAAATTAATAAATTAATAATTATTAAAACTAAATAGTAATAACCATTCTAAGTGATATTAAATATTAATTAATCCATAATAAATTTTAAATTACTAATTAAGAATAATTATTAATTAATTAAAAAATATTTTTCAAATTTATTAATTACATTGTAATTCATTTACAACCATTAATACTAACGTGTAATTATCTACTACAATATAATATTAAATTCTATTTAATCCATAATAATTTCTAAATTACTAAGAATAATTAGGTGTTAGTCACTAATTTTTCGATATTCACTTATTAATTATGACTGATAATAAATATAATAAATATAATTATTATATAAATATATTTATGATAGTTTTAATATAATTTATATATATATATATTTATTTATTTATAATTCACAATAAAAATATTAAATTAATATAAATTTTTTAATAATTATTTCTTTTTTAATATATTTAGTTATATATGAGTATATTTTATTATAAATAATATTTATATTTTTAATTTCTATTTTTTTTAAAAGAAGTTATAATTATTTAAATAATTATTTATATATAATTATACATTTTTTAGTACCTGATTATGTTTAATTATATGTATAGTAAATATATTTTATGTTAAAATATGTTTATATTTAATTTTATTATATTTAAACATATATTTATTTATAATTAGAGAAATAATTTTTTAAAAAGAAAATATATATTTCTGAATTATAAATATATAATAAATTATCAAATTATAATTACCAACAGAAAATATTATCAAATTTCTGGGACAAAAATAAATTACTAAAAAACCCTTATTACCCATAGACAAATCTAAAACTGAAATTGGGGAAGAAAAAATGGTGAATCCTCAATTGAGATAATTTTTAAAATTAAAAAAAAATATTTTAAAATTATTATAAAAAGCATACCCTTTCTAGAATCTGGGCGGCTATCAGTGGTAAGGGAGGGATGAAGGGTAGTGGTACAGATAAAGGTGGGGATATGGGAAGTGGAGGATAAGAATGGAGGGGTGGCGGGTGGTGGACGACAGTAAGGGAGGGGCGATAGGAGGGGGACGACAGGAAGGGAGGGGCGTTGGGAAGAATACGTCGATAAGGGAGGGGTGTGTGGTGGTGGATAGTAAGTGAGGGAGGGGAGTGGGTCTCACTATAAGGGGTAGCTGATAGAGGATGTAAACAAGGGAGGGCTAGTGGATGGCAGGTGATGGCATGGGAGGGAGGGGAAGCTAGTAGTGGAAAGGGAGGGGGACAGGCAGAAGAAGCTAACAAGTGATGGAGGGGGAATCCTATAGCGTCAAGGGAAGGTGGGTGGTTATACAACCATATTAAGGGAGGGAGGGATGGTGGGTGGCATATATGGGAATGGTTAGGAGTAAAGGGGATATCAGTAGGGGTGGGCGATCATGATTCAGACTATTCTGACTGGGGTTGGACTGTCTAACCAGTCTGATGTGGCGCCTGCTAAGGTAGAACTACCATAAAGGGTGAAAATTTGACAACAGAGGAAAAATCATGGTATTATAATAGATCCATAGAAACACATAATATATCAGCACATATACCTTTGATTTGGATAGGATTAATTTTATGAGAGCAGTGGTGATGAAATGATTCAGCGACAGTAGTAGTGGAAGTGGAAACATTAGGGTTCCACAAGAGCATGTAGGTGGAGGAGGAGAAGACCCAATTAAAGTTATTTTTATAGGAACTAGTAAGTAATTTATATGTTCTTTCAAAAAACTCTTATTCAAACCTCTCTTTATCAGTTCTAATAAATAAGGGTTTCATTGATAGATTATCCCTTAGGGGTTATGATCTACCCATTTTAGCATGTGGGGTGTATGGTGTGTGTGTGTGTGTGTTTGGTTGTACACATACACTAATCACCCTGAATATATATATATTAATATAAAAATAAATACTTTTTGAAATAGAAATCATATTTATAAATATAATTTTTTTCCAAAGGTTGGGGTTGAAGCCTCATTTTATTATTTAAATCAAATTCCTCTTTATACTGGGTTGAGGGAGACCCATAACATAGCCCGAAGGCCCAAGGCCAAGTGGCCTGAATACAAGGCTTGAAGGACAATTTTTTTATTCAAATATAATTATTACAATTTTATGATTATTTAAATATGTATATATTTATTGTACCTTTATAAATACATTTTTTAAAACATTATATATATATATTATTAAAATATATATATTTATATATCAAATTTATATTAATTATAAACATGCATTTTTTAAATAATTTTTATAAATTATAATTTTTTAAATATATCTGATCATTATATATATATATATATATATATATTAATTATATTTTTTGTAAATTTTTATATCAACTCTATTAATAGTGCTTATAAAGATCTCCGTTATTACTGTTAAAGGAATATTGAAAAAGGTTACAACTTTATCATTGATTTTTTTTATCACTGATAAATGATACCTTTATTAGCATTTTAGAGAGGACAGAAAAAGGTTGCACTTTTTTCAGTTTTTTCTATTTAGCACTTAAAAAATCACACTGAATAAGCATTGATCTATGTTAGTGAACCTAATAACTTTCATGACTTGTTTCTGAAGAATTTCACATATTAGAATGGCCCACCTCCTTCAGAATATATAAATATATCACCAATATAATTTACCAGAACATTTGAGGAAAGAAATGTGAAAGGGAAAAGACGCAGAATATATTTAGATTTTTAGACCTGATGTTTTTATTTTTTTTAATAAAATTGAATAAAATATATCATAAAATAAATAATATATCATGAAAAACACAATGAAAACTTAAAAATTCCTATTTATGATATGATTCAACACATGATACTGAAAAATGATATGTATAAAACATTTTATTTAATTATCAAATCAACGTATGATGTGCTTGAAATTTACTTAACAATAAAATATTAAAGACTTTGATATGAAAACATTTCCTATAATTTAAAAGTATATCAAAGGTTTTTGTACCATGATTTTACATCAATATGAGGTTCTTTTCTATAGTTTTTTCCATTACAGGCATGTTTTAGAGTTTTAAAAATCTAATAACTCTTTTTATAGGAATCCAAAGTAAATCATAACTCATAATGAAATGATTTCAGTTCTTAAAATTCAAAAATAAATATTTAATCGTTATCCTATGATTTCATTACAATCTGACAATGTGTTCCTTGTTATGACCCCCAATAGATTTTTTTAAGGCTTTAGTGCCTTTAAACCCATTTATCGAGCCATTCCAACCACAACACACATCATATTGATGTTTTTTCAATGCATACATGTCAAAAAATACACAATAGTGGTTCTTATAATAATTCATGTAAATATGATGTTATTTTCAATGTTTTTGAACATTTCACGTACATTTATGTGTTTTAAAACAATAAAACACTCATTTTAGAGCATCCTGGGAAACCAGTAACTCAAAATGACATTCTATCAGTTCATACATTTCAAAAATAAATATATGATCATTTTACTCTAATTTCATTGAAATTTGAGGATGGTGTCCTAGTTTTGACCATTAACACATGTTTTTAAATCCTTCAGCACCTTTAAAACCCATTTATTAAGCCATTCCATCCACACATTCCATCACATTGATGTGATATCTATGTGTAGAGATAAAAAACATAACAATGGTTATACAATGATTTCAACCAATATAAGGTCATTTCATATGTTTATGACCATTAAACGTATTTTTTAGTGTTTTATAACACAAAAACGTGTTTACAGGCATCTTGGGATAACCATAACTGGGAATGATTTTCCCTTGGTTCTGACATTTTAAGAATGAACAAACTGTTATTGTCATATGATTTCATGGTAATCTAATGTTGTTTCCTTTGTTTTGACCCCCTAGATCATGTTTTTGAAGGATTCATTACTTTTTAAACTATTTATCGAGCCATTATGACCACCCCACATGTGGTATTGAAGTGTGGTCAATCTGTAAACATCATAAATAACTAAATGGTGTATGTCCCAAGATTTCACATCAATCTGAGGTCATTTTGGTAATTAAACACAGTCTTTTATATGATATTTCTTTCCTTCATATTTGTTTCCCTGCATATTTGCTTTATATTATATTACCCTAATAAAAACCACATCACTTTAATAATTATCAATACATTACTCATCTAAGAAACCAAATTAAATTCCCTATATTACAATTGAGAAAACCTATAAAATATAAAATCCATAATTGTAAAATATGGACCCCTCTAATATGTTTAAATCAACTCCCCATGAAAAATAATGTAGAAAAAAATTCTATTAAACCAATATACATATTTGAAAATGAAAATAAATAACTATGGTGGAGATTATATTTAATATTAAATTAAATAAAGAAGTGGGTTTAAAGAGTATAAAAAGAAAACATGACCATCGAGATTTGACCACTTTAGGACTATTATACAAATATGATCATTCATTAGTATAACCATTGGAAAATATCACCATTCAGAACAATACCCATTGAAAATAATTTTAACATTAAAATTAATTTTTCTAGGTAGTAAAGAAAAATGATAATTAATGTAGAAAAGATATGTGATCATCTCAACCAATAGATTCATGCTGCAATAATCCCATTATTGAAAACATAGTTGGGAGGTAGTGTCACTGGGGTTAACCTTGAAAAATCCAAAGATGATATTTAAAAAATGAAGTGATAATAAAATCACCTATGGGATAAGTTTATGTTCATGGAAATTTCCACTCAGTTAATGTTTTCCAAGCTTCCCCACAAATCTATCTTCATTCTCCCCCTTAATATTAGGTATTATGTTGGTTTAGTAAAGAGTTACATGTCCCCGTCTTAGTTAATAAAATTTTAATTTATTTGTATAAATAAAATTTTAATTCCATCAATTGTATTTTCAGAATAATTTTACACAGTAAAATATAGGTTTAGCATAGATGAAATTTGATAAAAAAAATTCAGACAGAAATTGTACTTCTCAATAATGATATAAATTTTTATAATAAAAATTTTTATGATGTATACAATAAATTTTAATGAATTTTTTTCAAAATAATTCTATTCAAATGTACATGATTGAATTTTTCTTTCTTTGAATGTTTTATTTTTGACAAATTTTAATGTGCCTTACAACCTTCAATTTTTTTAATAAATAAGGATTTTTATATTTAAAAGATAAAATTACGATATTTGGAGAATTTTCATGATAAACTGAATGTAATTTTTGAATTAATCACATCAAAATTTGGTTATGGTGAATTAATGAGAAATTTTCAAAATACATTAATTTTCGCTGAATTGTAAAAATCTATTTTTAGTTTTTTGATTTTTTTTAATGAATTGATGAATATTTCATGATATAATGATTAATTAAACATATTACATGATCTATAATATGTTATTTTGTTAATATAAATTTTTTAATATATTTGAATCTATTTACAAACCTATAACTGAATTTCAAAAATCTAAAATGGAAACATTGACTTGATAAACATTACATTGTTGAAAAATTATTTTTTCATTCCCAAAGAATTAATAAAAAATGATTTATGGTATTTTTAAATTAAAATAAAATAAATTTGACCCAAATATCCAAAATCATGGGTAAAAACAATTGATAATCCAACAGTTTTTCATTTTCCACAACCTAGGTTTCCATGTAATATATATAGTAATAATTCGAAAGATCCTCCAATTATGCTATAAATACCCACCCATTAATCCATCTCGTGTCACTCCCAATCCATCCTCTATGAATTTCTAGGTTTGTTTCCTCCCAATGGGGGCCCCAATGTTGCCCCAAACCCCCATGGTTTTATTCATAATTACATAGGAGTAACTCTTCAAGCATGAGGCTATTCCTTCCTCTCTTTTCAGTTTAAGAATCTATTTTAATTTGTCTCCAAAATGTTATGGTTACTCTATTTTCTTACAATTTTGAATATCAATGGGATAACCTTTTCCCCTATCATTTTAAACTTTTTTAAATATACATTTTATACTCTTCATTCTGGCAAATGTTCTATATAAATTTCACTCTCTACAAAAGAAATTATCATTTATATACTTTTGGTGAATACCCAAACCACTTTCCATTCCAATGGCATTCAAATAGATGAAAAAAATTATTTATTTTATTCAAGAATTTACATATAATAAAACCATATTCCCCTTTAATTTTCTAAAAAGTGCATGATGATCATGTCTTTAACCACTTTTGAAATGCTGTGATTTTGATAAGAATCTCATTCGTTATTCTCCACATGTTATTAATGAAATGTTTTATTATGAACTATGAGGATCATATTAATTAATAAATGTGAAGGATGGTCCCTAATATCACTCCAATACAGTGGGTAAATAACTTAATCTCAATAGATTACATGGTTTTTGATACATTGTTGACTAACCTTGGAAATTTTAATTTATGACACCTTGGTGAAAAACCATAGTGATGTGCTTATGAATATCTCATTTAAATGTTGTAGCCACATTTCCATGTTTTTATTCATGTAATTTTTATTATGATATTCTTCACTTTATCTTTCTCATTACATTATATTATTCCTTATGTACTTATCGATATTCAATATGATCACATGTAAATTATTTCCCTTACTGGACCTCATTCCCACCACTTTTTTATTTATGTACCCAGTTTTTTATATTTAGTAATTGGAACTAATTATAAACCTATGAAGAATATAGTCATGTGTATTCGAAAAATGTTTTAATTTTTCATGTATTATTTAACTGATTTAAAAGAAACTTTACTTTAATATATCTTCTATTTGTACCATGTAATGAAAAGTTGTGTAATGAAATTATAGTATTTAATAGTTATTATGAAAGGAAAATTTAGTTATTTATAGTAATTAGGAATATAAAACCATAGTATGAACCTTATTTAAATGTTTCAATATATGAAAACATTCTTATATTATGTTAAAGTATTAAATAAGTTATTTTTAAGTAATGAAATATCTATCTAGACATGAACAAGTGTGAATGGATCTGTACACATGTATCTAGGGGTAACAACCGAAAGCACCACATTGAGATAGTCTCAATCAGGAACTATTGTATGGAAATGGGAATTGATGCACTCCTAGTTTGACACTATTGGGTGATATGTATGTTTAATAATAATATTTATATGAAAAATTATAAATTATACATAGAAAATGTTATTTTTGTTAAAGAGTAAAATAATTAAAAATGATGTTTTAAGGAATAAAATTCCTCTGGAATTATAAAAATATTAAATGAAACATGATTCCCACTAAGGTTTTATTATTTTAAAAAAAATATATAGGAATATGAGGAACCATGTAAATGATGACCACAATAGATGATGTGATTATGACCCTGTAGTGGATGTTGGAATGGAAAACTTCATGAGAATGATGAATAAGCTATATTGAGTTATGAGTAATAACATGAATCAATATGAGAAGACAAGTTCAGGTGGAAGGGAAGAACATTACACGAATTCCTTCTTGCATAAATTAACACCTTATTTTTTGGATCTACAAAACCATTGATTTAGGAAAAATGGATAAACTCTATAGAAAATATCTTTTTTGTACTCCAATGTACATAGAATGATAAATTCACCCAAGAAGTATACCACATAGAATTCGAAGATGACCCATGGGGGATACTGATTAAAAACATGAATCTATGGTTGGAAATATATGTTATGGAGTGGGAATATTGTGTGGAAAAAAAATTCAATAAATATTTTCCCCATTCAATGAGAACAAAAATGGAGAAGGACTTATTCAAAATAAAGAAGAAGGAAAATGAATCATCATGACAGTATGAGATGAAATTTAAAATAAATTCACAATATAGCTCTATATTTCTAATAGAATATATAGAAAATAATGATAGATTATCTGGTGGAATAATACCCCTTCAATGGAAGAATTTAGAAAATCAATACTCTAAACGAAATGTGGAGATTGTGCGGGGTTATATGAATCTTGAACAAGATTTTGAAGTAAATCAGTGGCCGCATTGGTCGAATAAATCAAGAGAGATACAGATCCAATAATAGGGAGAAACATTGATTATAGAAGAGGGGTAAATAAAGAGAAACTTCCCACATGATGAAACTATTGGAATAAGTATTTTGGTAACTTCTTGATCAAGAGTGGAAAACATTCCAGTTTCGAAAAAATATGGCCATATAACTCCGAAATCTTGTGGTTAGGTGAATCCTCAACATCTCAACACTAATGAAAAAGGGAATATGGTATAGTCTAACAAAAAATTTCAATGATTCAAGTGTGTTTGTATTTTTTCACTTTACCAATCTCTATTAAAATCAAAAGATAGTAGTGGTAAATCATCCTAATCCTCATCATTGGAAAAGGGATAAATTCCAATCATTTTATATCATGATAGAAGGGGTAGAGGGTCCAAATGTTGTTGTGGAAATTACTGTTACTATTCAATCAAATCTAGAATGTAATTTTTTTATTCAAGATCTACACATTCCTTTATTTCCTCCAAGTTTGAAAAGAATATAGAATCAATCATTGATATTATAAATTATTAGATATCAATCAAGAATATTGGAGAGATTATCCAAGCAATAATAGTGTATAGAAACAATACTATTGACTTTGGAAAGAACAATCTCACCATAAGTATAGTAATGATTTCCATGATAGAATTTGACACAATACTAGGGATGGACTCGATCTCAAAGTATAATGATAAGATTAACTACAGATAGATGGAAATCATATTAGTATTGAAAGAAAAACCTACAATTATTTTCAATGAAGTGATTTATAGTATAGAGCTTTGTATAGAAGTACCTACCATTTCCTTCTTTAAGATGATGATCAGCTAAGAGAAAGATTTAAATGACTGTATAAAGATAAATAATGTCCCCATCATTTAGGAAATCATTGATTAATTTCATATGTAGTTCTATATTGAACTCAAACATAGATCCAAGTCAGTATCAATGTCCCTTTATATAATTGAAATATTGGATATGTAGAAATTATAAAAATAACTTTTGAATCATTTAGAGAAGGGATTTATCCCCCAATGTGTGTCTCATTTTGGAGAACATACTAAATTTATAAATAATAGGGATATATTAATGCAACTATGAATTGATTTTAAAGAACATAATTGGATCATTGTGAAGAACAGGTACCCTCTAACAAGGATTTATTATTTATTTGACCAACATCAGGGGGATCAATTATTCTTCATTGATGGTATTAATTCTAGTAAACATTAATTGAGGGTGAATAAAGAATATATTCCAACCACTGCCTATTGAGGAAAATATAGGCATTATAATTTTGTTATTATGACCTTAGTCCTGACTAATTCTCCTACTATATTTAGGGATTTTATGAATAGATACTTTAAGAACTACATTGATTAATTTTTTGTAGTTTTTATTTATGATATCCTGATATATTCTAAAAGTCATGAGGAGCATGAGGACCATCTAAGGGTTATATTAAAAACTCCTATAATGGATAGGATATTTTAAAAATTCAAAAATACTGAATTCTGTTGAAAATAGATTCTCTCTTTGGGAACATTTCAACTAATGAAAGAATATTTGTTGGCCCCGCCAAGACAACAGTTGTGGAGGAGTGACCTCATTTAACAATAATCAATTATATTCTCATTTTTTTGGTTTATAAGGATATTATATGAGTTTTATGAAAATCATTTCATTACATTCTAATCCACTAAACATATACACTTGAAAAAGAACTAAGATCATATAAAAAAAGACAGTGAATAATGTTTCCAATAAGTTATGAAGAGATTTGTTACTACAACTATGTTAAATCATACCTAAATTAGAAATGAATTTTTTATTTTTAGTGATGAATATATGAAAGGGATTGGGTGTATCCTCATGAAAAATGACAAGGTAATTTGTTTTACATATCGATTGTTAAAGCCTCATGAGTAGAATTATCCTATGCATGAATAGGTGCTAGTTGAGGTTATTATTTCTCTGAATATATATAGGAACCATCTTTATCTGGAGAAATGTGATATATACATTGACCACCACATTTTTAAGTATATATTATTATATGTGGAATTGAACAAGAGACCAAGGATATGGTTGGAAATTTTTAAATACTATGATTGTATAATTCATTACCACCATGGAAGAGAAAACAATGTATCATATTCACTAAGAAGAAAATAAACATTTATGGTGGAAAAGATGAGGATAAAAGGATATCCATTGATCAAGTACCTAGTCAGGTATGAGATCGGAATTAGGAGGGAAGGTGCATTTTCCATCCAACACCAAATTATTTCTGAACAACCATTACTATAGAACATCAAGACTAATGAAAGATAAGACACATTGTTGCATAATAATAGAGAGTATGTGAAGAATGGGAAGCTTCATGAGCTCAATATTGATCAATAATGTGTACTAAAATTTCAGACAAGCCTATGTGTTTTATATATTCAGAAGATAAATAAAAAATTGATTAATAAATATCATATCCCTATATTCTCTATACATCTCAAAAGAACTAAAACCTAATGGGACCTTTGTGATCCTTAGTGGGGTGATAATATGAAAAGGGAGATTGCTGACTACACTACAAGGTGCTTTATAAGCTAGATAGTGAAGTTAGAGTGACAACATAATGTGGGGGAATTCAAAAAACTATGTATACACACAAGGAAATGGGACAATACCTCTTTGTAATTTATTAGTGATCTCCTAAGAAGATCCAAATGAAATAGTTTGATATGGGTTATAGTGGACCTAATCACCAAGACTACCAATTTTATCACAATTCAGGAAGATTTAATTCATATCCAACCTTCCTATATATACATAAAGTAAGTGGTGAGGTTTCATGGGATGTCATTGTCTATCATTTTTTATCTGGATGCAAGGATCCAATATAAATTCTGGATAAGTATTAAAATTTTTCTAAATAAAAAATTGAATTTTAGTGTGGCCTATCAAACACAAACATATTGACAATTTGAAAGGGCTATTTAGACATTTGATGACATGCTGAGAACATGCTCAGGGGAATTTAAATATTGATGGGATCAACACCACCCATTAGTTGAGTCCTCATATAGAAATAAATTCCACATGAGTATTTAAATGTAACCATTGGAAGCTCTATATGGAATGTGAGGTAGAACTCATACTTGTTGGGATGAAGTTGGTGGGAGAAAGATTCATGGGCCTAATCTTGTGAAAGAGAAGACAGAAAAGTCACATGCCTTCTAAAACATATAGAAGCCTCTCAATGTCAGAATAAGAGCGATGTATTTAATAATTTAAAGGACATGTATTTCTATGTTGGTGAAAAAGTTTTACATTTAATGCCACAATTTAAGAGATTTATGTGGTTTAGGTAGAAATTAAATCCTATCCCTAGGTACATTGGACCATGTAAAATATTTGATCACATAGGAGCAGTGTCTTATCATCTATAACTTCCAAAAAATCTTCCACATGTCCACAATTTATTCAATTTTCCTTTATTATGGAAGTGAATACTAGATCCCTTACATGTATATAATATGGGTAGGTATAACTAGAACATGAAATCTCTTAAGAGGAGCAGCGGGTAGAGATAATGGACTATAGAGAAAAGGTTCTACATAGGAAGACAACACACTTTGTCGAAGTGGTGTGGGGGAACTATGAGTATGAATAGGAGACATACAAAACATATAAAACAATAAAGTAGTAGTACCCTCACTTTTCTCAACAAAGAAAATGAGTATGAAATTTGAGATGAAATTTATAAAAGAGGGAATAAATGTAATGAACCATGTTTTCTTAAATGATATTTTTTTCCTGAGAAAATGTGTGTTCTGTTATATTTCAAAAAAATTATATCTCTTTGATAATTATAAATACATTAGTCAACTTGGACACAATATAAATGTCAAACATTATAACTAGAAAAAATATATAATATAAAAAAGAAAAAATGTGAAAATATGGATCAAAGCAATCTATTATAATCAAATCCCTCATGAACAACAGTAAAAAAAATAAAAAAAAATAGTAATTGAATTAAAATTATAGAAAATAAAAATATATAACCTTGGAAGTGATTATAGGGAATAATAAATTAATTAATGAATTGTTTTTTAATAGTTAATAATGGGAAATATAACCATTATTATTTGACCAATTTAGGATCATTGGGGAAATAAGAATATTGTTTAATATAAAAATTTGAAAATTTGACCATTTGGAACTATATCAATTGGAAGAAATCAAAACATTATAATTATTATCTATATGTAGTAATGGAAAAGGATAATTAATGGATAAAGGAGAAGTGGTGATCTCAACTAGTAGAGTTATGCCTTATGAATCCCATTTGATAGAACTTAGGAGGGAGGTAGATTCATTGGGGTTCCCCCATGACCAATCACAATATTAAATTTAGCAAGTGAATGTAGAATGAAATATCATATGGGATATGTTCAAGTTAGTGGTAATTTCTACACGGACAAAGTTAGACGAGTCACGCCATGAATCCCTCATCATTGACCATCTTACCCTTAGGTCGTACATGAGTGTTATAATGGGTTACATTTCAAGAACATTGTTACTTAAAGATCCATTCCATTGTATAAATAAAATTTTTCTTCCATCAGTTCCATTTTATAAATATGTTTTCATAATAAAATATATGATTAATTAAGAAAAACTTTCATAAATTGATTTTTTTGACACAAATGGTACTTTTTATAAATGTTAAAAAAAATTATAATAAAATTTGGTGATATGAATAATATTTATTTTATTCAAACAAAGTTTTATAAAATATTTTACATTATTATAAATGATACAATAATTTTTTTTATGTTTTGGGAAATTTTAAAGTGCCATAAATTTGATTATTCCTTACAACATATTGTCTTCTTATAAATATATGGATTTTTATATTCAATAGTAAAAATTATAATATTTAGAAAATTATTCTAATAAAAATAATTATTATTTTTGAAACCATGACATAAAAATTAGGTTTCAGTGAATTTAAGATAATTTTCTAAAATACTTTATTTTTCGATAAATAGAAAATATACAATTTGGGTTTTTTATGTTTGATAAATTCATAATTATGTCATAATGATGTGATAATTATTTATATATAATAAAAAAACTAAAATGTTTAATTTTATTAATTTTCCATATTTTAATATATTTTTATCCATTTATAACCTATAAATAACATTCCAAATTCTAAAATGGAAACTTTGACTTTAAAAACATTACATTGTTGAAACATTACTTTTTTCTGAAAAAAATATGTAATAAAATTTATTTTTTGTTATAGTGGATTAAATTAACATGAAATGCTTCCCAAATTTACAAAACCATGGGAAAACCCATGGGTATGCCAATGTTTTTTATTTTACCCAACATAGATTTCCAAGCCCAATATTTAGTAATTATTAAAAAATTCCTCAAATCTTTCTATAAATACCCACCCATTTATCCATTTCCTTTCACTCCCAATTCATCATCTGCAATGTTCTTGTGGTTTTCCCTCCAAATGGGACCCCAATGTTTTCCTAAATCCAACATTATTTCATTCGTAAATATTTAGTTGTAACTCATCACGACATAGGAAATATCTTTTCTCATCAATTCAAGAACCACTTTTTATATGTCTCGTAAATGTTATAGTAACTCTATTTTATAACCATTTATATCATAACCATACTTAAAAATTGTGTTTTATTAATTAGATACCCTTTTCATCTCACATTTTACCCATTTCTAAAACCAAATTTCATTCCCGTTATTATTTAGATTTAATTCCTCAAATTTCTTCCTCTACAAAAGAAATTTTTTTTATTTTCTTTTTATGAAAGCACACACCACTTTCATTACTAAGGGTATTCACATAGACACAAAAAGGATTTATTTAATATGGTGATATACATTTAATATGCCCCTATTCCCATTTCATGGGCTAAATGTGGTGTAATAATTTTGTCATTAATCACTTTAGAAATTCCATGATTTTGATAAGAAACATGTTATTTATTCTCCAAAAGTTATTGATGAAATGTTTTATATTGATATATGTTGATAAATATAATTAATAAATATTATGTGTGCTCCAATATAGCACTATAATGAATTCGATAAATAATTTAATATCTAGATATGAAATGTTTTATGATACCTTGTTGAATAACATTTTTATTTTCATTTGTGAGACCTTGGTGACAAACCATGGTGATATGTTTATTAATGTCTCAACCAAATGTTGTAGACACACATTTCCATGTAACGATTAATTTTAATTTTATTACGATATGTATCATGTTCTCCTTATCATTTTCTAATGATATTCCATATGTTCTAATTAATATTCTTAATGATCACATATAAAATGTTTTTCTTTACTTGGTATCAGGCTCACCCCTTTCCTTTGATGTTTGTCACGTGTTATTGAGATACAATAAATATAACATAGGATGAACTCATAACAAAACCATTCATGTGGATTAAAAGAATGTTTTAAACTTTCATGTATTATGTACTATATTATGAGGAAACCTATCTTTAAAATATCTTATGTTTGTAAATGTAATGAAAATTTATGCAATAAAAATGTGGGATAACATAGTTTCCTATTTGTTTCAATGTTACACATACATTTTAATGTTTCAAAACACTAAAAATGAATTTAGGGGAATCCTAGGAAAACCGTAACTTTTAATGACATGAATTTATTTCCTAAATTTAAAAAATCAATATATAGTATCTTTCCTCTAATTTAATGGAAATCTAAAGATGGTTTCCTAGTTTTGATCCCGATAAAAGTTTTTTTAAAATCTTAGTAAATTTAAAAACTATTTACAATCCATTCCGACCACACCACATATTATGTTGACTTTTTTCTATGAGTAAACATAAAAAATAACTCAATGATGTTTTTATTGTAATTTCAAATCAATATGAGTTCATTTTCAATGGTTTTTATCATTACACACTTGTTTTATGGTTTTAAAACATTAAAAAAATATTCAAAAGAATCATTTGAAAACCATAAATATGAATGAAATTTTTTCAAGCCATGTAGTTTAAAAATAAATTAATGGGCTTGTTTCTCTAATTTCATCTAAATTCTAGGATATTTATATGGGTTTGACCTCTAACACGTGTTTTAAAAGGATTCTTTACCTTTATAAACTATTTAATAAGCCATCCCAGGCACACCACATGTCACAATGATGTATTGTCTATGAATACAAATTTAAAGTAACTGAATGTTTTTTAACATTATTTCATATGAATAAGAGGTCATTTTCTATGTTTTTTACCTTTGCATGCATGTTTTGTATTTTTAAAAACCAAATTTTTTTTACGGGTATCTCAAGACAATCGTAACTCAAAATGACATTCCATCATTTAATAATTTTCAAAAATAAATATATGGTTATTTTTATATGATTTAATAGAAATACTTTTATATTCCCTTTGATTTGACCGACCCCAAACATATTTTTAAAGGCTTTAGTACATTTAAATATGGTTAAGAGATCTATTCCGACAACACCACATGTCATGTTGACTTGTATGTGAGTACACATCAAAGAATGATAAATGGTTGTTTCATGATTTCACATCAATATGAGATCTATTTCTATGGTTTTGACCATCACATGCACATTTTAGGGTTTTAAAACCCTAAAAAAGGATTTACGGGCCTCCTAGGAAAACTGTAACTTGGAATGGTGTGCCTTCAATTCTTACAACTAAAATATTAGTATAAATTCATTTAACTCAGATTTTATGGCTATCTGATGATGTTTTAGGGTTTTTATCCCCCGACACATGTTTTTAAATGCTTCATTACCATTAAAAAATATTTACTGAGCACTTAAAACCACACTTCATGTTAGATTTTCATGTTGTCTAAACATACATGTAAAAAATAACTAAACAATATATGTCCATTGATTTCAAATTAATATGTTATTATTTTTATGGTTTTTTATTGTCCAATTAAATTTTTATGATTATTTACCCATTTATTTGAGTATCCAATGATTGGATTCCTTTACAGGCTGTTTTCAAAATTTTACTGGACATTTTTTAAAGGTTTTTATACTATTTCATTTCCTTCACATGGTTTTCACATAGTTGAACAATGTTTGAAACCTGGTTTGTAGTGTTTTTTAATGGTTTAAACATTGTTTAATAAATTGTGAAACATGTTCTACATTTTTCACATGGTTTAAATAGTGTGCAACGTGTTTCAGGATTTTTCCATGGTTAATACTAACCATGCAACATGGCCTAGGAAACAATGAAAATGGTAATTAAGGTTAAAAAATTGTAATTAAATTATATAAACCCACCTAATTCACCCTATACTCCTCCAACATGAATTGAAATATATTCATTGGCTTTTCTAATCCATTCAGAGGCATTTTGGCTACAAGAACCTCGTCTATTGGTAGATCGAAGTACCAATCGAATAGAAGAAAATCCCTCTAAGTGTGTATTATTCTTCTTAATCTTGTATATCCATCCCTTTCTTGATTTATTTATACTAATTGTTATGATATCCTTGTTTTTCTTTGATATTTATTCATTGATGTTGAATTATAGATGTTGGAACTCTTATGCCTTCTTTTAAGATCTATTTTCCTATATCCAGTTATCACCATCGAAGGCGACGCATCTCAAATTCATTAAGGTTGGATTCCATATTTTCCAAGTAGGTTTTTGTATTTTTTTTCTTTCATTTTTGATTCATTGTTACTTAATAATTAAAATATGTATGTTTCCCAATTTTCATCCAAAGTTCTAGGAAATTTTTATTTTAATTCCTCAAAAAAGCTTATTTGACCTAATTTCCTTTTATTTGAATATGGAATTAATTGAATTGAAATAATCATGATATCTATAAAAAATATGGACTTTTTAAAATTCCATTGTTATTTTTATTTATTTTCCATGACATTTTAAAGGTTAATTCCATAAAATTGAGTGATTTGGTCCGGATTTTGGTTTATTAAATGAAATTCTATGATATAAACTAAATGAGTTGAACTATATGATTTTTGATAAATATTCTTTCAAATTCAAGAATATTTTAAATGACTAAGATCTATATTTTATTGATTTTAAATTTATTTTGAAATGTTTTCTATAGGGTTATTTTAAATAAATGATTTATTCACATGGAAAGAGGATTTAAACCCATGTATTGAAATGTATTTAATAATTTTAAAATTTTGGTACTTCCTTTAAATGATTTTGGGTTGTTTTGAAATAAATTATTTCCTTAAAGTACCATTTAAAATTATATTGGTGATTTGGGAAAGGAAGTAGAAATGATTAACTATATAAAATTTTAAATTATTTAAAAATGATTTGAATTGAATTGATAATTCATGAGGGTCCAGATCGAACATTATGATGATACTCTCTTGAGAAAACCCCTTAATGAATCATTATTTATTATTGTACTTCCCATTTTTTTGTTGAAAAATGGATTGTCTTCATTTAGGGTGTTTGGTGGTGAGAGTGAGATGTGATTTGAGGGACAATTCCCATGATTTCAGTTCATAAGGATCCCTATTTTATCTTAATAACATGAATATATCACACATCTATTTTAACTCGTAATGAAAATTTTGATAGTTTTATGGGATGACCTAGATATATGCTTCACTACAAAACCCACAACCTTCTTATGGATCCATAGATAATGTGAAATTTTCAAGATATGGACTTGTAGTTAGGAATGAATGCGTTCATGGAAATGGTTTGATTTAGACCCAGGAGATAAGATATAAGCCATAAAATTAGTCATGTTGCAGTTTGATTAGCTATTATGAGGTTTATTCACTATATTACCTTGGTTGTACCCATGACATTCATATTCTTGATACAAGATGCATGCCATCATTTTATGTCACTATTTGGATTCAGAGTTTCCTTACATGCTTCATTTTCTATTATTATTTACCTTGAATCTATTATATTGATGCATGTTCCCATTTATATATCAGGTGTGTATTCTTATCTTTTAATTATTATTTAAGTTCAGATTGTGAAATCTCTTTCATGTATTATCAATAAAATACCTAGTTATTAAATAGTGAAATGGAATTTTTTATTGGATTAGTTTGATAAATGATTTTTAAATTTTTAAAACTCTATTTATAAATAAATTCAAAAACTATCATTATTTTAATACTATTTTAGATTAATTTATTTACATTTTAAAATACCTGCATTGAATATTTGGAGTAATCCTACTTGGATTTTTAAATCACACCCTTCTAAAACCTTTTAGTGTCTGCATCCCATTATTATTTTGTAACAGGTGTGTGTGATTTCATATTCTTATTTGGATTTTTTTTCATGGGTGATAATGGGAGGGTAACTTGGGACTTGTTGGGTGGTTATGGACCACTAGGAGTTGGGTTTTGGTTGTTATGTTTTGCTTTTAGTTTTCATAGTGTATTTTTGTACTTGTATATGTATGTATTAATTTATATATCTAATGATGTTTCTGAATTGTACTATGTTATTATAATATGTTGAGGAAAAAATCATTCTAAGTAGTTATTTTTTTAAGGCCCATATGCTTTTCACTGGCCCAAGGAGACCAAGAATTCTTTCCAGGTTAGTGACGAATAACATCAGATACTGATTTAGATGGTATTTCAGGTTTGGTCATTACAAATGGTTTTATAATGGTTCATCCCTTAAATATAAATAATTAACATTGAATCCTTATTTTATTTGGGGTGACTTTTAGTTTAAATAAGACAAAGAATGTTTTAGGACTCAAGTGGTAGTCCATGATCAGGTTCTTGTTCACTACCCCATCTTGATGAGACTTGAGTTTCCAAGGATGTTAACACTTGAGTAATTATTTTAAGTTACTATTTTTCTGATGATAAATTATATTTTTATTCCCAATGTGACTACCTTTGATTTGGGGAATCTCTAATAAGTTTTTTATCCATAATGGATTGATGGCCACAGTCACATCATGTTTTTATGGTCTAGTAAACTGTGAGGAGTCAATGCGGCTGATCTAGAAATCCTAACATAAATAGTTGTGAGGATTGTTTCTAGTTTACCATCCCATATAAACAATATATTTTTAGTTTTAACATTCTTATAAACATGAAACCTTATCCATTTTCATATATGTGGATTCACTTATGTGAGGTTGGTTATGTGGGCTATGGGTGTGGGTTTTTTCATGCTATTGTTTGATTGATTCAAATTTAATCCCTTTTTAATAATATAAACTAACTTATAGAGAATAATGTTTGTCTTACAACATTTTTTATGTTCTTTGATAAATATTTTCAACCACATTAAAAAACTTGTTTTATGAAAACTCTGGATTGCAAAATTAATTATCGAAGACTTCTATATGATTTGGAAAAATAATTTTTTAAGAAGAAATTTTGGTTTGAAAAGGATTTTAATAGAAATGATTTTGATAATTGATAAATGGAATTAATGATTTGGAAAACATGGAATAATTTATATCTTTCAGTATAGGTTTTTTGAAACTAATATTTATTTATAGAAATATTTATCATTTTGAAAGGAAAGAGTAATGTTTTATTAATTTTTAATTATTTTGTGTTATGAAATCAATGATTTTTCATAAAAGTGGGTTATAACTTAGTCTTACATTCATTGTGCTATGTTGAAGTGTTCATTGATGCTTGAGTTGATATGACTTTGTTTTTAGATGTTCAAAAATGTCTCCCATAAAGTCAATAATGATAGAATTTAGGTCCAACAGTCTGGTCCTCTGGATATTTCATTATGTTTAATTGATTTATAATCCCTTTTCCATGACTATACAACCTCCATATGGAGTGGTAGAGCATGTTACATTTTTTCCATCGAACCCCATAATTTACTTCAAGATATGTCATACACCTACTTCTAATGGAGAAAAAGGTTATCTTGAGGGACTACCATAACATGGATAAGTTTATGTTTTCATTGATACACTCAAGACTCTTGAATCCTTCAAGTTAAAGTTTATAACCTAAATATTTGTGGAACCTACATGGAGTGGTGGGATTTTTTTATTACCAATGGTGTGTATGAAATAATTCCTTTCTAAATATTTAAGTCTCACTACATTCAGTGGAAGTATCCTAAGAATGTGAATAAAGAGAATGTTTCTGAGATCTTGAGTTTCATTCATGACTATCAATTTGTTGTAGAGTATTTCATGAATTTCATACATTTTGTATATTTTATAACTATTATTGATGGTAATAAATAAATTAAGGATCTATCTTATAGAAACAATATTCATCCAAAAGTTGTAACCATCATGCCAAATAAATGGTTTATCTCTTAATCAGAGATGCTTAAAAAGGAAATTTTTGTTGATGTGGAGTTAGTAAAACAACATGAATGACTAAAATCCACATTTTCAATTGAGAAAGTTCAATCTCCTTGGTAATATAAGAGTAAAATCATGTTTTTATATTGTGGATCACCAAATCATTTATATAATTTTTGACTGAAATATCTATGTGATAGTAACTGGTGTGGCCATATAGGTCACTTTATGAGTTTTTGGGAGTTGGTAGAGCAGAACAGAAAATTTCTGTCACGAATATCAGATTCTGAATACAAGGAAGAATATGCTTCATGATAATGGGGACTAAACCATAAGTCTCAGAGTGAATATTTTCACATAGTGTATGAGCTTTTGGATTCCTTATGCTTGTTTCAATATATGGTTAACATTGATCCATATTTTTGTTTCTGATGTGGAAGTGGAAAATGTTCGAGTTTTTACTTCTTATGTATTCTCTATTTTTTGAATCAATTATTTTGTGATATTTTTTTGTGATAAATTTTTTACCTTGTTTTGGGTTATTTTTGTTTTGTGGGTGTAAAAAAGGTTTCATTTCTTTATATCATTCTTTTTATTCCATGGTGTTCATATTGTTCTAAATTGATGGTTAGAGAAGAATTGTGATGTGTGGGATGATCTCCCTTGTGAGAGTGTTGTGACCTATTAAGAACTAAACTAATTTTTTGATCTATTTCTATTCGCACATTGATATACATTGGGAATGTATGTGGTTAACTAGATTATTTGGATTTTTTATATACCAATCACATGGTGGTGTAGACATTTCAGTTGAAAAGCTCATTAAGGTATAAGACTCAGTTTGAAAAATCATTGGTTACCATCGAGTACTCAGGGTAGAAATCATTCAAATTTATATACCATTCTTCTATTTGTTATATTTTAAATTTTTCTCATCATCTAAATGTTTATGTCTTTTCCTTGGGTCTAAGGGATGTTCTTTTCTAATGTTACACCATTTTGGTGAGTATTTACGGAGTGGAGAGACCCATGCTAACCCTCCTGTGATTCACTTTTCTGAATACATGTGATGACCTTGTTGTGTTGGTCTTAGAGTTGTGTGTGTGTCATTATCCTTTGGGTGAGTCTCATATATAGACCCCAAAACATCCACCTCACAATATGAGAGATAGATTTATTCTTGTGTCATCGTGATCTATCTTTCATAATAGAATATTTCTGAGGATATAAAGTATTATGGTGGGGAGGATGTAACATACAATTACTTTTTTATGTTTTTATCCCATTGATTTAAGTACCCAGTGATTGGATCTATTTTCGGGTTGCTTTTAGTATTTTATTAAACCCTTGTTTAATGTTTCTAGGACTTTTCATTGTTTTCTCATCATTTTCACATGGTTGAAAAAGGATTGAAATTTGGGATGAATGATTTTCACATGGTAAAACAAAGTGTGAAATCTATCTCATGATTTTCACATGGTTTGTTCAAGGTTTAGGAAAAGTGTGCAGCCTGCTACATGGTTTGTGCATGGTTATTACTAACCATGCAACATGGCCTAGTAATTCCTGAAATCTATAATTAATGTTTTTAAAATTTTCATAAAATTACCAAAATCCACATAATGAACCCTAAACACCTCCCACACAAAAATAAATCTATTATATAGATTTTGGGATCCCTCCTGAGGTATTTTGAATCCCCAATACTCATATCTTGGTGGATCAATGCTGAAATCAAGACAGAGATGTTATATTTCGATGAATTTTTTCTTCTTAATCTTTGTATCCCTTCCTCTATTGATTTATTCTTCCTAAATTTTGTGAAATCATTTTTTTGATCTTGATTAATTGATGTGTACTTGTAGATCTAGGATTTCATCTCACTTCTATAAAAAAATATCTTCTTAGATATTATGATCTCCATTAAAGGAGACACATCTCGGACTCATTATAGTTGGATTCCTTATTTTCTATGAAGGTGTTTCTATGATTCTTCTGCATTTTTTAATTAATTTTTCTTCAATATTCTTAGATAAATATTTCTTAATTTCAAAAACTTGTTTTCTGAAATAAGTCCATTTAATTAATCATCAAATTGTATTTAACCCAATTCTAATTTAATTTAATATATCATTAATTAAATAGATATAATACTCATATCTAATACCTCTTTATGAATGTTTTAAATACAGTGATTGTTTGTATTTTTTCAATGAGCTTTTAAAAATAATTTTGGTGAAATTGAGTGCTTTATCCCGGGATTTAATTTATGAAATGAACCCTAATGATTTTAATTGATTGAAATTAAATATTTGATGTTTCCAAAATATTATTCAAAATGTATTAGTTTATTAGATGACCAAAACCCACATTGATTTATTTTACCTTTTTTGTAAGGGGTTATATTTGTTTCTTTTAATTAAATGATTTATTCACATAGAATGGTGATTTAAAACAATGTTTTGAAATGAATTCAGTCCTTTTAAAACTATAATACTTCCTTTAAATGATTTTGGTATGTTTTGAAATAAATTATTTTTTTAAAGGAGAATTTGGAATTGTATTGGTTACTTGGGAAATGAAGTTTGTACGATTACCCATTTTGAATGTGGGAGTTATTTAAACGAATTTGAATTGAATTAATAATTCATGATATCCTAGTTGGAACATCATTATGATCATCTCTTATAATAATCCCTTAATGTAACTTCATTTATTTTTTTACTTACTATTATTGGGTGTTGAAAAGGGGATTTTTTTTCTTTGATTGAGTTTGGGGTGAGTGTTAGATGTTATTTGGGTGATAATGCCCATGGTTGATGTTGGTAAGGATACCAGTGTGATCCACATAACAAGAATATCTCAGTAACCTGATTTGACTAGTTATGGGAACCTATATTGTTATTTTGGATGACCTATATGTATTCTTCACTAATGTTCTCACACACTACTAATGGATCCATAGATAACATGGATGGTTCAGGCTATGGACATGCATTAATGAATGTGGGTGTGCCTGAAACTATTTTTGTTTAGACACATCTGACTAGATGTAATCTTAAAAATTAGTCATGTTGTAATTAGATAGATATTATGGGGTGGTATCACTATAATACCTATGTTTTACCCATGACATACATATACTCAATACTTGATACATGATAGAAATCATTATCCCTGATTGACACCAGAGTGTCCTTGCTCGATTCATTTATTGTTATCATTCACCATGAATCTATTGTATTTATTATTGTTCATATTTACATATTATATGAATATTCTATTCTTTTTATGATTATCTAAATTTATATTGCCAAATGGTTTTCAAATATTTTTAGGAAAATGATTAGTTTTTAAATGCTGAAATTGAATTTTTACCGGTTTAGTTTTATAATTGACTTTTAAATGTACAAAACTAATTTTTTAATCTAATCCTCAAACTCTTATTATTTCACTCCTCTATTATAATTTTGATTTACTATATAATTTATCTATATATAATCTTTGGTAGAATCATGGTGGGTGGTCATGGAAAACCTAGAGTTTGGTTTTTGTTTTCATGTTGTACTTTCTATTTTTTCCTAGTGTCTCTTTATATATTGATATGAATGTATTAATTTATATATCTTATGAGGTTTCTGTGTTGTACTCTATTATTGTAATAATATGAGGAAAAATCATTCCCAATAGTTATTTGTTAATGGATAGGCATTTATCATCAGCCCATGGAGATCAATAACTCTCTTCAAGTTAGTGGAGAATTAGACTGGGTACTAATTTAGATGGTATTTTGGTTGGTTCATTACATTTTTTAATGTTACATTCATGTTTTAGTGTTTTAAAAACCTAAAAACACTTTTATCAGAATCCCATCAACCTCATAACTCAGAATGATGTGCCATCAGTTCCTACATTTCAAAAATCAATCTGAAATAATTTTTCTCTCATTTTCTTACAATATGTTGATGTTTTCCTTATTTTGACCACCCATAATCTTTTTTAATGGCATCAGTATCTTTAAAAAAATTATCCATTTGACCACACCATAAGTTGTATCAATTTTTTTCCTTGTGTATATAACCAAATAATAAAAAAGTTTTTTTCCCTGAGATTTCACATTAATATGAATATATTTTTTTTGATTTTTAATGTTAAATGAATGTTTGTGTGTATTAAAAAAACAAATACACATTTATAGTAATCTAGGGAAAATCATCACTCTTAGTGATGTGTCATCAGTTCATACATTTCAAAAATCAATCTATGGTCATTTCAATATAATTTAGTGGAAATATGCAAACATTCTTTTTATTTTGACCCATTAAAATACATTTTTAAAAGGCTTCAATATCATTAATAACTATTTTCCTAGCCATTCTCACAACACCACACATTAGATTAATGTGTTATCTACACATACAAATAAAAAATAACCTAATTATGGTTGAACCATGATTTCATGTCAATCATAGACTATTTAAATGGTTTAGACCATTGTATGAACGTTTAGTTTTTTAAAACAATAAAACAAATTTACAAACATATGGAAAATAAAAACTTTTAATGATTTTACATTGGTTCCAAAATTTCAAAAATCAATCTTTTGTCATTTTTCTATATTTTATTTTAAATATGACACCTTTAATTTATTTTTTACCCCAATTTTCAATTTTTTTACTATTACATGTACATTTTAGTGTTTTAAAATAATAACCATACGTTTATGGGAGTCTTGGAAAAACCATAACTTGGAATGGTGTGTTTTCAGTTCCTATGTTTTATAAATATACCCACTATCATTGTATTATTATTTTAGGGACATACGATGTCATTTTAATGGTTTTGACAACCCAAGACATGTTTTTTAAGTCTTTAGTGCATTTATAATCATTTTTATATATTAAAAAACTATTAAATATACTTGAATTGTTCTCAATCATTTGGATAATGATATATAATTATTTTTTGGTATATATAAATTATAAAAACATCAACCCGACATAATATGTGCTTTGTATGATGTGTATTGTGTGCATTCAATATAAAAGTTTCATTGTGGTTTTACTAATAGAATTTTTAAATGTTATTTTCAATTGTTTGAATGATCTATGAAATTTAGAATTTAGATTGAAAGGGTGTGATATAAGTTAGGAAATTTCCTCCGGAATCGTGTTAGTCATTCATAAAAATATAGAAATAAAATAATTTTATATTTACATCCACCATTAACTCTTTGTTTTTCTACAAGATTCATGTTCTTGGAATTTTGTTTTATCCTTGAAATTTCAATTTTTTCTTCCTGATTAGTGACACTACTCAAACCTCAACTAGTTGTAGTAGTAAATGACAATGACTCCCAAGAAAATATACCATATGGAGTATTCCTATAACCCAACCCTCATATAATTTTAGGAGGTTACATTCCTAATAGAATTATTACTACATCATTCTGAGAAATAGAAGATGACTTTGATGGGTTCACATCCCAGAGTTCTTGAATTATATACTGTTAATAAAAAAATTAACAAGGTTTCTTAAAATTTTTGGATCATTAAAATATTATCTAATTAATTTGTTTTTCATTTCGATTTATTTTTATGTCATTACAATAGAAACAATATTGTAAAATATGTTTTAACAAAAAAATCCTTAAAGACAAATAATTAGAGGAAATTATATGTCTTAAAATATGCTAAATTGGCATTACATTATCCATATAGACATCCCCATTTAATACTATTTATGCCCTATTTATTATTATAATATATTTTTCAACATTAGTTTTTATATAAATGAAATAAAATGAAATGGTAATGAAATATACTTACTTAATCTTCTATGATAAGGTCATTTACAAAACTCTAATTAGGTTTCTTATGTACTTTTAATCAGATCTATGCTTGGACAACAGGTTAACTTAATTTATTTGAATTTAATAAAAATATAAAGAAGTTATAAAAAATAATATGTTATAAAAAATTGATATAAATAATAAATAATAATGTAGAAAACAAAAAATATTCTAAAAAATCTATGAGATCGATTGATATTGGGAATGAGGTTTCTCACACAATTCACTATATTTTTTAGATTACTTCTACATAAAATAGAAAATTTATTTAAAGTTATTATTTTATTATTTTTACATTATTACTATACTATAAAATATTCAATTACCTCATGAGATGAATCTTTGTTAATATACACAAACAACATTCATTGATCATAAGAAATTCCTTTCACCACTTTCGTATACATCAATCATGTGCTCAGAGATGTGTCAGTAAACTCATGATATAATCTCAATATAAAATATATTTCTTTATTACAAAAATTTCTCACAGTCCATTTGTGTGAAACTGAATTTTGGAAATCCATATAAAATATCTATATATATATAACACAGAACACTTTATATGTATATAAAAAAATTACTCCTGACATTTAGATTAGTTATCTAGGACTACTTAATTAATATTACCTTTACATGAGTATTAAAAACCTCATTATTCAAAGAATATGGAATATGCCAATATTCATTATAATTAATTTGAAATATCATAGTATTACATGAAAGATTCCCCTGAATCTACCCATATATTCTATTAATGTCACCAGTAGAAACCCCAAACTCATCAAATGGAATGATAATCTTGAAATACTTCATGTCATGTAAATCATCTATGCTCAAATTTTTATCTCCTATATTTTTATCTTTTTCTTTTTAAAAAGATTCATATGTCAACTAATGAATTATATAGTTATTTTAAAATGTTATTTATATGTTTAATGAAAACTCACCCATACCTCTTAGATGGAGTGGTGACCAACTACTCCATCACCAGATGGGAATTAGACCGTGGGCTAGCAAAAACATGTGGGGAAAGAGATGGTTCACTGGTAGAATATTATTAAATAGAATCACTCAAATATACTGGAGATTTTATTATTGGTGTCATGTCTTGAGATTTTGATCAGCTCAGATATTGAATTTTTTTGTTCACCTTCCAGCAATTTAAATGGTTCAGATATATTAAACATATAAAAAATGAAAAACTACTTTAAAAAAGAAAAACTTAATGAATGCATTTATGTATTAAACACATATCAATGAGAAATCATAATATAGTTTTGTTACCAAAATATATATTCAACTATCTTCGTATCCATTCTCATAATTGTTATCAACCTCTATTGGGATGAGTTCCTCATTTTTACCCCTTCTTGCAGGTTATATTTTTTTGGTATTGTTTGCAAAATATTGTTCAATGTTTTCTGGTTGATAAGGTTCACTTTAAAAAAGTAACAAATAATCTTCCGCACCCATATCATATAATTTCCTCAATATTAAGTGTATAAAAATAATAAAACCTTCATGTATTTCATTAGAATCAACCAAATAAAATCTGACCATTATATTTTAATTCAATTATATTATTCGTTTTACCATAGTATTCCACCTCTTCAGGTTAAATACACCACTACTTTGAGTTTCTAAGACTTCTTCACTATATATTGTATAGAACATAATGACATGAATATTGTACATATGAAATCTCTTATCCTTCCACAGAGGACCTCGAGCCAAAAACATCAATTCACTTTATATTTCCACTTGATTTTCATCATTAATTATCTTGACAAAATGATATGGGATGCTAATTTTAAATTAAACAAAATACCTACATGGTAATAATAATAATATGAGTATATACATACGTGATTAGTGTCATTCATCAAATATCCTTATTAACCTCATTTAATAAAT
This sequence comes from Viscum album, assembly GCA_963277665.1. NCBI lineage: Eukaryota > Viridiplantae > Streptophyta > Magnoliopsida > Santalales > Viscaceae > Viscum > Viscum album. The sequence continues at coordinate 1,113,195,778 of OY728145.1, forward strand.
CTGACTCATTTTTATCTCAATCACGTAATTTCTTCTTTGTTTTCAATTTAAAATATTCAATAAATGGATCTGTAATAAGAGTAATAAGTAACACATATTTATGTTCTTGTATAATCTCAAATTCTGTCAGTGTAATATTTAAACCCTTTTACAATGGTCTTCTAATAGTTGTAAACATTGATTCCTTGTTTTAAAAATGATAATAAGTGAAAATGTCATAAACACATATAACATTATATAATCTAGTCTCAATCCCATCCAAATACCTAGAACATTTGGTCAATATCTCTTCGACTATGTAACCATTACCACTATAGCCTTATAGTTGAGGCTTATTCCTATCATATTATTTCAAATGACCTAAGTACCTACTATAAAAATAATATTCATATTAAATAATTTTATTTGATTATATGATAAAATTGAATTTACCAATAAAAATAAAAATAATATCAACGTACATCTTAATATGATACATCCATCGATGGAATATTGATCCCCTGTGTCTAGCTTCTTCAAAAAATGAATAGTCAAATAAGTCATCCCAATGAAAAATAAAGGGGGAAATAACATCTCCAAATTAAAATGTTTCAAAAAAATTCTTTCTTGAAGTATATCAAGATCGGTTGGATTTAGATGTTTTCAAATAACATCTCTAAACAATGTAAAACACTCAATTAGAACCATAATTTTTTTTTCATGTAACTCATTATTCAATCCCAACTATAATAGTTTCCCCATCAGAACATGTGATTAAGAACATTTCAATACATGTAAATTTTTATGTTTTATGTCATCTCAATATGATATATTACTCAAATATCCATCTGTAACTTTTAAATTATTTATAATTTTAACTAATATGTCTTTCTAATTATATTTAATTTTAAAAATATCTAAATTATATTTTACAGTCTCATTTCCCCCAAAAAATGCTTTATATATAACGACCCCAAATCCTCACGATCATTAAGGTGATCCTTCGATTTACCCCACTACATAAGTAATGTCAAAAATAAATTGTCACCAACATTTTCTCAAGATGCATTAAATTAAGATTATGATGTATCAAATAAAACCACCAATTAATATTTTTGAAAAATACATTCTTTGTATTCCATTGTTGTCTTATAGGTTATGAAGGTACTATACCTCTTACCCTTTCCCCTTCTTTAAACGAATTACATTATCCCAATTTTTCAATAATATTCATTAATTATCCCAACAAATATAAACCAAATAAATCCATTGGTGGAATTCTCAATTCATTATCTCTATTTAATTGGTCCTTGTTAATCCTAAATTTATGAGAAGCATCATGAAATTGATGATGAAACAAAAAAACCTATTTTTATTTGTGGTAATAATTGTTTTCCAAAATAAGAATTAAAACCTGGACAAGGAAAACCATCATGAGTGTTTGAATCAAATAAAGATCCTAATATAATAAATTCAAGAGTTTTCCACATTAAATAACCATAAATTGTTGAATATTTTTCTCATTACGACATCATATTTTTCTACACTATCATCCCTAAATTATCACTATTTCTTGATAAGAGGATGAAAGTCTACATTAATGTCATTTCTAGGAATTTAGTTTCATGGAATAATAATTGAAATAATTTAAGAATCCTTTTCCGTATACATCCCTGGATATAGATTATAGAGGATAAAAAAACTATCCAAATGATTTAATATGTACTTAATGTACCAAAATGGTTAAAACCATAATAAGAAAATACCAAATGTAAATTCATTGGATCTCAAGACATATTTGGTTATAGATAATAAAACATATTCCAAGATGTTTAATCTTTTAGAAGTCTCATCAAACCATTGTTTCTGTCCATAAGATGCTACATCATGTCAAAGGTAGTCTTATACGAGATGAATAATCATTGTAAGGATGGTTTTATATTGAAGTAATGCAATACCTTTGAAAGAGTTTAATTCTTATGTTTAAATTTTGGGGTGCATTTATTTATACTCTCATTGTTATTAATGGATATACATATACTTTTATGACATATTTTTCATTATTATTAATCATAATGTCCACACCAGTAAATCTGGATATCAATAGGTAATGAACGTATCTTTGTATACTCAATTTAATGTTTTTTCATGAATTACATCACATCATATAATGAATCACTGATATTATCTTCACTAAATGCATCTTGATGAATCTCTTAAATCAGGAAAAAATTATTTTTTATTAATTTTATAGAGGAACCTAATATTATACAACATAAAACTAAAAGACAACATGGAATACTTGGAACACCCTTCATACAGTTCTTTTGACATGTGTTTATCTAATTTATAAAACACATTTTATTAATTTTTTCCCATTTGAGGAATATTAACCTACATAATATCCACATAAGGTTCTCTGGATATATTAAAATCCTGGACATTTTATCGTGTAAATCCATATACATCATTTATAAAACATTGAACTGAATTCTCCTCTGGTGGATCACTTTGTCTTTCATTGATAGGATTATCATTGTTTTGAATTTCCATAACATTTGATTCACCATGAAAAATCCAACATACATATCGAGTTGGAAACTATTTGAATTTTAATTGATCAAATACATCATTTCTATTATACCATCTCCTGAACTTGCAATCCATACATTGATATTTTATTCTTTCATCCACTGATCGAATTTCAATTTCAAAACATAAAATTTCTTCCAAACCCTTGGCATATCAATATTTGTTTCTAGGTAAATTAATCCAACTTTTGTACATGGGTATTTTATTTTCGTTATTCTCCTTGTTCATTTAGATACAATGATATAAATTATTAATCATTCAAGTAAAGTCCAAATTTAACATCACCCAAATTTATCTAGATTGATCACCTACTCTAATCTATGATCTTAAAAATGTTATATATAATATCATGTTGAACATACAAGTATACACAATAGGTTCTTACATATAAACTATCATGCTGGTTTAGAAGAATCATAATAAATATTTAGTGAAAAATTAATAAAACAAAATGGTTTTTTATCACATAATAAATCATTATCCTAAACATTACAAGGCATTATCACCAGGGATTCATTAGTGATAAATTAATCAAGATATTTAAAACTATTTATAGCCCCATAGAAAAACAAGCATTCATCATATAAATGAATCTTGATCCTTATTTATAATAATAATTTATGATAGTTATGTGTAGGTATTCTTGAGTGAAATAATTTATAATTTGATTATGCAAAATGATATACTGAATTATGATATAGAAAAACCAACAATACAATATTACAAAATTATTCCCTAAAATTTTGAATTTTACTCACTAGGAAAAGTGTGAGAGGGGAAACCATTGTGGATCACCATATATGTGAAATGGGGTCATTGTGGGGTCATAATTTGGAAGCAAGTGAGTTATGGGTCATGAGGATAAGAGGTGAGGGTGGGGTGAGGGATGGTCACTATCACAGATGAGGGGAGATCCATCGGATAGAAGGGGGACTGGGTGGTTGGATTTCTATCTAGGAGAAGGGGTATCACCATCAAGGAGAGCCAAGGATGAGGGGGAGGTTTGATTAACAGCATTCTAGGGGAGATGCAGCTGAAGGGGAGGGGTGGTCACCAGTGTTATGGAGAGGTGGATTAGAGGGGGCGGGGCAATCACTGGCATCGGGAAAAGGCATGGCCAAGGGGTAGGGGTGGTCTTTGGTGTTGGGAAGAGGGGTGGCTGTGAGGAATCGGTGGTCACCGATGTTAAGGAGAGTTGGCTCAGAGGGGGATGGGTGGTCACCGGCGTTAGGGAGTGCCGGTGTTAAGGGATCAAAGGACGGGGGATAAGGCATCAGGTGGTAGTTATAATGGGTTGGTTATTGTTTTTTTAATTTTAGTGGTTGCTTAAAAAATCCTGAAAATAACTAAAAAATAGTAATAGTTCCTTTTATACCCCCTATATATTTTAATTATATTTTTTAAAATTTATTTAGAAACTATTATTAGAGAAACCACTAAAAAAAAGATTCTAAGTCCCCATTTTTTTCTGCATCAAAAAAATAATATTTTTTTGTCAATATAGAGTTTTCCTATAAATTTTATATGAAATAATTTGATGTCGCCCTTCTTCATTTTGATATATCAATGGTCAATAATGTGATGTATATTTTCTTTATTTATAAATTCTTGTTCTCTTATTGGATTAATTTGATTGTATATTTTTGATTTATGTAGTTACTCATTATTTTTATTCATCATCATCATATGTAACTTTTATTCATAGAAAAGTAAAGATAATTTTAAAAAAATATGCCACCAATACCCCTCACCATATGTAGCTAGGGAGGCCTAATATAAAGTAAACGGATGGCTTCCCCTATAATCACGTTAAACCCCTCCCATTAGAAAAAATTTGTGCCAATATTCTTCTCCAAAAAACCTGATTTATGAGGATGTATATTTTAAAAAATATATAAAAAATATAAAAAATGGAATAAAATTGGTATTTAGAAACCTCAAAAATAAAAAAAATGGAATTTTGATTTTAATAGGACACATAATTATTATAATGTCACAATAAAGATCAAATAAAATAGAAATATTATGAAAATTAGTATTTATATAGAGGCTTAGGATATACACTTACTAGTCTCTTATAAAAATTAAACTAAAGGGGAAACGTGAAGATTCCATGTTCCCATAATAAAAAAATCCAGGTATGTAAACCTATAAATAATAGTCTCTAAATTTTCCATATATATAAAGTATTACCATCAGTATATATGAATTTTTTATTCTCAATATATAGGTATTGAGTATGTAATATCTATTTTTCCAATTAGACAATAATTATATAGGTAAAAAGTTTACAAAAATAAGGATTTTGATGAATTATTGATATAAAAACAAATATAAATATGTAAAAACAAATAGAAAAATTAACTAAAAGTAAATACATTAAAAATAAATCCTAGATAAAAAATTATTCTTATAGATAATATAATTGATTATTGATTTATTAAAACCATTAATGGTGAAAAAAATAGTTTATAATGGATAATTATTATAGTGAAATGTTTTATGATTGATGAAATTTGATATCAATTTTCTGAAAATATCATGGAATTCTAAATCTTCATAAAATATAACAATATCAATATTAATAAAATTTTTTGATTTAAATTCACATTGAAATCAATAAAATTCTCATATTTCATCTACAGTTAGTTAATCATTAGTCGCCTAGGATATTTTATTTAAATGTAATTATACCCCCATGAACCTAATATATATATATATATATATCTCATACTTAATACATACACATTATTTTCTTATATCCTAATAATAATCTAATCCCCATAGGTAAACGGTAGGGGACTACTATAAATCTTCTTTATGTTCTATCCAATTTTTCTAAGACCAAACTAAACCTAGAATCACATCATGTGATTTCATAAAATATATGGATTGATAGAACTTACTAAGACCAAACCATGGTTAGTACTGTGTATAGTGTGGAACCCAAATCTCTCTATTTAAATAAGATATAGGATGGAGACTAGCACCAAGAAGTCATAAAGACATATGAGTTATTTTATATTATAATACCCCTTAATATAGATAATTCACCATCATAAGAAGATATAAAAAATATACATAAATTTATATATAATTATTTTTTTATGTGTAATTTATTCCTGATACATAAAACAACTTGTGCAATGTCACAGGGCCAAATAAAGTAAATTAAATAAAAAAGGCACAAAACAAAATCATTGGGCTTATTTGAATCAGTGAAGTGATTAAACCTCCTCCCCACATTTTCACCAATAATAAAAACTAGAAATAACTATCTCCCCCACATAACCTCTTCTTAAACTATAAATTATCACTACCAAATCATTTATAAACATTCCCACCAAGGTATTTTTAAAAAAATAAATATTATTACAAATAAAAAAATGAGGGAAAAGATCTCATGTTTTTGTATGGGTAAAAATTTACTTAAAAGAATGTGATGAAAAAGAGTGTAATTGTTAATTAATATTTCATTACCAAAACCATGTTCATTTGAAATAATAAATACAATCCCAAAGGTAAAAATTATTTCTCAAATATAAAGTCAAAAATATATCCAAAAGTTGTGTCTAAAAAATAACCAAAGATATCTAGAGTATTAACAATACATGTAAAATTTAGTGTCTAAAGACTAATATTATGTCACAGAAAAAAGGAATTAAAAAATGAAAAATATTCCATATCTATCCCAAATCCATATTCATATGTAAACCTATATCAAAATACAATTTAAATGAACTACAATATTTCATTAAAATCCATTCTACATCATTGAAATTGTTTTGTGGAACCATTCCACAATATGGTATGTGTGTATTGACTTTGGGAGTACTTCAAGATAATGGAAGACTAGAACTAGACATATAGGGGGGTCATAAATGAATGGATGGAGGAATCCCCCCCCATATCTAGGGGATTACTAACTCTATCAGATATTTGGGGACCATTCTATTTCATGAACATGTCATCATGGGAATACCCAGACTAAATTCACAAAGGACCACCCATTGACATAAATGGTTGTACCTGAAGACCATGTTTTTGGAAAAATAAATTCTAGGACCTTCTAATTGTCTCTCTATATCTAATATCCTCCAACTAAAAAAATATATCATAACAATTATCTGATGGAAAAAGGGATCATATTATTCCTCCTTAACTAGATAAATAATAAGAATATAAAAACTATGCATACAAATATAAAACTTGTGAAAGATATCAAAAAAATAAAATATCTTTACTTGTATATGACATTTACATGTATGGGAATTCCATGTTTAGTTCACTTGGATATGGATGGACATGTATTTTGGCTGCCCATTCCATAAAAATTCAAGATAAATAGAATTTCTCGTTGGTAACACTCCATGTATGGCCTCACCTTATTTACAAAACATTTTTTGGAATATAAATCATGTAAGTATGAATAGTGTCCTAGAATGTACAATATTTAAATTTTAAAATACATGGTCTCCTGATAAATTTATTATATCACAATGTGAAAATGTGTAATATTTAGCACTACATAAATCTGAATCCCCATTGAGTATGAGTTATACTGTGTAAATTACAGGGTCACATATGAAGTGATGACAATAAATATATGGAAACTATGGATAATGATGTAGATAATGTGATTCCATATATTATATACCATGTTTTCATGGAAATTATAGAACCAAAAAATCAGTATGTTCACGCAATGAATATAACACCCATGATTTAATTATAACAAGTATGATTTTTATTATAAAGAAACAATAAGATAATGTACATAGATTTACTCAAGAATGTGATTAAAATAAAAATTAAAATACATAATAAATTTAATTTAATGATATAAATTTCAATTTTTAATTCAATTTTAATAAATTATCTAAGATTAAGTATTTTAATTTTTTAAGAAATTGTCGTTTTTAGTGAATATTTTATATACATACAAATTTATAAAATTATAATGATATAAGAATAAAAAAATTATGAAAAATTTTCATAGTAAATAAAATATATTTTTAAGAAGAAATAGGATTCATAGTTAAATATTGTTTTTCGGAGTGGACACTCAATAGGGGGTGAATTGAGTTCCAATTTAAATTTCTGCTAAAAACAATTTCTGTTAAAATCCCCCAATTTCAAAAACAAATTAAACTATAGTGAATTTATACAGATTATAAAGGTTCAATTAGTTTCTCAAAGATTGATTAATTCTCAGTTAACTTAATCTTATGATTAAATTAACATTTGAAACTAACTTACTGGTTTACAATAAATATAAACACTTGCGAGTTTAACAATCAAAGTAGCTTTGAAAATAAATTATATTTCAAAGTAATAGCAGCAGAATATGAAATAAATGTATATAGTATGGATATAGGTTTTACCTAAAAACACAAGAGTTAACCAAGAGGTTCAGTCTCAAGCCGAGACTTAGTCCTCTCAAATTTTATATAAAGTGATCCACACCCTGGATCTGGGTTAACAACAGTGATCACACTGTTCAGGTCAAGAGACCTCTACCACAGTTATACGTGGGATAACAAACAATAGCTCAAAGCTGTCCAGGACACACTCGACCTATACCACTATCCACAGCGGGAAATAAATAATGTAAAGATTATGAGGGAGGATTTACAAATCCTCCAGTTAAGGTTCAGGAGAAAGTGTGTATATAATAATTAACAGGCTACACACACTGCTCGTAATGCGGATAATAAATCACTTAGAGCAAGATATAGAGTTGAGAATGGCTCTAGTGATTGCAGTGCATCTCTGGGATCCTTTGTATTTGATCAGAAATGGTTCTGAGTCCTTCTCTGGTATTTGACTAAAAAACAGAGTATCGTTTCTTCTTTCAGTGCTTCCAGGTTCAGCTTGGTTATCGGCTCAGAAAATGAAGTGTTCTGTGTAGTTCTTCATTAGCATAGATTGCTCGATGTATGCTCTGTGTTCTGGAGTCTGGTAGTAGTAGTCTTGTGAGTGCAAGTTCTCCAGTTCTTCTTGGCACGTTTTGAGATTGATCACAAGTGTGTTCTGTGTGCTCAATCTCTTTTCTTCTCGTGTCCCCTTTTTTTCACTAATACACACACGCTGTCTTTTATGCCCCCTTTTTTGAAAAGAAGGAATGATTATCCTTTTTAATCGTACTTGGTATGGTTTCCTAAAATGGAAACAAAAATCATTTAATAACATTACATGCATAAAAATTAACAAATGTAGCCGTTAGTGTAATAAACAAATAGTGTCAAGGATATAGGATTTGACTTCGCAGTTAATTATAGGTAGCCATTTGTTTGTAGACGTGTACGGTTGACTCTGTGTAGGATCTTCCATCGGTAGCTCTTCAAACTCTTATCGGTATATCGGTAGCTCGATGAACTTAGTTCCATCGGTTGCTCTAGATCTTATCGGTAGCTCTTATCGGTAGCTCAATGAACTTAGTTCCATCGGTTGCTCTTGGCTGTCGGTAGCTCTATGCATCGGTAGCTCTGGCTATTATGCATTTCGGTAGCTCTCTGTCTATCGGTAGCTCTGGCTGTCGGTAGCTCTATGCATCGGTAGCTCTGGCTATCATGCATATCGGTAGCTCTCTGTCTATCGGTAGCTCTAGTTTTCGGTAGCTCTATGCATCAGTAGCTCTGGCTATCATGCATATCGGTAGCTATCTGTCTATCGGTAGCTCTGTGCAGGTCAGTGACACTTACAATTGATTGTCTTATGAAAAACAAATCTAATTCACTTAGAATCATTTCAAAACTTATATAAACATGGATAATCGAGATTAACATAAATCAGAAATCATTTAAACATTATTATTAACTTGATCATCGATTTAAAGGAATTAAAGTGTAGATCAATAGTAATTGTGAATATCATAATATATGAACACATAATTTGGATTGTCTAAACATATGAATACAAGATTGGGATTATCAAAACAGGTGAGGTCAACAATCTCCCCCATTTTGATAATCACAACTTATGATATGGCTGTTTTAAAATATTGAGAATATAGTATTAGATAGTATAACATTAATATTAAAATTTCTCAAAGAAAATAGTATCAGAGGAAAGAGGAAATAGTACCAAAGGATCACCCTTTGATCATATTTCTCCCATTTTATATTTTTCAACCTTTTTCTCTCCCCCTCTTTATAGTTCTCCCCCTTTGTGATAATCAAAAAGTGGGAAACCAAACAGAGAAAACTGATAAACTGAGATAGTGGAAAGAAAGGCATTTGTATTAGATCAGACAAAAAGTATATAAACACAATAGAAAGAAGAAAAATTATTCCTATCAAACATCCTTTACACTTTATCAATTCACATCTTCAATGTGAGATTTTCCCTTGGGATCAGAAGAGAATTCAGGTGGGGAGGATACTGGGGAGGACTTTGGAATTCCAGAAATGATCAGAGGAGCCTGAGCAACTGATACAGTGTCGGGACTGTATTGGGAAGGCCTTTGAGTGATCATTGGTGTGAGACTTCTTATGGCTTGAGCAGGAGTCATCTGAACTGGAGATGCAGTAGAGGCAGAGGCAGGCAAAGCAGGAGGTACAATGACCGGTCTGGCATCCACATGCAGGAAGGGCAGCAACAGGTTTCTGAAATCCATTATAATGCTTCCTCCTCTCTCCATTGCAGACACAAAATCTTATCTATTTTCAATTAATTTATCCAAAGCAGGAGTAAGCTCCATGAGCTTACTAACCTTCTCTCTGAAGGCCTGAGACACTGGAGGTAACTTTATATTCTCAAGAAGAAGTTTGAAATGGTTGGTCAGTTGTTGCTTGGAATAAACCTTTTCAAAATAAGTATTCACCTTATTCTTGATTGCCTCTTGAGAAGCAGAGGCCTCTCTCATGTAGTCCTAGACGATTTTAATTATTTCTCTGGCTGAATCCCTGGTAGACAGTACAACTCGACTTAAATCTGATGAGTCCACAGAGCCACTGGTTGAAATAGAACCAAGTTCCTCCTTCATCAGAGCACGAAATTGATTCAGATCAATTGCAGGTTTTGGAACTAGAGGACCAACAGAGAAGGATACAGTTTCTTTGAAGCTTTTGGTCAACCCACTAATCAGATTTTGCGTTTGAGAGTCCTGATTTTTGACATGATCCTTCATAGATGTTTTGAAAGCTTCAAACACTGAGACCAGCTGACTTACAACACTCTTCACATAGGCTAAATCTTTGTCATCTTGAGATTTTGAACTCATGAAAGAGTCTAAGGCAACAACAGATATCCGTAGAGGTTCAAGATCAGCTTCTATCTTAGAAGTTTGAGTGTGGCACTCCTTGACTTCTTCCATTAGCTCACCCACAAAAGTTGACAGATTTCAACCAAGAGAAAGCTCAAAAGACCCTTCTAACATCTTCATTTCTTCACCAAAATACTGCTTCATCTCAGCAACAGAGGCACTGAAGGATTCCTTCAGCTCATGCTTTAGGGATTCGAGGTCATACATTGTAACAAAATCAGTAGGAGCAACTGTAGTAGATAATCTTTCAGAAGCTAAACTTACTACCGAGTCAGCCATGACTGATTGAATTGAGGATACTAAAACAGATTCCATTGTCTTTACTTGTTCCACAAAACTGACTTTTAGATTTTCTTTCAGAACATCTAAATTATGTACTCAGACCACATCATCATGTAATAACTCAGGATTGATGTCATAGCTAATCTTTGGTCTATTCAAAGATACTTCATTATCCGAATCAGGATAATCGAAACCAAAGACTATAAAACCTGGGTCTTCTACCCAGTCTTCAGACTTGATAGACACTGTAACATTTCCAAACATGGTGTGATGCTCCCCCTAAATGGGTGCATTCTCATATATAGCAACAACATTCTCTGCTGCTCTTTATTCATCAGAATCTTCTACAACAACTTCCATCTCTGTAGCAGCAAGATGATTTTCTGGAATAGGTATAGCTTCTCCTCTATCTCTTTCTTCATCCAAATAAGGCACAACTGAGATTCCAATAACTGGACCCAGACTCAATTTAGTAGAATCAGATAATTCAGAGACATTATTTTCTTCCTCTACATGCTCAGAGACCTACTGGTCTTCCTCATTAGCAGGTTTCTCCACTTCTGCTAGCATTTCCTTTTCTAAAGACATAATTTTAGCAACAGGGCTTGGAGGCAAGTCAGGATCTCCTCCATCATCCATAACAGTTTCTTCCTCTTCTTCTTCTTCTTCTTCTGACTCATCATTGTACTCGGGTTCCTCTTCATCAGGTCCTAGACCTAGATCTCTTTTATCCTTTTGCCTTGAAGGATAATCCACAGGATTAAATTTATCATATACCTTTTGGTCATCATTGACCCATTCTCCTCTCCACGGATTCCAATTAATCTTCATATATTTGAAAACTGTAGTAGTGATACAAGAGTTTCTCTTCACTAAAATTGTCTCATCTTGAGAATCAGCTATCCCTTTCACTTTGATCATTACAGAAATCAGCTTAGCAAAGAATAGGGCGTTAGTCTTTGATTTCGGCCTTGTCATATCATCCATTTGACTCATCACCAATCTGCACAAATTGACTTTGACATCATGTCTCAAAAGATGTAGGAGATAGATATCCTGATATCTCAAATTAGCAAAGTCTCCTCTCCTTGGTATCAACACATGTTGAACAAACTTGAACAGTAATATGTTCTCTCCATCCATTTCTGCAGCAACCACATGCCTTGGAGTTCCATCACCAATCAGTTCTTTCAATGAGGTCTCATGATCAAAAATGTCACTGGTATGTGGCATTGCTCTTGATACATATCCAGACACACCTTCATGTGGAACTTTTAAGCAATCAGCCCATTCCACTGATGAAAATGATATCACTTTATCATTTACAAATGAAGATACTCGATTCTCATTCTCTTACTTCTCGAAGATTAGGAACTCGTAAAACTGTTTTACCAACTTTGGGTAGTAGGGACCGTTGTTATTTGAAAAGCAGTCTACCCATATCTGATCTTCCAGAACTTCGAGCACCAAAGACTTGCTGGGAAGCAACCAGTCTACACACAGCTCTTTTTAAATCACAACAGCTCTATTTTGCAGATGAGGATTTACTGGTCTCCTTCCTGACCTAGTTCTAATAGCACTACTCGCTTCTGTCTTTGACTTCTTCCTTTTTGCATTAGGCTCAACATAGTCGTCTTGGATGACTGGAATTTTGGTTTCTGCCATCGCTGGTTCGAGGGATCTCAGGTTCGCAGTGGGTTCGAGTTCTAAGGTTCGAAGGTAAAAGGTTTTGGGTTCGGTGCAGTGAGAAGCGGCTTAGACTTAGTTTTATCATTTAGGAATCATAAGTTAAATGAATAAAAATAAAATAAATAATAAAAAAATGGTTCAGATTCTTGACGGCAGACAGAGATTTAAAACAACGCTTTATCGGTGAGGATTTTTATAGGTGAGGATTTCTATCGGTGAGGATTTCTATCGGTGAGGATTTTTATCAGTGAGGATTTCTATCGGTGAGTATTTTATCGGTGAGGATTTCTATCGGTGAGGATTTCTATCGGTGAGAATTTCTATCGGTGAGAATTTCTATCGGTGAGGATTTCTATCGGTGAAGAGTAAACATCTCCAGCTCATGCCTAATGTAACATAACCTATCCACACTTAAGGGTTTAGTGAAAATGTCGGTCAATTGATGTTCAGTGCCGATAAATTCAAGAAAAATATCACCCTTTTGATAATTATCTCTCATAAAATGATGCCTTACATCAATGTGTTTGGTTATTGAGTGAGATACAGGGTTCTTCGAGATGTTTATTGCACTAGTGTTGTCACAGTTAATCGAAACATGCTTAAAATCATATCCATAGTTCAAGAGAGTGTGTTTCATCCACAGAATTTGTGCACAGCAACTACCAGAAGCTATATACTCTGCTTTAGCAGTGGATAGAGCTACAGAATGCTTCTTTTTACTACACAATGATACTAAGGATTTTCTGAATAAATGGCATGTTCCTAAAGTGCTTTTTCTGTCTAATTTACAACCAGGAAAGTCAGCATCTGAATAACTCATTAACTCAAAGGATTGTCATTTTGGATAAAATAAAAAAAGGTTAACAGTATGTTTGAGATACTTGAAAATTATTTTAACAGTAAGAAAATGAGATTCTTTCATGTTAGCTTGAAATATTGCACACATACATACACTGAACATAATATCTTGTCATCTAGCAGTAAGATAAAGTAAACTACCAATCATACCCCTATAATTGGTTTGATCCACTGGTTTCCCAGTTTCATCTGTATCCAATTTACAGACTGTACTCATAGGAGTTTCACTCTCCTTAATACTATCCAAACCAAAACGTTTTAAAAGATCCTTTGTATATTTACATTGATTCAAAATAATACCATTTTCATTTTGAAATACTTGAAATCCAAGAATGTATTTAAGTTCTCCCATTAAAATCATTTCAAATTCATTTTGCATACTTTTTGAAAAATCAGTACATAATGAATGTTTAGAAGATCCAAAAATAATATCATCAACATATATTTGTACAACTAAAACATGTTTAGAAATTATTTTTTATAAAAATAGTTGGATCAGCAATTCCTTCAGTAAAACGTTTTGAAATAAGAAAGTTGCTGAGTCTATCATACCAAGCTCTTGGAGCTTGTTTTAAGCCATATAAAGCTTTAGAAAGTTTAAAAACTTGATTTGGAAAATGGGGGTTTGTAAATCCAGGAGGTTGTTCTACAAAAACATCTTCAATTATAAAACCATTTAGAAATGCACTTTTGACATCCATTTGATATAACTTGAAATTTAGATGTGCAACATATGAAAGTATTATCCTGATAGCTTCTAGTCTTGCTACAGGTGCAATGGTCTCCTCATAGTCTATGCCTTCTTCTTGACTATATCCTAGTGCAAATATCCTAGCTTTGTTTCTAACTATATTTCATGATTCATCAACTTTATTTCTAAAAACCCATTTAGTGCCTATTGTTAGTGTGTCCTTAGGTCTATCAACTAATTCCCAGACTTTGTTTCTTTCAAATTGATTTAACTCTTCTTACATAGCCATTACCCAGAATTCATCAACGATAGCAACATTAAAATTTTTGGGTTCTAGATGGGAGAGAAAAGCTTGATGTTCAAACTGATTTCTTAGAGAAGCTCTAGTCTGTGTTCCTCTATGAAGATTACCAACAACAGCATCCAAAGGATGATTCTTTAGAATTCTTGTTGATCTAGTAAAGGTAGGACTAGAAACTCCAGGTTCATCAGTAGGTTCGGGTTCAACCGAAACAGATTCTGGAAAAAGTCCAGAACTGAAAGTTTTTATAACAGGTTCTTTGGATTTATCATTAATGTCCAGAACAGACAAATCTTATTCAAGATTCTCAAGAGAGGTTTTAGGCTCATGTGGATCGGTTTCATCGACTTTGATGTGAACAGATTCTTCCACACATTTGGATTTCTTATTGAACACTCTATAAGCTTTACTTGAAGTAGAGTAACCCATAAAAATTCCTTCATCACTTTTAGAAGAAAACTTGTCCAGATTATCCATTGTGTTAAGAATAAAGACTTTTCACCCAAAAACTCTGAAGTAATTAACCTTAGGCTTCCTGTTGTTCCACAACTCATATGGGGTTTCTTAAGAACAGGTCTGATCAAGACTCTATTGATAACATAACAAGCTGTATTAAGAGCTTCATCCCAAAAGTAAATAGGCAATTCATATTAATTGATCATGGTTCTAGCTATTTCTTGAAGGGTTCGGTTTCTCCTTTCTACTACGCCATTCTGATGAGGTGTCCTAGGAGCTGAAAAGTTATGAGTGTAGCCATTGTGTAAGAAATAAGATTCAAAGTCTTGATTTTCAAATTCACGGCCATGATCACTTCTCAGGGTCTTAATTTTGAGTCCACTAAGATTTTCTGTAGACTTGGAGTATTTATCAAAGGAAGAATAAGCTTCACTTTTTTGAGCTAAGAAATATACCCAAGTATATCTAAAGACGTCATCTACTAGAACATCGACATAGTGCTTCCCATTTAGACTAGAAACCCTTGATGGTCCAAACAAATCCATGTGAACCAACTCAAGTGGTTGAGAAGTTGAGACTTCTTTCTTTGATTTAAAAGAAACTTTGTGTTGTTTTCCCTTTTGACAGGGATTACACACTTTGTCATTTGGAAATTCTAATTTAGGTAAGTCTCTAACTAAGTTTTTCCTAGACAGTTTTCTAAGTGAGTGAATGTTGTAGTGTCTTAATCTTCTGTGCCATAACCCAGATTCGTTATGAAAAGCATTCAAACAAGGAATATTTTGTTTAGCTAAAGAATTTAAATCAACAGCATACAAATTTTCATTCCTTAGAGCAGAAAATACTAAAGCATTTTTGGAGTTAAAAACATCACATGAATCATTTTCAAACTTGAAATTGAAACCATCATCACATAATTTAGATATACTAAGCAAGTTATATTTAAGTCCATCAACGAATAAAACTTTATAAATTAATACTGAGTCAGTGTTACCAATCTGGCCTAGGCCAATGATTTTTCTTTTAGAGTTGTCACCAAAGGTGACATGACCTCCATCAACCATTATTAATCTCTTGATGCAAGAATAATCTCCAGTCATGTGTCTTGAGCACCCACTGTCTAAATACC
This sequence comes from Viscum album, assembly GCA_963277665.1. Taxonomy (NCBI): domain Eukaryota; kingdom Viridiplantae; phylum Streptophyta; class Magnoliopsida; order Santalales; family Viscaceae; genus Viscum; species Viscum album. The sequence continues at coordinate 1,113,212,021 of OY728145.1, forward strand.
ATATCTTCTTGTGACAGCTCTTCAAGCAGGTCTCCTATAAAACAGATTTAAACAGGAAATGACTTTGGTACCCAGATTTTCTTGGGTCCAGATAGGTTATCAATCCGGGCTTTAGGTACACAGATTTGTTTTATTGGTTTCATACAATTAACAGAAGTAACATATTTTGAAAGATAAACTTTATTTGGTCTATAACCATATGAATATCTTGTTGAAGCATATGAATTTCCAAAACTAGCAATATTTTTTTCAGACATAAGAATAAATCAGGTTCTAGTGAATTGTCTCTGTCTAGGTTGGTATCCTAAACCAGTAGCATATCTAGGTGCAACTTGCTTTCTTAGCATTTTAGTTAGAGAATCCTTTCCATTTGTGAATTTTTCTAAGTCCTTTCTGAGTTTCTCATTTGAAAGTTTCAGTTCTGCATTTTCCTTTAATAGTTGAGCATTCTTTTCCTTTTCTATATCAAGATCAGATTTATGCTTAACACTTAAAGCATACTGTTTCTTTAAACCTTTGTATTTGTCTTTAAGCTCATTATATGTTTCTTCTGACATATCACAATATTAAATAGTTCAGATTTTGACATGTTTTTTGAATCAGAATCATCTCCAGAATAATATGAATTTAAAACAGGAGTGTCAGATGTTACCTCAGAATTATTTGTCATGAAACACATGTTGGCTCGATTCCATTCAGTGTCCAAAGATTCGGCTTCACTTGTGCTGTCTTCTAAAGCACTCCAGGTAGAATTCATGGCTTTCTTGTACTTTTTTTCTTTGTAATCATATTTCTTTTTGAATGTTAACTTTGGACAATCTGTTTTGATATGTCCTTTTCGCTTGCATTCGTAGCAGACAACTTCATCAGTCCTGTCAGCTTTCGTCCAATCCTTTTTTCATTTGCCTTGTTGATCATACTTTCCTTTGTAATTTGTTTTCCTAAAGAATTTATTTTTCCTATAAAACTTCTTGAATCTTCTGGAAATCTGATCCATTTCTGCATCACTGTCATACTCTAGGTTTTCACTTGTTGAACTCTCATCCTCCATCTGTATTTTCTCCTTCTCCTTACTCTTCAAAGCAGTAGACTTGAAAGCTATGGATTTTCTTTTCGGTTCATCATCTTCCTCTTTGTTTACCTTGAGCTCTTCTTAATACATCATCAATTTTCCTATAAGTTCTTTGATAGGTAGAGCATCAATGTCACATGATTCTCTGATTGAGACAGATGTGCCTCTCCATTGGTCTGGTAGACATCTCAAGGTTCTCATAATTTGTTCCTTTGCTGGAACAACTTTTCCGAGTGAATTCATCGTGTTGACTATCTCATTAAACCTGAGATACATGTCAGAAATAGTTTCATCAGACATCATTTTAAAATTATCATACTTAATAGTATAAGTGTTCAATATCATTTCTTTAACATTATTTGTTCCTTCATGAGAAACAGCCAAGGTATCCCAAATTTCAAAAGCAGTTTTGCATGCAGAAATTTTATTGAATTCTACATCTCCTAGAGCACAGTAGAGAGCATTCATAGCTTTATAATTATTATTGTAAGCAGTCTTTGTAGGTTCATCCCAAGTAGATCTACCAGTAGAGGGAATTTTGTATTTAGATTCAATAGCAGTCCAAATATCAAAACTCATGCTTTCTAGATGAATTTTCAGTTTAAGTTTCCACTGAGCATAGTTATTTCAATTAAAGATAGGTGGCCGGTTAGTAGCAGCACCCTCAAGTCTATTATCCATTATAAACAAGATTTAAAGAGATAAAAATTTAGAAATAACAGAAATTTTAAGAACTTTAAAATACAACTACAATCACAGTTGAAAAGCAGAGAGTAAATAAAAAAATTTCAAAACACACAACACCCTTTGATACCAAATGTTGGTCGGAGTGGACACTCAAGAGGGGGGTGAATTGAGTTCCAATTAAAATTTCTGCTAAATAAAATTATATTAAAATCCTCCAATTTTAAAAACAAATTAAACTGTAGTGAATTTCTACAGATTATAAAGGTTTAATTAGTTTCTCAAAGATTGATTAATTCTCAGTTAACTTAATCTTATGATTATATTAACTTTTGAAACTAACTTAATGGTTTACAATAAATATAAACACTTGCATGTTTAACTATCAAAGTAGCTTTGAAAATAAATTATATTTCAAAGTAATAGCAGCGGAATATGAAATAAATGTATATAGTATGGATATAGGTTTTAACTAAAAACACAAGAGTTAACCAAGAAGTTCAGTCTCAAGCCGAGACTTAGTCCTCTCAAAATTTATATAAAGTGATCCACACCCTGGATCTGGGTTAACAACAGTGATCACACTATTCAGGTCAAGAGACCTCTACCACAGTTATACGTGGGATAACAAACAATAGCTCAAATCTGTCCTGGTCACACTCAACCTCTACCACTATCCACAGTGGGAAATAAAGAATGTAAAGATTATGAGTGAGGAATTACAAATCCTCCAGTTAAGGTTCAAGAGACAGTGTGTGTGTATAATAATTAACAGGCTACACACACTGCTCGTAATGTAAATACTAAATCACTTAGAGAAAGATATAGAGTTGAGAATGGCTCTAGTGATTACAGTGCAGCTCTGGACTCCTTTGGATTTGATCAGAAATTGTTCTAAGTCCATCTCTGTTATTTGACTAAAAAACAGAGTATCGTTTATTCTTTCAGTGCTTCCAGGTTCAGCTTGGTTATCAGCTCAGAAAATGAAGTGTTCTATGTAGTTCTTCTGTAGCATAGATTGCTCGATGTATGCTCTGTGTTCTGGAGTCTGGTAGTATTAGTCTTGTGAGTGCAAGTTCTCCAGTTGTTCTTGGCACGTTTTGAGCTTGATCGCAAGTGTGTTCTGTGTGCTCAATCTCTTTTCTTCTCTTGTCACCTTTTTTTTACTAATACATACACGTTGTCTTTTATGCCCCCTTTTTTGAAAAGAAGGAATGATTATCCTTTTTAATCGTACTTGATACGGTTTCCTGAAATGGAAACAGAAATCATTTAATAACATTACATGCATCAAAAGTAAAAAATGTAGCCGTTACTGTAATAAACAAACAGTGTCGAGGATATAGGATTTGACTCCGCAGTTAATTATAGGTAGCCAATTGTTTGTAGACGTGTACGGTTGACTCTGTGTAGGATCCTCCATCAGTATCTCTTCAAACTCTTATCAGTTTATCGGTAGCTCGATGAACATAGTTCCATCGGTTGCTCTAACTCTTATCTGTAGCTCTTATCAGAAGCTCTTATCGGTAGCTCAATGAACTTAGTTCCATCGGTTGCTCTTGGCTGTCAGTAGCTCAATGCATCGGTAGCTCTGGCTATTATGCATATCCGTAGCTCTCTGTCTACCGGTAGCTCTGGCTGTCGGTAGCTCAATACATCGGTAGCTCTGGATATCATGCATATCGGTAGCTCTCTGTCTATCGGTAGCTCTAGCTGTCGGTAGCTCTATGCATCAGTAGCTCTGGCTATCATGCATATCGGTAGCTCTCTGTCTATTGGTAGCTCTGTGCTGGTCAGTGACACTTACACTTGACTATCTTATGCAAAACACATCTAATTCACTTAGAATCATTTCAAAACTTATATAAACATGGATAATCGAGATTAACATAAATCAGAAATTATTTTAACATTATTATTAACTTGATCATCGATTTGAAGGAATTAAATTGTAGATCAACAGTAATTGTGAATATCATAATATATGAACACGTATTTGGGATTGTCAAAACATATGAATACAAGATTGGGATTATCAAAACAGGTGAGGTCAACAAATATAATGTTGAACTTTGAATTTAATGCATATCATTTATGTAATGTAAGTAGTTTTTTTTGTACAAATAATTTTTTTTCATTACTATCTATTAATATATAATTTATAAGGAAACATTATGTTTATTTAGTTTGAAAAAAATAATGACTAAATTTATATAATGAATTCCTATTAATTCTATTTGATTCAAAATAATACTTTATTTTTCTATTAAAATATATTAATGCTTAAAATAATTTTTTGTCTAAAAATGGTTTCAATAGCATTTGATGAAAATATATTAAAATTAATTTTTAATAATTATTGAAATGGAATCATGTAAAACTACTTCTATATTTTAAATAAAAATAATTAATATTATTTAATGAATTAAATATAATTTTTATTCATAATATATAGTAAAAATAATAAAAAATTAACCATGGTTATTGTTAAAAGGGTTAAACTGGGGTTAAACTCGGAAATAAGTTTCAAATGTAACATAAACATGTATAAATATCATTAGTTCTATATATTTCAACCACATCATGAATTAATTTTTTTATTTTCTTTTTAGTTCCAATTTTGAAAGAAAATCTTCATATTATTTAATTCTTTTATGTAATTAAACATGTGTCTCTCCCCTTATTATAAAAGGGAGACTCTTCCCCTCTTGTTTTTACAATCCTTAAGAACACTTTCTTATAAAATCTATTCTAAAATACCATCATAAATTCAGTCCCTAATTTTTTAATCGTCTTTTTATAAGTAAATCATCATAAGATGGCTTACAAAGTATACTAAAGGAGGTCTCTCAAAGAATAGGTAATCGGCTTAATTGACTCCTTCAAAGTTTATTTTTTAAATATCATTCCTCTAAATCTATTGTATCCATCCTAACATAATGAATCATATATAATAAATATATTTAGATGTTATTATTCTTATGGAACAAACATTTTTCTTTTTATTTCTGCCAAATGGGAAAATAAAAACATTGCTCAAGCATACGTAGGACCAATTATCTCTGCATAACAATGTAATTTGGTATTCATCACCACATTACATGGATTTTTATAAAGAAATAGTTATTGAATGTATATTATATTTATGATGTAATGTCACGACCCGTCCTCGGGACCCGTGACGTGACTACCCCAAGCCCGCCTCCCATTAGCCAGGGGCTGGCGACTAGCACCAAGGCGTAAATCCCAACAAAAAGGGGAAGGAATTGCCTCTATAAAGTAAACATTAACCACAGAGTAAGCAAGCAGAAGTAAACACTATGTGAAACTGGGTACAATAGTAAGTGCGGAAAGTAAATGGGACCGAATACAAACCCAAACTGAAAAGAAGTACAGCAATTGAATATAAAGCAGCAATGTCGAGCCATCCACTTGAAGTCCCACTTGAAGGGTGCGTATAGATAGCCTCCTCATCTCCTCGGGTCCAGTCATCCGCTCTGTGTACGTCTCGCCCAGTGGTCCACCTCCAGGTACCCACTCGCTCCAAAAGACTCAACCACGATCAGCGTTGTCCATCATCTGCATCCAACACAACGTAGTGTGGGCATAGCCCGTGCAGGGGCGAGTATACGCTACTCAGTAGGGACCCCGAGACCCCTGAAGGTCTCCCAGAATCCACAAAAGATATTCCAAAAAGGAAAGATACAATCACTAATTAAAAACCAATACTACTTAGGTATATGCCCATACATATACCTAAGTCATCAATTCCTATTAGGCTCAAACATCTGATCCCAAGTTCGATCACGTACACATAGGAGTACAACCCAATCCACACAGGATAACACAACCCAATCAAAATAGGAAAGCAAGTCAATCATATAGAAGATAATGATTGAAAGTCAAGACTCAACTCACACATGTATAATTCTTCGTAAGGTGATAGAGATGATCCGATATAGCCACTAATTCATCTAAGTCGGGACCCACGTAGGATACTAAACCTGCTAAGCTATCAGACCCACATAGGATACAGACCAGCTACTCTGCCAGACCCACATAGGATAGCAAGAACAGAGTCAAACACTGCCAGACCCATGTAGAATACAAGAACAGTGGTCATCATCATCGAACCCACGGAGGATTTCAGTACTTTATTCATCGCTGCCGAACCCAAGGAGGATTTCAGTGCAGTCTTCATCATCATCGAACCCACGGAGGATTTTAGTATGGTCTTCATCGCCTCCAAACCCACTAAGGATTTCAGTGAAGTCTTCATCGCTGTCAAACCCATGGAGGATTTCAGTAAGGTCTTCATCACTGTCGAACCCACAGAGGATTTCAGTGTAGTCTTCATCGCTGCCGAACCCACGGAGGATTTCAGTGCAGTCGTCATCACTGCCGAACCCACAGAGGATTTCAGTGCAGTCGTCATCGCCGCCGCAGTCACAGCTAGCTCTAGGTTTCCCGCACACAACATGCTCATTTCCGGGAGGTTCCACTCCACGAGCCAAAGGGGTTGGATACATTAACTGACATGTAGTCTAGAGTTGATGTATCCCAAAGTTCCGTCTCAACAAAAGGAACTCAACACGATAGATGTCGCGTCAATCGGATGCCGGGTCTGAGAGTTATTGGCCTTTTCATTCCAGGGGCCCGGTTGGTTTTTAAGTCAAAAAAAACCCGACCACACTCCGAATGCGTCCAAACCTCGAGCTTAGTAATCCAAAAGGTCTTTTTCACTAAGAGGAATCCAACAAAGTCTACGACACATCAATCGGACGTCCGGAGCTCAAGTTACAAGCGTTTCCGCTATGAGGGCCTGGTTGGTTTCGTGTTCGAACCAACCCGGACGTACCTGAAGTTCTCTGAAACCTTGAGTGTAATATACTGAAACGACCTTCTCGATCCAAGGATTTTATCACAACTGACGGTGCGTCGATCGGAGGTCTGTAGTCCAAGATATAGGTAAAAGAACGAATCTGTCCAGTTTTTGGGGGTTTTGGGCCCGGGCCGACCCGACCCGAGACCCCCATGGGTCGGCCCGAACTGGGTCGACCCGAACCGGGTTCTAGTTCAGCCCATTAGGGTGTAGCCCACCTTAGTGGGTGTGGCCCGACCCATCTGGCGCGGCCCGGCCCTGCCGGCGCGGCCCGGCCCTGCCTGGGCGGCCGATTCGCCTGGTGCGGGCGCGGCCCGGTGTGGCCAGCTCGGCGCTGGCCGAGCCGAGCGAAAAGGGGGGGGGGGGGCTTCCCCCTAATTAAAATCGCAGCCCCCACATGGGGCCTCTCCCTTTTTCCATCCAGGGGTTATGACCCTCGGGCTTCTCGGAAACCGGCTGGTTTGACCGGCCGGTGAGTCACCACGGGACAAGCCAGTCCCGCCCCCTGTGCACCGGCGGCCGGTGGCTCCGGCCGCCCTCTCCAACTCCGACGCGGCCACAGGCCACTGCCTTGGTCCGACCGGCATGACATGACGGCATGGCGCCCCTCTGCCACGGCCCGCACCGGCCCCGGCCCTTCGCGGTTTTCCGTCACGGTGCGACGGCGCCGCGCCTCTTTTCCCTCAAGAGTGCGGCACGACAGCACCACACTTCTTCTTTGTTTCCGTGTGGTGTCATTGCACCACGCCGCCTTTAATCGTGTCGTGACAAACAAAACATCAAAGGGGGAGGAGGGTCGGCTGTGTTCATGCAGTCCGGCCTCCTCCCGTTAATCTGATATTAACAGGCTAAAGAAAAAAAAGACATTTGGACAGCAAAGAATATTCGTGAACTAAATCAAACCCCCTACCTCAATGAAGTCATCGAACGAGGTTTGTCGCGGGAAAGGGACATCGTGGAAGATGGTGTCACAGAAGGAGGATATTTGGCGTCATGGTACATAGCATCGCGGTACGTGGCGTTGCGGAGAAGAGGATTGTCGACATCTTGGTACACGGCGTTGCGTCGTCGATCTCCGAGGAATCAGTGTTATTCATCGTCCTTCATCAGAGGTTGGCATTCATCATCTGTGACGGTGTGTTCTTCACGTTCTTCACGTTCTTCAAGGGGGAAGATGAAGATTTCCAGGCTTGATCAATTCCTCTCCAACCTTCTCACACAACGAAATAACCCTTAAAGAAATAAGACTTTGTCTTATTTAATTAACACACCCAAGCCAACATTCAATTCGAAATTCAAAATGAATTCAAGAATTGATTACATTGAATAACTTAATTCAATTCATTAATTAAGATAGTTGACTTGGTATTCAAAAGGGGTGCGGGTGAGTTACATATTAAATGAATGAGAGGGAGGTTAAAAGGGATTTGAAGGGGTGGGGATCATGTGGGCCCCACTTCACTAATATCCTAACTTGTGGAGTTAGGATATTAGTGGGTCCCACTCCAACCACCAAGCATAGGTTTAATCTACCTAGAAAAGAAATAAAATTGTAGCACAATATCTTATTTCATTCTTTAGTTAACCCATTATTTAATAACCTCACCCGAGCAACGCAACTCCGGAAAAGGTGTTCCTAAGAAATTATTGGCACTGTGATTCCATCGGTGCCCTCGGATTTTGATTCTGAGCACCAATTCAAAAGTTAGGAAAACTCAATCATTCTTTCACTGAACGTACCTGAGATAAACTTTGGAAATTGATTCCCCGCACACCGGGCCTTGGAATCAGGTGTCGTCAGAAACTGCATTCTTGTAAATTCGCAAAACATATTAAGAGAAAAAAAAATTTCCCTTGAATTTTATGGGTCTTTACATTACTCCCACCTCAGGGATTTACATCCCCATAAAGATACATCACAAACTAGGGGAACAAATTAGGGTACTGAGCATGCATCTTAGCTTCCCGCTCCCAAGTGCTCTCCTTGAGGTTCTCGTGCTGCCATCTGATGCACACTAGAGGTATCGACCGTCCACGTAGGACCCGATCCTGTAGATCCTTGATCTCCACTGGGACCTCTGCAAAATTCTCCCCATCATCAATGTCTAACTCTCCATGGACGATGATATGTGTTGGGTCATGAACGTATCTCCTCAGCAGAGATGCATGGAAGATGTCGTGCACCCGGTGCAACTGAGGTGGTAGAGCCAGGCGATAAGCCACCTTGCCTATCCTGCTGAGGACCTGGAATGGTCCGATGAAGCGCAGAGATAACTTTCTGCCCCGGCCAAATCTCCATAATCCATTTCGAGGTGGGACCCACAAGAAGACGTGGTCACCATCCTCGAACTCCAGTGGCCTCCGCCTCCTGTCAACATAAGACTTCTGCCGCCTCTGAGTTATCCTCATTTTCTCCTGGGTGACCTGGACCTTCTCTAGCATGGCCTGGACCATCTCCAGTCCCACAAGTGATGACTCCACAGGGTCTGTCCAGCACAGAGTTGATTTGTAAGGTCGGTCGTACAATGCCTCGTATGGTTCCATCCCGATGGTGGAGTGGTAGCTGTTTTTATACGCGAACTCCACCAAGGGTAGGTGGTCCTCCCAGCTACGAACAAAGTCGAGGACACATGCACGGAGCATTTCCTCGAGAGTCTGAATGATCCTATCCGTCTGACCATCCGTGTGAGGGTGAAAGGTGGTACTCAGACGTAGATGTCTCCTAAATGCCTCCGACAATCGCTTCTAAAGCCGGGAAGTAAATCGAGCATCTCGATCGGAGACAATATATGATGGCACACCATGAATCCGAACAATATCCTGAATATAGAGACGTCCCAAGCTCTCTACTGGGCCCTGCTCTCTGATGGGTAAGAAGTGGGCCGACTTGGTGAGTCGGTTGACAATCACCAAAATGGAGTCGTGACCTATGGAAGTGTGTGGATGTCCAGTCACGAAATCCAAAGATATCCCATCCCACTTCCACTTCGGGACCTCCAAGGGAAATACCAAGCCTACTGGTACCTTTTTCTCTTCCTTCACCTGCTATCAAGTGAGGCATCGAGAAACGAAATCTCCCACAGCCTTCTTCATACCCGGCCACCAGTGCTGTCGTCTGAGATCCTGGTACATCTTTTCCACTCCTGGATGTACCGCTAAAGGGGAAGTGTGATACTCTCTCAGCACCTCCTCCTATAATGCAACTGGTACCATGGTACGTCCTTTCAAAAGTAAGATGTGCTCTCCTCATACAGAGAATCTATCAGGTGACTATCCTGAGGATATCTGTGCACGCCGCGTCTCACAGTCAGTGTCCCCACATTGTGCCTCTCTGACCCACTATAGTAGTGGAGGAGTGACTGTGAGTGACAGAATAAAGGTTAAACCATCTCTATCCACGAAGGATATCTGCAAAGAGGCTAGCTTCTTCTTCGCCTCCCCTAGTAGCTGATTGCTCATCCTCCTACTGAGAGCATCGTCTACTACGTTTCCCTTTCCAGGAGTATAGACTATCTCAAATTCATAGTCCTAGAGGAAATCGAGCCATTGTCGCTGTCTCAGATTCAGGTCCTTCTACAAGAAGATGTACTTGAGACTCTGCTAGTCAGAGTAGACTGTAAAGCGCTCGCCCATCAGATAGTGTCGCCACATATTCAGAGCGAAGACCACTGATGCTAAATCTAGGTCATGTCTTGAGTAGTTCTGCTAATGCTGCCTCAACTGACGTGATCCATAGGTGATCGCATCCTACTCTTGTATCAGGACACATCTGAGTCCAGTCCCTGATGCATCGCAGTAGAATACGTACCCTACTCCCTCCCCCGGTAGCCTCAAGATAGGGGCGCTGGTCAATATCTGTCTCAGCTCCTGGAAGCTCTGCTGACATCTGTCTGACCAAACGAAGGGTTTCCCCTTCTTTTTCAAAGCTAAGAGTGGTGCCGCAACTCTAGAAAAGTCTGGAACAAATCTTCGTAAGTACCCAGCTAGACCCAAGAAACTCCGTACCTCTGTCAGGCTCCTGGGTGGCTCCCAAGCTAGCACTGCCTCGATAATCATAGGATCCACCGTAACTCCCGCCTCAGAGATGATGTGTCCCAATAAGTGGACCTAATGTAACCAGAACTGAACCTTAGAGATCTTTCCACAAATCGGGTGGTTTCAGAGTGTGTCTAGTACAACCTGCAAGTGGTAGGCGTGCTCCTCCTCAGTAGTCGAGTATATCAATATGTCGTCGATGACGACCACGACAAATCGATCGAGGTATGGTTGATTGATCCTGTTCGTGAGACCCATGAACACTGTTGTAGCGTTTGTTACGCCGAAAGGCATAACCATGAACTCATAGTGGCCATACCGACATCTGAAGGACGTCTTCTACACGTCCTCATCTCAAACTCTGAGCTGATGAGAGCCTGATCTAAGGTCTATCTTTGAGAACCATCATGCTCCCTTGAGCTGATCTAAGAGGTCATCAATCCTCGGTAGTAGATACTTGTTCCTCAAGGTCACCTGGTTCAGGCGATGATAGTTGACACACAGTCGCAAGCTCCCATCCGCCTTCTTGGCGAACAATATCGGGGAAGCCCAGGGTGAAACACTGGGTCGGATGAATCCCTTGCCCTGCAAGTCCTCCAACTGTACCCGTAGCTCTCGAAGCTTAGTGGGGGCTATCCGATATGCTAGATTGGATATCGGGGTTGTCTCGGGGTACAGTTCAATATAAAAGTCTACCTCTCTGCGAGGAGGTAGTCCTAGAATGTCGTCAGAGAAAACGTCTGCGTACAGATCCACCACTACAGGAAAACTAGGACTCCGCACGTCAACTGCTCCTAGGATGAGGCTAGACAACTGATGAGTGATGGGTTTTACTCTCCTCTATGTTAGTCCATCTTGTGCTGCAAAGGCTACCATCTCACCGGTGAAGGTGAACCTGCTCCCATCGGTGCGAACACACCGCACCTTGTGCCTAACAGAGTCGATCTAAGCATGGACTGTGGATAACCAATCCATGCCCAAGATGACGTCGTAAGGCCTCGACGCCGCTACAAGAAGATCCCTGTCGAAGATTTCGCCTCCTAGAGTAATCTCACCCTGCCGCCACCAGTGCTTAATCATCGAGTCTGCTCCCATAAGAGTCTCTAGCCATAAGGATCAAGCCAACGGCTCTGTCAGAATCTCCAAGCGTTGAATAAGGGAAGCGACAATAAAAGAATAACTCGCTCATGTGTCTATAAGAACTGCAGCAAGGGTGGAGTGGTCACAGATAGTAACTCGAATCATCTCTGGCACGCCGTGGTCATAGGCCTCCACTACCTAAAGCTGAGCGTGTCTCTGCCTTCCAGCTCCCTATGGTCGGGGTGGACCTCCTAGTGGTGGTGGTGGTGGTAAAGCCTCAAAGCGTCTCCCACCACCTACTGCTTGGCCATCTCCCATGCCTCATCCTCCTGCTCTCAACTGACTGCCACGGTCGACCCTCTGCCTCTGCCTAGGTGGCCCCTCAACCATCTGCTGCTCCTCTGCATGATAGGTCGGGCAGTCATGAGCCATGTAGCCCTGCCTGCCGCATGCGTATCACTGCATGCTCCTCGGAAGGTTTGCTCTTCGCCGTGTTCCCTGCACCTCTGAGCCAGTGTCCTGAGGTCATCCACCTGATGGTCTGGTCTGCCTGGACCCCTATGACATCCGTCGACCGCCAGCTGCATACGACTCTGCTACGTGCCGCCCTGTGGTAGGTCTCGCTGCGGGCGTAGGCTAAGCAAGAAATCTCTCTATGAGAAGGACTGGCTCCAGTACTCTTGCCTGTGTCAGAATGCTGAGGGAGATCATCGATGCCCTGATCTCATGCCTCAGTCTCTGCTCGAAGGTCTGGGCCTGGAAGAATGTGTCTCGTACCATGTCCGTCGAATAACGTGAGATATCGGTAAATCTCACTGAGTACTAGGAGACCGTCATGCTGCCCTGCTGCAGCTGTAGAAGCTCCTGGATGCGCAGCGCACAGAGGGTGGCTGGGGCGAACTCAGAGTGAAAGAGGCTCTCAATGTCCGTCCAGAGGAGAGATGCCTCATCGTGCACCTGGAGCATCAAGCTCCACCATCTGCCTACTGCCGGGTACAGGAGGCTCGCTGCGAGGATCACCATGAGGTCAGCTGGTGTCCCCACTAACCTGAAAATTCACACAACTGCCTCCAACCAATCCTCGGCTACTTGAGGGTCCATATCCCCACGGAACCTGGGCAGTCTCTGACGCTGAAACTCATGTATTTCACTAAGGATACATGCACTCTCATCGGCTGGGGATGGTAGCATCGGTGGCTCGGCGGGTAGAGGAACCGCCGATGCCTCCGCAGAAAAAGGGCCCTGCACCGAGGCCTCGTCGCTCGGTGGGCTATCATCTCCCACAAATCTCAGAACCCTAGCTGGATGTCGTCGTGGGGGCATCTTGAAAAGAAACAGGTGTTCCACGGTCAAACAGTATACCTGGTGAGCTGACACAAAGCAATCACAACGAAAACTTTTGAAACACACATGCAATCAATATTTCCGTGCATTGAGTTAGAAATCAGAAGTCAGAGTCTGGGTGTATGGATATGTCGGCCACCGCACCAACACTGGACTTCATGGACGGATAACCACACTCAATACCCTTAACACTATTTCTTCACATAGAAGAAAGATCAGAGTCCTGAGTTATGTGGTAGAACTGAACTCCTCTGATACCGATCTGTCACGACCCATCCTCGGGACCCGTGCCGTGACTACCCCAAGCCCGCCTCCAATAGGCAAGGGGATGGTGACTAGCACCAAGACATAAATCCTGACAAAAAGGGGAAGGAATTTCCTTTATAAAGTAAAAATACACCACAGAGTAAGCAAGAATAAGTAAACACTAAGTGAAAATCTGTACAATAGTAATTGTGGAAAGTAAATGGGCCAGAATACAAACCCAAACTGAAAAAAAGTACAACAACTGAAAGTAAAGCAGCAACGTCGAGCCGTCCACTGGAAGTCCCACCTGAAGGGTGGGTACCGATAGCCTCCTCAGCTCCTCGGGTCCAGCCGTCTGCCCCGTGTATGCCCCGCCCAGTGGTCGACCTCCAAGTACCGACTTGCTCCACAATCCTCAATGACGATCAGCGATGTTTGTCGTCTGCATCCAACACAACATAGTGCGGGCATAGCTCATGCAGGGGTGAGTATACGCTACTCAGTAGGGACCCTGATACCCCCGAAGGTCTCCCAGAATCCACAAAGGATAATACACACAGGAAAGATTCAATCATGAAGTAAAAACCAACACTACTAGGTATATTCCCATACATATACTTAAGTCATCAATTCCCGTTAGGCTCCAACATCCCAGCCCAAGTTCGATCACGTCCACATAGGAGTACAACCCAATCCACACAGGATAACACAACCCAATCCACATAGGAATGAAAGTCAATCATATAAAAGATAATGATTGAAAGCCAAGACTCAGCTCACATTGTTATACTACTTCATAAGGTGATAGAGATGATCAAATATAGCCACTGATTCATCTAAGCTGGGACCCACATAGGATACTAAACCAGCTAAGTTGTCGGACCCACATATGATACAGACCAGCTACTCTTCCAGACCCATGTAGGATAGCAAGAACAGATTTTAACACTGCCAGACCGATTTAAGAGATAAGAATAGTGGTCATCGCCGTCGAACCCATGGAGGATTTTAGAAAGGTCTTCATCACTGCCGAACCCACGGAGGATTTCAGTGCAGTCTTCATCGTCGTCGAACCCACGAAGGATTTTAGTACGATCTCCATCGCTGCCAAACCCATAGAGGATTTCAGTGAAGTCTTCATCATTGACGAAACCACGTAGGATTTCAGTGCATTCCTCATCACTGCCGAACCCACAGAGGATTTCAGTGCAGTCGTCATCGTCGTCGCAGTCGCAGCCAGCTCTAGGGTTCCCGCACACAGCATGCTCGTTTCCGGGAGGGTCCGATCCACAATCTAAAGGGGCTCGATACATCAACTAACACATATTCTAGAGTTTATGTATCCAAAAGTTCCATCTCAACACAAGGAACTCAACACTACAGACGGCGCATCAATTGGACGCTCGGTCTGAGAGTTATTGGCCTTTTCGCTCTCAGGGCCCTGTGGGTTTTTAAGTCAAAACCAACCCGAACGCACGCCAACTACATCCAAACCTCAATCGGAGTAAGACAAAAGTTCTGTCTCACTAAGAGGAATCCAACAAAGTCAACGGCACATCAATTGGACGTCCAGAGCTCAAGTTACATGTGTTTCTTCTCTGAGGTCCCGGTTGGTTTTGTGTTCGAACCAACCCGGCCATACCCAAATTTCTCCAAAACCTTTAGTGTAATATACCGAAACGACCGTATCGATCCAAGGATGGTATCGAAACTGATAGTGCATCGATCGTAGGTCTATATCCCATGATATAGGCAAAAGAACTAACATGTCCAGTTTTAGGGGGGTTTTGGGCCTGGACCGACCCGGCCCGAGACCACCTGGGTCGGCCCGAACCGGGTTGCCCGAACTGGGACCAGGTCTGGACCATTAGGGCATGGCCCGTCCCGGTGGGTGTGGCCTGGCCCATCTAGTGCGGCCCTGCCCCGCCTGGGCGACACAGCCCGGTGCGGCCGGTCCGGCGTAGGCGGCCAATTGGCCTCGCACGGGCGCGGCCCGGTGTGGCCAGCTCAGCACTGGCCAAGCTGAGCGGAAAGGGGGGGGGGGGGGGGCGCTGCCCCCCTCATTGAAACCGCGGCCCCCACATTGGGGCCACTCCCTTTTTCCAGTCGAGGGTTACGACCCCCGGGCTTCTCGCAAACCGGCCGGTTTGACCGGCCAGTGAGTCACTGTGGGACCAGCCGGTCCCGCCCCCTGTGCACTGGCGGCCGGTGGCTCCGGTCACCCTCTCCTACTCTACCACGTCCAAAAGACACGGCCTTGGTCCGACTGGCACGGCGCGACGACACCGCGCCGCTCTGCCGTGGCCCGCCCCAGCCGCAGCCCTTCGTGGTTTTCCAGCACAACGCGACGACGCTGCGCCCCTTCACCCTCAACGGCACGGCATGACAGCACCATGCTTCTTCTTTGTTTCTGTGCGGTTCCGTTGCACCGCGCGGCCTTTAATCGTGCCGCGAAAAACACAACATCAAAGGGGGAAGAGGTTCGGCCGTGTTCGTGCGGTCCGACCTCCTCCCGTTAATCTGATATCAAGCTATGAAAAAAAAGACATTTGGACGGCAAAGAATATTCTTGAACTAAATCAAACCCCCTACCTCGATGAAGTCGTCGAACGAGGTTTATTGTGGGAAAGGGACGCCGTGGAAGATGGCGTCGCAGAAGGAGGGTCGTCGGCGTCGCGGTACACGGCGTCGCAGTACACGGCAGCGCGGAGAAGAGGATCGTCGTTGTCGTGGTACATAGCATCGCGTCGTTGATCTCCGAGGAATCAGCATTATTCATCGTCCTTTGTCGGAGTTCGGCATTCTTTGCTAGTGAC
Organism: Viscum album; assembly: GCA_963277665.1. Taxonomy (NCBI): domain Eukaryota; kingdom Viridiplantae; phylum Streptophyta; class Magnoliopsida; order Santalales; family Viscaceae; genus Viscum; species Viscum album. Next base: position 1,113,228,180 of record OY728145.1, read on the forward strand.
GGTGTGTTCTTTGAGTTCTTCAAGGAGGAAGATGAAGATCCCAGGCTTGAGCAATTCCTCTCCAACCTTCTCGCACAACGAAATAACCCTTAAAGAAATAAGACTAGGACTTACTTAATACACAAACAAGCCAACATTCAATTAAAAATTCAAAATTTATTCCCGAATTTATTACATTGAATAACTTAATTCAATTCATTAATTGAGAGAGTTGAATTGTTATTTAAAAGGGGTGCATGTGAGTTACATATTAAATTCATGAGAGGGAGGTTAAAAGGGATTTGAAGGGGTGGGGCTCATGTGGGCCCCACATCACTAATATCCTACCTAGAGGAGTTAGGATATTAGTGGGTCCTACTCCAACCACCGAGCATAGGATTAAACTATATAGAATAGAAATATAATTGTACCACAATATTTTATTTCATTCTTTAGTTAACCCATTATTTAATAACCTCACCCGAGCAACACAACTCTGGAAAAGGTGTTCCTAAGCAATTATCGGCGCTGTGATTCCATAAGTGCGCTCAGATTTCGATTCCGAGCACCGGTTCAAAAGTTAGGAAAACACCCTCATTCGTTCACTGAACGTACCCGAGCTAAAATTCATAAATTGATTCCGAGCACACCGGGCCATGAAATCAAGTGCCGTCAGAAACTGCGTTCTTGTAAAATACAAAAGGAATTTAAGAAAAAAAAATTCCCTTGAATTTTACGGGTCTTTATATGTAATTATTATTAATTAAATATAATATATTATATACCTTCTTACCCTTCAATATATTATAGAATAATAACATCATTTTTGTGTACATTTTGATTATCTCCTCCACGTAGCATTGTGATTTGATCAAAGAACATTAAGTTCTCAATATAAACAAGAAATATCAACTGAATAGATGATAATTGATTATAAATGGTTATAAAAAAATACAATTTAAACTAAATAGGTTCTTAATCATGAATTTAAAATTTTTAAATATTTTATTTAGGGGGATATGATGTGTATGTTCTATAGGGAGTCCATGGAATGTGTTTAATACATAATCTCTTCTGAATTAGGATTTTTTATGTTTACCTTTAAAATGAGTTAATCTATAATATATTAATTTTTTTAAATTCCATTTATTTTTATTCTCATCTATTTATCTATGTATATTTCATGTTTCCTTTCATTTTCATCTATTTGTTTCCTAATATGGTTGAGAAAATGTATTTTTATGAAAAAAAAATCATATTTCCACTTTGCAAAGTGAAATTTTTCATCTATTCAAATTTTTCATAAATAAATTTCTATATATTAATATTTTATGATAATATTACTAATTTAAATAATTATCAATCATATTTTAATTTTTTTAATGTTTTAAATGTATTATTTTTTTCATTTTAAAAATGTCATACTTTTGAATTTTTACCAAAACCGTGAAAGAAATATTTATTTTATCATTAAATATATGAATTAATTTACAAATAATATGAACCATTTTTTTCTTTAAATTATATAAGACATTTTTTCATGGTGATTTAAAATGAAATTAATATTCTCAATATTCTAATTTTTATTATTTAAATTTTTTTTCAAAAGAAGTAATATTTATCTCACATTTTTTAAATAATTGTTCAAATGTTCTTTTAAAATTATGTTCATCATTTTAAAAATAATTGATGAATATTATAGTTTACTAGGGAAATACTCATATTATACCATCTACCATATTATTGATGTTGGATTATTACCATGTTTCTCTATTGATTAACTTTAGGAAATACTAATATTTTTTATTCTTGTTTTTCAATATGAATTTTTATGATCAATTTCTATCGGTTTTTTATTAATTTAAATATGTTGACGATACATCAGAATTATGTATTGTTGGTAAGGGTTTATTATGTCACCTCAATGCACTGGTAGGTATCATGAAAAGAAACAATTTATGAATTTTGGATATGCCTTACCAATTTATGTATAATGTATTGGCACGATGACTTGGAAATTAGACTTTAGGATTAGGATTATGTATTGTATCATTATGAAACAATTTATTTTCATACTAGTGATTATTAATGTTTTTATGACTTCCATGTAGATATTCTCATGTTATGATACTAGTTATATGTCATATTCTGTTATTATTTTTCTCTTCAATTTTATTAATTATATATTTATTATATGATAGATTGTTTTATATAATTTCCCTACATGGAATCTTATATCACCCTTAATTATGTTTTCTTATTTTCAAGATACAAACAAGGGGAATCTAACTAATTTCTATGATATATTAAAGGAAGTAATACTGTTATAAAAAGATTTTTAATTTTTATTTCATTTTTTTTAAAATCTAATGTGTGAATCATGTTTGTATATACTCTCCAAACACTATTAACATATTTCATACTTCAGGTTGAAATATCTTCTATATTGCACCAATATAGTAATATAAACATTAGCTTAGGAATACTAGGGTTAGGAAGTATCATCTACTAATATAGGAATTATAGTATAAACAATGGGAACTAGATTTAGAAAAATATAGATTAGAGAACACAAACCTATCTAATACTCTCTAGATAATCTGATATATATGAAAATATCATCATGTTTTGGTAAGATAGAGAATTTATGGTTTCCTAGAAATTACATCCCATTCTAGACACATGAAAGAAGATTCATTTTTTCAATAGATTCACCTAGGGGTAAACATTCAAAAAAGGGTTAGTTGAGTTTCAACTCAATCTTCACTCAGTGTATAATGAGTCTTCCTAAGATAACAAGTATAGATAGAAGCTACTGATATATTTTATTTTGTTTATTCACATTATCTTTAAAAAATATAATGAAATATTCAAAAATATTGTTATTAATTGAATATATTCTAAAAGACATTATTCTTATGCTAATGTAATTAGCTTTGTATAAGTTATTAATTTATTTTATTTGGTACACTAGATTTATAATTATTGAATCCAATTTAAAATTAAAAATTTCATGATATGAATAATTATATTCCATTGTTTGTAAATGACAACAAAAAAATTTATTTAAAACTATTGCTACACATCTAATCTATACGTGGATTACACTCATATGAAATAAAATGAAACTATAACTTGAATTGGAGATGTATCTGAATAAATTATAAATATATTAGGATATATGAATAGGTTTATGACCAATTACATTGCATATGGGGAGAAGCCTACCAATACTAAACATGTTGAAATAATGTTTCACGGGTTTATGCTGTAGAATCATCCATAATTAAATGGGAATACTACTACATTAGTTTCTGAGAAATTAATCATGTCCCTAGAAAATATATTTCTAGATTAAATCATAGTGAAGGATATAAATTTTTTATGGAAGTTATCCATATTAATGCAGACATGGAACAATGGTGTTCATTGATCACAAACCCTAAATATATGGGGAAAATAAATAGTATCATGTGGAATACTTTAAAGGATGTATATTTTGAAAAATAATGTCAACATAATAAATGACATGATATGGAGTGGAAATTACACAATCTAAGGAAATATAAAATAGACATATTTTCCAAATATAAAGCTAACATTACAAGAATAATATCTCATGATATATATTATATGCAAAGTCTAAAAATTAATATTAATAGCTTCTTTGATGAGGAAAATTCTAGAATTTAAATGGAATTATCCTCTTAACCATTTTCAGTATATGAGGATATAATAGCAACAACCATCATGATAGATAAAAAAATATCTTTGTTTAATATTTTCCTAGGATAAATGAAAATAATTAAAAATATGAGAACTATGAAAATATAAATTTGAAAATATAGAATAAGGAGAGGTTGAAATTTCTAACTTATAATGAAATTGAAATGAAACGCCAAGGGAAAAACATTTTTGGAATGAAATTTTGATTCAAAGCAGAGAATATTTACTCCTAGATCATGTTAGAATGGGATATAAAGAATCCACCATTGTACAATGTTTTAACTATAAGGATATTGGGAACAATTGAAATGAATTCCACTTGGGATAAGGGAATTTTTTGTATAGATGTATAGGGGAGAAACGTCAAGTTTATGTTATCAATATAGATGAGGTTAAATTTCATAAAGATAATGTGGTAGGTACTTTGATAATATCATCTAATTTATATATTTATTTATTTTATTATAGATCTTTACACACTTTTCTATCTTCCATGTTTACCATGAAAAAGTCAAATTTCCCTAGTACAATAGAAATATACTTTTAAAAAAATTCGTCGAGTACAAATATTATTTCAACAATGATATGTAATCTAGTTCCCATTATGACACATAGACGTGAAATATTTTAAATTTTATTATTATCCTAATGGCTGGCTTTGATATAATCTATTGTATATATTTAAATTCAATTTATATTGAGAAATTTTATTTTAAAGAGATGTATAATAAAATATTTGATGGAGATAAATAATCTTTTATATTTAGAGGGGAAACAACATCATCTAAATCGTATTGGGTTACAACTCTAGTTTCTCTCCATATTTAATTTCTTCAAGAAGATGAGTGGATACGTATGATGAATGGGATATATATCATTAATATAGAGGATAAACTAGTTATTAGAGAATATATTTGAGCATTTTATATGGAACTACATGGACATCCAATTGAGTGTGAGGTTTAGTTTTATATTAATAACATCCCTGATTCAAAACATATTTCTAAGAATATCTATCGGATATAAATTGTGTAATTAGGGGAACTAAGGAAAAAACAATATAATTAGTGTTATAAGAGATTTATATTAACCATTTTTTAATTTTGGGGTGAATATATTATTTTTCTATGATGAAATATGGGTCTAGAATATTTTTCATTTATTATATATAAATAAATGACATTAATATAAATTAAATGCATTATATACCCTGTAATGACGACTTGTTTGTTCAATATCAAGGAATGAATTTTTTTTTCAATTATTGATCTTAATTATTTGTGTAATCAACAAAAACGTTAAAATAAATATATAAAGAATATTATATTTTGGATAATATATGAACATTCAAAATTTCTAGTAATTTTATTTGGATTCACTAATGAACCTTATATTAATATGGATCTGATGAATCGAAGATTTAAATATTTTCTAGTTAATTTATTTGTGGAATTTATAGATGATATATTCATATAGTTTAAATGTGGTGATGAGAATAAAAGTTATTTTTTAACTAATCATTAAACTCTCATAGTAAATATGTTCTATAGGAAATATATCAAATGTGAATTATGGATTTATGAATTTTCTTTTCATGATGATGTCGTCACTAAGAATGGACTTACAAATTTATCATTTACTAAACAATATAGTTATTAAAAGACCCACACCAATGAATATAAAATAGGTACATAGTTTCTTTTGATAACAAAGTTACTATCGATGATTTCTTAAACAAATTATCATTTGTATAACATTTCAACCATGTTGACATGTAAAGGGGTTTTGTTCAAATGGTTAGAAGAATGTAAAAAAATTAAAGAGTCAAACTGGATGTCTATTAATGTGTCAATATTGAATTTATAATCAATAAGGGATGTATTTTTGTGATATAGTGGTGCATCAAAGAAGGTACAGTGATACATATTTATGTATAATGATAGAGTATTTCCTATGAATTAAGGAAGTAAAAGATTCATAAAAATTATTATCCAATTCTTGATCTTCGGTAGGACTCCCTAATCAAAGAATAAATGATATGGATGCATTAAATTTATATTGAAGAGTTTGAAATATATATGGATATAAATGTTTGAAATGCACCATTCCACAGAAAGATCAAAACATGTGGAAAGGGAAATGGATATATCTACACATGGATTATAGTTTCTCAACACACTATTACTATAGGAAGGAAGATAAGGTGGTTAAGGCATTGAGTAAGAAATATAATGGATTTTTGAATATGATTTATGATTGAAAAAGCAATAATATTCATAGATTTAGTAAATTTGGTTATGGTAACCATTGTGGAAGAAGAAATATCACATATATTTTAAATGGATTCTGAACCATACTTATTAAATTAAATAAAATGATCTCAACTTGATGATGGGAATATTCAAAATAAATTCAAGGTTGCAAATGATGGGAGTTTTTAGAATTTATCTACGAAGAATGTATATTGAATATTGTTAATATGATGTGTGTTCTATCCATTCCTAACCATAACATGTATTTATTCGATGAAACTCAAAACTTCAATTTCTCTATAAAACCCTATAGTAAAAATATTTATCATGATTTTAATGAACCTTTTTTTTTGGGAATATATGATATGAGAAATTATATATTATGTATAATGATTCATGGATTTCCAAAAGATAAAAAGATGAATTAAAATATCCTTAAGGAATAATTATAACAATAATCATTCCTATGTGAAAGTTGAATAATATTATTAAGGACATTTTAACTGGATTTCCCAAGACTTATAGATAAAATTATTTTATACGGGTTATTATCGAACTCCTTACCATGTCTTCATATTTCATGAGTATAAGAGAATATTTACCTCTTGGGAACCTAACACAACTCTACATCATTTATCTTTTTAAACATAATGTTTTTCCACATTGATTTTATTCGATCGGGATCATTATTTCAAGTAAATATTAATCAATATTATTTATATGTATCTTGACATCGATCTACATTTGATCATTACCTATCATCCTCAAAAGAATGGGTAGTTTATAAGGGTTATTAATACATTGTAGTATATGTTGGTGTCATGGTCACTTGACATTCAATGTAAGTGTGATCTATATTTAAATTAGTATAATTTAAAATAATAACATATTCTATTTAATAATTCAAATGTAAAAATATAAAAAAATTTATATTTAGAGTTCTTATACTCCAACTTTTTGTGAAAAAGTTGGTTAAATGATGCTTATAGCACCAAATCTCGTGCATAAGACAATAATGAAAGTGATTGCATTTCAGAATCATATTAAGTCATATCAATGTAGATAGAAATTGATAAATAAAACCAAAGGAATAATTTATAATTTCAAGTAAGTGATAATTTTTCCTTGATGTTATCTTGGGGTAAGGGTGTTATAATGTACACCAATAAGGGAAATAAGTCCAAGGTATATCAGGCCACTTGAATTTTTAAATGAGTTGGCATTACGTCTTACCATTTAGAATTGACACCTAGCCTCTCTATATTTCATGATGCCTTATTTATATCATTAATGGGGAAGAATATGATAGACTTGGTGCAATTAGAACTTTTTTACCTGATTTTAAAGATCATATATAGAATATTGACACTAGAGAACAAGTTTTATAGAATTATATCACTCAATTGGTGAAGGTTCTTCATATAAATCATCAAATAGAATATGAAAAATGGGAACATAAATATGATATTATAAGGATATATAGACATGTATTAATGAGGTGTTATTCTTTAAATTTCAAGCAATTTTTTAATGGGTAAACAATTTGACACCCTATATTTCATGATTCTAAAAAAATTCTAAAGAAAAAAAAATATTACTCACATAGAATTAATCAAGAATATGAATAAATCATATATTAAAAAAGTTTATAAATTTAATTTGATAAATTTAATTTTATATTTTTTCCTCATGCTTAAATTATCATCGGTAAATTTTTATGATATTTTTCATAAATAGTTGATTTTTTTGGTGAATAGTGAAATATAAATTTTTTAAAAACTATAACTTTTTGGAAAATATAATGAAATAATAACAAATTTAAAGTTTAATAAAATATTTTCAAGAAAAAATATGTTTTTAACATGTGAAATAATTTATATAAAATATTTTTTGTAATATCAAAATGCATAAATAACATTTAGAAATCTAAGTAATGTTTTTGTTCAAATAAGAAGTATTTTTAGTTATTTTATTTCAATAAATTACATACAAGGACACGTAATATATTGGATTTTTATTAATGAAAAATTATCATCATTTATATAAAATAATTCAATTAATTACATTATAATTAATAAAATTTATTATTTTTTGTAAATTAATATTTATGTTTAAAATGAACATTTTTTGTAGAAAATAGTTTTCATTTCATTTTGTGAACATATGTCAAAAGTGATTTTAAAAAATTATGAAAATTTAATATTTTTAAATGGATTACAAATTAAAAATAATAATAATTAATATTAGTTAACTAGTTTAACTTGATTTTTGTTCATGGAGAATAGTAAAAACAATAAATCTTTTTTCCATGGTTATGGTAAAATTGGTTACAGGTTGTTAATGTATGGGATATTAGTAAAAATTCCATATAAAAGTTTTTAAATATTATTGTATGAATATATATAGACCTTGTATTTTCTAAAAAATTATTCCTTGGATAATTGGCCAAACCTACACTATAAAATGATTGTGTATTATTTAAATCCTTTTGTAATTTTATAAGTGTCCCACCCCTCAATTATAAAAGGAATCATTTATATTCACTTATTAAAAAATGGGACCACATCACATATAAGCCTTTAAAAATCACCTTAATATATTCCCTAAATTTCTTATTTACCCATTGTTCTCACCCTATGTCCATCCTATGAAGTCTTAAAGTGTGTTCCAAAGGAGGTCCCTTAATAAAGAGATCATCTTTTTAATATAATATTTCAAAGTTCATTTATTTTTATACATATTATAGATTTTTTGTCCATCCTAACATAATTAATAGTAAATCAAAAATATATATATATTATTATGATTATTAGACATCCATTTTCCAACTCATTTCCCACAAATGAGAAATTAAAACATCTCACATGCATACATATGGACTTATATCTCTATGTAGTCATGTAAATAGTTTTTCAGCATCACATTACTCATATGGTTATAGATATTGAATTAATGAAAATATATGATATTTAATAAGTAGTTATGTTTTTTTTAAATATAATATATTCTCATCCTTCTTACCCTTCCAACCATTATAGAATGATAAACTCATTAGTGCTTATGTGTGATCTACACCCACCACGAAGTGATGTGATTTTTTAATTATAACCATTATTAGATGGTTACAGTATTGTATATATTTAAAATATTATATATTCATAGCATTATTATAATTTTAGAGATGATTGAACTATTTTGTAACACCTTTAGATAATGTCAATGTACCAAATTAATTTGGAGAAATTGATCGAACATCCTAAATAGGTCAACATAATGAGGAAAAAATCAAGAATATATATTAAATGATAATAAAATGATCCAAAAAAATAAAAAATAACGGAAAATGGTTATTATGATAGAATTTAAGATATTTAAATTTATTATTCTATAGGATATAATAGGTCCAACAAATCTAGATTCTGAGGTAAGGGTTCATTCTATAATCTATTTTTTTGATTATTTATGTATAAAAATATTGAAATAAATTAAATGATATTTTACCATTAAACTCCATATATATTCTTCTCCTATAGTTTTCCATGTAATTTACAAGTATTCCTATAATTTTCTACACTTTGGTACTTAATATAATTGATAATGTTTTAATATAAATGCTGAAATTATTTCATTTATGTTCGATGAACATCATCATCAATGTCTGCATGACTTAATATCATTCCAATAATGTTCTTTTCTATGAGAAAATACTTATTTAATTTTATTTTCAACTATATTTTTATTAATTTTAAAAGTGTTAAAAAAATTCTACATGAGGTTTTCCATTTGATGTACTTTTAATTATTTACCAAAAGTGTTAATATAATTATAGTTTTAACATTTATCACATGAGTGAATCATCCCACATTTTATATTACAATGTAATTACATTTAAACATACCATTCATTTCATTATTAATAAAAACATGAATTTAACCACACAACCAATTACTTTTATTTATTCATTATTCATTCGCATTAACCAAACCAACCCTTTCCATTTTAAAACCTTATTTAGATTAATTTAAAATACCACTTTTTAAACTAACAGAATAAAACAATTTGACAAACAAATAGATCATTATTCTTTCCAAAACTACATTACAACCATTATCCCATCACAACCTCTCTATGGCATAATTAAACATCATGAACCCATAATAGGATCACATCTTGTTATATTCACACACCAAAACCACGTATAACTACACCACAACATTAATAAATCTCACAACACTTAAAAGTCACATAAACATAACCTTTTTTATTTACCATTAGGTTTTTCATCACATTTCACATATTTATTTAAGGAATTTATCACACCATCCATAAATTATAGGGAAACATTTAAATTATCCAAATATAATTTGATTTAAATTTACATTTTTTAGGCAAAAAACATAAAAAAATATTTATGATGCAGAACAGAAACAAATAAAGGAAATTACCCCAATGGATATAATTTTCAATAGGAAACTTTTATTGTACATCATAGTATCAGTAATATAATAGTTTTAAAACCATGGAATTTCAGACCTCTTCTCCATGAAATTAAATTATTCAAGTTAGTAATCATTATTAAATGCTATTGAAACTATCTCCCCTTAGATAAGTAAAAGTAAAATTCCTCCCTCAATATACAAAATAATATAAATGAGGGATTTCCAACATCAAAAAGTGATTTTTCCAAAATTTCACAACATAGGTTATAGAAAAAACAACCTCGAAACCAAAAAAACGCAAGGAAACCCATGGTGAACCTATAATGTTTTATGTTGTCATAAAAAAATATCCCAACAAATCTAGACCCAAATTCTACATCATTGTAGTGATACCCAAAAGGAAGAACAAGGAGAAACCGTGAGGAAAATACAATAACATATAGAAGATAACCACAAACATAACCACTATGACGTGGAAAATATCAAGGGTATATATTTTTGAAATAATTCCTTTCTTTATTATGTATTCAAGAAATGAAAGACCAATAAATGGTCGAATAAGAGGAAATAATGGTGGAAAATTATAAAAAACAACGGTGACGCTTTTTTAAGGTGAAAATCCTAGTATTTTTTTGTAAACCCTCTAAGAACCATAAAAAATAAATTCTACATTCATTTTATGTAGTAAAATAAAAAAAATGGGTGTAATGACAGAAAACATGTTTCCTTAGCCAAGAATAAACATATGATGTAAATATACTTTTTATGTCGTAAGTCATTTTATGTCCAGCCACTTTACACACAAAATCCATAAGATAAATGGAAACATAAGACATCAAAAATAGCATTGTTGAATAACAAAATACTTTTAAATTTTAAAAATCCCTGATTTTATAAACTTACAACTCCAACTCCATAGAACCTCCAAAAAATTATCCAACACCCAAACCAACAATGTAATGGGTCAGGAAGAAACATATTGGTAAATTATATTCCTATGAAATGATTTTCTATCTATATAATCAAAATAAAAACCAAATGAATGTAAAGGTTTAAAATAACTATTTTATTATATACCTATCATGTTTCGTGAAACAAGAAAATTTTTACCCCCATCCAAATGATGCAACAAAAATTCCCATACAAAAACTACAAAACTACATCATTGCCTCTCACTAGGCATAACACCACACATCTGGTACCATCCAAAACCACCCCACTTCCACCCAACTACTTGATAAACCAAAAAAAACTTCACATAACCTAAACTGACCACTAAAATGATCAAATCATAGAACTACCCTGAACACACAATATAAGAAATCACATCTTCCATGTTAATATATAATCTTCATTGGGTGACACTAACTAGATTTCATGGTTTTAATTGTGTTAATGTATAAATTTTCTTGATTAAGATTGAGGTATCAACCTTTTCATATGTAGAATATTTACCTCACACCATGACATCAATAAACAACACAAAAAAACAACACATCTCATAAAAAGTGATATCCAAACATCACGTCACAAAGAATATACATCAAAGGTAGGTTAAGAATCAAAATAACTTTTGGTACTCGGAACAAATTTTCATCTCTCACTCTTAGGTACCCTTATTCAATCTTCCATTCCTCCTCATAACATGTACCAAGGATTTTTCCTTCCTCATTGAACATTCTCCTAATGATCCTGAATCTCTAGCGGCCACTCTATAAACATCGTGACATCCTAAATATCCAACTCACACTAATAAATGAAATGGGATTCATCAAAAAGATATTGATGGATATGAGAGATGTGGTATATTAGTGAATCGACTATATCTATGGTGTAAATTCTAACAAATATTCCACCTCACAATATTCCCAAACAACTTGAAAGGCCTAAAAACTAGGGTGAGAGCATACTCACCCTACAAAACCTCCACTTCCCACATCGAGAGGCAAATATCAACAAAATGTAGTGTGAAAAATATAACTACAAGGGGGTCCTAATATGATCAACATAAAACATATTCTAGTATTTAAATTCTCTAATCCCTTCCCATACCAATATGATCTTATCAATCATTCTCAACACCACATCATGACCAATAACTAATGACTATCCAACCTCATACTAACACAATGAAGAATTAAATGATATCTCATACAAATCCTCGAATCAGGCAATGTATATAAATTAGATATGTTTGTATTAGAATAAAATTATAAAAATGGAAATTTCCTTTACCAATATTCTCCTAAGTCTAAGATTCATTCACAAAACATATTCTCTAGCATCTTTATAGTCTGCTCCATTTTCCTACCCATCTAAGGGTCGAAATTAGGGAAGGAGAATAACTGAGTAAAAATCATGTTGTAATTCCCTCCACACCTGAAAAGTAACAATTTCATCATGTAACTATATAATGGACCTCATAACTCTATGAAATCATAGAAAATCATCCAAATACCCCATTTTTAGGTCATCCATTGTATGCAACTCCCTGATCACATAGAAGTGAGATGATTTTATCAACTGGTTTTTGATTACCCATATAGAATTAAAATCTCCATATGATATGTGCAAGTCAATACCAAAACCCAATGAGATGTATTTAAAATTACACTCGGGGCATCCAATGGGTTAATAAAACCATTATGAACATGATTTCCAACCTTTACATTTTGGAAAAAAATATCGAACAAAAAACTCTACCAAAACTAATTTCATCCTGGCCCACCAATACTATATCATCAATATGTGGTACTTCTTGGAAATTAATTAGTGTACCACTAATGGTGATATATGAAACTCATGGGAACTCACTCATTCAACTCTATCAAGAAATAAATTATCCCAAAAAACCTTTATTTGGTAATGAATATCCTTTGACCTTCCCTCCAAAGAATCCCCATGGACAACACGATCCCACATCACCTCCACCTCTGAGCCCCTCCCTTGTGACTCCTCCATCCTATGCATTTGAGAGTACTACAATATAATATAAAACAAGTACCCTCCACCATCAACCATCTATAAATATAAGTTTGTGGCTTCTGAATACTCCATTTTTATATAAGCATGTATGTAGTACTAAACAACATCTGTCAGTGAATTATTACTCAAAGAATCATCCACAACATTATCCTTTTCTAAAATGTAAGAGATATAAAAATCATAGTCCTGATAAAACTCTATCCTCCTCCAACACAAAATATTTATATCCTATAGATAAAATATATATAAAAAACTCTTAAGATATGTGAACACAAAAAATAACTCCCCAATGAGGTAATTCTACCATAATTTTAGTGAAAAACTCATATACTACTCTAGATAATGAGTGAAAAGGATACACTCATAGGGTAGAAAATATCAAGTCACATAACATATCACTTACATATCCTACATTAAAAAGTTTCCCAAAGCAATATGGGAATCCTCACAGAACACAATAAAATCATCGCTTACTTTGGAAAATAGAATATCAAACCACTAAAAAATTTCCCTTTTAGGTAACTAAATTCATCGTAAAATTGATAAATCCCCCCAAAATCATGGTACTTATTAGTAAACACTACCAATGGGGATGAATCTTGAGAGAAATTGGGAAGAAACAACTGATAATAACCTCTGAGATAAAGTAAATTGGGAAACTTTTCCATGTTTTTTTGTTCTTTCCAAGAAGTTATTATCTAATCCATTGATAGGTATGCATGTACCCCTTACTGTTACACTATATCCCAATGGACATGTGCCTATCATGTCCAAAAATTACACTTAGAAGGTATTACATAGAGCGACTGGAGTCGAATAACCTGTAAGATAGCTTTGAGATGATTAACATGATCTTCCATTGATATCCTGGAGATCAATATATATTCAATGAACATGAAAAAAAATTTGTCTAGAAATTCATGAAAATTGATTTCATGATCTCTATGAATACAACCAGTGTGTTTGTGATACCAAATAACATAAACACAAACTAAATGTGCATATACCTACATCTGAAGGTAGTCTTCAGGATATCAACATCATTCATCCTCAACAAGTGAAATCCAACCCACATATAAATTTTAGAAAACCAAATATCCTATATCAACTAGTCAAATAAATGATTTATCCTCATATGAGAGTAATAATTCTTGATTGTATCCTTATTAACCTCCTCATAGTTTATAAAAAACCTCAAAATACCATGCACTTTATTTTTTAAAAACACTAGAGTACTCCAAGTTGACACACGGTGCCGATTCAAACCCTTTTGAAAAAATCATCTATATGAATCCACATCTCTTAAAACTCATCATGATCTATAGGATAAGGATACCAAAAAATTAAAGAGGAACAATGATATAAATTTGTACCAAACTCAAAATCATGTCTAGGGGATAGTATCACAAAATTCTTGAGAGAGAAAATATAGAAACTCCTTGAAAACCCCGAGAGCATCATCCAGCCTAGTGTTTATGATGTCCGAAGACAAAAAACATCATAAATAAAGGAAGGTCCCCCACACTTCTACTACCACCCTAAAATATCCACTCACAAATGAATACTATATGCTATCGATCCACATCTGAGATTCCAACTACTCTCACAATGCATTCAATAATAATGAACATGTAATATAACAAGTTAATGTCATGAATGAAATTTTATTTCTTCACATAGACAAAAAATAGTCCCCAAAGGGAATAATGTGTCCCCAAAATTAGTCTACTCCCCCCAAAACACATCATGAAATATATTCTAAACATTGACTAGAATAACCTATATCATGTACAAGAAACCTCTCTATGTATTTTTACATAGAAGAGACTACATTGGGTTTAACAAATGAATTTATCTCTCTTGAATCTAACTAGGTATGAGTAAGTGTGTATAACAATATTAGTGTACATAAAATGTTCAATTAATAACCTGTATAGCCACTACCAGATCCTGTAACTGACCACTCCCTACTGCTCTACCTCTATTATAACATCTACTTCCACAACCAAACTTGTGTCAGGGTCCCTAAACTCTTAGAACATGTTAAGGTCGACCTATACCTACTCTATCTCCCCTTGGGAGAGAATAATCATGATACCCCAATTATTAAAATGGCATCATGGGAATTTTCTTCTGAGGATGACACTAAAGCTGACCTCTTCTACCAAACTGAGCACAAAGAGCCATTAGGTAGTAATTATAAAGATGTCCATGAATCCTAAAAACAAATAATTATAGAAAATCACCCCAAGGAAAATATAGAAAAACTATAGTTCTAAAAGGATGGAAAGTGAGATACTAAGAAAGAATCCCTATTGGTCAAAACATTGAATATCTAGATGCCTAATTCCTACTAATGAAATTTATTCTTTTTGAGTGAACCTAATAGATCCCCTATTATGAAAAACATATTTTTGAGTGCATCCACACAATCAACATCACCTTGTACTGAACCACCATATATTATAGAAAGGTAAATTGGGTACATAATTACTAGATAGATTTAATAATAGCCTCCTTAAGACATCTCATGTGAGACTTTGTATGGAGAACATATTCTAGGAAAAAACACATATGTTCCTCAAACCCAATCACTAGATCCCAGAATAACAGAATCCCTTGATAAATAGATAGAAAATCCTACCTCTTCACTACCTTCATGTTCTAAGAATGGAACAGTTCATGAAACTTTTTCTATATATTAACCCACAAAGCATCTTCATTCCTCCACCTAGTAAGATACAATGTCCACCAGTGATGCGCAACTCCTTGCATCACACGGATTATTATTGGGATGCACATTCTCTACTATAACTATTTTCACAACACTACTAAAAGTCTATGCACTCACCATTTAACATTTCCCTTAAATTCAATTGAATCATCCCATTTATTTCATCATTTATCAATGACGTCATTTAATCACACATCCCATTATTTTTATTTATTCTTTATCCATTATCATTAAACAAACTATATAAATAAATTTTAAAAGATTTTTAAAAATTAATTACAGTACTACCAGGGAAACTAATATAAAAAATCACCACACACAAAAAAATCTCATCCTCTTTTCTATAGCCACATAAAAATATTTATCCTATAAGAACTTCCACAAAATATGATCACACAAAACTTCCCCAAAACATGAACACACCTCACTACCCCAAAAGCACAATCAAACATCATCATCCCCACACATCACAATCACACATATCCTCCCCACAACATAGAAGGATATTACAAAAAATCCCCACAACATCAACTTAATATTTTTCAGATTTAGCAAGGGGATTTTCATCACATTCCACATATTTATTTAATTTAATTTTCACACGAGATATAATTCCCATGCTATGAATTTTATTATCCACTTATTTGTAGTTATATAATTTCAATTTTTTGGTTAAAAAAACTAAAATATTTACACAAAATCTATTATCATAGAAAAAGAAAATACACTAAGGATGACAATATTTAGTGGGAAATGAGACTATAAAATCACAATATCAATAATATAAATGTTGTAAAAACATACGATTTCAATCATTTTCCCCCATCAATAACAATTAAATTGGTTAATAATATTCATTAGTAAGGATTCAAACCATATTCACTTTGATAAGTAAGAGTAAAAACTCTCCCATATAATACACAATAAACGAAATGAGGGATTCCCTAACACATATATAGATTTTAGAATTAATGTGCACCACAAAACATTGAACAAGAAACAAGTGAACCAAAACCATACAAGGAAATCCATAGTCAACCCAAACCAATAGAAGGGATCATCAAATAACATCCAGAACCACCTAGAACAAAAGATAATGTCATTGTAGTTATAATTGGAAGGTCAAATGGGAATAAACACTATGTTAAAAAGAAGAACATGTCATGTTTCAGCATATCTCTACAATTGGGACCTAGTAAAAAAGTGATGGAAGAAGGGTTGGATGGTATTCCTCTGGATTCTAGGGTTCTCCATAAAAGAGAGAGAGAGAGAGAGAAACAACCAAATAATGGGAATGATCATCTAAATTATATAGAAAATAAATATGGGATCTAGTTATTTTATTATTTAAACCCCATTCTTATGGTTTAAAACTATTGAGCATCTAAAACCATAGGTGGTAACCATTTTATGTTATAAACTCTAAACCATTGGGAGTTCCTCTGAAAAATGTGTTTCCTTAGCCCAAAATAAAATTACAGTTTAAACCTCCTTTTATGGAGTAAATAATTTTATTCACAACCACTCACCACAAAAAATTCAAAATATAGGTAGTTGTATAAGTTGAAAAATATAGGATTACAGCATAAAACGCCATTTTATGAATTAAACCTCAATACTTATATACACTCATAGCTCCAACTCCAAAAAACTTCCTCAAACCTCATACAAATCTCCACCAACTCCCTAACCCACAAATAAATTGTATGTATTGAATAATCCATTACACCTTTGATGAATCAGTAGTACACATAATAAAATCTAGTTTGGGTATTTTTGAATATGCCTACTTATTTACATATGATTCCTTACCATGAGTCCTTGGCTGTAAGATCATAATTTCTTAAATTTTGAATTCTAACTTTATAAAACATGTTAGTATTATAAATTTTATTCTTTATGATTTTATATAATCCATGTATATATTCCCCATTTATGAATTTAGTTATTTCTTATATTTTATTTTTGTTTATCTGTACTAAATTATCCATGGATTTTTATTCTATAATAGCTTCTATTTTATGATATCTATTACAAATCATCTAATTTCACCATTTGTTATTTTTTTACTTTCCTAATGGTACCACAATAGGATATATGAATTATTTTAGGGATATACTAGAATAAATCATAATTCTCCCACTATAATTTTCAGTTGTCTCTCATGTTTTAACATTTAAGGTTGGAATCATGAATATATAAAGTCTCCAAATAATGTCAAACTATTCATTGCATTGGTATGAAATATGTAGTATCTTTTTACAATGTATTATAATAACCACCAGATATAGGTTAATGGATACATGGAGTTATCATGAATGTTTTTTCCTCTGTTATTAATCGTGCATCCACTATCAGCCACAATGAACATCCATGGATCCTCCAAGACACCTCGAAAAAAATATTTATGTCCATTCATAAATATCTTATTTATATTTATGTATCCATTTTTCAATTTATTTTGAATCCACTCATTTTATCTCATCCATGTTATTAATCTCAATATTCTTTGATTTTCCATCAATCACACTAAGGAAACCATAATCAATCTAAGGTAAGAAGGAAATGAGATCAATATTGGATAATGTTTTTCTTAGATGAATATTTAACCACCCAAGAATATGATCACATTTAGGATCATCAAAAAACTTGTTTATGATGAAATAATTGAACACATATACAGTTACATCGTTGTGAATAGAGGTAGAATTAAATCCATATGGGGTTCATTCACTAATAAAAAGATAGAGAGAAAGATAATCATTTTAGTGGAGGGAAAAAGTGATTTTGAGAGGAGAAATAATTTCATTCCATTTCACTATCTAAAAAACACTATTAAATTCACATTAGAACTATCCTTACAATTCCTATAATAAAATCCACTGATAAATTTTGAAATAATCAAATAAAATCTTCTTATAGATCCCTCTAAGAAAACTAAGCTCCATAAAGGAATGTGAATTCCACAGCAACGTTCCCAAATAAATTTATTACACATATCATAAAATTAATTTTTGATTAATAACTCGATAAAATGATCCATTTTATAGATGACATCTCTTTTCAATGATTAATATTACATTAAATTTTCGAAATAAAAAAAACATTATACAAAAATACACCCAAGTACCAAATTATTCTAGTGAAATGGGAATCATGGAAATGTAACCACTTGTATATAAGTATGCTACATTATATCCCATAGGGTTATTATTGAGAAGAACTCTTCTTATAATGATCAAAAATAATACATATCTTCATAACATGGGGAAGGAAACATAAAAAGGGGATAGCTTTGATGATCAATAAGGGTAAACAATGGAGGAATGTGAGAATAAACATGAGCATAGGGGTATGAGAATATCATCATGAAAATAGAAGATCACATAATTCATATCAATGACCATAAATAGGAATTACGACATAAATATTTTCATTTCATAAGAAAATAATAAACAACATAAGACATGAAGGAATGAAATGGTATTAAAACATGAAATTCTGGCGGATATAAAATAATATATAATGATTTCCAAATAAGTCAGGGATTTTTGTTGAGGGAATCTTAGAGGATAAATTCCTTCACTGAACAGGGTACACCCCAATTCCAGCCTTGTATTAGTTAGCTGAGTTCATTTCCCATTCCAACACTGTAATTCATAATCAAGTTCATTTATTGGTCCAGTCATGTTTATCTAATGAGATATAAATCTTTACACAATGCATTAAAGGGAGATAAAGGTCCTACCAATCTCATAATGAAATCATACATTCATGTTCTACAAAATAATACATAATCACATCAAAACCCATGAAATAAAATATTTATAATAAACTTTTAAACATAGAATAAAATGTGAAAAATGACACAAGCATCATTATAATTTTGTTATAAGAATAACCAATGAAACGGAAATAGGTTTCATAAACATATAACTATTAAAATAGATATAAGTTTCATAAAGACGATGACATTATGCATAACACATTCATAAAATTAATATTAATGAAACATTTATATTATTTTATAGATTGGAATTAGTGACATCAACAAATATCATCTTAGATTGAAAATAATTTTGAAATATATTTTAAAAACTTTTCTTTAGGAAAATAACAATTCTTCTATGAAAGGGGTTTTTGATACGTATAATCATTTAAAAATAATTTTCATATAAAATAACTTGAAAACTTATAAATAATACTTAAAATCATTTTCGAAACCTTTTTCCTAGAACAAATATCAAATAATCTTCAAATCATTTAAAAATCCGTCTTCATTGAAAACGCTTTGAAAAATGATAATAAAAAATTTAAAATGATTTGAAAACATTTTTACATGAAATTTCTTGAAAGATTCTAGAAATTGTTTTGAAAACCATTTCATTTAAAACAATTTGAAAACATATAAATCGGTATTGAAAAATATTGGAAAACATCCATGAAAATTATAAGAAAAGGTTGAAAACATTTTGAAAAAAAAATTCCTTGAAATTTACTTTTTTTAAAACAATTTATTAACAATTAACCTTTTAAAAAATGAAAAATAATCTTTAAATAAATGATGGCGGATAAATCAGTACATGTCGTATGTGGTAAAATGAACATTTCTTTTTTACACTGTAAAAAGTTTAGAAAAATAAATTTCTCAAAAAGAGACAACAATATTCTTTTTAAGAGATTAATAAAATAAAAAATGGTAAAATTTTCATTTTATTATTATTGTTTAATGGTATAATATTCTCGGGAAACCCTTTTATAAAAGATATTTTTAAAGGAATATAGATTTATCACTGAAGAGAGTGTACAATGGAAAATTATTAAAGACAATTTTTAAGTATAATATATACCAAAGTGTATAAAATGGAACCAATACATGAATATAGAATTAATAACCTGAGGATAATGAGAATCATGAATTACAAGAGAGATTAATCATAATATTTTATTAAATATATTATTAACACAAAAAATCTCGAAAAGCGATGAGATTTCTTCAAAAAAACACTTAAAACATGGTCACATTGAACCATTATATCGATGTATGAATGTGAAATTAAATTAAGTCTAAATTATTATTAATGGAATGAAATTTATTATATGGTATTAAATATATCACAAAAAAAATTAGGTGGATAGTAATGAATGAGTCTCAAACAATGAAAATTAAGATACAAAATATTAACTGATTTGTTAGCTTTTGAAAATTAAACCCCATAAAATAAAGGCCATTGAATTGATATGTAAATTCCCTTAAATTTAATTATATTAAAGATTTAATAAATTTATTGGAAGTTTATATACCTCATAAAAGGATTCGGCGGTGAATAAATCATGTATCTCACAGAAATAAAAAGTGAGATGAAATCCACATACCTAGTGTCATGAATTTATTCATAATAATAAAATATTCCTATATAATGACTATATTTTTATTATAAATATATTAAATATGAATATTAAAATATATAATAACATACATGTTCATAATATGACCAAATATTCCCCACTTTTAAATGACATTTGTTAAGGTTTTACTTCATGTAATATTCTCTTTGTTCTCCGCATGTGTCTTAATTTGTTATATATTTGATAATATTCTTATATCAGGGTTTCCAAAATTTAATACATGGTACTAATATTATTTATTTTCATTATATTTTTTTATAATAATATATAGGATATAGAAGTACCAAATGAAATACACCGTTCATGGAGAAGGTAAGTCATACGTACGCATGAACATTATTTCCATTTTATTATATTATTGGAAGAAAGAATGAATATGAAATATATGTAAATATGTATATAATATCTTTAAAGTATAATTATAATTTTATATATATCATATATTTTCATTAAACCCTTCCTTAATGCATTCCAAGTAGTGTGTGAAGTATCACATTCTTTGAGTGGACGGTAGTCCACACTTTCTCAAACAAAATTAAAGTATTAACTACAAATAGATATTAAATAGATATTTGTGGTAAAAATAATAAATAATATTAAAGATATAATATATTTAATTTATAAAATTTATAAATTTATTTTTCATTATAATTTCCACCATGAGAAGCTGTATGTTAAAATGAATAGTAATCTTTTTGGGAGGTGGTAGTTCACTGTACACATAAACAGTATGCTCGTTACCAATTAGATATAGATTTGTGTAATTTTATATAGAAACCTTATCATAATAAAATATTATAATATTTAAGATACTTGTTTGGTTATAAAATCATGGAATAAAAAGAGTGTAGGGGGGATAATGAATATAAAATAAAGGAGCTCAAGAGAAAATGTTACCTCTTAATTGGGTAACTCATTTTGGTTTATTCCAAAAGGATTCCTTGAATTTATTATAGTGAAAGGGGAGGATTATAAGAAAAAGATATGGATTTTGGGAGATTATTTAAGATTTTTTTGGGTGATCCATGTGGATTTAGAGGTGTGAGGAGGTATGAGGAGGGGAGGCATTTTTATAAAGGGGGAGTGGTACTCCAATAAATATTTGATGAGAGAAATCCAAAAATATTTTTCATGTTATAAGTGCTCCCAGTTATAGTAAAAATTACATAAAACTGATGATATTATAAAAATATAGCTTATAAATGGGTTTCTTATAGATTTCAATATTGTTTTTGGTATTAAATTTATGGTTGTCCTCATTTAACATTATTTTTAACATAAGTTATTTAATTAATTTTAACCACATTCACAAATATTTGGGGTCAAAAACTAAGTTTAACATATTATAAATTATATATTATGATTATTCCAAATATAGAATCAATTATTATATATTATAATTAAATAGGTGGCATAAATTAATTTAAAATTATTTCGCCTTTCAGGATGACACTACGGTGTTTTAATGTAAAAATGATCAAAATATTGATATGTTTATATATTCAATTTCAATGTGAAATTGGTTCTAATAACCTAAATTGGATTAATTGATAAAAATATATCTTATTAAAATTTGAAACCAATTTCAAATATTATTTATCTGTATAAATATATTATAATAAAATGCAGTTTTGAATAAAAATATATTATTTTTACCAATTGATTAAAAAATTAATCCTTATAGAAAAATGCCAAACAATTATCCTTAACGAACTTTTATGTTTTTTTTAAAACATTTTATTTATTTTTAACATATTAAGTGTATTAAAGAACCAAAATTGGTATTTAAAATTGGTTATCCATTAAAAGGTGGAAAAAAACATTTATAAAAATATATTTTTAAGAATAAAATTGGTTTTCTTCTTATGTTGTGACTATAAAATCTCTTGTAGGGATATAAAAATTTATTATTGAATATATAATATATATATTTCATTAATAACACACACTGGTTGTATTTAATTAAATTTATTTGGGTATAACGGAATTGTGGCCCTAATAATAATATTTCCATTTATATTTAATCGTTTTTATATTTATTTGTAATAAATTGGTAACCTATGAATTCATATTATATTTGTATAAACCATATAATTTTATAAATTTTTAAATTATATTCATAACCACTACTTTAATGGATAGTATTTATCTTATTTAAGAAAATATAATAATAAAATGATGTTTTGCAAAAACATTGATGATGCATTTAACCTACGTGAAGTTGTTGTTGCATGTTGTGTACGCCAATATGGTGTTTCATGTAAAACATGCCAAGTCGCAAGCTCACCATAGTGTTATGCATAGAAAAATAGTAAATTTATTTTGTATGTAGAACATGAATTACTTGGTGTTGTGTATATCAGAAACCAAACATTGTGAATTAATATAAAATAATATATTTTCATTAATCCATGAATTGAAAAATATACCGAATGGTAAAATAATTTCAAAAAACTATATCACAAAATATTGGGGGGTTAAATTCTACCCCCCCCCAATGAATTTATCCCTCAAAATACAATTTTTAATACTTAAATTTTTTATTCTACGTCATCAAAATGGATACTAAAAAATCCCATAAAAAGAGAAATTCAAAACCCTGACATTTTCCCAAGTAACATATAACTGGGTTTCCAAATTGGAGAACATATAATGGGAGTAAAGATTGGACATGGATGAAAAACATAAATATTTATAGTGAACTACTAACGTCATCAATCAAAAACAAGTTAACGATCAAATAAAATTTTAGGTCCACAAATTCATTAATCTTTGATGATATATAAGGCCATTACTTCAACAAAAATACTGATATTAGGAAAAAAATTATCATTATCCATTCTTTGAGTAATTATTGTATTAACCACGAATATAAAGAAATATACTCACTTTTTATATTTATATAAAACAAAATTTAATTCTTTAATTGTTCTTCTAAATAATTCTAATTAATCCACTACTTCATGAAATTGATGTCCAGGAAGTTACTTTGAATCTTGAAGCACTAAAATACAGTTCTACAATATATTAATGCCGATAAAATAATGAAAAGTAAAACTATTTATCTATAAATATTCCTAAAAATCTATATGGTTAATACATTAATTTATAAACATAAAAAGTAACACTATTATTATATCACAAATAATTATTCATCCAAAACAACTATACGTTAACAAAGATATCGCGTTGGCTAGTGGTCGGTGAGAAGTCATTACCATCCTTTGGTTATGTGTTAAATACCCACAACCATGATATAAATTATTAGTTGTCACACAATACAAATTATGTCCTTCTATAAAACCTCACTCACATTATTTCCAAAATAAATATGATTAAATTTTTTTAAATAAGTTTAATCACTAAATATCCTATTAACCTTGATTTTCAAAACAATATAAATACATAAATACATCCACCAAAGGATAAAATAAACTTTTCATCAATGGTAAACCTAATAAACCTTGGGAATGATGATTAATCAGAAGAATTTGTACAAAACCCATGAAATCATTTTAACATTGATCCCGCATATATAAAAAAGTACCCCTTGGTTGTCACATTCCAAACATGTTAATACACTCTTCATATATTCTATTAATTACTATAAATCCTCTTGGAAAACATGTATGTTTCCTTATTAAAATATTTACTAAATATATTATTTAAATATAATATGTTTTAAACTTCATCCTTGAGGACATAGATAAATTTTTCAATAACCATTTCTAGGGTAATATTTAACATACAATTTACTAAATTATATCCAATATATCATTATCCAAACATCATTATCTCAATGAGAGGTATTATTTATGGTTTACATTCCCTTAATAAAATATTAGCCTTCTAGGAAATCACTTTTCTATGTATTCATCACCAATATAAATGATATTTTGAATCAATAATGAAAAAGTATATTGAAAATACTTATATATTTCATGATTCATATAACATAATCTTAGAATGATTCATTCATCCAAAATTATTCTTAAACTATTAATCTAGCTTCATCAACTTATTACTTAGTACCCCATTCCTAGAACATTAAATATGAATCATTTATTATGGTTTATAAACCATAATATGATAATTTGTCCTATGTTTTATATAAATAATACTAGAAGAATATCACATATCTTTCACTAGTCATTTATGGTCTCCTTATCTTCAGATGTTTGACCAATTCTCATACCACCTTACTGATTATCTTTATGACATTGTCACCTGGGAATTCAATTCCTATAATTCCTATACCTTTAATATCAAAAACACTAAATTTTAACAGTGTTCATTATAGTTCTCTCCAATGAAAAAAACCCAAAAATAATAATGTGATCATTACTTATCCTAAAAAAACACATATTCATGATATGATTTACTGATAGGATGTATAAATCATGAAACCTTACATAATCTATGACACCCTAGTATCATCCTAGGTTATTCATAGCCTACTTATATTTAAATAATTCATGAGGGGTGGTGAATATATTGTGAATTCCCCAATAATATCACATGGAGTATCAAACTAGATGTTGAACAAGGCCCGTTTTCGTGTACTACATTGTCCCGAGTCCGGTCCATAAGATTTTGTGAGGGTTTCTACTCATAGGTACATTTGGTCCAAATACACATCCTTTTGTATTACCTATATGTGGATTTATTTCTAGGAAACCAATTTCTCAATCCTTTATCAAAATTCTAGTAAATTTTCCTAAAATTTAACTCATCCATATACATATCCTTAGAG
The DNA here is from genome assembly GCA_963277665.1 of Viscum album. NCBI lineage: Eukaryota > Viridiplantae > Streptophyta > Magnoliopsida > Santalales > Viscaceae > Viscum > Viscum album. The sequence continues at coordinate 1,113,254,457 of OY728145.1, forward strand.
ACAACCCTAGACATATTCATTCAAATTTACCTATGAATCTCACTAATGTTTTCCTATACTAGTTTCCAAAGGCTAACTAATCCTTTCCATTTATACTAAATATAGTGAGCCTCCATTTTCAAACAATAACATTACATAACATTAGATTAATACTTCAAACATTATACCAATAGAAACCCAAAAACGGTGTTATTCTAATTCCTTTAAAAACATAGAAACATAAAAACTACTATATAAAAATGATACATTATATATGAGTAGGTTCTTCTTGATTTAAAACCTTCTTAGACACAACAATAATAATGTATATCTTCAAAAAACTGGAGAAGGAGACAAAAAAAGCAGTGTGCTTAGATTCTCAGTGATGGTAAATAAGGGAGACATATAATCATTAACATGATCATAGGGTTATGATAATGTGATTATGAAAATAAGTGATCGCGCCATTTATATCAAAGATCATAAACAAGAATCATGGAATAATGATTGGAAGCTCATAAGATGTAAATTAAAAAACATGATCCATGAAAGCATGACCTTGTATTCAAACTTGAAATTGTGAAAGACACATAAAAACATATAATTCCTTCCATTGTAGTTAAGAAATTTATGTTGATACCATCTTAGGGAACAATTCCCATTATTGAACTGGGTACACCTCCATTCTAGCCTCGTATAATTAAACCAGGTACACCCCCGTTCTAGCCCTATATTACTGAATAAAGTTCATTTCCCATTAAAACACTCTAACACTAAACCGAGTTCATTCCTATTTCTAACCATGTCTATCTCATGAGATATAAATATTTACCCAATGAATTTTAGGGAGATATAGGTCTCACCAAAATCATAATGAAATAATATATACATATTCCCCAAAATCATAAAGAACTATATCATAAACCATAAAATAAAATGGGTATCATAAACATGTAAATATATAATAACATGTGGAAAAAGATATAGGATTCATAACCATTTCATTAAAATCATTATATGTGAAAGATAAATGAGTTTCATAAACATATAACCGACAAATAAGAAATAGTTTTCATAAAGACCATGACATTCAGCATAAATGATTCATAGAAATAATATGAATATAACCATTACATCATTTCCTGGAATGGATGATGAACATCAATATATGTCATCTTAGAGGAAAAATAATTTTGAAAAATAATTCAAAAACAATTCTTAAGGAAAATATACTCTCTTATACGAAAAGACATTTTAATACCTAAAACCATTAAAAATAAATTACTTAGAAAATACATTGAATAATTAAAAAAACTAAAAATAATTCTGATTACCATTTTCCATGAAAAAAAACATATAAGCCTTAATTAATTTTAAAAACCTTTTTCATTGAAAACAATTTGAAAAAATATAAATATATATTGAAATTGTTTTGAAAACCATTTCATTTAATTCTCTTTAGAAACATATAAATAATTCTTGAAAACATTTTGAAAACAATTCTCCTTGAAAATTTATAAAAGAGGGTTTAAAACATTTTAAAAACAAATTTTCATGAAATTTACTTTGGAAAAAAATCATAAAAATTTTCCTTTTAAAATTCAAAATGAAGATTCAAATAAATGATTGTAGGTAAATCAGTACATGTCATGTGAGGTAAAAAAGAACATTCCTTTTTTCAATATAAAATGGTCACAAAAATTCCATGTTCAGAAAGAGAAAAAATATTCCTTTTATGAGATTGGTAAAAGATAAAAATGGTAAAAATTAATTTTAATGATTAAATGATAATGGTATAATATTCATTGAAACAATTTTTAGAAAACATTATTTTGAAAGAACATAGATTTCAACCGAAGAGAGGGTAAATTCAGGATTTATTAAAACAAATTATTAACTATATTATATACCAAAGAATATAGAATGGTACCAATACATTATTACTGAATGAATAAATATAAGAGAATAAAATTCATGAATTTTTTGATAGATGGATCGCGATATTTCATTAGTTGAAGCATAAAAATAAACAATCTTGAAAAGCGATGAGATTGCTTCAATAAACTCTTACCACTTGCTAACATTGAACCATTATACCCATGTAATGAATTGAAATTTCATGAATCCTAAAATATAATTAAAATAATTATATTTATGATATTTAAGTATATACACCTCAAAATGAATCTAGGCGCATAACAAAGCATGAGTCTCAAATAAGGAAAATGGAGACAAAACTGTTCTATTGATTTCCAAACATTTGAAACATAAAACCCATTACATAAAGATCTTAGAATGGATATTTAAATACCCATAAATATTAATACAAGAAAAATTTAATACATCCACAAGTTGTTTAAAAAAACAAAAAGGGACTCTTTGAGGAATAAATGCATGTATCTCATAGAAATTAGAAGTGAGATGAAATACCCTTACCATGTGTCTTAACTCTCTTAATACTCATAAAAAAATCCTGTATAATAAATATATATTTATTATACATATTTCATATAATCATATTATTATATATAATAAAATAAATGGTTTTATTAACACCTTATATTACACTATTGTTAATGACCTTATATTAAGGTTTTACTTCGGGGTAATATTTTCTTTGTTCTTTACATGTTTCTTTTATGTTTGGGGCTGAAACCTCATTTTATTATTAAATAAAAGACCTCTTTTTTGACTTGGTATAGAGAGACCCATTACATATCCCAAATTCGAAAAGACAAGTGGCCTGAATACAAGGATTGAAAGCCCATTTTTTGGCCCAAAGGTCCCTTCAGTGAACAGTACTACTACAGTACCTAGGATGCTATAATACCGCCACCACTACAATTCCTACTACAGTGCCTCCACCTCTATAGTGTCGTCACTACTATAGTTCATCCACTACTACATTACTACTGCAGTCCTATGCTACATTAATATTATAATGACTAAGAAATTCATCCCTACCCAGATTTGATCCTAGGTATTTTGGATGCCAAGGAGGAGCATGTACCACTTGGGTACATGCTTATTATAAAAACGTGTGTAAGGGTAATACTCGCCTCCCACTCGGGGAACCCTCCGTTCCCAAAGTGTGTTGTACTTTCCTCGTCTAGGAAAATGGATTTGAATCTCCTTTTTCATAATACACATAGTTTTTGAGTATGGAAAGACTAGAGCATGGGCCTATTCCCACTGAGAGCGAGGGTTACAACTAGCGGGAAACACTCGACTAACACCCCATGGGAACTTTGTTCTTTACATGTCTCTTAATTGGTTATATATTTAATCATTTAATTATATCATGATTAACAAAAATTAAAAGAAGATATAAATATTATTAATATCAATTATATTTTTATTATTATAATATATGTGATATATAAGTATAAAATGCAATATATTTTTCATGGAGATGGTAAGTCGTACGTACGCAAGAATGATATTTCCATTTTATTATTGTATTGGAAGAACATAAAAAATTGAATATAAATATATATGTATAAAATATCATTAAAGTATCATTATAATTATATATATATAATATAATTATAATAAACCCATCCTTAATACATTAAATTTAGTGTGTGAGTGAATCACATCATTTAAGAGGGTGGTAGTCCACATTTCCACAATAACAATTATCCTACTAACACAAAATGGAAAGTAAAAACAAATATGAGTTTTAAAAAGAATAAATAACATTACATAAATATTAAAAATAAAATATAACAAATATAAATAGATTTTTCCACATAATTTTGACCATTATAAGTGGTAAGGGAGAATTAATAGTCATCATTTTGTGAGATGGTGGTTCGCCATACACATAAATAGTACGTTCATTACCCATTGGATGGAGGTGTGTGTATGTGTAGTTATTACACTTAGCATAAAATAATCCTTGTATATTTATGAAACTATCTTTTTTTAGAAAAACATGAACCTTAAATAGTGTAGTTTAAGGAGAATGAAATTTAAAAAATGATTTTGAGAGAAGAGGATACCTCTTAATCAGGTAACTTCTTTTGGATTTTTCCAATAGGATTCCTTGGAATGAATAATCACCAAGGGTAGGATTCTATGATTAATGGATGTATGTTATGAGATTATTTAAGAATTGGTTAGGAAACCCAAGGGGCTTGAGAGGTTTGATGAAGTGGGTGGATATGAGGTTTTTTATAATGATGGAGAAGTGTCACTCTATAAATATTTGAAGCGATAATTCCATACACATTGTTCATGTTTTAAGTGTATCCAATAATTTTTCAAATTATATACATGTGATGATAGGCCCAATATATTTCCATCTAATGGGTGTTTTCTATGTGTCTAGGACATTTTGGGTCTTAAATTTATGGTTTAGTCCTTAGTTAATCTTATTTTTTCCTTAAGTGATGTAATTAATTTTAATAACAATAACTAAACATTTTGGTGAAAAACTAAGTGAAAATTATTAGATATCTTAAATTATGCTAATTCCAAAGAATTGAAAAAATATTATCTTGCATGTAATGTATTCAATTAGTCATTAAATACTAATTTAATAATTTGGTGTTGTTGTGTTAAAGATAAAGGTTCTGTTGAAAATAAGGGTTGTATGGATGTTATCTTGAAAAACAGTCGCAAATATTTCCGACAATAATATGTGTTATGTATAGGTGAAGTGTTGAGCCTCAAATATGATTTGGATATCATAATTTTGTTATTAGTGCTTTCATGTTCATCGGTTCAAGACAGTGATGCATGGAAAGTCTCATGTTGGATAGAGACAAAGACTTCAATGCAAATCTGTTGAAGAGACCCTCATGTTGAATAACTGTGTAAGACACCACCCTCAATAGTAAGGAAGGGGGGTCAATAAGAGTGTTCAGATGGTAGTAGTGCGCTATCCCTAAAATTGATATATTATTAGTGTGCCTGACATATAGTGACTATGTATGAAATCTTATACTACACAACTATTGAGAATTAGTGGACTTTCGTTTGACCAACAACCAATCGGCATATGATCCATGGACTATACCTTAGTGGTTAACCATGTAAATTTTTTGTGTCATCTCATTCAATGTGATTTTTTTTCTGTACATTCTAAATAGATAGGTTTAACATGGTCCTACCATTGCGGAACAAAATCCATTCATTTAAATGAAAACGTTGAGTCCCTAATTCACCCCTCCCCTCCCTGGGTGTTCTGGGGTTGTACACTTATCAAATGACTATCATATCTATTAGATGAATATCAAATATATTTCATTTAATATATAACATAAATATTAAATTAATATCACTCACTGATTGTAGGTAATTTAATTTATTAGGGTAAAATGTCTTTTTGACCATAATAATAATATCTCTTTTTATATTTAATCAATTTTCATATTTATTTAAAACTAATTAGTAACCTATGAATTCATCTTTTGATTGTAAAAACCATATATTTTCCAAAGTTAATTAGTTCTATTCGTAATCTCTAATTTAATGGCTATGTTATATCTTATTTAAACAATTGTAATAATAAAATTATGTTTCGTAAAAACTTCATTATTACGTGTAACTTATGCTAAGTTGATGTAGCATGTTTCATATGCCAATTCGGTGTTTCATGCAACGTATGATAAGTCACTAACTATTAGGTCCACTAGGTTAAAGACCCTGAGAGGGGGGTTGAATCATGGTATGGCAGATTAAAACAACTGCCCCTATTGATATTGTCTCATTGTTAAGAAAGACTCTCTTCTATCTCTTTCCTGCAGTAAATTATAAACAGAAGCTAAAGCATGCACAGGACACAACTATTTTTACGTGGTTCACCCTTAGTGGGCTACGTCCAAGGAGCATACACCGGTGATGTGCTGATGTACCAAATCCACTAAAAGCGAACTGTTGTTTACAAAGTTCAGGATAAAACGCTTCTATTCCGAGGCTCACTGCCTTTACAATGGCTAGGTTCAGCTCAATGCTTTCCCAAGGGTCACTCCCTTTCTCTCTTTCACTGGATCAATGCCATTAGAAAGTATTACCTTCTTCCTCTTCCTTTGCTCACTTCACTTGGAAGGGATCCACTCACATTTTATAGACCTGTAGGTCTCTTTATTATCACTATTTAATGCATCCTCCACTAATATAGATGCTCTATTGATGTCCAGATTTAATCCACTGATTAATACCCCTTTTCCTCTAAAACACTGGGAAATTACTTTGGAAATACCTTCACAAAGAACCCTACTTCACGAGGCTCCCAATTTTGTTAAGCTCAAACAAGCCTTCGCGAAGCTCATTCCTTTTCACGAAGCTCACAATTTCGTGGAGCTCAGACTGTCACAAAGCTCAGTCCTTCTCAATGATTATCCCATCACAGAGCTCAAGTCTTCATAGAGTGACATCCCTTGCAAAGCTCATTGAGCCAACGCAGAGCACAAAACATTTGCATAGCTATAATAGTCATCGCTAAACTCTTCTTTCGTGATTCACACTGCCTTCGCGAACTACCATCGCGAACTGAGAGAAAAATATTTTATCTGAAAATTCACTCATTCTCTCCCCTTCTCTTGAAGGGGTCGAGGCCTATTTATAAGAGATTTCACCGACCCTCAATCGTTCCTTGTGAAGTCAATGCCATGTCATCATAAATCGCGAAGCTCCGAAGTTCCTGCCGAAATTCTCTCAAAATCACGAAGCACCACAAAAATTTTCTGATTGTGGGGCTTGAGTTAATCGTAGAGCATCACCATCAATCCCTTCATGCCTTCACCGTGAAGCTCCCTCAAAAATCCCTTCACTGCCGCGATGCGCTTCAACCTCTGTCGTTCGCGAAGCTTGACGTAATCGCGGAGAACGTGGATTGTCAACATAGATTTTCAAAAACATCTCTAGAACTCGACAATTCTCTATCAAAACCTGTGTTTTCAACAAACACAATCAACCCAAAAATGCTACAATATTACCTTGAGGTATTTTTTCCCAACACTAACTATTTATTTTTTTCTGAGTAAAGAAATATAAAATTTATTTTGTGTGTAATGAACTATTACCTTGGTGTTTAATATAACGCATTCCAAACATATTTCATTAATATAAAATAAACTATTTTCAGCGTTACATGAAATGAATAATATACTAAAGGTTAAATTATTTCAAAAAATAATGATTCAAAAAATCCTGGGGTGATACCGGTTCTAGACCCAATGTATGCCCACATAACATAGAACCCAAAAAGGAAAAACACCCCATTCTATATAAAACCATGGTGTTAGAATTTTAATCTCTCCATTTATTTATTATATATTAATTTGAGTGCTTATAGGAAAATAATATATATTTATTTAGTAAATGATAAATATCTATTAAAACTTATTTTTTGGGTATATCAAAAAAAATCATATCAATGTTGAATCCCATATTTTTAGTTCCACCAAAAAAATGAGAAATTTTTCTAATTTTATCTACATGGGTTATATTTTATATTTAACATTTTTAAAAGACCCAACCCAAAATTTTAAAATAAAATTAAGTCTCCCTTATGAAATTATTAGGTTGTTTCATGCTCTCGACCATTAGAATTTCTATTATTCATAAATAAATTAACCAATATAATAAAAAGATAAAATCATGGAATATTCCTTCTGTGATTTCAACCCATCATTATGCACATAGGATTCACCATTGGTGGCTCGAAAAGTATGTTGACCTAGGTCACAATATCATTTGTAATAGCCCTTTATAATTTCATAGGATATAAATTAATATTGGTTATAATCTATGATTATGCTCCACAATATTTGAAATTAATGAAATAATCACCAATTAGTAATCACATATCTATATCTGACCCTATCATAGACTAATTCATGTAAATATTTCACACTAATAACTCAAGAGCTCAGAAGGTGAGACACCCTAAGTTCCACATAATCTTTTATTTCCAAATTTTGATGTTCACATACCATTAGTTCCTACATCATGTAGTCAAGGATCCCTACCTCCCCATTATATTCATTTTTTTTATCTATATATAAAAAAATACTAATGTGTCAATATATGATCAAATATATTATTAAAGATAACATGGGTGGATTGTGGTAAATATGTGCATAAGAAACAAATGAGCATACCAAGGATCAACAAAGAAATCCTAAAACCACAATGATACAAACCAAAAGATCATCCATGACCCCATCCATCACATTATGAATTGTATGATCATGTTCTTTCTAATAAATCTACAGTGTCATCTCTAGACCCTAGGATAAAACCAATTAAAAATTAGTGACCATAAGTAAAACCATTAGAGAATCATCCTTCATAGAGTACATAAAACCACTACTCAATGAAAACTAATGATTCATAAGAATTACAAATTCAATGTCTCAAAATAATTAGAAAACCATATATTATGACATCTCATCACATCAAAAAAACTTCTAAACTAAAATATTATTTATTATCAAATCAATATGTTGTACCCAAATCCATCAATAGATTGTGTAAGGTGGGATATCCTAAAATATTGTATCTCATTCATTTTAAAAATCCAAGCCACCATATTGGGTCTCTCATAATAATAAATATGTGTGTTTCAATGCATAATGGAAAGGCATATTACCTTTTTAACTAAAATAAAACACACCATTGATATTTTTTTAGATTTAACCAATATTAATTGGGAATAAAATTTCTTCTTAAGGGAACTAGAAAGTAGTTTCATTATTCCACTATTTTAACATATATTTTCATAGCCACAATAATAAAATAGAAGAGTAACTACACCTCTATCTCAACTATCATTACCAAAATAAAGTATTTCTAAAACCTAAAACATTAATTATGAGGTTTATCCCCAACCTATTTTTCATAAATAATTTCAAATACATATTATAAGTGAATATGATTAATGACCTTAATTTTAATTAAAATGATGTTAGAATAAACAATGAATAGCAAAAAAAATCCATGGGTTATAAAATTCAAGAATGCAATTCATTAAAATCAGAAACATCAATATGAATGTTGGGATGTCTTGTGAATTGGTAGTATCAAACCCATCGAGTGTCATCCATACAAGTTGAATACATTTATATCATGAACCAAGATTGATCTTCTAATACCATTTCCAAATAGGTCGCACTAATCTAAATGAAAATCATCATCTAATAAGTCTACCAATTACACACCATCACCCGAGCTATGTAAAATCTATTTTATAATTAGGTGGTGGTATCAATTTTTTTTGTAAAAAAATGATATGAAAGGAAAATCCTTGATGAGACATTCTAACTCATAGGAATAGTAATATAAAATATCATAAACCATCTAATTCTCATTAGGGATGATTTTAAAGAGACTCATCCTGACATGATAAATTCCTTCTTAATAATCATGTCTCATAAAAGTAAAATCACAATTTCAAATTCTTTGAGGCAGATATGGTCTCTATTAGTTGAAGTATATAATCATAAATGTCTGGTTAGGTGCTCCATTGGGATTTACAATCCTCATAAAATAAAAAATAAATAATGAAATGGATATCATTGAAACAAATTGTTATTAATTCCATTGAAAAATAAAATTTTATATCAAATATTATAATGTAATTCATATTTGGAGCCAATTTCCATGAATAAAAATCCATAGACTTTTTTAACGTTCCAAATATAATGGATTTTTCATGAATGTGGTAAATGGAGATAGTCAAAAGTGTCATTATTCTTTAACTTTTTTTCATTAATGAATCCTCTACTAGATCTTACTCCAGGAATGATTTAGATATTTCCATACGGAATCGTTTAATATGAAATTTTTTCTTCAACATGGAGATCCATTTTTAGCTCTAATCTAGTTTTCTATAGGAAATTATTGATATGTTCCAAAACAAGGTTCCATCCAATCTTATAAAATATCATCTATAAAAATTCACTCCATATTCATAGAATATAAGGAGAATAAAATTATACACAACACCATGCACAAAATTCACTCGATATAACCCACTCAATATCATTAACATATAGGAATCAATTAATAATTGATATCAGAATATTCCTCACTGATAAACATCAGTAGAAACTCAAACTCCCATCATGGAAGGGAATCATGTTCATGAGTTTGGTTCTACAACAAGTAATGATTCAGTTTACAAAAAAAGGGTATGTCAAATAAATGAATCACAATCTCGTAATTAGATATATATTATTGATAAAAAATAATAGATTTCGGACACTATCAAATTCACTATTCAATGAGGATCAAGATTTCATATAAAACCTATGGGACATCTATTCCCAATGAACAATTAGAATAACCAACCTATATGAATTCTTGTATTACTAAACTAAAAATTCTATTTTATTTACAAGGATGATATATACTATACACAATAGGTAGATAATTTACCCTCTTCATAGGATCAATGATGATGGTAAATTGTTCTAAAAATTGATGTTGTGTCTTTTTGGTTATTAATGGTCAGAGTATTATGCATAGGAATATGAATTTCAAAAATATACATCTAAAGAATAGTTTTCTCTCTACAGGCAGCTTCCAATTTTAGTAAGTAAAAACTCATATTCACTAGAGCATATCTGTGATATAAACTTATAGAAGAAGAGTATGGAAAATAATTATTGAAAATTATATGATGAATTTTCAGAATTCATATTAAAAATGATTCATTACAGTTATGGTTCTACTAACATGTTATAAGAGTCCGGGTAAAATGATACATCAGCCAGTACACATATACCTATCTCATTGGCCTAATAACTAGGATAAATATACGGTTAATATTTTATCCCTAAGTTACCACCCCAAACATCACTTGATATATATCAACAAACTTTGTACCATAAACTGAAATTGATACGATACTATTCTCACATGACATAGCCCATAAGATCCCTATTTGGTTCAGTGTTAGGAATCATATACCACCCATAACTCATCTCAAATAGTCTAAGGACTCAAAAAACACTAATAAGGAATAAACATATAAGAAAGGCCTTATATTATATAAAAATATAATATAATCGAATCAGTAATACATAATAATATCAAATTTTAGAATAAATTTATATATAATCATTAGTACCATATAAAAATCACATGAAGGTATAAAACAATATACATAATTCAATAAATGAAAACCTAAAATGGAAATAAAGTTTAAAGTAAAAAACAATGAGGTGTGTCTGAATCCAGGAAGGGATTGAATCTCCTCGCTATATAGGCTCCTAGAATTAAAACTATTAGAAAATGTTTACTAACATGTATAATGAATACTATTATGCATCAGCTCCACTAACTCCACTAACATCAAACATGCCAAGATCATCTCTAAAATGTTAAATATCTCCATAGACAAAAAAAATGTCAAAAAAATCCTTAAACAATGCTAAATATAATCATATGAAATTTTACACCATCAATTGAAAAGTAAAAAACTAATGGTTCATCTAAAAATACTAATATGCAGTAAACTTTAAATAAAATTCAAAATGTAAAAAAAATATACTCAATGTTTTAAAAAATCATGTGAACTTGAGATTAATTCTTCACGTCATTGATCCATGATAGATTATATCCCAAAAATAATAATTAAAAATGTTATTAAAATTTCTTGTAAATATCAATTTTGATAACCCACATGTATGATTTATATTGATGGTTTCCATAGGGGAAACATATTCCATCACAATCCTACTGAAATGAAAATATCCCATCATATTTTATGAATCATTCCACTTGAACTTACTGAAAACCACAAAATCCATTCTACCACAAAAAAAAATTAGTGGGGGACCGATCCACAAGAGGTGTGTTTTCATTGATTGAGGTAGTATATGATCTAATTGGAGGACCATGTCCTGACATATGGTGAAGTGATAACCCCTGTGAAGGAGGATCACACCATGTTTGAGGGTGGAGTACTAACTCCATGATTACTATGGGAGAATGATACCAATTATGATTATTCTCCCTAGGGGAGTACATGAACCCCATTCATGGATAATCTTGTTATGAAACATGGGGGATAATCTAAACTCTATGTCTTCTCCAAACATATTACTCTAATATTTTGATTACCTCTATTAAGAAAGGATCCTCATGCTATTAAAAACATATCATAGAATTCCATAGATATCCAAAATGATCATTGTTTCAGGAACAATTTAGAGAAATAATTTTAATAGACTACACACACTAAAATCATAAAATAAAAAGAAAAATCATGTTGAATATTGTACATTACCTTGTACATGGTGATTCAATAAAAAGTACACAACGTATAGGTCACTCGAGTATTTATTTCCATTTACAAATACCTAAAAATCCATGTGTAGTTGATATATAAGATATGTATTTTTGGGTTCATGGTGTATTGAACATCCCTTATTACACAAAATGTTTGTGTGGGACACTCAATGTTCTCGGGATACAAAAAGTGTGACTGAAGTCACATGGAGGGTGATATTTAATTACATGACAAACCATAACTCATCTATGTTCAGCTTAAGCAATCAGAATTAATGTCATATTTTATAAGTAAAAACAATGAGAATATATAAAATGTTGATGAATATGTACACAATGTACTACTAAATATTACGCATTGTGTAGTAATGAAATTTTAAAAATGAAAAAATATTTTTCTTCTCTTGATGAATGTTATCGTTACCTATACCTCTATCCTCTCCTTGAATACTATCCATATTGAATCCTTGAAGCCTCCAACCCACCACCCCAAGATGTTTCTATTCATCTATCATTATTTGGCCCATTTTCATCCAATTGTTCATCTAACCATGCCTACAACCCATCACATAATTGTATCCATGTTCCTAAACCCATGATTCATTGACTTTCCTCTATTATAGAAATGGGAAACCCCAATAAAAAATAAATATGATTTATTGAATAATATTAAATAAGGAGGTGGTAAGAGGAATATGTAACCAAATGAAATTTGTGTTCATAGAATAAAAATAATTTTAGTGCATAATAAACTTGATATCCTGTGAAGTAAATCTAGAAAATGAATATGTTTTTTAATAACCTGTAAATACATAAAAAAATATTGTACTGATGATAAATTATTGTATTATAACTAAATTCCATGAAGACACTCCCTTAGAGAGATGTACCCCAAAAATCCTCAAATAAAGAAAAAAGGAACCATGAAGCCTTCCTACCCACCATTAGTCCTTCCTGGAAATTAAATATTCATATATTCAAGCTTAAATAATCATGGATGAAAATGTTTTTGGATCAGATTACACCAAATATACACAAGAGGTGGGTGAATTGTGACTTTTCAAAAATCTTCACGAGATTGTGTTCTACCTTTTAACTTTAATCAGATAAAATGATGTAGTGGAAATTTAAATAGCAGAAACACAAGATATATAGTGGTTCGGGGAACAGAAGGCCCCTAGTCCACTCAACCAACACTCTACTCCACTAGCTTGGTGATTTTCACTATCTGGTCCTCGTTTCAACAGACCGGTTCAAAACTGAGTACAGGAAGTTGACACCTTTACAATCCAAGGAAAAACAAAGCCTTTTAGTTCACTTACAGAACCTACACAGCTTAGTACGAGAATCTGATCACTCAAGAATAGAAAAGAAAGATTTTCGTATTCTGAAAATACTTTCCAGATGTTCTCCAGAATTGCAACAGCATGAAATTAACAGAAGTTAGATCATCGCCTTCATAAATAATAATATTCACATAAGAGATGTTCTGATTCGATCCCATTGCAGTAAATATATTATAAAAATTCACAGCTTTAGCAGAGACAGATCCACAGTAGATCTCCGATATAGAACAAGTGAATCTTCAGTCGTGTTCCTTCCTCTTTAACAAACAGAGCTTTGACGCTCCTTTTGAAACAGCAGATCGGTATGTTTCAGTAGTCTTTGTTTTCCATTTTTTCAGAAAAATGAAAAGATCACACAAGATCAATAATTGTCGATGCAGTTTCAAAATTCCCATATAAATAAAAGAATTACAACAACTTTTCCTGTAAAATTAGATCCTCAAAATTCACATTTTTACTCGCGATATTCAAACATTTGAATTTACAGAGTAGTCGTAACATCTCTAAAGACATGGCATAAAAATCTCCTTTTAATTTGATCAAAACATTGATAAAATGTTTTTGAATTTGTCAAAATAGTAATTTAAAATCAGCTTTAAATCTGGCTTGAAATCCGCCTAATAATCAGCATATTGACCGTTGCATAAAAATGTCAACTTTAAATTCTCTGACACCAAACGTAAGGTTGAGTTGAACTGAATACATCCTCTGAATGTAATGTTGATGACGTAGTCTTCAAATTCAAGGTTCACAATGTAAGGTTGACAATGTAAAGTTGACAATGTAAACTTGACAACAAGCGTAAGGTTCATTCCAAATGTAGGGTTGTTCATCCATACTTTTCTCTTCAACTTTCAAATGTACGATAAAAGATCCATACTTTTACTTGATCTATACTTTTCTAAGAATATATGGTTTTTTATAAAAGTAAGTTTAATGATCCATAATTTTGAGATATAAATGTAACGTTTAATATTTGCATACGGTTCTCCTTCCATACTTTTCTGAAATCCCAAACGTAGGGTTCCTTCCTAACGTTGGGTTCTTCTTCCATACTTTTCCGATAACATATGGTTGATTAACAATACTTCTTCCATATCTCAAAAATTATAGACGCTTTTCATCCTTACACTATTTTTATCCATGTATAGTATGAATAATGTTTTTAGAACACGCTCAAGAAGTTTTCAAATAACTAGTGCATGAACAGTATTTCCAGAACATGCTAGATACAAATACTTTAGTAATAAATTCTCGTTATTTTAAGAGTAAAATAAAATAAAAAAATCCTGCAAAATAATTAACAAATAAAATCATTATAAAATAATTAAGGGTATTTGTGAGCATCAAAATTGTCATAAAGAGATAGAGTATTCATATAAACCCCCCTTTAAATAACAATGTTATTTATTGTTGAAAACAACACTTTCTCAACAATATCCCCCTTTTTAATGATCACAAAACCCATAAAATAATTATTGAAATTAAAATTAATTACATATAGTATTGAAATTTTGAAAAGATAAGTTTTGAATTTGGAAAAGATAAATATCTGCCTTTAATTTATACATGTTTTAATTTCTTTCCCAGAAAAATTAATTAATCCCCCAAACGAAAAGATGTTTGAGTTTATCCAAATTTCTCCCCCTTTTTGTGATATCAAAAAGAATGATAGAATATGGAATGGAACACAAATTAATGTAGCACTGAACAGAAGTAAATGATATTATTAACTGCTTAGTAATAATTCAATCTGGATTACTGGCATATCGAAATAAGAATAGTAAAACAAGTAAATATAATGAAATATATTTTAATTACAAGTACAAAAACAATAAATACAGGAATCAAGGTTTTGGAAGGTAATAGGTAGGGTTTATCTTCTCTGGACTATAGACTTGATTTCTTCTAACTATTCTCTCAACCTTTTCATTAATCCATCACCGAGATGAATAATAAGATCTCTAGAATCTTGAGTCATATGAATATCTTCAATGGTATTGTCTCTGAAAAACTCGTGAAGCTGTTATTCTTTCTCCATAAACAAAGACAGCTTCTCTGTGAATTTATCTAAGACAGAGCGGATTCCTGGCTCACTAAAAATCAACTGATCGGCCTAGAATTTCTGATTATCTAATAGAACAGATAATGGAGCATTGTTGAACTTATGATCTTGCAACCTGTCATTCATGTTTCTCATTACGGTTGTGATAGCTTGAAATATTCTGATAAAATCATGTGAAGTACTTGATTCACTAGCTGCACTATTCCCAACTGATGCAAATTGTGTCTCCATAAACAACTTAAGATCTGAGAAATCTGATTTCATAACCATTTCAGATTTCAATTTGGTAACAGCATTTAGCATATCCTCTTTAAAATTTTCAACTTATTTTCTTGAAACAGAACTCTCCTTAAGCTTTTGAAATTTCAACTATTCAGATGCTAAGGTGCTTATCAGAGAATCATTCTCACATTACAGTTGAGATAACTTTTTGTACAACTCTTCAACTTCCCTATTCCTTGAATCAGAAGCACCCTAAGCATGATTCTCATTCTCAGGCTCTGTGTGATGTATAAGTACTAAAGGCAATGATTCAGCATCAGTTTTTTCTTTCTTCTTGTCCTGAGTAGGTTAGTCCATAGATTTTTCCCCAGAGTCCTCTTTAGACTCTTCCATAGAAAAATCCTCTTGAAGAACTTTTATGTGAGTTTCAGAAGCATGCTCATCACAAACATCTACAATTATTTCTTCCAATGAAATATCTAAATTGATATCCTCTGGAGTTCCTTGAGGTTTGGTCACTTCGTTACTAGGCTCTGCCTCATTTTCTTGTTGAAGTAAAATGGCAACATCAGCTAAAACCTATTGTTCTGATATTTCAACTACAATTCTTTCAGGATTAGGATCTGTAATAGTGACATTATGTTCTTGAGTATGGTCAACAAACTTTTCTCTAACAAATCTGTAAGAGAGTAAATCTCTTGTAGTTAAGTCAGGGGAAGTAAGTTCCTCAATCACAGGTCTTCTTCTCTGAGTCTGAAGTCCCTCCTGACTTCTTTCTTCCTCAGTTTCTTCCACTTCAAATCTGATCCTCCTTGCCACAATGTGACTCTCGGTCCAGCTTTTCCCTCCTTGGAATTTTTAGATTGAGCTTGAGCACTCTCTAATTCATCATCTTCTCCTGTTATAAAATGGTTTCCTTTGATAGTACTCCATAAATAGAAAATCTTTCTTAAAGTTCCAGCATTAACCACATTACTGTGATGACAGCATACTCTGGCATCCACCAGTATCACCATGTCCTTCGTAAAAAACAGCTTGGAGATGAATCGACCAAGAGGATAAAAGTTCATTCGGGCATCAATCTGACAACAATATCTTAGGTATCTAACCATATACCTATGAAAATTGAGTTTAATATCACTGAGAAAAAGATATATTATATACATATCGGGATATAATATCTTTTCAAATTCAGACATCCTCGGTGCAATCCCTAGTTTCAAAAATTTGACTAAATGTTTCTGATCAGGATCCAAATCCTTGAAAAAAAATTTCTTTATAGTCTTAATACCAAAGTGAAATAAAATTATTTCCTCTGATTTATGCATGGAATCTCCAATATTTGTCAAATCGAAATGAAAAACTCTCACATGAGGGCAGTTGAGAATCTGACCAATTTCTACTAACGATATTGAGAAATCCCTATCCTCTATCTTAGCAATCATACTGTACTCAGTATCTCCCTAACTAAACTGTACAGATTTGAATAAGTATCAAAGCTCTACCTCATACAGGAATTCTGTATTCTCACTATTGATATCCTGTTTCATATTCTAAAATGATTGTGCTTGTTTCAACAAGAGATTTTTCTAATATAGCCATTCGAGATCAATCTTCTTGTCGTGTAATATTTTTCTTCATTCTGAACGTTGTTTCTTGGCACTGCTGGTTTCAGCTTCATCAGATCTTTTAGTATTTTATATCTTTGTGAGAATCTATGAAGGTTTGAATTTTAGGGTTTCAGAGGTTCGAAGATTTGGGTTGACGATCAGAGGTGCGGTTTGTGGGTTTGAAAAGGTTTTGGTAGAAATGAAACGGTTTATAAGTCGAAAGGGTTTCTGAGAACCTTGATTCCTATGTTTTTAATAATCATTTCATATATTTAAAAATAAATAAAATAGATTACATGGGGAAAAGAGACTTATTCTATTTGAAAAATATATATCTAAATTATTTTAAGTAGAATTAAAATAAAGAACTACTATAGTAAAATAAAATATTATTTAAAATCAAATAAAACTATCTCTCCCTTAATAAAATCAAACCTTGCATTGGGAAGTGGTTTAGTAAAAATATCAGCTAATTGAATTTCAGTACTTACAAATTCCACAGATATATCCTTTTTAAGAACATGATCTCTTAGAAAATGATGTCTGATATCAATATTCTTGGTTCTAGAATGATTAATAGGATTTTTTGAAATATTTATAGCACTAGTATTATCACATAAAATAGGCATATTATTAAAATTTAGTCCAAATTCCATAAGAGTGTTTTTCCTCCACAACACCTATGCACAGCAACTGACAGCAGAAACATACTTTGCCTAAGTTATTTACTGGGAAACTGAATGTTGTTTCTTACTTGACCATGACACTAAATATTTTCCTAAAAAGTGACCAGTTCCTAAAGTGATTTTCCTATATAATCTACAACTCCCAAAGTCTACATCTGAATATGAAATAAAATTAAAATCAAAAGTTTTGGGACAAATAAGAGATTGAAAAATAGTTCCTTTTAAATATCTAAAAATAATTTTAAACGCAGTTAAATGAGATTATTTAGGATTTGATTGAAATATTGCACAAATACATACTGAATACATTATATCTGGCCTGCTGGAAGTAATATATAATAAACTAAAAATCATACCTCTATAAAAATTGTTGTCAACTGATTTTCCAGTTTCATCCAAATCAATTTTTATATTAGTGCACATAGGAGTTGTATATGTCTTGTTGTTTTCAAGTCCAAATTTCTTCAATAAATCAGTAATGTATTTTCTTTGATTCAAAACATTTCCAAAATCTTTTTGATAAATGTGAAGTCCTAAAAAGAAATTTAGTTCTCCCATCAAACTCATTTCAAATTCTTTTTGCATTGAATTTGAAAACTCATGATAAAGGGTTTTATTAGTTGATCCAAAAATTACATCATCAACATAAATTTGAACTAATAAAATATTAGAATTCACAGTTTTCTTAAACAGTGTTGGATCTACCATTCCAATAGTAAAATCATTTTTCAAAATAAAAGAGCTTATTCTTTCAAACCAAGCTCTAGGTTCTTATTTAAGTCCATAGAGAGCTTTAGTATGTTTAAAAACAGAATCTAGTTTTTGAGAATTTTAAAAAATAGGAGGTTTCTCAACATAAACTTCCTCCATTAAATAACCATTTAAAAAGGAAGACTTAACATCCATCTAAAATAATTTAAAGTTCATATGAGATGCATAAGCTAAGAGTATTATAATGGCTTCTAGTCTAGCTATAGGTGCAAAGGTCTCATCATAATCTATACCTTATTCTTGATTATATCCTTTAGCTATAATTCTAGCTTTATTTCTAGTTATTATTCCTTGATCATCTTGCTTATTTCTAAAGACCCATTTGGTTCCTATCACTGGATAGTTATGTGGTCTGTCAACTAATTCTCATACTTCATTTATTTTGAACTAGTTTAATTCTTGTTGCACTGTTATCATACAGCTTTCATCATCTAAAGCTTCTTCTATAGTCTTGGGTTCAGATTGGTATAGAAAGGCAGATAATTCTACATGATTTCCTATATTTCTTCTAGTTTTTATTCATGTATCTAATTCACCTATTATAGTTTCTAAAGGGTGATTATTTAGAGTTTTAGTATGTCTAGGGAATACACTTATCAGTTCTTCAGTATCATGTTATTCTGAACTGAACTGAATTTCATTTATATCTTTTTCAAAAACATTTTTCATGTTCTCAAGACTCATGTTATCATTAGAGTTAGATTCGTCCATTTGATCTGTCCTTTTCTCAAAGGGATTAGATTCATCAAATTTCACATGAAATAATTATTCAACAATCCTTGACATATTATTATAGATTCTATAAGATTTATAGGTAGATAAATATCCTAATAAGATTCCATCATCAGATTTTGGATCGAACATACCAAGATTATCCTTGGTGTTCAAGATGTAAACATTGCATCCAAAAAAATTAAAGTAGTTAACTTTAGGTTTTCTGTTATTCCAAAGTTCATATGGTGTCTTTTTTAAAAGTGGTATAATTAAAACTCTATTCATTATATAGAAGGATGTACTTACATCTTCTGCCCAAAAGTATGTAGGAAGTCTATATTCATTTAGCATAGTCCTAGCCATTTCATGAATAATCATATTTCTTATTTCAACAATTCCATTTTGTTGAGGTGTTTTAGGTGCAGATAAGGTGTGTTTAATACCCATATTTGAGCAGAATGAATTAAATTCTTGATTCTCAAATTCTCCACCATGATCACTTCTTAATGAAATTATTTTAAAAACTTTTTCATTTAGAACATCTTTACAAAAAACATTCAAATAAAGTAAAAGCTTCATTTTTAAATTTCAAAAAGAAAGTCCATGTAAATCTAGAATAGTCATCAACTAAAACAAATACATATAATTTACCATCCAAGATTTCTAATTTTGATGGTCTAAAAAAATCCATATGTATAAGTTCTAGAGGTTTAGATGTAGCAATTTTGTTAACAGATTTGAAGGATGATTTGTGTTTCTTTCCATGTTGACACGCATTACAGAATCTGTCACTTTCAAATTTGAGACTAGGAAAATCAGAAACTAAATGTTTCTTAGATAACATATTTAAAACATATACATTAAAATGTCCATGTAACCTAAGCCAGATCCAAGATTCATTCATTTTAGTAGTTAAGCAATTTACTTGTTGTTTTCACAAGGAATTTAAATCCAGGGTATACACATTATCATTTCTTATTTCTTTAAATTTAATCAATTTATTTTTGAAAACAGAATAGAAATTGTTAGAAAATTCAACAGTATTACCATCATCACATAGTAGAGAGATACTTATCAGATTGTGTTTCAATACTTGTACATAATGTACTTTATTAATTGTGACAGCTTATGGATCTCCAACTATTCCAATACCAATGAATTTTTTTGGCATTGTCACCAAAACTGATAAGTCCACCATCTTTTTGAGTGAGTGTAGATAAATTCAATGAGTTTCCACTCATATGTCTTGAGCAGCCACTATTCATATACCATATTCACATTTTTCTCTTGTGACTTGCACCCTGCAAATACATTTACACAGATTTCTTTGGTACCCATATTTGGTTGGGTCCAGTGGTGTAAGCTAGAAAGGACTTGGGAATCCAGACTTGCTTTTCTTTTCTAATTTCACATGTGTAAAATAAATCATTTCATACAAAAGCTTTTTTAATTCCACTTGTTTGGGGTTGTCTTAAGAAACTGTTTTTAGAAATATGTCCCCTTATTCCCCAATAATTACAATTTAGTCTTTTTTCACTTGGAATAAAATAGTTTTTGTACATCTTGGGTTTTTAACCTTTACGGCCAATTCCAAATCATTCCTTTTTAATGAAATTTTTCCCAAGGATTTCATTTAAAGTAATTTCTCCTTTATTAAATACAAGGGCTTCATTTTTATAAGTTTCTACTTCAGTTTGTAGTGATTTTAACTTTGATTCATAATTTGAATTGTTAGAATTAATTGAATCAAATTTTTCTGTTAACTCCTTATACTTTTTCAGCATTGTATCTCTTTCATCAGAAATGGACTTATGAACATTCTTTACAGACTTATGCTTCTTAAATAGAGAGTCATATTTTTATTCAAGCATATTACAGTAGGCTTCAAGTTTTTCATTAGAGTAATTAGATTCAGAACTAGAATCAGAAGAGTAGTAAGATTTTACCACATCTATTTCTTCCATAAAACACATGTTGGCTTTCAGATTTGATTCCTCCTTCTCTGAGTCTGATTGAAAAGTACTACTGGAGTCTTCAGATACACTCCATGTAGCTTGTAGAGACCCGTAGCCTGACATACATGGACAGTACATTACATTTGCGGAATACTTAGTACATAACAGAAACACGCACACAAGGATCGTAATAGTTTAGTGTCTTTGGAAACTCAGAACGTAATCTTATAATCGTGGTGAAAGATCTTCAATATCTCCCATAAAGATCTTACTTTTTTTTCCTAAAACCTTTCTTTATATCCTGGGGAAAATAAAACATAAAAGGATGATCTCAAATGCTCAGTAAGGGTAATCAAGAGAAAAATCAATCACATCATATTCATAAGAACATAACTTTTTGAAATCTTAACCTGCAAAAGAGAGCATAATTTCATAACATGGGATAAATCATGGAAGTGAAATGTAATCACAATAATAATAACTTAAAACATGAAACTTTGTGGCATACACACATACTCATATAGAATCATTTCTTGTTAGTCAAGACTCATTGCCAAGACTATCTTAGTGGACAAAGTCCATTTCTGAACCGAGTCACCCTCGCTTCAGTCCTGTTTCACTGAACCGGTATAACCTACCGTTCTAGCCATGTCTATCTCATGAGATATAAAATCTTTACCCAATTCATTGGAGGGAGATATAGGTCCCACCCATCTCATAATGATACCATTCTTATGTGTGCCACAAAATCATAAATCATACATCATTGCATAACCCATGTAATAAAAATGGGAATCATAAACATCATAAAACAATTCATATAAGATAAAGGAATTCCTAAAAATAATTCCATCACAAAATAATCAAATCAATAAGGGTAAAAACAGAACCCTTTATTATCTTAGATGGAAAATAATTTTGATAAAACACTTGAACTCCATTCTTGAGGAAAATATCCTTTCTGCTTCAAAAACACTTTTCCTTTCATAACATGTCGTACAATTATAAACTAAAAGAAGTTGATTAAAAATAAACGTGAAAACTTGTAAAGGAAGCTTCTTGTAAATAATGTTTTAAAAATTCATTCATTCCGTATAAGTTAAAAAAAACATTCTTCGTACTTTTGTCGGAAAAGTCAAAAAGTACCTCGTACGAAAAACGACAAAAGATTCCTTTCATATCTTTTACTAAAAACTCACCAAAGGGTAAAATTGGATTTAAACAATTTTAGGTGGATGGAAATAATATTACATATTGATGAAACATGGATGTGGATGATAAAATACACCCCAGTAAATACTTACGAATAAACAATCTCGGATAAAAATGAGATTGTGATATTTCCCTTACCTTAGGCCCGATTTGCTTCGTAAGTGTCTGAACCTCCTGTATAATGATTTAAATCATGTTATTGACTTATTCCAGAATCATATTCATTGTTACTATATCATATATGGTCCACTTATGACTTTATATTACCCGTTCTTTTGTAAATTCGTGTTAAAGTAGCGTTTTGGGTAAAATTGTTTCATTTGTCATCCGTATTTTGACTTGTAATTATTCATATAATTAATTAGATCATGATTACTTAATTCTAGAATATAAAACATGATTTATATATATATATTCAAAATATTAATATATATAATAAATCAGTAAATGGAATGAAATACACCGTTCATGGAGACGGTAGTCCGTACGTACGCATGAACGTTGTTTTCGTTTCCTTATTGAATTGAATGGAATTAAGTAGATGGAATACATATAAATATAAATAAATCCAATATCATTATTATGTCATATATTTAATTAGTAATTATTATATATACTTTATAATCATTCATGAATGGTTAATCATTGCGAATGAATCTCATCGCGTCGTGGAGACGGTAGTCCGTACGTACGCACGAGCGATGATATCGTTCCCATGGTCGTGGAATTGTGTTGAAGTGTATGTATACTATTTCAGTATAAATATCACTTTATAATAATCATATATATTTACTCATTACACCTTTATACCCATCCAATTAAGGTGGTGGTGGAAAATAGATTACACCACGGCGTGGAGACGGTATTTCGTACGTACGCACGCGCGGTGATTTCCTTTTTCCGTAGGATGGATAGAAGGTTAATTAGAGTTTTTTCATATTTATAATAACATATCATTATATAATAAATACTGATGTTATTATTTTATCATGAAAAAACTAAATAAGAAGAAGTTGAAGAAGAAAGAAATTGAAAAAGACCGGTAATGGATATTACCTCTTTTTGACGCGCCTTCACTTAACCTCCACTTAAAGAACTTAGGATGGTCTTTAAAGAATACTAGGACCTCTAGGATTATTCTAGGGAAGTGGAGAAAGGATTTTTCCAGGGGTTGGCCGAGCTTGAGTTCTCAAATTGGTGTGAGGAGGAGGGGGAGGAGGTGCCCTTTTATAAGGGAGGAGAGGGGCACCTTTGGAATAACTAAAAATATTATTTTATTATAAAGTCAAGTTCGGTTTTAAATAGATTAAAATTGATTTATTTAGAGTCTAAGTTGGGGATGGGTCGAAATCCTCTCATCCAATAGAATTTAGACAAGTTTAGGTTCCTATTTTAACCTTATCATTTAGATTTAACATTAAGTTAAATAATTGTACTTTTACGGTGTCTTCATGTGTTCTTACACTATAAGGTTAATAAACTTACTATAAGAATCAAAAATAACCCCAAGTTGTTTATTATTAATATATATAACCTTATCTAATTCATTTGTCTGAACCATAGATTTTTAGGAATAAAATAACAATTAATAATATAATATTTGTTTTAAACACTATTTTATGTCAATTTTGACACTATTTAGTAATTTATTTTTGTGAAAATCATAAAAGAATGATAAGTTCGAACAATGTTAAATAAATCAATACTAACATGTCATATTAACCTAGAAAAGTAGTGGAATTTGTAAAAAGTCTCAAATTATATTTATTTGGGTATTTATAACATCAATTATGTCAATATTTCATTAATAAGATAATTACTGCATCATCGTTGTGTCATAAATAAATTAAATTATTTAATGTCTAAAAATTAGAAATAAAATACAATTATGTAGGAAATCTTTTTATATTTCTAATAAATATTTATAGTCGAATTTATCTTACGTATAACCCCATATAAAAAATTATTTACTTATTAAAATTTGATTTTAACTATTTTAACACTTCTTTAAATAAATTAATAATAAATGTCCTAATCTAATGCACGTGGGCCTAAATGGTCATATTTTATTCCTAAGTTTGTTTTTGGTCGAATTACACTTATCCAATAGAATTAGGACATGTGTTTGAGTAATAATAATATCATATTTACCCTTAATTACATTATTTACTTTTTACCGTGGTAAAAAAAGTAAATAGTTACTATTCACCAAACAATTGTTTTCATCTCATTGAACCAAATTTTAGTCCTTGATATTAACCATGTCTCTCGGATTTTCGAAATTCCACTCACAGAAGTGGTAAAATTATGTTTAATTAAAAATTCAGTTTTTTAACTACCACTTAGTGGTTTCACTATTCATCAAAAAATGAAAGTTTTCAGAAAAATACCAAAATTTCACCGTATGCTAATTTCGATATTCAGAATCCAAAAATGAAGTCCATTTTGAAAAATAAAATTTATAAACTTTCAAAAAGTGGTTATTACTATTCATAACAGCTAGTTTTAATAATATTTTAATAGCATATCGTTGTTTAGTGAAACTCGGTATTGCGTACTACACACGCTATCGAGGAAGGTCGTGATTGCGTGTAATACAAGGAAAGTCAAGGATGTATGTTGAGCAAGCTCCTTTTGGTGTAGCGTACAACACAAGGCATTAATAAAATTAAAAAGAATATTTTTCATAAAATCTCGGGCTATTACATAGCTTCCATGGCTTTCTTGTTCTTATGCTCATAGTCATTTCTTTTAAAACATTTCTTTCTCTTGTCTTCTTTTAGATGAGGACAGTCAGGTCTGATATGCCCCATTTTCTTGCATTCATAGCATTTGACTTCTTTGTCATCCTTTTAGAAGGATTTTCTAAAGTCCTTCTTCTTTCTATAGAATTTTGTGAATCTTCAGGCTAGCCGAGCCAATTTCACATCAGAATTACATAAATCAGAACTCTCTGACTTCTCTTTTACATTTTTCTTTATCTTTTTGTTTTTGGTCTGTGATGATTCTTTCAAGGCAGTATCATCTATATTGATAAGAAATTTCTGTTCATTAGCTTCATCTTCCATCTCAGCTTCATACATCATTAATGTTCCAATCAGTTCTCTCATGGTTAAATATTTCACTGGTGTTGACTGTCTGATTGCTGTAGAGATTCCATTCCATTTTGTAGGAAGTACTCTCAATACTTTTAAAGCTTGATCAGCATTTTTAATGGGATCTCCCAAGGCAGTTATGTTATAGAAAATATCATTCAATCTTCCATTCATATGAGTAATACTCTCACCTTCAACCATTCTGAATGTATTAAATTTAATCTTAGTAGTTGTGTATCTAATTTCCCTGGTATTGTTAGTTCCTTCATAAGCAACAGAAATAGTTTTCCACATTTCATATGTTGTTGGGAATTGAGATACTCTGTTAAACTCATCAGGTCCTAGACCACATATAATTTCATTCATTGCCTTCGAGTTCATGTCATAATCTGCTTCAGTAGCTACACTCCATGTTTCAGGTTTTTCTGGTATTTCATATGGAGTCATAATCGTGGAATATACTCTGTATCCAAGGTTTTTCAGATAGATAATCATTCACAACTTCCAACATCCATAGTTTTCAACATTGAAGTATGGTGCTCTAACCATAGAATTTCCCTCTCTTGTATCAGTCGTCTTGCTCTGTGTATAATCACTTTCAGCTTGTTAAAGCTTTTTCATAAATATCAACCTCTGATACCAATTATTGGATTGGATTACACCAAATATACACAATAGGGGGGTGAATTGTGACTTTTCAAAAATCTTTACGAGATTTTGTTCTGCGTTTTAACTTTAATCAGATAAAATGATGCAGCAGAAATTTAAATAGCAGAAACACAAGATGTATAGTGGTTCGGGGAATAGAAGTCCCCTAGTCCACTCCACCAACACTCTAATCACTACTAGAATTGCATCCATTAGCGACCGCCAAAAGCGGTCGCTAAAGGCTTTTTGCGGCCGCCCAGCGACCGCTTATGGCGGTCACTGTTGCTTCATCGGTGAAGCTCAACAGCGACCGCCAATGGCGGCCGCTAAAACCCACGCATGAAAACAACGACATTTTGTGTGGCTTGCTATCGATTAAACACGGTGACGCGGGGGGTGGCAGGGAGGGATGCCAAAACCTTCGGTCGCCATCCATGGCCGATACACGGTGGCTGGAGGAGGAGGAGATGGCGTTCTGGTATTTTGGGAAGGCTCGAGGGATGGGCGGCGGTCGTGTGAAGGGTAACGGGGTTGACCGAGAGTGGTCGGGAGAGAACGAGGGGTGGCGACGAGGTTGACCGAGAGTGGTAGGGCGGCGACGGGGGTCACACCGACGTCGACATGGAGTTGCAGCGGTGGACATGAAGAAGACAATGGCGGGGGCGGGAAATATCCCGCGTATTTTTTTCAGCATTAGCGACCGCCATTGGTGGTCGCTAATATTGTCAATAGCGACCGCCGTTGGCGGTCGCCCGTGTTTCCAGGCACAGAAGCCAATTATTCTAGTAGTGAATTCATGAGCTTGGTGATTTTCACTATCTGGTCCTCGTTTCAATAGACCGGTTCACAACTGAGTACAGGCAGTTGACACCTATACAATCCAAGGCAAAACAAAGCCTTCTGGTTCACTTACAGAACCTACATAGCTTAGTATGAGAAGCTGATCACTCAAGAATAGAAAAAGGAATATTTTCATATTATTAAAATACTTTCAAGATTTTCTTCACCATTGGAACATCATTCAATGAATAGTAGGTAGATCATCGCCTTCAAAAATAATAATCTTCACATAAGAGATGTTCTAGGTCGATCTCGTTACAGTAAATATATAATAAAAATTCACAACATTGGCATACATAGATCCACAGTAGATCTTCAATATAGAACAAGTGAATCTTATATCATGTTCCTTCCTATTTAACAAACAGTGCTTTGACGCTCCTTTTGAAATAGCAGATCGGTATTTTTCAGTAGTCTCTATTTTCCCTTCTTTCAGAATAATAAAAAGATCACACACGATCAATAATTGTTGATGCAGTTTCAAAAATCCAATATAAATAAAAGAACGATAATAAATTCTCCTGTAAAATAAGATCCACAAAATTCGCCTTTTTACTCACGATATTCAAACATTTGAATTTACAGTGTAGTCATAACCTCCCTAAAAAATCAGCATAAAAAGGCCCTTTTAATTCGATCAAAACATTGATAAAACAGTTTTCAATCAGTCAAAATCGAACTTTAAAATCATCTTTAAATATGTCTAGAAATCCACCTAATAATCAGCTTACTGACCATTGCATAAAAATATCGACTTTAATTTCACTGACGCCAAAGTAAGGTTGAGTTGAACTGAATGAATCCTCTGAATGTATGTTTGATGATGTAGTATTCAATATTGAGGTTCACAATATAAGGTTGACAACATAAAGTTGAAAACGTAAACTTGACAACAAACATAAAGTTCATTCCAAACGTAGAGTTGGTCATCTATACTTTTCTCTTCAACTTTCAAACATATGATAAAAGATCCATACTTTTACTTGATCCATAATTTTCCAAGAATGTATGGTTGTTTACCAAAGTAAGGTTGATAAACCATACTTTTGGGAAATAAAAGAAACATTTAATATTTACGTACGGTTCTCCTTCCATACTTTTCTCATATCCCAAACGTAGGGTTCCTTACTAACATAGGGTTCTTCTTCCATACTTTTCCGATAACCTATGGTTGATTGACTATATTTTTTCCTTATCTCAAAAAGTATACACACTTTTCATCCTTACACTACGTTTATCCATGTAGAGAATGTACAGTGTTTCCAAAACATGCTCAAGCAGATTCCAAATAAGTAGAGCATGAACAGTGTTTCAAGAACACGCTAGATATGAATACTTTAGTAATAAATTCCCGTTATTTCAGGAGAAAAATAAAATAATAAATTCTTGCAAAATAATTAACAAATAAAATCATTAGAAAATAATTAAGGGTATTTTTGAGCATCAAAATTGTCATAAAGAGATAGAGTATTTATATAAACTCCCCCTTTAAATAACAATATTATGTATTTTTGAAAACAACACTTACTCAACAAATTTTATTAAAGGGTAAAATAAAAAATTTATCATAAAATAAATTAAATTATTCAATTAAATTATTCTATCAAATATTTTTTTATAAACATAAAATCTATCATCATTAATATTATACCATGTTTATTATAACTTTTTTGGTTGAATAATTCAAATTGTGTATCCTAGTTAAATGAAAATGAAAATTAAATTATTTATTTGTCTTGAAATGAAATTTATTTTAATGATTAAGAATATATTTCAAAATATATTACTATTAATTAATCAAATCATTATGAACTTTTAATAGTAAATCATTTTCATCATTAGAAACATTATTTTAAAAAAAATGAATCTAAAAAAAGCATTTATTTTAAACCCTCCCTAACAAATAATAAATAAAAAACTAATAAAAAATCAAACCATTTCAAATCCTCATGTTTTTTTCTTGATAATATATATTAATTAAATTACCTTTATATATATTATAACTAATATTTTTTAAAAAAATTATATTTTTTTAAACTAAATATCTAATGAAATTGATTTTATTAAATCTCGATAATAATAGGTTTGAATCATATAATATAAGCATGAAATGATTTCTATAGAAAAGTTCCTACCCCATGGTGAAATCCCCATCAGTTAAAAATATATATATAGACATGTAATGGAGGTTACCAGTACTTTAAATATTTCATAGAACTTTATGAACAATTTTTCATTTTGTTAAGAGGAATTGTTGAATTTGACTAGGGACTATTATACTAATTCTAAAATAGATAAATGTAGGTAAGCATTACCATGGGGAGAGAAAAATGAATTAGGGGGAAGAAATAATTTCTTTCAATAACTCCCACAATAATTACAACTTTACTTAAACATTTATAAATTCATTGAAATTTTTTTCTTTAAACAAATTTAATTTCATTGATATATTTCATTATATGGAACACTGAGTTTAAATGAACCACACTATACTATTGATTTATTATTATTTAATATGTTTGTTATCACTTTTCCATTGAATTGGTGAGTGTGAATGGGAAAAATAAATTATGAAAATTTATTTTTTACACATATAGAAAATGAATTTATTTATTATCATTAGATTTAAATGAAAATCAAATTATTTGAAAATAAATTAAGGGATTTCATTCTAAAAAACAGTTTTCAAGCATGAAATGAAATTTTTTATAATAATTAAATTATTATATATATATATATATATATTGATTAATAATTTCATTTAAATTTGTACATAATATAATAAAAAATATATTTTATCAGTTCTATAATAGTTTTTAAATGGCATGTAATAAAGGGAAACTAGGTTTAATACTTCAAAATAATTTTCTATAAAAATATTTTTGTTATGTTCTCCACACTTATTTTAAAATAAATGTAATCCAATTTAACATAGTAAATAATTAAAAATTGATTCCATATTTTTTAAAAAAATAAAAAAAATATTATTTTAAAAGGTAAACTTAGTTTCTTATCATTATAAATAGTTACCGAGTTAAAAAAAAATTACTATGCTAATGGATTAAAGGGGTTAATGAGCTATTAAACTATGGATATAATGGTGATAATGTATAAAATAATTTTATAAATCACATTGGTTTAATATATATTTATTATATATCAAAATATCTTAAAATGTGATCCATTTTTTAAGAAACATTCCCATTCGGGTGACAATTATATTATAATATTCATAAAAATTACATGTGTGTTACTCCCCTTACATTTAAAAGAGAACCCGATATCATATCTTGTATATAAAAAATGTGACATTTAGGTAAAAAATCATACAAAAAACTATTCTAAACATTAATATCCCAATAGTAGTGGGTTTTATCTTCTTAAAAGTATAACTTGTGGGTCCTTATAAAAATATTCAAAGGAGGTTTCTCAAAAAGAGGTATATGTTCTTACCAGTTATTTTAAACATTCATTATATCATAATCACTTTTAAAATATTTTATCTATACTAAAATAATCAATCAAATATCATATTTATACTGATAATTTATTATGATAGTGTGGAAACAATTTTTCACCTCATTTACCTCAAATGGGAAATAAAAGTATTTCTTGTGTGTGTGTATTGGCTGCTTTCTTCATGTTGCAGTATGATATATTTTACAAACATGTCATTAATGGTTGGTCATTATGTTTTATTAAATTTTTATATATTATATTTAAGTAAAAAATTATTAATATATTATTATATTATGTTATATACCTTCTTATTTTGCCATTCTTTGGAGAACCATTACGTTTCTCATGCGTACATGTTGACTACCAGCTACACAAAATGATTTAATTAGTTTTTCATTTATTTTTTAAAATGATTTTAATAAGGATATATTTTATGAATATATATATGTAATTTATTATATAATAATTATTTTTAAAATTTCATGTATTATTCATCTTTCTTTTGTTCCATCCATAGAAAACAAAAAACATCACTCACACGTATATACAAACTGTTGTCTACATGAAGTAAGGTAATTCATTTTTCAACACTAATTTATATGAATGGATATAAAAGTTTATATAATTGATAAATATGATAATTATTTATAGATTAATATTCTATTAATGATTATAAAGATACAAAATTCTATGTACTAAAACCATTGAACCATAACATTTATGGAAACCAAACCATTTTCAACAGAAATGTTAATTTTTTGGAGGAATTATTTATTAAAGGATAATTAAATACAATAATAGAATTATATATGTTATTTTACATATAAATATGGTTATATAGTATTTTTATAAAAAATATATATTTATTATACTTGAGTTTTTAACACTTATGATAGAATATGAGACTTCCAGTATGATATTTGTGTAAAAATATCATTTATTTATGGGCTTACATTTAAAAATATTCCAATGAGGAAACATATATTGTTATTATACTATAAAACCATTCTATATTCTTATACTCTTTTTATTCACATAATTTCCATGTAATAATTTTATTTAATTCTCTTTGGTACTTAAATTGATTGAGAAAATGATTTTAATAAAAAGCGATATTATTTCCACTTTCGTCATGATTCCTTTTCTTCCACATCTATATTTAATATAAAATGATTTGAAAATTGTGATAATTATTATAAATTTATTATTTAAATTAATATTTTCCCATATTTTATTTTATATAAAAAAAATTAAAAATTAAATTCTTATTGTTTTCTAAATAAGGTACTTTTTAGAAAAGATGTGAATATGATCTATGTTTTTATGTGTACCTCGATAATGATTTTTACCACCGTCCTGACTACAATTTAAAATGAATATTAATTTAAAATAATCCATGTTTCATTTAAAATATAATTAATATCCTAATAATCTATAATATTTTTATATTTTAAATAGGTTATTTGAAAATAAAAAAGGTATTTTCCTCAAGAAATTACGAGTGATCATGTAAATTGTATTTTCATCTATGAAAACAAACATTGATATTTCTTATGATTCACTAGGGATATGATCCAATGATTCCATACTTATTAATTTTTCATATGTTTATTAAATATTATGATTAAATCTTTATGAAACCCATTTTATTTTCCATGGGTTATGCTATGATAAAACTGTGAATGTTTTCATGACTATACGGCATACATATTAATATATTACGATTATTTGATGATTGGGATTATTATATATCTCTAATTCATTGGATAATTTGATATAAATAAATATATATATCATGATATGATGATGATAATAATCGACATGGTTGTGAATATTTATGTTCACCTTTTGATGAATTATTTGATTTATTGCGTTATGATCACAAGAATATTTGTAGAAATGATTGTGAATAGCTATGTCTAATTTTTTATCTGTCAGTAATATATCATCATGCTATGCTCACAAGGATGTTCAAAGAAATGTTTTTAATGTATATTTCAACAAAATTATGATTTCATATTCATATGATTCCCTATACCTATGATATGACTCCTTAAAGATGATTACTAAATTTGACACTCCTATTAATCATGCTTTTTCATATCGCTGAATTTTGATTTAACGATCTATTATTTTTTTAGAATTTAATATTTTACATTGTTAATATGAATTTGACTATGTTATAATAATATTATGATCATATAATTCTTTCATTATTGGAATCTATCATGTTTACCCTTATTCGTAATTTGAGCTCACCATTTGTTATGTTTTCCTTCCTCGGGTTTTGATGGAATATTATATGTATGATATCTATAGAAGGAAAAAAAATATGAAAATAACTATGGGATATTTTAAATTTATTTTATGAAATTATTTGATTATTTATATAGTCTCCAAAAAAAACTAAACCTTTATAGTCCCCATGTGTGAATAATTAAGATATGTATTGAATGATCATAAACAAATGTAATAATTTTTAACTTTTTTCCTGGGATACCTCAATTAATTATCCTTAATGACTCCCCTTATAATTACTCAACCTAAATCACCTCATAATGGATGATAAAAAGAAAAAAATATATGCTTATATAAATATTTAGTGCAAGTCATATCTACCATGGAAAGTTGAACCACTTCATTATTCCTTAATAAAAATAAAAAATTATATTCATGAGATAATTCAATATTTTCAAATAACCAAATAAACATCCCATTTAAATCATGATTCTTGACCATATAAAATATAAATCATATATTAAAAACACATAATTCCAAACATAACCATTATATAGAAATTTTATACCAGGATCATATTTCTATGATATTAATATTTTCACTTGTAATATAAATATTTATATAACTATTATATTTTAAATAACTATTAAAATTAATTTATCTTGGGATTTTATAACAATTTATCCCTATGGAACACTCTCTATTAAATAAATCCATTAGAATTTTATCCCATTTTTAATGGTAAATTTATCATTTTACTCTCTTTTAAGGTCCTTACCTATGAAACTAAAAAATAAAATAACCACCACTAATGAAAAAATTATGATTCTATAAAATTAGAACTCATTGTTAACCACTTTATAAAATTTCACTAGACCATGAATGTAACAAAATTTATAATTTATAAAACACTTATCAAATATAAAATACCATATAATATTAAATTGCTTTTGGGGAATTAAATCATGGTGATATTTGATGAAATTATAACTTATTTCCCATTAATTTTTATATTTTTTAGAATTAATTAAATATTTTTTATTATAAATTCTAAAAAATAAAAATTATATAGTTTATAACTTTAATTGAAATAAAATTTTAGAGAACTTATTTCAAATTAATTTTTATAATGAAATAATAATACATATTTTCAATATAAATAAAAATAAATAAATCATTAAATGATTATAAGCGTAGTTAATTTTATATTATAATATTAAAATAATATTATGTTAAATATTAAGAATATCATTTTCAATATAAGTACAATAATATAAACATTAATTAGATTTCATGTTGTATCAAAATGTTAATTAAAAATATAATAATTATTTTATCCACTCTATAATTTTAGATTTTATTATTTATTAGAAATATATATTCAATGAATAAATATGAAATAAAATTAATCAATTTGATAGAAAATGATTTTTTAATTAAATATTAAATTTTAAAAGTAAATTTCAAAAAAAAATGTATAAATTAAAATACTCCTTAATCACATATCATATTCTGAATTAGATATTCATGGAAGCCAAAAAACTAATTAGGAATGTTTGATGGTTCATTATTATTTAGGGAAAATAATATTAAAACATATCTAAAATAAAAACAATTTATTTAATAAAGTAAAATATGATTATTTATAAAATCTAAAACAATAAACATAATAAATTTTTATGTAAAAACTATAAAAATATATAGAAATTACAATATGAGGGATTAAAATAATTCGATCAAAAATGTTTTCTTGAGAAGAAACTAAAAAATAAAAACTTCCCTCAAAATTATAAAAATGATATTTTATATATAATTTAACAAATAATTATCTTTTCATCATATTATTATTCAAAAATAATATAACATATGAAAATGGAATAATTGCATATATGACATACACAAAAAATTGAATGACCTACAAAAATAAATCATTTATATAAATAAATCCTCAAACTATCATGAAGTGAATATTCAAGAAATAGTTTTCATAACTTCATGATATAAAAAAAGAAACTTATATGGATAAAAAGGATCATCAATAAAATATCATTTTTTTTTTGAAATTTAACTTAAATATGGAGAGATTCTATTATGAATTTTTTTTAGTTTATTTATACTATGGTATCCTGGGTCGCAACATAAAAATAATTACCCTTTCACATGGTAAAACCACATATAGTATTCTAGTTTTTAGATTATTTATTGAAAATATTTTACATGGAAACAATCTGTAAATAATAAATTTACGAAATATTTTTTCCATGGGAATTAGTTTATTCCAATTCTCAATATTAAGAAATACTGTGGTCAAATTTTCTATGGTAAATCACTATTTAACATTAAATATTTCCATTGATGCACCCATATATATATTTTGAAATTATCTTCATTTATGGTAAAAAAATTAATATTAAATTATACCGTAGGAAATATGACACACATAGAACATCATTTAAAACTCCTTCCTCAATATTGATCAATCAATTACAAAATATTTAGTTCTACTAATTATTACATGAAAATATAATAAAAAAATACAATTAGGTATATTAGATATAATTTTCAATAAATACATTCGTTAAAATCATACACAAAATATGACTATCAAACATCCTTGAGCATCAACCATTCTTTTCCCTCAACAAAATGATCTCTATAATTATCAACAATAAAACTCAATACAATTCTGAAAATCCTACCATATAATGGTTGTGAAATAATATTAGTAACTAATTAAAATAAAATATAAATACATAAAAAATATCAAATTAAAATATATCATGTTTTCCATGATAATTTTGAAATTCAATAAATCTAAAATTTGTCTTCATAAAATTGACTTTGCAAAACATATTTTTCATCTTAATTTGAATCCAAAATACAGTTAATTATCATTTAAATTTTTATATTCAAAAAACATACAATATTTTTTATATATGATTATTTCCCATTGGATTACTATTAATGTATCATTGTTTTTTAGCTTATATGTCATACATGAATTGACACAAAATCCCACCCACCAATCACCATTGAATATTTATTCATAAGTAGTGAAATAAATAGGAAGCTTTTCCTCTTTATAAGTTGTTAAAATATTTTTTCCACTTATTTGTTAAATATTGCTTTCAACAACTAATAATGTGTTTAAAATTAAAATATAATTTTATTCATTCATCTAAAATATAAAAAACTTGATGAATATTTTTTTATAAAAAATGATAAATAAAAATGATTTTGTGACATTAAATTTAAAAATACCATATCTCACATAATTCCTAGATCATCATATATATAATGAACATTATTACTATACTTAAATTAGTCATTTAAATAATAAAAGAATAATTCATAAAAAAATGTATCTAAACTAAAAATTATATGAAAAATTCAAGTAATTTACTCATAGAACACTATCCCAAGCATAATCAAACTTTATCCCAAATTTTTTTTTCATGGTTGTAGTGGTGAAATAAGGTATCATTTAAAAATATCATAGAAAACCCTTGTTAATAATTGGTTGTGATAATTAAATGAGTTATATGGTAACTTTGAATTCTGGGGAAAACATACCATGGTAGTAGTATAATGTGGATCCCTAAAAATACCAAGATCATTGATGAATTTGAAAAGAAAATACAAATAAATAGAAATAATTAATGCATAACCTTTTAGATTATATTGGGATCTTACTTTTAAATTTTCAATATAATTGATTAACATCACTATGAAATATAGAATGTACAAATTCAACTTATATTATATATAGATTTTAAAATTCTGGTAACAATTGGGAAGGATTTTCTTCAAACCATGGCACATTAAACCCTTGGTTAATAATAATAAAGTAAAAGGTATTTTGGTTTGGTGTTTTAACCATGGGTTTTACATATGCATAATACCTTAAATATCATATCCGTAAATATATATATATATATATACATTTCATGAATAAATTTCAAATATGATTTATTGTTATGTTTAATGTTATATATATTGATGAAAATAAATCCTGTATCCATATTTGAAAACACAAAATTAATGATAAACATTATAAATATTTGGTGATGTCTTATCTATTAAAATATATATAATTTAAATATTACAATATTTAATTTTTTCATTTATAATAATGATAATGTATGGAAAATTATAACCAATATTTATTTGAAAACACAAAACTCTTTTTGAAATTTATTATATCATCATCTTTAAATAATTCAATAATTTAAAATTTTTATTGAAGTAATTTGTTAAAGAATATTAAATTAAACTCATTAAATTATTGTTTTTCTTTACCGATTTATTCTGAACTAATTTATAATGTAATGTGACTTTAAATATTTATTGTAATGGAATATTTATTTAGTTGTTTTAATTTAGTGTGCTCTAATTTTAGACATAATTGAAGTAGTTATTTAGTAACTATTATTTCTTCAAAAAAAATTTAAAATTTGAAAATATATTTTATTATATTATAATATTTATTTATTATGGTGATAATATTTTATAAAACCCTATTAATAACCATATAAAAAATATAATATTTAAGTTTTTGAGATATATTAGTGTGAGAGTGGATTTTTTCATGAGGTAATCATTTGTAAAGATCTTCTATAAATATCGAGAGACACATGGAGATTTCATCATAATGTTTTTCAATTAGCCAAAATGGGTCTTTATCAGTTGAATAGTGTTTATGGAGTGTTCTTGATGGGTAAATGTTCTATTGAGTGATTACCTATATGTATTTTCATGGTTTAGTGTTCGATCATCCCTAGTTGGGATACGTTAATGTTTTTTATATTCTAGTCATGTTATATGATAGTTATATTATTTTTTAAATATATTTTCATTTGAGATAGATTTATGATCATTCAAGACCATAATAAAAAATATATCTTGTCTTGGTGACATTGGATAGAGAATTTCACTTTGGGGAATTTATTTTTACTATGTTTATTGTATTAAAATTATTATAAAAATTAATTCATTTTAATTTGACATAAAAAATTCATTAAGAAAAGTCTATTTAGTGGTTTTTGGAAAACATTCCACCTTATATGAAAAATAACCACTATTAAATTATTAATTATAGAAAAAAATTATATGTTAATATCAAATAATATTTTATTCATTTCATGAATTTAAAACCATCAATATCAATACATAATTTTATTTCTTTAAACTAATATTTTGGTAAGAATCAATAAATTATAATTAACGAGAAAAAATATATGATATAATACACTTACATTATATATAATCATTAAATAATTGAATTAAATCATACAAATTCTTGATGTAGAATCCCATTTCTCCATAACATGAATGAAAACATCAATATACAATTAAGAAATATTATTAAATATAAACATTTATATATTTAAAACACTTCTAAAATATTTTTTTCATATACTAGTCCATTGTATATAAAAATATGTTTTCTGAAAACCCAATACGATACATGGACTCCCCAAGTATTTTCTTACACCCCAATAGGAATTCGATGTAATATCATCTCTAATGACTACGATGGATATAATGGGAAAATGTTCATTCTCTATTGACACATAATTTGTGATTATTGCCAGAAACTGCGTATTACACTCTATAATGTTATTATCCATGATTATAATTTTAAACTTTTATATTTTCATTACACCACCTAATCTGTAACCTATCATTCACTTCTCAAATATCCTCAATATATATATGGGTCTTATAAAATTTTATTGAATTAATTCATATTATTAATTATAATAAATCAACAATACATTAACTCAATGATTATAAAATGAAGTCAATAGACAATTAAATCCTTACAAATGACCTAAGTCTCAACAAATCATCGACTAACCACTTTAAATTGAGTATATAAGAATAGATTAATGTTTAAATGCTCAATTTTTACCTATGAAATGATATTATTTTCCTTTTATACCTTTTTGAATAGATACTTTCAGTTGATCATTTTCAAGTAATACCTAATATAAATAGTTTCAATATTTACATGTTTCTTTTAAATATTGGTATCCATAAAAAAATAATTTCAATGAATATATCAAGTAAATATTTCAAATGCTTCAAGTATCAAGATACACTGATTAATAACATTACCAGTTAGTTGATTAAGAAATGGTTACTCAAACCCAGAATGTGTTACATATTTTTAAGAAAAAAACCTTATGTTTTATTCCCATCCTAATAAGTTACATCCATGAAGCTCATAATTTTATATGATTTCTCACATCATTATGATTGATGATAATAATGAAATAATTTTATTTATAATAGATATTTTAATATATTTGTATCATGTTTCACATTGAATTAGTATGATATTTTATTAAATATTCTCATAATAAAACGATGATTCCTTTTAAAAATTATAGCATATCAACTGTGGGGATAAGATCCAAATTTTTCTATTCCTTAAGATTCATCAGAAATTGTCTCATTACATAGGTATTTAAGAATACCATTATGTAATTTTTATGATATATATCTATTATATAGTTGATTGCAATCCATTTTATGGATTTTCTCAACTTTATTTCTCTATTATACTAGTTTCCTAGGTAATGTAACCCTAATATTATGCTAGATACATGAAACAAAACCTTTTTCGGTGACATATATTATTCTTTCCTTACATAAGAGAATTTTTGGTAACTAAAATTTATCATTACATACCAAATTTTACGATCCATTTATTGATATGTTTTTTATTTGTACGGAATATAATATATAATTTTTTACTTTTTTAATGACTTTATATCTTAACATATATATTCCATTCCTCGTGAATTGTTCTATTAATTTGTTTTTTTATCCTATAAAATCTATAAAATTTATACAATCAAATCATATTAATGTAAAACACCATATATATCAAATTATTGTAATACATAACCAAAAAATAAAACTATGTTATATGTACCAGTATTAAATTTAATGTCATCAAAAATATGTATGAATTTGTTTAAGAAATGATTTAGAATAACAGTATCCCAAAATTACTATAAGGAAATATGGTTCAACATGTAACAACCCCAACATTTATAGATATATTATAAGCTCACATATTAGTTAAAAACCAAACCCAAAGTCTCTATAACCATAGAATAATTACAATAACGTAATTATGATCAAATAAAGACTCGATTTCCCCAAGATATACACTTGGTGAACTCATTATTCATTGGGGCTTGTGTACTAGTATTATGAAAGTAACCTGTTTTGGAGAATAATTTACCCACTTTTAGTGTCAAACTTGGTCATTACTAGATACTACTGAAATTACTAGTTGACCAATCAACATTTCATATATTATGAAATCTATAACTTATGTATAAGAGTAAATAAAATATCCAATGAGGCCTTTTTTATATGTATAATGATTTAAAATATCATATCTGTGTGTGTGTGTGTTTGTAAATAGACAAAACACTATATCAGTTTTATGTTATAGAAAAAATTATATAGACCAAAACCCCAAAAATAAATAGAATTGGAGATATTCTATAGAAATACACTACAAAATTATATCCATACACACTCCATGCCTTGGGGACTCTTACTCCCCTATTAAGACACTATATATGTCCATTTTACACCCATGAAACTCTCTATATACCATTTTTTACATTCCATGATATATATAAAATTACATATAGCCCAAGGTACACATGAAAGGTAAGAGTACATTGGCCTACTAATAACCACAAAGAGAAACAAGCTCCTATAAGTAATTAATTAGATGTGTATGTGTGAATTTTCTTGTAACATTTACATATATACTAATTTATTAGTTGAAAGTAGATAATGCAAATAGAATTCCATGTATCACCAAAAATATAAAAAGAAATTAGTAGACTCCTCCCATGTCACTGGGAGATATAATTCAATTAAAATTGAATAATAACTCCAATAAAACCGTCAATATTCATAAAATATTAATGAAATTATTATAAAACATGATGAAATGAATAGATCCTCTATATGGGGAAAAATAACTACACACCCACACACATATATATAGATATATTCCATTTAAAGAAATTATATTTCATTTTTATAAAAACATTCTTAAGAGTGTAAATATCAATATCAATATACCCTATTAAGAACAAAATAACCCTCCCCCCACACTATTATGGACACACAAATGAACACAGAAACACATATTTCGTTTTATGATAAACAAATATAATATAATAAACTCATAAATTGATAACACCCCTCTTAGTGGTTCAGAAAAAATGTATAATAAAAATAGGTCACCTAGAAATATTTCTGCTAATTCCATATAGAATGAATTACAGTAACAGGACGAGATAACCAATATGAACTTACTAATATAACATAAATTCAATAATAATAAATATTATCTGGTTTATTGACACATGCCTATCGTGGGGTGTGAAAAAAACAAATAAAACCTAAGTTAAAATGTAGCAAAGTGGGTAACCTAAGTTGTCTCCAGAGAAGAGTGCACAACAATTACGTTTGTCACTTAAATTAAAGAAAGAAGAAGAGGTTTTTTTTAAAGTTTTTTGAGTTGAAAAATAAACAAGCAATTGAAAAGAAAGGTTGAACACTAATGGATAAAGAGAGTGATGTGGTCAGTGTAGGATCACCTTTTGTAATGTCATCATAGTCAAAAAGATCATCTCACCTCTCTTCCTTTTGAATGACAAATGAAAGACTCCTCGATCGAGTCATCTATCACCCTTGATTAAAGAAGAAAATTGAACTCACTCCTATGTGCATGGAAGTTCATAAACAATTCCTAAACAACTAAGGAAAGTCCCGATCAGGAATTGTTTCTCCCTAGAACTCTAGAAAATGTTTACTAGTTCCACACACGTGCCAACGATCGTTAGACACTCACAACCTAACACAATCTGCTCGATCGAGACAAATTGCACTAGGCGGAGGGAGATAAAAAGTCTTTAACCAAAGCTATTAAAAATGAATACACCAAACTAAAAACACGATCGCATTAAGAAAATTGGGAAACACTGATAATATATGTCATTCAGAAGAAAGATAAGGTTTTACATTTAAGCACAAAACTCCAACATTACAAAAGATAAACTCCCCCTTCCCCAATCACTCAAAGGTTTTACCCCTCCATGTGAAGGGTATTAGAGTTTAAAGGGGAAGAAGAGATCATAATCAAAATAAGTAAAAAGAAAATAGAAAATAAAAAGAACATCAAGAACTCAATCCTCCAGCTCATCCCTTCTTGCACCTTCTTCAACCCCTTTGAATGGAAGTGAATACTCTTATTTATAGAATTGGGGAGTAGAAAATTTCCCTCCAAAATTACTCCCCCGAAAGTTTGAGTCCGGTTGGAATAGAAATTTACATACTTTGGGAATTGGTCATTCTTTAAAGTTGTTCCCCTACATCTCCTCTATTGACCCACAAAATTTGAGCCTCATTGGTCCACGTATGAAGGGGATATGGCCATATTACTCCGGATATTTAATTCTTCCCAGGTGACTCTTCGTCTTCCACAACTCCAACTTCCCATGACATTAAGACCTTGCAAACAGCCGATTCAGACGTGTCCTCCTTAATGAAATATGTTCATTAATTACTCCTACAGATCCTTGTCGAATATCAGCTCCATTGGATCACTCAACTCCGAGATAAAAGCTCAGCATTAAAACCTTCCAAATCTGTACACAGTTTTCGAGGCCTGGTTTGTGAGCTGAATTTCAGCATCCAAATTATGGATTGAGCTTTGGGTCCAGAAGGATAAAATGAATCCAACGAGCATAGAAATCCTACAAAAAAGGAACCATACAATTTGAATAAAAAATATAAAATATATGCCCGAAATACAGAAGCTCCACAAAACTGCTAAATTTCCAGAATTAACCAATTTCTACAATTAAGCCCATAATTCACCAAAAATACTAAAATGATACAAATAAGATAAAATTGATTAATTGTAAGGGGTTAAATAATTGAAACACATATGAAAAATTATGAAAATATTATCTCTATCAATTCCCCCACACTTAGCAATTGGACTCCCGGACAAGTCAAAATCAAAATCGAACCAAACCAAATTCGAAACACATGCCATTGAGATCCACCGATTCCACACCAAGAAATAAAATTTATCATGCCTAATCCATAACCATTATTCCAAGTTCTCAAATCAGATCATTCAATATTTTTCCTCTTCATTTCTCCTCCCATGAACACAAGACACCTACCTCACATTAATTTTCTATCATCTCACAAATATCAATTTTCAACAAAGTTTTTCTCAACCAAACCAATGCAAGGGTCACCATAGGTTTGTAAAACTCCTACTTCTCCACCCTATTTGAGTCAAGGAAATTTTTTTATCATGAGGACTTTGCAAGTTTGTTCTGTGGCTTTTGGTTGGTACGATTTTTATGTGAAAAAGTCTGAGGCTGAATGAGGAAGGCTTGGCTCTTTTTGAAGCAAAATTGCACAATTCTAATTTTCACTCAAGTATGGTATCCTCCTCACTCCACTTAGTAGAAATTCAGCTCCATAATCATGAAATATCAAGAAATGTTCAAACAGATCAGCATTTCATCAGAAAAAATTTCAATCTTCTTAAGCATGATTTTCTTGAAAGCTCCAGAAAAGGCACAACTTCTTTTATCATGAAAGCTCCAGAAAAGGCATAGCTTTCAACATAATGATTTTTCATCAGAACACACATCTCTTCAGCATTTGAATTTCCACCCAAAGTTTCAAAAAATGAGGTATCACAACACAAGACAGCTTCCCCAACATTTAAGTTCAACTAGATCATGCAATTTCACTTCAAGAGTAGGTTGGAAAAGGAAAATTGGCTTGTAATGTGGC
Source organism: Viscum album (assembly GCA_963277665.1). Taxonomy (NCBI): domain Eukaryota; kingdom Viridiplantae; phylum Streptophyta; class Magnoliopsida; order Santalales; family Viscaceae; genus Viscum; species Viscum album. The sequence goes on from OY728145.1 coordinate 1,113,298,409, forward strand.
TATCCTAACAGGCTGTTCATGGCTTCTATGGGATACAAGGATTAATTTATAAGGTTGGACAGAATGAAAGGGATTATTTTGAAAAGGGGGCTTTCAAACCAAAGAAATGCCTCAATCATTTAAAACACATGTACCCCAAACCCTCATGTTTTGAAAGGAATGAATCAAATTCTGGTTAAAACAAGCATGGTCTAGTTCTCTCAAGAAGTGAGGTGAATGAAAAGAATACAACAATAATGGTTCAGAAGCCTCACAGGAAAATGATTTCAAAGATAATGACAGTGAGATGTGGCATGGGATTCAAAAACCTGAGTACTTTTCATGAAATTCTCAAAGAATTGTATTTGAAACAAAATCATTTTCAGCATTCATTTAAGCTCAGTTTCATGGAATAAATTGGTTCACTCAATGACATGGGTTTCAAAAATAGAAATGATAATCATTTTACCTCAAAAGTTTCAAAAACACACCAAAAAAACTGAAAAATAAACACACAAATTTTTTTGAAACACACACAATTTTTTTATTTTTTATTTTTTTGAAAAATAAACCCAAAATTAAAATGCTAAACTACCAAGGTTCCCTCCCCCCACACATAAATGATGCAGTGTTCTCAATGCATTTAGTTGGATTTAACATGTAAGCAGATTTTTGAATGAATCACAACAGCAAAAAAGTGTAAAGGAGAGGTACAACCTGACTTATCAGTAATGAAATATTGAGTTAAGCTCCTAAGTGTTGCACACTAAAAACCTAAAAGAAAAAGAACAAAAGAAAACATAATAAATTTATTAAAAAAATGAAAATAGAAATAGGATGAGAAAAGAAGGATAGATCTTGGTTTAATCCCCCAAGTGGACCCTGGGTTTTGACTGCCTCCAGATGGGCAGTTTCAGTTGGTTATCCCCAATCTGAAGGTGGGTTGAGTTTCTTTATGATGAACCAACAAAACTTCTTCTTCACATCATGTGCTTCATCCTTTTTTTTGAGGACACCATGGGTATAGTACAAAAAAACCACCCCTAGTACAATAAGATACAATTTTCTTGGTGGGTGTAGGATAAATAATGAGTCCCCATATTTCTTGGTTTCCAATTTCACAACTATCTCTTCGTTCTCCAGTGATTTCTGAAGGTATGCTGCATCATTGGAAAAATCAAAGGAATAGTCAAAGTATAATTCTATTTGAAAAAAGTTAAATCATGAAGTGTCAATATCGAATTCTTCCCTTTCAAAGTAATCATCTTGAATCACTTTTTACTTAGGCAAATCCACTTGGATTCCCTCTTGAACTACCTCCAATAAATGGTCAACATGTTCTGGGAGCTCCATATGTTCTTCGTTAAGCACATATCCATTTTCTTCTTTAGCCTCCAAGACAATACATGAGTTTTCCGAGTCTGAAAAGCAAGGGGAGGTGATACTCAATTCAGATTCAATAAAATTAGAATATAATGAGTTCAAGAAAAGATCATATCCCTGAGGTTTCTCGGCTTCATTTGCTTCTTCAGTGGGAAGTTCTTCTTGAAGTAGAGTGGTAGCAGATGGAGGAGGATAGTCAGGCTTCTCAACATTATCTTCAAATTCAACCACGTTGGTGGTGTATTCCTTCAATGATGATGGATCTTCTACATTATGAGGAATTGGGGGACCAAGTAGTTCCTCACACTCCTTCCAGAACTCATCCATAACTTTTTGATCACTTGAACTTACATTATAAGACACGTCCTCTTCATCAATCTTCATCAGCAATGGTTGAGAATAGCCAAATGGATCTTCGTTTAATTCCATCATGGTCTCCATAGGTTTTTCAACATCAAGTATAAGAGGGGAATACACTTCCACTATTGGCTCAGGTTTAGGTTCAGGTTGAGGTTCTTGATCCAATGTAACCTTCTCTATGGACTTCAATCTTTGATAATAAATGTTGACTTGATTCACCATGTCCATCAATTCATGAAGCGAGATACCTGTGACATGGCCATTCATCATTTTCTTGGCCAAAATAGTGAGTTCATCAAGCTTTTGAAAGAGGGATTCCTCATCATTTTAAACCATTTTCCCCTGAAACTTTGAGTAATCAATCCATGAAGAATAATTGCAGTTGGAATACATCATGGATTTTTTTTAGATTTTTTTTAAATAAAATAAATGAAAATGTTTAGAAAATGTTAGAATTAGATTGTTGGCACAACCTCCCCGGAAACGGCGCCAAGTTTTGACACGTGCCTGTCGTGGGGTGTGACAAAAACAAATAAAACCTAAGTTAAAATGTAGCAAAGTGGGTAACCTAAGTTGTCTCCAGAGAGGAGTGAACAACAATTACGTTTGTAACTTAAATTAAAGAAAGAAGAAGAGGTTTTTTTTAAAGTTGTTTGAGTTGAAAAATAAACAAGCAATTGAAAAGAAAGGTTGAACACTAATGGATAAAGAGAGTTATGGGGTCAGGGTATGATCACCTTTTGTAATGTCATCATAGTCAAAAAGATCATCTCACCTCTCTTCCTTTTTAATGACAAATGAAAGACTCCTCGATCGAGTCATCTATCACCATTGATTAAAGAAGAAAATTGAACTCACTCCTATGTGCATGCAAGTTCATAAACAATTCCTAAACAACTAAGGCAAGTCCTGATCAGGAATTGTTTCTCCCTAGAACTCTAGAAAATGTTTACTAGTTCCACACATGTGCCAACGATCGTTAGACACTCACCACCTAACACAATCTGCTCGATCGAGACAAATTGCACTAGGCGGAGGGAGATAAAAAGTCTTTAACCAAAGGTATTAAAAATGAATACACCAGACTCAAAACATGATCGCATTAAGAGAATTGGGAAACACTGATAATATATGTCATTCAGAAGAAAGATAAGGTTTTACATTTAAGCACAAAACTCCAACATTACAAAAGATAAACTCCCCCTTCCCCAATCACTCAAAGGTTTTACCCCTCCATGTGAAGGGTATTAGAGTTGAAAGGGGAAGAAGAGATCATAATAAAACTAAGTAAAAAGAAAATAGAAAATACAAAGAACATCAAGAACTAAATCCTATAGCACATCCCTTCTTGCACCTTCTTCAACCCCTTTGAATGGAAGTGAATACTCTTATTTATAGAATTGGGGAGTAGAAAATTTCCCTCCAAAATTACTCCCCCGAACGATTGAGTCCGGTTGGCATAGAAAATGACAGACTTTGGGAATTGTTAATTCTTTAAAGTTGTTCCCCTCCATCGCCTCTGTCGACCCACAAAAGTTGAGCCTCATTGGTCCACGTATGAAGGAGATATGGCCATATTACTCCGGATATTTAATTCTGCCCAGGTGACTCTTCGTCTTCCACAACTCCAACTTCCCATGACGTTAAGACCTTGAAAACAGCCGATTCAGACGTGTCCTCCTTAATGAAAGATGTTAATTAATTCCTCTTACAGCTCCTTGTCGAATATCAGCTCCATTGGATCACTCAGCTGCGAGATAAAAGCTCAGCATTAAAACCTTCCAAATCTGTACACAGTTTTCGAGGCCTGGTTTGTGAGCTGAATTTGAGCTTCCAAATTATGGATTGAGCTTTGGGTCCATAAGGATAAAATGAATCCAACGAGCATAGAAATCCTACAAAAAAGGAAACATACAATTTGGATAACAAATATAAAATATATTCCCGAAATATAGAAGCTCCACAAAACTGCTAAATTTACAGAATTAACCAATTTCCACAATTAAGCCCATAATTCACCAAAAATACTAAAATGATAAAAATAAGATAAAATTGATTAATTGGAAGGGGTTAAATAATTGAAACACATATGAAAAATTATGAAAATATTATCTCTATTATTTATTCAAGCTATTTTGAATATGAACCACATAGGAAATTTTTTTCAGAATAAAATACCTTTTTTGATAAAAACATTTTCATGGATAATCACTTGATAAAATGGAACACGTCATTTATTCAGGAATATTTCATAATTTTTATGAATTATAACCAACTAATAATAAAATAAAAAATCAAAAGGATTATTTTCATCATAAATTTATTTTAAAGTTAGAGGATTACATATGAAATTTTAATTATTATTTAAATCCCTCATTATAGTCTTAATAAAACTATAGAATTCATTTGAATAAGTTTACTCTTATAATGATATACATCCATGAAATGGTGATCTAAAAGCATGGTAATGGGAGGAAAATTTTATAAAGAATAATATATAAATAAATATAATATATGGGTGATCATAATCATATTCATCATATGATAAGGAAAGTATCATCATTAAAATCATGAGAGAACTATTTTTATGATACATGGACTATAAAATATTCATAATAAATATACATAATAATGTTTTGGATAAATAAAAAATCAAAACTGTTATCAAATCCAATGTCACATTGATGACTAATAAATAAATTACTGAAGATATTTTATTTTCCTCAATAAATTAGAGGGATATATAATTCTAGTACAAACATAACATCATAAAAAATCTTCTTAGATTTTTTAAATAACATATAAATGAATAACCATGGTGGTTACCAACTGAATAATGTGTTGCATATTTTTATACATTAAATATTTTCATAAATTATAAAATGTTAGAGAGAGAAAAAGAACCAATTAAGAGTAACCAATGAGATATTTGGAAAATAATTTTCTTTTAAAAAAACATTATAACTATTCAAGAAATCCTTTCAAAAATTTATAATCAGGAATATATACCAGAAAACATGAGTGAATAAAAATTAAAACAAAATTTAGAATTCATTTAAGATGTATAATTAATAAATATAAAGGGAAACTGTATAATTTGAAAGAATTATCTAGGTTTTAGAGTCACCATAACTTAGGTTCAATTTAATTTTACCAAGTTATAAAAATATGTTTTTTAAAACATCACTATATAAGTGAATTAAATTCATTTTTTTACTCTTGATCAAAAACTATTGTTGAATTTTATATTTTCTCTTCTTTGTTAAGGGAAAAATAGTTTTTTTCATTATTTAATTAAAATTATCTAATTTTTTTGGATTCATAATTATTATTCAATAGCATTTAAAAAATAGTCAAATTAGTTGAAAACCCGTTAAATCCCACAAAAATACAAATTTATATATTATAATTATTGAAACCATCCATGAAAGAGATTATAAATAAAGACGTGACAATATCCTTTATGTGGTTACACAAACACTAATGAGGAATTATAGAAATAGAAGGAGGGAGATGTGTCATATATATATATATATATTGTAAATATCATTTTCAAAAAATAATGATATCGTTAATATTATTTTAAAATTATATTTATTATCATTTGGATGGTTTTGATCTGAAAAAAATATAATGATAGATGATTAGAAGGGGAAATGAAATGAAAAAATTAATGATCCTTACATCCATCATGAACTTGTTCCATTGCTATAAAATATAACACTATGAGGGTATTAATTTATAAAACCATAAAAAATCACATTGCTAATAAGTATACTTAGGTGGAAGGAATTTCTTATGCCATGTGCATTAATATGTGTATGAGAATTTTTTTCCAAGGGAATAGAGATGGTATTTTAAACATTATGGCAGGAGTATTTGTTTGGTTAAAATTTTTAAAAAATTATTATTTCCTCATAAAACATTGTAATAGTTATATTTTTTTACATTAATAATTATATATTATTTAAATTACATGTTTTTATTACAAAATAACCAATTTAAAAATTACATTATTTTTTTATAAAAAAACAAGGAAGAAATTAAATTTTTTTAATGGAATATTTTCATTTTTTTATTTAAAAATCATTTTTTATATTTGTAAATCCTATTTATTTTTTATATTACAATTTTATTCAATTAATTTTGGGTCTAGAAACCCAATTTAGGTTTTTTATTCCATAATTATATCAGTATTGATTTAAAAAATGGTTCATTTGAAAAAAAAATTTATTTATTAACCTAAAATTTAAATATTTTTCAGAAAAATACCAAAAAACCATTATAGATTTTAAACTAGGTTATTAGAAAATAAAAATAAAATTTACAAAATAAAATTTACAAAATAAAATTTTAAAATATTTATTTTTCATATTCTCTCGAGATATGATTATTTTCCCAGATATTATTATTTTTTAATAAACCTTAAAATATAATTTATTAAAAATAAACATTAATTTCATTCAGTTTTTATTTATTTTGATTCATTCAAATATTTATATTTAATTGATTTAGATATTTAAAATATTATTTACATGTTATTATTATAATAACTTGATCATTTCATACATAAATATTATTTACTTTTATATTAAAATTCAAGATTTCTCACAATAATACATGCCCCTGTACCATAAAGATTTATTTTATATGGAGACTATATACATGATAAACTTATTTAATGAAATATATTGACCATTTATTTTAATTTTCTTCACCAAATATATACTTCATAGACATATTTTAATAAAAATCATTCTTTATAACCAAGGATAATTGAAATATAAGAATCAGTAACCTTAGATGACCAGTAAGGGTAAACATGGGAGGCATAAATAGATGATCATTAGTGATTATAAGATATGCATTGGAGTATAAAAATAATTATTAATTGTGATAACAAACCTACCATTTCATAGAGCATAAATATTTAGTCATCATTGTAACACCCCAAGTAAATAAAGAATATGACATTTCATATTTATCCATATTTGTGAATAAAATATTGAAATGACTTTAAAGGGGATGCTATTCTCGATGGCGTACCCAACACGCAACAACGAGTTTCTTGGGAATCTTACGTTGCACTCTAATAATAAAATAATATTATTTTAAATGGTAGTTAACATGTAGCTGTTGTATTGGTAGGAATGGATAGAAATAAATAAAATATGATTATATATGTTTTTAAATGTTTTTACATTTATCCAATAAAAGATAATGGCTTAAAATACGGAAAGAATTCAATTTTCGACTTTTATACCCTAGTTTTCACTAAAGGCTCACTTATCACCTTTTGATGGCGAATTTTCATTAAATATAGTTTTGATCACTCTTATACATTATTTTGGACCAAATAAAACTCTTCTTTAGAATTGGAACATCAAAATTTACTTTGTGTAAATTTTTGGTATCTTTCCGATAAAGTTCATTTTTTTCAATGAATAGTGTAAAATGTTGTATTTTAATTCAAACCCCCTTTTTAATATAATTTATTTATATGATTATATTATCTTTTGAATTGGTTTTAAAGTTAAATTAGAATATATTTTTACCATTAAATCCAATAGTGGTCTTTGAAATTAATTTCACATTGAAATCAGACTTAAACTAGTGTCAATCTTTTGATACTTATTGTTTCATAAAAACACTCTATTTGCTTTGACAGAGGGAATTAATTATTAAATTAATTAATCTGACTTATATGTATTTAATTTTGTAAAATAGACTTCATTTTTGAATTCGTAATATCAAATATAGCTTAGGGTGAATTTTTGGTAATTTTCTGAAAAACATCAATTTTTAATGAATAGTGAAACCACTAAGTGGTACTTATAAAGACTGATTTTACTTTTAAATGAAATTTTGCCATCATTGTGTTTTGATTTTCAAAAATCCGACATACATGGTTGTCATTAAGAATTAAAATGTGGTTCAATGAGGTTATAATAATTTTTTGGTGAATAGTAACTTATTAAGTTCTTAATCACGATTAGTGGTAATTAGTGTAGTTTAAGATAAAAATAATGTTTTAATAATTTGAAATGAACTTGAAACATGTCATACCCTCATTGTTTGTGTCATGGCCGACCAATAAAAGCCATGGGTCAACTTGGAGACCCCATGGAGACACCTTGGTTGGGAAATGACATAAATAACTTTTTATTTAATGTAAAAGTAAAAATGACACAAACATAATATGTTTTAAGAAAACAATTTTTACATGGGGTTAAATAGATCATATTTTTTATTATAAATATTCATTGAAAATATAAAAAGATTTCCTACATCATAGTATTTTTTTATAATTTTTAGACATTAAATAAATTAAATTATTTATGACATAATAATGATGCAGTGATGACATCATTATTTGACGATTTAAATAAAATGGAAAGATAATGTAAAATATATGAACTACACATGTACAAAACTTATTGGATGGGTGGATTTCGAACACTTATCTCCTTTTCCAAAAATTATATCAATGTGGGACCTTTTAAAACCGAAACACATTTTCAAATAATGTAATATTTCTTTACTTTCCAAATGTGCCCCCCTCTCCTCTTATAAAAGGCCCCCACCTCTACCTCATTTGACACACTCCTAAAGACTTCGGCTCAGCCAACCCCTGCCCATTTACTCTCTCCACATCCATCTCCTCATCCTATAGGATTCCCTTTGGGAATAATCCTTTCAAAGGAAGCCTTTAGTCTCAAATCAAAAGGAGTTACACTTTTAAATGTAATTCATTCTCTCATGTTCATTTGTTTTATTTTGCTTCTCCAGCCCCCTAAACTCTTTTTATTTATTTCTTTTGTAACAAAACCAGTATCTTCAATATACTAGGATGTTGTTATATGATTTATTCGAGCTACACTCTCACACAACTACATCAAATGGTTAAAGAACATACGGTTTCCGTGGATGGAAAAATTGTGCCTCCCGAAACGATGATTGTGTAATACTCATTTAACACCTTCAAAGGTGGCCATTATGATGTCACTATTTTTATATATGATATATAATATGTTTATGTTTTACTTATTCTTCTGTATTTTTCATTTGTGTCTTACCTTTATGGCTTCCATTATGGGTATACGCGATATCTTCATTTTAGGAAGTGCGGACTACCGCCCCCTCAAAGTGATGTGATTCGTTAATGCCATATGTTGGATGTGTAAAGGATGGATTTAAAGTTATTATATATGATGTTATACTGGAATTATAATATAACTCTATATAATTATTATTTCATTCCATTAAAGTATGAGATATAAATGAAAGTAGCGTTCATGCGTACGTACGGCTTACCGTCTCCATGAACGGTGCATTTCATTTCTTATCCCCAAATGTAATGTACTATTAAAAGTACATGTATATAATTGATATATATAATTAATGATATATCTAAATGATGAATATAATTCTGGAATTAAAATATGCATACCTCTCATTTAATTTTAATTCCATTAATATGACAAAGAAATGAATGTAGCGTTCATGTGTACGTACGGCTTACCGTCTCCATGAACGGTGCATTTCATTTCTCACCTCTAAATGATTATGTAATATTATAAATACATGTATATTCTGGATATATATGATATATATGATATCCAATTCAGGAATTTCATTCTAGATATAAAGAACCTTTGACCACACGAACAACATGTAATTGTAACAAGTCCACTTTCGACTTAAGAACCAAATATCGACAAAACAAACATTATTAACTTAAATAGTTACATAATGTTTATAACATGGAAATAAGTGATATAAAAGGAATAATTAACTCCAAAAAGGTTCTTAATCAAGTAGAAATTAACTCAAGTTTATTATTCAGTATGTTAAAGAACGATTGAGTCAAGTCGGAGCCGAGGTAAGGGACTTCGTCTCAATCTCCTTTCATTGAGGCATATTTCATTTTATACACAACTTTCTTTTATACGGTGTATAAACACCTTTGAATTTTACTTTTAAACAAAAGGAATCTTTTTCTACGAAGAGTTTTACTAAACAACAAAAAAGAATGTTTTTTAACGTACACGGTGACAACGACTTTTTCCGCCGCCGCGAGTATTATTTGGTCTTTGGCTTTCTCAACAAGCCGTGAGTTTTTAGAATAAAATAAATACCATATACTATTTTATGTATTTTGGTATAGAAAATGGTATTGAAAAAGGATTCTATTATGTCAATATAGATTTATGATATATTGTGATTGAAATGTGGAAATTTTATCATTCCTTTATATTGGTTTTATGTTTTATGATTTTATACTGGTACCTGGACATTTTAACGGGTGATTACGTTATAAACCATATGACACGTGGTGCCGTGAATACCAGGACGGGTGGTTACGTTATAACCTTTAATGCATTGGGTATGGAAGTCGGCCTTATGACTATTCCATTAAGTATGTATGGAAATTGGCCGTATGGCTATTCCATTAAGTGATATGTGTGGAAGTCGACCGTATGGTTATTTCACTTAAGTATGTTTATGTCCCAAGATACCTTTATATATGTTATGTGTTCTTTTTATGGATTTTTATGGTAATCCTTTGGTTACAAAAAGGGAAGTAATGATACTTTATTCAGTGAAGAGTTTTTACTACTTCATGTAGGTGAAAAGTATTACATTGATAAAGTATTCATGGTTTACTTGTTGTTTTGAAAAACTAACAGTTTTCATTATTTGTGTATCCCTTACTGAGCTTCTTATGCTCATCCCAAGTTTTTGAAATATTTTTCACAGGACTTAGCGTGGAATGGGGTCAAGGATGGGATCAAGGGAATGTCATGCTACCTAAAACATGGAACTATACATGTTTCTTTTAAAGAGTTTTTATTTTATGGAAATTTAGTAGAAGTGACTACTTTGTAATCTTTTGAGATGTAATTGTTATGTCCTAATTCTCTAAAACTCTAAACCTGAAAAGATCCTCAATGTGAAATACTCATTTAATTCAATATTAAGTAAGGTTTAAGGATGGGGCCTTATAGTTGGTATCAGAGGTCGGATTAGATAACTTTAGAGGTTAGGGTATTCTTTAAGCATAAGTGACATTACCATAATGGTTAGGATTTCAGACAGAGTCCTAGTTTTAGATAAAGTGAATGAGTAAGAATATCTTAGTGTTTATCTTCCTCATTAGTACGTGATGGTTTTGTTGTTATACTCACACTGACCCTTTTTGGTTTTAGTAAATGGCTGGATCTAGCAGGCACCAAGGTAACGGTGGATGTGAAGGAAACTGTGACAGTTTTCTGAGAGAGCAACTGAATGATATGGGGGCTGTAATGAGAACTCTTGTGTTTATCCTCAACCAACTATCTGGAGTCATGATTGACCACCTAAACCTTGGAGATTTCTCTAAGGCATCATATTTGCAAGAAAAAAATTCCTACGGAAGTACAGGTAATAATCATAAAGGTAAGTGTGTTCAAAAACCTATGTGTCAAAGATGTGGAAAGAAACACCTAGGAAAATGTTTCAAAGGGACAGAAATATGCTATAGATGTGGAAATGAAGGTCATAAAGCAAGAATCTGCCATGTAAAAAGGAAGCATCCAGTTGACTCGAGGAAATGGAACGAAGTTCTTTCTGAGGGATCAATTGAATGTTTTAAATGTGGTGTGCATGGTTATTATGCAAACACATGTCCCATTAAGAAGTTTTGTGAATGGGATCACCAAGATCATACAAATACTTGTTTACCAATACCTAATGCCATTCCGATTGAGGATGAAGAAACTGACAATGACCAATCAAAGGTATGTATTATTCCATGACTATTGTTTTCCTATTTTGGAATCTTAGGATATGATTCATGATTTTGTTTGTAGGAAAGAGGTATTTCGGAATAAGTTGGAAAGGAATGGTTAATGGATCAGGAAGAATTTTGAATGAGTAAGATGTCAACATATAAGGGCTTCAAGATTTATGGTGAAATTCTTAAAAGTATTAAGTCTCTTTTGATGATGGGGTTACATTAGAAGACTTTTTATATTATGTGTAACCCTGATGTTTAATATAGGCAAATTTTATTCATGGAATAGTTATATTTTCTTTTGTAGACATAGTTATAAAGAACCATTTGGGTTTATATGATCCTTACTTTTGAGGTAATTATGGGTTATTATATGATATGCTGGAAAATGAAAGGCATGAGATAAACATGAGGTTAAAATATGTTATGATCATTTTTGATTATTTTATATCTTTTTGGGGAATGATTTAAGAATTGTATAGTTTTGGAAAAAGGAAAACACGCAGACCGTGTGACAACCCGTCTCGTCGGACAAAGCTGCAGGAATCGAACCCACAACCAAAGTGCGACTGGTATTTATCGCCTACCACTAGACTACGTGAAGTCCCTGGTTAGTTTGACTGATTCTTTCTAGTTATATGATTTTATCAATTAAGAGTAAGTTGATTTTGGGTTATTTATGAAAATGATTAACCTATCATGGAGGATATGTGATTAGGTTAATTACTTTACAATACGAGACTTTAGGAGAAACAGATGTTGTTTGGAGATAAATGTTACGATTTAACATGGAAGACTATGTGACTAAATCCTTCAAATGTTTGGTTTTCAATCGTAGAATGGTTTACTTTGAGGAATTTTATGGACAAATTTTTTATCGAATGGTCCTCGTTGAACTTTGGGTTTTTTTGGACAAATTTTGGAGATTATGAATAGATTTTCTTTCTAATGGGTTATCGTTTTCTGGGTTATCTGATCTTGTACTAATCTTTTGGATTTTGGTTTTGGTTAAAGTCTAAAGACATGGGAAGTATGTAGTTATTTTTTTTTGGGTTAGGTTATTCTCTAGAAGTTTATTATAGTACTCTTAATGCGAACAAGTCTCCCTAAATACTCGTCTTTTGGAAAAAATATGAGTTTGATTAAGGAATCTAGTAAAAGTTGAAAGTCAACATGATAAGTGATTATGTTTCCTTATGAATAATTTCCTCAATAAAAAGTAACTTAAAACAAAAATGTTGTCTATTAACTTTTCCTATTGGGGAATCGAATATTGTTTAACCCATCACAAGTTTGTGATTTTCTTGTGGTTAACTTTCTCCTAAACATGTTTTCTATCACTCTCCATCAGAACATGACCCTTTGTTTTTTCCTCCATGTCCATATTTTCATACTTGGAATCCTAGTATGGGTTAACTCGGGTGACCTCTGTACTTATCTTCCTTTATTTTAAAGTGATTGTTTTACCGACTCTTGTTCCGATGTGGGACGTTCAAGGATGTTTCCAAGCTCAATTTTAAAAATTGCGAGAACGCAATTCCCAAAAGGGGGGAAGGATGTAACACCCCAGGTAAATAAAGAATATGACATTTCATATTTATCCATATTTGTGAATAAAATATTGAAATGAATTTAATGTGTACGCTATGCTCGATGGCGTACCCAACACACAACAACGAGTTTCTTGGGAATCTTACGTTGCACTCTAATAATAAAATAATATTATTTTAAATGGTAGTTAACATGTAGCCGTTGAATTGGCGGGAATGGATAGAAATAAATGAAATATGATTATATATGTTTTTAAATGTTTTTACATTTATCCAATAAAAGATAATGGCTTAAAATACGGAAAGAATTCAATTTTCGGCTTTTATACCCTAATTTTCACTAAAGGTTCACTTATCACCTTTTGATGGCGAATTGTCATTAAATATAGTTTTGATCACTCTTATAAATTATTTTGGACCAAATAAAACTCTTATTTAGAATTGTAACATCAAAATTTACTTTGTGTAAATTTTTGGTATCTTTCCGATAAAGTTCATTTTTTTCAATGAATAGTGTAAAATCTTGTATTTTAATTCAAAACCCCCTTTTTAATCTAATTTATTTATATGATTAGATTATATTATGAATTGGTTTTAAAGTTAAATTATAATATATTTTTATAATTAAATCCAATAATGGTCTTTCAAATTAATTTCACTTTGAAATCAGACTTAAACTAGTGTCAATATTTTGATACTTATTGTTTCATAAAAACACTCTATTTGCTATGACAGCTGGAATTAATTATTAAATTAATTAATCTGAATTATATGTATTGAATTTTGTAAAATAGAATTCATTTTTGAATTCGTAATATCAAATATAGCTTAGGGTTAATTTTTGGTAATTTTCTGAAAAACATCAATTTTTAATGAATAGTGAAACCACTAAGTGGTACTTATAAAGACTGATTTTCCGTTTAAATGAAATTTTGCCATCATTGTGTTTTTATTTTCAAAAATCCTACATACATGGTTGTCATTAATAAGTAAAATGTGGTTCAATGAGGTTATAATAATTTTTTGGTGAATAGTAACTTATTAAGTTCTTAATCGCGATTAGTGGTAATTAGTGTAGTTTAAGGTAAAAATAATGTTTTAATAATATGAAATGAACTTGACACATGTCCTACCCTCATTGGTTGTGTCATGGCCGACCAAGACAAGCCATGGGTCAACTTGGGGACCCCATGGAGATACTTTGGTTGGGAAATGACATAAATAACTTTTTATTTAATGTAAAAGTAAAAAATGACACAAACATAATATGTTTTACGAAAACAATTTTTACATGGGGTTATAAAGACCCGATTTTTTATTATAAATAGTAATTGGAAATCTAAAAATATTTCCTACATCATAGTATTTTTTTTATAATTTTTAGACATTAAATAAATTAAATTATTTATGACATAATAATGATGCAGCGATGACATCATTATTTGGCGATTTAAATAAAATGGAAAGATAATGTAAAATCTATGAACTACACATGTCCAAAACTTATTGGATGGGTGGATTTCGAGCCCTTATCACCTTATCTACGAATTATATCAATGTGGGACCTTTTAAAAACGAAACACATTTTCAAATAAAGTAATATTTCTTTACTTTCCAAAAGTGCCCCCCTCTCCTCTTATAAAAGGCCCCCACCTCTACCTCATTTCACACACTCCTCAAGCCTTTGGCTCGGCCAACCCCTGCCCATTTACTCTCTCCACATCCCTCTACTCATCCTAGAGGATTCACTTTGGGCAGAATCCTTTCAAAGGAAGCCTTTAGGCTCAAATCAAAAGGAGTTACACTTTTAAAGGTAATTCATTCTCTCATGTTCATTTGTTTTATTTTTCTTCTCCAACCCCCTAAACTCTTTTTATTTATTTATTTTGTAACAAAACTAGTATATTAAATATACTAGGATGTTGTTATATGATTTATTCGAGCTACACTCTCACACAACTACATCAAATGGTTAAAGAACATACGGTTTCCGTGGATGGCAAAATTGTGCCTCCCGAAACGATGATTGTTCAATACTCATTTAACACCTTCAAATGTGGCCATTATGATGCCACTATTTATATATATGATATATAATATGTTTATGTTTTACTTATGCTTCTGTATTTTTCATTTGTGTCTTTCCTTTATGGCTTCCATTATGGGTATACGCGATATCTTCATTTTAGGAAGTGCGGACTACCGCCCCCTCAAAGTGATGTGATTCGTTAATGCCTTATGTGGGACGTGTAAAGAATGGATTTAAAGTTATTATATATGATGTTATACTGGAATTATAATATACCTCTATATAATTATCATTTCATTCCATTAAAGTATGAGATAGAAATGAAAGTAGCGTTCATGCGTACGTACGGCTTACCGTCTCCATGAACGGTGCATTTCATTTCTTATCCCCAAATGTAATGTACTATTAAAAGTACATGTATATAATGGATATATATAATTAATGATATATCTAAATGATGAATATAATTCTGGAATTAAAATATACATACCTCTCATTTAGTTTTAATTCCATTAATATGACAAAGAAATGAAAGTAGCGTTCATGCGTACGTACGGCTTACCGTCTCCATGAACGGAGCATTTCATTTCTTACCTCTAAATGATTATGTAATATTATAAATACATGTATATCCTTGATATATATGATATATATGATATCCAACTCAGTAATTTCATTCTAGATACAAAGAACCTTTGACCACACGAACAACATGTAATTGTAACAAGTCCACTTTCGACTTAAGAACCAAATATCGACAAAACAAACATTATTAACTTAAATAGTTACATAATGTTTATAACATGGAAATAAGTGATATAAAAGGAATAGTTAACTCTAAAAAGGTTCTTAATCAAGTAGAAATTAACTAAAGTTTATTATTCAGGACGTTAAAGAACGATCGAGTCAAGTTGGACCCGAGGTAAGGGACTTCGTCTCAATCTCCTTTCATTGAGGCATATTTCATTTTATACACAACTTTCTTTTATACGGTGTATAAACACCTTTGACTTTTACTTTTATAAAAAAGGAATCTTTTTCTACGAAGCGTTTTACTAAACGACAAAAAAGAATGTTTTTTTAACGTACGCGGTGACAACGACCTTTTCCGCCGCCGCGAGTATTATTTGGTCTTTGGCTTTCTCAACAAGCCGTGATGTTTTTAGAATAAAATAAATACCATATACTCTTTTATGTATTTTGGTATTGAAAATGGTTTTGAAAAAGGATTATATTAGTTCAATATATATTTATGATATATTGTGATTGAAATGTGGAAATGTTATCATTCCTTTATATTGGTTTTATGTTTTATGATTTTATACTGGTACTTGGACATTTTAACGGGTGGTTACGTTATAAACCATATGACGGGTGGTGTCGTGAATACCAGGACGGGTGGTTACGTTATAACATCCAATGCATTGGGAATGGAAGTCGGCCGTATGACTATTCCATTAAGTATGTATGGAAATTGGCCGTATGGTTATTCCATTAAGTGATATGTGTGGAAGTTGACCGTATGGTTATTCCACTTAAGTATGTTTATTTCCCAAGTTACCTTTATATATGTTATGTGTTCTTTTTATGGATTTTTATGGTAATCCTTTGGTTACAAAAAGGTAAGTAATGATACTTTATTCAGTGAAGAGTTTTTACTACTTCATGTAGGTGAAAAGTATTACATTGATAAAGTATTCATGGTTTACTTGTTGTTTTGAAAAACTAACAGTTTTCCTTATTTGTGTATCCCTTACGGAGCTTCTTATGCTCATCCCAAGTTTTTGAAATATTTTTCACAGGACTTAGCATGGAATAGGGTCAAGGATGAGATCAAGGGAAAGTCATGCTACCTAAAACATGGAACTATGCATGTTTCTTTTAAAGAGTTTTTATTTTATGGAAATTTAGTAGAAGCGAATACTTTGTAATCTTTTGAGATGTAATTGTTATGTCCTAATTCTCTAAAACTCTAAACCTAAGAAGATCCTCAATGTGAATTACTCATTTAATTCAATATTAAGTAAGGTTTAAGGCTGGGGCCTTATTGTTGGTATCAGAGGTCGGTTTAGATAACTTTAGAGGTTAGGGTATTCTTTAAGAATAAGTGACATTACCATAATGGTTAGGATTTCAGACAGAGTCCTAGTTTTAGATAAAGTGAATGAGTAAGAATATCTTAGTGTTTATCTTCCTCATTAGTACATGATGGTTTTGTTGTTATACTCACACTGACCCTTTTTGGTTTTAGTAAATGGCTGGATCTAGCAGGCACCAAGGTAACGGTGGATGTGAAGGAAACTGCGACAGTTTTCTGAGCGAGTAACTGAATGATATGGGGGCTGTAATGAGAACTCTTGTGTTTATCCTCAACCAACTATCTGGGGTCATGTTTGACCACCTAAACCATGGATATTTCTCTAAGGCATCATATTTGCAAGAAAAAAATCCTTACGGAAGTACAGGTAATAATCATAAAGGTAAGTGTGTTCAAAAACCTATGTGTCAAATATGTTGAAAGAAACACCTAGGAAAATGTTTCAAAGGGACAGAAATATGCTATAGATGTGGAAATTAAGGTCATAAAGCAAGAACCTGCCATGGAAAAAGGAAGCATCCAGTTGACTCGAGGAAAGGGAAAGAAGATCTTTCTGAGGGATCAATTGAATGTTTTAAATGTGGTGTGCATGGTCATTATGCAAACACATGTCCCATTAAGAGGTTTCGTGAATGGGATCACCAAGATCATATAAATACTCGTTTACCAATACCTAATGCCATTCCGATTGAGGATGAAGAAACTGACAATGACCAATCAAAGGTATGTATTATTCCATGACTATTGTTTTCCTATTTTGGAATCTTAGGATATGATTCATGATTTTGTTTGTAGGAAAGCGGTATTTCGGAATAAGTTGGAAAGGAATGGTTAATGGATCATGAAGAATGTTGAATGATTATGATGTCAACATATAAGGGCTTCAAGAGTTATGGTGAAATTCTTAAGAGTATTAAGTCTCTTTTGATGATGGGGTTACATTAGAAGACTTTTTATATTATGTGTAACCCTGATGTTTAATATAGGCAAATTTTATTCATGGAATAGTTATCTTTTCTTTTTTGGACATAGTTATAAAGAACCATTTGGGTTTATATGAACCTTACTTTTGAGGTAATTATGGGTTATTATATGATATGCTGGAAAATGAAAGGTATGAGATAAACTTGAGGTTAAAATATGTTATGATCATTTTTGATGATTTTATCTCTTTTTGGGGAATGATTTAAGAATTATATAGTTTTGGAAAAAGGACAACACGCAGATCGTGTGACAACCCGTCGCGTCGGACAAAGCTGCGGGAATCGAACCCACAACCAAAGTGTGACTGGTATTTATCGCCTACCACTGGACTACGTGAAGTCCCTAGTTAGTTTGACTAATTATTTCTAGTTATATGATTTTATCAATTAAGAGTAAGTTTATTTTGGGTTATTTATGAAAATAATTGACCTATCATGGAGGATATGTGATTAGGTTAATTACTTTTCAATACGAGACTTTAGGAGCAACAGATGTTGTTTGGAGATAAATGTTACGATTTAACTTGGAAGACTATGTGACTAAATCCTTCAAATGTTTGGGTTTCAATCTTAGATTGGTTTACTTTGAGGAATTTTATGGACAAATTGTAGATCGAATGGTCCTCGTTGAACTTTGGGTTTTGTTGGACAAATTTTGGAGATTATGAATAGATTTTCTTTCTAATGGGTTATCCTTTTCTGGGTTATCTGATCTTGTACTAATCTTTTGGGTTTTGGTTTTGGTTAAAGTCTAAAGACATGGGAATTATGTAGTTCTTTTTTTGGGTTAGGTGATTCTCTAGAAGTTGATTATAGTACTCTTAATGCGAACAAGTCTCCCTAAATACTCGTCTATTGGAAAAAATATGAGTTTTATTAAGGAATATAGTAAAAGTTGAAAGTCAACATGATAAGTGATTATGTTTCCTTATGAATAATTTCCTCAATAAAAAGTAACTTAAAACAAAAATGTTGTCTATTAACTTTTCCTATTGGGGAATCGAATACCGTTTAACCCATCACAAGTTTGTGATTTTCTTGTGGTTAACTTTCTCCTAAACATGTTTTCTATCACTCTCCATCAGAACATGACCCTTTGTTTTTTCCTCCATGTCCATATTTTCATACATGGAATCCTAGTATGAGTTAACTCGGGTGACCTCTGTACTTATCTTCCTTTATTTTAAAGTGATTTTTTTACCGACTCTTGTTCCGATGTGGGACGTTCAAGGATTTTTCCAAGCTCAATTTTAAAAATTGCGAGGACGCAATTCAAAAAAGGGGGGAAGGATGTAACACCCCAGGTAAATAAAGAATATGACATTTCATATTTATCCATATTTGTGAATAAAATATTTAAATTAATTTAAAGGGGACGCTATGCTCGATGGCGTACCCAACACGCAACAACGAGTTTCTTGGGAATCTTCCGTTGCACTCTAATAATAAAATAATATTATTTTAAATGGTAGTTAACATGTAGCCGTTGTATTGGTGGGAATGGATATAAATAAATAAAATATGATTATATATGTTTTTAAATGTTTTTACATTTATCCAATAAAAGATAATGGCTCAAAATACGGAAAGAATTCAATTTTCGGCTTTTATACCCTAATTTTCACTAAAGGTTCACTTATCACCTTTTGATGGAGAATTGTCATTAAATATATTTTTGATCACTCTTATACATTATTTTGGACCAAATAAAACTCTTCTTTAAAATTGGAACATCAAAATTTACTTTCTGTAAATTTTTGGTATCTTTCCGATAAAGTTCATTTTTTCAATGAATAGTGTAAAATGTTGTATTTTAATTCAAAACCCCTTTTTAATCTAATTTATTTATATGATTATATTATCTTTTGAATTGGTTTTAAAGTTAAATTAGAATATATTTTTACCATTAAACCCAATAGTGGTCTTTGGAATTAATTTCACTTTGAAATCAGACTTAAACTAGTGTCAATCTTTTGATACTTATTGTTTCATAAAAACACGCTATTTGCTTTGACAACGGGAATTAATTATTAAATTAATTAATCTGACTTATATGTATTGAATTTTGTAAAATAGGCTTCATTTTTGAATTCGTAATATCAAATATAGCTTAGGGTGAATTTTTGGTAATTTTCTGAAAAACTTCAATTTTTAATGAATAGTGAAACCACTTAGTGGTACTTATAAAGACTGATTTTCCGTTTAAATGAAATTTTTCCATCATTGTGTTTTTATTTTCAAAAATCAGACATACATGGTTGTCATTAAGAATTAAAATGTGGTTCAATGAGGTTTTAATAATTTTTTTGGTGAATAGTAACTTATTAAGTTCTTAATCGCGATTAGTGGTAATTAGTGTAGTTTAAGGTAAAAATAATGTTTTAATAATAAGAAATGAACTTGACACATGTCCTACCCTCATTGGTTGTGTCATGGCCGACCAATACAATCCATGGGTCAACTTGGGGACCCCATGGAGACACTTTGGTTGGGAAATGACATAAATAACTTTTTATTTAATGTAAAAGTAAAAATGACACAAACATAATATGTTTTACGAAAACAATTTTTAAATGGGGTTATAAAGATCATATTTTTGATTATAAATAGTCATTGGAAAGCTAAAACGATTTCCTACATCATAGTAGTTTTTTTATAATTTTTAGACATTAAATAGATTAACTTATTTATGACATAATAATGATGCAGCGATGACATCATTATTTGACGATTTAAATAAAATGTAAAGATAATGTAAAATCAATGAACTACACATGTCCAAAACTTATTGGATGGGTGGATTTCGAACCCTTATCACCTTATCCACGAATTATATCAATTTGGGACCTTTTAAAACCGAAAAACATTTTCAAATAAAGTAATATTTCTTTACTTTCCAAAAGTGTCTCCCTCTCCTCTTATAAAGGCCCCCACCTCTACCTCATTTAACACACTCCTCAGGCCTTTGGCTTGGCCAACCCCTGCCCATTTACTCTCTCCACATCCCTCTCCTCATCCTAGAGGATTACCATTGGGAATAATCCTTTCAAAGGAAGCCTTTAGGCTCAAATCAAAAGGAGTTACACTTTTAAAGGTAATTCATTCTCTCATGTTCATTTGTTTTATTTTGCTTCTCCAACCCCTAAACTTTTTTTATTTATTTCTTTTGTAACAAAACCAGTATATTAAATATACTAGGATGTTTTTATAAGATTTATTCGAGCTACACTCTCACACAACTACATCAAATGGTTAAAGAACATACGGTTTCCGTGGATGGCAAAATTGTGCCTCCCGAAACGATGATTGTTCAATACTCATTTAACACCTTCAAAGGTGGCCATTATGATGTCACTATTTTTATACATGATATATAATATGTTTATGTTTTACTTATACTTCTGTACCTTTCATTTGTGTCTTACCTTTATGGCTTCCATTATGGGTATACGCGATATCTTCATTTTAGGAAGTGCGGACTACCGCCCCCTCAAAGTGATGTGATTCGTTAATGCCATATGTGGGACGTGTAAAGGATGGATTTAAAGTTATTATATATGATGTTATACTGTAATTATAATATACCTCTATATAATTATTATTTCATTCTATTAAAGTATGAGATAGAAATGAAAGTAGCGTTCATGCGTACGTACGGCTTACCATCTCCATGAACGGTGCATTTCATTTCTTATCCCCAAATGTAATGTACTATTAAAAGTACATGTATATAATAGATATATATAATTAATGATATATCTAAATGATGAATATAATTCTGGAATTAAAATATACATACCTCTCATTTAGTTTTAATTCCATTAATATGACAAAGAAATGAATGTAGCGTTCATGCGTACGTACGGCTTACCGTCTCCATGAACGGTGCATTTCATTTCTTACCTCTAAATGATTATGTAATATTATAAATACATGTATATGCTGGATATATATGATATATATGATATCCCAATCAGGAATTTTATTGTAGATATAAAGAACCTTTGACCACACGAACAACATGTAATTGTAACAAGTCCACTTTCAACTTAAGAACCAAATATCGACAAAACAAACATTATTAACTTAAATAGGTACATAATGTTTATAACATGGAAATAAGTGATATAAAGGGAATAATTAAATCTAAAAAAGTTATTAATCAAGTAGAAATTAACTCAAGTTTATTATTCAGGACGTTAAAGAACGATCGAGTCAAGTCGGACCCGAGGTAAGGGACTTCGTCTCAATCTCCTTTCATTGAGGCATATTTCATTTTATACACAACTTTCTTTTATAAGGTGTATAAACACCTTTTACTTTTACTTTTATACAAAAGGAATCTTTTTCTATGAAGCGTTTTATTAAACGACAAAAAAGAATGTTTTTTTACGTACGCGGTGACAACGACCTTTTCCGCCGCCGCGAGTATTATTTCGTCTTTGGCTTTCTCAACAAGTCGTGATTTTTTTAGAATAAAATAAATACCATATATTGTTTTATGTATTTTGGTATTGAAAATGGTTTTGAAAAATTATTCTATTATGTCAATATATATTTATGATATATTGTTATTGAAATGTGGAAATGTTATCATTCCTTTATATTGGTTTTATGTTTTATGATTTTATACTGGTACTTGGACATTTTAATGGGTGGTTACATTATAAACCATATGACGGGTGGTGCCGTGAATACCAGGACGGGTGGTTACGTTATAACATCCAATTCATTGGGTATGGAAGTCGGCCGTATGACTATTCCATTAATTATGTATGGAAATTGGCCGTATGGCTATTCCATTAAGTGATATGTGTGGAAGTCAACCGTATGGTTATTCCACTTAAGTATGTTTATGTCCCAAGTAACCTTTATATATGTTATGTGTTCTTTTTATGGATTTTTATGTTAATCCTTTGGTTACAAAAAGATAAGTAATGATACTTTATTCAGTGAAGAGTTTTTACTACTTCATGTAGGTGAAAAGTATTACATTGATAAAGTATTCATGGTTTACTTGTTGTTTTGAAAAACTAACAGTTTTCATTATTTGTGTATCCCTTACTGAGCTTCTTATTCTCATCCCAATTTTTTGAATTATTTCTCACAGGACTTAGCGTGGAATAGGGTCAAGGATGGGATCAAGGGAAAGTCATGCTACCTAAAACATGGAACTATACATGTTTCTTTTAAAGAGTTTTTATTTTAAGGAAATTTAGTAGAAGCGACTACTTTGTAATATTTTGAGATGTTATTGTTATGCCTTAATTCTCTAAAACTCTAAACCTGAAAAGATCCCCAATGTGAATTACTCATTTAATTCAATATTAAGTAAGGTTTAAGGCTGGGGCCTTATAATCGTAGAATAACATGTCACAAAAAAATACACAACTTGAAAAAGTGTGGAATCGTGTGTAATAAATCATGATAATTAATAGTTGATACTTATGGTCTAAAGGGATTATATTTTTTATTTTAATTTCTATATAATCCCTATATTACCATTGTTGAGAGGGTACCCTTACATAGCCAAAAATCCCAATGGTATAATGACATTACATATATTTTCAGTTGAGTTTCATAAGTCCATTCTATCACCCTAAGGCCCAATCCCAATACCACTCACTGAAGTATCAAATTTTCCTTGACTTTTACATTCTTCACTCATTTTGTTGTCTAAACATCACATTCGGGGTTTTCATTTATTTGTCCCCTACTTGGGATCTCAAATTGGTCCATGCTAGTCAATCCCTGATGGAATCTCCACATAAATTTGTGGCATATACATAAGAACAGGAACACCTTTTCCATTTTCAAGTCTCACTTCTAGAACTATCATAAAGGATAGAGTCCCATGGTGTATTATTTTCACTACCCAGTCCCTTCCATATTATCTCATGAGATATCAATCGTTACCCAATGCATTGGAGGGATGTTTAATTCACAGCCCACCCATCACATAATGAAAAACATACATGTGTGATCCTCAAGATCATAAAAAATTTAACATTACATCATAACATAACTAACCCCATTAAAATTAATACTTTTCAAATAATAATCCACAAAAATAATCATCATTATCTAGATATAGAAATAAATTTTCTAGTAATATTTTTTATGCAAAAAAATGAAATGTACAAAATATTTAATGTATAATTAATGTAAATATAGTTTTCTTTTAATACTTTGATATGTATTTTCAAAATAATGGAAAAATAATTATAATTAATCATGAGTTCTTTATGAAATCAATAATTTGAACCCAAAACACTGTATAGTCTAATAACCCAAAAAAGGATCATTGATCAATAATTCTCCATGTGGTATTTCAGCCACTCCATGATCTGACCACATGGTGATGGAGTGAAGATCAAAGAAACTAAATATGATCAATAAATAAAATCATGTTTTAACTATTATTTTCGGGATAATAATTAAATATAAATCAATTTTTCCACTCAAAAAACAATGTACACCAACCACGTGGTGATCGAGCTTTTTTCATAAACATTTTTTGTGGTCTATAGACCACCGCATGATCCTATTTCTTAGGGATGGAGAGTTTTTTTACACTATATGAGTTCATTTTGAGGTTTTAAGGAACACCCCCCCCCAACCAAGGGTTTATTTCCACATGTAATCTCATCATCTTATTTCATGAAATCACCAACATTGGGGTGTTCCTAAATACAACCCATCCATTTTGAAAATGAACCCACCGAGACATGGAGAATGGTGAAATAGAAAAATAAAATAAATAATTCCTTTTCCTAAAATTTAATTTCATGGAAATTGTATTTAATTGTAGGGTAACTACCCATCAAATGAAAATGTAATATTTATTCTATGAGGTTCATTTTACAAATCCAACAACTTGGGGAAAGGCCCATGGGATGTGTCGACATCATCATAGTCAGG
Organism: Viscum album; assembly: GCA_963277665.1. Lineage (NCBI taxonomy): Eukaryota > Viridiplantae > Streptophyta > Magnoliopsida > Santalales > Viscaceae > Viscum > Viscum album. The sequence goes on from OY728145.1 coordinate 1,113,323,487, forward strand.
ACCACCATGTTGTAATGAGTCCAACCACATGGAATCATGGTCGACCAAGTGATAGTAAGGATTATCACATGGATATAAAGCTAAAACTATAGAATAATATCTACAAGTTCCACCTCAAATGACCCACTCCTAGAAATCCCCCTTTTAAGAAGATACCCTTGTTTAGGCACTGTCTCTTCCATTATCCTTTTCTATTAATTCAATATGATTTTGAAGAATACTATGGCTACATTCAACCATATTCAAATCCCCAAGGGTTATATCCTAATTCCTCTTATAAGTCCTCCCAAAAATCAAAATCGGTGTATTTACCCCCCATTGTACACCCCTTTGATCATTGATTCCCATGAAAAATAGAGTCGCGCAGTTGATTTCTAGGATTGGTAGAACCATCAAGGGAAATGTGATCATGGATTACCTTGATTATGATATTCCAAAATAGGAGGGAATTAGTGTAGTGCCTCCTGATTTAGGATGTATTTCTTCTTCATTAAATGTGTTAGGACAAATATTGAATCCCTCTTTGAGAAATCCCATTATCTTTCTTGCAAGGGATCATACCCCTTTCCACCAATTTCTACCTCGCCTCTCAATAAGTAGAAAGATAATAGTTTGAGGCTTCTATATATATGTAATCCCCAATATGGTTTCTATTTGAACCAATATGTTTCATGTTGGATGTATCATCAATGATCTAGGGATACACATAATTCATAGCCTCACTGTGTAAGTCCCACCCAATCTTAGTTCAATGGTCTCATGGAATATTTATTAATTTCCATATCTTTTTTTCTGACATCGATAATGATTCACATGGTCTAGATATCGTAGTTAGTAATTTCAATAGAATCATCAAATTGCATCAAATCCGGTCCTCCTCTATTAGTGTAATCCCTAATCAATCATTCCCTCATTAGTGATTTCATTCTGGTGATATTTTTTGGAGACACATCTATGCATCCTCATATGTGTAAACCCCTATAATTCACCTATGGTGAAATGTTTCATGATACAGACATTCACAAAAAAAAATATTAATTATCAAGTAAAATATCTCTATAGTATGATGTTAAACTCTGTGGCTAAAATCAGAATTTCATTATGTCAAAATATAGGATAATGTATGTACCATATAATGTTAAACCACATCATTTTCTCCTGACACATGACCTTCATCTATATAAATTGAGGTATATGGGATTTTATTCATATTTTGATGAGATATATAGGATTCCTCTTAGATTCAAACCAAACATTATTATTCCTCTATTTCTATACTCATGGGGATATAATCCTTATAAAATCATCAATTTCATTCACTCATCTGGATATATTCTTTTGATCTATGATGTCCTTTTTTAAATGACTTTATTCCATTGGGACTCTTCACATTTTCTGACATTATAAATAAAATAACACACTTCCCCTAGGGATGTATTCCCTCTAATTAATCATTATTCTTCACTCGCGTGGTTCATATTCTATATTAGGTACCTATTGTGGTATATTCTAACTACCTAACCCAATGTCGTGGGTCCATATTCCGTTTAAAGTTATCCAAAAATGATACTTAAGTGTATGTACCACACCATCCATTACTATGAATTATTCACCTATAATTCCTTATCGCATGAAATTCAATAAAATTAGTTTTTCCGTTTAACATGGTCAAAAAATACATAACATACATTGATATCTCATATCATGGGAATAGCACCAACTAGTTAATATATATCTCCATTAAGGAATGTAATAAAATATAGAACACTTGATTATGTGGGGTTAAACCATAATATTCCCTAACAAATCCTAGTTAATAAGTTGATTAAACATGGTAAACTCTAATTACCTACATATTTAAACATAGATTCATGGATTTGGTTCATTGGTAATATAGGGGAAACTATTCCTATCTAGGGAATGTGGTAAGGACTCAAAAAAATTTCTCATATATTTATGAGAGTGCCAGATTAGGTAATAAATGACCTCTAATGGGTGTGATTCACGAAACCACCTATACTCTTGGCCAATGTGAATTTCAAAGTGTCAATGGTTAGCAAACCCAATTACCACTTTCTATTGAAAAATAAGTCTATTGTATGAAATTATTTCATGGGGTTTGAATTCCAGTGGGTACTTCATATTCTATAATCAAACCACATTATAATCTTTCTAAAACAAGAGTAGAGATTTGATGAGAAGATTGTGAAATGATACCCCCTCCCACAATCAGGTATCAGGACTCACCAATTAATGTCAAAAAATAATATAATTATATCGATAATAATGCACAAATATCATTAATCCATTTATTCACGGAAGAAAAATATATTTTTTAAAAGAATTATTTATTTTCTTTCAAAAACAAACATTCCTTTCAGACTTTTGTAAAAAGTATAATGTGAGTCACATAGAAATAACTTGAAAATATTAATTTAAATTATTTTTAAATAAATTACATTTTACAATAAAATATAATTGTAAAATAAATATTAATGGTTAAAAAAATAAATAATATAATTTGAAGCATTAGGACACGAGGGGAAAAAATTCTCGGCCAATAGAAGAAAAATAACATATTAATTTCTTAAAACATTGATTCAATAAATTTGAATATCATATAGAGAAAAATTAAATCTAAACTGTAAAATCCCAAAAAATATTTGTGGATAAAGAAATTAATGGGGTTTAATATATAGACAGAATATATAATTTCCATTTATGGAAACAAAAATTGATCCCAACAAAATTGAGATGATAAAACAGACCCTAACCTCAATTACCAACTATATTTGTACGAGTTCAAACCTCGTGTATAATAAATTTAGATTTTTTTACTTATATAAAAAAACCATAATCATAGATATGTTACTATATATTGTTCCCTTATAATTTTTCAGTCACCCAATTATTAATAATTCTTTAATAAAATCACTCTTTCTGTGTTCACTGATCTATTTTCCAAGAATGTTTTCACACAATGGACCATTCACTATGTTCATGGTTCAAGAATCCAAATCATTATTTAAATATAATATGTATCCATTATAAAAACTTTTATAAAAAACCATGTAATGTGTAAATGGAAAATGGAATGAATCAATTCATGGATAGAGTAGTCCATACATACTCATGAGATATGTTTTCATTTTCCGAATAATTGAAATAAAATGAATGTATGAAATATTCTATATTCTCAAAGTCAATATAAAAAAATAAATATATTATGTATTCTATAAAACCATTTGTATGAAAATTTATGTATGAAGGAAATAAAAAATAAATAAAATTGTTTTATGGAGGTGGTAGTTTATATATAGGCATGAACGACATTATCATTTTCCAATAGATGTGAGGGTAAGAAGATAGAAAATATTTTAATAATAAATAATCATAATTATGTAATAAATATAAAATATATTCATTTGATCAATATTTATAACAATCTTTTTTAGGTGGGATTGAAAAAAAATCATCCCTTCGGGTAGGAGGTATTCTACATGTGAACATGAGTGAAATTTCCATTTCTCGTATTATTGAAAAGAAGTATCAAATTGTTATAAAAATGAAAGAGGAACATTTAAATTTATTAAAGATACTGAATTTTTTATTTTTATATAATTATATCATATTATTAGATATTTGGAGAAGAAATAATCATTAATGGTCTTCATTAATACGATTACCTATTCCTCCGGTATATTCTTTTAGATTACACCTTAGGCATACCTAGGTCAGACTTTTTGATATAGGAAGAACTCTCAAACATTGTGAGTTGAGTTTGGAATTGATTTAGATATATATTTTTCAAAATAAGGTACTTTATTAGTGTGAGTATGTTTGAATAGTGGGTTTATTTTTATATGTTTTGAGAGTGTAAAACTTGTAAACAATAAGAACATTAATGTTTCACAATGACACTCTAGTGGGAAGGTTTCTCCAAAACATCACATTTTTTTAGAAAAGACGATGTATGTTGAAATATAATAATCCAATGGGAATTTATAATGTTTTTTGTGTTATATTGAATTCTTATCTCTTTATTTTATCCCTTTTAAAACATTTTATCCTTAACTAGGGGGGACAACGTTTTTTCATTGTAAATATTAATTATGGATAAAAATAAAATTGATCTTTTTGTTTGTATATGTTTTTTATAAATGTGGACTAAAATTTTTATAATTACCTTCTTAGATGTTATATTATTATATTCTAATATAATTACACAAAACATATTAAAACCATATTTAAGAAAAACCATATTTTTATGTCTAAAATGAATTTATACGTATTATAAACAAATATTATGGAATAGTAGTGACACTAATGATTTTGTTGGATTATTATTAAAAAAATATTATTATTTGATTTTATGACCACAAAAAAATTAAATGACTTCACTAAACCCCCTCATTAAATTTAAATATTAAAATGTAGTTTTTCGTTAGAATAATATATAAATTATGTTTCAAAAATTCAGTCTTATGATTAAAAATTTAATGTAATACGTTTAAATAATTTATTTTACTACATAAACATATTTTTTTATCCAAAAATTTCACATATTTTTAATACATGGTTTATAAAAATGATTTCATCAAAGTTATGATATTCATAAAAAATATTTTGTATAGTTCATAATTTCCAATATGATTTTGTCACCAAATCAGTTCAGATTCATCAAACGTAGAAATACTCAGGATTGAAATATAATTACCTATAAATGTATTTATCTTATTAGTAAATCTGATATAGGTAGTAGTATATCTCTTAAATTTTATTTCCAAAAATCCTTTGACGCCTTGAACATGTGCTTCATTTGGAAGGTTTTAAATAGATTTCATTTTTATACCATATTTATAAATTAGTTTAGTATTATTTTGAGTTTAGTAAATATTTTTGTCCTTATTAATGGATCTCATGACAAATATTTTACATTGTCCAACCTATTAGGAATTGTGTTCATCTTTCATTGATTATTTTTTCTATCATTAAAGACTACTTAATCAGGCTTGTACTCTCCATGAAAAATGATAATAAATTCAATCCCATCGGAGTACTTAAATACCATGTTTCACCCCCTCATTTTTTGTATGTTGATTATATTGTTATTTTTAACCAAGGTGAAAAAGTTAATATCAAAAATGTCAATTATTATCTCCTTCATTAGCATAAAGATTAGGGGAAATAGATTAACTGGAAGAAGTCTATCATTTATTTTTCTAAAAACATCCTTGCAGCTATGAATGGGGTTATCATCTGAGAGATATATATTAAGTAATTTTTCCATTTAACTATCTTGTTGTCCTGATATTTTAAGGTAAAATTCATGTCGGAAATATTTTTCATATTGTTATCTAAGTTATAAATCAGTTGGTTTTTGAGAAAGGAAGGACACTATCGATAGATGGAAGGGATAGTCTTGTTAAACTTGTGATTATTTTAAAAAAAAATACTCTATGATAGTTAATAGATGGCCAACTTACCACATCACGAGAATTAAAAATATAATAATATCATTTTCTCGAGTGGAATCATTCTCTAAAGAATACTTCTAATTGTTCCTTGGAAACGACTCTGTATGCCAATTGGTAAAGGTGGAGTATGCATTAAATATATATATAAATTATAAGAATCATTTTAGGCTAAATTTTTTTTGTAACTTCTTAATATGAATTAAAAATCTCTATATTTTTTATATACTTATTTTTGAACTGGCTCAAAATTGAGAATCTTGATTATTAGGACTCTTCTATGGACCCACCCTCATGAATTATTTATTAACTATTTTGGTGAATTCGCATTGGCTACCCAATACTAGTTCCCCCTTAATTTTTTTTAGAAAACTGGACAAGTATGGCCCTCTTAAAAATTTTATCTCAGATGATACCTCTTCTGACAGAAATGTTTCTATTAAAGAGAAATTATAGAGTTCATTTTATTTTCTTCTTACCGGTATCAAATAATTGATATCAATTTATAATATTATTAATGAAGTTGATACTCTTTTTTGGGAACTTTATTATAATTGGAATATAACATAAAAGTAAATATATCATGATATTGTTCTATGTCCTGCCAATAAGTGTTCTTAGGATTTGTGAATAAATTTGATTCCGCCGTCTAGATTCTCTACTTAATGGAGAGTTGTTTATTATAAATTTTCAATGAGTTTTTTATTTCATTCTATTGGAATTAGTATATTTTTTATATTTTATGTATGATTGCAGCATATATAGACATCAAATATCTTTTCTTTTTTTAGATACTACTCTAGCCCTATGAACTATCATTGCAAATTGTTTTGAAATTTCAATTCTAACATCATCATGTATTTGGTATCACCTACACATCTATATGAATTTGTTACTTTCACAGAATCCTCTCAACCTATTTAGTTTGTCTATTTTTTAAGTTATCTATACTTTAGTGATGAGTCATAATAAATGTATTTATGAATATTTTACATTCAATTTGCAGTGGTCTTTGGCTCATATTTGTGCAGCTATAAAACATAAAACTTCTCTTTTGAAATGGTACTATGATAATACAATATATGATCTTACCATGATCAAGAATCATGGAATTTTAGGTAAATATATTCCTCCTTCTAGGATATTGGATGTCATGTGGCTAACTCTATTTTACGGAAAGATCAAATTAATTACAGTTATAATGTCATGGGTAAATCCAGGACCTTCTAGTTGTGGTTGGGTCTTCATAAATAAGTATAGTGAAGCTATGGGATTAATTTTTGGTTCTTTTTTATTCACCACATATCAAAAACATTAAATGATTGGTATTATTAATGCAGTGGATTTTTCAGAACAATGTGGCTTCATCAATTTGCATATTCAATTTGATTCTAGTATAGTGCTTCATGCTATCTGAAGTGAGTCTATTTATCTATCATAGAAGCAGACATTCAGATAGATCAACTACATGGATGATATTTTATCTTCGAACTACATCATTATACATTCCTAATATGATGGAAATTACATGGATGATTTTTATTCTAATAAATGGGTTTCTTCTTATGATTTTAAATGGTTCAATGATCTTCCAAAGAAGTTTTTCAATTTTTTTCACCATAATTTTTACAAAAAAATCTCCATTCCAACATTTTTTATTTTTTATTTATTTAATAAAGGATATTTTCCCTTCAAGGAGTTTTCCTGTTTGACATTAAAAAAATTACTTTAATAAAAATCATTTTCATATGTAAATTATTTAAGTAATTTTAGTACATGAATTTTATAAATTTTATATTATATAATGTTTTTTAATTTAACTCACTTTATATTTTACAAGATCATTATTCACTTATATTTAGAGATAAGTGAATTACATGATTTTGATATCATTTATTATATTAAAGAGAAAAATATTTTATAATCATTGGGTGTTACATTATACCCCCTCTCATTATAATAATTTATAAGATGAAAGTATGTTACTCTACAAAAAATGAGGATACTTTAGCCTCATTACATTTTATGGTTCCTACATAGCATCGATGTATATTTGATTCTAACAAAAAACCATAACTAATTTAGTGGTCCCATTTCGTAAAACATTATACCTATAATCCAAAATTTCTTCTTTTTTCTTTAAAATAATTATTATGATCTTGTTTTATCTCCTCTATGATTAGTTCATGTGAAAGATCACGTATGTATTTCCTCAAAATAGAAACATGGAATACAGTGTGAACTTTTGGGAGATTTAATGGAATTCCAAGTGAAAAGATACCTTCCCTACTCTATCAGGAATATCAATAGGACTACTATATATAGGGATCAACATCACTTTGATTCAAAATTTCATAACCTTATTCCAAGTTTATGTCCATAAAAATACATTATCTCCAATTTCAAAATCTAGATAATGTCAATGGTTGTTAGAACAACCCTTTTTCCACATTGAGTTTCCTTGTTGTTCAATTGAAAGGATATTATTTCTCTATAATTTTTGTAGTTGGATTAGGTTCCAATATATTTATTTATCCAACTTCATCTCTACTTATTGGAGTTAAAAATTTCGTTTCATATAGGTATTTATGTAGACCTACCGAAATACTTGGGTGAAATCTATAGTTTTATGAAAATTCAAGTAGACGAAGGTATTAATCCCAACAACCATTTAAAACTATAGAATAATATCTCAATATATATATATATGGTTCTTAATGGTCCCCTAAGACTGACCTTTATTTGAGGATGATATGCAGTGTTAAATATCATTTCTATATTGAATTCTTACAATGTCATTTCTGGTATTGTTATGTATATCGTTGAAACTAATCAGATATAACTGATAGTGGTACTCCAAGTAACCTTACCAAATCATTAATGTATATCCTATAAATCTATTCAAGTAATAAATATTCCCTATTAAAAATAACATGTAATGACTTTATAAGATGACATGGAGTAACACAAATGGAATTATGGTCTTTATATGTAATAAAGAGTCCTATGATGAAATGAACAATATTGTTTCCAAATTTCATTATTGGTATAGTTAATAGTTCTTTTATATCCTTAGACTTATGTTGTTCATCTGTAACATGCTGACATAATAGGAATATTGATAAATACTCCACAATACTAGTTTCATTTTGTTCCACAGTAAATGATCTTTGAGATATCTATACATTTTGGTATTTTTCGGAGGGACATAGAATGAGAAGTTATGTGGATCATGAAATAACTCCTTAATAAATTATAGAATATAAGGGACACAAAGTTTAGTCTATAACCTTATCATTGTATCATTTTCAATGATGAACTCTGAAATATAACATATCTTATTTTTTATATCCACATATATTTTTTCACATCCATAATTATCATATGATTTGATAATGGAAGAGACATATGAGAATGATATAATTTTTCCCTACTCCTTTTGATTTCATGGAATATATTCTATAAATACATATATAGTGGATCTCTTTTGATTCCCCTCCTGGAAAAAACTGGCATGGACCTTTAAACATAGAGCATCATCCACCTTGGTTTCCTTCCCAGGGTGGTAATCTATTGATCAGTGATAATCTGATATAACCTCCACCCATATCCTCTATCATATATTAAACTCTTTATATTTTAATATATAAATTATTATTTTACAATCGGTATATATATCACTCCTTCCAACATAAATATTAGACCTTCATACTTTAAATGAAATAAATATCCATTTCAATATATAAATCAATAGTTGGGTAATTAATATTATTAAAAAAAATTGGCATGGGGAATACTATTTCATCACAAAAAGATGAGACAAATTATATAAAAATATATCTAATGATTTCATTATATTGGTTCAATGTTTATAAAATCACTCAAATCAATTTAACTATTTATGTTCATTTTATATATAGACTCCCAATGGTTCCCAAATATATAACTAGTTATATAACTGATTTCTAATATTTTGTGTATAATTGGGGTTTCAGAACCAATGGTGCATAATAACTCTCATCGGTCAAAAGGATGGGAGGTCAGTCTAATCACACCCTTTTCAGCAGAATTGTTGCATACATAGGGACTCTATTGTAGATTTCAGATATGTTCGATAATATTTCCTAATACCGATACAGGAAAGGTTAACCTAATTAAATGATCATAGGATAAAATATTTAATTTTAATAGGGAATCTTATTAGTGGATCCATCTGTATGTGCCTGAAGTTCTTCAACTATTTTGCATTATTGGGCAGCTTTTGTTATATTAAAGCCATATCTCTAGGTAATTCATAATTTTCTATCATGTTGGGATTTGATAAATATATCAATGATATTATTGATACATTATGAGGCATCCTATATATCATGTATTATAGTAGGATTAAAACCCCATTTTGTTAGCTAAACATATGCAGTTTAATGTCATGGGGAAAGTTCATACATGTGGGAAATTAGGAACCAAGTATTTGAGCATGAAACATTGGGTGGAGTTCTACAAATCCTAGGTATTATAGTAATCAATGTCATCATAGTTCAATCGGGCCCTTGGGGTTCGCCCTAAGGTGGATTCCCATATATGGGGTAGTCATATCATTCCACTCATTGAGACTTACAAATTGAGGCCACCCCAGCTGGTGGAGATTCATAATGAAAATGATATGATCATTTCAACTACCTAAGGCCACCTAAGTCATCCTCTATGTTAGAAACAATGGATAGAATGTAACCAGTATCACTTCTTGTGGATGTCGGACTTATGTATTCTTACAACCCATTGGAAGTCTAATATAGAGATTAGGCCTTAGGAAGGTGTCATATGTTTCCTAGATATGGAATAAATTCTAGTTCGTGAAGATCAGTTTACTTCTCAATCCACTAATGGATGAGATAAAATGATCATAAAATATGAATGATTAGTTGCTTATGGTGATATATCAGAGATACATGGGGGAAATACAATGAATTGGATAGAAATTTGAGCTTGGGCCTTAGAAAGTCATCATATATATCCTATTTATTAAATCGGATATGAGTTATTATAGTTCTATTGATCGGGGATTACACATTGAGGATTATATAATATGGGAACTTATCATATTATGCCACTGATTGGGGATTACACACTAATGATTCCCTAATATGGGATATGTATTATAATATGTCGTTGATTAGGGATTCCACAATGATGTTTCCCTAATACGAGGGACATATCATATTTGTAACACCCTAAGACTTTATAATATTTTTATTTTTTAATAAATTTGACATTTTTTCTAGATTTATTTATATTGAAAACCATGTTTAGATTATTCTATACACAATAATGAGTTGGCTTTCATTACACGCAAGGTCAAGTTTTACCGAACATAAATATATTATTAAAAAATTATAATTTAAAATAATAAGACATAACCTAGATGTTAATTTGGAGGTTATGAGTTGTATAAACTAGAATATTAAAATATATTGTTTACTTAATTTGTAAAATATTAATTATAAATGTATATTAGAGCCCACATAATATATAGGAAATGTTTTTGTAATGAAATATTATTAGTCTTTCAGAATATTTTTCACTAAATAAAAAAATTAATTATAATTAGTGAATTCTATTAATTTAATATATATTATATTTTAAATCAAATAATTTTTAAACTAAACTAATATATTTTGTAGGAAATGATAATAATAAGTCAAGATTAATTTCTAAAAATTTTATTTTTTGAAAAATAAATTTTGACGCCTTTTATTGGAGAACCAATTTTAGATAAAATTTTGACACATTTATATATTATATATAATAAAATAAACACATTATTTTATGTATGAATATAAAAATTTACTTTGGTTAGATTTTTTAATTTTTTTAATAAATTATATTTTTTGATGAATAGTTATAAAATATTGCATTATAATTGAAAATAGATTTTCATATAAATAAATTATACTGTTGATTTATATTTTTAATTAGTTTTAAACTATAATTATATTTATTTTATATAATTTAATACAATTTAGGTCATTGGAATAAAATTTATATTGATTATGAATATACAAACATTACAAACATTTGTATGTTTTCACTTTAATTTCTCATTTTCTCATTCTGTTAATGATATTAATTTATAATTAATTACTAAAACATCTATGTTATGAATTTGGAATATTATATTTAACATTTTATATAATTGGGTTCAAATAATAAAAATATGACTCTTTTATTTTTGGTAATATGAAATATAAATTTAGTAATATTTTAATTACCACTGTTGATGGTAAATCATGTAATTTAGGGTGAAAATATTATAATGAAAACTATAAAAAACACTAACACTCATCATAACTTCATTGGATGAGTTGTTTTCAACCAAAATCATTCTTGGTCCGAAATTATAACTTTTTAAATCCACTTGAATGAAATTATTATATTTAAGGAAACTTAAATTTTGTCATGCTTTTATTTTTAACAAGTGAAATATTTTAATATGTGGTTATATAGGGGATCTATAAGACAATAAATGGTATTTTTAAATATGAAATATTTATCTTTTTCATAATAAATGTTTTTTAAAAAAAATTAAGAAATAATTAAATGAAATACATGTACAATGATAGTGGTATTTTATAAGTATTGGTCTAAATTTTTCTTATTTTTTATGATATTTTTAACAATTCAAGTAAGTAATACTGTCAAGATTTTTATTATTGATATTTTAAAATAAATAATATTTTATCAAATTATATAAAATGTAAAAAAGGATCAATTTAATTAAAATTATTCGGATAATTATTAATTTTCCGTCAATGACATATTTATTTTTATTTTGATATTTTATAGTAATTATATTAACCCTCAAGGATTAAATTAAATGATGTCCTTGTAAGAGTTAAAGAGTTTAACTAATGGTTAAATCTAAAAGATAATGGTATTAATTTGACCTAAACATTACTAAAAATTATTGGATGATATTATTTTGACCCATAATCATATTGTATTCTAAATAACCCACATTTTATCCACTTCTGGTTTAAAATAAATTTATATTAATTTAATATTTTGTGAGTTTCCAAAAGTGTCTCTCACCTCAATTATAAATTCTAACCTCCTCCCTCACTTCTTCACAAGACATTGAGCCTTATATGATGAATAAAACCTACCCATTTTTAATCTTAAAATCCTTATCCATCTTCTGTAGGTAATTTTTTTTCAAAAAAAATAACCCTAGATCCCTTTATAAGATATCTAAATGGATTCTATAGAAGAAGAGGCAATTGTTTTACCTACTCATCCATATTCATTTCATATTCTACATAATATTCATGAGTTTATTAAATTATAATGTAATAAATATATTATTATATAAATTTTGAGATGTTATTATTATAGTAAAACTATATTCCATGATTTATCCATCCTATAAAAAGAAAAATCACCACATTTACGTATATAAGGCTTGTCCTGTCCACGCCATGGTGTAACGTGTTATTCCTTATAAAATTACAAGGATTTGCATAATTATGTAAATAATGTATATATATTATAATGAAGACATGATATTGGTCATTTAAAAATTAATAAATCATAAACTTCTTTATTTTCTCACTTATTAAGGTAATTTTACCAGTTCTCAAGTGGATATATAGCCTACCATATCCACAATACGATACGATTCATTTTCTCTATCCGTCATTGATGAATGATAATAAAAATGTATTTAATGATTAAATATTATATTTATAACATTAATATCATTCTATATATTTTTTATCTATATCCTTTATAAAATAACCAAAACATTTATGATAAAACATGCATATGAAAATGAAGTAGATAACACCGAAAATAAGGGTAAAAATTAAATAGTATTAGTAAAATAAGATCATATATGATACCATAAATATATATGGTTCTAATTTAAATTAATAACATTATTTAATCCATTATACAGTAGTTTAAAAAACATTTAACATAATTAATGTGCGAATTAAGGGTCTTTTGTCTCACTTTTATTTTTGTGGGACACATACCTTATAATCATCTTTTTTCTTTTATGTGGTCTCTATAATTCCCATGAATTTATTTTATGACTATTATCTTAAATATTATTTTATTTTAATATCTATATAATTTTATTTAATTCATGTGGAATATGATTCTACTGGTTATAAAGTGATAAAAGTTATTTCACAATTTCATCATCATTCCTGATTATTTTTGTTTACTAAGGAATATTTCTATTCCATGTTAGTGTTTTCAAAAATCAATTCAATTTTTTTACTGTTATCCAATTATTTTTAAATTCATTTTGACCCCTTTTCACATTTTAATAAATTATTTTAAAGGAACCATCCTATCATTTTCAAAAACAAGGTACACTATGAGATTTATTAAAAAAGTAAAAGGAATGTTTTTTAACCTTATACAATTTTAATATAATTTACCACCCTCATGATGACCTAATGTTTTGAATCTTACATTAAAAATTTTTAACGATCATTTCATAGAAAATATTTTACTTTATAAATTTGTGTCCTATTTAATAAATTAATTTAAAGTGGTAAGTATTTTATCATCTTATTTTTACTTCTATGTGATACAAGAATTATTCACCAATTATTTCTTATGTGTGGTGTAGTTATACTACCCCTTGATATATCATATCAAAATATAATAATCTTAATGGTATTAATATTTTCAAATAGTTATTATAAACTTTGAATTATTTTTTTAAATCAATTTTTCAATATAGAAAGAATGCTTTGGAATGGTAAGACACGGGTTGGGGACCATTTAATGTAAGACCCTCGATGCATTGGTAGACTCGTGAAATAAATATATTTGCCAAATTAAATGGGTTTCCAATCTGTATTCAAATCCATCATGTTTATGGTCTTGATGGTAAATGATCTATGTACCTAGGAAACATGGAATCCAATTGTTAACTACTTTCTCTATTGAGAGTTATTTTATTATTAATATTATCCATGATATTATTTCATAGAAATTATCTATGGATATATTTAATTATAATTTTTTTTATTAAATAAAAATTATTTCTGTTATTTACCTACCCATATATATTATGCCTTATAATGTAATTTGAATGGCATGGGTTTTTTAGTAAATGACATTTCCATATAGATTTTTTCTCATTGATTAATTTTTTCTTCCATTGTACTAACCCTGAATGAGAATTTGATCTCACACTTATTATTTTTACTTTCCCTAGGTTATTAAGAGGAATCCATCGAATTTGTTTTAAGGATGATTGTATTTTACTTAAGTTATACTTAATTTTATTTTCCCAGTGTATTATTGGTATTATCTATGTATTTTCTATTTTGAAAAATGATAAATTTTTTGGTCTTACATTATTTTATTCCTTTTAATCATGAATATTTAAAAATATAATGAACCAACTTCATGCTTTTTTGGTTGGTGCGTTACAATATTTTTCTACTGCTCAGGGCTTACACACTTAGGTTGCCCTAATATGAAGGCTAGGCAAGATTATCATGTTCAAGGATGCCTTGTTGACCTATCCTAGTTATCTTCATATCCCACTTTATTCCTTCCTTATATGACCTAAGAGTTTGACTTGAAATATTAATAGATTTCAGACATGTCTATTGGTATTGAAAACATGTACAAAGAAAATCACATGATCGGGTTGGCTTGTCCAAGGGGTGTCACATACTATGAAAGGTATTATATGACCAATGATAACTTATGTAGAGGAAATAGAAATACATGAATGACTTATATTATATTTCATAGAATGTTCTCTCTTGACATGCTGGGAGGGTGTCACAAGACTTAACTAATATGTGGGGGCAGATGTCATGTGATCTGTAGAGGCCATCTCCTGATCTCAACCGACATGCTTGGTGGGAATCACGTGATCTTGCTGACATAATTGGAGGGTGTCGCATGATCTAACTCAGATTCATAGAAGGATATACCTGAAATTGATGACATGTCTTGTTGTTATCATGAGAAAAATATGGAATGTACTAGTCCCATCATATAATTTGGGTGACATGTCTAGTGGAAATCGCACAATCTGGATGGAAATCCAAAGGGGTTTCACAAAACTTTTGTGGAATATCTGGGGTGAACAATGTGATTTTTGATAACATGTCCATGGGATGTCACATGATCCAAATGATACATAAATAGATAATTTCATGATCTACATACATTCCCTAGTGTTTTTTAATGACCCTGGGGGTTCCTGAGAATCACTTTATGATCAATGTATATGTTCTTATCATAAGTCTCCCATATTGTAGACTTTTTTCCAAGATTTTATTTCATATGTTCCTTATATTTCCCCACAGTTAGAATATTATTTATATTTCACGTGACACTTCTAAAATGGGGAATATCCTTTAAATAATTTTTTTCACACAATATGTTCCTCACATGATCATTGAGTGATCATGTGAAGTGGCGATTCCTACATCATGATCAATTTAGGCCATTCAATATATATTCACCTAAAGGAAGTCCTTGCGATCGAATGACTAGCCACTCCGAGAATTTTTCTCTGATGCTTGGGTGAGTGAGTTCATAGATCCAAATATGAATTTCTTATTCTATGAGGGAGTCATATATAGGCCCCTCTGTGCATGTTATACACCGCCTTGTGTGGAATGTATCACATATATTTGAGCTACAGTCAACAAATGGATTTTGGTGTCATGGACTTTCTGAGATCTTGTCATTGGTTTTTTCTTTGGGCATCACATGATTTCCATTTATAGCATGAATATCTCTTTAGTTCCCAATTTAGTATATTTGGTCCAATAAAAGATATATTTTCAAATAATGTGGACATGCCAAGGGGTTTCCCACATTTAGGTCGACATTTACAAAGGCCTTATCTAGATCAAGACGCATGTTAAAAGACATTCATGTTTTTTGAAATGACTTATCTGGGACCATCCATGTGACAGAGCTGGATTTTATAGGTTCTTTCATGAGATCATAAATATCTTAAAGGGGTCTTGTATAACTATTTTGGATTATTTATGGGGGCCTCATGTGATCACTAGCGACCAAGATATCTTCTACTCTCATGAATATCCCATCATTTACCTTTGTCTATCCTTTTTTGTTTCATCAAGGTTGGGGGTCTCATGAAACTGTATGATTGTTGTTGAAGACAATCACTCACAATGTATGTGATACATCACATGACCAATAAAGTGTCTTACAGTGATGCATTAGAATTTTCGTTGAAAAATCCTTTAATTGTCTATAGATCTGGAGGTAGAGCTTATGCGCGCATATACATGCATGAATCCCTTCATGTGATGATGAAGACATGCTAGACAGTTCTTGAGTGATAAGGCATACATGTCTCTAGGAATCCCAAGATGTACTGTGACCCCATGGTTGAATCACATGATGATTTATGACTACAAGAGGCTCCTTCCATTTTCATATTTTAGTCCCTTATTTTAGAAGTATTTTTTGATAGTTTTAATTCACCTAATAACTGATAAGTCATGTGACATGGTGGATAATATATAATTCTAAAAAATATTTAGAAATTGTTTTAGGATTAATCACAAGAGCATGTATAATTTTCAAAGGGTCTTCATGGGATTTGAAGTAGTTTATACGCTATGCATGACTCACTCAGATGAACATTTGAAGGTCATGAGATTGCGTGTCTTTTGGAATTTTGTGTCATCCATAAGTATTTGATGTCTTGTTATTTCTTTTCATTATGGGGATAGTAACACCCATGTCTCAAGTATTTATTCAACTATATATTTTTTGGTGATCATTTTGTGAGCGTCAAAATCCCCCCCCCCCCAAGAGATATGCCCACAATGACAATATCTTGGTTCTGAGGAAAGTAAATGCCCACTTAAGGCATGGGATATCTCTAATTCATGTCTGGGGAAATACTATGTCTCCTAGGTGATGTTTTATATTCTTTGTAAGACACTATAAATAGAGGAACATAGGTAAGATCACTAAATATCCACCCAATTATCAGATTTAATAAGATCTTCTTTCTTTATGTGACCCTCTTTGTAAGACCTTCTACCAAAACATATCATAGGACATGTCCTCAAGATCTCTTCATGAGAAATGTTCTCTAGATTTGCTTCATCTGGATTATTTTCCATGTCATTTATTAAAACCATCCAAAAATTTACCTTCATTAATTTTTTGAAACATGGACATAATCCATACAGACATGGTCATATTGATGGCTTTATGAGATCTGTTGGCTAAATCGTATGAACACTTGACTATTATGAGGATCTTGTGACCACGCTAGGATCAAGTGATCAGCATTATTTTGACTCATAATATGGATGTGAATGTTATTCATGTTTATTTTTTTTGATACCTTCTTAATCCAAGCGACTCCTATGTCTTTTATGTGATCTTGAATTCCATTGTGATTCTAGCGATGCGCATGACACCGCTAGAGTTTTTCATTTCAATTGAGGGGATATTAAATTTCCTAACATATTTTTAATGATTTTTTAATTATGGATTAAGTAACTCAACATAATTCTAATAATCCCTCACAAATAGAGGGTAAATTAATAATTGATCATTGGGATGTTATTACAGCAAGTGCGGATACAAATTTTTTCCATGTGGTTGGGTCATTTCAGATGAGTCTGATAAACCTAATGAGGGAGATACATAAGGAATATCCACTTTTTTACTTTTTACCCTTCTATTCGTATTGACCTTCCAATGAAATTCTCATTAATTTTCTAAAGACATCAATCATAACATGTTCTTGGGTTATAAATTCATATTACAACTCTTGGGGAAATATCTCCTAGATATGAAACTACATTACCTTAGGGGAACATATGAAAAGGAATATACTAGCATTCATTCCCACATACATTTATGGGAAAAATTATGAACCTGATTAAGATTTCCAAATGTACCATTCCATAATGATGGAGTCTTCCACCAGTTGACATTTTGTTTTGGTTTAAAACTAGGACTTTCAATTAGGGGGAAGCTGTGGAATAAACTAGGGTTGACCCATATGGGTGCAATATATCACTTCTATTTTTTCCATATAGTTGAAGAAGATTAAGATGTTTAGGTTCATCTAGGCCTTAAATAGTATTACCTACTTTAACAAAGGCATGATGTCAGATCTCTTTAGTTTTTAGAATCAGGATACAGACACATCCCACCTAATGCATGGTGAGGTGGGTGTTAGTCATTGGGAGATTTTTTATATATGTGGCACCCTCATACTAAGAGATATGTATGATGAGTTTTCCCCCTATGATCTGCATTGGATAATATAAAGAGAAATCCTCCTATCAACATATACCTAATCAGGAAGGCCATGAAGTCCCTCCTGAAGGTGCCACTTCATAGGGCAGATATCATGTTCATGATGTGGGAAAGATACATCATCAAGAATGACTATTATAATAAAAAATCCAAGAAACTAAATGTAACACCTTGATATTTTATGATAAATATTTTTTTTATGTCTTATTTTATATGAAACATCAAAGGAATCATTCACTACACACAACAATAGCTTGGCTTGCATTATACGCAAGAGAAACCTTCCTCGACAGCATGTGTTGTACGCAATATCGAATTTCACTAGACAACGATATATTGTTATAATATTATTATGGACTAGCCATTATGAATAGTATTAACTACATTTTGAATTTTATAACATTATTATTCATCTTACACATTTTCTAAAACATTTTATGTGAACAAAATAAATTTTTTAGGTAAAATAAGTATTTTTCAAAAAAATTCAGTTTTGCCGCCTTTTGATGGCGCACCAACTTTAAATCTAGTTTTTGACATGTTTATAAGTTAAATTTGACAAAATAAAATTCTTATTTTGAATCAAAATATACAAATTTACTTTGGATAAATTTTTCATATTATTCTGATAACTTCCATATTTTAATGAATAGTAAAAACATGCTAAATTTTAATTAAAAACAACTTTTTCATCACAATAATTTATATGGTTAAATTATAATATTGAATGGGTTTAAAGTATAAATAGAATATATTTTTACCATTTAATATAATTTATGTCATTAACATTAATTTTACATTGAATGCATAGGTAAAAACATTTCAATCTTTGGCAATGTTTTAACTTTTAAAACTTGTTTTCTTAAAAATGGGATTAATTTTAAATTAATTACTGAAACTTCTATGTTTTCAATTTTGAGAAATGGATTCCATATTTGGGATTCAGTGGGTCCAAATTATTCTAATATGTCACTTTTATTTTTTTGATATTATGAATAGTAACTACGGTAATTTTTATTTACTGCAATTAAAGGTAAATCAGGTAAGTAATGGAAACAATAAGATTATAAAATTACCCTAACAGCTTATAAAATTATATTGTATGAATAAAAGTCAACCCTTATCAACTAAGGATTGGAATAAATTCATTTTATGGACTTTTTACAATTAAAATAATTTAATTCTTATTAAAACCAAAGAAAGTGACAACATGCCACTCTCTTAAATATTATAACTATAATAATTTTAATTTAGTGATAAAGTTCATGAAACTTAAAAAATGAATAGTATACAGAAATATAATAAAATTATATAAATCATGTAAATTTATTTATAATTTTTAGGGATTAAATAATTATTGTTAATTATGACACAATAGTGGTGTTGAAATTATTTTATTGATTGAATTATCAAATAAATTATATTAAAAGTATTAAAATAAATATTATATAAACTATTTAATGTTCTCCACTAATTTTCTAGATAAATATGACATGTTATGAATCTATTAAATCTTTTAGTTAGAACATATTTCTTGTGTATATTTTATTTAAATTCAAATAAATGAATAGTGTCAAAATTGACACTATTGTTATTTTATAAATATTACATATTATAAAATTGTTTAAAAATCACAAAAATATTTAAAAATTATAAATTAAAGTTTATATGGTCAAAAATATAATACGGTATACAATTATGGACAATTCACAACATATAGTTTATTATTTATAATGATTTAAAATTTAGAATATTATTACCACAAATAAAATTAAATAGATTATATAAGGATAAATCAAGTTGATAATGTTTAAAATAAATTCCCAACTTGTCTAAATTTTATTTGATGATGTGATTACAACCATATATCATCTAATATTCTTATTTGAGTCATGTTTGGTGGTTTTTAAGTGGGGTTAGAATTTATTATAAATTAATATTTCTTATAATTCCAATGGTGCCCCTCTCTTCCCTTATAAATGGGAACCTATTACCTCTCCTCCTCACACCAATTTTAGCCTTCAATATCAACCAAAACCAACCAATTTCTTTTCTCCACTTCCCAAGAAACATACTAGAGGTCCTGGTCATCTTAAAAGACAAAATTTAGTGCCCTAAGCGGAGGTTAAGAAGAGGCGTGTCAAAGAAGAAGTAATATCCTTTACTGATTCTTTCCATTTTATTTCTTCATCTACTTCTTCTTATTTATTTATTTAATAATAAATTAATAACATCAGTATCACTCATATAATTATATGATATTATAAATATTAAACAACCCTATTTCACCTTCTATCCATCCTACGGAAAATGAAATCACCGCGCCTGCGTACTTACGGAATACCGTCTCCACGCCGGGGTGTAATCTGTTTTCCACCACCACCTTACGTGGATGGGTATAATGGTGTAAATAATAACTAAATATGATTATTATAACATTATACTAATTTTGAGAAATTGCATCTCCCACTTCAATACCATTCAATAGTTATGGGAACGATATCATCGCTCGTGTGTACGTGCAGCCTACCATCTCCACGATGTGATGCAACTCGTTATACATGATCTTCATTGAATAATGATTATATAAATGAATTTAATGAATATATATTATATATATTACACTAATACCATTCTTTAAATAAGGTATCTATAACCTAGAAAGAGTAATAAGAATTTATTCGACAAGACATGCATAAGAACATAAAGCAATGAACACCCGAATAACAAGTAGCAATGAAATATTACAAATAAAGAGATAAGAATATGACCATGTATGATATAATAACAATCAATATGATTCTATAATAATTCAATGACATTATTTAAATCATTATACAGGAGGTTCAGATACGTACAAATCATATCGGACATAAGGTAAAGGAAAATCTCGCAATCTCAATTTTTATCCGAGATTGTTTATACTTCTGTATTTGCTGGGACATATTTATCATTCACATCCATGTTTCCTAAATATGTAATATTATTTATATTCTCCTACAATTTTTTAAATCCAATTTTACCTATTGTTGAATTTTTAGTAAAAGATATGAAAGGAATCTTTTGTTGTTTTCAGTACGAGATACTTTTTGACATTTCCGGCCAAAGTACAAGAAGAATGTTTTTTTAACTTATACGGCATGAATGGATTTTTATTATTTCCATATAAAATTATTTATATGAAGCTTAATTTACAAATTTTCAAGTTTATTTTTAAGTAACTACTTTTAGTTTAAAATTTTATGACATGATAAGAATGGAAAAAAATTGAAGTAGAAAGTATATTTTCCTCAAGAATGGAGTTCAAGTGTTTTATCAAAATTATTTTCCATCTAAGATAATATAGGGTTCTATTTAAATCCCTATTATTACATTGATTTGATTATGTTGTGATGGAATTATTTTTATGAAGTCCTTTATCTTATATGAATTGTTTTTTGATGTCACGATGTTTAAGAATCCCATTTTTATTGCATGGGTTATGCTATGATGTATGATTTATGATTTTGTGGAACACATAAGAATAGTTTCATTATCAGATGGGTGGGACATATATCTCCCTTCAATTCATTGGTTAAATATTTATATCTCATGAGATAGACATGGCTGGAATGGCAAGTTAATCTGGTTTAGTGATATAGGACTGGAACGAGGAGTGAACTCAGTTTAGTAATGGACATTGTCCGCTATGATAGTCTTGGAAATGAGCCTCAACTAAAATGAAATGATTTTCTATGATTATGTGTGTATTCCACAACGTTTCATGTTTTAAGTTATGATTATTGGGATTACATTTCACAACTATGATTTATCCCATGTCATGATACTATGATCTCTTTTGCAGGTTAAGATATTCAAAATGTTATGTTCTAATGAATATGATATGATTGATATTTCTTTTCTTTACCCTTACTGAGCATTTGAGCTCACCAGTTTGTTTGTTTTCTTTTCCCCAGGTCATAAAGAAGGGTATTAATTAGGATATGCCAAAAGGGAATCAAGATATGATGAAATAAACGAGAGACAATGTAGATGCTTTGTGAACTATTTTTTTATGTTTCCCAGTTTCTAAAGACACTATACCTATACGGTCCTACCATGGTTTTGTTATATGTTGTAATAAGTATGCTTAAATTATGAAGTAATGACAATGTATGTAACATATGGGTCGTTATAGTTGGTATCAAAGGAAATGTATAGTCAACCTTTGGAAACTAGGATGTGAAAGCCTTAGTAAGAACCCTAAGGATATGTCTAAGAATAGAACATAATCTTAGTATTTTAGAAATGGACATGAATAACCTATGATAAGACCTAAAGTGTGAAATTTTATTACTAATTATTTTGTTTTCCTACTGTAATTAGTGTTTCTCACACTATGCTTCTTGGTTTTAGTCAATGGATGGAACCCGAAGGAACTGTGTTAATGCTGAATGCGACGGACAATGCAATGATTGTCCCCTTGAGCAACCAAACTTTATGGGAGATGGAATGAAAAATCTTTTTGCCATGATCACATAACTTTCTCAAGCTATGAATCATGAAGGACTTCCAAATGAGCAAAGGAAGGAGAAAAATTCTGTTTAATCCTTCATGAGGTAGTTTCCACCTTCATTCAGCGGGTCTTCTGATCCATTAGTGGATGAAAAATGGATCAGTACCACTGAAAAGATATTTTCAGTTCTACAATGTTCTGAACATGAAAAATTCATCTTAGCAGTGTATCGTTTGGAAGGTGATGTTGATCAATGGTGGATGCTTATCAAGAATACGAGGCAAAGAGACGAAATTGAGTCCATGGAATGGGACGAGTTCAAGAACATATTTTTTAATAAGTACTTCCCTCGTATTCTTTGAACAAATAGAGAGAAGGAGTTTCTTTAACTAAAGAAAAATGATGATGAATCTGTTGGTACCTACGAAGAAAATTTTACCAAACCTACAGGGTATGCTTCCGGAATTATTATCTAACTTGAGAGTAAGATCGGTCGATTCTTTAGTGGTTTAAAACCAAGTCTTCGAAGGGAGTTAGCCATAAGGGACTTCAATAGATATGAGGAAATTGTTCGATGTGCTCTCAAGGTTGAGATGGAGATTGGAGTAACCCATCAATCATATGGGTTTGATAAGAAGAGGAAAATGGAATTCAAAGGAAAATCTAAAGACCACACTGAAAAGAATATGAGTTTTCCATTATGCTCAAATTGTGGAAAGAAACATGGAAGGAATTGTCTTAAAGGGATAAGAAAATTTTTTAAGTGTGGAAAAGAAGGTCATCGGGAAATTGAATGTCGAAATAATGGGAATAAGATGTCTAATGAAGCGAACAAAGAAAGGGATACACAGAATGCACCTCCAACAATTCAATGTTTCATGTGCAAGGAGATGTGGCATTATTCCAATCAATTCTCAAATCCAAGGGTTGTTGATGATGATCGATGTCAACAAACTCTTAAGGCCAAAGATAAAGGAAAGTCACATTCAATTACAATCGACGATGTAGAGTATGATAATGAAGTGGTGAAAGGTAAACATACAATTCACTCTAAGGTAGAAAATGTTTTATTTGATTCTGGATCCACCCACTCGTTTATTTTTGAAGAATTTTCTAAGGGTATCATCATATTACCTCAACAATTAGATGTTGAGTAAGCTGTTACAACTCCTAATGGCACAACGATCGCATAAAAAGTTGAAAATTCTTCTCTGATTGAAGTTTGTGCGAAAGTGCTTCCTGAAAATCTTTCCATCCTTCCTATAGTGGAATTTTATGTGATTCTTGGTATGGATTGGCATTCTTTATACGGATCTCATATCAATTTCCAAATAAGGGAAATCACATTTAATATTCATGATCAATCTACGATCATCTATCGATGCAAGGATGAATATAACCTTCCAGTGGAAATTTCTTCCTTCTTATGGGTCTTGATTCTAATAAATGAAGGTTATTTATCTCAAATGGTTGGCAGGAAACTCATGATTAAGAATATGCCCATTTTATTGGAGTTTGGTGACGGATTTCCAGAGGAATTGTTAGGTCTTCCACCAAATCATGACGTTCAGTTTTCAATAGAACTCATACTGGGTTCTATGCCTATTTCAAATACACCTTATAGAATGGACCCAATTGAGTTGAAGGAATTGTAGAAGAAACTCCAATATAATCTGGATAGAGGATTCATACACCCTAGTGCATCAACTTGGGGAGCACCTGTTCTATTTGTTAAGAAGAAAGATGGATGAATGAGACTTTGCATTGATTATCGAGAACATAACAAGATCACTATCAAGAACAAATACCCTCTCCCATGTATTGATGACTTATTTGACCAACAATGCGGAGCTCAATACTTTTCCAAGATTGATCTTCGTTCAAGGTATCATTAATTAAGGTTCAAAAGGGAGGATATACCAAAGACGGATTTTCGTACAAGGTATGTACACTATGAATTTATAGTGATGCCATTTGGTCTTACTAATTCCCCTATTATCTTCATGGATCTAATGAATAGAGTCTTTAGAGACTATCTTGATCAGTTTGTGGTAGTCTTTATATACGATATTCTTGTCTATTAAAAGAACAAGTAAGAACATGAAGATCACTTGAGAATTGTATTAAAGACACTAAGAAAGTTGAAGTTTTATTCCAAATTTACGAAGTGTGAATTTTGGCTTCAAAAAGTATCATTTTTGGGTCACATAATCTCAAAAGAGGGGATATCTGTGGATCAAGAAAAAACAGAGGTTATCGAATGATGGTCAAGACCAAAAACAGTAACTGAGATCCAAAGTTTTCTTGGCATGGCTGGATATTATCGATGTTTTCTGAAATATTTTTCAAGGTTATCAAATCCACTAACTAAGTTGACTTTAAAAGGAGTTAAGTTCTTTTGGATGGAGGAGTGTGAAGAAAATTTCAAGGAGTTAAAACGAAGGTTATCCAGTGCACCTGTGCTCACACTAACTTATAGTGGAGAAAGGTTTTTGATCTACAGTGATGCATCCAAGAAGGTATTGGGGTGTGTTCATAGGAAAAATGATATGGTGATATCTTATGCCTCACGACAGTTGAAAATCCATGAGCAAAATTACCCAACTCATGATTTGGAGTTAGCTGCGGTAATCTTTGCATTAATGATTTAGAGGCATTATCTTTATGGTGAAAGGTGTGATATTTATACTGATCATAAAAGTTTAAAGTATATCTCCACACAAAAGGAGCTTAATATGCGCCAAAGAAGATGGTTGGAGTTGATTAAGGATTGCGACTGATCAATTCATTATCACCCAGGGAAAGCAAACAAGGTGGCAGATGAATTAAGTCGACAAGACCATGCTAGCTTATCCATGATGAGGATCAAAAAAGATCCAATATTTATGGATTTACACAGGATGGATCTTTAAATTATAATGGAAGGGGAAAAATATTATCTTTCTCATATTAATGTTCAACCATCTATACATATGAGGATTAAAGAGGCACAGAAAGAAGATGTAGAGTTACAAAAGAAGGTGAGAAATGTTCCTGAATTCCACATTGATTATGATGAAATAATAAAGTTCAGGAATTGGGTTTCTTTTCCTCCCATCCCAGATTTAAATAAGGAGCTTCTAGATGAGGCTCATAGTTCTTAATTCTCTATTCATCATGGAAGCACATAGATGTATGGGGACCTGAAAGAGTACTTCTCATGGTATGGCATGAAAAGAGATGTTGCTGAATATGTCTCTCGATGCTTGGTTTGTCATCAAGTTAAATCTAAGAGACATGAGTATAAGGGGATGTTACAACCATTACCCATACCCAAATGGAAATGGGTAAACATCACTATGGACTTTTTCACCGGACTTCCTAAAACATCCAAAGGCAATAATTCTATTTGGGTCATAGTTGATCATCTTACAAAGTTGGCACACTTCATTGCTATTAGAGAAGATTTCTCTCTTGATCAGCTTGCTGGGATATATATAAAGGAAGTGGTAATATTTTATGGATTACCACTTTCCATTATATATGATCAGGATCTGAGGTTTACCTCGAAGTTCTGGAGAAGTCTTAAGCATACTCTAGATACAGAGTTGAGTTCCATCACTGCTTATCATCCTCAGACAGACGGTCAGTCTGAGAGAACAATTCAAACTCTAGAAGACATGATAAGAGCTTGCTCTATGGATTTCAAAGGTGGTTGGGATCAACACCTACCTTTGGTGGAATTTTCTTATAATAATAGCTTTCACTCCAGTATTTAGATGGCTCTTTATGAAGCTCTCTATCTAAAGAAATGCATAACTCCAAATTTCTGGGATGAAGTTGGGGAAAGAATGCTATTAGGACCTAATCTTGTCGATGTGATGGAAGAAAATTTCAGATCTATTCAACAACACATAAGAGCATCTCAGAGTCGATAAAAAATTTATGCTGACAATTGAAGAAAAGACCTAGAGTTTGAAGTGGGTGATAAAGTTTTCTTACAAATATATCCTTGGAAGAGAGTAATGAGATTTGTAAATAAGGGCAAGTTGAGCCCCAGGTATATCGATCCTTTTGAAATACTGGATCATGTCGGGAAGGTAGCTTACCGATTGGCGCTTCCACCAAATCTCTCTCAAGATCACGATGTCTTCCATGTATCTCTCCTGAGAAATTACATACCTGATCCTTCACATGTACTAAGCTCAGAAGATTTACTGCTGGAGCAAGATCTTTCTTATGAAGAACAGCCGATAGAGATTCTGTATCATAGCAAAAAAGTTCTACGAAACAAGACCACTCTCTAGGTAAAAGTTTTATGGTGGAACCACCAATTAGAATAATCTACATGGGAGCTTGAGGATATGATTAGGGAGAGGTATCCTCAGCTATTTGTTATGATGTGACGAATTTCAAGGGTGAAATTAATTTTATGGGGGGTAGAATGTAACATCCAGATATTTTAGGAGAAATATTTTTTTATGTCTTATGTTAAACGCAACATCAAAGGAATCTTTCACTACACATAACACTAGCTTGTCTTGCGTTATACGGAAGAGTCACCTTTCTCGATAGCGTGTGTTGTACTCAATATCGAGTTTCACTAAACAACGATATTTTGTTATAATATTATTATGGACTAAACATTATGAATAGTATTAACTAACTTTTGAATTTTATAACATTATTATTCATCTTACATATTTTCTAAAACATGGTATGTGAACAAAATAAATTTTTCGGGTAAAATAAGTATTTTTCAAAAAATACAGTTTTGCCGCCTTTTGATGGTGCACAAACATTAAATCTAGTCTTTGACATGTTTATAAGTTCAATTTGACAAAATAAAATTCTGATTTGGAATCAGGATATAAAAATTTACTTCGGATAAATTTTCCATATTATTCTGATATCTTCCATATTAAAATGAATAGTAAAAACACGCTATATTTTAATTAAAAACAACTTTTTTCATCGCAATAATTTATATGGTTAAATTATAATATTTAATGGTTTTAAAGTATAAATAGAATATATTTTTACCTTATAATTGTTGTACCTCTCGTTCCCCTCGTTGTTTGATTTTCATGATCACAATCACCTTATTATTTGTCTAATATTGTTTGAAGTGTTTTTGAATGATAGGCACAAGGTTTCCAAGAAGTTGGCCCAAGAATGGACAAGAAGTGGACTGAAATTCAGTCCACCGGCCAACCAGTGTGATAGCACCGGCCAGCCGGTGGACCTGGCAGAGGCATTGCCCACTGCCAGGCTCCACCGGTCAGCCGGTGGCTTGACCACCGGCCAGCCGGTGGCATCCAGTCAACAGTGGCAGCTACTGTCTCCCCACCGGCCAGCCGGTGGACCTGGCAGAGGCACTGCCCACTGCCAGGTTCCACCGGTCAGCCGGTGGCTCTGTCACCAGCCAGCCGGTGGCAACCTAATGCAACAGTGGCAGCTACTGTCTGCCCACCGGCCAGCCGGTGGCTTTGGCACCGGTCAGCTGGTGCTGCCTGGGCAGAAGGCCTTCTCAACAACCAAGGCACCGGCCAGCCGGTGGCCCTGCACCGGCCAGCCGGTAGCCCAGTCAAACTAGCCGTTGGCTTTGACCAGTCAACTCCCTTTTGGCCTCCAACGGCTCCGAGGCCCTTTACAACGGCTCTGAAGACTCCCCAAGGGTTCCATGCCTATAAATAAAGGCCAAGGAAGCCCCGAACACTAACCAGATCATATACAAAGCCACCGTACACATTTTCCATCTTTGGCGTACCTCCGGCGGACTTCCTCAAAGGAACCCTCTTTGCTCCAACAACTTCCACATCCAAGGAGCTCCTTCAAAGAAGTTTGGAAGCGTCCTTCAACATCATCAATCAATCAAAGGCGCCCAAGGCTTCTCCCAATCACGGTTTTTAGTATTTTATTTATTTTGAGCTTAAAATTGGGTTTGTTCCTACAAACCCCAAACTCTTTCTCATCCCCTCTTTCTTTTGGGTTTCACATCACCATTAAGGTGTGAAGAGGTTGTCAAGCTTTCCTTTAAATAGCTTGAGACATAGGTGAGCTATCCTTCACCTGTAAGAAGGATAGTGGGTTCTTGCTAAACCATTAAAAGCAAGTGGGTTCTTGCTCAACCATCAAAAGCAAGCTGTAATAGGTCCTAGTGCTACCTCAAAGCCTAGTGGGTTTCTTGCTAAAACCATTGAAAAGCAAGCAGTAGGAATCTCTCAACGGTTGAGTTGGGAGCGGAGACGTAGGCCGGGTTTTTGCCGAACTCCGTTAACAATTTCTTGTGTGATTGCCTCTTTTATTTTCCGCTGCACATACTTTGATTTCACTTTGATTTTAATTTGTTAATCATTTTTTAAAAGGCAATTCACCACCCCTCTTGCCATCCTTCCCGTTTTTCTCCGACCCAACAATTGGTATCAGAGGAAAATTTGAGTAATTCCCTAACCAGTTTCAAATTTAAGATCCTTTTTGATGGCTTCTACCGCTTCAACCTCTTACGCCCCCGAAGGCTTTTCTTTGGATCGTGCTCCATTCTTTGATGGAACCGATTATAGTTTTTGGAAAACCCTCATGACCACATTTCTTAAAAGTATTGGCTATCCTATTTTTAGAATTGTTATGCATGGTTTTACCCTCACTTCTTCCGATGAGTCTAAGTGGACCACCATAGATATTATGAATTTCGAGCATGATGGCAAAGCCATGATTGCTCTACATTGTGGGCTAGACCGTAATGTTTTTGATCATATTTCTTCTTGATCTACTTCACATGATATTTGGAAATATTTAGAGCTAACCCATGAAGGTACTAGCATGGCTCAAAACCAAGAACCCGCTCAAAAGCAAGAACTCGCTCAAAAGCTAGAACCCGCTCAAAAGCAAGAACCCGATGCAAAATCCGTACCCGCTTGCCCACTTCACAAGAAAAGGGCCAAGAAGAAGAAAAAGAAGAAGGCTTCAAAGGCAACATGGAGTGATAGATCCTCCTTCTCCTCCTTCTCCTCGAGCGACCAAGGTAAAAAATGCCTAATGGCAAAACATGAGGTATCATCTTCCGACTCTTCTTCCTCATCATCCTCTAGTTCTTCAAATTCTTTCAATCATTTGTCTTATGAAGAACTCCAACATGTTAGAGACCAACTTGAAAATGGTTTTCATGAACTTTCTTCAAAATTAGTTGCTTTAAAAAAGAATTTCAAAAAACTCTCTTCCGAAAAAGAACAACTTCTCAAAGAGAAGGAAGAGTTGACCCTCAAAATCCAAAACCTTCCCGATGTTGATTCCATGGAATCAACTATCAAAGATCTAAGGGAGACTCTAGCCAAGTTCACCCAAGGGGAACAAAATTTGAACAATTTGCAAGGTTCCCAACGTGTATCCCGAACCACCCAAGGGCTTGGCTTTTCCAAGCAAGCTTCCTCCTCCCATGCACCCACTATTTTTGTAAGGGGGAGCTCTAGTTATAAATTTTGAAATTATTGTAAGAAACCCGGGCACCTCATTTATGAGTGTGATTGAAAAAATGCCTGGTACGGTCAACCCAAATCTATTTTTTATTCGGACGAATTTTATAGGAGAAGACCCACCATGAGACAAGTATGGATTGAAAAATCCCTTCTTGCGAGTCTCTCCGGGCCAAAATTTATTTCCTATCCCCGGTGACTTACTGTTTTTATTTAGGGGGAGTTTTTTTCAAAACCTTGTCTTAGATTCAAAACTTTCAATTCAATTTTTGGTTCAAAATTTTCATTTCAATTTTGATTCAAAACTTTCAATTCAAACTGTTATTCAAATTTTTCAATTCAATTTTCAAAAATTCCAATTGATTTAAAAATATTGATTTTCAATTGTCCCTCATTCAAATTTTTATGCCCCACACTATTTTGATAATCACAAAGGGGGAGAATTTCTTGATTGATTGGGGGATAAACCTTTTGATCATGCTTAGCATTTTCTTTCTTTATCCTTTAAGCATGTCTTTCATTTATTTTTTTTACTTTAATTGTTTTGGTGATTGTGATCATCAAAATAGGGGGAGATTGTTGTACCTCTCGTTCCCCTCGTTGTTTGATTTTCATGATCACAATCACCTTATTATTTGTCTAATATTGTTTGAAGTGTTTTTGAATGATAGGCACAAGGTTGCCAAGAAGTTGGCCCAAGAATGGACAAGAAGTGGACTGAAATTCAGTCCACCGGCCAACCGGTGTGATAGCACCGGCCAGCCGGTGGACCTGGCAGAGGCATTGCCCACTGCCAGGCTCCACCGGTCAGCCGGTGGCATCCAGTCAACAGTGGCAGCTACTGTCTCCCCACCGGCTAGCCGATGGACCTGGCAGAGGCATTTCCCACTGCCAGGTTCCACCGGTCAGCCGGTGGCTCTGTCACCGGCCAGCCGGTGGCAACCTGATGCAACAGTGGCAGCTATTGTCTGCCCACCGGCCAGCCGGTGGCTCTGACACCGGTCAGCCGGTGCTGCCTGGGCAGAAGGCCTTCTCAACAACCAAGGCACCGGCCAGCCGGTGGCCCTGCACCGGCCAGCCGGCAGCCCAGTCAAACTAGTCGTTGGCTTTGACAAGTCAACACCCTTTTGGCCTCCAACGCCTCTGAGGCCCTTTACAACGGCTCCGAAGACTCCCCAAGGGTTCCATGCCTATAAATAAAGGCCAAGGAAGCCCCGGACACTAACCGGATCATATACAAAGCCACCGTACACATTTTCCATCTTTGGCGTACCTCCGGCGGACTTCCTCAAAGGAACCCTCTTTGCTCCAACAACTTCCACATCCAAGGAGCTCCTTCAAAGAAGCTTGGAAGTGTCCTTCAACATCATCAATCAATCAAAGGCGCCCAAGGCTTCTCCCAATTACGGTTTTTAGTATTTTATTTATTTTGAGCTTAAAATTGGGTTTGTGCCTACAAACCCAAACTCTTTCTCATCCCCTCTTTATTTTGGGTTTCACATCACCATTAAGGTGTGAAGAGGTTGTCAAGCTTTCCTTTAAATAGCTTGAGTCATAGGTGAGCTATCCTTCACCTGTAAGAAGGATAGTGGGTTCTTGCTAAACCATTAAAAGCAAGTGGGTTCTTGCTCAACCATCAAAAGCAATCTGTAATAGGTCCTAGTGCTACATCAAAGCCTAGTGGGTTTCTTGCTAAAACCATTGAAAAGAAAGCGGTAGGAATCTCTCAACGGTTGAGTTGGGAGCGGAGACGTAGGCTGGGTTTTGGCCGAACTCCGTTAACAATTTCTTGTGTGATTTCCTCTTTTATTTTCCGCTGCACATACTTTGATTTCACTTTGATTTTAATTTGTTAATCATTTTTTAAAAGGCAATTCACCCCCCCTCTTGCCATCCTTCCTGTTTTTCTCCGACCCAACAATAATATAATGTATGTCATTACTATTGACTTTACATTGAATTCATAGTTAAAAACATTTCAATCATTGGCAATGTTTTAACTTTTAAAACTTGTTTTCTTAACAACGAGATTAATTTTAAATTAATTACTACAACTTCTGTGCTTTGAATTTTGAAACATGGATTCCATATTTGGATTCAGTGGTTCCAAATTATGTTAATAGGTTACTTCTATTTTTTGATATTATGAATAGTAACTACGGTAATTTTTATTTACTACAGTTAAAGGTAAATCGGGTAATTATGGGTAAAAGTAAGATTATAAAATTACCCTAACACCTTCCAAAATTATATTTTATGACTAAATGTATACCCTTATCACCTAAGGGTCTGAATAAATTCCTTTTATTGACTTTTTTCTATTAAAATAATTTATTTATTATTAAAACCAAAGAAAGTGACAACATGTCACTCTCTTAAATCCTATAAGTATAATAATCTTAATTTACTGATAAACTTCATCAAACTTCAAACATGAATAGTCTCCAAAAATATAATAAAATTATATATATCATGTGAATTTATTTATAATTTTTAAGGATTAAATAATTATTGTTAATTATAACACAATAGTGATGTTGAAATTATTTTATTGATTGAATTATCAAATAAATGATTTTATAAGTATTAAAATAAATATTATATGAACTATTTAATGAGCTATACTAATTTTCTAGATAAATATGAATTGTTTTGAATCTATAAAATCTTTTAGTTCAAACATATATTCTGTGTATATTTTATTTAAATTCAAATAAATTAATAGTTTTAAAATTGACACTATTGTTATTTTATAAAAATAACATATTATAAAATTGTTTAAAAATCACAAAAAAATTTAAAAATTATAATTTAAAATTTATATGGTCTAAAATTTAATGAAGTATACAATTATGTACAATTCACAACATATAAGTAATTATTTATAATGATTTAAAATTTATAATATTATTACCACAAATAAAATTAAATTGATTATATAAGGATAAATAAAGTTGATAATGTCTAAAATAAATTACCAACTTGTCTAAATTTTATTGGTTGATGATATTACAACCCTATATCATCTAATATTTGGGTTTGAGTCATTTTTGGTGGTTTTTAAGTGGGGTTGTAATTTATTATAAATTAATATTTCTTATAATTCCAAAGGTGCCCCTCTCCTCCTTTATAAAAGGGAACCTTCTCCCTCTCCTACTCACACCAATTTGAGCCTTCAAGCTCGGACAAACCCTACCAATTTCTCTTCTACACTTCCCTAGAAACATACTATTGGTTCTGGTCTTCTTCAAAAACCAACTTTAGTGCCCTAAGAGGAGGTTAAGAAGAGACGCGTCAAAGAAGAGGTAATATCCTTTACTGATTCCTTCCATTTTATTTCTTCTTATACTTATTCTTATTTATTTGTTTCATCATAAATTAATAACATCAGTATCACTCATATACTGATATGTTATTGTAAATATTAAACAACCCTATTTCACCTTTTATCCATCCTACGGAAAATGAAATCATCACGCGTGCATACGTATGGAATAGCGTCTCCACACCGAGGTGTAATTTGTTTTCCACCACCACCTTACTTGGATGGGTATAATGGTGTAAATAATAACTATATATGATTATTATAACATGATACAAATTTTGAGACATTCCCTTTTCCACTCCAATACCAGTCAACAGTTATGGGAACGATATCATCGCTCGTGCGTACATACGGCCTACCGTCTCCACGATGTGATGTGACTCGTTCTATAATATCTTCATTGAATAATGATTATATAAATGAATTGGATGAATATATATGATATATATTACACTAATACCATTCTGTAAATAAGATATATATAACCTTGAAAGAGTAATGAGAATTTATTCGACAAGACATGCATAAGAACATAAAGCAATGAACACCCGAATAACAAGTAACAATAAAATATTACTAATAAAAAGATAATAATATGACCATGTATGATATCATAACAATGAATATGATTCTGTAATAAGTCAATGACATTATTTATATCATTATACAGGATGTTCAGATACGTATGAAGCATATCGGACCTAAGGTAAGGGAAAATCTCGCAATCTCAATTTTTATCCGAGATTGTTTATACTTCGGTATTTACTGGGACATATTTATCATCTACATCCATGTTTTCTCATTATGTAATATTATTTCTATTCTAAAACAATTTTTAAATCCAATTTTACCTATTTTTGAATTTTTAGTAAATGATATGAATGGAAACTTTTGTCATTTTCAGTACGAGATACTTTTGACTTTTCCGGCCAAAGTATGAGAAGAATGTTTTTTTAACTTATACGACATGAATGGATTTTTATTATTTCCATAGAAAATTATTTCCATGAAGATTTATTTAAAAAATTTCAAGTTTATTTTTAATTAACTTCTTTTAGTTTAAAATTTATGACATGTTAATAAAGGAAAAATGTTTTTGAAGTAGAAAGGATATTTTCCTCAAGAATGGAGTTCAAGTGTTTTATCAAAAATATTTTCCATCTAAGATAATATAGGCTTCTATTTCTATCCCTATTATAACATTTATTTTATTATTTTATGATGGAATTATTTTTATGAAGTCCTTTATCTTATATGAATTGTTTTATGATGTCAGGATGTTTAAGAATCCCATTTTTATTACATGGGTTATGCTATGGTGTATGATTTATGATTTTGTGGCACAATAAAGAATGGTTTCATTATGAGATGTGTGGGAACTATATCTCCCTCTAATGGATTGGTTAAAGATGTATATCACATGAGATAGACATGGCTGGAACGACTAGTTAATCTGGTTCAATGATACATGAATCGAATGATTAATGAACTCAGTTCAGTAATGGACTCTGTCCACTATGATAGTCTTGGCAATGAGTCTTGACTAAAATGAAATAATTTTCTATGATTATGTGTGTATGCCACAAAGTTTCATGTCTTAATTTATGATTATTAGGATTACATTTCACCACTATGATTTATCCCATGTTATGATATTATGATCTCTTTTGCCGGTTAAGATATTCAAAATGTTATGTTCTTATGAATATGATATGATTGATATTTCTTTTTTTTACCCTTACTGAGCATTTGAGCTCACCCTTTTGTATGTTTTCTTTTCCCTAGGTCACGAAGAAGGGTATTAAGTAGGATATGCCAAAAGGGACTCTAGATATGATGAAATAAACGGGAGACAGTGTTGATGCTTTGTGAACCGCTTGTTTATGTTTCCCAGTTTCTAAAGACATTATACCTATACGTTACTACAATGGTATTGTTATATGTTGTAATAAGTACGATTCAATTTTGAAGTAATGACAATGTATGTAATGTTTGGTTCATTATACTAATGTCTTGTGCTGTGAATTAATCCAATGGTATGGAGGGATCTTACTGACCTAAAATTGATCAATATAAATCTAATGAATGGGTATGGGAGGTATTATTTGATGTTAACAAGACTGTCCAGCTGGCCGGTTTCTAAGCTATGATTCTGAGCAGCTAATAACTCTCAATAAAATAGATAAGTGGTCTTAGGGTCTTCATTATCATAATAGAGACTTCCTTGCAAAGAGGTAAGCATGTCAGGTTGGCCATCCCTGTGCTGGACAATAATTACCACCTTTTTTCAATATATATAAATTAAAGGCCCCTAAAACATTCATTGTCCCATATTAGATGTTATAGGGTATATGGGTATTATTTAGGATAATATGACTTCCTAAACATTAATAATATCTCCAACATCCATTTCAACCCATTTTTATATTGTATGAGTGGGGTAAATCCTGTGACACAAAAGGATTGGGAGGTTAGGGCCTTTATGTGTTTTCAAGAATTCTTCTCCATCTGAAATCAGGGGCCTTTTCACAGTGGTAGTGTGGTTAATAAAGGTGGGTCCATTGTTGAGGAATGGACCAATTTGATGCAAAATTGTGAGGGAGTCATTTTCACCTGCATTAACTGAGACCTCCTCTATAAATGGGATATGGCTTTCTAATTTAGCCATCAGTTCATATGTTTCTATTTGAGGTGTCCTTCCCATATTTATGTTCGATCTGAGGAGCATCTGATGGAGGGATTCATGTTTTGTATGATGTTTACTAGGTAGGAGACTCAAGAAGAGATAAACCACCAGCCACACAGTGTAGGGATTGGATTTTCCATGGGTTATACTGAAATTTGGACCAACTTAGTTCATAACGGGAAATTATCCACACTGGTTTGAGAAGATATCAAATTACCATCAATTGTTTTAGGAAAATACATGTTATGGAAAATAGATGACTTCTAGAGGTTCGACATATCTGAATACACCTCACAAGGACCCAAAGAATTTAAAATTACTCTCATTACCAGTAGAAGCACATGCCGATTCGGTAGTGGCGAGTGTGGTACTATCAATTGAAACTATTTCATCATTACTATTTATGATCGAATATCAAAAGGGGACTTCTTCGATATCGATGAACATAGATTTTAAGATATTGTTCATTCTACACCAATCATAGTTACCTTTGGAATTTTTCACTCACATCACCGCCCCTCTATGCATTACCTTCCAATACCATCTTGTAAAGGTCGGGTCCATCCTTGAGGCCATGTAGAGATGTCATAAATTTTAATTATTTGGGATTTCTAATCATCTATCGTACAAAAAATGGTGGTTCGGGAATGATTGTTGAAGCTATAGATGAATAGGGACATCCCATTTTTGAGGTAGTAGTAATGAAAAGATTATTTCTATGTTTAAAGTTATGTGCTTCCATTTCAGCCATATAGATATCATTTTATATTTTTTTTGATAAAGTGGTAGCCTTTAGAAGTCTGGAAACTTATTCAATCCTATGTATATTCTCCTCGGGGTAGTACTATTAGTGATGAATTCAGTACTGAATGTGTTAAAGATAATGAGAGATCCGTAGGTCTACCGCCTAGATTAGGGTCATGCCAATCATTTCAAGAGAAATGACCAACGTTCCAATATGATCTAGGGGTCCTTCATTAACTCTATTAGTATAAATACCTTCTAGAGAGATTCACCATGAGTGGAAAGGGAAAGGAAACATTCTAAATTTCCAGATCCACTCCCATGTAATATTTAAGTAAGTGTATCATTTCACTCTTTCATTGTATTGAATTATTCTAGTACCACATCCTAATTTTTCAAAAATTTATTGTCCTCATAGATATATCCTAGAAAAGAATATATCTACCCCAGATGATGTGGGTGAGAATTTGGTTGCTTCATCATAACCTTCATTGTCATGTCAGACCATTGGAAAACAGACATGGCCAATGCAATGGACTGGTTATGCCCTTTTTCTACAGTAGATGTTTCAGTGGTATTACCACTTGATCTGATGTGGGTGAATTCTATTTTGGAGGATACTAATACAAGTAT
The DNA here is from genome assembly GCA_963277665.1 of Viscum album. NCBI lineage: Eukaryota > Viridiplantae > Streptophyta > Magnoliopsida > Santalales > Viscaceae > Viscum > Viscum album. Next base: position 1,113,361,600 of record OY728145.1, read on the forward strand.
CTATTATACTACTAATATATCCTTGGTTGGGGATAGTTTTGAATAAGGTGAATACTTCTTTATAAACTGAACACTTTAGTCAGTTTGTCTCTTATCACCTACCACTGTTTTTTTCATGTATCCCTCGAGGGAGGTGAGAAAAGAATGACGTTAGGTAAATGACAAAATGTTCCATGAATATTCTCCTCGTAAGAGGGCTTTTTCAATTTTCCAAATAATGGGGTTGGGGTAATGGACACCACCAACGACGTAACTGAGAAAGGTATGTTTATAACATCATTTGAATACATTGGTTACTTAGTAATATCATATAATTGTTCCTTTGACATATAAAACAATGTTCCCCTTGTCACAGTTCCCCATCCCCATAGCTAGGAAGACCAAATCCCTTATCCCTTTGATATTCTTCTGACTATGGAAACCAACGTAGTGGATGATTCCCTTCCTTATTCATCTATCATGGTTAGCATGTCTCCATATCTTAGTGACCTAGTCTTAAAATATATTCCTATACCTAGTGTTGGATTATATCATGTTTTGGGGTCTACACCATTTTATCAGTTTATGTAGTGAGAAATATTGAGGGACATCTAGAATGTAGTTTTGAAGGCACCCACAGATGGACTGAAATACCAGCTAGGTCACCTTAACTTTATTATTACCAACCTTATTTATGAGGGTTTGGAATATAGCATACTTCATGCTCGAGTGAATGAGGTAATCCCTATGAGAGAGAATGATAGAGCCCTTGAATTGAGGGTGGTAGCAACAAGGGCTTCTTCATTAGTAAATCAAAGCTTGGATGAGACCATAAATAAAGATTCCCAGTGTGTAGTGAAGGAGGCATCTCACTAGAACATAATTAGAACTAGGAAGGATGAAATTGGCCATAAAAAAAATTAATTATCCAAATTTAGGTAGAAATATCCCATTTTCAACATGCACATTAGATATCATAGAAAATTGTGTTGGATAAAAAAATTCATGGACGTAATGGAGAAGGCTATGCTTGATTCTATTTTCATGGAATAGAAGATTCATTTCATTATAGAGGTGGATACAAAATATGTTGACCAAAATATTCCAAAACAATTTCCTCCCTATAGGAGACATTTTGAAATATGAAGAACACCTCTGAGCACGTGATATGATGTAATTGAAATTGTTCATCCTTACACTAGTTTGAGTATTCACAGGAGATATTCTAATATGTTACAATTCCTCCTTTTGTATGCTATTGATGAATGGATCTGATAAACACTATATTTTTTGTTCATTATTCCTTCATTCATGATTTGTATGACATTTCATTTGTTTATGTATCGTGAATCATTAACAATTCGCCTTATTATCAAATTATCAAGTAAACCTAAATTTAAAGATATGGATATTACAAGATATTCCCATTAACAAGTTCTCGTGAATTCCCACCAACATGGGATTCTTCACAGATGTATCTACTCAAGTTATCTAAAGATTACATAATTCACAAAAAGGATAATCTGGGTATAATATATGTCTTAGAGGGAGGGTAATATATCATCTTATGAATTCAAATAACTGGAAGAGCATAGATTTATTTTTTATGAATCCATATGGGTTCCAAAATTTTTTTTATCTTTCTCTTTATATTTTCCCAATCCTTGAGTATGATTTATATAGGGGAAGAATTAGTGGGTATGGACATAGCTTTTACCTAAGATTCCTTTATTAGGATTTCATCCTAGAATGTTTTTATAACTTTTTCTATTCATTCTAACTAAATTTTTGTTTTGATGTAGCTTAGATTATTTTTTCTCAGTCCTTTTATCATTTTATTTTTATGTGATTTCACTCAGACATTATATCATTTTTTTAGAGTATTTTATCTTAGACCATCTATCATTTTAGTTTAGGTAATTTTAGCTCAGACCTTCTATCGTTGTAGTTCAATTTCTTTCATCTCAGACAGTGAGATGTCCTATAATTAAAATTCTTAATTCAAGCAGTTGATCAACTATTGCGTAATATGGGGAATACATTCCATGGGTGACTTAGAACACCATAGGATGTTGAGTTCCATAATGGTGTTTCTGTGGCCCATAAAGATAAGAGATTATTTCCTAAAAACATGATATGCCTCTGGTTGGTAGGTCAAATCCCTTATTCATTTGTAGCATTGTCAAACATAGGTTTCTTATAGTGACCCTACAAATTCTTACATTAATATTACATCATTTTAATGTTAAAAAATATAATAATGTTACAAAACAAAGATCTAAAGGTTTGGTGTATTAAGAACAATGGTACCAAACATAACATTTACCTAAAAAAACATAAACATTATTTAATTATATATTCTCTAGATTCATAGTGTCCCTTGTGTACTCTTTAGTATAAGTAGTCACCTGAGGATTTACATCAAAAAAACGGGGTCAGTTGAAAGCTTATTAAGATGATAAATAAAGACATTATTCAATAAAAAATGTGTGTGCATAATCATCCTAATCGTAACATAATTAGGGAATCATCATCATAATCCTAAGAGGAATCATTAGATAATGGAATGGAATGTTAAAATTTATAAAAATGCAACATCATATTGTAGTTTTCAAATACCACACATACTTATAAACAAAGATAGCAACATGTTGACGCATATCATATGTAGATAATAGTGACATCATAATTGTGAGAAGATCTAGAAGCATGTTAACCCACTTTTCACCATATATCATGAGAAATATCGCATTACCCAATTCATTGGAGTTCAATATAATTCCAGGTGAACCCGCCACATCATAACATTTACACAAACATGAATGCTACATAGATCATATATCAATATCAGACAAAAAATAAACAATGGAGAGGAATGTGTTTAATTTCTTAAAACATTCATTAATGAATAAAGATTTCATTTCCGAAATAATAAATGGGAAAAACATGTTTTATATGTTAATTATCACACTTGAGTTAAGAAGAAATAATCTCTAGTGGAGTCAATATATGATTTGGAATGAAGAGTTATTTTTCGAAGAAAAATCAGTTGTTTGTAAGAAATTTGGATATGAATATTGTATATCATAGAAATAGAAAATTAAGTACAATGAAATGATATTTTGAGAATATTATGAGAAATTTCACAATGAAATTTCAACTAAAATAGGAATAACTGAACAAAACGGAGTTGGGTTCTATAAATCTCCTTAATTTATGTCTGAATGCTTTCATCACTTTAATATCCTGGAAAATAAAATTAGATTAATTAATCAATAAATATAGTAACACTAATAAATATATTTGATTTATATTAAATTTATTATTCTCAATTATTTTAATTATGACTAATTATAGAGTTAAATTTAACCATTTATGAGTTATTATTTTCTTTTTTTCATGATCGGTTCACTTTTATACCTATGTAGAAGATCCTATAAAAGGAGAATAATTATCTAAATTTATAATTATAATTTTTAAGTTAACTTAAAAGAGTCTAATTGGTATTACATATTATTTTTTTCTATATATGGATATGATTATTTAGATAAAATTTCAATGATAATCATTTAGACAAGTTCTGGTGGTTTTCAATCGCAATAAAGTTGTTTTGTTTTATTATTTTTTATTAAGTACATATGTTAGTTACGAAAAAAATCAAAATATATTTTAATTATTTTTAAACTTTTATGATTTTTTTATGTCCAGCATTGAAGGTGTTAATTGAAAAATGAAAATTTATTGTCCTTGACCACAATAAATCAACAAAACACTAACAATGTTTACATTTTTATAATAAAAGTGAGAGGAGAATAGGATTGATGATGGATTATTCCATTAAAATTATAAAACTAAAATTTATATATGATACTATAATTATCATTCTAGTAGGATGAGGGGAGGTAATTATATAATAACAAACAAAAAGAACGTGAAAAAAATTCAAAGAAAACAGAATATGATTTCAGTCGTTGGACTTCGTCTCCTTGAGAACCTCCTCAGGAAATATTGAATGGGTATTTTGTTGAAGAAAAATGATCTTGGATGTGGGTAAGTGTAATAATAATTGTATTGGGATGATATTGTAAAATATTCAAGGCCAATAAGGTGTGAGGAGAGGAGGTGGTGATGAGTTGTATTTATAGGGGAGGTGAGGGGTGTTGTTTCATTATCTTATTCATTGTTTAGTTATTTAGGAACAATACTATCTAAAGATTGAATATTATCTCTAAATATATATAAATAATGACAAATAATTAAATATTATGGGATTATAACTTCCTTAAATCATCTATGAATCAATAGTTCATGTATTTGTTAAATACCATAAATTAATATATTTTGTTATTCACCAAAAATTCATATATTTTAGAAAAATAAAAAAGAAATAAACCTATCCATTTTTAGAATTGAATGATTCAAAAATGAACATGATTTTATGAAAATAAGTTTCTAAATATGAGTAATTTAATTTTTAATTAAAATAATCATTTCTTCCAAAATTATTGAATTTAAATTTATAACTGATTTTACGATACATTCCAAATTTAATTACAGTGTTATAAAATTATTTTATAACAATAAGAAAAAAATAGTTATTTATGAAAAAAATATGAATTTATCTTTTCTATAAAATAATTATATTAATTATAAAATAGTACTTAAATATTAATGACATTCAAAAAATACCAAAATATAATTTATCATTTATGAAACATTTATTTACTTATACTATGATATAAATATATAATAATTTCATTTATAATATGCCTAAATTATATTTATATATTAAGAGTTTTGGTTAAAATTCTATTGGATGGATTACTATTCCTAATGGTCATGTTACTATTCTAAGGTTCAAGTTACTATTTCATTGGTATATGTTCTTTGACATATATAAATACCTCTTATTTCATTAATTCTTCATTTATAAAGTTGTTATTATGTTTAATATTTTATTTTATATTATTAATCCTATATGGAATAATTATAAGAAGGGAGTTCCCATAGATAAAATGTATGTTGTCACATTCTTCCCCCCTCGTGAAATTTTTCCAATGAAATCTTATTTTACATACTATAGTGAAAAAAGTGAGGGAACCTATCCTTAATCACTTAGGTTTCTTCCCATGTTTAGTATTTATACTTATGGCTCCACAATGGTATGTTTATTATGTGACTTGTATTATTGAATAGAACTATATCTCTAGGTAAATTATGTTCACTAGTTTCTCCTCATAAGAGAGATCCTTTTTCTAATTATACCACCTCTGGATTTATAACCTTTGAGATATATAATATGTACTTCTTTTATAGGGATACCTAGAATACATTAGGTACTTGAGAAGTGGTAGTTTTATGTGCTATTAGATAGGCCACATTAATGACATGATCAAGAATCTAAAATGGGCTAATGTACATGGGACTTATCTTTCCTTTCTTCCCAAATCTCATTATCCTATTCCAAAGAGATATGTGAAGGAATACTACATCTCCAAACATAATCTCTAAGTCTCATTGATGATTGTTTTCATATCTCTTCTATCAACATTGTTCAACCTTGATGTGCTACCAACTAGTTTTTACATTTTCTAGGATTTCTTTGACTATATCAGGTCAAAGTAGCTTATGTTCACCAACATCATCCCATCATTCCTATGTTATTCATGTTTTCCCATAAAGGGATTCATATGGATCCACTTGGATTCTCAAGTGGAAACTGTTATTTTGAGAGAGATCGACCATAGACAGATGTTGGTTCCATCCTTCTTTAAAGTCCATATAAAATTCCCCCAACATGTCTTCCAATTTATGAATAGTCAACTCTAATTTTCCATCATCTTAAGGATGATAATACTTAATTATGTGTATCTCAATGATTATATCATGACAGATACTTTTCCAAAACATGGATTTGAATCTCGAATCTCGATCAGATATAATCAATAGTGTTACTCCATACATCCTTACCACTTCTCTGATGTATATCCATGAAACTTTGTCCAGTGATAATTCCTCTCGAATAACGATAAACTAACATGACTTGGAAGATGATCAATAACAACCTGTGTAGCATTGTTTCATATGGATTTCTTTGGATTTCTGATGATAAATTCCATGGTGATGTTTTCCAATTTCATAGATTGTATAGGTAATGGGTGCATCCTACCCTTATAACTTTGTATTTCATCCTTCATCTTCTAAAATTATAGGCACTTTGGTGTATATTTAGTGATCCCCTTATTTTTATTGTCCAACCAAAAGTTGTCTCGTAGATCTCAATACATATGTGTTCTCCATGGGTGAATAGAGATGGTTGATCTATAAACAGAACCCAGAATCTCTTTCTTTATCTCTAGGATGGATGGTACACATAGTCATGACACAAATATTATAATTCCTTCTTCATCAATTTTGAACTCTATGGATTTCCCATTTCTATTTTCACCCACCTTCCTATGAATTTCCACATGATTTATTTAAGAATCCTTTATTTTCACCATGAGGTAAGATTGATAAATCATTAGAGAAATGATTGATGATGTCCATTCCTTAATGATTCTCATGTCTATACTTTTCAATTCTATTAATATTGGATTCTTCTCAATTCTCATCATTGATAATGTTATAGGATCCAATCAACATGAAGAATCCACCACATTATTCCCCTTTTTACGATGACCGTGGATTGGAAATTCATAATCCTTATTGAGATCTAACCATCTACGATGGAACATATTAATCTCCTTTTATGTGAATAAATTTTATTGGCTCTTATGGTCAGTATATATTTCACACTTCCTCAAATAGAAATAATTTTTCTATATTTTCAATGAAAATATCAAAACTGCCTAATCCAAATGTTGTGTGGGACAGTTTTTCCCATAATTTTTCATCTACCTTGAGGTTTAGGCTATCAATTTATCATTTTTCATCTCTACATAGCCTAAGACCTTCATTGAAGCATCTCCAAATACAACAACTAATACCCCACTTATTGGAAGTTTGCGTATGGGTGTTGTGATAAGGCTTATTTTAACTCTTTGAAGTAGTCTTCACATTCCCTATCCTAGAAAAACATTTCTCCCTTCTATGTTATCATCATTAGTGGTTTTTAAAATCCTGATAATTTCATCCAAAATCATCGATAATTCTTATCTAGACCACGGAAACAATGTATCACTATTACGTATGTTTTAATTGGCTACTAGTTTATAGCCTTCATCTGTAAAGGGTCAAATGATAGTCCTTTGTTGGTTATAACTTTCCCCAAGAATGATAATTCCTCTATAAAAATCACATTTACTATAATTTTTTTAATGTTCCTCCATTTACAATTTCTATATCATAGTAATTAAATAAACCTCATGCCCCCCTTTATCTTAGAGAATATCATAATTTCATCTATAAAGAATACCAAAAAATATCAAGGTAATCTCTAAAACTCTATTCATTAAGTCCATGAATATAGTTAGAGCATTGGTGAGTCTGAATTGAATCACTTTGAACTAATAATGTCCATACCTCCTTTGAATGGAAATCATGGGAATAACTTTCATACTCTCCTTTAATTGGTGATATCTTGACTAAAGGTCCACCTTAGATATATACTTGGTCTGACATAATTAATCAAACAATTCATCTATCTATATTAGATGATACTTGATATTTATCATGATTTGGCTGATATCATGATTATCAATGTAGAGGATCATTTATCCATCCTTATTAATGACTAAGAGTACCAATACACCACATTGTGAAGCACTCGGGCATACAAAACCCTTCTCCATATTCTCTTATAATTTTTTCTTTAATTCCTCCATCTCAAAGATAGGCATTCAATAAGGTTTCAAAGATATAAGAAGAGATATAGGAATTAGTTCAATTTAGAAATTAACCTCCCAATTATATGGAAGACTATAAAATTCTTCAGGGAACACATTAGTGTAGTCCCTCATCATGGTCATTTCCTTGATAATGATTCTCTACTTTGTATCAATCATTTGAGGAATATATGTTTTCTCATAAGGAAATAATATCCACATCTAATATAATGACTCTAAAAGAGATTCATCTTCATCCTTACACTTGTGTGGAATTGGAGGATTCATTTAGATGTAAAGAGTGATCTTCATTTCTTAACTTTTGATAATGGATTTTTATAGATATATCCACACCATGCCTAGTATAGCATAAAAATCCACCTAGGGAATTAAGACCAAATTTCTTGTGAGGTTTAGTCCCCAAGAATTAATCGGGTGGAGTTATATACTTTGGATGCTATAATATCACCATTTACTATTCTCACATATAACCCAACCTCCATATTTTGATGTGGTGATTAAATAGTTCTAACAAACAATTATTATATTAAAAAAATCATAAAAAATAATCAAATAGAATATTAATTATTAATTAGTGAATGACCAAAATACCTATCACCACATCATTGTCAGTCTCCACCTAAGTAGTAGTGATGGAATAATATTTTACATTCTTTTCTGGATCTTTTGTTTTGAAATGCTGATTACCATCGAGAACATGAGGATTAGTGTTTTTTATTTCATAGTTCATTTTCTCCCTATAATTGAAAAATTGAACCGTGGGTGGGGCTCTTCATTCCTCCACCACATTTTCTAGATTCCTCTTGTATCTTCAGCATTCATGTTATTGGTGGTTTTTTCTCCCACACATAAATCATTTCCACATCCCTTTATGTAAATTCCCATGATTATTCTTCCCATGATTTTTACATTGGATTAGTTGATTATTCATTCCACCTTATTCATTTGATCACCTATCTTGAAACTCCATCGTTTATTTTCTTATCTCTATATACATGGGACCGTTCTCTCCACACATCTCCACATTATGACCACATTGCACAACTTTTTCAAAAATCCCAATGTCATACATTAATAGAGACATTATAAAGTGTGTTTTTAACCACTAAATAATCTGTCTATATTTCCATTATTGTTGATAAATAACACGAGGTGTACCTAGAATGGCTTGTAAAATTTACTTTTTACATTGTGATCGATTAACCTTAATTTTTATTTATCTCTAAAATTTATTTCTCTCTATTTGTACAATGATTTTGACTGAAATACTTGTTAAATAATATGTTCATAAATTCTTCCCACTCCATCTCATCAATTTCACCCTTTGAATAGGTATTCTAAATCAGCACCCACAATTGGTTGGCCGCTACATCTAAATGAGAAATGCATAGAGTCACCTCCTCTATCTCATAATAGTGATGCACAGAAAAGATATACTCCATTGAGTTGACCCACTATTCCATGACTAGTGGATGGGAAGATCCACTAAATTCTGGTGGTTTTTTTCGGCATAAAAGACTCGATATTCATTTTCTCTCTCTTAAGTGAAGGTGTATGTTCTATATTATTTAGCTTAATTTTCATATACTGAAGTATGTAGGTATGCATCGACATGAAATTTTGAACTCCACCTCCCAAAGAATTGGGGAATTCATTTGGTCATGCAATAAATTTTCCCCCCACGTGGATTGTTGTCCAGGATTATCCTAGTTCCCACCATTTTCTAAAATAGAAAATGTTTGAATAAAACATTATTCAACAAGATATTAATAAATAATTTATTACATTTTGAAAATAACACTAACAGAATATATTTTGGGATCCCTACGTTTATAATTTTTCAAATACAAATTTGCAAGAGTGGTTAAATATATATAGTTTCATACTAAATTTTTTTAATATTCCTATATAATCTTAATTCCAAAAATATAAAAACAATTCTCAGATACCAACTATATTCGATTTAAATTTTTTTATATTTATATTAAATCATTTTAATAATAAAAAATATAATATTTTTGTAAAAAAATTATATATAGTTTTAGTGTCTTGGGAAAATTAGTACCAAACATATCATTTACATAATAAAAAATAACCTTTATTTAATTGATTATTCTATAGAATCATAGTGTCCCTCATGTTTTACTTAGTATAAGTAGTCACATGATGATATACATAAAATAATGGGGTGAGCTAAAAACCTATTAAGAGGATAAATAAGGACTTGAATCGACAAAACATGTTTGAGATTAATCATCAACATCGTAAAAATAGAATGGAAACATCATCATAATCATGAGACGAATAATCAGATAAATTAATGGAATGAGAAAATTCATAAAAATTAAACAAAAAGTCATAGTGGTCAAATACAACACATTGTTATGAAGAATGTTATCATCATGTTAATGAATAACATATGTGCACAGTCATTACATCATCATTGTGAGAAAATGTAACATCATGTTCGCAAATTTTTTACTTTATCTCATGTGATACATCACATTACCCAATAAAATAGAGCACAATAAAATTAAGGGTGCACCCAACACATCATAAAATTTACACAATCATTCCAGCCACATATATATTATATCAATATTATACATAAAATAACCCATAGAAAAGAGTGGGTTTCATTTAATAAGATATTAATTCATGAATAAACATTGGGATTCCCAAATATGAAATTGGAAAATAGATTTTATATAATAATCATCACACTTTAGTGAAGAAGAAAAAATCTCAAGTGGAGTAAATATGTCATATGGAATCAAGAGTTAATTTGGAAAAAATGAATTTTTTATGTCATAAATTCATATTATAATCATGTATTTACAAGAAATAAAAAATTAAAAACCAATTAACTATTGTTTTATGAATACTATAAGAACAAACACGCTGATATTTGAAACAATAGAGGAATAATTGAATGGAAGGGTGTTGGGTTTGAGAAATCCTCTTAACTTATGTTAGAATGCTTTGGTCACTTTAATATCATGGATAAGAAAATTAGATTCCATAATTTATAAATAAAAAACCTCATATACATTTACATGATTTATTGTAACATTATTTTGTTCATTTATGGCCATTATTATGATTTATAAAGTATACTTTCATCGTTTAGAGTGTTTTTTCTTGGATTTCCTGATCAGTTCACTTGTATAAATAAAAGGAAGATCATATACAATAATAATAATTTTCTAGAATTCAAATTATATGTTATTAGTGAAATTAAAGGAGTTTAATTGGTCTTATAAATTATTTTTTTTAGATATGAGGATAATTTATTAGAAAAAATGTTAATGATAATCGTTTACATTAATTTTTGCAGTTTTCGAATATAATAAACTCATTTTGTTTTATTATTGTATATATTTTATATACATTAGTTGTATAACATAAAAAGGTTATAAAATATATTTTAAATTATCTTTCAACCATTGTGATTTTTTTATGACCATTCTTGATGGAGGTAAAGGATAAATGAAAACTTTTGTTCCTCGAATGTGATAAATCAGCACCCCATGTATCACATTTTCATTTTTAGAATATAATTGAGAGGGAAGAGGTTTAATGACTCATTATTACATTTAAATTATACAATTATAGTATATATAAGATACTATCGTTATAATCCCAGTTATTTGAGGGTTGGTTTTTAGAGATTAAGAAAAGAAAAAAAACATGAAAATAAATTAAAAGAAAACATAAGAACATTTTAAATCATGAACTTCTTCAGCATGAGAACATCCTTAGGGAAATTGAATTTGATATTCTGTTGAGAAAAAAGGATACAAAAATTTTTCTAGGGTATTGTTAAGAGTATTTTAAAGAAATTGGACATGATTCAAATATTGTATGGTGTGAGGAGAATATGTGGTGAGGGTGGTATTTATATGGGAGGAGAAGGGTGTTTTTTCATTAATTTTTTCATTATTTTATTATGTTGGATCATGTATATAAATAGTTTTAAACTTCTAACTAAATATATTAATATAATGAATTATATTTTGATATTATGGTCTCAAATCATCCATACATCATATATGACTCAATAATTCATGTATTTGTTAAATACCATAAATTATTATTTTTCACTCTTCATAAAAATTTCAAATATTTTATAAAATTAAAAAAATTAAGCTTAACCATTTTTTAACATGTATAATTCAATAATTAAAATAGTTTTATGTAGATAATTTTACAAATATGATAAATTTAATTTTTAATTAAAATCATCATTTATTAAAAAAATATTGATTTTAAAATTATAAATCATTTTTCTAAACATTGATAATTTAATTAACGTATTATAAAATTATATTATAATCATAAGACAACTAAATATTTATTTATGAATAAATTTTACAAAAATTAATTTTATTTTAAATCATTTTATGGGTTATAAATTTTTAATTAAATATTTATGACATACAAAAATACCCTAACTTAGTTTATCATTTAAAAACATTTATTTACATAATCAGAAAGAAATATTTTGTTTTCAAACATAGGAGCATATTCAAGAGTCATATGAATACATTCATAATCAAAAAAAAGGTCTATTGAATTCGGTTATCTTCTTACAAAATACCTGGATGGTCTGTTGAAATATGTGGTTCTCATATCAAGAAGTTTCATTTTTGGAAACCATAATATTCATGACGGGTTCTTAAATCCTAAAAGTTGTTTCACCACATAGTTATAATTTTTTTTCATCAAGGATAAGTTTCAAACCATTACATTGGATTTCACCTAGACAATGGGGTCCAGCGAACATAAATTTATATTTACTAAGGAAATAAATTTGTTCCTATGGGCTTTATGACCAATTTATATTGGCCCAAATTTTTCCAAAACACTAGAGAAAATAGGTTTAGTGAGGGGAGAATTGAATTTTTTATCCATCCACACATTGAATGGTTTAAACCTGCTAGGTTTTGTGTCTTACTCAAACAATTTAAAGTCATCTTATTTAAACCATCAAAGGATAGAGTTTAAGGTTGTATATATTTGACTAAAGTCCAGGAAGATTAAGGTAATGAAAAACATGGTCCTAATATGAGGGAAATTTTACATAAGATCTTAATTAAGATACCCAGGGTTTATATTACTCCAACATCATTCTACTTGGGAGATTAATATGTAGTAAATCATGGATTGAGGTTCGTATGTCATGTGTAATGATATGGGAAAAGAATATCTAGGATGGCTCAAAATACTGTAAAGTGATGAGTTCTTCCACAGTGACTTCAGGATCACACTAACTGAAAATATCTTTATATAGGTCCACCATGTCTCTTGTTGGTAGGTCTGAGACCTTATGCATTAATATAATGGTCAAACAAAGAGATTACTTTTCCGTTCTGTGGGTTGGGAGAGGTTTCTAGATACAAAATCTACCAAATACATGAAAATTTATTTATGAATTGAGGTAATTCAAATATGATGGAAGCACCCCATAATCCGGTTTGTTGGGGTAGGGATATTGTGTTCTTTTGATAGGTTATGTTAATGTTTTATGGCTTCCACATTTCAGCATCATATTATGGGAATGTATTTTTCATTTTGTTTAAAAGTAATTGGACTAGGACTATAAGGCCCCAGCCTTAAACATTACTTAACATTGAATTAAATGAATAATTCCCATTGAACCACATTTTACTTCCTAATTAAAACCATGTATGTCGGAATTTTGAAATTCAAAACACAGAGGTGGTAAAATTTCATTTAAACAAAAAATCATTTTTTAAGTACCACTTAGTGGTTTCACTATTCATCAAAAATTGAAGTTTTTCAGAAAAATACCAAAACATCACTCTATGCTATATTTGATATTATGAATTCAAAAATTATGTCTATTTTACAAAATTCAAAACATATAAGTTTCATTAATTAATTTAATAATTAATTCCCACTATCAAAACAAATGGCGTGTTTTTATGAAACAATATGTATCAAAAGATTGACACTAGTTTAAGTCCAATTTCACAGTGAAATTAATTCTAACGACCACTATTGGATTAAATGGTAAAAATATATTCTAATTTCACTTTAAAACCACTTCAAAATATAATCTAATCATATAAACAAATTATATTAAAAGGAGGTTTTGAATTAAAATACAACATTTTTCACTATTCATTAAAAAATGAACTTTATCGGAAAAATTCCAAAAATTTACACAAAGTAAATTTTGATGTCCCGAATCTGAAGAAGAATTTTATTTGGTCCAATAGAATGTATAAGAGTGACTAAAACTATATTTAACGACGGTTCTCTATCAAAACGCGATAAGTGGACCTTTAGTGAAAATTAGTGTATATAAGCCTAATATTGAATTCTTTTCTTATTTTAAGCCTTTATATTTTATTGGATAAATATAAAAAAATTTAAAAAACATATATAATAATATTTTAGTGATTTATATTCATTCCCGCCAATACAATGGCTTCTTGTTAACTACAATTTAAAATACTATTACTTTATTACTAGTGTGCAACGTAAGATTTCAAAAAAACTCTTTGTTGCATATCGGGTACGCTGTCAAACATAGAAACCCCTTTAAAGTAAAATTAATATTTAATTCGCAAATATTAATAAATATGAAAATGATTTATTATTTATTTACCTGGGTTGTTACATCCTTCCCCCTTTTGGGAATTGCATCCTCGCAATTTTATTCACTTATTAAAATAAGTGGGGGTATTTATCCCTCATACCATTTTCAGATTTCCACATTTCCTGTTCAACCATGTGGTTTTTCCTCAAAACCTTTACCTGGTGAATTACCTTATTTTGCAACACTTTCTCTCTTCGGTCAAGAACCTGAAGTGGTTGTTCTTCATAAAAGATATTCTCTTCCAACTGAACTACCTCTGGGCTCCAAATATGAGATGGATCTGGAATATACTTTCTCAACATCAAAACATGAAAAACATTGTGTACCTGAGATAAACTCGGAGGTAACTCTACTCGGTAAGAAACTGATGCAACTTTCTTCAAAATTTCATATGGTCCAATGAACCTTGGACTCAGCTTTCCTTTATTACCAAATTGCATCACACATTTCCATGGTGAGACTTTGAGAAAAACATGATCACCTACCTCGAAAGAGATATCCTTCCTCCTGTTTTCTGCATAAATTTTCTGTCTGCTCTGAGATGTTTTCATGTGTTTCTGAATCAACTGACCTTTTTCTGCCATCTCTTCTAACAATTCTGGTCTCATCAGCTTCCATTCACCCACTTCATCCCAAAAAGATGTAGTTCGGTACTTATTCCCATATAATGCCTCAAACAGAGCCATCTATATACTGGAATGAAAAATGTTATTATATGAAAACTCAACCAAAGAAAGATGTTTGTCCCAACTTCCTTGATAATCCATAGAACAAGCACGTAGCATATCCTCCAAAGTCTGAATTGTTCATTCTGACTGCCCATCTGATTGAGGATGAAAAGCTGTACTAAAATTTAATTCAGTACCCAACGACTTCTGAAGGCCCTTCCAAAAGTTAGAAGTAAACCTGGGATCAATATATGATACAATGGATAAGGGAATGCCATGCAACCTGACTATCTCTTTAAGATACAATCGAGAAAGTTGATTTAGAGAGAAAGTATCTCGAATAGGAAGGAAATGAGCAGATTTAGTCAAGCAATCAACAATAACCAAGATTGCATTATTACCTCAAGATGTCTTTGGTAATACCACAGCAGAGTCCATGGATATATTTTCTTATTTCCACTCTGGCACCGGTAATGACTGCAGAATCCCTTTCGGTAACTGCCGCTCTTCTTGAACCTGCTGACAAGTCAAACACTTCATAGTAAAATCGGCAGTATCTCTTTTCATTCAATCCTACCAGTAATACTCCCACAGATCTCTATACATCTTAGTACTTCTAGGATGAAATGAAAACGGGGAACTATGATCCTCACAAAACAACTCACCCTTCAACTTTGAATCACAAGGCACACATAATCTCTTCCCAAACCTGAAAACACAATCATTATCAATGTTAAACTCAGGAAACTTACCCTTCTGAACTAGCTCTATGTTTTTCTGCAATCCACCGTCTTTCTTCTGCGCTTGCTTAATTCTATCTGATAGGGATGATCTCACTGACACCTGAAACAAAAAAGATGAACTTCCTGCACCAACATCTTCTATGACAAAGTTCATCAAATCAGAAACCAAAGGATCTCGTTCCAAACGTAGCATGGTTAATGAAGCATTACTTTTTCGACTCAAAGAATCAGCCACTTTATTAGCTTTTCCCAGATTGTAATGAATTGTACAATAATATTCATTTATTAATTCCATCCATCTCCTCTGTCTCATGTTCAATTATTTCTGAGTGAATATATACATTAAACTTTTGTGATCGGTATATATTTCACACTTTACTCCATACAAATGATGCCTCCAAATTTTTAGAGCAAAAAAAACAGCATCTAATTCCAAATCGTGTGTAGGGTAATTTACCTCATGAGTTTTCAACTGACGTGAAGCATAATAAATTACCTGATAATTCTGCATTAGAACGGAACCAAGTCCTTTCAATGAAGCATCACTATATATAACAAACTCACCATTCCTAGAAGGAAGTGCCAAAACTAGAGCATTCACCAATCTTCTTTTCAACTCCTGAAAAAAAATCATCACATTCTTTTGTCCAGATAAACTTAACACCCTTCCGAGTTAGATTATTCATTTTACTAGATAACCGTGAAAACTTTTCAACAAACCTTCGGTAGTAACCTGCCAAACCAAGAAAACTATGGATCTCGGTTACATTCGTGGTTCTTGGACATTCTTCAACAACTTTTTTTTAGAAAGATAAACAGTTATGCCATTTTTGAAACAATGTTACCAAGGAAAGAAATTTGTTATAACCAAAACTCACACTTGATGAATTTTCCATACAGTTTCTTTTCTTTTAAGGTTTTCAAGATAACCCTTAAATGACTTTTATGCTCCTCTTTACTTTTAGAAAACACCAAAATATCACCAATCTCGTCACTATCCCTGATATCTTTCACCATCGACCACAACTGATCAGCTTCACCTTCAAAACGGTAAATATCAAGACTAACCTTTTGATATTCTAAACACCACATGACATCAAAAATATTCTCCAGTGCTTTAATCCACCCTTCAGCTAGCACAGGGTCAGATGATCCTCTAAATGATGCGGGATGTTGCCTCATGAAATGTTCCACCACTGACATGTTCCTCTATGGTTGATCTGTTTGATCTCGTGCATGGATACCACCACCATTTATAGCTTGAGTCAATTTTCCAATCACTGCAACAAAATTTTTAGTTCCAATTCTGACCATCTCAGGTTGCTGATTTGGAAGGTTGTCTTCCTCCTGATGTCGTCCCAATATAGCTTCCTTGTTTTCTATGTGGAAAACCATTCTGAACACAGAAATATCTTAGGTGAAGCAACATGGTAATCTTTAAATTCTATATCATATCAATCATACCATAAATTAATTTACAATTTAACAATTTTCTAACTCCTAAAGTTGTCTAAACCGACCTCTGATACCAACTATAAGGCCCCAACCTTAAACATTACTTAACATTGAATTAAATGAATAATTCCCATTGAACCACATTTTACTTCCTAATGACAACCATGTATGTCAGATTTTTGAAATTCAAAACACAGAGGTGGTAAAATTTTATTTAAACTAAAAATCAGTTTTTAAGTACCACTTAGTGGTTTCACTATTCATCAAAAATTGAAGTTTTTCAGAAAAATACCTAAACTTCACCCTAAGAAATGTTTGATATTCCGAATTCAAAAATGATGTCTATTTTAAAAAATTCAAAACATATAAGTTTCATTAATTAATTTAATAATTAATTCCCACTGTCAAAACAAATAGCGTGTTTTTATGAAACAATATGTATCAAAAGATTGACACTAGTTTAAGTCCAATTTCAAAGTGAAATTAATTCCAACGACCAATATTGAATTAAATGGTAAAAATATATTCTAATTTCACTTTAAAACAAATTGAAAATATAATTTAATCATATAAAAAAATTATATTAAAAAGAGGTTTTGAATTAAAATACAACATTTTTCACTATTCATTAAAAAATGAACTTTATCGGAAAAATACCAAAAATTTACACAAAGTAAATTTTGATGTCCCAATTCCAAAGAAGAATTTTATTTGGTCCAATAGAATTTATAAGAGTGAACAAAACTATATTTAATGATAGTTCACCATCAAAAGGCGATAAGTGGAGCTTTAGTGAATATTACAGTATATATGCCTAAAATTGAATTCTTTTCTTATTTTAAGCCGTTATATTTTATTGGATAAATATAAAAACATTTCAAAACATATATAATCATATTTTAGTTATTTCTATTCATTCCCGCCAATACAGCGGCTACATGTTAACTACCATTTAAAATAATATTATTTTATTACTAGTGTGCAATGTAAGATTTCAAAGAAACTCTTTATTGCGTATCGGGTATGCTATAGAACATAGCAACCCCTTTAAAGTAAAATTAATATTTAATTCGCAAATATTAATAAATATAAAAATGATTTATTCTTTATTTACCTGGGATGTTACAAGGACATTTTTATTGATGTTTAATGTCATGCAATAAAGACTAATATATTTTTCTTGTATTTTAATTCCATGTTGTACGAAAGTGGGAACTGGTGTGAAAAATTGTAAAAGGTGTAATATATTTTAAAACAATATTTATGTATATATGACTCGTATTTTGGAAAAATGAGCTTATATGACTCTTCCCATATGCAGTTGGGTGAATTTTATTCATTTTTTCTTTAAACTGAACACAGGAATGGAGATATGGGCTTCACTACATATACTATTATGGAATAATAATTCTATACATAGTTCTTGGATGTGATACACTCTACATAGACCTAAATAATACACTGAGGTGGGGTTTTCCCCATTGATTTTGGTAGTTGGACTAATGATTTTATATATAGACACCAATATGAATCCTCTGATGACATGAATCAAGCCACATAATGTTCATAATAAAACATGCAGATTAGCATTATTCGACAAGGACATGGGTTCCTCGATGTAAAAAGGGAATTTTGTGACTAAGCATGACAATGGAGGTTTGTTCATCAATATGTATCTTTTGGTGACAGGAATCAAGGCACACATAGTTAATGAACGAAAGACCAATCTTTATGTAGGAACTATATGTATATAGGGAGCAATTTTTATGCTTTTGTTATGGAAGGGAAAAGTATTGGATATTTGGGTGTCTCTATATATCTTGTTTTGGTAGGAATCATGTTGCATGTAGTCCAAGAATGGAAAATTCTCTATGCAGGAGTAAACCATATGTAGGAGGGGATTTGTTTCAGATGATTATTGTAGATGGACCCAACATTTCAGATCTAATAGTCATTATGTATCTTATGATGAAATGAATCAAGACACAAGTACTTATGGAATGGATGTGTTGTGGGAGACCAACACCAACAGTAGTGGACCTCTCGGGTGATGCCCACAATAATGTGCAGTTTTAAGTTAATCTCATGACATAATCAATTTAGTTTAACATCAAGTTGAGGGGAATCATGGTGTCCCTTTTATGGTCTCCCATTAAGGACCCTGATGACCCTATAATGAAATAATATTCATTTGCCAAGTGAGGACTCCCATAAATAAATTCATATGCTCAAGTGAGCTATGTTTTCATGGAGAAACAACAAATGAAGCAAGTTTATCACATCATAGAAGAAATTATAGAAATTACAATGGAGTTTTATATGATGCATTGGTTGGGATAGGATATAAGATACAGGAATCCCTACATATATCATTTTAATGAGAATCAAAACATATGGAGTCCTAAAACCCCATAGACTTTAACATCAGGAAATAATGAAATTAGTTTTTCAGTTTAATGTCTTACAGAAATGATATGTGTGAATCACATGAAAAGAATAAGAATGTTGAAGTTGTGCCCATGAATAGTGGTTTGGGTGTCAGTATGTATCCTATGATGGAAGGAATCAAGAAATATGTAGCTCTTGTAAAGTTATTCATTTTAGTTTCATGTTGAAAGCACATTATTTGTGCAGTTTAACATCTTATAGTAATGATGTGGGTCATCCTATAAGGAAATGAAAGTAATATTTCATATAGTACCAATAATATAGGTTTATTCATCACTATGTTTCATGCAATGTAAATAATCAATCCAAAAAATTTTCTTGGATAAAGAGAATCCCTATTTAGGTCTAACTTTCATATAGGGATAGAGTAATTTTATCTTCTATTCACATATATCTAGATCATTTGTGGTGAATTGTTAGTGAGATGGTGACTTTGATGTAGATTATCATATTTTAGTGAGGAATTCTACCATGAAGTTTTATCATCGGGAAAGAAGGTTACATTTACTCATTTTAACATTATCCAACATGAAGAAAAAAGATGTAAAGATTAATTTCATGCAGCTAGGATGAGAGACACCATGTAGTTTAATGTATTGTATCCGGTACATGAGGCATTTGATGGAAGATTTTCAAAGTATTTATTATGAAACCGCACAGTGGTGCGGGGTTTGCCACACCGTTCGTCTATTGTGGACAATGATTAAGATTATTTATGGTAGAATTTGTGTATAGTTTAATGCCCTTCCCATTTTGGGTTACAGCTTTGAAGGATTATTTCACAATTTCATTGGGGTTTTGAGAGGAAACAATAGTTCTCCTTAGATTTGTGAATAGAGATGGGCCTTTTCATTTAAGGGTCATGAGATCAGATTCTAATAGACTTCAAGGTTTAACAATGTACACAACTTGTTCTCATTGAGCCTCTCCAATTCATCCAGCTACTTTTGTAATTTCTCAACATCTGAGAGTTGTCTGCTAATGGATATTCAAAGATAATGCATCTGGATTTTTTGAAAAACACTGCCTCAGTCCCATACACCATTGAATATAGCCTTTAATGTGTATCAATATGTGTGGTTGTATAGTAGTCCCATAAATCATGGAGGAGATAATCCGGACAAGACTTATTGTGCTTATTATTGATCATCTATAGTATATTTTAAATAGTCTTATTGAAAACCTCTATCTATCCATTTTACACTTCATGATAGTTATATGATAGATTGGACTCATTGTTGTACTCCTGGTACAATTTAATCAACTACGTAGAATAGAATATGGTTCTATTATATTTCAGTATTGTGTTAGGGACCACAAACCTAATGATGTTATGAGACATTATTAAATTGTTGATGTATTTAGAAATTTTAATTGTTGATTGATGAAATTTTCTTGAACATGGCATGCATGAAATTTTTTGTTGTATTTCACATAATACTAAAACATGGTTTTACAGTAGTATCCTGGCATCCTTATTTTTTGAGAGAGCCTAGTCATAGACTAATGAGCACCATAGGATCCTATGTGAACTTCATAAATTAAAGTAAAAAATCACCTTTTCTAATATAATTTGAGAAGGATTCTATTTAATCCTCTCTTTTGGATGGATTTCTTCTCTTTCAGACCACCCTGTAGGGTAAATTTCACTTCTTTCCTTCAAATTTATTCCTTTATGACTCGGTTTATTGGTAGGATCTCATTTTAGAGGTAGCTGATTATGTGATCCATTTATCCTAGCATAGATATCAGTCTATAATGATGTGGGGTGGTGTTGAACTAGTTTATTTCTTCCATATCATAAATGGTAATTGATGATACCATCCTTCAGTGTGTGATACGGAAGATCACTTCCCCATGACCAGTGTTATCCAAGACTATGGCTGCATTAGCCAATACACCAACACTATAATTTTGTTACCTAGGAACGAGGTCCAATGTGGAGTCTAAATGGAATACTTTTATTATTCCCCTGATAGATATAATGATAAAGGAAATTCATACTTTTTATGGAAAATTCACCATTGATCTTCATTATCTGTAATTATTAACCCCCGATGATTTTTTGATATGTTATCTATAGATACATTTGTAATTAAAAGTGAGCATTGAGGGCTTGGTATCCAAAATCATTATTAATTCCTCCTTCGGATAGTGACAAAGAGTAGGAAAAATTTTATCTTTCTGGAGATATAAATATAATCCATATGCTATCTGGGTAGAGCCTTATATTTTTCATTCCCTTTCTGATAGGACTTCAGGATGTTCCATAAATTTCCTCCCCCATATTTGAGGAGTTCATGGATGTAGAAAACTTACTCATCTAGAATTTTGGTGTCAACTTATATGATTTTTTTAGCAAGGTGTGTAACACCGTGAGATTTTTTGAATTGTGTTTTTCAAATTAATTTAACCTTTTTGATATTTTTTATTTCAATGAACACTGAAAATAATTTATTATAAATTAAACACTATGTGTGGATTCCATTATATAAAAAACCAAGTTAATATTACACTAAATGAAAAATAAAATGTTTCATTCTCAACATGGAAAACTGTTGTTAGTATGAATTATAGGCAACGATGACTTTCCTCTATGGATTGTGTAACACGCAATACTGAGTTTTCCCAAGTAATAGTATATCATTAAAATGTAATTATTTAATATAATTATATATAAACATGCCATTAAATTATAATTTATGAATATTATTAACTAATGTTTTAATATATATAGTTTCCAAAAATATAATATTATATCATAGGATACAAATTAGTTTTAAATGAATATGAATACTGATTTAATATAAAAGAAATTATTATTATTATTATTATAATTTTTTACCATAAAAATTAAATTAGATATAATTATTCAGTGATATAAATGTAATATATTTGTTATATATTCAGTCCAATATTTTTATATTCATCCAATAAATTATATATACATAGAATAATAATAATCCTAATTTCATATTTAAAAACATATATTTTCGTATACATGTAGCTTTACTGTTGTTTAAACGGGAAACAATATTAAATCCAAATTTTGAATATTTTTCATATTAAATATGTCAAAATAAACTTCATTTTTGAAATAATAACATAAGAGTAATGTCTGGGTATATTTTTGGTATTTTTCTTTGAGGTTTCATTTTTTTAATTAATAATAAAGAATACTGGATTTTAGTTCAAAACAAATTTTCCATCTAATTAATTTGTAACGATAAATTACATTTTATATTGGTTTAAAAGTATAATTAGATAATATTTTTATCATTTAATCCATGTTAAGATAATTTCA
The DNA here is from genome assembly GCA_963277665.1 of Viscum album. Taxonomy (NCBI): domain Eukaryota; kingdom Viridiplantae; phylum Streptophyta; class Magnoliopsida; order Santalales; family Viscaceae; genus Viscum; species Viscum album. The sequence continues at coordinate 1,113,384,672 of OY728145.1, forward strand.
ACCAATTTCACATTTAAATTGGGTATAAAAACTTTTCAATCTTTTATACATTTTTACATTAAAAACCCATAGTGCCATCCCATCAATGGGAGAAATTTTAAAATAATTTTTACAAATTATGTGATTGGAATTTTGAAAAATGGGTAAAATATTGGGAATAATAATTATTTATAATGTATAATAATGTAAAATTAGTTTTAACCAAAAATATTAGTGAAATTAATTAAAATTAATTACATCGCTAAAGGTAAAATTAAGCTTAACGAAAAACTAAACCTTAAATTTATGACTCAAAAGAACCTAGACACTTGTAAAAGATACAGTTTATGGACATATTTCATCCATATCCTTAATTTCCTTTCCATTGGATCATTATTAGATCCACATTAAACAAGAAAAACGTGGTTGTAATTCTATCTCCCAATATTTACAGTTGTGTCACTCCTCCTACGCTATAAAAAGGCCTCCTCTCCTCCCACTTACACACACCTCTCAAGCCCCTTATATCACCTAAACTATTCTCATATAAGATCAAAAAATACATCCCTTACTCTTATAATCTACCAATTGGGATGAAATAAATCCAATTAGGACTTTTGGTACAATCCAAAAGGAGTTCCCTGATTATGAGGTAACATCTTCTCTCAAGATCCTTTCTTTTATTTTATTTATCCACCCCCACGAGTTTATTTACACAACTGTTTTATCACAAAAATGGTAGATTAAATATATGATGATTATTTTGTGATAATGTTTTTCCTACACTTACGCATACCTCCATCTAATTAGTAATGAACATACTGTTTATGTGTACAGTGAAATACCACCTCACCAAACTATAATTTTTTATTTTTCCATTATAGCCTCTCATGGTGGAAATTATGATAAACTCTATGTTTATATGTGTAAAATATTATTTTTATTATGTCATAAATCTTATGTATTCCTTTTAAAACACATATCATTTTACTTTACATTTGGTGTAAATACAATAATTTCATTTGAGAATATGTGGACTACCACCCCCTCAATGTGATGTAATTCATCCACACACTACTTGGAATGTATTAAGGATGTGTTTAGTATTGTTTTATGATTTATGAAACATTATTATTATAATATAATTATATTATATACAAATATTCATTTATTTTATTTACTCATATTCTTTCATTACGATAATAAAAATGGTAACAACATGCATGCTCACGTACGGCTTGCCATCTCCGAGAACAGTGTAGTTCATTTCATACTTATATTTTTTATAGATTATTATAATACACATATACTAAAGATAAATGATAGTTAAATCATATTTCACATTCTAGAATCATTATTTAAGTGTAAGTACCAAATATATAATAAATTAAGACACATGTGTTGAACAAAGAAAATATTACTCGAAATGAAACCTTAACATAGAAAAATTAACAAGAAAGTAATATGAGGTTATAATCAAACCATATATGGTATTATATATAATAATATGATTTCTTAAAATTTGTATAATATATTTCTATTTATTATATCGATTGTTTTAATGTGTACATCGAGAGTCAAGACACATGGTAAGGGGAATTTCATCTCAGTTTTATTTCCATTTCATACATTCCTTCTTCACCAGTAAATTATTTTATGCGGGGTATTTACTTCCCATGAATGTCATATATTTCTCTAATAATTAAATTTATGGGTATTTACATATCCTTTTTATAAAAATTCTTTCATGGGATTTAGGTTTCAAAGGTTATCAAATCGATAAGAGAGTTTTGTCTCCATTTAAATTCATTGAGACTCCTATTTATTATGCATCTAAATTATTTTTTGATGTGAAAATACTTCAATTTTACATGTTATATAATGAATCTGTTTATTTTCAAGATTTTTTTTAGATCTTTGGATTTCCTTTTCTGACATGTATATTGTGATCCCAAGTTTCCAAGTAGTAATATTTTATTAAAAAAACCCCATAATTTGTTGAGATTATTAATGATTAGGCTTAATTTGATTAAATATTGTGATCCATATTTCAAGAAACATCAAGAGATTCCTTATAAAATGTTATTTCATGATTTATTCATCTATTGGTACCATTATTTCACTATTTGGTACATAAGACAGTTAATAATGTGTTTTTATGAATGTCTAACTTTACCATCACTTTAGTTAAAACCTATGTTCTATCAAAAACTTGTTTAAAAAAAGGGTTTCTAAGAATATTCTAATATTATACTATAATAATTAAAATAAAAATATTAATTTATTTATTTTACTTATGGTTTTAATGAAATATTCTTTTCTCTCTTTGAACAGGGGATTTTTCTAACCTTTTTACTATGAAAAAGGAATGTTCATTTTACCTTGTAAATTATTTATGGATTTACCCACCATTATCTCCATGAATCTTCCATAAAATGTTTAAAAGTTAAATATTTAATAATTTTTTAAAAAATTATTTTAAATTTAATTGTTTTCAAAACTTTTTTAACATTATTTCATAAGTTTTCAAGTAAAAAGGTTTCCAAAATAGTTTAATTATTTCATCATAATTTTTAAAAGTTATTTGAAAAGAAATGGTATTCATAACATTGTAAAGATTCCATTATATGTTTTAAAAATGTCTTCAATGAAAAAATTTATTAATCATATTTTATAATTTTTCATATAACAAGGTATTTAAAATAATCTAAATTATATTTTATATGTTTTAAAAGTATTTTCTAATAAAAAAATTTAAAATGGTTTTATGTGTTAAAAATTATTTTTAAAAGAAGATATGATATTATACTCAAGAAAAGTTCTTGAAAGAAATTTCAAAATTATTTTCCATCTATGATTTCATTCATTTATTTTAATCATGAATTTCTAGGAAATTATCTAAATGTTACATTCATATTATTTATTTGAATGTTTTATGCTTAATTGCATGGTCTTTATGAAACCAGTTTCTCTTTTGTGGTGTATATGTTTATGAAATACATTTCTACTTCATGGGTTATACTTAAAATGAAATTATTATAAAACATGTAACTTATTACATATATAATGATATGATTTCATATTTATGATACCCATTTAATTTTAAAAGTTAAGATATCATTATTTACGATTTTGGGGAACATGTCTGTATGAATTCATTATGGGATGTGTGGGAACAATAACTCATTCCAATTAGTTATTAAAATAATTATATATAATGAGATAAACATAAATGGAATGATAAGTAAAATTAGATTAGTAATATAGAGATAGAATGAGGAGTGAACTCGGTTTAGTAATACAGGGCTGCAACAAGGTGTGAACCCAGTTTAGTAAAGGACATTTTCCACATATATGGCCTTGGCATCGATTCCATGACTACAACAGAAATCATATTAAATTCTTACATGTTCTCTATAATTCCTTATTTTATTCCTATTCTATGATTTCTAGGATTATTATCTTTATTTATATTTGATTCTTGTCTTATGAACTTCCAATCATTATGTTATGATTCCTGTTTATGATCTATGATATGCATGGTATGGTCTTTTATTTTTAGGATCAGGTTTTCTTACCCCTATGCTCATATTTATTCTAACATTTCTCCCTTGTTTTCCCTTACTAGGAATTTTAGATCACCCCTTCTTATGATTCCTTCCATATGTTATGAAGATATGTATTCGTTTTTATGATTCTAACAAGATTTCTCGTCAAGAATAACCTAGTTGTTTAGAATATATCTCAAATATTTACCAGTGTTCATGTTTGCATATTTATAAGGGCACCAGACTAATATTGTATTTGGGTGTCTATTTTTATAATGAATTGTGTTTTCTGAAAAGGTTGTGTAATTTCTATTAATGAAAAAATAAGGACGCTATTTTTGGTAAAAGATAAAAAATTTAGTAAACCTTTGGAAAATATAATGAGAAAAATTAAATGTGATGACTTGGTTTATTTTTAATGATACATTTAGTAATGTTTCTACATATAAGTATAAGGATTATTCAATGTTTAGAAATTTTTTTTAGAGTTTTGGTAAAGGATAGATTGAGTGGTTTACAAGCAATACATCTCCATCATGATACTACAAGTAGTTGTGTCTATAGAACTGATTTACCTATGATTAATAACTATGAAAACATTTTTAGGATAAAGCTCGGGTTAATATAGTACAAGATAATGGGCTTAGATGAACACCTAATTTAACACTCACAGGGGATATAATTTGGGAATTCACAAACTCTTCATAAACAATCATGAAATATTTAAATATATATTGGATGTGAACAACCCATGATAAACATTGGGTGTCATATATTAAGGAAGGTCCCTTGATTTATACATCCTATAAGTAATTTTTTGACCACTCTATGGTTTTTTCTATGATAAGTAATACCCATAATATAATTATAGATTTAGTCAATTTTAGAAATAAGAATAAATTGGATAAATATTGAATGTGATGGAAAGTTTTCTGATGAGTAGTCAAGTGTGATGATCAGTGGAATGAAAGATGTTGTGATCATACCGAATCAGTTTTCATGGAACATGATTAACCACGTATAACATAAAAACTCACAAACTCAACATGGAAGATAATGAAGGAGTTCACGAAGTGTTATGATAATAGATACCATGGATTAAAAAATATTTGGTTTCCTTTCTGTTAAGAATGTGGAATGAATCACATAAGTGATATTTGGCCTCTCTAAGACATAAATGAATGTTATGTTTTTTAATTTTGGATTAGATGTTCAATATGGAACTCAATTTCCCAAGATAAACTCTCTTTAAAGGAACCGGCAAGGGGGCGTGAGTTAGGTTTTCATTGATGATGATAAAGAGACTACATATGAAATGTAAAAGGAAAGAGTTATTTTGTAATAGGCTGAGGTAACCTTGTCAATAAAGTATAGATTAAGTGTAATAATCAATGTTTTTATGTATTTTGAATAAAAAATTATGTTATATGAATGATTAAATGTATATCGATCATTCTACTTATGTTTTATTTTTAGTATTGACATGTTTATGTTTAATGTTCCCGATGTACTAGTGCAGTGATTTAATGACAAGGTGATATTTTGACTAAGTGATGTTAACACTTAATATCTTATTTATGTTAATATAATATTTTTTGGATAAGGATATGTGGGTTATGAATAAGAAAATTGGACGGTACTAATTACCTTGGAACTAAGTAAGTTCATATTGACATGTGGGAAATTCTATCATTAATGATGTTTATAGGATTTTTGGATTTAATCAATAGATCAAATATACTTTGGAATAAGGAAGAATGCATGTTTTCCAAAAGTATTTATGTAAATTAAGGTTATTATTATGATTCAAGGTAATATATGATTGTTGACAGCACTTAAGAAAACAAAAAGATTATAAAGAGATCCCTGGATATTTCAAAATCCCAAGGCAAGGTTCTAATACTCAAAGGGAATGTCAAAATACTCCAAAAAATACATGTGTGATCCATCTGCATGACAGAACTGAATGATAGAATTGCGTGGCAGACCTCCATTCCAAAATTATTTTTGTACCTCTGGGTGGAGCACCTGCGTGGAGGAGATGCACGAAGAACCTGTGCGGGTAAAACTTCCTTCGACCAGGTGCATATGTGCCTATAAATAGATCCCTTGAGATCCCTATTTAAAAGACTGAAAATGTTGAAAGACTCTCTGAATCTCCCATTGCATAGATCTTTTCCCAAGATCCCTCAAATTGTCTCAGTTAGCTCTCTAAAACATGAGAGAAGAGATAAATAAATGGAATAAGCGTGTTTCTAAAGTCTTTTACAATTTTGACATAGGTTTGGTTCTCCTATGTGAAATACATTCTTCATTCATCATTTGTACCTGCATGATATACCTACGCGTTATACATATGCGGCATACCTACGCATTATACATTTGTGTTATACCTGCATGTTATACCTGCTCGGTACATTAAAGTGGGATACCTACACAGCATACTAGTGCGAGGTACCTATGTGAAAGAGCTCAGTATAAATCCTATATACCAAATCAAGTTCCCTCTGTAAAATATATTCATGGAAGGGTATCTCCTACCTTGTTTACCCTATCTGAAAGGGACTAATTTGAAGCCTCCAGAAAAATATCTTGACTTATCAAACCATTTGTAAAGGCACATCAATGTGTCTCCAATTTGGGTTTGTATTTCCACAGTCAGGTTTCCTGCATTTGTTTCACAATGGGGTTTGGATTCATGGAATATCTATGGGTTTGTATATCCACAGACACATGGACCTTTCTCCCATATACAGTTCTGGAAATTTCCCAGTTTTAGGAAGGAGGGTTTGGGTTCTATACTCTCCTTATAATCTCTAAAACCCGGAACCTCATGTCACTGGTAGGGAAGGTATAGTTCACACTTACATTTCCATGCAAGCATAGGAGAAGTCTCCCTCCCCTATAAGGATCAATTTTACGGAAACTAGATTGGTTTAAGACCCAAACTTTTCTTGTAGGATGTGGCATCATTTCCCCTCCTCTCTTATTCAGTGCCAAAGACTAAAGGGGAGATGGGAATAGGGACTCTTGTTACCCTTTCCCTCTCTCATTGTGCTTTGTCTACATGGGCATCCTTCTGGGTGTAAGCCCCAAACCTTCAACCCTTTCTCATTACATTGGACCCTTGTCCAATGTAAACAGAATAGAGGGGAGGCACGTCGCCTCACCCTCTTCCATGGTCGACACACCCTCTTCCATCAGCGGAGGAGGAAAAGTGTGAAGTGTCATTGTTGAATCGTTCTCATCCTCTTGTTTCTCACACCGAGCATTACTCACATGGGCTTATAGATACATGATCGTTACAACATGTGCACAAACACTCATTGGAATGAACTACGAGAACTCGGATTCCTGTTTACACTTGGATATGTAGGAATCCTTTTCAGGGCCCGAGCTCACTGGACATCCTCTTTAGGAATCCAACCCTAATTCTTTTAATCTGGGAATCCCCCATAAGAATAAGCCCCAAATCATCAAGGCATCCTTTCATGAAGTAATCATAAACTCATCTCTCTCAAAAGACCATACTCTCATATGAGACTTATCGAACTATGTGGGATTTGATTCACATCCATATGGGATTTGTAGGAAGATTACTTGAGGTTCAAACCCAACACTCTAAATCAACCCTATTCTCCTTGGGTCTTATTCTCAATAGTGTCTAATATTACTTGGAAACCCATATCCTTTTCAATTCCCTTGGGATGCATTAACATAAGTCCCACACCAGACATTGACTTACCATATTCCACTTAGATTTCCATAACACATGACATTAAACTGTATATCTAGGTCCTTATCACATGACCTTAAAAGTTATGATGTGTCCCATTTAGTGGTACCGAACTACAAGGGTTCTGATTCCTTTTACAAGGATGCGTAGGTTGGCCATTTTATGGGAACGATCCCAAGATCAAATCAAACCTTTGTATCCCTAGATGATAATAAATTCCAGATTTCCCCCACTGAGTGGCCCAAAAACTAGCATCATCACAATGATGATTAAAAGAATATCTGAGTAGTATATTATAGGATACCATTTATAGAAAACCTCTAATACATATGAATATTTCCAATAATGAAGAACCCTGAATGAATTCTGATGATTCTAAATTTTACACATGTTAATAAGTGATTGTAAATTCCAATGGAAGCTTATGTTATGCTTGGTGAATTAATAAAGAATTGTGAAAATTTCTTAAATTTACTAAGAGAGTCCTAGAGTAGACAATAATTCCCCGCAAAAGGGTGTGATGAGTCCAACCTCCCATCCTCTCGACCAATGAACATTCTTAAGTATCATAATGTTCAAACATAACAAACACATCCCTTTGGAAAGATAGTCCCCTTTGGATAAAGAATTATTGGATGTTTCTGGTTCCATAAATGAATCCAATGCAAACCACCAAGAAATAGTGATTCTTAAAACTAGAACACATGTTTCAAGGAACTATGAAACAAAAATGGTGAACTCAACGTGAATCCTTAATGAGGTTAATAATGTTACCCACCTGTTAGGCCCCAATAAATTGATAATGGAATTCCAGAAAAAGTAATCAATCATGCATGTATCGATCTAAAAATATTTTTCTTTAATGGAGTTTTTTGTTGTTTTAATGTTTTTCTTCTTAGAATTCCGTTCATTCTAAAAATGGATTTCTCCAAGACAACATTTTTGAACTTCCAAACTGCTTCTTAATATGGATTTCCATCCAAGGGAAGGACATCATCACCAACCTAACATCTTCAACGTTGGGTATATAATGTGCTAGTAAATAAATATTGCCATCACTGTACAATCCTGACTTTGGACGCTGCTTGATAGGCCCACCAGGTCACTAACAATATTTGATCATCTGGCCAATGATGAACAATGATCAAGAAGAAAACAGTGCCAACAATATTCTCAAACCATTTTGGGACGTTATCCCCAGAATTAAATAATAAATCCCTCCCATACTATATGAGGTGGATCAAGAGGTCACTCAAAGCCTCAATTCAAGAATTCAAGAGTCCTTCCTAAGGACTCCCACCAGCAGTCTCCGCAAGAATCATGCGGTAGTATACCACGAACATGATGGGGGTGTTGCCTCTAGACATTTGTCCTAGCTCTCTTAGACCCGAGAATGCAAGATGAACCACCAAGGAAAACATTCAGTCAATAGGGAGTAGGTTCTCACCTCTGCCTCCTTCAGAGATTTCCATCAATTTAACTTGATGGCAAACAACGAGAAGGCATATACACTCGTCCGTCATAATTTTGCTACTCAATAGACTCGTCTGAAAGAAACCCACAAATCCCAAAATATAAACCCAGTGGAGTATTGTGAATAGGAACATACACCTACTTATAATGTACCGGTCAGTCAGTAGGGTTGTCTGACTGCATTTAAAGAAGACCACTAATCTAAGGTGGTGGCAACTGGTAAAAAGGAACATACACCTTTTTACAATCACCAATTCTGTCAGCAGTCTCGTATACCATTATTGAATTAATTCCATAAACCATACTTGATTGGAAACATTCAGTAGGTACATACACCTATCAATTTTCATAATGTCTTCCAACAATCTCATTTGGTAGCACCTAAAGAAGTTAGTCGGAAACCTCCGACGACAAATTTGGGGCAGACCCAACTCTCTGCCCCCATGCATGAGTACTATCAATATCCATTGATAGGAAAAGGAGGATATGAGAAGGAATATACACCTAATCTAGATACGGAATTGAATTATATTACTGTTCCAGCCACTAAAGTCACCAAACACATTTTATCAATGGTGAAAGGGCAGATGGAAATCCCTATCCATATTCTGGAAGCATTCCAAGATATTTTAACAACTACTTCAGTAGTATCAGGGGAACGGACACATAAATATGTCGCCACACATGGGATGACACATCGGCATGCCATCCCAGAGCAGATACACACCTTTGTTCAAGTCCAGGAGGGTCATGGGGTATACTCCCCAATATTATACGGACAACAGGATCGAGAACATATACCCTTTCCAATTGGAGGTAATCATTCTGTTCTGGTAACCAATCCAAGGCGGGCACATACACCTGCCCATGATAGCAACTTTTCCCAGCAAGTGACCCCAACTAAGTATAAGAGAACTACCAAAAAGAATTCTCATTAAGCACTGTTTGAAAATCAAGTGTCAAGAAGTAATTTGTATCCTCTTAATGCTAGAGTTCTTGAATCCCTCAGAAATTTTTATGTTGCTGTTCATGATCACATCCTCTAATTGAAAAATTATGGGAGTGGTAGTTGTAATTATGAAGTTCATTGTCATAAACTTCATCATGAAGGCTTTCTTCATGAAAATCCGGTCAATCCAGAGTGCCTATCTCCGGATGAGAGCCACGGAAACCCTCCGTGTGTCCAGAAGACCAAAGAGAAAGAAGATTTATCCCTTACTGTAATCCATCATGGTAATCCACCCCATGATCAAATTCACTGCAAAATTCCTCTCTACATTAGTATTTCAAATTTTCAAGAAAATTTCTTAATTGACAATGTAGTGACCAGAAAGCCCATCTATCTTGAGGCACTTGCAAACATAAGGCCGGTCATGTCTGATGGCTTGTAATTTACAAGTGAAAAAATTTCTCAACCAGAAGACATCTTAAGGGAATGACCATTCTCTGAACCTCCCTTGGGTCATTTTTCTTCTAATGCAGTGCATCCACTTTGGTCAGACCAAGTGGAGAAACCTCTAGTGAAAGATGATGAAGATATGTTGAACATGAGAAAACAATTAGCTTAAGGAGAAATACCAGTCATGTTCTGACCTTTGGAAAATTCCTAGTATAACATTCTAGAATTGATGACAGATGATTACATTCATGACATCCTCCTCAACATATGGAAAAATCTTCATAATTTTAAAACCAAAGTATTATCATATGATGAATATCAAAATCATGTATAGGTAATAGGATGGTTGCAATACTAAATTGACTTGGCCTCTCTCTCAATTTCCCAACATCCAAAGGTTGAAAAACAGCAGAGAACCCTTCCTGGTGCATGTCTCAAGGCTCTAAACATACTACGCCAGTTACTTTCTGATTCCCCATTTAGTATTCGTATTAGAGGACGGGGTTCATATGGAGCATTGCATTTCAATTCACTCCAAAATCATAAATGTCTGCCAATAGTGGTCTCATGAAATGTTATTGGCCATGGTCAGCCACAATGAATAGGTTTTGTATGTAATCAGATGTACGCTCAAGAATAGGCCCCAACCAGTTCTCATCAGAATCAGGCCCAATGAAAATAAGATGTTGAGCTACTTTCACTTCAATCATCTGAGAATTTTTAGTAGGAATCCCACTTAGAGGATTTCAAGCATCAGAGAATGAAAATGTATAAAATCACACAGTGATCATCCGAAACAGGTGATTTGAGTGGTTGTCAAATAATGCACCCAGTTAATGTCTGAACCAAAAATCCGCAAAATCAGAAGAGTAGTTGCATGAATTTCATCCATAGCAGTTCAATAATCTCCCCATCTTACAAGTATGGGGGATCATTTATTTCAACCGTAGAGTTCATTCAATAATTTTCAAAATATTTGAAGAAGAATAAGAAGAATAGGAACAGCCCGAGCCTATAGGGCTGAGGGATTTTTCACATCTGCAGTCCCCTCCTCAACGGAAGTCATTTTTCTCCTGATTAGGGATGAAGCCACAGGGAAATCATACAACTAAACTATCTAGGAATTCCCTTTTAGTTACTGTCTAAAAAATAATTCCAAGTAATTCATAATATAGGAGAATGAATTCTTTTGAAGGACACAAAGCAAGATGATCTTGTAAAAATAATGACAGAATTCCATCGATGCATTACGTGTTAGTAAATTTCATTTACACCATTGGAGAAGATCCTCCATAAAATAAGTCTAATTTAGGGGAATCATAAGATGATGTTCTTGTCCATAATATGGTACACATAGGGTAAAATGAAGAAGGTGTGCACACTCAAAATCATAGGCTTACCCAGAATCTAGGTATTCTTTCAAATAACCAACTCCCCCCTCTCCGAAATCCATCTAACAAGGCGAAAAGAAAAAAGTTAGATTGCCTCTCACTTTTCCACTGGAGAAGGTCAATGTATTTCGCTTGAATATAGATTTTCATAGCAATAAGAGGAAATGAATGAGTTTAAAAGACTTAATACAGAGTTACTTTGACACAGTATTTCCGCTAGATGCATACCCCAGATAGGTCCTCAATTTTTAAATCCTGTAAAAGATACATAGAAAAGTGGATTTGTAGTAACTATAGATGTAGATAATGAATTCCATATATTGGGTACAAAATCAAGTCAATACCATATAACTTATTATAGGAATGTTCCTGTGGGTTATCCAATGTAGATATTAGTACCACTATCAGTGGTTTTGTTGGACGTTGCACTAGCTCCAGCTCCAGTTTCTATACCTACACACATTCCAGCTCATCTTGATGTTCCCCAAATTCTTATGAACACATTTGAGGCATTAAGGACTCGATTGGAAGCTATGGAAGATAGGTGTGCACCATTTCATCTGGAAAATAGAGCTTACCCGGAATGGGTGGATGCAATTCCTCCCCCACCGAATTTTATGAATACCACATTCCCAATTTTTAATGGTTTGAGATATCCGAAATAACACATAACACATTTTATTTCCCATTGTGATCCCATGATGGGATCTTCTCCACAACAAGAAGTAGTTAAGCTTAGGTGTTTTGTGCTATCATTACAAGGACTAGATTTTGTCTGGTATATAAGTTTACAATCTCAATCATTTACTGGATGGGAAGATCTCTGTCATAAATTCCATCAATTTAGCTCAACACTACCAATAATGACAGTTTTTATCTTATTAATTGTAAACAAAGGGATAATGAAACTGTTTCAGATTTCATTGAACGATGGAAAGGATTAACATATTCCTTATGTGTAGCACTACCTTAAAAAAGTGTTGCTACCAATTTGTGTGTCAAATCTATGTGATGAATTATGCACACCATTGATCCTTGTGAAATACATAGCAAGGTTTTGATGCCTTACATCAATCGATCAATAGATATATGATTCTATTATAGAAATTAAGGCTAAAACTCATGTAATTCCATCATCTCTGGGGAGGATGATAGGAAAGGAAGAAGCTGCTACAACCACACTTAAGTAGGCACTTATAACAGCTTCTACTTCAATACCTTCAGCATATCGATCATCTCTGCCTCTTTAGAATTAGCAGCAATGACCACCTCATCAAGATGATAAAAGAGATCAAAGGAAGAAATAGTTCGAGGAAATAAAAAATAAAGTTTATTCTTTCAAGAATAAACAAGTTCCAAGTTACTTTATCTCATCCTTAGAAAACAATTTGGTTCAGTTTCCAAGGCCAAAGAATCCAAATAAATATGGAGATGAAGATCTTACGAATTATTATTCCTTTCACCAGATGTTGGGACACCCTATTCAGTGGTGTTTTGTTTTTAAATACATTCTGCAAAAGATGGTATACTCTAGACAAGTGAAACTAAAAAGTTCATCATCTTAAGTTTCATGTGTTACTTCTACTGATCCAGAGGAATTAGGTGAGTGGAAAGAGGTCAAAAGTAATAATGTGCAGAAATATGATGATTGGATGATCGAGAAAATGATAAACCAGACTCATTCCATTTTACTAACATAGTTGAAACAACCGATTGTGTCTTCTACTACTCCTTCCACAATAAAACCACCTTTACAAAAAGTTCATTCCTCGATAAAGTGAAGTGATTATAAGGGAAAAGAGTAGTTAGAAGAAGAAAAACTCGGGTCAAGGACAAAGTTTCCCTTGACTTTGTAAAATTTTATGCCATCCTTTTAAAAAGCACGGGCACCACCCCACAAAATGGCATAACCAGAATTAACCTATCATCAAAAATCATTGTAAGATGAAGAATTAATATTTGGTTCTATTAATGTTGTCCATTTAACAAATCCTTATGTCAATGATGATTCTAATTATAATGATCCAGAATTCATTGTAACTAATTGGAGAACAAGAGGAAGAGGCCAAGGTCGAGGATACAAGAGAAGACATGGGAATTCTAGAAACCACCATTTTAACTCATCCCCTAATTGAACCATATATGCAGTGGAAAATTTTGGAAGTGCGCTTCTCTGGGTTCAACAAGAACAAGGAGATTCTTCAAGGAAATATAGGTTCGGTTCTAACACAATTATTTAGGAACACCAATTAGAAGTCACGTCATCTTCCTCTTAGAAAAATAATAGACCTAGTCTATCTAATTTACCAATGCTATGAGTATTTTCAGCTTCTTCTCTGATATAGAGTACATATGCATCAAAAGCATCTACCTATAAAGCACCTGAAAAACCACATCTCCATTCTGGGAAAGGTAGACCTTTGGGTCAAAAGTATGATGTCTTAAAACAATTGGCCCATGTACAATCCAAGTTATCAATTATGGATTCTATGAATCTATCAAAAGATATTTGAGAATCACTCATTGAGGCTTTATCAAGCTCTCAAGAGTTTGAAAATGAATTTGTTACTGTTGAGGTTTACCATATAGAGAATTATTTTGAATAATTTCATGAACTCATATCTTTTACAGATGATAATGAAAATGATGTGGTGCAAGGGAATATCAAACCCTTGTATTTTTCTAGAAAGGTTAAGGACGTAGACATATGACGAGCCTTTATTGATAATCGCTTTGGAGTCAACCTCATTCCTGTTCGTACACTTCGTCAATTGGGCCTGACTGAATCTGACTAATCTCCTTCAAATTTAATGTTTCAATCTTATGATAATAATGAACAAGAACCTCTGGGTGAGATTACACTCAGAACTCAATTTGGAGATCTTGTGTCTAATTCATATTTCATGGTTATTCTTCAGGACACATCCTTTAGTATTCTTCTTGGAAGGCCTTGGATTCATCAACATGCAGCCATACCTTCTTCATAACACAATTGTCTTAAGTAGAGTTTCAATAGTCAAATAGGGACATTTTATGGTGATAAGTCTCCATTCAAAATGTGTGAATCTTAATACATTGAGGCAATGTTTTATCACACAAAAGGAATGAATCCCATGATAAAGGAAATAACTAGGGTTAATGATCCAAATGGACTAGAAATGATCCAATTAAATCCATTTATGCATTTCAGTATAGATTATGTGTTTCCCATCATTCAAATTCAAAAGGTAAACCCAAATCAAAGAACTCGTCCAGTAACTTTCATAATTTCAATTACGAAAATTAAGCCTGACAACATTAAAGAAACTGTTGATCCACCAAGAAATGATGGATTCCTAAATAGAGATGATTTCATTTCATCCACTAAACTACAAAAAGCTGCTACTTTATCAACCAGAGTAGAATATATTGTAGAAATTCTAGATAAAGACAAAGATATTGATTCTCAATCCTTCAATCCCTCTTTATTACAATAGAAAGTCCCTTCGTTATCAGTAGGGTTAGATATGGTAGCCCCTTATTAGAGATGTTTAAATACTAAATCCTCCCCTAGATCAGGATGTTTTTCCTTATCATCTACTATGAAATTGGAAATAGAATAGGTAACACATAATGAAGAAGAAGAGGAAGATCATAGGGATACTCCTCTGGCATTTGAGGAAGGTGTATCTACCACTATGGATGAGCTCAGTGAAATAAATATTGGTACAGAAGAAGATCCATGCCCCACTGTAATTAGTGCGACCATGACCTCTGAAGATCAAGAGGTGTATACTTCATTTCTAAAGAAACATCGAGATATATTTTATTGGAATTATACAGAAATGATAGGTTTTAATCATGATGTATCCACCCATTATTTGGGTTTTCCAGAAGAACATCGAGGACTCAAGAAGGCAGCAAGGATAACACACCCAACTCATGCCTCTAGAATTGAAGCTAAAGTTGATAATCTTATAAAGGCTAACATTTTCGGGGAAGTTCAGTATCCCAAATGGCTGTCCAATATTGTCCCAGTGAAAAAGAAGAACTAAAAAATTAGAGTATTCATTGATTTCAGAGATCTTAACAGGCATTGTACTAAAGATGATTTTTCAATTCTGATTATTGAGCTTCTAATTTATGGAACAACTGGTTATTATGCTCTTTCGTTTATGGATGGCTAATATGGGTATAATCTAATATGTATGGCCCCAAAGGATGAATAATCTACAACCTTCAGACCCCTATAGGTTTGTCTTTCTATCAGGTAATTCCCTTTTTCTTAAAGAATGTAGGTGAAACATACCAACGTGTCATGCACCATATCTTCAAACCCTTCTTAGGGAAATTTGTTGAATGTTATGTGGATGATTTGGTTGTCAAATCCAGAAAATGTTCCAATCACTTGGCTGATTTTGTAACCATATTACATAAACATCGGCAACACAGTTTGAAGATGAAACGCTTGAAATGTGATTTTGGAGTAACCTCAAGAATGTTCGATGGCTTAGTTGTATGCCATCGTGGTATCGAAGTTGATCCTAAGAAAAAAAATCAATACTTGGTATGTCAACTCCTCAAAATTTGAAATAATTAATAGGACTCTAAGGACACTAGGCCTATATTCAGAACTTTATCACCAATTTGGTAGGTAAGTGTTTGCACTTCACCAGATTAATGAATAACGGTGTCACCTACCAATGGACTGAAGACTTCCATGAAGAATTTTATACTCTCAAGAAATATCTATTGAGTCCACCAGTATTAATTCCACCTATTGAAGGAAGATTACTTATTCTCTACGTGACAGCTTTAGAGTAATCACTAGGTGCATTCCTCACCCAAAAGAATGATGTTGTTAATGAAAATAGCCTTTACTCTCTCAGTCAAACTATGATTGATGGAGAAACTCAATATTATAGTATTGAAAAGTGCCTCCTCACATTAATCTTTACAGTTTGGAAATTGAGGCACTACCTACAACATCATGAGGTTCAATTCGTATCTCGCAAGAACCCGCTTAAATTTATCCTCAATCGTCCAATTCTCACAGGGCATCTTGAATGGTGGGCAGTTATTTTGCAACAATTTGATATCCAGTTTGTGCCTCAAAAGGCAATAAAAGGCCAAGATCTGGCAGATTGACATGCTGAGCATCCATCTGTGGAAGATACATTATTTAATAATGAACTTCCTGATAAAGAGGTCTTCTCTATTCAACATAATTCCCAAACATGGTAAATGTACATTGATGGTGGTTCTAGAAGTCCAAAAAGGAAGAGAATGGAAAACCCTAACTCAAAAAATTTGGGTTTAGAATTGTCCTTATTTCCCCAGAAAAGGAAGTATTGCCTTATTCGTTCTTGTTATCATAAATTGGTACCAATAATGAGGTAGAATATCAATCTCTCATCGTAGGTTTGTAATTGTCCCTTTTAGTAAAAATTGATCATTTAAAGGTGTATGGTGATTCATAATTGGTAATAAAACAAATGAATGGGGAATATTCTATCAGAAAATAAGTGTTAATCCCTTTGTGTGATTATGTCAGAGGGTTAATTTATGAATTTCAATTATAGATGAAATTGTCTTATGTCCACGATCACAAAATGCCCATGCTGATGCACTAGATAATGCAGCTACATCCTTGGTAGATCCAAATTAGGATGAGGCAGTCATTAGCATAGCCCATCACCGTGTGGTCTCACCTTTTTCCAACTATAATGGAGAAAATTAATGAAATTTGGCCAATTTATGAACCATATGATCATACCATGGGATGGTGAACATCTATCAAGGAATATCTTCAAAATGGGGTACTTCTACTAAATAGGGCTGAGAAAGAATAGATTCGGCAATGAGCGGCCAATTTTACTCTTTAAGATAGTCCAAACCACCAAAATATCCTCTACAAGTAAGGATTTGATGGAATCCTCTTCAGATGTATTGATGGAGAAGTGACTGCACCAATCATGAAAGAAGTACATTCAGGAGTTTGTGTTACCCATCAGTCTGGGAATAGAATCTCAGATTATATATGAAGTCTTGGATATTTTTGGCCTTCAATGAAGTAGGATTGTATAGATTTCACTAAAAAATGTCATCCCTTCCATGTGCATTCCAACTTCGTTCATTAACCCCTGGAGTTGATACATGCAGCTAAATACTCTTGGCCATTTTCCACATGGGTAATGGATGTAGTAAGGCCTTATCCTACAGCCATGGAAAAGCAGTCCAAGTATATTCTCACTGCTACTAACTTCTTCTCTAAATGGGATGACGCAATAACTCTCAAGGAAGTCAAAGCCAAAAGAATTGTTAGTTTTTTCCAAACTAATATCATCACCAGATTTGGTGTCCCTCATACTATTTTAATAGACAATGGAACCAATTTTTCTTCTAATGAAGTAAAAAAGTTATATCAGAAAAATAATATCAAATCCAACCATTCATATCACTATCATGTGGTAGAAAATGGACAGATATAGGAATTCAACAAGACACTATCAAATATACTCCAAAAATTGGTGAATAAAGATAAGAAATCATGGCCTTATTGAATTTTGAATGATTCATGGGATTATCGGAAAATTACTCATATTGTTACCCAAGAAACATCTTATTCATTGGTATATGGAACTGAAGCAGTTTTTCCAATTGAAATGAAATTGCCTTCACTCAGAGTTGCAATCTGTGATCAGTCGTCTATAGATGAGAGGTCTAAAAAATGCTTCAATGAGTTGGAACTATTAGATGAGAAATGATTTCATACTTTTCATCATTTAGAAATCTATCAAAAAATAATTTCAATAGCTTTTAACAAGAAATCTTTCCTCTGTTCATTTCTTTAGGGATAATTGTTATTGGTCCTTAGGACTCCAATGATACTAGAAAAGAAACATCCAAAACTTGAGCCAAAGTGAGAAGGACCTTATTCCATACATAAGTTATATTCAAATAAAGCATATTCCTTAATCTCATTGGATGGAGGGCTTATTAAAACTCCAACCAATGTGAGATTCATGAAGAAATACTTTGTGTAGTTGTGCACATTCATCTTCACTGCAAGACATTAAAATGCACAGTACAACATCCCCACTGAATGATGTTAAACTGCATAGTATAATGTCCTTTATGCAAGACTAAAAAACTACACAACACCATGTCCTATTTTCAAGACATTAAACTGCATAAAAACCATAAGTGTCCATGCTACATGACGGTAAAATGCATTACATCTTCGTCCATGTCGCATAACGTTAAACTGCATGACATAATTTCTACAACTAACTTTTTCTTTAATTTGACATTAGAAGCTTCCATAAGAAAACATCATTGATTTCATCACTACTCTTTAGTAGTATATGAGTCTCTCTCTTTCCAATGTCTGAGTTATATCTTCATAGACACCTTGTTTCGAGAACTACGTATGTATTGATTCTCATTTTCTAGTGGGATATGTAGAGATGCCTAAATCTCAAATTTTGGGCCCAGCCACAATCACAAAATCATCTTATTTTCTTTTCTCCTCATGTATACGAATCATAACTATTCAGAGTGTTTCCTTAAGATATATTATTTGGTCCTTATTCCATTTTATGTCTTAAGATTTACCATTCTCTCAGAATGAGTCAAAAGTTCTAATTCTTCATGTCAAACTCGATTGGTATGAGAAATGGTTGTTTCAAGAACTATATATGGCTCGATTATCATTTTCTAATGAGATATGTAGAGATTCCTAGATCTCTAATCTTGGGCCCATACATGATAAAAAAATATTTATTTACTGTATAAAGATCAAATCTACATAGAGAATGTTTTAAGAGCTATGTAAGACTTGATTTTTTCCCAAGCAAGACATATAGTGACACTTGGGTTTTATCCCTTAATCCAGTTACATTATGTCTTTCCTTTTACATTGGTTAATCTTCATCCTTACTGAATGATGTTAAACTGAATGTAAATATAGCTTCCCTATTCTTTACTTGTGTCACCTTTTCACTGTAAGAGAAACCCTTACAGCTCCTTGTTTCTCACATCCAGCATAGCTCACATGGGCTTAGGAATTGGGTAAATGGATTATTTATATAAATAAGGCATCTCAATTTATTATGGGGCTATTAATATCTTAACTACATGACTTAAAACTACATAGTATAATTTCCTCGTTACATGACATTAAATTTCAAATCATAATATTAAGTCATAGGAAACAAAGAAAGTCTCCATTTTACATATGAGTCAGATCCATGTAATGGATGTCAAACTAATGGCCAATATTGGTTAAAATATTTATCATATACATTGGAAATAAACCCTTTCCATTTTTCATACTCTTAATCTTGAATATTTCAAGATCCTCATAATCCTTCTTACATTTTCTGGTGACAGATTTTCTAATACCTACGAGCTCTTTTGCCTGACGATGCAGCACGTGCCATTAGGTAGCCTTGCATAAGTTTCCCACATAACAGGCCTTTCAGTCAAAAGATGTAACTATTTGGCTATGTAGCATATGCCTCAGTTGGCACTGTATAACACATCCCCCATAACATGATTTTCAACTAATGGTAAATTCATTCTTGGTTTTAGTATCTTTGTCCGCTTTAATATTTGATGAAAATATACAAGAATCTGTATTTAAAACAGCCATTCAAGTATACTTGTCCCATTATCTTTCTCACAATATGAAAGTCTTCAATACCATGGTTTACACATTTCCCTCACCATGTCTTCAATATGATATGAAATAACCTAGAAAATCACTTGTCCACAAATTATATATAGTTTCCATTTTTGGTCCTAGTCATATGACCTAAATCTACACATATCATACCTCTTACGTTTGGGTTTGACCTTTGTAAATGTAATATTATTCTGATTCTTTGGACATCTTGGGTGTATATACCCATCCCATATTCAGGTACCTTTCTCTATAAAACACACTCTATGCTACAGAAAATATGAATCTCCATAAACATTCTTCAGCTTTTAGCAATAGAATGTCAAACTTATAAGAGCTCTATTATATGACTATGCTGCATGTGCCCTTAGGTGACCTTGCATAATTTTCCTACATAACAGACCTGTCATTAAAAAGATTCCACTATTTGTCTATGAAACATATGCCCCAGTTGGTCCTGCATAATATAGCCCCCATAACGGGTTTGTCAAGTAATTGTAACTTTGTTCTTGGAAAAGACATCCTCTAATTCTCTTAGCCATTTTCCCATATCATTCCTTAGTTCTAGAAATTACCAAATCAAAGATTACAATTTTTCCTTCCATACCTAAATATTATAGTATGTTTCCAAAAAATATTATCAAGAAATTGGGAGAGTTCTCCCATACCTTTGGTCAGAGCTAAAGACCTTAAATTAATGCCACATAGTGTCCTCACTGCATGACTTAAAACTGCACAATAAAAATGTTCTCACTGCATGACTTAAAACTACACAGTACCAATGCTTCACAACATGAATTAAAACAGCACAATATGATTTCATAAATTCCCCTTTCTAATAAATTCTATCCATTACTCATACACCAAATTTGTATAGAAATGTTTTTCCTATTCATGACTTATGTCAGTCTAAAATAGCCTTTCCATTCTTAAAATTTATTCCCTTGGAAAAACCACCCAATGTGGTCTTGAGTCATCCAAATATTATTTTCCCCTATTTATCAACATAAAAATGTTAAATTCCTAACGATCTCTCTTTCCTGACTATGCAGCATGTTCCCTTAGGTGGCCTTGCATAAGATGCCTACATAACTGGCCTATCAGCCAAAAGATTCCACTATTTGGCTATGTAGTATATGCCTCAGTTACCCCTGTATAACACAACCCTTATAGCAGGTTTATCAAATAATGGTAAATTCGTTATTGTAAGAGACTCCCCTTATGTTGATACAAGTTTTTGATTTGTTGAATATAAAAGAATCACGACTCAAGATTCCCCTTGGAAATATTTAAAGAATATTAAGGCATTTTTTTGCCATAGAGTCTTATTTAAGATCTAATTTCAAAATTTAAGGTCAAAGCTATTCAAACCTAAATATTATCCCTTTATAGTCCAACATGCATGACTCTAAACTTCCAATAATCAAATACTTGGTACTCATTAGATTGAGAACCCGCTAAGGGCACTCTAAACAACAGTCGACACACATCTCACTAAACATACATTTCTGTATGATTTAAGTAATAATGAGCAATAAAAAGTCAAAAGATATGAAATTTATGGGGTTATCCATATAACCCATGTAAAAGTCAAGTTATTATCCTTAGGTACATTTTCTTAATAAGAAAATATTGAGCACTCCATTATTACCATTATAATAATGATTGTCTAACATAAAGGAGTCATTATCATCATTTACCATTAATTTTCCAATCATGGAAAATGGGAATGAAGACATATATGATTTAAGTCAAAATTTATCTCATTCAAATGAAATTATAGGTCTATCCACAAAATGGATCCTCTCTATCATGTTTTTGAATAAACTCTCAACATGACTTTTCATTTGTTGGATCACTTCATAATCCCATTCGGCTTCTTATTGTAGTTGAGACAGCTGAGAAACTCCAACCTCTTATACCTGATGAAGAACTTTCTTAGTTGTTGAAATGGTAGTTATCCCATATAATTTGGTTTCTCCTAATGTTTGATTCAACTAATCAAGTTTGTTATGAACATCATCTAGTTGTTATTGAAGATATATCAATGCCTTCGTGGATTCTTTAATTTTTTGTCTAATTTCGATTGATTTCTTGTTATGATTTTCCTCTGCCTCAAATAATGTAGAATAGAACCCCTCAATATTGATATGTCAATTATCCTATTCAATGTTTTATTGGAACTTATGCTCCTACTCCCATCGGCGAATGATCTCTTTCATAGCATCATGGACTGGTTGATAATTAAATCCACCAAATCCCAATACACAAAATAATGTTGTGAGTTTGGAAAAATGGGATAGCAATTCATCTAATGGATTCTCAGAAATTATTCTCTAGATATGATGTCATTTCTTCTTACATGCCATGCCAAGAACATATTGCATCTCTAAGTCTGAATCTGAGTCACTACCATGAGGTAAAATGTACTCTAGAAATAGGTCACTTAAAGAGCTACCTTGTTCTACTTATCTTAGAACAGTTGAAGGTTCACCTTCTGATCTGGGAGCTGATAACCCTAAATGATAAATCAAGGTAATTTTCAATTTCAAATGGAAGAAATAGATATGATTTAGATAGATGATTATATTTTCCCAATATTAAGTTAGATACTTCATTGGATTCATCCCCTCTATTCTTAGCTTCAGTTATTTGAGAAGATGTTTCTTAAGAAGGGGAATTCCCTTGAGTTTTCTCAGTTATTATATTTGAAGGCTCTAGAGCATCTCGTGATGTAGGATTCTCTAGTGGTATTTTTCCAGCTCCAATAGAAGGATAGATTGGAATACCCCATTCTTGAAGAGCCTTTGGGACATTTTCTGTAGATAAAGCTATATAAGGTGAACTTTGATGTAATGAATATTATAAATAAGAATAATTATTTATGGAAAATGAAAGAATAAGAACTTATTTCCTAGAAATTCCTTATGAAAATCCACAAACTCCATGATGGAACATATAATATCAATATTTTCATTAAGGGCTTTAACCATTTCTGTATATACATCTTGGAATGTTATAGAATCCTCACCCTTTAAGGTATCCAAAAAACATTGGTTGGTTCCTAAATTGGATCCGCTGACATTTTGTTCCATCATATCATCAATTGGTATAGCATCCTCAGATATTTCCTGGTTCAAACCAACATCAGTATTTATCTCAGACAGCCTTGGGACTTCATTCCTTTCTTCTAAAGCAATCAGAATATCAGTATTGATTATTTCTAGATCCTCTGATGAAAGAAACTGAGGAATGTATTTAATATTACCTTGTCTTTCCTCTCTCTTAGTAGAGTTAGGAGCAGGTATAGATGAATCTTTTGATGATTTATCTAATAAAATTGCAGACTCATCAACATGAACTTGGGTTTCCCCTGAGGTTTCTTTTTCTGGTCTCGAAAAATCATCTCCTAATAACTTGAGAGAGGAGAGATACATAGATTCTATTATAGGATAAAACGTGGCTACCAGAGTGTATTGAGTAAATTATATGCCCTAAGAACAGTATAAATACTTACTCCTTCGGGGAACACTTCCTATTAATCTCATTGCTCTCTTGTGTTTCTGTTCAAATGCTTGGGGAGAAATTGAAATACTTCTCTTAGTAGGGGAAGCATGATGTAATGATTGAGGATTATTCATCACCATTACCCCAATCATGATTTTTTCTGCTAGAAAATGTTCTAGAAACCTAGGAGGATCATTCCTTACATCAATAGGAGAGGTTGTTTTAGAATTGGTCTGGATCTTCCTTCTCTACATTCAAGCTGCACAAATACATTTTCATCAAGATTAATGATGATAAATGGTAAAGTGGAGTTGAGACAAAAGAATGAGGAAAATACATTCTCAATATTAAAATAAATATATCACTCCACCTCAAAGTCGATAATTACCCCTTCGTGCGATCCTAAGTCCGTAATATGATATACACATTTAGAGGCTGGGATTTGTTCATCAGTTGCATATATAAATGCCTTCGGCTCTGTAATATACTTCTTTACTTAAGCGAGGTTATTTTCCGAATTGAAATCAATAGGTTCCTTGATGTCACCAATATTTGGTATTCAAATTCCATGCTGGAGGAATGCCCATGAATCGCTAATATCATGGGTTACACCCTCTCAATGATGAATGGTTAAAGGTTACACAAAATTCAATCTTGGAATGGTTGATTTTCAAAGAGATTCAACACCTCCTGATTGGTGAGCTTCTTTCAGACCTCCTTTATTCTTCTGAAAGTCCAACAGATGGGATAGGAACCTCTGTTTGATGCAGGTGACTAGACCGCCTTGGCATTGGAGGTATTTCTTCTCTAGCCCTGGCCTTCCTGATATACCTCTTTTGAATACATTTTGAGGGCTATGAAACCTCTATAAATTATGTATCATCTCTGGCCTTAGACTTCTTACCACGATTTCAATGTGCAACAGTTTTTTTAGCTACCACTAGATGTATTCCTTTTTTAAAATCCCCTTGAGGATATAAAGAAGCCCAAGATTTGGTATACCTAGATTCCAATCCAATCGATGAATCTAGTGAAGGTAATGTAATCAAAAATTTGGATACCTCTAAAGCTGTTATAATCCATAAATGTCATGCTACTATTGGGTGTTTCTCATGTCTGACATACATGGGTGGAAAAGTGTTTGATTGTTGAAGACATTTGAACTGATGAGAAAACCTATAGTGGACGTAAGACTCGCAGATAATTTCACCCTCAATCCTAGTTGATAATATGTCATCCCTGAATGCCATCATATAAGATCTGAGATCATAATTATTTTCATTAACATCATTAATAAATGTTCCAACTCGTGGGTTACTAAAAGGAAAGAATCTGAATTCTCCTGAGACATTAAATTCCTTTAGTATCACATCGGGTCTCAAGTTTAGAGGCTGAATACCTGAAACTTTCTATAAAAATAGGGTGAATCGACCATTGGGAACTCTAACTAAATTCAACATTGAGTATGAAGAAAAATGTGCTTCAATCCATCCCCACAACACTTGGAATGGCCCTGCAATTTTAAATAGATCCTTTACATTGTATAAATTCAGTAATAGATAATAAATTATTTCCAATACAGGGGTTGATAACCCAATATACTTCCCTTTTACCAATTTATATTCAATGAAAAAACTCCCTGACCTTACACTACCTCTGGATTCACAGACTGGAAGCAAGTGAATTCTTAACCACGTAACAAGGAAGGCAGCTAAGTATACCTTTACATATTTATCAGGTTTTACATTAAAGCCCCAGTTCTTATAATCACCTCTTTCTAGTGTAGGACAATATGTTCCTAAACATCCTTGGTTATCTATAGAAGGGAAGATAGTAGGACATCCACAAGTTGGGCCTTTTTATGTTGTTGGTTCTAAGAAGGCTTTCATCCACACTCTAGCATGAATATCATTCTTATCCTTGGGTAAATTCATATCTATTTTAAATAATTTATGTGCTATTAGTGGTGTTCTAGTAGAATCACCCCATGATGTGGCAGGATAATTGAATTCATCATACATTTCCAAAATAATGGGAATTCCAGCTATTCGATAAATATCCTAGATACTAATACCAACTTCACCATGCGTCAAATGGAAGGAATTCATTTGTAGACTCCATCGGCATAGTAATTCAAGAATTAAATCATTTTTATAGACATAAGTTTTCCCCATCTAGATAGCTTTGTAGATATGAACATCTGATAACTCATTCCTGAATTCTGCATAAGTCTGAAGTACCTAGAATGCCCACATCCATTTGGGCTTGACACCTCCTCCAGAACTTATATCCCAATATTTTTTCCATCCATTTGATTGATCTGTTTGATAAGAACGAAAAGTGGAATCATAATAATGTGGTATTGTCTCTACAAGGTGATCCTTCATATCAGTAGTTCAACCATTATGATGAAGGATTCAACTAATAGGGAATGTTCCTTCTTGTACTAGAACCCCCTTGCACTAATATTCATGCAGTTACAGTTGGAGTATTGATGAAACCAATTATTTGGAAAGTACTTCTTAATAGATAGAACATGAGAATCTAGAAAAACCCCATGACCGTATAGGGGTAAGTAAGGACTTTGTGGATAATAATGTTGGTATGGAATTAAACCCTTACATAACCCACGAAGATTACTTTCAACAACATAATAGTAGCTTGGTCTGACGATCTTCATAATTTCATTTTGACGAACCTTATCTTCTTCATTATGGGTCATCAAATGGGTCATTTTTTTCCTATAAAATAATTAGAGAACATTCCCTATTAGGTTGTAATTCTAAAGAGGAAAATCAAAATTAGCCAAAGGAAAATGTTTGCGTAGGTCCTTCGACGAGGTCTATCACGTAGGTCCTTCGACAAGGATCATAGCACAACTCCTTCGATGAAGTCCTTTTTCATAGCTCCATGGATTAAATAATTTTACATTGAAGAAATTTCAAAGTAATTATGTGAGAGAACAACGCGATGGGCATGGGCGAATGAGCTATGCAATGAGAGCCATAAAATTCCAAATAGAAGAAGTGAATGAAATCACAAAAGATGAGACCTATTTATAGACAACGAAAAACCTACGTGCCTAGACTACATATAAAATCTACGAGGGATATCTGTGTGGGGTACCTACGTGGTAGACCTGCGCTGTTCAGCAATCGAACCATAGTCCATTTCCCCAAAATTTACCTTAGGACTCAACCCTCTTTCTATTTTTGAATCCAATCCTGAGGGGGGGATTTTGTTGAAACCACTTAAGAAAACAAAAATATTATGAAGAGAACCTTTTATATTTCAGAATCCCAAGTCACGGTTTTAATAACTCAATGGTAAATTCAAATTACTTCAAAAAATACATGCATGATCCATCTGCGTGATAGACCTATGCAATAGACTTGCATGGCAGAGCTCCATGCCAGAATAAATTATGTAACCCTACACAGATCACCTACATGGAGGTGCTATGTGGAGAACCTGCGTGGATAAAACTTCCTTCGACTAGGCCCATATGTGCCTATAAATAGAGCCATTGGGCTCCCCATTTGAAGGACTAAAAAAGTTAAATGACTCTCTAAAGATCCCATTGCATAGCTCATTTTCTAAGATCCCTCAAATTGTCTCATGTAGCTCTCTAGAACACAATAGAAGAAATAATTAAATGAGATAAGCATGTTTTGAATGTATTTTACAATTTTGACATAGGTTTGGTTCTCCTATGTGAAATAAATTCCTCATTCATCATTTATACCTACATGGTATACCTACGTGTTATACTTGTGTGGAACACCTAGGCGTTATACTTTCTCATTATACCTATGTGGTACATCAACGTAGGATAACTACGTGGCATTCCTACGTGAGGTACCTATGCGACAGAGCTTGGTATAAATCCTATGTACCAACTCAAGTACCATATTTAAAATCCATTCATGGTAGGGTATCTCTTTCCCTGTTTTTGTAATCTGAAAGGGACTAAGTTAAAGCCTCCACCAAAACCTCCTAACTTATCAAACCTTTGGTAAAGGCACATCAGCATGTCCTTTATTTGGGTGTCTATTTCCACAGTCAGAGGTTTTCCACATTTGTTTCACAATGGGGTTAAAATTCATGGAGTATATGTGGGTTTGTATATCCAGAATCACAAGGACCATTCTCCCAGAAACAGAGCTGGGAAGTTCCCAGTTTTAATAATAATGGTTTGTATTCTTTCCTCCCCTTCCCATCTCTAAAACTAGGAACCTCATGTCACTGGTAGGGAAGGTACAGTTCAAACATACTTTTCCATGCAATCATAGTAGAAGTCTCCCTCCCCTACTAGGATCAATTTTAGGGCAACCAGTTAGGTGTAATCCCTTATCATTTCTTGAAGGAGGTGGCACCATTTCTCCTCCTCTATTATTCGGTGCCAAAGACCAAAGGGAAGATGGGAATAGGGACTCTTGTTACGCTTTACCTCTCCCGTTTCACTTTGTCTCCATGGTCAGCCATCATGGCGTAAGCCCCTAACCTTCATCTCTTCCTCCTTACATTTTAACCTTGTCCAATGTAAATATAATATAGGGAACGCTCGTCACCTCACCCTCTTCCATGGTCGATGCGCCCTATTCCATCAACAGAGGAGGAAAAGTAAAATGTTTTATTGTTGAATCTTTCACATCCTCTTGTTTCTCACACTGAGCATGACTCACGTGGGCTTAGAGATACGTGATGGTTATAACATCTGCACAAACACTCATTGGAATGAACTACAAGAACTCTAATTCCTATTAAAACTAGGTTATTTAGGAAACATTTTCCAGGCCCAAGCTCACCGAACATCCTCTTTAGGAATCCAACCATTATTCCTTTAATAAGGGCATCCTACTTAAGAATAATCCCCAAATTAAACTACAAATCATCATGGCATCCTTTTCAATAAGTAAGCCTAAACTCATCTCTCTATAAGTACCATACTCTCCTATGAGACTTATCGAACTACTTGGGATTTTATTCCCATCCATATGGGATACGTAGGAAGCCTCCTTGGGGATTAAACACAACACTCCAAATCAACCATGTTCTCTTTGGGAATTATTCACAACAGGGTCTAATCTTACTTGAAAACCCATATCCTTTCCATGTTCCGTAGGCCTCTTTAACATAAGTCCCACACTAACCATTATCTAAGAATATTCCACTTATATTTCCATACCACATGACATTAAACTTTATGGGTAGGTCCTTATCACATGACCTTAAAATCTATGTTGTGTCCCATTCAATGACACCGAACTAGGAGGGTTCTGATTCCTTTTACAAAGATATGTAGGTAGCCCATTTTATGGGCACGATTCCAAGATAAAATCAGACCTTCGTCTCCCTAGATGATAATATATTCTAGAGTTCCCCACTGAGTGTATTAAGAACAAGTATCATTGCAATAATGATTAAAATAATCTCTAAGAATTATATTAGAGGATACCATTGATGAAAAAACTCAAATACATACGAATATTTCCATTAATGAAGAACCTGGAATGCATACTGATGATTAAAAAATTTACATATGTTAATAAGTTATTGTAAATTCCAAGGTAAACATATGTTATGATTTGTGAATTAATAATAATTCATGAAAATATCTTAAATTTACAAAAAGTGTCCTAGAGTAGAAAATAATTCCCCCCAAAAGGGTGTGATGAGTCTGACCTCTCATCCTCTCAACCAATGCACGTTCTTAAGTATCATAAAGTTTAAACATAATGAACACATTCCTTTGGAATATAGGTCCCCTTTGTATAAATAATTGTTGGAAGTTTCTGGTTCCAAAAATAATTCAAATGGAAACTGCCTGGAAATAGTGATTCTTAAAACTAGAACACACATTTCAAGGAACTGCGAAATAATGATAAGGGTATTCACAGATTTTGGAATGTGACAATCAAGTGGTACTTTGTGATATATAGGGGATCAATGTTAAGTTGATTTCATGACTTTATTTCTAAATATTTGTATTCCCATATTTCAAAAGTGTAATATGTTTAACCATTAATGATATGTTTATGTTAAACATCAGAGGAAGTATTTATGTATTGAGATTATATTGAAAACCTTGGATGAATGGCTATTAATTGATTAATCTTATTTCAAGGATGCCCACCATACCAGTTATTCAAATTTTATTAGTGTGGTTTTAAAAAAGGACATCATGCATATTGGGTGAAAACTAATCATATCTTGCATGGCTATAGTTCTTGAACCCATGACTAAAGGATGATAAGGGTTTCACATTTACCACTGGCCAACGTGATGTCCTGGTTACTGTGTAATTATTTTTTCTGAATAAATATTAATGATGAACTAGTAGTGTTGATTTTTATTTTTACAGATTAATGTATTAACTGTTTTTATTTTTTGAATATTTATAGACAAATGTTTATACTTTACATTCTTTTATGGGACTTAATATATGATAAAACTATATTTTATTAAAATAATAATAAAATTTAATTTCTAGACATCCATTTATTAATGTAATAAATTAATCGGAAATAGATAAAAGCGCAAAGAAATAATTAATTTTTATTTATAGATATATATCAAGTAATTATATTTCTATATATTCATGGTCAATAAAGGAATTACTCAATGTTTGGATAATGATCAAAAACATTTTCTATCCAAATACCTTAATTTTATTTGAACTAATGGCATTTTGAATTATCATTGATTAATGACTTTAAGGACCTCAACTTTTTATTGATCATTCAATTGGTTATGATTGATGATCTAAATCTCTCCCTATAGATATTTATTTTTCTCTCTATTCACAATATTCTCTCCCAACCTATGTTTTCCTATGTGGAAACCTAGTTATATCATACTTTGGGTAACCATTATAGTCCCAACATTCCCTTTTTAAGGGAAATTTTAGTATTCAATTTTATGATGATTGTTTCTATGAAAAAAACGCTCAGGTATTATAACATTGATAAAACAGATGAATTACGAGGGATAAATCCATTTTAAGAGGGGTAGAACGTAACATTCAGAGATTTTGTTAATTATTATTTTTAATTAATTATCCTTTTTGATATTTTTCATTTCACATATCATTGAAAATAGTTTATTTTATATTAAAAGAACTATATTTGTCTTGTGTTATACACAATTTCTAGTTAATTTAGCACTATATTCAAGATAAACTCTCTCTCTCTCTACATGGAACATTGAGGATATATTGCATTACATGTAGCAATGACTTTCCTCGATGGCTTATGTAACACGCAAGACCTAATTTTAATATATAATAGTATGTCATTAAAATGTTATTATTTAATTTAGTAATTCATGGACTAGCTATTAAAATTATATTTTATGCATAGTATTAACAAATTTATGAAAATATATGTTTTACATAAATATACTATAAATTCATATGTTACTAATAAATTAAAAATGAATGTGAAAACTGGTTGAATATAAAGGAAAAAATTATTATTATTCTATATTTTACACTAATAAAATAAATTAATTATAATTAGTTAGTCAAATTAATGTAATATATATGTTATATATTCAATAAAAAAATTATAACCATCCAATATATTTTATAGAAATAGCATAAGAACAAATAATATTTTATTCTTAAAAATCTATATTTTTTATAAAGGAAGATTTATGACCATTAAATGGATATGCCATTAAAAATCCAAATATTTGGACTTTTATAGATTTAATATGTCAAAATAAACTTCATCTTCGAAAGTGTAACATAATATTTATTTTAGGGTAAATTTTTGGTATTTTTCTGTGAAGTTTCATTTTTTTAATGAATAGTGGAAAATATTGAATTTTATTTTGAAACTAATCTTTCATCTAATTTATTTATAAGGATAAATTATATTTTAAATTGGTATAAAAGAATAATTAGATAATATGTTTATCATTTAATCAAATTTATGTAATTTGAACTAATTACGCACTGAAATTGTGTATAAAATCATTGTAAACATTCGGATTATTTTACTTACCCACGGTGTCTACCCGTAACCGTGATTAATTTTAAATTAATTTGTGCCAATTCTTTGATTTTAATTTAGAAAATTTTATGTCATATTTTTATTCATAAAATTATATAATTTATAACATGGTAAAAATAGATTTTAAAAAAAACATCAGTGAAAATAATTAAAATTAATTACACCACTTAAGGTAAAATTAAGCTTATCTAAGGACTATACCTTAAATTTAAGACTCAAAACAACCTAGAAACATGTAAAAGAGCCATTTTATAGACCCATTTCAACTTTTTAATCAATTTTCACTACATTTTTCTATTATTGGATACAATTTCAATATGATGAATGTGGGTGGAATTCTCTCTTCATATATATATAAGAGTGCCACTCCTCTCCCACTATAAATATGCCTCATGTACTCCCACGTCCTCACACCTATCAGGCCCATTGGATCGGCTAAAATCATCCAAAATATGCTCCAAAAATCCCTCCATTCCTCCTTTAATTCTCCCATTGTGAATAAAGCAATCCATGGAAGACTTTTGGCCCAAATCAAAAAGATTAACCCGATTATGAGGTAACATCTTCTCTCAAACTCCATTATTTTATTTTCTTTATCCACCCCTCCACTCTATTTATTCAATGTTTGAAAACAAAATAGTATAATAAATATATTGGGATGAATTTATGATAAGTTTTTTACATAAACATACACACACCTCCATCTAATTAGTAACAAACATATTGTTTATATGTACATTAAACATCTGATTCACTGAACGATGATTGTTCATTATTCCTTTACTATCTCTCTTGGTGGAAATTATGATAGAAAATATGTTTATATATTTCATATATTTTATTTATTATGTTTTTAAGATTATTTATTTCTTTTATAAAACATCTATTTTTACTTTCCATTCCCTGTAAATATGATAATTTCTACTGAGGAAGTGTGGACTACTACCCCCTCATAACAATGTGATTTGTTCACACACGTGATGGAATGTATTAAGGATGGGATTAGTGAAAGTATACTATATATATATTATTATAATAATAATTTAATGCACTTATATACATACATACATATATTTTATTTATTATCTTTCATTCAATACGATAATAAAAACTGAAATTGCCTTTATGCATACGTACAACTTACTATCTCCATGAATAGTGTATTCCTTTTCATAATTATATATTATATTTATTATTATAATAATAATATTTGGAATGTAAATTATATTTATATCATGTTTTAAATTCTGTAATCATTATATAGTGATAAGGTCTAGATATATAAAAAATTAAGACATAAGCGATGAATAAATTAAATTTTACCCGAAGTGAAATTGTATCATAATATGGTTAACAAGAGGGTAATATAAGGTCATAATAAATCCATATATGGTTTTATATATAATAATGTGATTATGTAAAGTATATATTATAAATTTTTATTTATCATATAGGTGGTTCAAATTAGTATAGCGAGATTCAAGACACGAGGTATGGGAAATTTCATCTTATTTTTATTTTGGGGAGATACATGCCTTATTCACCACTCATGTATTTTGTGTGGTTTCTATACATTACATAAATTTACTATACTTATCTTATAAATAAATTTATTTATATTTAATTATGAATTCTATAAACTTTTTTTCATGTTCTTTATGTTTGAAAAGTTACAAATTCAGTAAGATTGTTTTATCTCAATTTTCCTTCTTTGAGACTCGTGTTTTTTTATACACCTAATTTCATTTTTGAGGTGTATAAACTAAAATTTTACATTAAATATATTTAATATATAAATTTTAATGATATTTTATGCTTTATGTAATTTCATTTTCTTACATGGAGACTGTGATCCCATGTTACCAAGTAGTAAGACATTATTGAAACAACTTCATTATTTTTTGAGATTGTTAATGATTATGATTCCTTTGATAAAATCAGATGATCTATCTCTCATGATTGGTTATGAGTTTACTTATACTATATTTTTTCATGATATATTCATGTACTGGAACCATTATTTCTCACATTGGTAAATAATATATTTAAGATTGTGTTTTTAAGAAATCCTGACTTTACCCTATCTTCAGTCAGAAATCTATGTTCTATCAATACCTTGTTTTCTAAAAAGGATTTAAAAGATTAATATAAAAAAATACTATAATAATTAAAATTAAATTTTACCCTTTTTGTCTTTTAATAATGTTTTCCAAGGAATATTCTTTTCTCTTTCATAATAAGGTATTTTTTTACCCTTTTTACCGTAAAAAATGAATTTTAGTTTTACCTCCTATTAAATGTATGGATTTACCCACCATAATTTCTATGAATCTTACTTTCTGTGTTTAAAATTTAATTTATATGAACTTATTTTTAAATTTATTATTAATGATATTTTTTTTCTAATGCTTTTCAAGATTCTTTTATAACCATTCATGTAAAAATATTTTCAAATCATTTTCAAGAATTTTTTATAATTTTTCCAAAAAATCAATGAAAATGGTCTTTAAAAAGTTTTGAATCTTATTTTATAAGTTTTCTATGAAAATTTCTTTCACAATTATTTCAAGTATTCTATATAATTTTTCACATTATTTTCTAATAAAATGATTTTCAAATAGTTTTATGTTTTAAAAATATTTTTTCAAAGAATAAAGGATATTTTCCTCAAGAAACATTTTTTAAAGACGTTTCAAAATTATTTTCCATATATTATATCATTTTTATAGGTTACTCATGCCTTTCTCAGAAATGATCTAATGTTTCCATTCATATTCTTTCTCTGAAATGGTTTTGCTTAATTTCATTGTATTTTTTAAACCAATTTCTCTTTCATAGGTTATATGTTTATAAAATCCATTTCTCCTTCATGGGTTAAACTTTTGATTAAATTATTATGAAACTTGTATCTTCTTCCACTGGTAATGATATGATTTGATTTTTATGTTAAAAATTTCATTTCATGGGTTAATATATGATTATTTATGATTTTTTTGGCACATGTATGTATGATTTAATTATGAGATGGGTGTGAACTATATATCCATCCAATGAGTTGGGTAACAATTTATATCTCATAATATAGACATAACTAGAATGAGAAATGAACTCGTTTCAATATATAGGTCTGGAAGGAGGAGTGAACATGGATAAGTAATAAAAAGCTAGAACGTGGTGTAAAACCAGTTCAGTAAGCGATTTTTCTACTAATATGGCCTTGGTAGTGATGCCTTGACTACTATAAAAATCATATTATATGATTATTTTTTCCAAAATTTCATTTTTTATTCATATGTTATGATTTCATTGATTATGTTCCTTATTTCCATATGATTCATATCTTAGAAGCTACCAATATTTATGTCATGATTCTTTTTTATTATAATTGATATGTTGAGTATGATATTCTATTTTCAGAATCATAATTTAAAAGCTGTATGATCTAATTTATTCATACATATCATTCTTCTTTACCCTTGTTGAACATATGATCTCACCCCTTTTTACATTTCATTCCCCAGGATATGAAAAGTGTATTATTTTTGATGTGTTTAAGAAGGGTGCAAGTCAAGAAGAACCTAATGGGAGATAATATAACTCACAGAGGTACTAAGGTTCATGTTTCCATTTTCTCAAAGGAAATAGACTAATACGGTCCTTGAGTTTCTATTTGTATAATTTTTTTAAGTATTTCACAACATTTTTTTGTGATGTATTTGTATAAAAAGTTAGGATCTCTATACGGTGTTCTGTAATAAAATCATCTAGGGCCTCCCCTGAAATATTGTGACACGAGCTGAGTTTTTTACTATTGTTAAATGACTACTCTTTAGGACAAACACCCAGATAGCATGGGAGGACCAAGGATTTACTTAAACACATCAATATGATATACCTGGATTACTTTGTGGTGTTGTAAGTAATTCCTTGGTGTTTTCACTACAAGGATTACTATGATATAGTTTTTCTTGAAATTCAAAAATTTGGTCTTAGTACCTTGTATTTTTTGGATGAGGTATTAAAGACTATTCTCAGTCCCTGTATCATTTTTCGGTGTGATGAGGGCTTCATGTGATCATTCTATAGAATCCACAAAAAAGATTAGTAGCTTTTCATCCAACATCTACCTCAAGACAAGTGGGTGAACCAGATACTTCATGATACTCTCGAAAGATTATTAGAAGTTATTAACCCATTGGTAAGTGATTCCCTTATTCCTTACTTTAGTGAAGTAGGTTATTCTACAGCCAATTTGGCTATGAAACTCCAAATATAGCCATGTTTCCCCTTCATCACTCTCATTTCATTGAGATTTGTGGGGGTTAAATTTCTAGAATGACATTAATCTTTTTTGGGTTGAACACAATGTCATGGTGGAATGCCACGAATCCAAGTAAATTCCTTGATGTTACCCCAAATGAATATTTTTAATGGATTCATCTTTATACTATGTTGTCTTACCTTTTAAAATACTCTTTGAATATCTGTAAATGGATCACATAATTTTTTGGGTTTAACTACAAGGTTTTTGACATACCATTTTTCAATTTGTCCAAATAATGTATTAAGGATGTAATTCATAGAGGATGGATAAGTATAACCAGCATTCATTAACCCAAATGGTATGACCATCTATAAAATGATACCCAGAGGTAACCTGATGGTAGTGGATTCCCCATAATTAGGGTCCATTTTTCTATGATTGTATGTTGAATAAATATCTAAAAAGTAAATTACTTGAAAGATAGAAGTTGCATTGATCAAAAGTTCAATGATCATAAACGGGAATTTTTCCTTTTTTATATTTCAATTAAGATCTTTGAAATTTATACAAACTATAATCTACCTGTCCATATTTTCGACAGGGGGGTGAAGGTGATACATATTGTGTATTTCACTTCTTGGACATAGTTTTATTTAATTAATTTGTCAACTTACACATCTACATTTATAGCATGAGAGGGTTTCATCCTCAATTATACCTCCTTTAATCCATGATGGTCATCGGGTAAGGTGAGATTATGTGTAGAAATTATTGATTTAGTCTGTAAATTTCATTATAGTAATATGTGAATCCATATTAGTGGTTACATAGAAATTATATGTATATATACTTCTTCTTAGGAGGCATGGAGACACTAATTAGTGTAGTCCATGGTTCATATTATGTTTCTAGATTTATACCCTGATCTCTTAAATGGTGGTGGATATCCATTCCTTGGATGTGAAATTAGTTTTTCTAAGGATATCCTCTTAATATTTCAACCATGAGTATGTGGAGTCATTCATAGATGAAATCAGCAATCTAAGGGCATCTCTATCACTTTAATGGTGATAGAGGCCATAAGAAAATAAATTATAAACCCATGATTCTAGATTCTTTTTATAGAGATTTTGGATCTGATTTTTATTTACACTACCACTATGGACATAGGGGGTTTGGAAATCAGTTATATTTCCTCCACATGATTTATATGGATCACGTAGTCACTATCGAACATATTCTTGGGATTTTCAGGGTATAACAACCTGACTTTTGACCAATGTATTGATCATTGGTTTTTTATTTTGAATATTCCTTTTATTCATTGTAAAGGTGTGCAATGGCATAGTGAAGGCATGATGAGAATCCATGGATGGTTTAGAGATCTAAGGTCTAGAGTAATGGTTGGTAAGCTAAGCCACATGGTAGGTAAAAATCTTGCAACTATAGACCGTGGCTCCTACAAGTCCACTTGGTTTGTCTGCAATCGTGTAGACAAGGAACATGGTTATGCGACCTACTATAGAATGGGGTTATATCCTTCCCACATGGTTTTTTCATGTTTTGTAAAATATGTTCAGTGGTTTTTGGGGAAAAATTTTCATTTTTCCTCTATTCCAACATAAGTACTAATTTTCCTTCCACTCACCTTACAATGGATAGAACAATGGTTTCTTCCTACTTGAGCTATCAAACCCTACCAATATTTGATCTCTTGATACTAGTCTATATAGTGTCCCTTACTTGATCTATTGGAGTTATTAGATTCCAGGTTGTATGGATCCCTAGTCTCTCAAATGTTTTTCCTATTCTTCTTGTCATCTTCTCACCTATTTGATTATATGTGAATATTCCCTATTTTAATGTAATTAGACTGAAACTTATATCTCTTCCATCCTTCTTTGAATCTGAGGTCAATTTCAAGTGAGGCATTTTATATGGCCCTTCAATAGGTGTTCATATAGTTTTCCATTTTATTTTTTGTTGTTTCATATTTATTATGTCATTCTGTGATCCATCCCTTTCCATGATCCTATGTTTTTTATGGTTCATTTATGTATAAATGACACTAGTTACTATATATAGGTGAATTTGGTTTCGTTTAGGTTTTATAGACCACCCTTACTCCCTATGGACCCCATAGGGGTGCTACCTGACAATGGCCATTTTGGTCAAATGGTTCAAAATACATGTGACCCAAATTAGCTCTCAACGTGACCGTTAATTGAAATACCAATTGTCCCATATATAACGGATGTATACCAAGGTGGATCAATGGTTCATAAACCCATTTTAATTGGAATTATCCAAATTGATATGTGAGTATTTGACATTTACTCTTAGGCCTTGACACCTCACCTTGAAAAGGATTTTCCATGTTACCAAATAGGATGGTGGGACTTGTAAGTTTTATAGGAGATGGATTAAACCTAAAATATAAAATAGATTTAATGAATTTTTTCAATGTATGGAATGGCTTTAGCATTGTTATGGTTTATTATAAAGGAATTACGGGAGTTTTTTTGTTTTTTTAATTGAAAGGTTATAAGATGGTTTTTCCTTATGTTATACGATAGGAATAGATACTCATTTGGTATTCTTATGATCTTATTGTGTATTTATGGGTGGGATGCATGTTTACCCCATGCCAGTTACAATATATATATATATATATATGGATGGAATTCATTCTTACCCCATGCCATCTTATTATATATGTATGGTTGAGAGACAGGCTTACCCCACACTAGTTACAAACTCTATATATATGGATGGGAGGAATTATTACCCCATGCTAGCTTTGTTGTATATGTATGGGTGAGAGGAATGCTTAACCCACTCCAGTGGTACACTCTATAGACATGTATATACGTTAGGCATGCTTACCCCATTCAAGATATAATATATAAATATATATGTATATATATATATGGTGACTTGATCATAAAAACCAGCTATTAGATGGAGTAAGTATACCCCCAGGTATCCTTCAAGAACTTGAGTGGGAGGTTAATTATTTATTCTACATTGTTCAATTCTACTAGTTTAAACTAAACATTATTTACTTACAAGCAACTACCTAGATTACACATAGACAACATTGGTGGTGGCCTACTAAGATGTCTATCTCACACTCTACTTGGGTAGCCCATGTCACTCGAGAAGACTGCTTTCCTATAGTTATGGATATAGGAAAAACACTCTTCTAGCTGTTGATTCTTACAACATAGCTGGAGCTTGGGAGTAGAGGATCGGGCTTAAGCTCGAGATGTTATAGAGAAAATTTTCACTTTCATTCCATTTTGTACATTTTTTTTAATCATTTCTACTGCTTGTTTTATATTTCCATTTTTTACAAGCATTACATGAATGCATACTTATATCAGACACTAACTATGAAGCTTTTTATATATTATTCAATTATTCAGACTCCCGCTATATTTATTTATGCTTTCGCGATTTACTATATTGGTCAGATTGATTATGCTTACCCTACTTTTTTTTTACTGCATTCATTGTGTACTCTAAAGTGGGGGTATAGTCTCCCCTCTATTCTTCAATCACACCCCTATTACAAGTCTGTATCCTTGGGCTTATGGGGAGATGTGTCAGGGGCCTGTTGACCAACTAGTCTTGGGGCACAAGTTAAGTGGCAGATGGGTTAGGTATGTCACAAAGTAGTGTTAGAGCAGTTACTTTGTTACATTAGTATTTGGATACAACATATTGAATATTGAGAATGCCTAGGACTTGGTAAAAATCCATCCTTGGGCATCATTGCCCATGTACGGGGTAAGGGCCAAGTTTCTTCGAATATTGTTTTTTTATTTATTAATATTATTGTTGATATAATTTCATTATTGGGTGATTCACATGCTTTTTGATTTTATTTATATTCATGATATTTAAATTGTGATTTTTTTACTTGTCCTAAGAAAATTAGGGTTATGAATTATAACATGCATCACAATGGGAAGAATTTGAATAGTCCATGCATTTTTCCATGTCACATGTGATTTTTAGTAAATATTTCATGTTGCATATACATTGTTCCATTCCTTGTATAAAAAAATTTTCTAACCTTTCTTGAATATTTTAGATCATTCTATCATGTGAATTTCATGGGTTCCATACTTTGACTCATAAGGTGTATGAGCCCTAATTTATCGGAAAATGGATTTCTTGATATGATGAGTTTCTATGTAATTACTATGATGGTTTGGTTAGTTCCCTATAGAGTTTAAATTTACTAGGATCATCAGATGGTGACATTTACATCACCAAAGGGTGTTACACACATGCATAAGAGAGAATGAGATCACAATGATACACGAGCAGGACCCAAGTAGCATTGGCTGGGTAGTATTAGGACACAGGTGTCTAGTCTACACCTTGATGACCAGGGGTTACACACACTTTCTTTCCTCCATTAGTGGAGTGTTTTAGAGACATTTTCCCTTATTATTTACCTAGTCTACCTCTAGTGTAAGAGGTATGTTTTATTATTTTTCTTGTTCCTAGAGAAAAAAATGTGACCATTCCCCCAATATATTTTTATTTTCTTAGGCCTTTTCAAACATTATCGATTCTTGATTCATGATTTATCATGCCTTGTAGCACCACTTATAGACATCACAAATAGAGGTGTGAAATTACAATGATCAAAATCTTGTGAAGTAGCCTTCCAAGAGTTGAAGGGTAAACTAACACCAGCCCAGATATTGATACTACTAGATCTAGGAATGGCCTATATAGTTATCTATCACACATAAGGTGTCATTATTTTATATATTCTAATGCAGTATGAGTGATTCGGTGGGTATTGTTATCTTCAGTTGAATCCTCACAGGTGTAATTACCCAACACATGACATTGAGCTTGTTATAGTTGTTTTTGCCTTATATTGTTGGATACACTACCTATTGGGAGAGTGTTTTGTGTTTTTCACTAACCTAAAAATCCTCAAGTATATCTTAACATATGGGGATCTAAATCTCAGGTAGAAGAGGTTGGTCATGTACCTGAAGTCTTTTTATTTTAAACATTCCTACACTTCAGGGAAAGGGAATTCAATATCTGATGCTCTAAGCTAGATGACTCAGAATCATGTTTTTCAGGAATTTAGTGATGAATGTATGTTTATGGCCTTATTCTCGAAGAATCACATTGAGGTTCATGAGGACCATGATATGATGATTTTTTATCCTTATTGGTGGAAATTAATCTTCTAGAAAGAGTAAGGTTGATACAGCTGTTAAATCCTAAAGGCCTTGTCCTTTGGGAAAGTGTTTCTGATGAAGACACGTTTTCTAGTTGGATGATCAATGGGAATGATATTATTTTGTTCTATGGGTTTGTATGGGTCCCAAAATAAATCAAATTGGATCTTAGGAGGGATTTACATGCTTTAGCATTTCCAGTTTACCCTGGTGCCACCAAAATGTATTGATACCTAAGGCGTCAATATTGGTGGCCTAGCATAAAACATGAGATATCTGGTTTCATGACACGTTGTACCACCTGTTAGTAGTTAAAGGTGGAACTTGATCCCCAAATATGGATTATTCATCCATTTCCCATTCCTAAGTAGAAATGGAATGTTGTTTCAATGGATTTCATGACTGTTTTACCTAGATTACCTTGTGTAAATGATGTAGTGTGGGTTTTCGTTTATCATTTAATGAAGTTTTCACACTTTGGGCATGTACGATAGAACTTTTAGATAGATTTTATGGGAAGAACATATGTCTAGGATGTGGGATATATTCATGGAGAAACTCATTCTATTGTATCTGATAGGAATGATCGTTTCACATAACAATTCTGGAAGGGGTTGTAGAAAGCCCTGGGTACATAGGTACTTTTGAGCACAGCCTTCCAATCACATACCAATGGATAGATATACTATATAATTCAAGTGTCAAAAGTT